>OX327013.1:1318796-2635093 GCA_946800695.1 Geum urbanum | reverse complement strand
CAAAGAAATGCCCGACTGCCGGAGAACATGAGCAGCTCGTTGATAGTTGAAGGGAACGAAATGAGTTGACGAAGAAGCACGTAAATGAAATTATGATGGTGAGTCCGAGGAAGCAGAAGATAGCAGGGAGCTGAGATTGAGTCTGAGCTGATAGAAAAGCCATTTCAATGGCGTATGCCGCGCAGAGCCCGCCAAGTAAGTTCTTTGGCCAGTCGTTGTGGTAGTCTCTAGCTCCTCCAGCAGCCGCTTCTTCATCGTCTGGATTATGAACCCAACCAAGTGCTACAAGAACTCGTAGAGCAATGCATTCAGTTTCATGTTTGTTTGTATTTCTCCTCCTGATCATCACTCTGGTGCCATTTTCCTTGTATATAAAAGCCTCCAAGAATGGCTACAATTGGTAATTATTGTTAACTATTTTCCTGAGTATCATAAGCCTCCAAAATGTCATCCGGTCCAAACATGTATAAGTTTTCGGACTTTTTCCTAGCCATTTTGCCATTTTATACACTATATGATGTATAAGTTTTCATACACAGATATATGATGCATCATATATGCACCATTTTGCCATTTTATACACTATTAGATGACCATCCAAATGATGTGTATTTCAAACTATTAGGTTAGCATCCAAATGATGTGTATTCAACATTGAAAGGATTGCGTTTCCTCTTTCTATTTAAAGAAATGGTCCATTTACTGCAGTGGTGATTGTAATTATCTATTCTGGTGTCTCTGCAGGATAATTTTGATATTTTGGTGGTTTACGCAAAATCGTGGATGTCTGGTGCCCTTGACAGGGCTGCAAATCGAGCATCACTTGCATTAGGTTAGCATCCAAATGATGTGTATTCAACATTGAAAGGATTGCGTTTCCTCTTTCTATTTAAAGAAATGGTCCATTTACTGCAGTGGTGATTGTAATTATCTATTCTGGTGTCTCTGCAGGATAATTTTGATATTTTGGTGGTTTACGCAAAATCGTGGATGTCTGGTGCCCTTGACAGGGCTGCAAATCGAGCATCACTTGCATATAGGCTCATTCTTCATCACCTTTCAGCTTTCGTTTTTAAATCGTACACTGGTGATAAGTTACTGCTTGAAATAAGCTCTTGAGATCTCTTTAATTTGCAAGATTTCTCTTCAAAGAAACAACATGAGGTACGTAAAAAGGTCAAGTTTGACTGTTCATTTTTTATTGATACACTGGCTGTTCATTTCATGTTAAAACAAATTAAGGATACAGTATTAGCATACAATGAATGCATTCGAGGGAAGACAAAGCATGGTGTGATATTCTTCTAACACAGACCAATTAGGTGTATTGCATGCAGCATATTACAAGTATCTTTCTTAATAGTGTATAAAATGGCAAAATGGTGCATATATGATGCATCATATATCTGTGTATGAAAACTTATACATCATATAGTGTATAAAATGGCAAAATGGCTAGGAAAAAGTCCGAAAAACTTATACATGTTTGGACCGGATGACATTTTGGAGGCTTATGATACTCAGGAAAATAGTTAACAATAATTACCAATGTAGCCATTCTTGGAGGCTTTTATATACAAGGAAAATGGCACAGAGTGATGATCAGGAGGAGAAATACAAACAAACATGAAACTGAATGCATTTGCTCTACGAGTTCTTGTAGCACTTGGTTGGGTTCATAATCCAGACGATGAAGAAGCGGCTGCTGGAGGAGCTAGAGACTACCACAACGACTGGCCAAAGAACTTACTTGGCGGGCTCTGCGCGGCATACGCCATTGAAATGGCTTTTCTATCAGCTCAGACTCAATCTCAGCTCCCTGCTATCTTCTGCTTCCTCGGACTCACCATCATAATTTCATTTACGTGCTTCTTCGTCAACTATTTCGTTCCCTTCAACTATCAACGAGCTGCTCATGTTCTCCGGCAGTCGGGCATTTTCTTTGCGGTCACCGCGATCTTCCTAGCCATTGCTATTCCATTTCCCTGGTTGTGGTATAGATGTGTTATCGGCTTCATCTACGTCTTTTGCTGGCTTACAATCCTGATTTTCAAACTACTTCCATCATTGCTACCAAAGTAACCGAAGAATGGCCTAGTTCTATAAAGCTCATTTCCAGTCGTCTTTTATCTTTTGATTCTTTTCACTTATATATTACATACTGTTGTTGTTGTCGTTCTTTTTCGATTTCGCTTCAAGTCTATAAGAATAAATAAGATCCTTATTGTAACACTGCATGGAGTTGGGAATGAGAAAAGCTTTAAATTTCTTTTGCTATTTTAGGAATGAATCTCTAACTCTACAAACATGAGCATACAAGATTTTGGGAAGACTCCTCAAGTCTTATATTTGACTATTTTCCTTTATTTACTCTGTTTCTGTTTCATCTCCTTCCTCCGAGTCTACTACACTCTACAACCATGAGCATACAAGATTTTGAGTAGAATCTCCATTCTCCAAGTCTTCGATTTTCTCTGTTTCCTCTGTTTCTGGTATCGGGGATTTGAATAATACCTCCTGTCTAAGCTCATCTGCAATTTCTCTCTGAAGGCCGTCACCTGGAGATGGCTTTCTTGCACTTAGACAAGCTCCAAGAAGGGGTTGCTATTAGAAGCTCCCTCCAGTCTCTGAAACAGGATACCATCCATCCGGGCTTGAACTCCATCAGAAAACGTCAAGTCTTGCAGGAGTGACTTCATCGTTTGATCAACTCCAACCAGAGTACTCCCTATGCCACTCAAAAGTTCTGGCAGTGAAGGGGGGGTCGGTCTTGCAAGCTCCACAAGTGTAACCTGGAATAAATGGAGAAAACAGAATAAAAGTATGTACATAGATCACCACACAAGACATAACGAAGTTAAATATATAGCAAGTAATTTTTCTAACCAACCTCTGTGTCTTGTGGTATATTTGCCTTCAGCTTGGCTATTGCAACAGCCCGAGAAAGTCCACCAATAGCATCAACTAAACCCCTTGAAGCTGCATCTTTACCAGCCCAAACACTTCCTTGTGCAACCTCCTCCATTTGATCTACCTGGCAACATAAAGATAGGGACAAATTCAAATCTCAGGTATAACCGAGTGAATAGAAAGTGACAAACAAAAATGAAGGTTCAATCGGCCAACATACAGTCATTGATCTAGATGCAGCTGCCTTGTCCCAAAATTGCTTATATGATTTTTGCGCAGACTTTGCAAAGAGTTCAGCTTCATCTGGTCTGATTTAGGAAGCAAAATGAGGAGTCAGAACTTCGGCTCTTTCTAGGTTTCTAGGAATAATCAACATAACAGATTAAGCATTGAGTAGGTGTACCTGAAGGGTCGTTGTTCAGCTGCAAGAACCTCTGCAAACTTTCCCCTTGATATGATTTCCTTGTTGAAGCCAATCTTCTCATACAGTTTTCCCAGGTTAAACTTCCCTACAAGTGACAATCATATGCCAACTTCAACTTACATAATCAAGGTCTCATCTGAATCAAAACAAAAGGGGAGTTTAACGGCAATATATATTTCAAACTAACCTGTCACAACCCCAATGGAACCAGTTAGGGTCAAATTTTCTGCAACAACGGCATCTGCTGCCATTGCCATATAGTATCCTCCACTTGCTGCCACAACATCGAGGCAATGAACAGTTTTGAAGCAGCCAAAAGTTTGATCTCCCTCCACATCCTGCAAGACATTAACACATGAGGGTAAGAACAATTACTATAAGTTTATGTATCAGTGCCTCATGTGGGATTCATAAGTTTAAGATCACAAATGCCGTTACGCTTATGCTATTATGTAGTTATGTACTAGCACTTACAAATCAGAAGCAAGGGCATCACCTCCGGGGCTGTCAATTCGAATGATAGCAGCCTTGTATCGTTTTGATTCTGGACATAGAAAAAAGAATATGATATACCACTTGAAAGAGGTTTCTTTGAAAGTACGAGATATTAGATGACTCGTCTGGTAAGGTCATGCTACTAGTATATTCTTTATACTTCAAAAACATGAATGAAATTGATTGATATAGGATATCTGCCAGTAAACTGATACAACAACTAATTCTTCAGATCCAGCCAGAGAACTTTTCAAGTCACATAAGTAGCTATGTACTTGCAAATATATCCTCAGAGCATCATTAAGGTATCATTATCCAGTAAAATTAAGGTACTTCTACATAACATTATAATGCCAGTGAGCATGAAGTATATAAGAAAAGGAGGCCCCTCAGCCCAGTGACACTAAATTAAGCAGATGAACTTAAATTAGAAAGATCACAGTACCTCTTATAGTACGGATCTTTTCGATAAATTGTTCTCCAACGATAGATGATGATCCAGGCCGACTAAAAGAACCTCGTACACGACTTATACTGCCTGAGGCTCTAATTATGGCTATCTTGTCTTTACCACCTCATAAACCGAGAGTCGATTTCCGAACCTTTGAATACTTCCTATTTCAATAAAGAAGATGGAATTAACTAAACCACAAGATAATTCTCTACAGTTATAAATATGAAATTTGTCATATGTATCACCACAAACCAAAAGTCGAATAGATGACTACTTGTAATCAACCGTGGGAAGTTTTTTCTCCTTTTTCGCTCCGAGTCTCCCCTTCAACATTGAATTAACCTGAAAGGATTGCGTATCACTTATGAAAGCTTCCTTTACATATTAAGAACAAAGATTTCATGCCACTTCCCCGATCACTTCCGAATCCGATTTCAACAACATAACCATAATGGTCGACATACCATAAGAATCTTAGATCACCCTAGTTACCCTATCGTACACAGTTTTGCATATTATAAAAAGATTTATACTAGGTAAATACCACGCCATTGAACTTCAATATACTCTGACAAACTTGAGAGCATGGAGGGAAACTGAACTTTAAACACTCTCAACTCTCTGTAAATATAGTTTCTACAATACAAACCAGAAAGAACCTTCTTACTCTCCAGTTCTATTTCTACAATATTGGATATTAATTCTGTCACACATCACGCAAAAACCAAAATGAAACAGGAACCACAATATTGTACCTCATCATCATACTGTATGTTTGTGATCCATCCCTCTTCTTTCAACTTTTCTACTTGGTAAACCCCTTCATTAATAAATTTCTCAATATCTTCTCTCTTTTTTCCTGCAACAAAATGGAGGAAGTAAACCAATTATCTAACAACCTGGAGAAGATCATGCAAATCCAAATTTCAAATCACCTCTTGTAGAAGAAATTATATCCAGCCAGTTCCCATATATGTTATCAAGCAACGCCGTCAACATCTCACAGTTTTCTTCAGACATGGTCTTGCGCGCAAGCTGGTCGCCAGCACTTTTGTATTTACCAATCCTTTCCACTTGCAGCTCAACTCCAATTTTCTCAATAACACCTTCAAAACCGTTCTCAATAACACCTTCAAAACCGTAACACAATCAACATTCACATCTCAAAATTAACATATATTAGAGGCAAACAGAACACTCGAGAAACCAACCTCTCACGAACGATGCCTGAACAATGAGACCAAACAAAGAAAAATAAGCACCGGGAGGCGTGTAAATCTCTTGACAAGCAGAAGCTAGGTAATACTCTTTCTCACTACACGCAGGTGCACATGCCACAACAAACTTACCTGTAGAACAATAACACACAAGTCTAATACAAGTTCGAAACACATAATTGACACAATCAAAACACATTTTCGATACCTGATTTCTGAAAGTCCAATATATGCCTCCGAATTTCTTCCACTTTACCCCAACCACAGTTCAAGCTCTCAATTTGTAAATAAACACCACTAATCCGAGGATCATACGCAGCTTTCACAAAACTCTCACAAATTTGAGGCTCTCGAGAATCTACTATTCAGCTGATCAGGAATCTAAACCACAAAAATCACATCTCTTTTTCAATTTCAAACAAATACATACAAATCAAAATTAAAGAATGACAGTTAAAGAACGAGCTAGAAATCAATTTACCTGGCCTCGCAATGTCATGGTCAATACGCTTCCTTTCTTGACCTGCTCCCATGGATAAGCGAAGAGCATCCTCAACTTGACGACGAAGCTCTTCCAGAGACTCGCCTCGCGAAACCGAAACTCGCCGCTCGGATATTCCTCTGTAAGTTTGACATTCTCGGTTACGGAATCGGCGTCGTTTAGCATCGAAGGTGCCAACGGAGAAGAGGCGGCGGCGGCGGAGAGAGGAGGGACAGAAGGTGAGAGCGCGGCGGGAGTGGGGATGGGAGTGGTGGTGGAGGAGGAGGCGAGGCTTGGCGGTGGCTCCGATGACTGTAGTGAAGACTAGGCTGTGGATTGGGCTCAAGTGTTGGGAAGCGTGTAATAGAATCAGCTTCGACATTTTCTCGCTCACTCACTCTCACTCACTCAGAGACTCAGAGTGAGAACTGAGAGAGAGAGAGAGAGAGAGAGAGAGAGTTCGTTACAGACAGAGGAAGACGAAGAAGAAGAAAATTGTCACCGATAAACTACTCATCACTTCGCTTCCGTATTTCAATCCTTATTAAATATCGGTACATGTCATTACTATTACAGTCAATTATTATATATATATATATATATATATATTTTTTTTTTTTAAATATTAAATTTTCAGAGATAAATTATCAATTTTAATTATTTTCTTTTTAATTTTTAATTTTTTTTTTAATTTTTACTTCTCCCTAAAAATGGACAGACATTTTTCATTATGTCACTATTTTTGTAGCCACTACTTCATGTTAAGCGAAGATCTGAAGCCTATATTCCTCTTGAGGTCTTTTCTAAAAAGTAATATGAAAAAAGGTAAAGTTTTCATGTTACATTTCACTGACATCATAAACTGAAATGGGTTAAACATAAATAGTACTTCCTATTCAATGAATAGTGATGGAACTTCCTCAAATAGAAATTCCTCACTGAATAAGAAGTCCCAAACCAGTGCGAATGCTCTTAGATCCTGATGATCCTAAAAGCTACAGAAAAACTATTATGGTTAGTGACATTACAGGAAAAACCCTAGTTTCTCTAAAAGAAAGCAACGCAACCTCTCTCGGCCGCACTTCATCAATCCCATGTCGGATTCCGTCGAACAGGTGGCGACCTCTTTCTCCTCGGAGCTGGCGTTAGGCGCAGGTACTGTGGACATCAATGGAAGGCTTGCGGCATCGTCCCCTCAAGAAGAGAAGCTCTTCCTGGCCTGCAAGGCTCTAGGCAAGTCGGTCTCGTTAACCTACTTTCGCCAGCAATTCCGGCGAGTTGGTTCCTGGATGGCGGCTTTAAGGTGCAAGAACGGCCAGGAGGGATCCTCCTAGTTACTTTTGACAGTGTTCGGGATCGTCAAAGAGTCCTCAAGGGGGGTCCATGGTATTACCTAAATTCTCCGCTCGTGGTGGTGTCCTACGATGGTACGGCGTCCTTATCTGGGTTACAGTTTGACAAGATTTTCTATTGGGTTCAAATTTTGAATATTCCTCCTCGCTTTGATAAGGATGAGAACATAAGTGTATTTACAGAAGAGGCTAGGGAATACTTGGAATTCGACGAACTAGCTTGAAAGAAAAGGAGGTTGAGGGTGCGTGTGGCACACAATATTGATAAACCTTTGATCTTTAAGCGCACTATAAAGTTGGCGCCTCGAATAGAAGTCAAGATTGAATTCTTTTTCGAGAATATCAAGGGCCGGTGTGGTAAGTGTGGTTTGATTTTTCATCCAACTGGTATTTGTGTTGTGATATCATCCAGGATATTTGGAGCTCTACATCCGAAATCAGTGGATGCAAGCACGGCTGTTGGCTCTTCTTCTCTGACACTAGCAGTTGCTCCAAGGGGTTCTGTGAACTCTCAAGCAATAGTGACCCAGGAAGTATCAGAAAAAATTAACTTTGATTTTGGTTTCAAGCATATTTTTGGTTCACCAGGTGTCGAGGAAGATTTTCGTTTTGGCTCTCATGTGCTTCCTCACTGGGAGGATCGTGTGAGTGATTATATGGAAAATTTGAAGAAAGAACGTCTACCTATTGTTATTCATCGTCCTAAGGAATCTAGAATGAAGGCAAGTGAGTCTCAGTCGGAAGCAGTGGGGATGAAACGGTGTTGGTTGCAGAGTTCCAAGATTTCTCCAAAGAAATTTAAGATCAATCCTGCTGCTGAACTTTATGTGAGTGGGGAACCTAAACGGGTACCTTCCTTTCCTGATCGTTTGCAGGCTGCTTCTTTGGTTCTCATGGAGACTCCTGATGAAACTGTTATCCTACGTAACAAGAGAGAGGGACGTCCTGTGGGTTCTAAAAATAAACTCAAGTCAGTTGTTGAGAAAGTAAATGATGAGGTTTTTGGATTAAGTGTTAGGAACAAGAAGCGTAAAAGAAAGGTGGGCTTCATCGCCTAAGTGCACTTATAGATCAGAAAACTGGATCAATTTTCTCGACCTCCTCTCTCTCTCTCTCTCTCTCTCTCTCTCTCTCTCTCTCTCTCTCTCTCTCTCTCTCCTTTCTCCCTCTCGCCGGCCGCCGCTCCCACCTCTCACTCCGACCCTCTCCTCCATCTCTCTCTCTCTCTCTCTCTCTCTCTCTCTCTCTCTCTCTCTCTCTCTCTCTCTCTCTCTCTCTCTCCGGCCCTCTCCTCTCCCGCGTCGGCCGTCCCACTCCCTCCTCTCTCTCCTCACGCCGCCGTCCTCTCCTCCACCTCTCTCTCCCTGCCGCCTCACCACTATCGGTAACATACTCTCTCTCTATATATATATATATACACTATTTATACAAAATATATACTGTATATTATGTTTATATATACTGTTTTTATACATATATAGAATTTATAATTGGATATTGAATAAATTGGTAAATATTAGATATTGAATAAATTTGTGATGGGATAAATATTGAATTAATAAATTTATAATTGGATAAATATTGGATATATATATATTCATAATATATCGAATATTGGATAAATTTAGTATATATTGGATAAATTTAGTAATATATTGGTAATATAAATTGGATAAATTTGTGAAATTTGAATAAATTGGATATATTTGTGAAATTTGGATAAATTTAGATAAATTGGATAAATTTGTAAAATTTGGATTTGGATAAATTCAATATATTTTATTTGATGAAATTTGGATGAATTTGGATATATTATTAAAATTTGATTTTTTCAGCTAGCTTCATTAAGATGCCGCCAAGGAAGAGGCGATCGCAAGAAGAGAGGGAAGTCGAGCTCCAATCCATTGCATAACAAATGGGTTGGAGGGAAACTACGTCGGAGGAAACCGTTTCGGCTCCTCCTCATCCTTTGGGTAGGCTGACTGGCCCAATCCCTCATGCTCCAAATGAGCTGGCCAGTGCCTATACCAACGCGTCGGACGTCACTGCTTCAGCGGTGATGTCTGAAGGTCTCGAAGAGTTGGTCGACGACTCCATTCACTACAGCGCGCAGTGCACCGCGAGGAGGCAGCCATCAGACTAGGTCCCCAAAAGAAGTCGGGGACTTGGGAAGGGCTCCAAAAGCGAGCACATAGTAAAGTCGACGGGGAAGAAGATCGAGGTGTCGTTCGACGATTTCACCCGAGGCCCTCCATCCTCGCAGCTCGACAGTCTTACCTCGCACACTATCGACTCAATCATACGGAACAACATCCCTATGGTTGCTGCTCCGTGGAACAAGTTGCCTAAATCCAAGAGGTTGAGGGTGTACCGTGAACTCTCGATAATATTATTTAATTTTTTTATTTATTTTTATAATTAATTACAAACCACAAAGCTAGGCATAATATTAATGTTTAGGTTTTAATTTTTAATTTTTAATTTTTTTTCTAGCTACATTTCGATATCGAAGGCACACCGGAGATGATGGAGCATATCAATACCGTGGCCAAGAACTTTTTTAAGGATTGGAAGTACGACTTCCACAAGTACTAACTCTGACACGGCGCCTCGCCTATCCCACATGAGCTGCGGGACGAAACTGTCCCACATGAGCTGCGGGACGAAAGGGAACATGAGTGGCAATGGTTGGTCGAACACTTTGAGTCCGAAAAATATAGGGTTCGTCTTCATTTCCTTTAAATTGAGAAAATTAAATAATTTCTTATTTTTAACCATTTATTTATTATTTAATATTTTTTGTTGTGAAACAGATAAGGTCGGAGGTCAACAAGGCAAACCGCGAGAAGAAGGTTGGCCACCATGGTTTAGGCTCCAAAGGGTTCATCTACATTGCAAATGAGCACAAGGATGTGGGTTCGAAACATTGTCTCCTGGATGTCAGCATCTCCGTTATGTCAAGCCCGGGATCGACGATGAAGTGAGTTAACGCGGGGTAAGTAACTCATCTTGCGTAAATCCAAATTTAATAGTACTTCCGAAATGTATTGAAATTTAGTATAATGGTAATTGTATTTTTAATAAATTGAATGATTAGAAGTTAAGTTGTATTAGTTAGGTTGTGCTATTTGATCTACGCATTTTATGCTTGATTATTAATGTCTTTCTCTCTACATTTTACTTTGTTATGAGCTTGGTAAATATGTTTCTAACTTGTTTTATGTTTTTAGGTAGAAAATAAAGGAGGCGATTGGGAGCAAAATGTGTGCTAAGGAAGACGTTCCTAAATTCCGAAGAATAAATGGTCACGTGGAATTACATGGAGATATGCAGAGAGTGTACGTAATTGCATGGAGGATAAATTAGTGATGCATGCATGGCATGAAGTTAATTGATGGCATGAAGCTTAATTAGATGAGATGAAGAATGATTAAGCATAATTGCATGAAATGATATATGCATTGAACGGCATGCATAATGGATGGTTGATGATTGGAATAGCAAATGGAGAAAACGGTGGCTTAATTGTGATAAGCAAGTGGTGGTGGAAATAACGGAGGCTTAATTGCTTAAATGGATTGTATATATGGCATGCTGAAACGGGAGTATAATGTATTCAAACAGAAGCTTAATTGCATGGAAATAACGGAGGTATAATTGCAAGGAAACGGCATGAAGCTTAATTGCATAACGGGAGCATAATTGCAAAACGGTGATGAGATGAAGCAAATGGCTTGAACGGTTGTTAGCTAAATGAAGGCATAACGGGGTTGAGCTAATTACATGGAACAGAACGGTACCATCATCATTTCCTATATAAAGGAGCTTTGGAGGAAGAAAAAAAGGGATCACACATCATAGAGGCCAAACGCTGTCCTAAACACTCCTCCTTACTCACACTTCGAATCCCTCTCAAAGCCGAAGCTTCCATCTTCCTCGGATCAAGAATAATCGGCGCGCTTCGTCTTGTTCTTGAGAATCACCACTTGGCATTCACAGTGCGCTTCACGGAATTAAAAGTGTAACCATAAACTCTCTATCCCATCTTCGGTTTTGTAAGGATTCTTTGTTTTGTATTGAAGTTTGTTTAATAAAGGATATATATTTTTACTAACTTATTTATCTTCCATGTGTTCTTAGTTTTTAATCTTGATTTGTATGCATGCTTGAATGCTTAAAGCTTCTTAATGTGTTGGGTGATACGCGCTTCGTTCCTCCCTAGCATATTTTGTATGAACCTTAGAATAAATAAGGTGTTGGCGCGCTTCGTCCACCTTAAAAGCATATGTATAACTTGCAGGTTGAAAGGTGAGAATTTCGTAGATGGTAAGTGGTTGAAGTATGAAACCGGTGGAGGATGACATGATGTGATGATCACATGTACATATTAGATTAGGGTTTAATTTTCATAGGAACTTAGAAAACAAACCAACTCTGCACCCCCCTAAACAAACCTTAGCATAGTTATGCATGCACCCTCAATCCCCGGTTAAGAACGATCCCTACTTACCAATGCTACATCTACAAAGAAGGGTTTTAATTGCTTTCGTGTTTGATTGAGTGTTTAGTTAAATGCTTGAAAAGACATGAATCACTATTGGAATATGATTTTGAACTTGAGTTAGGCTATGCTTTATGATTTGAACTTGAGAAATCCGGATAGGAATTGGTGCCTACGGTGAATTTGTATTGTTAGAATTGGTTATTCGAAGTGTCTTCTTTCTTGCAGGTTTTTGGTTTCCTCCTATTTTAGAGGAAATTATGTCAAATTTTTTTTCACGAATTAATATTTATTTATTGTTTACTTGATTAATTTCAGGCGAGGTTGATAGAAATGGCCCAAGAGCAGTTGGCGAACACCAATTGGAAAACCTAGTTATGCCGCCCGAAGATCTACCCCCTCTATCGGTAGAGAGCTAGATCGTCATTGTCGATGCTGTTTACGGCCTTCGAGCTGGCAATGAGGTTCGTGGGATTGGACGGACGGTCCATAGAGATTTTTCGTCTTAGTCCTTCAGATCGTTGTCGAGTAGGCGCGGTGGGGTGGATGTCGAGGCGCTCCAAGCCGCACAAGAGCAGGCTCGATTGACACAGGAGGAGGTGAGATTGGCCCGCGAGGAGAACAAGTCGATGGAGGAGCAGACGAGGTTGATGTAGGGGCAGCTTGACGCGCAAAACGAAAGGATGGCCGCCTTGTTCACGATGTGCAGGAGAATGGGGCTCCCCGTTCCTGATGAGCCGTGTCGTCCCCCCAATCCCTCCGGGCCCGACGACGATGATCAGAGCAGCAACGGAGGACTCGGCGGCGTGTTTACCCCCATGGTTTTGTTTTGTAGTTTTTTTCATTTGTACGTACGCTTTTTATATTTAATGAATATTTTTTAAATTTAATTAATTTTTAATTTTTAATTTTTTTAATAATGATTTATTATTTATTTAATTCAGAAACAAAACAAAAAAAATTTAACTTAGGCGACGAAACATGTAGATTTCATCGCCTAAGCCATCAACTAAGACGACGATGGTGTCGTCGCCCTGGTATTTACTCTAGGTGACGAAGCAGGGTTGGTCATCTAAGTCATGTACTAAGGCGACGACACTCTTGTGTCGTCTAAGTGGATGCACTTAGACGACGAAAACTCATTGGTCGTCTAAGTGGGTGCACTTAGACGACGAACGCCACAAATAGGAAACAAAGAACATAGGACTCTTGCATACATAAACTCATAGACAAGTAACACATAAAAGACTCCTAAGAACTCTAAATCATATTTACGATAAAAAGAAAACCTAATTACTATTTATAAGTCATCATCTTACTTCACCATAGCCTATTTCTTTTACCTATTTTTGTTACCTACGAAATTCATGCTCCAAAATGTGTAATTAACATGCTATATAGTTTAAAGTGACAACACCTTAATTCATAAGTTCATTAAATTAACTATATGCGAGGGGCTAAACGCAATCATCCTAAACTAACTCAATGCATTAAGAACATAACATAGCATGCTTCAAACAAAATCAAGAACATAAACACATGGAAGATAGACTCGAATAAGTATTAAAAATCCAAGTAATTTCACAAAGATCCAATGTCTAACAAAAATAAAACAAGAACAAAAGAGGACTACGGAGTAAATGTTTCATGGTTACACTTTTTGAAGATTTGCTAAATGCTTGTCAACCTCCAAGAGAATGTATGAACCATATGGGGAGGTGGCCAAAAATAGAGACTAAACGTGATGAAGAAGGCCGGAGATGGTTCACACTTGTAGATGCTAAACGCTATGCAAGTGATCGGAAGGTATGGAAGGTGATATAGTTGGTTTGAAGCTTGAGTTCTTTGGTATTTAAGGTAGAGGATTTGAGAGTATTTGAGAAGAACTTTGGGCTGGTAAGATATGCCTTGGATGATGGTCGAGCCCTTCAATTTATAGGTGCGAATGGTGGACTTCTTCTAGGAGAAATAGGAATCCTTGTGAAACTCGGCTGATTTGACCTATCTTCACTAAATTGAACACTCTTGGAGCTAGAAACCTCTAAAAATTATGATATTTGACTCTTTGGAAATAAGACTAAGAATGGTTTCCAACTAAATGTCAATCGACGTCTAAATCCTTCTGAGTTGTTATCAGTCGTCCATTAAAGTTGGCTGTTATGCATAGGTAGATTCTTCTTTCCTTTTCTTTGTGCATTTCCTCACTCCTCTAGGATTTAGAAATCATTTTCTTTCCCTATTTCTTTCTCCACGTTTTGTCTTGGACTTGATTTTGGACTTCTAAGATGGTCTTTTGATTAATTTGGCCCATCTTGCTTTGATATTCCTCCAAGGATCTTTCCAGAAGCTTCTCTTTCCTAGTCAACATAGGAAAGGTTTTCCTAGTCAACCAAGACTTCTTTTTCTTCTCTAATTTCTTCACGGATATTTTTATTGGCCGAATTTTTTCTCTCCATTTATGCGTTTTAGCGTGCCTGTAGACTCTTTTACTCCGTCTCTTTTGGGTTAGTTCCTAATAATAATAAAATAAGTTAGAATTAATAATAGTAAGGTAATAACATAGTTAAATGTAAGGATTTATACATTAATGTGTATATCAGGCCGGGCCCCGAGCCTTATCGAATTTTTTGGGTCGGTTCGAGCTTTTTTTGTATTAAATAAAAAAACTTAGAAATCAATAGTGTTTAACTATAAAATATATCAATCATTAGTCTTCAAAAATGCGTCTGCCTAGCCCTCTTAGGCGGTGTTTAGGCACTGAAAATAACAATAATGCCTAAATTTTTCCTAGCTGCCCTTTCGAGGCAGTCCTCCGCCTAGGCGGCCGCTTTGCCCGCTTAATACGCCTAGATGCGCCGCATTGGCCCACCTAACTAAAAAAAAGGGCAAAACCTAAATTTTTCACATTTCAATTTTTGACTTACATTAGATTGGAGATGATAGTGTTAAAGAGTCAACAAAAAGATAAGTTAGAGAACTTGAAGACAATGTGTTTTGATGACATTTTCTTATTATTTTTTCATTATTATTTATATTATATCTTTATATAATATACTAAATAACTATATAATTAATTAAAAGTATAAAAATAATAATCCGTCAAGAATCCGATTAATTAATCTCCGCCTAGGCGGCTAAGCGCTAGGCAGTAACTCCACCGCCTAAATTCACCTAGCACCTTTTTGAACATTGTATAAGCCTAAACAAATTGATAATAAGTATATGAATGAACAATATTAAGGTAAATTAGAGAGTTTAGAAGTTTATATTGATAGAATAATCTATAATATATACAATTGATGGGCTAGACTAGCTTGGCCCTACTGGCTGGGTAGGCCTTGATAGGCCTGGCTTTTTTGGGCCCATAGATTTTGGGACCTCGACCCAAGCCCAGCTCTATGGGAATATGGCCGGACTTTTCTGGGCCTAAATTTGGGTCAGGCCGGGCTTGGACTTTTTGGGCTTATGGGCTAAATGGTGATCCTTACTCCAGTGGCAGCATAACATTTCTTTTGTCTCTTGGCAGCGGTTTGGATCAGGTAGGCTAGGGGTGTTGGTCACAAGCTCGATCTGTTTGTTGGTGATTTGAGTCGCAAAATGGCGGCGACACCTCACTTTCCCCTACCGGTTTCTTGTCAAAGGGGATCGAGGTCGGCTGGTGTTTGGTAGTACGACGACTTCTTGGTTTGCAGCGTCTGGGTAGGCCGATTGTGGTTTTCATAGGAACCCTTGTTTGTTGGATCTGGGCCCATAAATCTCATTTGTGCACTAGGGTTTTCCATCCTAAATGGGCTAGTCTTGTGGCCCATGTGCTTACTGAAAGATTTCAGATTTGAACTTGGGATCCAGGTGGTTGAATTCTTGCAGAGAGTCTTAACCTTTGTAGAGTCTGTCGTTTCCTGTTTGTTATTAAGTTGAACTTAACTTTGGTTTATCCATGTCTAGTTGTGTTGGCAGGTTAACATTTGGTTATTAGTTACTTAGTGCTTTTATGTTGTAGCACAACGTTATATAGCTAGTTTAGGTCATTCTAAATTAGCTTGGCAGTGGTTTTTTCTCAGTTTTCAATATGCATTTAATGTGTAATGTTGTTCATCTTGTTATGAAAGATTTACCGTTTGTATTTTGATAAAAATAAAATTTGTTGAAGGAGAAAGGTAAATAGATGCGCAATCGGTTAAAATTATACTTTATTCATTGATAGATGGTCTTTAAATAGGCATTACAATTTGTTATAATTAATATCCCTATAAATCAAAGATTGAGAGAATATCTACTTCTATACTAATTAGGACAAGACACACATAGAGATACCAGGAATATTATTTCTTTAAACACTCCCCCTTGTGTTGCAATCCTAATGGATGATACATAATATGTTGCCTCACTAAAAACCTTGCCAAGCAAACAAAAACCTCTTAGAAAAAAATAAAATCTTGGTTGAAGGAAAAAAAAGTGCAATGCATCAACTACATAAGCGACCATATGTGATGTAGACTCCCCCTGATGTCCACAAAATCAACTCCCGCTGATTAGTAACTCAATCTTGGAATTCAAAAAATATCTGCACTCTAATGCGTCTCACATGCTTTACAAATGTAGATTTAGGTAAGGACTTGGTAAACAAGTTTGCAACATTATCAGCCGAATACACTTGGCTCACATGAATATTCAATAGCTGATCTTGTTGTTGATTGAAGAAAAACTTCGGCGAAATGTGTTTCGTGTGATCACCCTTGATGTATCTCAACTTCATTTGTTCAATGCAAGCCGCATTGTTCTTAAAGATACAAGTTGGTGCGACTGTAGTAGAAGGTAATCCACTAAATTCTCGAATGTGGTGTATAATTGACCTGAACTAGACACACTCCTTAACCGCTTCATGTAAAGCAATGATCACAGAAGGATTCGAGGAAGTAGCAACAATGATTTACTTCATTAATATCTAAGAAATTGTCGTGTTTCCTATGGTGAATACATAACTTGTTTAGGAACGTCCTTTGTATGGGTCAGAGAGATACCGAGCATCAGCAAAACTAACCAAGACATCACAAGATATCTCTAAGTAGGGGACCGTACTGAATTGACGTATAATACTCGCAATTGTAGGGGATCTCGACGGGTCAAAGCTTGCACTCGATAAGTCGAATGATTGCTTAGGATCGATCTAGGATGCGTCAAGAAGTCCTCTTGACAGGTCGATTGACACCTTTTGGTTTTCAGGGTACAATTTTTGACGGGTCGAAAGATCCATTCGACAGGTCGAAAATCCTGGGACCTGCATGTTGCGATTCAACCATCCCTTTTCTAGGAATTTCAAGTTTCTCTTTGTATTCTTTGTAGGGAAAGAACAACCACAAGTCAATGGAATCCTTCAATTTCCTGGAGATATGCTTTACACTAGTCCAATGATGTTTTGTTGGCGGAGAACTAAACCGAGCTAACAAGTTCACAGGGAACACAATATCTAGTCTAGTGCATTGAGCTAAATACAATAAAGATCCAATCACACTAAGGTATGATACCTTAGCTCCCAAAAGTTCCTCATCATCATCTTTTGAACGGTATGGATCCTTATTGGGTTCCAGATAGCAAACAATCATTGGTGTGCCAAGAAGGTGTGCTTTGTCCATGTTAGATCGCCTAAGCATCTTTTGGACATAAGCAGATTAGTGAATAAGTATTCCACCAACTCGATGCTCCAGCTCTAAACCAAGAAAAAATTTAGTCCTACCAAGGTCTTTCATCTCAAACTCAAATTTCAAGTAGCCAATCATTTCATTGATTCCATCAAGAGACCCAATGATATTCATATCATCAATATAGATAGCTATAATTGTAAATCCTAAACTTGTTTTCTTAATGAACACACATAGGCACAAATCATCGTTCTTATGTTCCGTCCCAACTAAGTAGTCACTGAGACGTGTATACCACATCCAACTGAATTGTTTCAATCCATATAATGAATGCTTCAATCTAATCACATGAGCACTTTGTGGTGTAGAGTTACTTGAATTGGGTATGACCACGCCTTACTACACTTTCATGTATATTTCTGAATCAAGATTTCCATAAAGATATGTTGTCACCACATCCATCAGCTGCATATTCAGTTTTTCGGACAATACCAAACTGATAAAGTAGCGGAAAATAATAATGTCCATAACCAAAGAGTATGTCTCCTCATGATCAATGCTAGGGCATTGAGAGAATCCTTGTGCCATAAGTCTAGCTTTATACCGCATGACTTCATTCTTCTCATTACGCTTCTGAATAAAGACCCATTTATGTCCTACCGGCTTCACATTCAATGGGCATAGCACCATCGGACCGAAAACTTGTATTTTCTTCAGAGAGTCTAGTTCAGCCTACATTGCTTCTTTCTACTTTGGCCAATCCGTTGTCCGCTGACATTCAGCAACCGAGCGAGGTTTAACTTCATCGTCATCAATAATCTTCTGAGCAGCGGAATAAGCAAAAGCATCATCAACTATCTTGGATGATCTACACATAACAATGCGCGCATCATTGTTAGTTAGTGAGATTTTACCGTTCTCAGACATCACATATGGGTCTAAAGCATCCTCCATAGATGTCATTTTTAATTCTAGGGCATAACTGTAGTTAGGGATAATCTCATGTGAAGGATTCACAATGTTGATGACGAAAGGATCATTATGTACCTGGATGGCCTGCCTTTTCATCGGTATCTCATCCGTGGACTTTCTTGGTCTTCTCCTTTCCCGGTAGGAGCTGAGGCTAATGTTACTTCCTCCACATAAGTAGGAGGAACGTTTCCTTGTCTGGGTGTGGTGTAAACCGCCCTTTCTTGGGAACTTCCAACCTTGCAGGAACATTTGCAATAGGTATGTCTGATCTCGTCACTTTGACAATATCAGTAAATGTGTCAGGCATCAAGTATGCTACCGTCTGAAGATCAATAATACATTGCACTACAATGTCACTTTAAGATGTGCGTGGATCATCTTGAAACATAGTAAGAGTATACCACGTCAATTCCTGACGTTCAACCGGAATAGAGGCATTCATATCTCCCCCTAACGTCTGAAAGTATGTTTCATCAAAGTGACAATCTGTAAATCTTGCAGTAAATAGATCTTCTGTCAAAGGTTCTAAGTAATAGACAATTGTTGGAGATTCATAACCAACATAGATGCCTAAAGGACATTAATGACCAATTTTAGTGTGTTGTGGAGGCGCAATTGGCACATACATTGCTCAACTAAAGATGCTTAGATATGAAATGTCAGGCTCATACCCAATTACCAGCTGGTATGCACAGAATGGTTTGCATGCTACGAGTCTCAAGAGAATAAGCAATATTGCATGTAATACTGCATATTCCCAAGCAGATACCAACAAATTAGTATGCATAACGATTGCTCTGGCCACAAGGTATAACCGCTTGATTTGTGCATCTGTTAAACCATTCTGAGAATGAACATGAGGGACGGGATGTTCAACTTCAATCGCAATCGTTATACAGTAGTCATCAAAAGTATTTGATGTAAATTCTTCTGCATTATCTAATCTTGTTAGTCTATGCCTTGAATCTTGAGTCGCGTCGGCGTACGCGAGGCGCGTTGGCATACGCGTGGCACGTTGGCATACGTGTGGGATCTATCGAGGAAGTCTCTATCGAGCGTTGACTCTATCGAGCGTTGACTCTATCGAGGAAGTCTCTATCGAGGAAGTCTTTATCGAGGAGAGTTAGAAGTCCTTGTCGAGCAAGACTTCTACTCAGGATTTCGCTAGGACTAGGATTCCTCAGGCATTAAGGAATTGAGTTTCCTTAATCATTCTGGTTTTGGGTTTCCTCAGACGAGTGTGTCTGGGATTCCTCTGGTATTCAGGACTCTGTTGGCTATATATATACATGGGTATTAGCCATAAGGGAGTGTGTGTGTGATATCTGGTTCTATCCTATAGATTAGGCTTAATCTAGCGTGGTAGAGAGATTAGGTATTCTGTAATCCTAGGTTAGGCTTAACCTAGTGTGGTATACTTGTAATCTGGTTCTCCAAGATAAAGTAATCGGTTCTCCTTCTGCCGTGGATGTAGCTAACTCGCGTTAGTGAACCACGTTAAATCTGTGTTTGTTCTTACATTTATTTGCTTCCGCTACAACAAACTGGTATCAGAGCAACAGGCTCAAGGATGTCCGGGGTGAATGTGAAGATCGACAAGTTTACGGGGAGGAACAGTTTTAGCTTATGGCAGATCAAGATGCGTGCCTTGTTAAAGCAACAAGGGTTGTGGGCGCCGCTGATGAAGAAGGAAGTGGGTCCCGAGTCCGCTGAGATGGCCAGTCTGGAGGAGAAGGCACACTCGACTATTATGTTGTGTCTTGCAGATGATATCATCACCGAGGTTGCAGAAGAGGAATCTGCATCTGGTTTGTGGTTAAAGCTTGAGAGTCTATACATGACGAAGTCTTTAACTAACAAGTTGCTTTTGAAGCAACGTTTGTTTGGTCTGCGTATGCAAGAGGGTGCACCACTGAGAGATCACTTGGATCAGCTGAACACAATTCTGCTAGAATTGCGTAATATCGATGTTAAGATCGAGGATGAGGATGCTGCCCTAATTCTGTTGGTATCTTTACCGTTATCATACGAGAATTTTGTGCAATCCTTTATTGTTGGAAGGGATACGGTGACTC
This sequence comes from Geum urbanum, assembly GCA_946800695.1. Taxonomy (NCBI): domain Eukaryota; kingdom Viridiplantae; phylum Streptophyta; class Magnoliopsida; order Rosales; family Rosaceae; genus Geum; species Geum urbanum. The sequence goes on along the minus strand of OX327013.1, from coordinate 2,614,573 downwards.
TTGAAGAGGTAAGATCGTCTCTTCATACCATAGAGTTGCGACATAAGGCAACTGGTACAGGTTCAGACAGTCAGGCTGCTGGGTTAGTAGTCAGTGGGGGTAAAAGACATGGAAACTCGGATAAGAAGAAATTCAAGAAGCCAAGTTTCAAGGGTCCTAAACCTAATGATGTCTGTAACTACTGTAAAGAAAAGGGACATTGGAGAAGGGAATGTCCGAAGTGGAAGCAGCAGGAGAAACCATCAGGGACCGTTGCTGTAGCAGAAGATGACACCAATTCAGAAGAGGATACGGCTCTAGTTGCGGATGAACATACACATCGCGATGACGTGTGGGTTCTAGATTCTGGGGCATCTTATCATATATGTCCGTACAGGGAGTGGTTCGCAACCTATGTGCAGGTAAATGGAGGCAATGTGACAATGGCCAACAATGTTGCTTGCGAGGTGGTTGGAATGGGCTCAGTCAAGTTACGGACACATGATGGTAAATTCTGTACATTGAACGAAGTTAGGCATGTTCCTCGCATGACTAAGAATCTGATATCTCTGAGTCATTTGGACAAGAAGGGGTTTAGTTTCAAAGGAGAAGGCGGGATCTTGCATGTCTACAAGGGTTCAGATGTGGTGCTGAAAGGTGTCAAGCGGGGAACTTTGTATATTCTACAAGGCTCTACGTTGTCTGGTTCTGTTGCTGTTGCATCGTCAGAAATTCGCAAGGAGGATATGACTAAGTTATGGCACATGAGGCTAGGTCATATGAGTGAACGAGGGATGCAGGTTCTGGCTAAAGAAGATCTTCTGGGTGGCCACAAGGTAAAGGACCTTGGATTTTGTGAACATTGTGTGTTTGGGAAATTACATCGTAGTAAGTTTCCTAAAGTAATTCACAAGACAAAAGGCACACTTGATTACATCCATTCAGACTGTTGGGGTCCGTCTCGCGTTGAGTCTTTAGGAGGTCACAGATATTTTGTGTCGATGATTGATGATTTCTCAAGAATGACTTGGGTGATTATGATGAAGCATAAAAGTGACGCTTTTAAGAACTTCAAGCAGTGGAAGGCGTTGATTGAAAATCAAACTGGGAAGAAGATCAAGAGGCTAAGAACAGATAATGGTCTGGAATTCTGCTGTTCTGATTTTAATGAGTTCTGCAGGAATGTAGGGATTGCTAGGCATCATACAGTCAGGGACACACCACAGCAGAATGGTGTGGCAGAACGAATGAATCAGACCCTTCTGGAGAGGGCTAGGTGCATGCTCTCTAATGCTGGACTAGAGAAGAGGTTCTGGGCAGAAGCTGTGAGTACAGCTTGTTATCTGATAAACCGTGGACCTCACACTGGTATACGTCTCAAGACACCTCTTGAGATGTGGTCTGGAAAGTCTGCTGATTACTCAAATCTGAGGGTTTTTTGGTTGCACTGTTTATTATCATGTAAGTGAGGGTAAACTTGAACCAAGAGCTAGAAAGGGAGTATTTGTAGGCTATGGAGATGGAGTTAAAGGATATAGGATCTGGTCTCCATCTGAGAGGAGGGTTATCCTCAGTAGGAACGTAGTCTTTGATGAAAATTCTATGTTTAATCCTACTGTGAAGTCCATTGTTGTATCAGAGAATGGTGGTGTTGAGAAACAGGTGGAGCAGCAAGATGAGGTTGAACCACAACAAGGAGATCAACACTCACATTCAGAATCAGAGCCACTAGTAGTTAACCAGCATAGTTTGTCTCTTAATCGGATTAAGAGAGCAAATTTTGGGAAACCACCTACGAGGTATGGTTTTGAGGACATGGTGGCTTATGCACTTCAGGTTGCTGAAGAGGTGGATCCTCGTGAGCCATCCACCTACAAGGAAGCAGTTACATGTACTGAGTCTGCCCAATGGCTTACTGCAATGGGAGACGAGATGGAATCACTTCACAAGAATCAGACTTGGGAATTGGCCAAGCGACCTCAGAAGAGAAAGGTTATCACTTGCAAATGGATCTTCAGGAAGAAGGAAGGGATGTCGCCTGCTGAGGGTTTCAAGTATAAAGCTCGCTTAGTTGCTAGAGGGTTTCATCAGGAAGAGGGTGTGGACTACAATGAGATTTTCTCGCCTGTGGTCAGACATACATCTATCAGGGTGTTACTAGCCTTAGTTGCACATCAGGATATGGAACTTGAGCAACTAGATGTAAAGACAGCTTTTCTGCATGGAGAGTTGGAGGAGGAGATATACATGACCCAGCCAGAGGGTTTCCAAGTTCCTGGAAAGGAAGATTTTGTTTGTAAATTGAAGAAATCTTTATATGGACTGAAACAGTCACCGAGGCAGTGGTACAAGAGGTTTGACAGCTATATGATGGAGATAGGCTACAACAGGAGTCCGTATGATTGTTGTGTTTACTACAACAAGGGTTCAAATGAGGCTTTCATTTATCTGGTCCTGTATGTAGATGATATGTTGATAGCTGCAAGGGACAAGTCAGAGATTCAGAAGTTGAAGGGTCTTCTCAGTGCTGAGTTTGAGATGAAGGATCTGGGTGCAGCAAGGAAAATTCTGGGAATGGAGATCTACCGGGATAGGAGTCAGAAGAGGCTATTCTTATCACAGAAGGATTATATTCAGGAGATATTGTCGAGGTTTGGCATGTCTACAGCGAAATCCTTAGATACTCCAAGTGCAGCGAACATTCATTTGTCCACTGCATTTGCACCGAAATCAGCTCAGGAGAAGGAGTACATGTCTCAAGTTCCCTATGGTAGTGCAGTAGGAAGCTTGATGTATGCTATGGTCTGCACTAGACCGGATCTTGCACATGCTGTCAGTGTGGTCAGTAGGTTTATGGGTGAGCCTGGAAAGGAGCATTGGCAAGCTGTGAAGAGGATCTTTCGTTACCTTAGAGGTACATCTGACGTTGGTCTCATTTATGGAGGTGATACAGGGTGTTTAGTAACTGGTTATTCAGATTCAGATTATGCTGGAGATGTTGACACAAGAAGATCTATGACTGGTTATGTTTTCACTCTTGGTGGGTCAGTTGTTAGTTGGAAAGCTACTTTGCAGCATTCAGTGACATTGTCGACTACTGAAGCAGAGTACATGGCACTGACAGAGGCTGCCAAGGAGGGAATCTGGTTGAAAGGACTGGTTAGTGACTTGGGTTTACATCACGATCAGGCTATAGTGTATTGCGATAGTCTGAGTGCAATCTGTTTGGCCAAGGATCAAGTTCATCATGAGAGGACTAAGCACATTGATGTCAGGTATCATTTTCTGAGGAATGAGAAGCGGATCAGGGTGAACAAGGTGGGTACTGCTGATAATCCAGCAGACATGTTCACAAAGCCGGTTACGCATAGCAAGTTCCAACATTGCTTGGACTTGCTGAATGTCAGAAGTTGTTAGTTGCCCGATGAGGGCAACACCAGGGTTCCTTTTCTGGGAGAAAGGAACATCGGGGTCCTTCTTTGGGAGGGATGACATTTGGGGGGGCAGAAGAGAAGTTTGGTACTTCGGGTACATCTGATTACTTGGGAGAGAATTCAAGTCAAGGTGGAGATTTGTTAGTCTATGCCTTGAATCTTGAGTCGCGTCGGCGTACGCGAGGCGCGTTGGCATACGCGTGGCACGTTGGCATACGTGTGGGATCTATCGAGAAAGTCTATCGAGGAAGTCTCTATCGAGCGTTGACTCTATCGAGCGTTGACTCTATCGAGGAAGTCTCTATCGAGGAAGTCTTTATCGAGGAGAGTTAGAAGTCCTTGTCGAGCAAGACTTCTACTCAGGATTTCGCTAGGACTAGGATTCCTCAGGCATTAAGGAATTGAGTTTCCTTAATCATTCTGGTTTTGGGTTTCCTCAGACGAGTGTGTCTGGGATTCCTCTGGTATTCAGGACTCTGTTGGCTATATATATACATGGGTATTAGCCATAAGGGAGTGTGTGTGTGATATCTGGTTCTATCCTATAGATTAGGCTTAATCTAGCGTGGTAGAGAGATTAGGTATTCTGTAATCCTAGGTTAGGCTTAACCTAGTGTGGTATACTTGTAATCTGGTTCTCCAAGATAAAGTAATCGGTTCTCCTTCTGCCGTGGATGTAGCTAACTCGCGTTAGTGAACCACGTTAAATCTGTGTTTGTTCTTACATTTATTTGCTTCCGCTACAACAAATCTAATAGATCTGATTGGGTTGTCCGAGTGGTGAGCCCGAAGCTTAATAGTCTGTGTTAGGAGTTTCACAAATGCAGCATTCCTTGTGGATAGCAAAGCAACGTGTGACTATCGCATTGATACATCTACCAAAACCATAAAATATTTAAATGGTCTGCATTCCGATTTGATAGGTCCATAAATATCACGATGGATTCTTTATAAGAATGGAATATTTTCAGTGTTATCAACCGCAAAGGAATATCTAGCCTGTAACTTTGCCAATGAACAAGCTTTGTAAAACGAGCAACGAACATCAGAGATTATCACAAAGGAATCTTTTGGATCAACACTAGGTGTTATACTCGACTTGAAGACTGAGACCAGAGTAAGATTGTTAATCTCATCCACTACATCAAAACGGATGGATATTTCCACATGTTTATTTGCTCTGAAAAACGGATGACCATGAGATTTTTCAAGATTTTGATCATCATATTCCGACCAAGATCAGTCTGTAATGTCAAAGTTGATGTGAGGCTGAGTCACACATAGTGGTCATTGGATTCAATTATCCTGACCGTAATAAGATATAATCCACTACAAATTACCCCTAACTTCTCGAAGATATGATTTCTACTGCACGACTCTGAAGTTATGCATAAGAATTCTGTAATTACCATTCTCACAATGAGTTTTCAAGTGTAAAATGTTGGCTCTAATGTCCTTAAAACTTAGCAAGGTTTGATAGACCTTTGGTTCGTACAATGTATCAGTAATATAAATTCTTATTCCATGTGGTAGCAAAAATTGTATTGAACCACGCCCTTATATGATCGGCACTATACCAATCATGGTAGTCACTGATGAAGTGTATGGAACAATATTGATAAAAAATTGCCTATTCCGCAGTATAATATAAATAGTACCACAATCTGTTATACACTCAATCTCGCCTTCAAACATCTACAAAAGAATGTAAGGTAATCAGTCTTTGAACTAAAGACATGGCGAACACTTTAAGTAAAGACTTAAAGATATACCAAAGAGTAGTGACCCTTATAGAATGTTGATATGGCATAGTATGACCGATGTAAAACAAATAAAAAACCAATTTCGGGTACACTCTTCGATGGGTCTACAGAATCCACTCGACGGGGTCGAAGAAACGTAAAATAAAATTTGATTTTCCTATAACGATTCTCGATGGGTCGAGTATAATTTTCGACGGGTCAAAAATAGCAGAATTTTGTCCATAGTGACCACTTCTATGGGTCAAGAAATGGTTCAATGGGTAAAATAAAAACATAAAACCAATATGAATTTCCGATATCTTGTTCGACGGGTCAAAAAATTTCATCGACGGGTCGAAAATTGGACAATTTCAAGGCAATAGCTATCCTTTGACGGGTAGAGATAATTTTTGACGGGTCGAAGGTGCTGTTTTGGTGACCTGAGGACATACTTCGACGAGTCGAAGGAAACTTGGCATAAATTTTTGATGGGTCGAAAAAGTGCCAAAATCGATCTAGTAGGTGTTCTTCGACAGGTCGAGAGAGAATCTCGATGGGTCGAAAATTCTCAGGATCAAACCACCCTTTTTTTGTCTCATTTTTATGATATTTTGGTGTCATAGTGCCATAGAATATTGTAAATTTTGAATCATTCAAGAATATGTATGAACATAACCATTTTTAACATTTTCAAATACTGAAAGGAAGATATTTTATTACTTTGTCAACATCAAAACTTTCATCAAAGATTGTCTTATTCAAATAAAACCGACTACAACAAGTCAAATTAAACTAAACTTGATTATATAGCAGAATCATGAACCTAATACATAGACTAATCAAAATTTGTAGTCGCTAGGCCTTCTTTAGGGACATCTGCTACCATTAGATTGGTTTCACCGCAATCATTCATCTCTTGATCTTCAGTATAGTTGGTCTCATGTGCCAAGTACTGCTTGCATCTTTTATAGGCATTCTGAATATCCTTTGGTGCACGACATTGTTTGTGCATATTCTTGGTAGAATCACACATATAGAAAGGTGACAAGCGAAAAGTAGAAGCAGAAATTTAAAGAATTCCCACCGTTCCTATGACCAAAATTGGGTTGATTCTTGTTGGAGGTATTTTGGCTGGCATCTTGGCGACTCCAAGTCAGGTTTTGGCTTCTTTCACGGCCTCTGCCACCTCCTCCTCTTCCCCCACGTGTGTTGTAAGGTTAAGAATGACTGTTCTTTTTATTCTTAATTACGTACTTTCCCACCAGTGTTATAAGTTTCATGAACCTTCTTTGTTCTAGTAGGTCTGGCATTGTTGATGAGAAGAATATCATGATGCCTTTCTTTCTTTGCTAGAATGTTCATTAGGTCACTGAAGGACTTTATCCTGTCTTGCTAAAAATCAATCTGATATTGATCCGAAAGCATGTCCATAAAATAGGGAATGTGCTAAAAGAATTCTCGATCATAGCCTGATTAGTCTCGACAATACCACAAAAGCTCAACTCGACTATAGTTCTAACATAGCTTAATTAAATGCATTAATCTTCGGATAATCCAACAATCGGATGCAGTCACATCTCTCTTGCAATTTAGGAAGTTGTGCATCATGCACATTGTTGAATCTTTCTTTCAACACGTCCCATAAATCATTGGTATCATTCTTTTGCAAGTATTATTTTTTCAATATTGGATGTATATGCCATCTAAAAAATATGAGGGCTTGAGATTTGTGGGTTGTAGTTGGTGGAAGTACATTCTTACCAGGAGATGCAACGGGTGGATGAATAGTATCTATGAGGTCTTTACTGATGAGAGTATTCTCTACATTAGACACTTATATATGATATTCTACACCTTTGGGGTCAAGGATATCAAACTCAGGCTTAGCCAGCTTTGTTGAAGACATCTACAAAAGAGATAAGAGATGTAATTAGTACCAATCGGAAGAAAACCACGATCACTAATATCAAGTTTAGGGAATAAGAACCGTGATTAATGATGTTTTGTCACAAAATTAATTCAAAACCGGTGACTTCATACCATACCCTAGAAAATCGTGACTTTTATAAATAATCACAAAAGATCGACTTCCATTTTTTCTAATATAAAATTATAATTAACCGTGATATTCACCAATAACTGTGACTCCCCCAGAACCGTCATTGATATCAACTTTTTATAATATGTAATAATTCATAGAAACTAGGGCATAAAAAGTAAATCACGATATTAAAATTTAACCTAAATCTAGACCTACCTCTAAAGTATTGTGGTAATTAAGTTTTGCAACCTAATTCTAAATCGAAGAAGGAAGAGGGTATTATGCTCGGTATGAAAAACTAAAAAGTTTTGAAGAAAAGCACCACGAACTCCGATGACGTGCTCCAGCGGTGGAGATATATTCTGGCGGTGGAGTTCGTAGTGTTTAGAGGTTAGAGTATTTTTCTTTTTAGGGTTTGGGTTTTCTATCAACTTAAGAGCTGTTGATAATGTGTTGAAAGAGAAAAGTAAATAGATACGTAAGCAATTGACTGAAACTGTACTTCATTTATTGATAGATAGCCTTTAAAATAGGCATTACAATCTGTTACAAATCTCATACTTATGTTACTGTTATTGATGATTTTATTATCTTGGACCACGAAGACCTTGTCGTGCTTCTGGTTTCCATTCCCATAATCATATTGATGATAAATCTCCTTGTGCTCTGCCATAAGAACTTGGAGTCCGTATCATGGTGTATGGACCAGGGTAGGCCAACTACACTACAAGACTAAGCAATGATGCATTGTTTTAATTAGAGCAATAAATCATATATGATTATATGTTCTAATTAAAGCCCACTCAAAAAGCTCAACCAAGTATAACCAAGCATTTCAATGGTATCTCTGACCCAAACCACCAAACAAAAGCTCCATATGGACTATGGTTAAGCTACTAGGCTGAAACAACCCCTCATGAGAAAGCCCATGCCACATCCAAAGGGAGAATCATTGTCGTACATCCGCAATTGGCCAGTTGTGCTTCCTTCCTCAACCAGAAGTCCACCATGGCCTTCAGGCAACTTGTTTGTTTCATGGGAATGAGATGCAAAGGAAATTAATCATTCATTTTCATTGTTTAGAAACCAAGAGGAAAGTAATAACTTTCCTAAGAGAAGGGAATAATGGTCCCCCCCTCCAAGTAGGCCATAATCATCATTGCACAATAATTAATAGATTACAATGATTAGTATATCATTGAAAAAATTATTATTAAATACAAAATAAGGATATAAATATAAAATTAACTTAATTATTTTCCCATCCTAATAGAAAACAAACATTAGAAATGAAATCAACAAAATTACTTTCCCATGCATTCCAAACAAAGGTATGGAAAATAACTTAAGCATTTACTTTCCCATATAAAGAGAATTCCATAAAAAGTATTTTTCTTTCCGATAACCAAACGAGATCATATGTGGGCTAACAGGAAAAGACAAATCGGAGTCACCACTTTCATCGATGATTAGAAAAGACGGGCCATCGATGAATGTGGATCGCTTCCATTATTGTCGCGCCTTGAGTGGCGCGGATCAAGTCTTTTGATAAGTACATCATTAAAAAAAAGAAGTCTTTTGTTACTAATCTTTCTTCCATTTTCCTGGAAAATGCGTATTAGGACGAATAGAAAAAGGACAACGTACAGCCTACTAGTGGACGCTGTGGAGATCTAACACGGTTCAAAATTTATTCATTTAAGAATTGGCTTCTTAACGTTATTTTGTTCAATGCAACCAAAATGGACCATTTTTACTAAGAAAGTTCCTCCAACATGTCTTAAAACGTAGAGCGAATAACAACGAGATCGATGACCATTGACTCTGCAAAGCTGTATATAAGTATTAACTTCACGCCTAATCCTTAAGATTGAAATAGCGTGTCAACCAAACCCTTTCTCAAACAAATTCATCGTTCTCGAACAAACTTTATAAGCCTCAGCATTCAACTCAGCTTGCTTTCTCACTCCTCTTCTCTCCATCAATCTTCCAATACCTACGTACGTACGCATCCCATTTCTTTCTTTGCAATCCAACACAGATATACCATGTCGATGAGAACGTTAACAACAACAGCAGCAGCACTTACTCCCTGCAATTCCAGACCTTCATCACTACTTCATCATCAACAACACCTCAGATTAACCCAGAGAGATTCATGTCGTTTTCTCGGAAACGGTAGCTTGCGATCTTTCGATACGAACCATCTCAGAGTTCAGAGCATCGGCAGCAAGATTCTAATGGTGATCAACAGCGTTGACCCCGGTACTCCTCCTCTTCCTTCTGATCCTTCCGGCGGCGGTTCATGGTAAGTAGTCCATTCCATCAGATAAATATAATCTTCATTTTTCAAATTTTAGTTAATTAGTTGCTTATGTATGTACTAATTAATCTCTACGTATATATTATCTATGCAGGAAAATGTGGCTACTGGGTATGCTTTTCTCAGTGATAATACCCTTTACGAAGAACAAATGGTACCCATTACTCAAGTTGAAAGGTATAACATTCACAATGTTATCTTTTGTATATATATCCGTACGTCAAACCCTAATTAAAATACATAATTAATTATTCAACTCGTATTTATAAAATTATGTTATGTATATTGATTGTATGTGGTTATCTATGTATGTGTAGAGCAAGTGGAGATGGCGATGGATGCCGCAGAAGAAGTGGCGGAGCTGGTGGAGAAAGTGTCCGATAAAGTGGAGGAGGTGGCGGACGAGATCGGCAATCATCTCCCGGAGGGTAAACTTCGACGTGCTGCCGAGCTGGTGGAGGAATTAGCTGACAAAACAGGCAAGGCGGCGGCCATGGCGGATGATCTCATTGAGAAGGTGATATATCGATCTCTAACTAACCTTACCTAATACATTGGTTATTTTCTTATTTTTCACGTGAAAATGTGACATATATAAAGACGACCATACTGTGTACATGTGTCTCTATATATATATATGTGTGTGTGTATATGACTAGTAATAACAAGTTTTTTTTTTGTTAGGATTATCTTACTCCACTATTAACGCTCAAGTGTCACATGTATATATTCTTAAAAAGGTTGAATGATAGTTGCTCTAGATTGATTAAATAACTATATGTCTTGTCTTGAAGCTGGAATTCGTACTAAATAATCTAAGTTAGGGAAATGAAAATGATACCACTTGTGAGTTGTTTTATCATTCCTTTCAATTCCAACCAATAACAATACGACATTTTCTAATGAGGCGGCGTCATGCTTCTTACCTGCTAGGCTGCTAATGTCTCGTTTCTTCAAGCTAGCTAGTTAATTAATTAAGCCAAGCAATTCTATATTTGCACTTAACTTATTCAATAAATCCCCTAAATTCATGATTTATATGCGATCCATGCTTTTCTTGCTTGCCATTTTAGTCGAGGAAAAAGCTAGAACGAACGAAAATAACAGTTATGTTTCATGAAAAAATTGTAGGCAGAGGAGATAGAAAAGGAGGTAGACTCTATCATTGAGCTGGCCAACGAGGGAAAAAGAGAATCCAAGATCAAACAATCGAATAGTACCAAAAATGACACAGTCGCAAACTGAAGCAGCTTTGTGGCTATAGCTAATTAATAGCTCTATGCTTGTAATATTCATGTTTTGTTAATGTAAATTATCAGTATTTGTGAAGAACTCAAGAACGTAGGTTATTAGGGATTCTTTGAATGACTAAATTATTTAAATTATTTATATTGAATTTTATCTTGAGGGTAATAGTTTGTAGCTATAAATAAGTTACTTCGGATGGTCTTAGTATCATAATATGGTCTTAATTATTTTGTTATTAACCGGGGTGTTTCGTTGTTAAGATTGTCTTTATTTTTGTTGTTGTTGTTATTAAGAGTTAGATTGTTGCCTATAAAATAGAATTTTCAGACAAAAATAAAACATAAATTAAGGCAACCAAGTAATCATGCAACTACCAATAATAATAGGAGATGGTTGGAAAACAAAAGCCAAACTCTAATTTATTATTGAGACCATACTAGAGCAAGATGTGGAGAACCATCAAACGAAAGTGATTGGGTCAAGAATGTGTATTGAAGTGCGGCGCGATTTTACTTGCAACACAAGTTAATGAATTGATAGCCAAAGGGCCAAACCAGTCTAATACAAAGAGATTCCTGCGCCTAGGCTTAAAAACAATAAAAACTTAAACAGTAATTTCGGCCCAACTAGGATTCTCATTAGTCAATACGGTCCACCACACGTCTAAGGCCCAACACACGTTAAGCTCAAGGTGTTGGGTATACTTTTGAAATGAAAAATGTGTTAAATACGGTTTAATAATAAAGACGGATTGATCATTCGTGTTTGACAAATATCGAATTAGTCATTCATGTTTCACATTGTTATTCAGATTGATCATTTTGTCCGTTTGGTCTTTTGGACATTAAAAAAATTTTCTTATATTTGTAAAATGCATATAAGTTAGTTTATTAGTTTGTCAATGACAAAATTATTCATTTAACAAATGTGATTTTTAACATCTAAAATAGATAAAATAATCGACCAATCTAAATAACAAGATAAAACATGAATAACCAATCCAATATTTATCAAATATGAATAACCAATATATCCATCTTAACTAGTTAAATATAAGTGACATCTTCAACTTTTTTCATTCAAAATTCATGTTATCATCCATCTCTTAGCTGGCCAATAGACCACCAATCAATCACTCTTACGACAACGCTGCCACTAAATTAGAGCCGCAATTACTTTACACATATGTTTCATGAAGGAAAAGGGAAGTTTTTTTTAGGTGGGGAAAATCGAAGCCTTGAGCATTGGAGTCATGAGCAACATCCCCAAGGGGTGGATTCCACAAGTTCTGGTTCCAACTAGCGATCTCTTATTACTTATTCGGAGCAAAATCACTTTAACATATTTTTTTTTTAACTAAGCCGCCAATTTCATTATAATGTAGGTTAGGTTATATTTTATATATAGACATGTTGTTAGAACCAATAAATATTTCGAATATAAATAATCTATATAATAATAATAATAATAATAATAATAATAATAATAAATCAAAATTACAAACTTATCAGATAGAGGTCTACTTTGCAGTGTTATAAAGATAAAAATTTGCTCCCATTTGTGCTTGTTGTTTTAGACCTCTATTTAAATGATATAATTATTCAGGTCAATAACTAGCACACGAATTTGAACCCTAACGAATTTACTTTATGTTTTCTTATAAGAACGATTTGGAGGAAGAAGAAGAAGTCGATGAATTGAGTTATTCAAATGAAGACATCGGGTCATCCTTATATAAACATCAAAGGTCATGTCGATAGGTATAACAAAACTTATCGTTATTCCAACCTTTGCTCGTTTTGACCCAAAACGAACATTTGATATTTATCCAAAAATATTAATTAAAATAAAAGTATTAATTTTAAAAATTTAAACGAATTTTAATCAATAGAGCCGTAAGGCCCATCTTTTGACAATTATATATTTGGGTATTCTTTTGGTAACCCAAGGCCCAAAATCACAATTCCTTGTGAAAGTCCATTCTCTACCTTGTCACTCGATTACTTCTTAACGAGAAAAATCCCTTTTGAATGGCGCATGTCCTTCAAACTTCTTTCATGTGGGATTGAAGTCGGGATTATAGTCCCACGAGTTCCAACACCTGCATGTACTAGGCATGTCCATGGAAACACCTACTCTTAAATAGTCTCTGCACCTAGTAACGCTAGATCATGAATACAACCATAAAAATTAAGCTCACAAGTAACCAAATGACTTCATTTGAGCAGTGAAGAACCACCTGGCCTCGACAAAGGAAGCCTAGTAATCTAGACTACGTGGTTTAGGGATGACACCCTACTTTTACACCTGCATTCTAGGGTTGGGCATGAATCCCGCAAATTCTGAACCCGATCTGATCTTGTTCCGATCCCGCAAGGGACGGGTTGAGACGAAAAATAAATTTTTTACTATTCTGTCCCGTCCTGACCCATCCCATTTTTAAGGGACGGGATCATGTCTAAATTTTAAAATTTTGATAGACTCATCCCGTCCCCGCCTAATATATTTTGTCTATTTTATCATTATTTTATTAAGAGTTGACATATTAAATTATCAAACAATTAGCAATATTCAATAAAAAAAATATTATTACAACGATTGTTTCTATCAAATTCTGTAAGGGTACTTAGCAGAAGTGCGGGTTGGGCTTTTTCGGATGTGGCTAGTCTATCACGCGTATGTCGTCATTTACCTGTTGTTAAGGACAATACATCAAACGGGCGTTAGGAGTCTTGACGGGGTGTTCCCGCCTTCGACTCTTCAACGCTCAAGTTAGAATGTATGGAGTGTAACATTAGTATTGGTAAAGTAGTGTGCGTTACCTGTATCTGTCATAAATGTCTTGCTTATATAGGTGGTTGAGTATGGAGGTTGTTGCTGCTCTTCGATGTGGGATACTGCTGATCTTGCTTATTGCCTGTCCAATATTGCAGAGTGTCGCACCGAGCGCGTGGGTGTTCGAATGGTGTATGTTCCTTAGTTGAAGTTGAAGCCCGTGCTGCTGGCTTGCGTTTGGTCTAGGCGGTGTTGACCCATTTAGTGGCTAAGTGTGCAGTAATTTTGTGTTACGGGATCACACACTAACAACGATCAAAGTATTACACTATTTGTAATATCAACTAAATGTATCAACTTAACATGAAATAAAATTGCTTGTAATTTTTTTATTATATTAAACATTAAGTAAAACGGTATTACTTTGTGTAGTTGTAGACTTTTAGGTCCTATCAAACTATGTTTATCTTATATTGAGCCTAAAATTTGGTTCGTCCCGGCTCACTCGAATTTTTGTTATTAAATATTCTATTAAATGCTCATTTTAAATTGGATCCTTCCTATCCCATCTCATCCCGCTCGTTCAGGTTTCGAGACGATATGGACGAATTTTTAAAATGCCCAATCCCGTCCTGTTCAGGATAGGGATAAAGACGACCAAAAATAGACCCGATCTATCTTGTGCCCATCCCTACTACATTCCTCACTAGGAACCCAAATCTGCAAACAACATTGAGCCGATTTCGCCAGGAATGTCCTATTTTCGACGAGACCCATGGAGAGGACTTTCGATTTCGCCCAAAAATTGGCACTGGTGTAGATACTCTAATAGACCATGCCCCTAACATAGATGGTGAGAGAGACCCCACCTGGTTGAACCAAACTTGGTGGAAAAGCCCAAGAGCTAAATCAATATCCGACCCAAATCCAACTAAGGTACCAACATGAAGCTTAACATAGATAACAACCAGACCTGCCGCTCATAATCGTCGCCAATCCCCAACAACGACAGATAACCGCATAAGATCGAGATGCCGCGGTCGATAATCTAGGTTTAACATATATGTAGTTTGTCATATTAAATTATAATACGTGGATTATCTAACTGACTAATGACAATTAGTACGTGATATCTCTTTCTTGTTTAAGATTTTATGAAATGAAATCAACTTTTTCCTCCCACTTGGTACCTGTATAACGGCTAGAGTTTCAAATTTTGAAATACTCCTCCAAAATTTCAATTTCCTCTAATTTTCTAAACAAACCTTTTCGCGACTCAGAGAAAAAAAGAGCGAAAAAAGCTTCCCAGTCTCAAACAGACCCTAATCCTCCGCCTTTCAAATTTTCAAACCCTAATATTCTCAGGTCTAGGGTTTCGGAGACCAAAGAATCACGGCAAGAATGGATCTTCCTCAAGACGTCGACGACTATATCAGAGAGTCGATTGACCACAGTCTCGGCCTTCCGGTGTCCACGGCCACCCTCGAATTGAAGCTCCAGTGCTCCGAAGTAGCCAAGCGACGCCTTCGTGACCAGTACGCGCTTCTACTCGCCAAATTGAAGGACAAGGATGAAGCTCTGGAACGATCTAGGGTTCGTACTCTTCAATTTCATCATTCTCATCAATTTCGCTTCGATTTTTTGGTCAATTTTTCTTATGGTGTGTTTTTTTAGGCGGAGGCGATGATGAATGCTCAGGCGTTGAGGAAGTTTGTGGAGGAGAATCAGAGGCTGGTGGCGGAGTGTGCGCATTTGGTGAGCCAGTGCAACAAGTGGGAGAAGGAGTGCTCGCTTTACGACCACGACAGGGATGCGCTGATGGATTTCGGTAACGAGGCAGACCAGAGGGCTAAAGAGGCGGAGTTTCGTTGCGTGGAGTTGGAGGACGAGATTAGAGAGTTGAGGGAAGAGTTGCTTTCATACAAGAACGAACATGAGACGCGAATGGTAATTGATTCTAACCGTTGCTTTGGTTTGTTGGTAATTGGTTGTTAGAGACATTATATGTGCAAATTTCTAGTGCAATCAGTGGAATGGTCGTAGTTGTCTTCAAGACTGTAATTTTACAGCATGCTATTCTTTGTACTTGTCGAACTGAATTTTATAGTTGAAGTGTGTTATATCAACTGAAAACATTAACGTTGTGCCAACAACTTGAAATGAATGTATTGAGGGGCTTTGGATTTATGGTAACATGTGTCTAGCCATGAGTAAAAAGTTCTTGTGTTCTTTTGTTGCTATTACATATGATCTTTGTGCAATTTTCTGCTCTGATTATTAATTGGTTTGAAGATATATGCCTAATGGTCCCTCTTTAGCTTAATATTATATGAAGCCTTAACATGTTGTCTCTTTATCTTAATATTATATAAAGCCTTATCATGTTGTCTCTTTATCATGAGAGCTATTATGCCAAAGTGTGTAAGATTGGGAATTAGACAACTTATGATACCACTCTAGTCATAGGTGCAGCTTGATGTGGGATTTAGGCTACTGTCTTCTTATATTTAGCTATGAATTTATTGTGTGTATGAGATTGGGGTTGGTCTCTTCAATGACATGCATTTCAACCTTAATCTGAGGTATAGTCCCTGGAATTTCTGGTTCAGTGCTGCAATTAAATATATCTTGAACTGGAGTTTACAGATATATCATTTTATTTATGTCTAGCTCATTCTGTGAAAAAGTTTGACAATGTAGATAACTTGGCTTCGTATTGAAACAGGTCCTAGTTTCTCATGAACTTGACTTTCTGATTTTTGAAACATGAAGTCAAAGCTGAAGTTGTCAATATATGCTCACTGTATCTGGAAAAATAATGTGACCTATATGTACATTTGGTGTAGAGAGAGACTTTGTTTCCTGTTGAAATGGATTTAGAAATTAGGTACACTAGTCAGAGTCTCTTTTACTGTGTTGTTAACAAGGCAAATGATTATTTCCATGTTGAAGGTCGACTCATCTTCTGAAGGCTCACTGATTGAAGAGAAACTAGTGGAGTCTGTTATAGCAACATTTACTAAAGATGAAGCTGGGGTGGCACATACATTTCTGGAGGCCAATAGCAGAGATGAGTCATGTCAAAGGTTGCTAAGTATGTGGAATGGGTGAGTTTATCTAGCACCAAGTGTTAGTTTCAGCATTATTTGCTTGCCGTAGTTGCTTTCAGCTTATGTGGTTGATATGTCATTGTTAATTTTTAATCTTTGAATGATTTTTTCTTATGGGTGTGACAGCTTGAGGCCTTCATCTCAAAAAGTTCTATCGCTAGTTGCTGAGTTGAAAACTCTTCAAAAGAATAATGAAATACTTGAGAAGGATAAAGAACATCTAAGGATCAATCTTCTTTCTGCTGAAGAGGAGGTGTGTAAAGCAGAACATTGATTCCTTTACTTCATTGTCTGATATGCTGTATTATCAACTGCTTATTGAAATATTTATCATCAACTGCATATAGGTCAAATTGCTGGCTGAAGAAAACAAAGTGTTGAATGAAGCTAACAAAAGATTACTGAAGCAGTACCACAAGGAAAGAAACAGTTCTGGCTCTGATGGGAAGCTTACTGATAGTGCATCAGTGAAGGTGAGAGAAAGGCAAAGGAAGAGCATATATTAAAAATGCTATAGTTTCATACACCTATATAAGCAAGAAACAGTTGTTAGATTAATGTTATATAAGCCAGAACATGTAAGCTTGCTTTCATACAATTTCCTGGAATTTTTGTTTCCATCTAGTTGTTAGATTAATGTTATGTTTTCTCTTCTCTACAGTCAAACAAACGAAAATCAAGCTCTAAGATGATGAGCAGCAGCCCGATTCAGGGGAAGATCGACTTCAGTGACCAAGAACCTACAAGAAAGCCGCTATCACCCTTGCGTTATAACTCCCCTAACTCTAGACTGCAAAAGAAGCTATAGGAAACTCTTCGAGTACACAGATGTATATCTCACGTCTCATTTTAACCTTTATTTGTAATATGCACCAAGGACGGCACTTGATTGATTGGGCTTAAGGTTGCAGAGTTTTGACCAACAAAAAGTGCTTGTATCTTGTAAGAGTTATTTGTCAAGTCTTTTTAGTAAATGAACAGAACCTTTGTCTTCAATTGACTTTGTGATTGATGGTGTCTGAGTCATCGATTGAAATTTTTCAGGCTAAACATTTGTTCTGTTTTACAGAGTTTTAGTTCAAGTCCTGGAATTTTTTTTTTTTTTCCTTTCATTAGGTAAGTTGATAACATGATATTGAAATTACTGACGGGAGGAAAATTGAACCAAAAAGTAATAATCTGAATTACTTTACTTGCAGTTGAAGACATGAACATCATTGGGCCAGAAACAGAGTTGAAATTCTTCTCAATGTTTTCGAGTTCGAGTCTAATATGTGTTCGATGCAGAAATATCTTCCGGGAGAGACTTTCTCCGCGAAGCAGTCTCTTTTGATATCGGATGTCTTAACCGCATGAGCCGGTCTATCCTGTATGTGCTTCGATGCTGGCGTGCCACCGTTCTTCAACGGAATCTGGACTAGTTACAGCCGCCTGACTTCTAATGTAAGCGATTAAGATAGGGAGAGCACCAACCCTATCAGAATAGGTTCTTTTTGCCTAGAAACCTAGGACTTTTGGATATGTGTACCTCTCTGCTAAATCCAGAAATCGATACCCCCACGTCTCTCGTGTAGAGCAGAGCAATTTCTTGATGAAGTGTTTGAGAACACTAGCTTCCCTTGAGTATTCAAGCTCTCAGCATACAAGTGAGCCGCTCTTCCACCTTCAGGTTGCAGTTTGCTTCATTTGAGTCGTAATACTCTCACTCGATAGGTGACAAGCACTTAGACCTTTCTGGTTGCAAGAAGATAGATATCTCGAAGACGAGATAACCGTCTAGGTTTTGTTTGCGTATAGCAAGGATGTTTGATTGAATGTTCGTGTGTCTCTTTATGAGATCCTTGCATTCCTTATATACTCACTTACAAATCAGTCATTGATTCTATCTCTAACTCCTTTGCTCTTGTAACCTTGTCTGAATCTCCATGCCAGCATACGTGTTATACCACTCATAGGTATTCTAATTCCATCATAACTCTTCCAAGAGTCCTGCAAATATCAACTAGTCATGATAGAAACTGAGCCGCGTGAAACCAGCTCGATAAGACACAGTTCTAATAGAACTCTAAGTCTTCTTCCAGCGAAGCTCGATACGAATTTCGCTAGACGCGTTATACTTAACTTCCTCGATAGGAACTTATAACATGACGGGCCGCTCGATAGACCTCGACCATCCAGGCCCAAAATAAATATTTTATTTAGGCCCAAACAATATGGACAATGTTCATAAAACTGAAACTGCTAACTTGCAGATACTACTTACACTACAAAGATCAAGTCTAACAGCTTATTAGAGAAAACAAACACAAAATCGATTTGATTTCATTGCAAAAAAGAGCCTCATGTACAGTATCTACTATGTTCAATTTTGTAAAAATTGACACTATACGAAGACCCCCGAGCTATAACTTTACGATATGACTAATATAAGTAGTAGCACTGTAGCCAATTCATAGAGCTTGGTCTGGAAAAGTAGATTCCTCGAATAACAAGTCAGAGTTGAAGAATGTCTATGGCGAGTTATCCATATTCAGATGCCATTCAGGAGCTGGCGGTTGTTCTTGATCAAAGTAGAATCCATTAAACTCAATCGACTGTAAATAGCAAACATCCAATGGTATATCAAACTCACACTGAGAAGTGTAACATGGCTCATCTTCTCCTTCTTCTTGTTGCACTTCCTATTGTTGTTGCGGCACTAGTGACCAATCCGTAAAGTCTTGTTGTTCTTCCTCATTACCAAACAATTGATCAGCAGAAGTCATCGGATTCGGATCATTTAGCGCTTGATCGTCATCAAACAATCCAACAGGAGCAGCAATCATTAGATTCTCATCAGATAAAATTTGCTCTAGCTCATCACAAAAACCATTCTCTACATGATCATCTTCACAAACAGAGGGGAATAGGAGTTGGAGGAGGAAGAGGAGGAGACATTTCAATTCTTCGTTTCTTGATTGTCTTTCTCTGATCATCATTATCATCACCATCACAACATATCTTATAATTTCTCCTTCTATCATTAGCTTTGATTTTACAAAGAGCCAAATCTGGTTGCTGGTTAATAGTATACTCCTCCCATCAACCAACCAGCATGATGCTCAAAGCTCTTGTCTTTGTTCTTCTCGTACCGAAACTTCCTCAGCTTCCCAAACGGTTCAGCAATTCCATTGACATAAACAGCCCTACCAGGCTCCGTTTCACTCCATGTCCCTCCATTACATCCACCAATAGTCCTCGAAAATCGCGAACCGCCGTTGGGGTTAAGTTTCTTGAAGTGAGTGAAGAAGTAGACGTAATCCTGGTGCGGTAACTTGTCGCAGTTGTCGAAAATCTCCCAGGGAGGTAGAGCTGGGTAGAGCTGTCTCGCCGTATATGTCGATTTCGGGGAATGTGGGTTCTGTTGGGGGAGTGAAGAAGATTTTGTTGTAGAGATAATGACCAACTAGTTCGGATTCGATGGGGTGAAAAGTTTTCACCACACCCACATGAGTTGAACAACAATACAAATTCGAAGAAGAAGAAGAAGCCATGGAATTGAAGCAAAGATTTTGACAGAAATTTAGGAAAGTTGTGAGTTTTATTTAGGGTAAATTACTTAAGAGCAACTCCAACAATGTCACGAAAAGTTTGCTTATTTTGTTCAAAAATAAAGCCAAAACCTATTTTAGCTAATCACTTGTATAAATTTACTCCAACAATATTACTTAAAATGTAGTTAGACCTAAACAAATGCTTAGTTTTGATTGGTTGATAGTAACATATTTATTTATTAATATAATTATTAATTACATTTGCAATCTAGAAGGAAAGAATTAATTGCAATATTGAATATTTCGTTACCTATAATTCATGTTTTCGGTATAAGAATAGGGGATGAAAACATGAAATATAGGGAATCCCTAAATTGGCTAATAAGATAGGGGAGCTGCTGGAGTAAGTTTTAAGAGAAAATCTTTATATTTTAGCTAGAAATGACTTATAGGAAATCTGCTGGAGTTGCTCTAAGTGACTTAGAGCATTTCCAACATCTCTTGTAAAAACACAAGAATTGCTATTTTATTGAAAAAGTACATCTTTTTTGCTCCAACAGCTCTTGTAAACTGTCTTGTATTCTATAGAAAATGAATAAAGAGGAGAGAGAATCTCTATATCTATAGAAAACTCAAAATTTGTATAACCATCTAAAAATCTCTAAAATTTATTGCTCACCTACACAATTCAACCTTATCTCCTCAAAATATGAACAAAAACCCATCAATTTTTTTCACTCCTACAATTTATTGACTTGATTTGAGAAATATCCCTATACTCATTAAATTATAGAGATTAACATTTATTTTTTAAGAATAGAATAGAAGAGCTGTTGGAGTTGACCCCAAACAATTATACAAATTTTGTGTTTTAGTCTTGTATAATAGAGATTTTATACGAGAGCTGTTGGAGATGCTCTTAGTATAAGATCACCCAATATTTATTTTCTAAATCTGGTCACCAGATTAAAAAAAAAAAAATCTCTCGTTTAAATTATTTACGCTAATGTCATATATATAAACCTCGTTTTTCTCTCTGTTTCAAACCAAAATCAAATCGATCCCAAATTACCGAAACTCTAGCAAAGCTCTCTCTCTTTGTCGCCCTCTTCTCTCCATAACCGTCCTCTCTCCGCTGCTCTCATATCTCCGTCGCTCTCCTCTCTCCTCCGAACTCATCGCCAAGAGACGCGACTTCTCCTCCACTCGTCTCCTCGGCTTCCTCGACTCACAACAGTCACACTCTCCTCTTGCCACCTTTCCACGCTGTCACCGCTAAGCTCGTCGACGCTCGCCGCCACCTGATTTTCGATTCCGATTGGTACAACTCTATCTCTCTCTCTCTCTCTCTCTCTCTCTCTCTCTCATCTAATTCTCTCTCATCTACAGCATGTGAATATATGAGTGTTTAATTTCTAATTTTGGTACAGCATTAGGACGTACAGTTTATGAATGTAATTGAGACCTATCTCCTCTTAGTTTTTGCTCTGCTCTTGTTAGTCTTGTTTATGCTGAAACTGATATGCTGTGTGAGATAGAACAATAGTAGTGTGTTAAGTTGTCTGTAGTAGTGTGTAGGGCAGAAACTTCCGAATCAAAAATCAAAATCGAACTAAAACCGAACCGTAATCGAAAAAAATCGAAACAGAATAAAAACTTAACCGAACCAGATAAATTCGGTTCGGTTTAAGTTTTCTGGATCCAACCGAATATACCGAACCAAACAGTTTTTTACAAAACGACGTTGTTTTGTCTTTTTTTTTTGCGTTTACCATATAAAATCAAGTGTGTTTTGGTGTGCAGCCTCAGGCCCTCAGCCAGTCAGCCCTCATAGCCTCACTCGTCACTCTCTCCTCACAGCCTTACAGCCCTCACTCATCAGTCGTCACTCTCCCCTAAGTCCCAACAACGGCCTCATGCCCTCAACCCTCCCAACAGCAGCTCATCGATCGATCAAGCCCAAGTCAGATTTGGTTTCTCAATCCTGATTCCATCTGTCGTCGTCTCTTTCGCACCCAATCAACTGGATACGAGTTTCCGAAATCTTAGAAAAATCAACGAGATAAAGAGAAGAGACATATAATCTTCAAAGGAGATTTGGCCTCAGCCCTCAGACAGATCGAAATCCCTATCTTATCAGGTGACCAGATTGAAATCCCTAATTTCAGTAACTTGCTTTTTTTTTATTCGATAGTTTAAGGGGAAAGATTGAGATTGGTTTAAGGGAGCAAACACTGTGTTTTTGAATCTTGTAAGCTTGAGATCGGAAATAATGATAATAATATGATCGACAGTGAGGGCAAATTTTTTTTAAAGTGAGGGGG
Organism: Geum urbanum; assembly: GCA_946800695.1. Taxonomy (NCBI): domain Eukaryota; kingdom Viridiplantae; phylum Streptophyta; class Magnoliopsida; order Rosales; family Rosaceae; genus Geum; species Geum urbanum. Next base: position 2,592,064 of record OX327013.1, on the reverse strand, counting down.
GTGTGTACTGGGTGGTAGTTTAAGGCTTTAGGCATAAATACTAAGAGCGATAAAGAACTGGGTAATCGCAATATTTGAGTAAGCTTATTCAACATCAACTGATTCATGACTGTGTTTATTGTAGAGCCAAAATAATGAGAGGATTAAAAAGGGACCCTGTGTTTATCTTGTTGAACTAAAGATCAAACAAACAAAAACGAATTATACATGCCTAATAAGCCAGAAACAACGAATTGAGATTGGTTGTGAATCTCACTGATTGTAGACACTAATTGTTGGAATCAAAATACCTAATCACCTACTCTAACACTAATTGTAGACACTGATTGGTTGTGATTTGTTGATGTAATGATGTTTATAAATTGAAATGTTCGTGACTTATGATTTACAGAAGAAGAAAATGAAGAGGACCTGGGCTTCTATACAGTTAGCAACTAAACGTGGTAAAGTTCAAATGGGGTCTTCATCATCTCAATCTCAATCACTGGTTTGTTCTTTAACTTAAACCTTCAACCTGTAATTACCAATATGCAGCCTGTTTGTGAAAAATTGAATACTAATCTTTTTTGCTTTAGTTTTTTACTCTATGCAGTCCCCTGTTACTGACTCGTCCACACCAACGTCAACTCAAAATTTTCAATTGCCAATAAATGTTCCTAGTGCAGCTCCTCATGTTGATTTGGAGAAAGATGGAGGAGGATCAAGAGATGAGGCTGAAACTGTTCAAATGACCGATGAGCAAAGATTGTTAGCCAGGAAGAAGAGACAAAGGTCAGATACTTGGGATCATTTGAAATAATTATTGAGGATGAAAAATATAAGGGTGTGGTTGTAATTACTGTAGTAGGAAAATTATTTTTGATTCTGGGTCAACTACTACATCTAGGCTTAGAAATCACCTTTCTCGCTGTAAAAAGTATGCCCATAATATTGATGTTAACAAGAAAAAGAATCAGAAATTTCTTGTTTTTAGGGAGAAGGGTCAATTGGCTGTTGTAGCTAGTAGTCAACATCAAATCACTATGGCTTGTGTTAGAATGGTAGTCATTGATGAGTTGCCCTTTAAAATTGTTGATGGGGAGGGGTTTAAGGAATTTTGTGAAGTTGCTTGTCCTGATTGAAAATTTTCATGTCGGCAAACCATTGCAAAAAAAGTTTATAATCATTATGAGTCTGAAAAGAGAAACCTAATGAAAAGTTTAAGGGGAAAGAGGATGAGCCTAACAATAGATACTTAGACATCTGTTCAGAATATAAATTATATGGTGTTTACGGGTCATTTTGTGGATGATGATTGAGTCTTGCATAAAAAAGTTTTAAATTGTTTTGTGATTTCAGACCATAAGGGAGATTCCATTGCTAAGCTCTTAGAAGATTGTATGTTGGAGTGGGAAATTGATAGGGTTCTAACAATAACATTTGATAATGCTTCGGCAAATGATGTTCCTTTGAAAGATATTGTGAAGAGAATTAGTGAATGAAAATGTACGGATGCACTTGTGGTGATGGAAAGAATTTGCATATGAGATGTGGTGCCCATATTTTAAATTTAGTTGTGAATGATGGGTTGACTTTAATGAATAGTTGCATCTCAAACATTCGTAATGCTGTTAGATATGTGAGATCTTCTTCACAAAGTTTGGACATGTTTAGAGAAGTGTGTTGAGAGTGTGAATTAGAGAGTAAAGGGCTTGTGATTTTGGATGTTTCAACTAGGTGGAATTCTACATTTTTTATGTTAGAATCTGCTTTGAAGTTTCGGAAAGCATTTTGATAGATTGATAGAAAATGGTGGTCACTACAGCAAGTATTTTAGGAGTGACACGAGAGTGAGATTGAGAGAGGGGGCACCTGATTCTGATGATTGGCTTATTTCCAATGAGTTTGCTACCTTTTTGAAGCTATTGTATGATGTTACTTTGCATGTGTGTTGCTCTAGCCATCCAACAATCCATACCACATTCAAGGATTTGCTTAAAATTCTTGGGTTGTTGCAAGAAAGTAGTAGTGACCTACTTGGTAAAATTACTAAGCCTATGCTAGGAAAGTATGACAAGTATTGGAGAAATTTGGGGACTATTAATTCGTACATGTTTATCGGAGATGTTCTTAACCCGCGCCATAAATTGGAGAAGCTCAATGATTATTTCGATGAGTTGTTTGGTGAGTTTGGTAGGGTTGAAGAAAACGTGAAGAAAGTGAAGAATCTCTTGTTTGAGTTGTTTAAAGTGTATGAGAATGAAGCTATGCAAAAAAATTTAGGAAATGGTGCTTCTAATTCTCAAAACTCTCAACCGACCTTATCAACTTCAGTTGTTGGTTCCACTAAATTAGAAAGAAGGTTGGATGAAAAGTAACAAAGGAGAAAGGCAATGAAAGATGGAGTTGTTAGTAATGATGTGGAGAAATATCTAGCTGATGCCATTGAGGGAGACGAGGATGAGAACTTTGATATATTGAGGTGGTGGAGAGTGAGTAGAGCTTCTAAGTACCCAATCTTGACTAAAGTTGCAAAGGATGTTCTAGCTATTCTGGTGTCAACTATAGCTTCAGAATCTTCCTTTAGCACAAGTGGTTGTGTCATCAATCCATTTTGTAGTTCGTTGAGTCCAAAGATGGTGGAAGCTTTAATTTGTACATAAAATAAGCTAACGGGTACTTATGTTGCCTTAAATGAAGACCAAACTGTTAATGATATGGAGTTTTGTGATAGTATAATGGAAGTTACTGTTTTATTGAATATCGTTTAGTTAGTTATTTTGTTGGTTTGCTTTGTTATTATGCATTTTAATGGTTTCTCTATCTTTTGTTGTTACGTAGAAATCCGTAGGGAATCTTGTTCGGCTTCATCAAATATGAGACCTCCTACATGTGACAATCAAGCTTGATGTTGTTGGGTATATTATTAAATATCCCTCTTTGTCCCATATGAAAGTAGTATTTGCGTATTTTGTATGTACTATAGTTTGATACTTAACAATGATTATTGGTATTATTGTAGATTTAAGAAAAGGAATGTTAAGTTCCCAAAGGAAAACCTGAGCTAAGAAAGTAAGAATGGTGGACAAGTTGAGTATGGCTTGAGAATGGAGTATTTCTATGTGATATTTGGATTGTATTTTTATTTGAATAGACTGTAGACTGTTTTAAACTTAGACTGTGGATTTTGGTTTATGTTTAAAACTTTGAATTTGTGATGTAAACTTTCGGTAAGTATTTTGCTTTGGTTTGAAACTTTAAAACTTTGAATGAATGTGTGATTTGTGACTAGTTAAGTAGTTATATTTGGCAAATAGTTTGGAAAGAAAAAAAATGTAGTTTCGATCAGTTTTGAAAGTGAACAAAGTAACAGTTTTGATTGTAAAAAAATACAGTTTAGAAAGTATAAAAATGCAGTTTTTTTTAAATAAAAAAAAAACAAAAAATACGTAACCAAACCGAACCAGTTCTAATTGGTTTTCCGTAAAAAAATCAAGATAACCTAACCGAACCGAACCGATAAAAAATTTTGGTTCAATTTTTGGTTCAGCCTAATAACCGAACCGAATGTACCGATTAACAGCCCTAGTGGTGTGTATGTTAGTCTGTAGTAGTGTATACATATTGGTATGTTTAGGTTGTTATGCAGTAGTGTCTACATTAGTCTGTGGTAGTGTGTATGTTAGTCTATAGTAGTGTATACAGATTGGTATGCTTTGGTTGTTATACAGTAGTGTTAATGATAGTCTGTGGTGGTGTGTATGTTAATCTATAGTAGTATTTGGATGTCCATTTTGTTGTTTGGCAAAGGAAGAAATGGAAGTAGAAGTCAAAAAACCATCAAAAGTACAAAATCGGTCTACATTTTAAGGCTTCTTCCACCTGATGCAGCGACACAAAAACTATTTTCCTGATGAAACGCTGAAATTACTTGGAGATACACCCTTTGGAAGAGTGATATGGCTTTTTGTTGTGTTAGGGTCTGATGTAGTACCATATTGTTAGGGTCTAATGTAGTACATCGTGTTACAGAACAGTAGTACTTACCATGTTTTGAAGTAGTACCCCGAATATTTTGGAGTAGTGCTTACTAGAGACAGCAGTAGTGTTAATACACTAAATGTTTTGAAGTAGTACTTTCTATTGTGAAATAGTAGTGCTTACTAGAGAAATCAGTAGTATGTTTAACATTGATGTAATGCGATGAATGTTTTAAAGTAGTGCTACTTTTTTTGTATGATGAGTGTACTACTATTGTTGTTGAATAGTACTAATGTAGTTGGTTTCACACACAAAGTATTGTCACATACAAAAACACACAATTGATCAACACAAAATCGCGAACCGAAGCACAACAAACTCGAATTAGTATGTTAAACAAATCACATAAGGGAAAATTACATTAAAGTAGTATGTTATATAATGAAGAATCACATTCTATGTTTATCGAAAAACACTCAATGAAAGAGACTTGGACCAAGTGTACTACTAATGACGTGTATTCATACCAACTATATCTTGTGACTAATATAGTGTGTAAAGGAAATGGACATGCCTCAGGAAAATTATCCATTTAGGCAGAATGTACTACTTTAAACTGGTGAAAACACTACATGTGCCTAATATAGACACTATTTACTCAGGTTTCAGCTGCTGATGACTTTGGTACTTGTCAATCTATTATGTCTTCCTTTTTCGCCACAACGACCACATCTGATTGGCCTCGTCGCCTTCCCACCTTCAACAGAAGACTTCATTCAAGTATCCTTTGGACGACCGGATGGGATTCTTGTCAACGGAGACTTCACAATGGGTCGTTCATTAAGAGCATCATGGTAAAACTTCTCAATGTTTGATATTGGCTGAATACCATACTCATAAGCAACCCTATAACTTCCAACCTCATAGAAATTCTCGATGTAAGAGTAAGATCGAACATGATTGTATAGTTGTTGTAAGTGAAATTCGCATACAAATCCAAATCCATGGCTACAAATCTACAAATCAAAGACAAACTACTTACAGAACAGAAGTAGTATCCTTAATAGTCATCAATAGTGTACTCACTCAAAACTAATAGTACTATCAAGTTCAAACATAGACAGAACACACTAAACAGCTAACTCGTGTCTTCAGAGGGATGTATTCACTCAACATTAATAGTACTATCAAGTGAAAACATACATAGAATAGCTAACTAGTGTTTTTAGAGTGATGCAGTAGTGTATTTATTCAACACAAGTAGTACTCCCAGTCTGTACCATCTCATATTTTATACGAAATGTCAAAACACACAAATCAGCCACATCAATCACACACAAACACATAAATCACAAGAGAAAACATACAATAATATCACTATAAAGCACCGCTCCATAATCCACAATACCAGAATCAAAATCAACAAACCGAAATTTGAAATCGATGTGAGTATAGGAAATTTGAAATCACAGCTCAAACAAAAGCATCAATCAAACAACACAAAGCACAAAACATTTATAAGAAATTAGAATCGAAGCCTTGTCAAAGCCTTGTCAAAGCCTTGTCAAAGCCTTCTCCTCCTCCTTCTCCTTCTCCTTCTCATTCTCATTCTCATTCTCCTTCTCCTTATCCTCCTCCTCCTCTTCTTCTTCTTCTTCTTCTTCTTCTTCTTCTTCTTCTTCTTCTTCTTCTCTCTCTCTCTCTCTCTCTCTCTCTCTCTCTCTCTCTATCTCTCTCTCTCTCTCTCTCTCTCTCTCTCTCTTACACACACACACATAAGCAGCTAATGGAGAGAATCGAGCTATACCGGTGGTTTCGCCCAAAGATTCCCTAGCTTTCTCTATATGTCATCCCACTGTGTCGAAGCTCTATCCAAATCCTTGTACACAGAATGATAGCCCCCCATTATTTCTCTCTCTCTCTGAAATTTTGAAGACGAAGAAAGAAAAGTTAATATTAAAGGACAAAATTGGAAAGACAGAAAACAAGGATAAAGAAAAGTGACCTTAATTAGAATAAAAATTATAAATGATCTTATGTGTGAAATAAGGTCTCTAATTGACCCTATATGTAATTTTCTATTTTATCTACAGGGGACTAAGCTTTTCCTACTAGATTAGGAAAGTAAGATTTATGACCATTGGGGAGGGATGGCATCACTGCTGTACAGTATGAGCTATTATCCTTTGTGTGTTTTTCCAGGTCTGTGTTCTCAACTCAGATTAGGAAAGTCTTTCACTTCAGATTTTGTTGTGTCTTTATTTATTTATTGTAATAATAAAAAATATATATTTTGAAATAGACAAAGCTAATTACAAAACCCAATTTTCTGATTTCACTTTTCAGTGTTTGGATGACGAGATTGACGCGCCGACAATGACGACAACAACGACAGAGCTTTATGACGTTGTCGGGTAGTGCTTACTGTTAATGAGGTTGATTTTGCGCTTCATTAGCTTAGACTTGGATTTGGGTTTGCTTAAATTTATAGGGATGAAATTACTTGGAGCTGTATGTGTGGGAGTCAGTTTTGACCACCATAAGCTGGGGAAAGATGGGCTTGGCAGGTCTGATTCCGAATAAGGTCTGATAAGGCAGAAAATGGGCATGGGCTTGGGCGAGTAGGATTTTATTAAAGAAGCGAATAATCTAAAAGTTTCCAGAAGTCTCTGGAATGTTGTAGAGGCTTCTGGACTGTTCGATGACATGACAATCCTAATGTAAGGTTAGACCTCGAGAGGCGATACGATATGACCTCAGGGGGCTATTTGATTAAACCTCGGGGGATTAGTGAAATTCACGAGGGAAGAGATAAGATTTGTATGAATCCTAGAGGGATTATGCCAAAAGGCTTGTGGTAATCTAGAAACATGATTACCCTTGGATATGGAGATCTATTATTTAATGGATTCCTCCTATCTGAAAGTATGTAGTCTTATTCCTATATGGACTATGCTTATACCTAATACAATCTCTATATATAGACCATCTCGGCATGGTCTAAGGTAACGTGATTCTACCTTGATTACTTTTTTATTCTTGAGATAAGTTCTGACTTAAGAATCAGAGGGTCTAAGCACAGTACCACACCGTGCTCCGACTTATTTTGCAGGTTCGCGATGATCCAAGCTAGAGAGAGACGAAATCTGCTCTTATAAATTTGTGCTCTCATTAAGAGCAGAACCCTAGGGTAACTCTCATGAATGGAGGAACATGGAAGATAACACCGACATGAGAAACCAGCGTGACAAGGAGGTAACCCCTCCAGGAGGGAGCAACCAGACCACCCCTACCACCGAGGCATCCAAGTACGGCAGTACCGTTTCGCATCAGGTCCTACCTATGAACCTTGTAAACGAGGGCCACCTAAGTGAAGAAGAAGGTTCCGATCCGGAGAACGAAGGAGCCAAGGGATGGAGGGCTAAGGTTGATCAGGACCTCCATCGAGCTGAGAAATGATATGTGAACCTAAGACTCGATATGACCGCGCCGCACCAGTCTACAGAAGGGGTGGCTAAGAGCATGAATGAGCTAACCATTACCGTCACGGCTGTCCATTCTACTTTGGCGGATCTAGTGGGCCTTCTGAAAAAACAAGGGTAAGTCCCGCCCAACCTGCTCGCGAAGGCGAGACAGAAGATCCTGGTGATCGAGCTGGATGATTTGTAGGAGGCACGTGATCAGCACGACCAGGATGGACCAACCCCTCAACTGGTTGCGGAGTTGGAAGGCCCCGGGGGTAGCGGCCCTCAAGGATGTGATATAACAGTTCATGGAAACCCAACGCGCCCACAACATCAGAACCAACCAAGAAACTGAGAGGCTGTGAAAAGAAGAACTATCCAAGAAGGAGTCCGAAGATGAACAGAAGGCCAGGAGAATGTCCAAAAACCATCTAGCTCAGTTAATCCAGGATGTTGAACCTCCAAAGAAGTGGAGTCACCCTAGATTTGATAGATACTTGAGGGACTCAGACTCATACCAGCACGTAAGGAATTACCAGTCGGCCATGACGACTAGCCAGTCAAACGAGGCCTGGATGTGTAAGATGTTCCAGGCAAGCTTAAAAGACCATGCACTGCAGTGGTATAAGACCCTCCCTCCAAGGTCAATCAAGGATTGAGAGGTCTAAAGTCAAATCTCTTCAAAAGGTACGAGAGCAACATAGAAGGGGTCAAGGACTTGACATACCTCACATCGAGGGAACACATTAGTGATAGCATAAGGTCCAGTCCATCTACTTTTGAGCTTACCTGGAAACAAGCGTAGACGACTACTGAAGAGTAAAACTTTGTGACTAACTACAAATTATTTTCTTTTGATATTCCGGTCATGAAAATCTCTAGTATTTTCCTTGTATATCCTACTGGACTCATATGCATTGTGCCTAATCTCATCAAGCTCATTCGGTTGTAACTTCTTATGCAAGCCCGCTTCATCCATGTCAAAGTTGAACTTCTTGACAACCCAATACGCCTTGTGCTCCAATTCAACCGGAAGATGGCAAGCTTTTCTATAAACCAACATATAAGGAGATATCCCAATATGTGTTTTGTACGTTGTCCTATAAGCTCGCAACGCTTCATCAAGGTGTTGACTCCAATATTTCCGGGTCAGCCCAATTGTCTTCTCAAGGATTTGCTTGATCTCTCTATTAGATACCTCCACATGACCGCTTGTCTGAGGATGATAAGGTGTTACCACCTTATGCGTAACCTTGTACTTTCGAAGCAAGGCATTAATAGTTCTGTTACAAAAGTGAGATCCTCCATTGCTGATAATGCACCTATATGTTCCAAATCTAGCAAAAATCTCTTTAAGAAAACAAAGAACAACCTTAGCATCATTAGTCCGGGTGGCTTTAGCTTCCACCCATTTGGAAAAATAATCAACAGCAAGGAGAATATACAAATAACCTTGAGAATTTGAGAATTGTCTCATGAAATCAATACCACACACATCAAATATTTCCATAACAAGAATAGGGTGCTAAGGCATTTGGTCTTTTGGACTGAGATTACCTCTCATCTGGCATCTTTCACATGATTTATGCATGACCTAAGCGTCATGGAACAAGGTTGACCAATAAAATCCACTCTCAAGCACTTTGAGAGCTATCTTCTTTCCTCAAAAGTGTCCACCACCTGCATGTGAGTAACAAATACTTAGAATAGATTGAAATTCATATTCAAGTACATACCTGCAAATGATGGCATATGTGCAATGTTTCCAAAGATATGGCTCGTCCCATATGTAATACTTAGCTTCCTTGACAAGTTTATGTTTCTGAGCTCTGGTGAAGTTAGGTGGAATGCACTTACTTACCTTGTAATTGACAATATCAACATACCACGATGCCATCTCTTAAATAGCAAGGAGCTCATCTGGTAAGCTATCTCTGAGAGGAAGATTTCTTCTTTTGCATTGGAACCATGGGTAAGTCTACTTAAGTGATCTGCCATCACATTCTCAGAACCCTTCTTATCCTTGATCTCAATGTTGAACTCTTGCAACAACAACATCCATCGAATCAATTTGGACTTGGCATCTTGTTTGGTCATCAAATATCTCAAAATAGCATAGTCAGAAAAGATAATAACTTTAGTTTCTAGCAAGTAAGATCTAAACTTTTCAAAAGCAAAAATTACTTCTAAAAGCTCATTCTCAGTAGTTGAATAGTTCAACTATGTATCATTCAAGGTTTGGGAGGCATAATAGATGATATGAGGAAGTCTCTCTAGATGTTGGCCAAGAACAGCGCCAACAACATAGTCTGAAGCATCACACATGAGCTCAAATGGTAGATTCCAATTTGGTGCTTATATGATAGGGGCTGTAGTCAACAGCTCCTTGAGCTTGTTGAAAGCTTGTAGACATTCTTCATTGAAGTTGAAGACCACATCCTTCTAGAGCAATGCACATAATTGTCTGGCTATCTTAGAGAAATCCTTGATAAACCTACGATAAAACCTTGCATTTCCAAGAAAAGATCTCACCTCCTTCACAGTGGAAGGAAATGGTAAGGTACGGACAATATCCACTTTAGCCTTGTCTACCTCTATTCCCCTAGCAGATATGATATGCCCTAGAACTATACTCTGCTCCACCATAAAGTGATATTTCTCCCAACTAAGCACAAAGTTAGTTTTCACACATCATTCTAAGACCAATGATAAATGATCCAGAAGCATGTCGAAAGAGTCACCAAAAACTGAAGAAAAAAATCATTCATAAATACCTCAACAATTTTTTCGATGATGTCTGAAAAGATATTGATCATACATCTCTGAAACGTTGTTGGCGCATTGCATAAGCCAAAGGGCATCCTTCGGTAATCAAAAGTACCATATGTGCATGTGAATGTGGTTTTCTCCTAATCATCCTTATGTATAGTTATCTGGTTGTACCCCAAATAACCATCCAAGAAACAATAATATGCATGACCTACCAACCTTTCCAACATCTGATCAATGATTGGGAGTGGAAAGTTATCTTTGCGTGTTGTGGCATTGAGCTTGTAGTAGTCAATACACACTCTACATCATGTTTGCACACATTGAGGCACCAACACGTTCTCATCATTCTTAACCATTATGATGCCAGAACATTTTGGAACTACCTGCACTGGACTAACCCACTTTCTATCAAAAATAACATAAATTATATTTGCATCGCAGAGCTTGATCACTTCTTTCTTAACAACTTCCATCATGGGAGAGTTAAGTCGACATTGAGCTTCTCTTGTTGGGGGCTCCCTCCTCCAAATGTATCATGTGGGTATATAAAGTAGGATAAATTTCCTTGATATCTTCTATTGTCCATCCAATCGCTTGCTTGTATTCCCTAAGAACAATCAGTAGCTTCTCCTCTTGAAATTTTGAGAGCTTTGAAGAAATTATGACCGGTAAAGTTTCACCGTCATTAAGAAAAACATACTTCAAATGCTCGGGTAAAGGTTTAAGTCTAGCTCGGGCGCTGTTTGAATAGATGGAGCAAACACGTTAGTTGAAACTGAAAGAAGAATGGGTTTAGAAGGTTTACCTTTCATGCTTGGAAATGATTCAAATGCATCTTCCATGGCATAATACTCTTCCTCCATCTCAAGATCTTTGGCTAAAGCAATCTAAAAAACAGGCTCATTCTCGATGGGTCAAGATAATTCCTTGATGGATCGAGGGCATGCCACGGGTACCCTTGCAGGTTCTTCTTGAGAACTTCCTTCGATGGGTTGAAGATTTTCCTCGACGGATTGAAAGCATGTCACAGGTTGTGCCCGAGAGCTGTCATTGATGGATCGAAAATGAACTTCTGAAACTTCCTTTTTGCCAGCCACTTCGATGGCTTTTCGCAATGGATTCTCCTCTAATGAATTTTGAATGAACTCCTGCACAAAACTTTCAAACACATCAATAGAACAACAAGAGTACATATCATCACCATTAGGGTGCTTAAGGGATTCAAAGATGTTGAATTGAATCTTCTCCCCAGCTACTTCCATGCTAAGTGAACGTTTATAACAATCAATCTTGGTACGAGCCGTTCTCAAGAATGGTCTACCAAGAATCAGTGGTATCTTAGAGGGCACATGTTCACCTTCCATCTCCAATACAAAGAAATCCACTGGGAAGATTAAATCACCTACCTGCACTAGCACATCCTCAATAATACATCTTGGGTAACAGTTAGATCTATCAGCAAGTTTAATAGTTATCCCAGTAGGTATAAGTTCTCCCATATTCATTTTATCATACACAACATACAACATCAAATTTATGGAAGCACCTAAATCAAGAAGAGCACCAACAAACATGTGATCACTAATGGTGCAGAGAATAGTGAAACGTCCCAGATCACCTAATTTGGTGGCAACTTCCTTTGAAGCACAGCGGGCACCTTCTCACTCAAAGCAACTGTTTTAGTTCATTTAAATTTTCTCCTTGTAGTGCACAAGTCCTTGAGAAATTTTGCATACTGCAAAATTTGCTTGATCACATCCAATAATGGAATGTTCACCCCAATCTTCTTGAAGATATATAAGATCTCCTTGTCATTTTCCTCCTTCACTTGCTTATTTAACCTGTTAGGAAAAGCCATATTAGTGGTAATAAAATGTGAGATTAAGGGATATACCTGGGCTGGTTTTGGTCTTGGCACAACTTTTGTTCCAGGTGAATTCTCACTGGGTTGAGAGATTTCTCAACAAATTGAGTTGGGATTCCTGGGCTGACTTTTGATGGCTCCTCAAGCACAATTTACTCTAATATATGCTCTTCCCACTTTCTTCTTGGCTTCTTGACCTCTGGAACTGCATCTAACACCTTCCCACTCTTCAAAACTATTGCATTGACTTCATGATGTCCCTTAGGATTGGGAAGAGTGTTGCTAGGAAGACCTCATTGGTTGACTTGAGCAAGTCTTTGTTGAATTTGGCTCACTTGGCGCTCTAGCAAGTCACTTGTTTTCCCTTGTTGCTGAGTAGTGGCCTTGATCTCTTGGCGAAGAGCACTACTTTCCTCTCATTCCTTCTTGTAGTCAAAAGTCATTTGTTGCATCATGGCTTCCAAAGTTGAAGTTCATGTTGATGTTGGAGCTTGTTGTTGTTCGAGTTGGAGCTTGTTGTTGTTCAGGCACACGCCTTTGGCCAAATTGTTGCACATCCCCTATAGGTTGTCTTTGTTGAAATCCGGGTGGAGTAATTGGAGGGTTAAGCACATTGTTGCTTTGCTAACTAGGTAAGTAGGGGATGATCTCTATTCCCACCGTAAGTATCTGGTTGCATATAAACAAAATTCATATCCTCCTCTTGGGTGTCTTCTTCAGCCGCACTGAACTTAGGATAGTCTTCTGCTAGATGATCGTTGACTGAGTAAATAGTACACACTACCTGAGATGCAACAAATTGCTTTCTTCTTCACCTTCAAAGCACTTGCAATCAAAGCAATGTAATTCTCCATGGAACTCAATCTCTTCTCCATGGCTCCATCTATGGCAATTGTATTCAAAGACCTTCTGCTGGCACCAATGGATCTATGTCTTGACTAAAACTACCTTGAATTCTCTGCTTGATTCTCTACAACTTCTGTAGCTTCAACTCCAGTCAAATTCCACCAGTTGCCTCCATTAGCTACATCAAGTTTCTGCCCATTAAATGAATCCATCCCTTCATAGAAGAACTTCATCTGAGTGTTGAGATCAAACTTATGGTAAGTGCATTGTCGAAGTAAACCTTTGAATTGACTCCAGGCTTCATGTAATTCATCCCCATCCTTCTGCCTGAAAGTACTAATTTGCTTCTTCAAATTCTTGGTGTGAGATGCAGCATAAAATTCCTTCATAAACACAACAATCATCTTTTCCCATGTGTCAATTGATTGAGAAGCATATGCATTGAACCATGTCTTTGCTTGCTCCTTTAAAGAGAATGAGAATAGAAGAAGCTGGATAGTATCTTCGTCAACATTCTGTGACTTCTGAATTTTGCACAATACTACAAACTCATTAAGATGTTCTTGAGGATCCCCAGAAGGGGTGCCTCAGAAGTGTGGCAAGTTTGAGATGAGAGATGGAGGTATTGCATAGGCTCCCAAATTTCCTGGAAGCACAATTTGTGAGTCTATAACACCAGTACCCGGGATAAAAGATTCCTTAAGCTATTGTCATGGACCTCCCCTACATTTATCCCTCTATGAACCTATAGTCATGAACCCCAAGGTTTACAAAGAATAAAGCATTAAGATCTAGAAAAGGTTTGAGAAGCTACATGGGTTCACAAGTACACTATAAGCGTGTTTTGCTAAATCTAAGGTTTCAATCACCCAACGAAATAATCTATATGGTGTATCACTGTAATGAATCCGGTGGAAGAAATTATCTTCAGCCGCCCGTATCTCATGACAATAGAATTCTAGCATGCATACTAAGTTGGCCACCAAAGAAAACATACAAGAAATTCATCGCTGAACCACATAGAGAAAGAAACTTCATTCAAAAGAATATGCAAAATTAGGTTAAAGTGTATTCATTAAAAAAACTTCATGTACGGGACTTCAAGCAGCGATTTAACAAGGTATTTAGCTACTCGTGATCAAAGTAAAAGAATCAAAACAATTCATAGTATTGATACAAACAAGAAGGATGAAGAAGAGAAGTTGTACGTTAGCTTTGTTGGATCGAGAAGAATCCTCGATGGATAGAAGCTTGTCTACAGGCAGTTTCTCTCGTGGCTGCTCTCTCTCTTGCTCGAAAGTTTTTCTCCAAAATTACTAATTAGCTTTTCTCAAAACTCTAAAGTGAGTTTATATACTCCTTAGTTTAGTCTCTCTCAATCCTCATTGGTCCAGACTTCTTTATTTGCATTTAACTTCTTTTTTTCCTCTATTTGCACTATGAATCCCTATTTTGTCACATTTTTCTTTATTTCTGTACAAAATTTAATAAATATAATTAAATTACTCAATTAATAATAATAAACCAATGAGTACAATTCAACACCATTTATGCGACTATCATTAAATAAGGCTTCATTTATACATTTTCGAATGAAATTTAATTCCAATCGAGAATTTTACGTGAAAAAATTATGTGTTAAAAGAGTCGAGATGTCTATGCATGATGCGTGTTAAGCATTTTAATTTCTTCGCAGTAACACACTGTTCGATGCAGAAATATCTTTCGGAAAAGACCTTCTCCGCGAAGCAGTCTCTTTTGATATCGGATGTTTTAACCGCGTGTACCGGTCTATCCTGTATGTGCTTCGATGCTGGCGTGCCACCGTCTCTTGACGGAATTTAGACTAAGTATAGCCTGCCTGACTTCTAATGTAAGCGATTAAGATAGGGAGAGCACCAACCCTATCCGAATGAGTTCTTTTTTGCCTAGGAACCTAGGACTTTTGGATATGTGTCTCTAAACTTGATCTCGACAATCGATACCCCCACGTCTCTCGTGTAGAGCAGAGCAATCCTCTCGACGAAGTGTTGGAGAACACTAGCTTCCTTTGAGTTTTCAAGCCCTCAGCATACAAGTGAGCTGCCCTTCCACCTTCAGGTTGCAGGTTTTTGCTTCCTTTGAGCCGTAAATACTCTCAATCGATAGTTGACAAGTATTCAGACCTTCTGGGTTGCAAGTTAGAAATCTCGAAGACGAGAAGTTCTAGGTTGTATTGCGTATAGCAAGGATTGTTTGTATGTATTGTTTGTGGTGCCTTTCATAAGATCCTTGCGTTCCTTATATAATCGCTTACATATCAGTCATTGATTCTGCTTCTAACTCCTTTGCTCTTCTAACCTTGTCTGAATCTGAATCTCCAAACCAGCATCGCACCATACCTCTCTCATAGGCATTCTAATTCCATCATAACTCTATTAAGAGTCCTACAAATCAACTAGTTATGATAGAAATTAAGCCGCGTGAAACCAGCTCGATAAGACACAGTTCTAAGAGAACTCTAAGTCTTCTTCCCATCGAAGCTCGATACAACTCTCGCTCGATGAGAAACTGCTTTCCTCGATGGAAATCTAATAACCCTCGATGGGCCGCTCGATAGACCTCAGCAACCCAAACCCAAAGTAAATATTTTATTTAGGCCCAAACATTGCCCCTCAGGTCTTGAACTTGGAAACGTTCTGAACAAGCGAAAAGACTTAATTGTACCTTGAACGATGTGCTTATTGACTTTGAAACGCTATACCGCCACTTGAACGCCACGTCTAACTAACTCTTCGAAAAAGTATGACGTTCGACTGACTCCTCTATAAGAACAACAGTCCACATCCACAAGTTTTATCTTCCTCAAAAACTTTTCAATTGCTCAGAGACCTGCAACTTTTTAACTCTCACAGTCAAAAAGCTTAAACCCTTTCTCCTTCAACGTCGTCAAAACCCTAACTCGGAAAAATGCCTCCCCGTAAGAACGTTACTACTCCTTTTGACCACGTCGACGCCAAGAAATTTGTCAAACGGCTCAGGGATGTCGCTACTCGATCGAACCCAGACGCCACCTGCACTCTTGTCGTGGATGCAGAAGAAAATACAGGTCTTCTCAGCCCATTTCTGGAATCCCCAATGAACCCAGAACTTCCACCTGTCCTTCGAGAAGCCATCTGCAACTCTTCTCTCCTACAACAGGTAGACCCTACTGCAGACCCAAAGGGATGGTCTTCCAAAGACAGCCTCTGTTCCATTGGGAAATGGCCACACTCCTCCCTCGATGACCTCACCTGGTACCGCCAACGTCGCAGGCTGGATGAAACTCGATGGGATGCAGTAGGAATTACAGAGCTCATTGATCTATGCTTTTCTCTCCCAGCCGGAACCAACAAACCCCCACTCACTGCAGCTATGTGCTTCTGGGATTGCGCAGCGAACTGCTTCAGACTTCCTTGTGGAGACATAAGCATTACAATGCTCGATCTTTACACCATCTTTGGAGTTCCCGCCGCTGAGAACAGCTGGATTCCTCAGACCTATATCCAGACTCCCATCAAGGCCTCAGACAAACGGCCTTCTTCCTACACCGCCTGGGTAAATCGTTTCTCAACGAGAAACGACGCAAAGGGAGGAATAGCCTTCTTGGAGTACTGGCTATCGAAATACCTGTTCTGCACGACCTCAGCAAAGGTCATCAAAACGTGGACCAACCTCGCTGAGCGTCTTTACAGCGGAGAACCACTGGGTTTGGTTGAACCTGTTCTGGCTTCCA
Source organism: Geum urbanum (assembly GCA_946800695.1). Classification (NCBI taxonomy): domain Eukaryota; kingdom Viridiplantae; phylum Streptophyta; class Magnoliopsida; order Rosales; family Rosaceae; genus Geum; species Geum urbanum. Next base: position 2,575,404 of record OX327013.1, on the reverse strand, counting down.
TCTACTACAGTCTCCAGCGAGTTGCTCTATCTAAACTCGACTTGCACCAAGCCGGGCCACTTTGGATGGTAGACCTCTGGCTACAGGTCTATTTCCCTTTCTTTTGTCCTTCCAAAACCCCCATGTTCGAAGAACACAAGATTTTGGGCAAGTCGCTGGTCTCTATGGAGCCTAGGACCAAGCAATGGTCCTATTTCAGGTGTTTCAGATATCTCTGCTGTCGCAAGGAACTTCCCTATAGTGCCATCGAGACAATCCTGGATCGTCGTCACCCTGGTCTCCTCTCAAGTGGTTTTATGCCATCTCCTGATCAAGATGATCAAGCGAGGAGCTTATTCGTTAAGTCGAACACCTGCCAGGATTTACCACTTCCAGATTCTGGGTACGAGCTCTATGCTCCCAATCACTTCTGCAGACAACTTGGACTTGGCCAGGATGCCCCTATGCCCCTTGCATGTTCTATCAATAAGTACACCGCCTGGCGGGCAGACAGTAAGTCCAATGCAGCAGAAGTCGATGAAGAATTTGGCTTTCCTTTGGTGATAATCCCTGAGATTTCTGAGCCACTGACTCCATCGAGGTTGGCCACCCCAACGTATCTCACCTGGTCCTCCCAATTCTGGGTTGAGCTGCAGCATCGGAGTCCAGCACACCGCTTTGCCACTATCTTCCGTCTGTTTGGTGATAAATTCTCGATGACGGCAGACAAAGAAATACTCGACAATCCTTCCTCCGACTCAAGCCCAATCCCATGGCCACAGGTATGTTTTTAATTCAAAGAATTCCCACTTGTGTCTGGAAATCTCAAGATCAATAATAAGCATCCTTTTCTCCTAAAACAGCATGACCCAATTCCGGATGAAACCATGGCAATCAGTTCTTTTAGAAGGAAAAGGAAACAACGTTCCAGCTCTCCTGTAAGTACTCGATCCATTACCTTTCTAGAACATGCTGATCCTCATTACTGACTTTGATGCTGGCCCTCAAATTCTGCAGTCCCAAAGCTCCAAGAAAACCAAACGACCTCCACAAGATGGAGTTTGGTTGAAATTAAAACTAAGGAGTAGAGACGACCAATTGCGCCTTGTCACTCCCGCCTACTTCGCTTCATTTGACCAAAGGAGTAGCCAAGCCTCAGGATCTAGTGCTTACTCAGCAATTGCCTTTACTATCGCCCACTGGTTTTGTGCAAACCCAGGCAGCATTCCCACTCTTTCCCAATTTGATGATCTTCTTCTCCAGGGCTCCAAAGAATGGCAAGAGCTATGTAAGGATGAGTCCTTGGCCATGAAGTTTCCCAACCAGCATTTTGACTTGGAAACCATCCTGAAGGCAAACATCAGGCCGCTCCAATTCTCGGCTGATGACACCTCGATAGGACTCCTTACTCCTGAGAGGTTTGCTAATTTGAAAGACCACGGCTGCTGCTCTTTCGATGACTTGTGGGCACAGATTCAGAAAAGCAAGAAGCCCCAGGTCTACATAGTGAGTTGGAATGATCACTTCTTCGTTCTCAAAGCCGAAGACGACGCCTACTATATAATTGACTCGCTAGGAGAAAGGCTTTTTGAAGGACACAACCAGGCCTTCATTTTGAAGTTCGATGAGTCCAGCACCCTTTCCACCGTTGGAAATGAAGTTGTGGTTAGCAGCCACAAAGATTGTTGCAAAGACTTCATCGTTGAATTTTTGGCTGGAATTCATCGAGCAGAGCTTGAGGAAGAGGAGAAAAAACAACCTGTAGCCCTTACCACCTTGTATCGACGTCTTCAGATCGAAATTCAGGGCTGCTACATTCCTTCCTCCTTTGGCGAAGGTTCCAGTGCCCATGATGAGCAGATCGTCTCAGAAGCTGAACAAATTGTCTCCTCACCAGAGCCCAGATCTGATCGATCACAAACTCCAATTGAGACTGGTCCAGAAGTCGAGACAACGAGTCCTCCTTCATCGGAGCCACTAGTTCAGGCTCATGAGGAAGCACTGGAACTGTCTCCCCAACAAGTAAGCTATTGCAAACCTCTCTTCTTAGGTTAATGATTTGTTCGATATACTCCTAACACTTCCTGTTATTTTCATCGAAGCCTGATGCGGTTTCTATGGACGTGGTCATTCAGCAAAGTCTTCCTGATAGCCCAAGGAAACAAACAAGCATCATAGGAGTACCAATTCCGATGGCTATCGAGGAGGATCAGCCTAACCAGTCTCTAGCCATCGAAGATGAAGAGCCTCCCGTTCATACCGAGGAAATATCTGTCCCCTCCTCATCATCTGAAAAGCAAATTGTCCCGCACAGCGTGTAAGAGACAACCACAGCCCCAGAATCTACAGGTGCATCGAACAATTCAAGCACTCCTCCTGATCATGCCGTCCTTATTTGTCAGCTTCATAAAATCCTCTCTGGGCCTCTAGACTCCAGTTCAGACGTTCAGGCCGTATCGAGACAAGTGAAGGATTTCCGAGCCACTGCCCCTGCAGCATTTATTCCTTTCCTGGATCAGTTAGAAGAACAATTCCTTGAGTATCACCGCCAAAGTGAAGCCTACTATGACTTAACGCTCGGGGCTGATCGTGAGGCTGAAGCAGCAAACAACTTAGAACAGATAGCTCAAAGGGAAACAGAGGAAATCAACAAACTGATGCAAGAGAAAGAGACAAAAGGAAAAGCTCTATCGGCTAAACGTGCTCGAAGACTCGTTCTTGAGGCCGACCTTGCCAAACTCAACTCTGAAATAGCTGTCTTGGAAGCTGAAATCCCCGCTTGCCAGGATAAAGTACATCATTTCCTAAATGGGGAAGAGGTTCGAGCTCAACATTTACGAGAGGCACGTGCGAAAGTTAGCGAAGCTTATTTAGCATCTCAACAAGCCTGGAGAGCCTCGGAGTATGCTAAGATTAATATCAAGAGCTTTGCCTCCCAATTGCGAACCTTGGGCCTCAAGTATAGGCTTTGAGTATTTGTTATCGAACAAAGATAAATTTTCATATGTTCATATTGTTTTAACTTTGTTTTAACAATGAAATCTTTGTTGGGTTTAAAACTCGATTGGGCCCTTTTCCCGAATTCTAACCCAGCCTCATTTCAGGCTGTAACTAATTTGAACCTTTCGATTGTTCAGCAATAAATGGAATTGAATTCTATACTTGGAATCCGTATCGCGTCAAACCATCGAAATCTTTTGAAATACGTTTTAACTGCCCCAAAGATCTTCTCATTTATCATGCACTTCTTGCGAGCAGTCAAACCGCCTCCCTGGTCCACTGTTAATTGGACACGTATTCTCTATTGTTGGGTGTAATTACTCACGCAAAACCTAACCGTTGTAATTTCTGGCTATAAAAGGCTTCCCTCCCTTGGTAAAATGAACCAAGTCCTTTGCGAGAATGAATCGAACCCAACTTGATATGTTCTGGTCTTACTATCCAAAGAAGCCTCCAGACAAATCCTTCGATGTTCTTTCCTTTAGATAGCAATATCCATGCCCAAACCTGGACTAGATAGCAATATCTATGCCCAGGCACTGCCTTGACTCTCCCTGTTTGAAGGAGACTCTAAGGGAGAAGTCAAACTCCAGCGGTCCCATCCTCTTCGACTTCTGCCTCAGACCCATTCGGGTTCAATAGGCATAGAGGGTGGTGTTCCTCTTCAATGCCTCCTGCAATACCATGAGGAAAGTTGGGAGCATCGAACTGGAGAAAGGCAGACCATCGTCAAGGCAGGTGCAACTCTTGTTGTAGTCCTCCTCCTCTTGTCTTGACGATTCAGCTTCCTCTCCCTCTCCTTCGCCGAGGTCGATCTCTTCAAATCACCGAGATCGATCTGCAGGCTTTATCTTTTTGAAGGACAGGGGGGGAAGCACCAGGGATCCTCCTGCTCGGTCTCCAACTTGAACCTCCTATTATGGTGAGAGATGGAGAACAACGCAGAGGATCTTGTGAAGATTTGTCTCTAAAGTAGCTTTTTGATTCATCTTCTGTAGTTTCAATCTTCACCATATGGTATCAGAGCCTGAAGTCGCAAAGCCTTTGTATTATTCCAAATATTTGAATGTAATATTTATTTTGAAGTGTAAAAGTTCTTTTGTATTGATAAACTCATATATAGTTTGCTCAAAAATTAAGCCACAAAGACTGGCCTGTATCGAACTTTGACTTGGAATAAAAACTACTCTGATAACAAAAATTTGGCCTCAACTATAGGCACTAACTATTTAACCCCTTTAGTAGGTTTATTCGATGACTATGATCCTTGATGAGTATATGAGTTGCCCCTGTAGTTTATTCGATGCAATAGCATGAATAAACTAGATTAAGCAGTATCTGGAGGATCATCATACTCCCAAATAGGTTGTATGAATTTCTTTAGGTAACGACCATTTATTGGATTTGCATGTATCGAACCATCTCGATCTCTTAGACGAACTGCTCCTTTTCCCAACAGTCGATCGATGATGTATGGTCCTTCCCATTTTTCTGACCATTTTCCTCGTCCTTCCGTTTTCTCACCGATAGGCAAGATCACCCTCCAAACGAGTTCTCCTTCCGCAAAACTCATGCCCCTTGTTCGCTGGTCATAGACACGAGCCACCTTTTGTTTCTCAGCACGGAGGCTCTCATAAGCCTGTATTCGATGCTCATCGAGAGCTTCATGCTCTTGCCACATTGCTTGGACATAGTCTTCACCAATCAAATTGTGTTGCTCCATTACCCGTAAAGACTGAACGTTAATTTCGAGAGGCAACACAGCATCGTGCCCGAACATTAGTGCATAAGGAGTTGTACCTGTGGGGGTCCTCTTACTAGTCCTGTAAGCCCACAAGGTATGAAAAAGTTCTTCATGCCACAGTCTGGCATTGTCAGCGAGCATTCGTTTTAGGATATGAATGATGATTTTGTTGCTCGCTTCAGCTTGACCGTTGGATTGGGCATAGTATGGAGAAGAGTGGAGAAAATGGACCCCTAGATCCTTCATTAAGGTATCTACTTCCCCAGACATGAAAGCTGCCCCTCGGTCTGATACAAAACACTCAGGGATGCCAAACCGACATATAATATCTTCGAACAAAAACTGACGGATGGCCTTTGCTGAAGATACCCTGAGAGGTCGAGCCTCGACCCACTTTGTGAAGAAATCAGTAGCCACTATGATGAACTTATGCCCCTCAGACGAATGAGGATGAATCATTCCAATTAAGTCCAAAGCCCATCCTCGGGCTGGCCAAGGCTTGATTATAGGCTGTAGTGGTATTCTGGGCATATGGTTGACTGGACCATGTTTCTGGCATTCTTCACAACCTTTAGCGAACGTGATGCAGTCTCTGAGCATTCCTGGCCAATAGAAGCCATGTCTTCTTAGTAACCATCTCATCTTGGGACCAGCCTGATGAGCTCCTGCAGCCCCAAGATGGACCTCTCTCATTAACTTCTTTGCGTCACGTCCAAAGACACACCTCAATAGTATGCCTTCTTCTCCCCTTCGATATAGCTCAGCATCTTTGAGCACATAATTGGGAGCTAAGAATCGAATCCGCTTATCAACCGGATTATTAGGATCCTGGAGATAAGAGATGATCTCCTGCCTCCAGTCTTTATCGATGTGATCAAGTGTAGCAACGTACCATTCGTTCTTATCTTCTTGTCGTGCAAGGAAAGATGGAAGGTTTCTTCTTTCAACTTTGAGTATTCGTTCTCGTACTCCATCTTGCAAACTCACACCCGTTGCTAGTTGAGCCAACTCATTAGCTGCATAGTTCTTCTCTCGAGGAACATGACTCAACTCCACCTCTGTAAACAACTTCAATAAATCACAGGCCCTCCTCGCATATGGTTCTAGTATTGGACCTGCCCTGTATTTTGTCTCAAGTTGTCTGATCACCAGTTGGGAGTCTCCAAGGACATGCACATCATTGATTTCCATATCTAATAGAAGTTCTAATCCGATGATTAAAGCTTCGTACTCTGCTTGATTATTTGTGCACTTGAAGTCCAACCTGAAAGAATATGAATAAGTTTGGCCGCGTGGGGAAACCAAAGCAACCCCTGCCCCAGCCATAGTACTTGTACTGGACCCATCGAAATATAAACACCAAGGGGCCAAATCGATACGAGCAAGATCCAGTTCTGGTCCATCGACCACTTCTTCCATTGGATGATGCGCCAAAAAATCAGCCACTGCCTGGCCTTTCAACGCCTTCTGAGGAACATATTGTAGAGAAAATTCTGAGAGAGCCAGAATCCACTTTCCAATACGACCACGGAGGATTGGTCTGGATAACATATACTTCACTAAATCTGTTTGAGCTATGACACACGTAGTGAAGGATAGCATATAGTGCCTCAACTTACACCCTGAAAAGTATAAGGCTAGGCATAACCTTTCCATTGGGGAATATCTCGTTTCACAATCGTTTAAGGTACGACTTAGGTAGAAAATAGCCCGTTCAACCCCTGCTGTGTCGTCCTGAGCCAATAGGCTTCCAATGGAGAGTTCGGTAGCTGATATGTACAGCTTAAGAGGAACCCCAGGTCTTGGAGGAACCAAGACTGGTGGGTTTGTTAAGTATTCTTTGATGGTATCAAAAGCCTCCTGATGTATAGGCTCCCATACAAAGTCCTTCTGATTTTGAAGCTTGAGGATAGTAGAGAATGGTTGTGTCTTCCCAGCAGCATTGGCAATAAACCGTCGTAAGAAATTGATCTTTCCTAATAGCCGTTGAAGCTCCTTCTTACTCTTAGGTGGGGCTGCACTGATAACCGCTTGTTTCTTGTCGTCCGGTATCTCGATTCCACGCTGATGAACTAGAAAACCCAGGAAGTCGCCTGCCTGGACGCCAAACACACATTTGGCAGGGTTCATCTTCAGCTGGTGCTGCCTCATTCTGAGAAACACTTGTCTCAAGTCTTCAAAATGGTCACTTCGATGCTTCGTTTTGACTACCACATCATCGATGTATACTTCCATGGTCTTACCGATAAGATCATGAAAGATCAAGTTCATTGCTCGTTGGTAGGTTGCCCCTGCATTCTTGAGTCCAAATGGCATATCCACGTACTCAAAAACACCGGCAAAGCCTGGGCATCGAAACGTTGTTTTATGTCTATCCTCTTCAGCCACTGGGATTTGATGATATCCTGCAGTACCATCCATGAATGTTAACATCTCATGGCGGGCAACTGAGTCAACCAACAAATCGGCTACTGGCATAGGATAGGCATCCTTAGGGGTTGCATTGTTCAAGTCTCTATAGTCGACGCATACGCGCATCTTCCCATTCTTCTTCTTGACTGGAACTATGTTGGACAACCACTCATTGTATTTGGCTACCCGTATAATCCCCGACTTGAGCATCTTTTCAACCTCCTCTTTGACTAGAATTGCTGTCTCTGTGTTCATGCGTCGCATTTCTTGTTTTACAGGCTTCTTTCCCTCGATGGTAGGCAAATTGTGACAAACTAAGTCTGGTGAAAGACCTGGCATGTCCTCGTATTTCTCTGCAAAACAATCTGCATACTCTTTCAGCAATTCAATCATCTTGAGCCTCTCTGCAGGCTCCAAGAAAGTACTAATAGCCACAGACATTGGCTCTTCCTGTGTCCCAATCGGGATGTGTTCGATGGGATCCTTGACTTTAGGAGGTATATCATCTAAGGCTGCTGGAGCTAGTTGAATCTCGTCCTCCTCTTCTAAGTCTTGCAGAACGTCTTCATCCACGTATTCCAATGCTGCAACCATTGGAACCTTCTCAAAGGCTTGGCTTTCTAACATAAAGTTGTGAAAGCGATCGTGCAACGAAAGACAAGCCTCGGTCTCTATATCTGATAGAGACCCGCTCATGGAGAACGTCTAGATGGTAGCTCGATGGTGTAGGGTCTTTGACTATCTTGATTTGCTTGAACAATCCCCCACTGAGCTAATTCAGAGGCCGTGACACCTATCGGGCGGCCTTTACTATCGACGCCACATACCTCCAATGGCCTAAGGTCACTGTGGTAATACCTGGCCTCTATAGCATTAGCAGACACGGAATAAGGACGAGGGTCAGCGTTGACTATTTCTGCTTCCCCTGACTCCATGTTCCATAATAGCATCTGCTGATGCAACGAAGATGGTACACAGTAGCTTCGATGGATCCAATCGCGTCCTAAGATGGCACTGTATGGTGATGTACACTCTACCACAAAGAATGTATAAGTGCCTGAAGCTATCCCGATGTGTACCTGTAGGAAAACAATTCCCAAAGTCTTTGTTATACTACCCTGGAAGTTCCTGACACTCAGCGATGTGTCTTGGATAGCCGACTTGGGAACACCGATAAGGGCCAATGCCTTATAGGTGATGATGTTCACTGCTGCCCCTGAGTCCACCAAAAGCTTATTCAATTTGACTCCTTGGACTTGTCCAGTGACATATAGCGGCCGCATATGCATGGCCATGTCAATGGTGGGCTTGGAAAACATCATTTGTCCTCTTATATCTGGTGAATCCATTTCCTGTGTGTCACCGAGCGTGGAGCTGTCTGGCTCTTTTGACTCTTCATCTTGTAACATCACGCTGCTGATGTTTCTGGATTCATCTCTTGTTGCTGGTAAGGGCAAAGCATATTTGGAGGACAGGACATACACCATGTTAATGGTTGTAGTGTCCTCTTCGATGGAAATTTGTACTTCATCAACCTCATCCTCACCGTAATCCACCAACTCCTCGTCTTCGTTGTAGTTATCAGCTTCAGTCGACGGCTGTCCTCCCTCGATAGACACCGTAGTCAGTTCAAGGTGAGCAACTTGCTGTATTATATCCTCTGGAATAGGATCAATAGCTGCTGAAGGCGTTGGTGGTGTAGCTGTTTCTTTGGGAACTGGGGCTGGCTTTTTGGCCTTCGCTTGCTCTTCTACAACTAAAGGCCTCGGCTTCCATTGCAAGACTGGTGGCTTGCTCGGAATACTCTGTTGTGGTGGCCCCTCTATTCCCTTAGGAGGTGTCTGCAGCCCTACTTGTTTCACTGTATCGTCATCGAAGTCAAGGCGCCTTTTAACTGGTCGTCGTTTCTGACTTACCCGATGAACCCCTAGAGTAGGTTCAGACTCTTTTCCTTTATTAGCTAGTTCTGGGTTTCTATCAAAAACCCCTGGTCTTTGGGCTCTTATTTTGGGTTCGTGAGATTTCTTCCCAAACACCACTATTGGATTTGCTGCCAGAGTGTTCAATCTCCTCTGCAGCACTTCTGGAGGAAACTCCAGATCTTCCTTCTTGATAAGGCCAGCTTCGTAAGCATCTAATGCTCTCTTGGCCCTGCCAAAACGTCGCTGTAGGTTCCTCCTTTTACTTGGAGTCACCTCGACTGTCTTTCCCTTCTCCTTTATATACCACACATCCTCCTTTGTAATGTTCCTTGAAGCTGGAGGTACATACGGTTTGGTGAGCGTATCAGCAACCTGAGATTCAGGTGTCTTCACCACATTGGCCTGTTTCGTTGCCCTCGGCCGCTTAGGAGCGGGAGTATCCCTTTGTTTCGATAGTGGGGGCTGATGATCTTTATTGGAAAATAACTCCGGGAAGGCTTTGGCTGCCTGAGCCAGCTCTTCAAAAGAGATCTTTAGCCCACTTCTCAGTTTGCAGTGTGCACAAAGGGCTACTGGCGAGTCTGCTTTAGGATCCACCTTCTCCTTTCCTTTATTCTTCGGTGTACGAGGTAGACTCTCGCCGGCAGTTGGTTGGTCATTGGACTGCTTTCTTTTGTTTGTTTTAGTACCAGTTACGTCCAACATTCCAACGATCATGGGGACCGGAGGCGGCTGGTTGAGCGATGGTTTTTGTTCGATCGCTATCACTCCGTCATTGATCAGCTGCTGAATCTTGTATTTCAAATCTCTACAAGCAGCTGTAGTATGACTTCCCCACTTGTGGTGGTATCGACAATAAGGGAGACCTCTAACATCATCAGGATGCGGGTCTGGAGATCCCCAGTTATCGGGTACCACGGCTATCCCTTCTAGGCATAGCTTCTCAAATATCTCTTCCCGCCAGGATGCGTCATACGTGACGCATGTCCGCTTGGGTCGGACGAAAGCTATATTCTTCTTGGTCCTACGCTTTGGCTTCTTCTTCATTTGAGCTGATGCATCTGGACTGTGCTCTGAAGAAGTGCCACTGACGGGAGATTCGGTGGCCGGAGGAGATGGTGTTCTGTGTGGATATTCAGGGTGAAAATCTATCTCTCCGTCCTCAGTGATCGCAATCACTTGCCAATTAATCAGGCCCTGGATTTTATCTTTCAGGGTCGAACACATCGATGTCCGATGGCCAAAGTGATTGTGGAATCTACAAAAATGTTGGCCTGGCCTCTCAAACCGTAAATGTCTAAGCTTAAAGACAGGGTAGAAGAAGACCAAACCAAGATCTTTTAACCTATCCAAATATTCATCCATCATATCTGTTCTGAATGAATAGGTTAAGTAGGCTGGCTGATTCCAAGCCTCTTTGTGTCCAGGGATCCTACTAGGTATTGGCCAACTTACGTCAACCATATTCACCTGCTGAGCCGGAAACGGCTCGGAATCCACTAGTGCTGCTGTCTTAGATGATCCTTCCAACTCCAGCTTTCCTTCATTGATCCACTTTTGGATCTGGTCTTTCAGCTTGATGCAGTCCTTGGTAAGGTGGTTCCATGCTCCATGGAACTTGCAGTACTTTTTACCCTTTAGCTGCTCAGCTGTGGGAAGCGATCCGAAGTCGGCCTTGACCACGCGCAGACCGTACAGCTCATCCAATATCTCATGCGCCATGTTGGCGTCATAAGTGTATTTCTCGAACTCTGGCTTAGTGAAAGCCACTGTCGAGAGCTTGATGGGACCTCTGTTCTTCTGAAGCTTTCGGGGTTTTAGTACTTTGCTTGACATTAAGTCCACAGCCCCTATATGGTCATCCTCAGAATCTGTCTCCTGGTCGTCCATCGGATCAGCATAAGCCACAGTTTTCGGCTTTAACCTGTCATAGGTTCTATTGGTATACGTCCCTTTGGACGCGTTCTTCCTGTTATCTCTCTCCTGCATGTTGCTGTAAGCTCTGGTTACCGCGGCGATGAATTCATTCAGGGAGAAATACCTGCTGTTTAAGAACAGCTGGTGATAAGTATCTTCCAGCCCGTTCTTAGCCATCTCGACCACCTCTTCCTTACTCAGAGGGGTCTTACAGAGGTTATACTCTGAACGGAACCGGTGTAGGAAAGTGACCGGACTCTCGGTCACTGACTGGCTAAGAGAAGCCAACTTTCCCACAGTAGTTTCAGGCCGTTCAGTTCCGAAGTGATCTATAAACAAGGCCTCCATCTCCTTCCACGTACTGATCGAGCCTTTCTCGATGCCAGTGTACCATACGAGTGCTGACCCTGATAACGATGAACCAAAGACCCTTAGTTTGAGTCCATCATCTTCGGCAAACTGGCCTAACTGCAAGGTGAAGTAGGCCAGGTGTGTTGCCGCATTAGCATCATCGTCACCAGAGAATGTTTGGAAAGTCTGGTGTTTATAGAACTTTGGCCAATGCCATTCATTAGGATCGTCTGTGCCTCGGGGAAACGGTGCTTCATAAGCTTCATGCATCTTGTTTATTCGTACATGACAATCCTCCATAAGCTTATTTATACGTGCTTCCCACTCGAAGGCAAAATCCTCTGATCGTCTGGTTTTTCTAGCCAAGTCCGATACGGTTTTGGTTAGAGAACCCAGATCCCTATCCATTCTTTGAGTGATAGACGCCGCGGCTCGGCGGTACTCTTCCAATCCTTCGTTTAAAAGGCTTTGGACTTCAGTCCGTAGGCGCTCTTGACCTTCTGCCAAGCTAATTACTTGAGCGTTTATGGACTCTTTATCCTCTTGTTCTTGAGTCAATTCTGACCGCATAGACCGCATAGTACTTGAGATCTCCTTTAAGGAGTCGGTCTGAGCAGCGAGATGTCTACCGTGTTGATCAAGTTTGTCTTCGAATAATCGAAACTCTCTAGCGTGGTGTTCGTCCCGTTTCGCTGCATAGGCAACGTAATCGTTATACGTGAGTGCCTTTATCTGCGCTTCAGTTAGAGGCTGAAACTCCATGATGTTGAAGTTGTTAGCGAAGATAACCTCAACCGCTTGATTACTCAATGAACGACACTGGCTTGAGGTGTGTTCACGGTATGCCGGTTGTGGATGTTTACGACACTGAGGATAAACCCTTTGATAAGGATCTCCAATTGTCGCTTAGAGATGCAAAGAAGTATTGACAATCCCACTGGGCGTGCCAAAATGTTCGATGCAGAAATATCTTTCGGAAAAGACCTTCTCCGCGAAGCAGTCTCTTTTGATATCGGATGTTTTAACCGCGTGTACCGGTCTATCCTGTATGTGCTTCGATGCTGGCGTGCCACCGTCTCTTGACGGAATTTAGACTAAGTATAGCCTGCCTGACTTCTAATGTAAGCGATTAAGATAGGGAGAGCACCAACCCTATCCGAATGAGTTCTTTTTTGCCTAGGAACCTAGGACTTTTGGATATGTGTCTCTAAACTTGATCTCGACAATCGATACCCCCACGTCTCTCGTGTAGAGCAGAGCAATCCTCTCGACGAAGTGTTGGAGAACACTAGCTTCCTTTGAGTTTTCAAGCCCTCAGCATACAAGTGAGCTGCCCTTCCACCTTCAGGTTGCAGGTTTTTGCTTCCTTTGAGCCGTAAATACTCTCAATCGATAGTTGACAAGTATTCAGACCTTCTGGGTTGCAAGTTAGAAATCTCGAAGACGAGAAGTTCTAGGTTGTATTGCGTATAGCAAGGATTGTTTGTATGTATTGTTTGTGGTGCCTTTCATAAGATCCTTGCGTTCCTTATATAATCGCTTACATATCAGTCATTGATTCTGCTTCTAACTCCTTTGCTCTTCTAACCTTGTCTGAATCTGAATCTCCAAACCAGCATCGCACCATACCTCTCTCATAGGCATTCTAATTCCATCATAACTCTATTAAGAGTCCTACAAATCAACTAGTTATGATAGAAATTAAGCCGCGTGAAACCAGCTCGATAAGACACAGTTCTAAGAGAACTCTAAGTCTTCTTCCCATCGAAGCTCGATACAACTCTCGCTCGATGAGAAACTGCTTTCCTCGATGGAAATCTAATAACCCTCGATGGGCCGCTCGATAGATCTCAGCAACTCAAACCCAAAGTAAATATTTTATTTAGGCCCAAACACACACCACCATAGACGCCACCGGCCAATTAAAGTCGGGAGCGTATCAAAGATATTCCAACATGATTTGCAGATTGCAATAGAAATGGACCAAAATTTATAAATATCTGAATAAAAGGACCCAGAAAGATTCAAACTTTGCAACAGCTTATGTACCAAAAACGACAACGGTTGAAAGTGGCCTTATCCAAACAGTGAGTAACAAGAGCATAGAAAGAGAGCATTGTCGCCATGGCTTTGCTTCGTCAACAACTCACTCTAGCTCCTCTACCTTGTCTACAAAACCCGAAGCACTTCAATCTCTTCAAACACAAACCCACAACTCTCTCTGTCTCTTATTCTCTTTTCTCACTCTCTCTCTCCTCCTCCTCGCCTCACACTTCATTTCCGACAAAAAAGCTCAACAATTTCATATTCCGGTTCTCCTCCACAGCCCAAGAAGAAGCCGCCGCCGTCGAAGACACCGCAGTTCTTGTGGACCCCGCAACCGAAACCGAAACTGAAGTATTCTCCGACACAAGATTGCTTGCCCAGAATGTTCCTTGGACTTGTACTCCTGAAGACATTAGGACCATGTTCGAGAAGTACGGCACCGTCGTCGACGTTGAGGTTTCTAAACACAACACAACACAACTCTCTAAGACTATTATGTTTCTGGGTTTTGGTCTGTTTCTGTTTTTTTGGGGGATTCATTACTCATCTGTTGTGTTTGTGTTTGTGTTTGTGTTGTTGTTGTTTTGGTTTTAAGCTTGCTATGTATAGCAAGATGAGAAACAGGGGATTTGCGTTTGTGACTATGGCTTCGCCGGAGGAGGCTACATTGGCTCTCAATAGTCTCGAAGGCACAGTAAGTATGATGATGTCTCTCCTTATCTTCGGTGTCGAATTTGCCTATCTTGCTATGTGTATGAGACAATGGTGATTGTTATTAAAATGAAAACTTATATATGTAATGATGCTTTTAGTCGGCTATAGGTGCTTTGTGTTAGCTCTTGCGGTTATGCTAGAAAATGAATGCTCTTTAGCGAATGTACAATTGGTTATCTTGCTTCATTGGTGGTGCTGTTTAGTAAAAGATTTATTTGTTTGGTGCTGTAGGAAATGGATGGTCGTATTATAAGGATGGCGTATGCCAAGCCAAAGAAGAAGAAGGTTCCCCCACCTATGACATACAAGGAAATAACATTTAATTTGTATGTTGAGAATTTTTCATACGATGTAAGGTCTAAAGATCTGAGGGATCTTTTTACATCAGAGGGTACGGAGATTGTTAACGCAGAAGTCGTATTCGAAGGTAGTCCGAGAAGGTCTGCAGGATATGCATTTGTGAGCTTCAAGACCAAGAAAGACGCTGAGGCAGCCCTTGCTGCTTTCCACAGGAAGGTAACTTTTCTGCCTCAATTCAGTTGAATTTGTGTTTCTAGTCAACTTAATGGCGTTCTCTGATGTATTTGCGGATTCTTATATTGAAATCAAGATATATGATCATACTTCTTTTTCCTGCAGCTGTTCATGGGAAGAAAAATACATGTGGCACGTAGTAAACAGTTTGTGAAGGTACCAGTAGTTAAAGAATCAGCAGCAGAGAGTTCTGAGCCTGCTGCGGAATTGAGTTCTAATATCAAACAAGTGGCTAAGGAGGAAAATGAGAAGTGAACTTTGAGGGAATGGAACATTTGTATCGGGTATGCACTCTCTTCCAATTATTTTCTGCTGGTTTTAAAACTGATTTAGCTAATTATGTTGTGCCGGCACTACAGATTATGCCCGTCAATATGCAATAATTCGATGTCCTTAGTTGAACTGGAACTTTCCTACTTTTGTATCGTTTTAAACTTTGGTTGGCCATACACAGTGAAATAAAGTTCCTATTGTATGTGGTAATTGCTCAGTTTCTTAAACTACCTTGGATATAGATATGCACCGTAAGATGACAACTTTAACAAAGAAGTGTTATCAACTTATCATTTTTTCCCTTGACCAAAGGTAAAGTTCTCAGCTTGCAGATTCTTTCCCAATAAGCTCCTTTAATTTTCAGTTCCATCTGGATATAACTTGCCAAATGATTTACACTTCGCATTTAATAAAGAGAAATCCAGTTCAGCAAAAACTTGTGTGAAAAGAAAATTATTGATAATGATACATAAATGCAGATTGCCATGCACATAGAAAAATAAATAGTAGCCTGATTTGCCAAATGGAGCTGAAAAATAGTCCTCAATCTGTTCATTCTTTTATGTTTAGCTGTTTAGAGGAAAAGCTTTCTTCCGCCTTGCGTTCCTAAACTTGCATGAGCATCACTTGTTGAAACTCCATTTGGTATATTGGCTTAAAAGAATGTCTACTACGTACAACTATTTTCCAACTCTCTATGACTATGGTTCTTGAGTTTGATCGCATAGATTGAAAGTAGGACAGCTATAAGCCTATAATTTTCAAGAGCCATATTGTTTGTCATGCATCCATCTGGTAATGTTTCATTTTAATACTAATTAGAAACGAGTTTGAGAAAAGAAGGGTGAAGAATAAATGTCCCAACTTATTTATATACTTAGACGGCATGATATATGCATGCACTTGTTTCTTAGCAAGCACTTCTGCCAGATGATTCTTTATGCACTGAAAGACCAAACTGTGTCTCTCCTCCCTCACTTTTGCTGGTCATTTGGACGTAATTCATGCCTATTTAAGTGTAATTTTCTCACTTTCTAATGCAAATTTTCAGGGGCTTTTGCTTCCATTACTTTGGTGCTTGTGCAAGGTTGCTTGGGGACTAGGGTGATGACATTGCTCGTCATTTAGGATGATCCTTAAGTGGTAATAACAATTTTGATACAATGAGCTACATATTTATATACCGGAAAAGCAGAATAGCACTTTAAGGGCTTAAAGAGCAAAGAAATCAGATGATATTACTGATATAGCCATCCAGTTCTTGACAGGAAGTCTCATATCATCATATGTATCTTTCCCAGTTTCCGCATAACCAATCAAGTTTTAGATTAAATGTTCGTTTCTTATGTAATGTGGTACCATGATGAAGTTTCTGCATCTTTATTAGTTTGTGTGGATCACCAGTATTCAACAACTCAACCACCCAAACAAAATTAAAGTAAATCATCTGGTCCATGTGCAAGAACTTTGTAATTTAAGTCAACATTGATCAAGGATGACCTGAAGTGGCCTGTAGCTGAAATAGGGAGAACACGAATATTTACAGGAGCGTAAAAACAAATAGGCAGAACTAAAATGCTTATGATGTTGATATGTGACCTAATAGGTGGGTGTACATTATGGCTGTGGAGATTTTCGGGAATCTTCTTTGTCTGACATTTATCCCATAAATTACAGTGGGGTGTGCTGAGAAATTAGCTTCACAAATTGCAGTATGCGATAGTTTGTTTTGGTTACAGGGGATTCATCACTCACATTACTATTCATTTAAGTTGATCAAGTGAACATAGGTTGTTCTGCAACTGAGAAAATTTCAAGTTTGGAGCATCATTTGGGATCAGTTTTAAACATAGCAAACCTTTTTAGAGTTTTGATTGAATAATGGAGCCTAGGCAAACAGATCAAAAGCTTTTCCTTTCAAGCTTGAGCTGAGCTCAACAGTCCCTTACCAAACCCAAAGTCATCAAAACCTTTCCAAAGGTTTGGCATGTGATGAGACCCACATGGTTTTCATACACAAACAGAACCGGAGTCGGTTGTTAGGTGAACCGTTTTACTCGCTGAATGTGACTTCCCATCTCTAAGATCCTACTGAGGCAATTCCACATACCACAATCTCACAAACATTCATTTCGTGTAATAGCATCTCTAACAGTTTCTCTACTAATTTGAAGAAAAACATACTTCCAGTAGCTTTCGTCTGTCTTTCTATATTTCATATATTGACTTTTGTGGCTATCAAAGTTTGGTAGAAATGATTTTTTTTACCTAGTTATCATGATCAGCATCTACTTAGGACCCTTTGGAATCAATAATGACCAATCAGAAGGAAAGTTTTGACATAATTGTGGAAGAACAATAACAATGACATAGGTCTAACAAGAGCGTATGCTAAATTGCTACCTGAAATACATAGTAATATTGTTTATTATGATCTGGACCCAAAGTTTCTTATAGAGTTATAAGCATTTGTTTCATTTCTTAGTTCATAATTCATCATCATAAAGAGTGAAGGTCTCCAACAAAACCCCATTATGACACGTACTAAGCCTTCTTTCATCATTTCATGTGTCTCATTGAAAACAAACACGTCATTTTGGTGCTTAACCCAATTAGTTGGTTTGTGAGAGAACAACACACTATTAGATGATATGATATTCTTGTATTCATCTATTTCTTATATGTGAAGCTAAGTAGTAGTTAAATCATTTAGGGAAAAAGAAAAGAGAAAGGGAGACATTATCACAAAGCATTAGGTATGAAGTCTAACCCAAGTCATCTGCATGCAATGAGTTGCTTATGATACTTTTGCATTGAAATGGAATTAAGTGGACCAAACCCTACTTACTCCAACCCTTTACAGCATTATATAAGGGACATTCCTCCATTATAGAACTAAAATCATCGCAAAAGCTTAAACTTCTCATCTAGCTCCACATCCCTTCCATCTGATCAGCTGTCTCAATTCTCTCACAGCTAGCTAGCAGCTCAGAATGGCAAGCATCGGAGCCAGAATTGTTGGTTTAGTCCTTGTGTTCGGCATGGTCATGATGCCAAGCTTAGCCAAAGACTACACTGTAGGTGACACCTCTGGCTGGAGCACCGGTGTTGATTACACCACTTGGACTAGTGACAAGACCTTCGCCGTCGGCGACAACCTAGGTACAGTAACTAAACCTAGATAGTTTTTTTTTTCTATCAAATATTGTGTTATGATCGATCTGAGTATATAGGTTTAACTGAGGTTAACTTTAACAATATGGCAGTTTTCAACTATGGAAGTAGTCACTCAGTGGATGAAGTGAGTGCTAGTGACTACAAGAGTTGCACTACGGGCAATTCAATCACTACTGACAGCAGTGGTGCGACGACCATCCCTCTCAAGACTGCCGGGGCTCATTACTTCATTTGTGGCATTCCTGGGCATTGTTCGATGGGCATGAAACTCTCTGTGACTGTTGCGGCAGCTGGATCAACCACACCGGCACCGGCCAAGGGTGCTTCGACACCGCCTTCGACAGACGGTACCACTCCTGCGGTGCCCACCACACCCACAACAACACCTACTAGTCTAGGAACTAGTCTCTCTACCTCTCCTATTATGGCTTTGATGACCATAAGTGGGGTTGTTTTGAGTGTGTTGGTGCTATCATAAGTTTGGTAGTCGATATGAGGCTTAGAACTCTTGCCAGGACAGAGGCAGTGCTTTTTTCTTTTCTTTGTTTAAATTTCAGTGTTTCTGAGTTTGTTTGAAGTCCGTACGTCGAATGATTATGCGTGAGTAGGTTTCGGATGATGTTATATATGTTGGTCTGAATCTTTATGGAGCATAGTTGAGAGTCATATTATGTGTTACTGGCCTTTGATGAAGTCTTTAATTGGTCCATTTGATCCCCTCACTTTCTAGTATAGGCTTGGTTTTCAGAATTGCGGAATCGTGGGAAAAATTAAAAATTCAGGTCTGACGATTTTATTTTATTTTTAATAGGATAAGAGAGTGCGCGACAGCCTTGAAGCATCTCTTTCAAGTCGTTGCATAATTCTTAAATTACAAACCAGTTTGCTAATACAAGCTCGTTTTCTTAAATCGTATATCCAATTTATAAGAAGGCTTAATTGCTAATTTGTTATTTTAGAAATGATTTTAGTATGAATTTGTTATTTTATAAATTTTTTCTACCAATTTGCTATCTTAGAATTTATAAACTTGTTAATTTACTGCTTTGTTGTCTAATTACTTAAATTTCATCAATTTATTCATCAAATTATAAACACTTAAAAACACTATAGTACTCTAACTTCTTTATTCTATTGATTTGAATGAAAAAAACTTGAACCACTATCAAAAAATTCAAACCTAAAATAGCAAGTTAGTTAAATATTTTGTCTGCATCGATAACAAATTGACTAATTTTTAAAATCTAAAATAGTAAATTAGCAAAAAAAATATCTATGATAGCAAATTTGCAATTGTGTCTGGTAAGAATTCAGCGTGCCGAATTGCAATCCAACTGTAGGGTTATCTGAAGTTGATCGGCAAATAGTAGGTCCGGGATGAATTGGCGTCCAGGCGTTGCTCCAACGGGACGATGAGTGACGAACAGGTCTACATTTGGGTCCCAACTTCTTGGGCCTCTTGCATTGTTCCCTGGTTTAATAGATGGGCTGGACCTTGAAAGGTTCTTTTCGGGCCCATTTGACTATGATTTACTGTTATTATAGGGCATCTTGATTCGGCCCATCTTGTTAATGCTCTCTTTAAAAGAGTCGACGATGATGGAGATTCGTACAAGCTAAATTTGATAATTAACTTGGGCTAGCTGGATGAGCTTCCCGCATCAAAAGGCGAGCAAAACAACAACCTAGTCTTATTATCCCGTTACAGCCTTGACAAGTCGCAAAATGCACATGGCTCGCTCTCACCCTTTCAGCCTTTTCTGTAAAGCAACGTCTCTCTTTATCCTCGCAACACGACAAAATCACAATCTAAACATCAAAACTCAAAAACTAAAAATAATCATTTAAACTCATCACTTCCAAGTCCACTGTCCGCATCAAATCATCATCATAAAATTAATAGAAAAATTTACATAACACAACACAAATGGAAATACAATATTAATAATAATCATAATGAAATAAAGCCATCATCCTCCGCCGTAGAAACTCACCGTACAACCGAATCAATACCATCACTCTCCTCCGCCATAGCCAAACTCACCAAATTCCTCTAAAAATTACTAAAATAATTCGCTCAAATAGTAATAACAATAGTAGTAGTAAATCAAATTATCCTAACCCTACATGACACGAGATGAAAGATCCGCAACTCTGATCATGCGTGAACCAGAAGCAGATCTAGTGCAACAGCCACGCTGCGGCGGCGACGGCGACGACGGATCCGGCGGCGTAGACTCTGTGTGCGGCGGAAGGTGCAGGTGCGCCGTCGGTGGGAGAGGCGGCGGTGGTGGTGGTGGGGGAGACGGCGTCGGACGGAGTGGCGGCCACTGGCGGTGAGGGTGGTGAGCTGACCGGGGACGAGGTGGTCGGGGCAGAAGTGGGAGCAGATGTAGGAGCTGAAGCCGAGGTTGTCGGGGCGGCGGTCGGAGCAGTCTTGGTCGCTGTCGGGGCCGGAGCACTAGTGGTGGGAGTGGCGGTCGGCGCGGCGGTTGGTGCGGCGGAAGGAGACTGAGCGAAAGCCGAGCCGGCGATGAGAGCGAACATCATGACCAAAACGACACCGTTGCTGCGAGCCATTGTTATAAAAACCTTAAACGACAGAAGAGCAAACAACAAAGAAAATGAAACTGTTGTGTTTGAGTTTGATGTTCTGAAAGAGAGTGAGAGAGAGAGAGAGAGTTGAAGAGACGGACGAAGAAGCAAAGATGTGTTGTTTTGAGTTTGTGTTCTTTGTTTTAGGAGAGAGACAAATGAGGTGTTATATATATAAGCCTAGGTTTGAGGGGTGCAAACGCGTGGATAGTGATAACCTACGGCCGCGTTTACCGAAATTAGCGTGAGACCGAAGGTGGACAGCTCAAAGGAGGAGAGAGAGAACGTGGTCTGCGCGTCGCACTGTAACAGAGTTGGGCTGTCGCGAACTCGATCACGACCATGTCATCTGTTAGTTTCCGTTTTTGGAAACACGCGGCTTCGTTTGGTTTGATCAAACGGTGCAACAGTTTGTTTTGTCTTACACACTTGTAATGGACACGTTTGTGAGCTTTCTTTGTTGGTGTGACCATAGAAGACACGTTCTTAGCTTTATCGAATTTTTCCATTAATTTAATTTTGTAAGAAAAGAAATTAATTGAGGGAGGAATAATAGGAAATGTCTGCGGAGTATGAGCAGGAGAGTGCGGGGGATTTGATGAGGAGTGCGTCAATGGCGTTGTGATTGAGCAATAGTGGATTATGATCCAAATTTTGTATGTTTCATGTATCCGATTGATATAGTTTCTTGAATTCGAGTTTTGATATCGAGACGAGCAAAGTTTAGACTAGAATATTTATTTCCGGACAAATGTTATATTTTTTTTTTGATTAATAGATAAGTGTTACATTAAAAAAAAGGGGATAACAAGATCTTCATTCAGATTTATGGTTTAGGCCAATGATATCATTTACATATTATTGCAAGATTATGTGATGTTTGGAGATTTCATTCCTTTCATTTTATGATTCTATTTTCTTTCTTGCCAAGTCTTGAGAGATATTGGTAAGTGGTCGAGCTCCATGGCTCTTTATTAATAGATGCGTATTGATTTTCGACCATGCAAGAGAGGCACGAAACCTTCAATTAGGGTAAAAGTCTAATCTTTGGTACGGGGTGTCACGTAATTGGCATCTTTGACAAAATGTCGAGCCTTGGCTGCCCGTGTTAAGCCAAACACGCTAGCTATGTTGTGGCCACCGTGACCAATCTCATATGTACGAAATGGTCCTCTGCTAGTAAATCAGCATCCCCAAAGAGTTTAGTTTGAAGGTAACTCTATGTACGTAAGATAATGCAGGCTACTCGTTCAAGGCACATTATTCTATGTGTGTTTGTAAGCTTTACGTTACTTGGTCTTTCCAACAGTTTAGGCCAGGCCAAGTGCGTCCAACTTTCTCAAAGTAATTAGTGACGTTATATCTTCTCTTTTGATCTAATTTGTGATCTGACTTGCTCATGTTAATGCTCATGTTAATCGAGATGTTTAGAACTAATCATGCTTTGAATTACTCTCTGGTAAACAATTGATACGGTGGAATAGGTCATGAGTTGCTTGTTGTTTAGATTCTAATGTAACGTGCGTCGGTCCACATAACAATTGTTTGGAATGTTATGGACTACTTTTTTCTTTAATCTCAAAAGAATAACATCCATGTTATGCAACAAAGTTGAGAAAGAAGATTTCTTCCAAAAATTGCTCAGTAAACTTCCTCTCATTTTGTCAATAGGTCAAATATTATAGATTGGTTACTTAAATTTAGTTATTTTTAAATTTTAGACAGTTTCAAAAATATAATTTTGATCAATAAACTATGACATAAATATTCGAATTGGTCATTGAATTTTGACAATCTTTCAAATTGATCACTAAACTTTAACAATGTTTTCAATCTAATCACTTTTATATTTTTAGATGTTAAATCTAAATTAGTTTCATAATTATCTAGGAATTTTAAGTCACTGAACTAATTGTTTATTCGACCTCATACAAATTTCTTAAAACCACTCAAAACCTCACAAAGTTATCGTTGAGAGAAAGGCATCTAAATACCTTGTTTGCCCAAAATATCTTTGAAAATTAACGAAATTAATTTGGATTTAACATTTGAAATTAGAACAAGGGAAAATAGCTATAATGATCACTTAAGTTTGCCACAATCGACAATTTGATCACTGAAGTTTAGAAAATATCAAAAATGTCACTGAACTTTAACTTTGTCTATCAAATTGATCACTTTGCCCCATCTTAGATATCAAATTTTCTTATTTCATTATGGTTTTCATACTTCTCTCACTTATACTATGTGCATTTCTCTCATAATCCTATCTATATAAGCAAAACATTTGACAAATTAGAATGTTTAAAATAAAGAAAGTGATCAAATTGATAGAGAAAGTTAAAGTTCAGTGACCTTTTTGATATATTCTGACAAAGTTTAGTGATCAAATTGTCGATTCTGACAAAGTTTAGTGATCATTTGGGTCATTTTCCCTTGGAACAATGACCAATTTGAAAAATTGTCATAGTTCAGTGACTAATTTGAATGTTGATATCATAGTTCAGTGACCTAAATTATATTTCTGAAACTTCAGTGACCAAAGTTTAAAAACAACCATGTAATCATTTGTGATTTTTTGTCTTTTCAATATAGACAAGAAATAATAAGTGATTTTCTTCCAACGTTTTAATACATTTAAGCAGCTCCACTGGGAGACTCGAGATTAGTGTTAACCTGCAATATAGTAAGACTTGCAATCAGTGGAGTGGTTTTGAAGAACAAAAAAAATAGTAACAATAAAGTGATGGAAGCAAAAAATGAAAAGGAAAATTGGAAACATCATCATTACAGGTGTGGAAGGTATCAGAGTGAAAGTGGGAGGGAAAAAAAGAGAGGTTGGAGCTTAAGAAAGGTACTGGGCGATAAACATAAGCACTAATATGGTGAAAGTTACATTTCATGATATTTAATACTGATGATAGCTTGATAGAAGTAACATTGATGAGAATTTTATAGAAATAAAGATAACGAAGCTCTGGACCAATTTACAACATGCATGCTTCTATTGATCTATTTTCTTTGGTCTCCATATAACGAGGTAATTTCAGGAAACATAACATCCCTGAGCTAATAAATATGAAAGGGATATGACATGTAGGATGATAATATAAACGGAAGTGAAGATAATGCAGGTTAGCAGTGACAGCAGCTATCAAAAAGCTAGACATATGTATACTAGAGGTGGGAAGTAACTAACCACACGAAACCAACTCCTGTTTACTGGCGAGGCGGGCAATGGAACTTCAATTAAGTAGTCATGAGCATTGAATGCTATGTAGATGTCTCCTCCATCATTGTC
The DNA here is from genome assembly GCA_946800695.1 of Geum urbanum. Taxonomy (NCBI): domain Eukaryota; kingdom Viridiplantae; phylum Streptophyta; class Magnoliopsida; order Rosales; family Rosaceae; genus Geum; species Geum urbanum. The sequence goes on along the minus strand of OX327013.1, from coordinate 2,551,439 downwards.
ATGAAACCTGAAAAATATTTCAACAGACTTGTTATCCAGAAAACATAATGAGACAGTGTAATATAATTAGGCTTTAAACAATAGCCAATCTCTGTATCCCCTCGATTTCCGGTGCAAGTGGTCTGAAGAGTTATCAGATAAAATGACACTTAATGACATTTGAGTGTCGACCATTCCAAGTGAAAGAAAAATCAGTGTCTTACTGATTCAGGACAATCTATAAACCCTTATTTAGTTTCTTCAAAAGTAAAAAAATTGGACAGAATTAGTTCAGCAATATCGTGGTACCCAATGGCACAAACAACTCCGCAAGACTCCCTCCATAAGATATATTAGAAAATTTTAATGTATCATCTATGGTTCAGTAGCAGGTGTATTTCTTATGTAAAAGCAAGAAATTTGCTCTCATAGTTGTCCCAGTTGCCTTCATGCCATGTGACATCACTCTGCATAGATCAAAGTTTAACAAGTCTTAGAAGAAGGTTGCTTATCATCAATTCTACAGCATTACTGAGTCAAAAATAAGAAGATAATACGGATAATAAAGAGATTACTTTATCAAGAAATGTATCACGACCAAATACACGATGTGCTCTTCGATAGTTTATCACCTCTTTGAAAAACCTGAAGTGATTATACTTCCGTGCTTCCAACTGCCATGCCAAAAAATTAATATATGCCATCCATCAATATAAGGCCATGGTCACAAGTAACTTACCACTCCCCACTGGAAATGGTTCAAAGCAGTATCATGTCCATAACTATTGTTATTTCCATTTCGGGTATGCCCATATTCATCTCCCATCAGCATCATTGGTGTTCCCTGGACATATGGAGACAGAATACTTACTCCTCACTAAATGTCCCATAAGATACACATAACAATATAAATATAATAGGACAATTAAAATGCAGCAAGATGCTCAGAAAGAATGCTATAGATGTTTGGATAAGAGCGGAGATGCTAAGCCCAGATGAAAGTTTTTCAAGATTATGATTTTGAAATCATATATCCGAGCTCCGCAATTTTGACATAATTCTAGCGTTAACAAGTGCAACCCAAAGAACTGTAATGCACGCATGTGTCATATGATGCATAAACTAGTTTAAGAATATTTTTACCTGGGATATCATCAACCCCAGATGAAAGTTTTTCATTTGTCGAGAGCGTAAAGCTTTAATAGTAGAATCACCAGTTTCTCCTGGAAATTAAAATAAATATATTTAATATTCACCACATGAAAATAGAAAAATAAAAAAAACAGCTACAAACTAATGCTACTTGTTGGTTTCCTAGCCCAATGTCCTGACAATTCAGATGCTTCAGTTCAGTGATCAAAAAAATTGTCAGTCAAAGACCGCCTTGGATTCAAGACCAACATGTCAGGCTTCATCAGTAAGCATTCTAAAAATATGTCAATTAACCAGTAAATATGTATTTATCATGTATATTGTATATTGCACAGCCAGAAGGGATATTTTAAACCACCATATCCTACAGTGTGTGTTTGTACTTCTATAGAAAATCAATACTATGCAGAACAAAAGTTAAACAACACAAGTGAACAAATGGTATGAACGAACTGTCTTCGGATTTGAGCCATACCTTCACAACCACAATTCCAGCTCAGATTATCATTACTTCCATCATTTCCTCCTTCTCCATTAGCATCATTATGCTACAAAATCAGCAAAGGGAAAGACTGCATGACTATACTTGACTAAATGGCGACCAGAGGTCTTAGGAGTTGTAGTACCTTGAAATTGTATGAGACGAGATCATACAGTGTGAACCCATCATGTGCAATAACAAAACTGATACTGTGACATGGCTTGCGCTGATTTGTCTGTTGAATGAGTAAATAAAATGAGAAGGTATAACATGCATCAAATGAAACAGAAAATTCCTCAAATACAAGAACCAGTGTGTACCCAATAATGAATATAAAAGCCAGATAGACTCTGAGCTAAACATATTCTGAACAAATAGAGACAAATGCAAGCAAAATGGTCAATTCTAGCTAGTATTAGTTTTAAGAGCCACAAGCATTTTTACAAATTGTGGTCAGGAAGCAATTAAAACAATACATCAGCTCGACCATCACATTGATCAGTCGCATCCTAAGATAAAACAAACAACATCTCTACTCCCGGGATGAAATGTCAGGTAACCCTCTAAATCTATCTTATACAAGTTGATAGAAAAGAGATGGAGAAAACCTTCATCATATCTTGGGGTATTGTAGAAACTAGAAGGTATGAATACTGATCTGGTGCATGAGCATGAGGGTACTTTAGTTGCATCTCTATAAAAGATTTCTAGTGTGGACCTGGTGCTTTGCCAATTTCAGTCAATATAGCTTGTAGACTAAATGATGTTACGAGGAAAAGAAATACTTATGGCTAAATTAACATAAAAAGCAAGGTAATTGGTCTTTTAGTTGTAATGACATCTCATTTCACATTAAGACTATAGACCTTTAAGACGATAGAACTTTAAGAGTAATATCTCATTTCCATTTAATCTTTTTAAGATTGGAGAAATTATAACATGGGAATACAAAAGTTTGGATTACAAAATCATTGCATATCAGATGTCATGTATACCAAAATGATACAAAAAACAAGATGACATTAAAGGTAACTCAATACCAGATTCTACGAAATACCCGTGCTTACTTTATAAAGGTCAGCAGATCCAGAAACACGAGTTGCAAAACTTCCCTTCATACCTGAGTCACCCTGTATATGGAGAACTTAATAAAACGATCAGAAAATGCGTTACATGTGTGTGCATATGCAATTTTTCATTCAACTACTCTTCCGTGAATTACACCCAGATTCATAATGAGTAGCCTAAGAAGGTCTAGTTATAAGAAAAAGGTTAAATGATGTCGCGCAAAAAGGGAGAGAAGAAGTGCAGAACCAGTACTGAAAGACACTAACAGCGACCGAAAGTAAGAATGAATCAAGAATCTTGTATCATTATGCTGCCAAAATTCAACAGTAAATGTAATGACCTTGTCTTTTAATGAAGAGAGATAATTTTTTGTCGAAAACCCATAATTACCGTGAAACTAATGATAAAGCTTTGCAAATCCATAGACCTAAAAAGGAAAACTTATTCAGCTACAACAAATCCTTTCTCAAAAAAGTAACCCTTCGTTTAATTGAGACGAGACTGTTTCCAATCGATCTCTGAATTGCAATTGGTTACTAGACCAATACTGTAAACATTTTAGACAATTATATCTAGTCACATTACCTTTATAAATCTACGTAAGTCATCACGATACATTCCATTCCATTCGGCCCACTTGCATTAAAGGAACCTCATAAGTAATGGGGTGAGCCGTCTAGACATACACACACACGCGTGAAGTTCAGTTTTACGTAGATAACTAATACTCAAGAGCAATCAAAAGACCGGCTTCTTTAAAGGTTTGCTCATATGAGATGTTTTAGAAGTAGATGATTAATCTAGTGCTAGAGAGGATAATCCGGTAATGGTAATATTTTCTTTACAAGAATAAAGATGAACAACCTCAGAGGTTATGCTCAAAAACAACCAGAATAGCAGCACGTCCTATATGATTAGGATGCATTGTTATTCGCCAAGTACATACCTATCCCAACCAACAAGATAAAGGCCTCCACAATCCCAGGGTGTTCAGAAATAATTTTACATCTTGATAGGATGTCATCTTTTGCAATAGCCTAAACCCTGATTCAAAAATAAAAAGAAAAAAGCTCCAAGTAAATCCTGACAAATATACTTCGATCTGCTTGCAATAAATAGAAGCAAACTCAAACTGGTAGAGAGTATAAACCAAAATGCATTATGTATTGTATTCACTGCAATACCTACAATTCAACGTACTTTCTAGTGGTTGGAAGAGATACACAAATGACGAAGTGTTCAAACTTCAAACTTAGCCAGCAAAATTGGCCACATACAAGCATATGTATTAGTATACATGCATATGTTTCCTTATCTGCAAATAGCTTACCCTAATAAGATATAATTAGGGTAAATAAATGACAGCATTATCATGACAACTAAGACAACAGACACAAGATTTTACCATTCTCAATGAGAAAAGATAAGTAGAGGGGTAGAGTGATGTGTGATAAAGAGAATTTAACAACCAAAAACAAAGGTATGCTGTACCTTGATACATATGTGCCAGATGTCACCTGTTTTGTTCACATTAGGATCCAAAGCGAGCTCAGTCATTCCACCATCTGACCCTCCAAACGGTCCACTGACAAAAATTGTGTCTGACCACAAGTCAGGAAACTACAATTGGTCAAACCCCTTACATATAATTTCAAACTTACCCTAGTAATTTATCAGCACAATTGAACAGATTTTATTTGGTCAAACTGATATTCCATATCTAGAAACACATGTATGCGTACACAATCAAAAATAAAACAATGAGCAAACAATAATAGAACCCACCTCTCTGGGTGTGCTATGCAAAGTGTGACAGCAGTAGCGTGCTGTGAAAAAATGGCAAAATTGATTCCACTGTCAATTTCTGTTACACCCAGCGGAAAAGCCTGACCTGGAAAAGATTTCCATGACTGGCTGGTCTCTGGCAGTTGGGGCGCTTCCTCCTACAACACAAGCAGTGATCATATGAGAATGTGGACAATTTCCATTCGAAAATGGTAAGAACAAGAGGATTAGCAGAAAAAGAGTAAATAAAGGAAATTGACGCCAAGGTACAAGATCTTATATATTTCTAATTTTCTACACAAGGTCAAAAAATTTTAAGATTGGATACTGCATTCATTGACACACCCCGGCACGTGCCACCACACATTGGGACAGGCACATGTACTGAATACTGGGTGAAAATTGGAGAAAAATTTTTATTAGTAGAACAACAGTTTCAACTAACATCAATCAGCAATTGGTGTGATTATTAAGCAAGGCACTTCCATATATGGGCATCTGTATTATCCAAGACTCCAACAATTGACATCTTAGATGACTTAGTATAGTATTTATGTCTAGTATTCACTACACAAAAAGAAAATTTTGGTATACAGTCCAATTCCATGTGCAGTACCTCTAGTAGATTCCCCTGAGCGCGCTCACTGTAAGTATTAGCTGTGCTGTGCTTGACACAATCCCGGGTCTAACCTAAGCCAAAAATCCAGCCACATATATAATCAATAACAACACTAGACCCAAATACAATGATCAGTTTCATTTGCATTACAAGAAACAAAAAAGACATGCCTTTCTCACAAGCCCTTGCTGGTTGCTCCCTGTGGCTTGTTTACTCAACCTCAACCTAAACAAAAAATAATAAAAAAATCAACACTTTCACATCATTCCATCATTTTCACAACGTACCCAATACACATTGCCAAAATTGAAAAACTTGATGAAATACAATAAATGATGAATGTGTAGAAAGACTCATTTACCCAATATCAAGAACAGGAGAAGCTACAGTGCACAATGAAGCGCCAGTCTGAGTCGACAATGGTGACGAAGAAGCAAAGAGAGGAAGCTTAGAGAATTTATAGTCGTACGAATGTGGGGTACGGAGGAGCATCTTCGATCACAGACTTCACAGTGACATAAAAATTGGAGAGAAGAGCCAAACGGGTATCCGATTTCAGTGGAAAGGAGGCACCTTTCCGATTCAATCAGACCATAGCTTTCAACTTTATAGGCTTAAACACAATGATAGATATAGAAGAGAGTTTCCGAAATTAGAAAGAGGGAGTACAGTGAAGTATGAATGAGGCAAAAGGGTATTGGATCCGAGAAAAATAGAGGTGATTTTTATGATTGAAGCATTGGAATTAGGAGCTGTGAAAATTGGAGTGAGAATGAAGTGAGTTTGTGAGTGATGGAATCGAGAGCTTGAGATCATGTCTGCCACGTAACGGACGCGAGAGGGAGTTGGGTTCAGAGCTTCGGGTGGAGACTGGAGACTCGACACGTGTCATCTCTGTCAGGTTCTGTTACCTGTAAAATATCATCCTAGGCCTTCTTGGATCTTCTGCTCTTCTTTCTTTGTTTGGATCTTCTTCTACTTTCGTTTGTCTTGGTTGGATCTTCTGCATTAGTTTAGTTTAATACATCTGGGTTATGTGATAGTAGAAGTATAGTGGCGTGTAATATTTGATCCAAAAAAAAAGGCTATGGCACATTCATTTACGGTCTGGTTCTTCATCAACATCGGCTAGGACATCATGTGATTCGTTAAAAAAGTGGAACCATCTTTGAATCCAGACATGTGAATAAGTTTGGGAAACTTAGTTTTCTTGTCATATGAGTTTAGGATGCATTCTCCTGCAGACTCAATTATATGCTTCTAGTCTGAGAGAAAATCACTAAAAGAAAATATGATAAAAGCACACTTGACACAGCAATAAAATTCACTGCCTCAAGCAAATCAAATTTGGAGTGTAGTTATTAGTTACAGACTACAAATCACATTTCGGACAGGTTTCAAAAGAAAAAGAACAATTGCATTGCTTGCCTTTCGATACATACAGGCATACTCTCACCTGTGTAACCCTGTCTAAACCAATTGGACACGGCAAAAGATAAACATTTGCTTCAAGTATAATTTAGATAACTACAATTTCCTTCAAAAGGACAATTGTACTTGAGAGCATTATGACAAATGTGCTACAATATGTAGCAAAGAAAGGAGGAAACTGGCAGAGCATGGTCAGTTACCAGTGGGTACTATCTCTATGTTATAAAAATTTGTTTTCAGATACTTAGATTAAGACTTTGAAATAGTTCATAGCAAGGAATTGTTGAATTTGATCATTTCGAATAAGATCCTGAGCAGTACTACTTATAAGGTACTACTAGTTTAGTACTGTAAAAGTTTAATAAGCAGAAGTGACATTTGACACTTTTATTATTTACGTGACAGCCAACCCCTTTAAGTTCTTCCAAAAGAAGGTTTTGTATCTATTGAAGTTACTGAGAAGCAACATAGGTCACATAACAGAGGCATCGTAAGACCAGAATTATATCTCATTTTATGCACAAAAAGAAAAAAAGTAATCTGAGTACATCAAGGATGCTGCGGCAAGGCTGATCTAATTCTAATATGAAAATCTAACTGCAACAACGAGGTTAATGTAACAGTTGTGTCGGGCACAATCAAGACTAAAATGAGATAAAACCAGACAGACATTTTGAAGTCACATTAGAGGCGGACAAATAAACAACAATTACCTCTGAACTAAGCTGGCGGAGATGAACATTTACCAATCTCAAAGACGAGCAGACGAGTCCAACAATAAGTATGAATGATGTCAGTTACTTGTTACTTGTTAGTAACATGACGAATTCTTCTATAAATGTCACCCGACCACATTTCTAGGATGAGACCCTACTTTGCTGCAGAGATGCAGAAGCAGCTGCTGCCTCTGCTATTAAAGAAACTGGTTGCCGAGCCTGTAGACAGGCACCTATCTCAAAGGGATGCAACTCTGAGCCATCAAAAAGAAGATTGACACCAGGAAGGACAACTTCTTTGCTGTCAGCTTCTTCTTGCTCAACTTTTGGAGTGCTTATTGGGGCGGATTCTTCTACGGGCCTTGTAGCAGCCTCATAAACAGGAGCTAGAGCATATGATCTGATAGCAAACAAAAAGGAGATTAGGGAAGTATTTTACCTTCCCTCCCCATGAAGATCTGAATGATATCAAAATAACCAACTAGAAGATTGTCCCTTCCTCATCATGGTATATAAAGTGTAATGATAAAGAGACAACAAATGAGTGTACACACCAGGGGTACCTAGGTTCTACTTAGGGGTCATCATATGGCCCGTGGGCCGGTGGAGGCCCGCAAGCCCGTGGGCTAAAAGCCCGACCCGGCCCGCCAAAAAAGCCCGCAAAAGCCCGCCAAGGTGGTTGGTGGGCCGACCATGGTTTAGAGAGCTAAAGCCCGGCCCGCCAAAAGCCCGGCCCGGCCCGTTAGGCCCGGCCCGTCAAAGCCCACACACATATTGACATATATCAATATATCATTAAATTATTTAATTAATGATCTTAATCATTATACAATTTATACCTAGTTAAAGTTTACCTACACACATATTGACATATATATATATTAATATATTACATATAGTCATATACATGTATTTATTGTATTATGTATAGATTGAATATTTGAATTCCATATATAATTAAATTTGTGTATCTATTTTACTATTAAGTCATTATTTAAAGTTTAGCACTTTAGCATAAGTTAGGGTTTAGGAGATTAAGATTTATGGTAAGTTAAGGTTTAGGAATTTGAGGGTTTAGGGTTTAGGGTTTAGGGTTTAGGGTTTAGGTCCAAAATTCATAAAAATTAGGGACGGCCTACTTAGAATATTATGAACAACCAATCTGACAGTCAATTTTGTAAAATGATGACACATGATCGATTACGTTTCACAAAAATCTTTCATCGATTCCATATAACTAAGGAATAAGTGTAAGAACTAATAGTGTGGATATAGAGAATTCAAACAATATAAGAATTTAAAATGTTTTCACAATAAAGAAGGCCATATATAATAGTTCACTTTGTAATAAAAGATACTTTACGTAAAAATTAGACTAATCGAAGTAAGTTTAGACGTCGATCAATATAGTTAAACAAAATTTGTGAAATAACTAAAATACACTCATTTTATTTTCCTTATTTTCCTATGGGGGAGTATGTAAATTGTTTTTTTATGTAAATTTTTTTGACACTATGAGATAGATATGTAATCCATAAGAATATGTGTCCAAAATTTGATGTCAAAAAATTATTTTCTGGAGGGGAAATTTACGTTTCAGTCGTAAGAGTACTACAGTCACATTTGACGAAAGGCATAGATCGAGGTCTAAATCAAGTCCAAAATTTATAAAAGTTTAAAGACATTATAAGAATATTCTAACCAATCAATCTGACGGTCAATTTTATAAAATAATTAAACATGACTAATTAAGTTTCACAAAGATATTTCATTAAGCACTAAGGTGTGAGTCCCCAATAATATATGACATAACTCAATAATATAATCTTCCTCATCATTTATCCAAATAAAAAGTATAGATTTAATTATAATCGTAAAATATGATTTTTTGAATTTATTTTTGTGTATAATTAAATAGAAACATGTAGAGTATAGATTATATATAAATGATATAATTAAATAAACTAATATACGATCTAACGGTTCAGATTTATTTTTTAATAAATATTCAACGATCTAGATTAACTCTAACATTCTAACCTAACCCTAGCTCTCACACAATCATGTATATAACCTTATAAGTTAGAGCCGTTAAGGACACATTCTCACAATCTCACTCTCACAGCCTCTCGGCCCTCTCAGCTCTCTCTCCCTCTCCCTCACTCTCTGCAGTCTTTCACAGGCCGCTTCCCACTTCTCCACCTCGTACCCAATCAACATTAGCATATCTTCTTCTCTTCTCTACAACAAGGTAATTCCTTTTCCTCAGATTTTCACCTTCTGTTTTATGGTCTTATTTTCGGATTAACTGTAATTTCTGTGATTGTTTGCAAAATATAATGAGGAATCTTTGATCAAGTTTCGAAATTTGGGCAAAGTCGAAACCTTTTTGGTTTACATTTAATTTTTATCAGTTCATTCAGTTGTCTATATTCTGGGTAAAAGATTGATTCTTTTAGAATAGAGTTCAAAGATAGCAGTGAAATGTGGTCAGATTATGGAAATAGTAGTTTACAAGAATTGGGATTTTAGTAAATAGTTCATAGTAAGACCATAAAGACAATGTGATCTAAGGGGTTCCTTTTATATAGAAATTGAAGCTTATTCTTGCGTGTGGCTATGCTCCTTTTCAAGAAGTTATTTGGTTATCACATAAATTGGACTTTATGCTTCAATTGCTGTGGATTCTGTATCACTATCTAACCTGTTTGTTGGTGTAGAAACTTTGAAATTGATTCTTTTATGCGGAACATTTTGATGCTGGTACAATCTAATGCCGAAAGTAAATTTAGTGTTTTTTGAAATCTTCTATGATTTTGAATGTGGCTGGATACTTAATCTAGCTCATTGTTGTGAGCAATAGTTTGACAGACTTCAAGATTGATGATTGAATTAAAGTTCTATTTTGCATGTCGGCTCTCCCTTTTCGAATGCATCTGTTTTAGGATCACTGAATGTGAGAATGAATTTTTGTTTATTGGAACCCTATTGGATACTGTTGCAAATACACTGATGTATTGAATAATTGTTTGTCTGACTGAAATGTGATTCATTTTTTAATATAGCCGGGAATGGCAGAAGTTGGAGAAAGCTCTGGTGCAAAACCCTCTGGTGAGATCTGGGCCAAGCTTGTTCCTTCAGACTCGAGATTTCCAGATGTTGAGATTAGAGATCTTGATCAATTGATGCATTTTCTTAATTTTTTTGGTTTTCAAATTTTGTTGAAAGTGTAGGTTATTAACATCTTTTCTATAATGTGTAGGCCATATTTCTTGATGTCTCACATCCTCCTCAAGGGAGGACTCCGATAGAAGTTGCATCTGAAGTTTTCTCATCAACAAATCTTCCTGATTCTTATTGATGTAATTTTGATTTTTGGATTTATAAGATGTAATTTTGGACTTTGAACTATGGACTTTTAAGCATTCTTGATTTGGATTTATATCATTCGATTTGGATTTATAGTATTCTGTATTTGAATTTTAAGTATTTTGTGGATTTGAATGTTTAGCATTTTGAATTTTTGCAACCAATATTTGAAGCATTGTGGATTTGTAAATTTGAAATTTTGATTTGAAGATGCAATTTAGATGTAAAGGGGTATTTTAGATTTGGATGTGTATTGTTTTTAAATTTTTGATTTTAATCATTTCAATAAGCCCGGCCCGTTAAAGCCCAAGTGGCCCGGCCCGTAAAAGCCCGCGAAAGCCCGCCTGGATGGGCCGGGCCTGGATCTCACTATAAATTGAAAAAACCAGCCCGGCCCGGCCCGCGAACATTTCTCCACTGTTGAAGCCCGGCCCGGCCCGGCCCGTGCCAGCAAGGGTCGGGCCGGGCCCGATGCTGACCCCTAGTTCTACTCATCTAAAGAAATCCGACACTTATCTCATCACCAAAAAGCCAGAAAATAGTATCTATGAAAAAGGCAGAAAAGAGCTGAAAAGAAAAGTTTGACACAGACCTTAAAATGCTTCCATCAAAGCTCAAAACTTCAGTCCGGGTTCGATGTCGGTTAGCTAGCTTGAGTCTCTGATGGTCACTCGAAGCTCCTGAAATCGGAGAAGAAGGATCTACAAGCGGATTCCACCTTCCACTGGCATAATTCATGAGATGTCGTGAGAAGTCCTTTGGTTGCTCTTTCTGATAAAGAAGTTTTGCAGCTGCACCTGTTGCTTGGTACTCAGCACAAACATCACGCAACCTTTTTCTTAAGCTTTGCATCACATCATGATGCTTGGTTAATAAATCCTTTTGAAGTAATTGTGATGAGACCACTCTTTTGCAAATATTATTGCACAATTTTGGATTAAATAGAGGCATCCCGAATTCCACACTTAAAGGGACCCACTCATACTTCTCATCATCAGGTGCAAAGTGGTCTGACTCTCTCCCTTTGAAGAGTTTTAACAAACGAATATAGCCAACTGTCCACAATTCTATCTTTTGTGCCAAATTAGTTAACATGGAATCCAGTTTTGAACATTCCTTTTCACACAGTTCCAAGTCATTTCCCATACAACCAATTGAACCATCAGAGTTCTTCAGAGGTAATGGAATATCCAAAGTAACTATTCTTCCTGATTCATCAAGGTCATACTTACTGAGGGGCTGCACTAGTACCGCAGAGTATTTGAGAACTAAATTTAGGCAATGTAAAAGTATATTTCCTTTTACTAGGTTCCCTTCAAATTTTCCTCCCAACCCTCCAACTGTAGAACCATCCCAAGACCATAAGAGGGCTTTCTCACAACCGGCCAGTGGTGCAGGAAGCAAGCGTAAGCATTGTCCCTTCATCAGAATAACTGACAGAGGTCCACAGGCCACAGTTGTGTACAGAACTATTTTCATCCATGGAGTCATGGACGAATAAGAAGGAGGGCCAAAATTAATTGGACCTGTAGGTCCAGGAAGCATTGACGAAGGTGGAAGAGGAACCATAGACACGACAATGTCATAGTCACGACGAAACAACCGATCTAAAGTTGCTGGTGCAAGCGATGCCAAGCTCTCACAGCGAAGGATATCCACTCGAAAATTCTTTTTCCTTGTAGTCAATTCTCTTCCGACATCTGAACCCTCCTCAGGCATCAGCTTCTCATAATTTTGAATATCAGACTCTGATGTAGAGACTTCAGGTAAGCAAGTGCTTTCTTCTGATACAGTACCATTTATTACCTCCTCACTTGTATCATTCCTAACATGTTCAACCAAAATGGAACCTTCCTGGGGCATACTTGATTGCTCAGAACCATCATCATCAAATGCGACTTCAGGCGTACTACAATCTCTTGATTGGTTGATCAAAGGGATGTCGGCTACAAGTGTAGTCTCATCATCATTGGAGGCTACCATATCCATTTCATTACATACTTCATCTGTTTTCACATCAGTTGCAGCTCCTCCTGATTGAAGGCATTCCAAAACACAACGGAGGCTAAATGCATGATTTGCGAATTCCTGTAGTTCTCCTTCAAATTTGGTTCCCTCTATGGTACTGAGATCCTTGCAAAGATCTGTAATGCTAGTATGCCCCAACTTTCCCGCTTCATATAGTGTCACAGCATGAGATTTTAAGCCTGAACGAAACTATGTGTAATTTTAGAAACAATAAAAAATTCAAGACGATAATCTATATATATAATGGAAAGCACAGCAATGAATTCCGTTTCAAATAATTTTTCGTTCAAAAGACTCTTGCCTACATAAATTCAAAGCACATGAAAAAAAGAATGGGGAAGAATGTAAGATAGTTGATTGAACAAATCTTAGAGTCGATTTTCTGTAAGCCTGTTTCACTTTCTTAAGCCTAGGTTCTGGAAGGAGCGTGCAATGTCCCCTAATTGAAGCTCAGGTTAAGCTCTTCCTCATTTTGTTGAGGAGCTCACCATTTTCTTATAGTTGATTTGACTTTTAAATAATTTAAGTTGATGACTAGTACCACTATGGTCCTCTTTAAGGGAATAGCAAAATCGAAAAAAAGATTTTGTGAAGTCGTAATGCAACTGTGGAAAAATAAGCACATGAAGGACACTGTAAGATACGAAATAGATGCTGAGAGCTCAGGTAGAACAGGTCAACAGCTGTAAAGAACAAACATGTAGACCAAATACTGGTTATTTTTTGTATATGTGATCTCCTGCATTTAATAGTGCTAGTATGTCTTCCAGACATACTAATCAGTTTAAGTTTCAAGGAAATGTTGAGATCTCTATATTTGTTTATTCAAGAAAAACTGTGGTTACAGGCCTCCTTATATATAGGCTCAATAAGAACCAGAATGCAGAATAGGACTTGTTAATATATTATTCATAAGCACATCTGATATTCAAATGAAGATTCGAACCTGGTGAGACAGAACCCATCATAAGATAGGATGTTATATTGGCATCAACAACAAATGCAACACGATCCTGTGAAGACCCATAGTTCTCTTTCCCTGAAGCATCACCGCGTATAGTAGTATCACCATCAGCAAGCATATTCCTTGAGCCCACACCATGCTGAGTATCATCGTCACCAAGACTTTGCCTAGGCGTTCCTGGTAAGTTTGAATCCTGAAGAACAGATGCTGGATCAAATACTTTTACGGCCCATCCCAATCGACATGCGAAAGATGCAGCAGCCTGCAGCTGTGCAAGGTCAGCCTGTAGGGTTGATGCCAGCTCAGCAACAGTTGCATTCTCACTTGAAACAACAAATACTGCATACAGTATCCTGAATAATAAAATGTGGAGTGCTGTTATCCTGGTTCCACTGCTAGTCAAGAATATTGAAATGTCAACAAGCCAAATCTAAAACGACTTCCTTACTCCTCTATAGGATCTTCATACGATTGCTCTCTGTTGGAAACAAATCCTTCGAGCCTAGAAACTGCACCATTATATTTATTAGAAATTCATGCAAACAGTCCAAAATAAAGGAGTCTGATAATAGATCATATCATTTAACAAATAATTACAGAAACATAGGGAAGAAAGGTTTTTCCCAGTGATCTCAGGGTTGCTGTTAAACTTCAGGACTATATAGAAAGTCTACTTGGTACGTTAAACGCTCATCTATACAACTCACCTTTAAAACGATCATCAGGATACACGGGAACATCAAAGTATATTAATCCCCGTTGGTGGAGACCCTTAACAATATTAGGATCGAAAAGAATATAAGAATTTGCTTCCTCTTTACATATTTTATCTATCATAGCCATTTCTTCCTCCAAAAGTTTCTACAAAAACAAGGAATGTTTAAGAGTTTGGCAAAAAGGCATTCCACTGAACCATCTAAAACTGAAACGTTCAGATTTGGTTCTTGTTATTATTACTCACCTTAAATTCTTCCAGTGTAAAATTCACTAGACAAATTCCCCACCAAGGTTCAATGGAAAAATCTACCGGTTGTGAAGGTAAAAGTTCCTTTGCAATTGACTTGTTAAGCTTCCACATAATTTTCTGGATAGCTCAAAATAAAACAAACAGGTAAGATGAAATGAAGTTTCAATTTCCAAGGTAAAAGATTTACTTTGCTTCAGACGTTCAGCAGAACCCAAGAAAGTATCTTCAGCAATATAAGAACTAAACTACAGGGAAAATGACAGTCTATACTCATGTCAATTTGCATGAACAAAAGAAACAAGTAAGTTTGATTAATACCTTAGATCTGCACTTGTTCATGATATCAATAAATTCATTTCTTCCTATACCAGTAAGCCGCAAGGCATCTGCAGCACTAAAATTGGGGATGCTGTCATATGGTTGCTCTGCAAATAGTACGACATGCATGAGAAGGAGAATAAGATGTTACAATCCTCAATAGACACCACAATGTCAAATCATTTCTTAGAGCATTGCTCAACTCAATCAACCCAGACAGCAATCTAAATTTCTTATCTTTTTAATTCAACTCCACTGAAGAGCATGTTCATTGTCAACTAGTGGAAGTCTAAGAAGGAAAAAAGAACATTATATTGAACTATTTTTGGAGATTAGTTCAGCGAACCATAACAAGATTACCCTTTGTGGAAAATTTTACACTCAAATTTAGCCATATTATCCTCTCCATATCTTTCCTATCCATTCAATTACCGGCATGACTAAGCAGGCACTTGTAGATTACAATGCATCAAGCTTATTCCAATCCTTTCCTTTAAGATAGTAATTGTAGACTAAGTACCCCAGTACACATTAAGCAGAATTTCCAATAAAATTCATGACTAGTTTCTGTTTTAACTATCAGCATACAAGTTGAAAAGTATTATATCCATATTAAAATATAGCTAAATACTTTTGTACAGGTTGAAAATGTCTTCTGTAATCTAAATTGAGACCATCTAAGCAGGATGCAAAACCGTAAAAAGCACAATTAGGGCAGAAACAAAACTTTATGCGTTATTCTCCCCATGCCTTCTTTCTCAAATAAACTTGAGCAATATAAACAACAGTAAGAACAGTAAAGTAACAGTAATTTCACAATGGATTATTACCATTTTTCATAACTTCGAAAATCATATCACAGTAGTATCTGAAAGGTGATACCCTCATTACACGACAAACATACTCCGCAAGGTGATAAGGGAACAGCTGCAAGTAACAACACAAACATGTAAACTGGAATGAGATAAAAGAAAGTATACTGTGTAGGTCAAAAAAAACAAATGATATATCCTTTGGTAGAGTTTCATTTCATATAAAACCTAAAAGAAAAATTTAAGCAGTGATGCCATTCTGGTTATTAAACAGGACAAGTCCCACAAACGTCAGGATTATACTTGAACTGCTATATCTCATGCTTCTTCCTTATTAAACAGAACAAATGCTTCCATATCATGTACATAACTAATGCAATGCAACTCAATTATTCAACAAGAAACGACTTGAAATGAACACTTCCATACAAGGAACGCACCGCTAGATTCCTTTGCAAGTACCGCATCATGTCTTCATAATACTCACTTTCTTTGCACAACTTTCGAGCAAAACAGCTGTTCCACTGGAGTCTTTTCTTTATGCAATGCTCCACAGCCCTGCACATAGTAACCAAATCAAATTAGTTGGCAAAAACAAAGCGCAACGAGCATGAACAAAATCCACGAAACTCAATAGCGTCGTCTCTTACGACACAACAACCACAAACACTGTATCAAACAAACAAAGAGGGACAGTGTGGCATTGTCTCTAACCTTCTGTGCCATTCTTCTTTCGAAGACAACGTCGCCTGGAGCCGTTTTGGCAGATTATCCCAAGGACATTCTTCCTTGATTGCCTTAAGCAACAACTGCTCCTCGATCGTCACCGAAGAGTGCTGCATTTCTCTACTCTCAAAAAACCTAAATCAACATAAACACCATTACACTAAAGCCTCTGCAAAAACCAAATGCCTACCACGCTAAGTCCAATAGAATCACAACAAATTATACATAGATCGAGCAAAGGAAAACAGTAGCTTCTCATAATTTAAGTTGAAATCGGAAAATGACGAAGATAAAGTAGAGCGATTTAGGATTTTGGTGAGCAGCGTCACATTTCGGATCAGAGGAATTGAGAATCGGTGTGTGTATTTTGTGAAGAGTGAAAATATGAAGGGAATGATAGAGACTTGGAAAGCTTTGCCTGATAAAGATGACTGTAAAATGTGAAGTAGCGAAATCTAGGGCTTCAATTCAAGCTGCGAAGATCTGAGGAGAAGTCCTGCTACGTCAATTCTCAGTGTTTGAGAAATTTCATCTGGGAAGTTTGGAGCAACAGGCGTGAGCTGTTTTTCATATTTTTGGCTTTGGGTTCCCCGATCCGGAAACGTTGACCCGCATTTCATTTCTTTGCAAATGTTTTGGTTTATCCGGGTCGAGTCAAGTTTCCTGATCCGAAAGGCTGTGTATGGAGAAGAAGGACAAGATCTCCGATTTGACGACGGTCTTATTTGGCTCGATTTCTCCGGCAGGTGATTGCAAACTGTCTCTTTAGTATGTGTGTCTCTTTGGTATGTGTGTGTCGCGTACCACTGTTGAAGGCAGAATGTCAATTTGCGTCGTGCCGCTGGACTTATTTTTTCACAAGCGATTGAAGCAAGGAGAATACTAACCTAGTTCGATGAGTTCTTTTTGCCTAGGTGACCTAGGATTTTTGCCTAACGGGTTAAGACTTGAGTTCGTGTCTCACTGCAGAGCCACGAAAATCGATAATTCATACACCTTGTCTAGTACAAAGCAGAGCAATCTTCTTGGCGTGTGTTGAAAACACAGGTTTGTTGTGACTGCGTCTCCTGCCTGAACCTTCACACCATGTCTGGTGAAATCTCATTTGATCATTATTGTCTGACATGAGTAAACTGTCAAATTTGCCACGCCATGTCTGGTGAAAACCTGTAGTTCGCAGTTGTCGATTGATAAGATAAAACTATTGAATCCTTCACGTCGTGTCTGGTGAGAACTCTAGATTCATTGTTGCCGGTTTCTCTCTTGAGGAGAGTTGAATTTGCTGAGAGTACATTTGTGTATGATTGTAGAAGTGTCTTTCATCTGGTCATGAACCCTATATTCATAGTAATTGCTCAAGTATATCTCTTGCTGAAAAGAGTAAGAAATCTAAATTCTTGAAGGATTCTAAATACCGGATTCGCTAGATTACGTCTTCCTTGCACAACAAAGGATACAACAAAGCAATCTGATTTCCTTCCCAAACTAAGCTTGCTAAAGGCCGCATGAAACAATTAAAATGTTAATTTATGGTCCAAACAGGTCTATTTGATTTGCAAAATTTAAGGAGGAAACAATATCCAATTTGATCAAATTTTTGTATACATAATCTTTACAAAATAAATTATATGTTAAATGATTTTGATTTTTAAAAAAAAGAACATAAATAAAAATAATTTAGACAATGGTGTCCAAATACGTTAGGACCAGAATATCTTCGGTAAGTACATGTTTCGAATACATTATTGAGAAGATCTTATTGTTCTCAATACAAGTTACAAGTATAGGAAAATGTTAGGAAACATAAATGGGGTTCTTATGCTTATCTCACGCTGCATGTCATCAAGCGATGTCCGCACAAACTGAACCTTTAAGCACAAAAGGGTGTAGTTTAACATGGAGGCCAGATCGGGCTTTTTCGTCACGTCTTTAAAATTCGAGTTTGCTAGACAATAATGACATTTGGCAGGAGACTCCGGATGGGATTGAATCAGTAGTGCTGAATTATTATACATGCTTGTTTACTTTTGCAGGTATATTGGAAGAACAACTAGAAGCGGTGACAACTTTTGTAAAACCCATTGTGACAGAGGAGATGGGACAGAATTTGATGTTGCCCTACAATGCCGAGGAAATCTGAGTTGCTCTCTTTCAAATGCATCCATTGAAAGCCCCTGGCCCGAATGGTATGCCTCATCTTTTCTTTCAAAAATATTTGGACATTGTTGGTTTGGATGTGATAGCTGTTGTACAGAATGCGCTTCAATTTGGTCAAATTTTATCATCGGTGAATTTTACAAATATTTGGTTAATCCCAAAGGTTCAAGATCCTAGAAGAATTACACTTTACAGATCGATTGCCTTGTGTAATGTGGTGTATATGATTGCAGCCAAGGTTTTGGCTAATAGGTTGAAGCCTTTATTACAACATATTATTGATCCGTGTCTGAGTGCCTTTATCTCGGAATGGCTAATTACTGACAACAAGATGGTGGCAAATGAGGTGACTCACTACTTATAGACAAATAAAAGTGGACAGAACTACAAGATGGCTCTCAAATTGGATGTTAGTAAGGCTTATGACCGGATGGAATGGAGATTTTTGGAGGCAGTGATGAAAAATCTGGGATTCCCGACGGCAGGGATAGGTAATGTCATGTTTTGTGTCAGTTTATTAAGGTATACTTTTTTGATTAATGGATACCCTAGGGGTTATGTGCATATACCCGAGGTCTAAGACAGGGTGACCCATTATCTCCTTATTTGTTCTTACTGTGTACAAAGGGTTTGTCAGGTTTACTATACAGGGATCAACAGATAAAAACACTAGAAGGAATTTGGTTTGTCCTAAGGCCCCAATCCTGTCTCATTTGTTATTTGCTGATGATAGCCTGATCTTCTCTCAAGCCACCATGTAGGCATGTTACAATATGAAGGAAGTATTGAGGGTTTATGAGATCGTTTCGGGTCAAACCATCAATTATTCTAAAAGCAGTGTTTGCTTCAGTCAATACTTAGTGGAACAGGCGCAGGAGGAGTTTGCAGAGGCTTTAGGGATGACTCGAGTTCCCTATCATGAGAAATGCATCGGCCTCCCCACACACATAGATGCAAAGAAGAAGGAAACATTTGTATATATTAAGGACCAATTCGGAACAGATTGCAGGGATGGAAGGGATCTTTGTTGAGTGGTGCGAGACAATAATTATTAGTGAAGGTGGTGGCTCAGGCTCTCCCGAGTTATACCATGAGTTGCTTCTTATTGTGAAAGACCATGTGTGAGGAGTTGCAGCAGATGTGTGCAAATTTCTTTTGGGTTAACAAAGTTGAGAGGAGACGAGTTCATTGGTGTACTTGGGATTCCAAGTGCAAACCTAAGGAGCAAGGAGACCTTGATTTTCGTAACTTATATGCTTTTAACCTCTCTTTGTTGGCTGAGCAGGTATGGAGAATTATGCAGAACCCTAACTCAGTGGTAGCATGGGTTTATAAGGCTCGATACTTTTTCAAGGTGAGCATCTGGGAGGCTAAAGTAGGAGGCTCACCTTTTTATACTAGGCATAGTTTCAAGCATGCCAGAGAGGTCTTGGAGAGAGGTTCAAGATGGCAGGTGAGAAATGGTAAACAGGTACAGATTTGGGGAGACCGATGGTTACCCCGACCACCATTAACTGTTGAGAGTGATATTAGAATCCCCACTATTATGGATCGTGGCTCACAGTTTATCACATGTCAAAGGACATGGAATCAGCTGGCTTTACAGAGGTACTTGTCTCCAACTAATATCTCTATTGCTTTGTCTATCCCACTGAGTCACAAAGAGTGCCAGGATCGGATAATATGGCACTACACATCGAAAGGGGACTATACATTTAGTAGTTCATATAGACTAGCTAAAGAACATATTATGTTGCCCCACATGGCCTTCCAGCATCAGTGGAGAGATTTTTGGAAGACTTTGTGGTGTGCAGGGGCAACTCCAGCTGCAAAGATGTGTCTTTGGCAAGCTTGTCATGGATACTTTCCCACGGGTCCTCGCTTACAAGGACGCCGAGTGGATGTTGATGGGGTTTGTTTGTTATGTGACCAGGAATCAGAGATTGGGCTACACTTGTTTTGAGACTTCTCTGTTGTACAATTCATTGTATAATCTTTTACTGTGGGGGTGGGAGAAACTACGGGTTCATTTAGAGATTGGATAGTGGCTTGCTCTGTGGAGCTTCCTCGGGAAACCTTTGCTCGGTTAGATGTGATATTGTGGTTCATCTCGCAGTGACAAACTGTGGAATGAGAAACAGTTTGATGGACAGACTCTGAGGGTGTGTTATGACCATAATTATGTACCTAATATGCTCCTAACTTTAAGTTTATTGCTTGTTTTTAATTAATAAAGCAATGTTCTTATAACATTTCCCGTACTTGTTAGAAAATCATGGTTTGACTCAGAAATGCATTAAAATAGAAGAACTACAAACTTATTGGAGAAGGCGTATACAATTTCGAAGCCACGAGAGAATTTGGAGTAACTTTGGGAAACAAACAAAATAGCTTCACCGGAAATCGCTGGAAATTGGCCGGAACCTGCCGGAATTCACCACAGCCGGCCGGACCACCCTTGCCAACCCAAACACTTTAAGTACAGCCTAATGGAGGGCTAATCCACCCAATTATGCATGCCAATCTGATTTGAAGAGAATAGGAAGGAGATGGACCACATGATGTCACTTATTTCGGACTTTAGTCTTACAAAGCTTAAAATAGTGGATCATGGTTCCCCTGATTCAAAGTCAACCTTTCGATCTTCCAACTCCTCATTTCCCCATCTCTCTCCCAACTTCGAGCTCCCCATCACCCACACACACACTACACTTCATTTTAAAAATTTCCAAGTTTTAATAACTCTTCTCTCACTAGTTTTCTCTCTAGCTTCTCTCTAGGGTTCTTAGTAGAATTCTCTAGAGAGAAACTCGATTTATCTTCATCTATTCTTCTCTTCCAAACCTCTATAAATTCAAGAGACCTAGCCTTGTAAGCCTTGGTCGAACCTCTTCCACACCCCTCACCACCATCCTTCACTTCCTCCTCTCATCTTTGTCTCTTAGGGTTTGGTGAGATTTCTAGACCTCAAAGAGGTGAAAAGTAATCCCTCTTCTCCTTTGCCTCTTGGGGTCCTAGAGGCCTTCCTTACCTCCTCTACAAGCTTAAAGACATACTTTAGAGAAAAGAATGTGGAGTTTGGAGCACAAAAGTAGACATGAAGAAGCTTGGCTTGCTTTGGGGAGATTCTTGGGTTATTTTTATTTTTTTTACCTTATTCACTTTATTGATGTATTTAAACTTATGTTTAAGCATGTATAGTGAGTAGTACCTTTATGGGAGGCTAGAGGTCAAATCCTAGCAATTTGATGTAAACAATGATGTTTGATTTATGTTTATGAGTATGTTTTGAGTGTTTTATGCTATTGGATGAGTTTGTGATATGTGTGATTTGATTGTGGCTTGTTGTTATGATTGAGCTTATTGATTAGTTTTACCTATGCATGTCTTAGCTTTGGCTAACTTAGGATTTGCTTAAAGGAACTAGGAAATAACTCTCAAGGGAACTAGTTATTCACTTAGAAAATAGATGAGCATATAACATGACATAGGCTTAGACTTAAAATGTTAAGCTTAGGATTTGATTTCCTTGTGCTTGAGCATGAATCGAGACACTCTTGAGGTCCAAGTGAATTAAGGGTTCTCGGTTATGCTTACATTCAACCGAGAGACTTTGTAGCTAGTGTTGATTCTTTCAATTCGTAACCCAAAATGTGCGAGTAGGGAGCATTCATTGGAACCCATTCCCAAGTACTCCAAAAGAGAATTGGGAAGAGAATCCATCCATAATCTTCACATGTGTTTGCTACCAAACTCATTACGCATGAAATACATTAGGAGCCTAGCACCAAAAGTCTAGCTCCTAATCTTTGTTTACTTTGTATTTCATGGATAGACCGAAACCTTCTAGAATCCCAAAAGGCCTAGGAGTTTCAGCCCATAACCAAGCATGACCTGAGAGGAATTGATTTGGACAATAAAATGATTCGTTCTTATGATCCAAAAGACACTTGAGCATGTAAATCAGACTAAACAACTCACAACATAAAATTGGACATTGTTTGAACATCAAATGGTTAATGGGGGCATCCCTAGCCAATCATTATTCTTTCTTGAATTTGTGATCATCTATATTTGACAACTTGTATTAGTAGTAAACAATCAATCAACTTTTCGTTTAATCACTCATTTTAGTCTAATCATCCCTTACAATGTTGAGTCTCCAAAGGACTTGACGTTGTGAGATACATTTTCATCTTTTGTGTTTCTTTATTACATTAATTGTTTGTGTATTACGCATATAAAGGACTTAACCAGAATAAATTATGGAATCGGGTTAGTCAATCCTAGTGGGTTGGACACTTGACTTCTATATAAATTATATTACGTGACCCCGTATACTTGCGGGTAAGGAAAATGCACTTAGCCTTAGACTAATTCATAGTCAAGAGGTTAATGGTATAAATCTCTTTAACGGGGTGTTGGCAACGGCTTGGCATGATCATTACATACTCATGGTCTAGAACGCCTCTCGGTCAGTACTGTGTTTGTATTGATGGAGCATTCGATTCCTCTAGATAAAGAGGTGGTATAGGCATGATTGTTCGAGATTGAGAGGGCAGGTTTGTATTTGCAGTTGCAAGCCGTATAGATAGTGTGTACTCGGCCTTGACTGTGGAGATTGAAGCGGTATGCAGAGCTATTCATCTGACAAGTCAGCTGGGTTATAACCTAGCTCAGATTATTTCTGATTGCCAGATTTTAGTCAAGGTCGTGGCAGACTCAGGTACAATGTCTATCATGCTCCAGGAGTCGTGTGAGGACCTCATGCAAGTTTTTCGATTACTGTCGAATTCTAGATTTGTACATTTAGGAGAGGTCAATGTAATTGTAGAAAAATTAGCAAAATAGGACCTTTGTAATGCGAGAGTACCATATATGTTCCAAGCAGTCCTCATATTCATGCAGAAGTGACTTGATTGATTGTACTTGCCCTCCTTTATAAATAAATATCTAACGTTTCACCTAAAAAAAATAGTAAATCTGTTATTTCATTTTTCAACTTTAACATTCACACATAATATTTCATTTTTTAATTAAAATATATACACATATTGTGTGTGCTTATTTTAGTGTATTATTATAGTAGCGTCTTAGAAATAAAAACAAATATATTATGGATTCATGGGAATTTCTCGATTGATATAATTTTACTTTTATAATTTTTTTCAAGTAACTTTTGTATTTTTTTTTCATTATGAAAAAGAGACAAAAAGACTACAAAGAAAAATCTCGTTCACACCCTCTATCCGTCAGATCAAATTGAAAGGCCAAGGTGGAAGACAATGAAAAACTAAAGCACCAGTGTCATAGAAGGCACTAAATGCCCTTTTTTTTTTGGCTAAGCTATCGGCAACACTACAACATTTTTACCCATTTCCGGCGACTTTTAAGTCGCCGGCAATGTTTTTGGACATTACCGGCGATTTTTGCCGGAAAAATCGCCGGTAATGTCTTTTTTTTTTTTACATTACCGGCGACAAAAAATCGCCGGTAATGTCCGTCGCCGGCAATGCCTCGATGGTAATGTAAAAAAAAAAAAAAAACGACATTACCGGCGACATACATTTATGTCGCCGGTAATGTAAAAAAAAAAAAAAAAAAAGACATTACCGGCGACATTAATTATGTCGCCGGTAATGTCTTTTTTTTTTTTTTTTTACATTACCATCGAGGCATTGCCGGCGACGGACATTACCGGCGACAAAAATCGCCGGTAATGTAAAAAAAAAAAAAAAAAAAAAGACATTACCGGCGATTTTTCCGGCAAAAATCGCCGGTAATGTCAAAAACATTGCCGGCGACATAAAAGTCGCCGGCAATGGGTAAAAATGTTGTAGTGCAATGAAGTTGGCTTTTCATAAGATGTGTCCGAAAGTAACGCCCGAATACAATTCCGTCAGTTGTCGAATATCCCGAACAATGTTTTGGATTCTCCACAGCATGTCGACATACTTGTTTAAGGCATCATTCAAAACTTTAGAATCACCTTCTACGATAAGAGGGGGAATAAAGTCTATGTTGATAAGGGAAATGTGTAGTTGGTGTAATCCTTCCTGAAGAGCCAAAGCTTTAGAAACAATGATGTCAGAGTTGCCTAAATGACGAGCACAAGTCAAAATAGGCTGACAATAGTCAGTATTACGAATAACAAAGTCGGAAGCTACATGAGAGTTGTCTAATAGAAAACCATCAAAATTAAGGTTAAGACAAGAATTAGGTAGAGGATGCCATTTAATATTATAGGATGGGTAGTCGTAAAATTAAGTAACAATAGAGTTAGCTAATCAGAAATGTCTAAAATTCTGAGCAACTTCAAAGGCAACGACACTAGGAGGAGTATTAATATCACGAAGAATTAAATTATTACTAGATTTCCAAATATGATAGCAAGTAACAAGGATTTTTTTTCCTAAAATAGTAAAACTATTAGTAGAGCAACTAATTTAATCCACTGAACAAAATTAGTTTGGGTAGAATTCAGTCTTGAAGCAAAACCTAATAAATTTTACACTGATTAAGCCATGGTGCAATGAATAAAAAGGTGATATAATGATTCATTAGAGTTACCACATAAGGCACAAGCAAGAGAAATATGAGTCAAACAAGTACTAAGACGATATCTCATTTCGAGTCTTTTGCAAATCAATAGTCAACTAAAGATTTTTCTTTTGTTTGGAATATTTACTTGTAATTTTGTTACATATCATCGATGTATATATTTTTTCTTAAGTAAATGATATAAATTATATTGATACTAATTATGCGAGCAATCTAGTATTGTACTCTTTAAAGTGATGGGTATATAATAGATAATTGAAAAATAAGAATTAGATATCAGCAATCATTGGAAGCCTCAAGGTACTAGAAAATTGGATCATTAGTTGAATGTTGGTCGTTTTGGCGTCAATATTTTCGTGGAGCTAGTCAGACCTATCATTTTCTTAGTACGTTGCATACTTCCACAATTGCCATAATCTCACCTTGTGGTCTTAAAAGACACAATAATTGAGGGTATTGTCTTGTAACGAATTGCATCATTCAATCTCGAGAAACACAATCAAAATCATTTAGTTTCCAAATTTAGTGCCAAAAATGCATACAGGTTAAAAAAAATACTCACCAAAAGGCCCAGGCACCATGCCGCCACCGCAGCCCAAAAATCAACGATATTTTTCATGTCACTGTTTGTTTTAACTTATTCTTCTAACTATGTCAACTTCTACAGTAAAACTTCGACAAATTAATATTCGATAAATTAACAATCTCATAAAATAATATTTGTTTCCAGGTCTTGATTTGATTGGGACCAGTTTAGGTTACTAATAACATCACTAAATGCATAAAATAACAATTTTTGCTAATTCATTTAGGTCATATAAAATAATAATTTAATTAAAAATATATAAAATCATAAAAATTAAATTTTCAACTGATTTTATTTTTATTTTTTTGATCAGGTCATATATTTCTTGAAAAAAAGAGACTATTATAATTTGTTTCTTCTTCGCATCTAGACCAAATTTAACTTCGTCCTTGATTTTTTGCAATGCGTGCACCACATTTGGTAAAAAAAATTTTTGGAAAAACTACCAGTACGTATAGCAAAATTGTCATTTGAATCATGATCATATTCAACATGCGGATTCATTATCATTCAATTATCTTTTCATCAGTAGGCGATTACATCATCATATCGTTTTCATTAACTAGGAAATATCTAAAAATCTCAATAAATTAATAAATTATTTATTTATCAATAAAATAATAACTTCGCTGGAGTAATAATATATTAATGTTCTCCTTGTCTCAAAATTATTCATTTATTTACTGTACACAATTATCGATGAAGTATGTTCTCGATGCATAACCATCAGGCCCTCTAAAATCTTTCAACATGGGCTTTGTACAACACCAGCCAACAACAGGTGCTCCCGATCATCAAGCAGAAACAACCATCCTGAGCTCGTATCCACTGACCGCCACAATCCCTTGAAAACCACTATCATCAATCCCTTGTAGTGCAAATGGGAATAGATAATTCTGAACATTGAAACCAGATCCACCTCAAATTACAAAAGACCCTAACACAAACCTCTCAAGAGACCTGTATTTGGTTGATCTGAAATACGTCCACTCCACAAGAGACTCTTTACATACACAGGAATGTGTAGAGTAGATTATCTATTCAGGACGAGGAATAAATTAGAGCAGTCACCTGATGAATGGTCATTTCATTGAGATTCCTATGTGTATACGCTTTATCTTTAGCCAAAGCCGTTATGTCACTGCACGAAAAGCAGATGAAGAACAAATATCACTCTCTGTAGGTAAAAGTCGATAATCATACACAACAGATGATAAATAAAATGAAAGACAAAAGTCAATAATCATACGCAAATAGGATTCTCACTGACCTCCGACTATATACATCCCGCATCAACTACAGGTATTGAACTTACTTGAACTGCAAAAGAAAGGGAAAAAAACCACGCCTCAACATGATGGGTATATAGGTGTAGGTGTGTAGCTATGCTTTGCCTTTATGCATATTTCAAGATAAATTGATTCCATCCCCTAAAATAGCAGACCAGACATGAGACAATGAAAACCATGGAAATACACCCCCCAGGCACGGATGCAGTGGGGGGCTGGGGTGTGCTGCAGCACCCCCCAGTTTTTTTTGCCAAAAAAATATTAATACATATATACTAAAAAAAAAATAT
Source organism: Geum urbanum (assembly GCA_946800695.1). Taxonomy (NCBI): domain Eukaryota; kingdom Viridiplantae; phylum Streptophyta; class Magnoliopsida; order Rosales; family Rosaceae; genus Geum; species Geum urbanum. The sequence goes on along the minus strand of OX327013.1, from coordinate 2,524,141 downwards.
AAAAATCTCATGTCAAACATCAAATTTAATCATTCTTGTTCGCTTTTATCTTAATTCGGCAATCCCTCTCTTCCCAACCTGCGTAATTCTTCTTGTGCATCTCTGTTCATAGTTTGCTCTCTAGTCTACACCGCTTTTCTGCATGTCTCCAACTCTTTAGGTAAGATGTTTCATCAAAATATAGTAAATTCTATCCTTTTTCAAAAAAAAAAAATTCTTTCTAACAAAGAAAATTTAGCACACCCAAGATTTAATTCCTGCCTCCGTGCCTGAATACACCCTCTCTATTAGGGCTGGCAAGCCCACTTTATAATTCGTTGTATATGGAATTGCGGCATAATTGAGCTAGAGCTATGCCTAAAATATGTACAAATATCTGAAAATCTTACATTCATTAGCACTGATTGAGTCACAACCTACAGTGTTGCATCTATTTTGATCTTTTATAAAACAAGATTCTGAGTAGCTTACATGCTAAAATACCAGACAGAGAAGCGAGGTGTAATAGCTTGGGAAATGAGCCATCTCTGAAGACGACTGAATAATTGGAACCATAGCCACCTCATTTTGCAAAATTTTCAAAGCAACATCTTTCAATTTATCATATGGACCAGCCTGAAGATTGAAAATAACACTAAGGTTAAGGATAACAAAAAACCAATTGCAATTAAAATGCTATCCACATACACACACATTGCGGGTTGCGTTACAAACCAGCGATTAAAGGGCAGCCAAGTAAATCACTCACATGGATAAAACGACTTGGCACTGCTCTCCCATGACCATCAATTTTTCCATTTAAAAATGCTTCTTTCCATGCAGCTATTGTATGTGTTTCAAGCTCTTCCTCTGTCAGATTAGACCCATGACTCCCACACTAAAATTAGTTTACTGCAAGGGAAGAGACGGACATGAACTCAGAAGAAGTAACATTAAGCTTTGAAGAAGTGGGAGGTTGTTGGAGTTTACTTACGGAAGCTTCAGTTGAGTTGTGGTGTTGGATGCGGTGATGGTTGTGTTTGGGGAGTCCGAGGAGGAGGAGTCGGCGTTGGTCTTAAGTTGGTAAGATGACGATGGACTTGGTATGGACCACTTAAAGCACACTACTCAACTCAAAGGTGTGTGTACTTGAGGGAGAGAACATAAGAGATGAAATCTTTATAGAGAGATGAAATCTTTATAGAGAGATGAAATTCAGAGTGAACTAGCTGCGTATGAAATTCACAATGTTACATATGTGGATCTGATTACTGTGTTAATGTCGAGGAAAAAGAATGGAAAACGAGACATGTGTTAAGACGGTTTAGATTGCGAGTTAGGTAGAAAGTTAAATCCTCTCGATTAGGAGGGGATCTCAGTGCACTTGTCAACAAATGACGAAGACTATATCGTAAGAGCAGTAGTCAATGTTTATTTATTTGCTTCAATTATGGCCGTTAGAACTCATGACCGCAAGGCACAAGCTTGAGTTTGATGCAAAAAGGCCTTTTTAAAAATAGGTCAGAGAGAAAAAAAAAAACAATCGAGTACAAAGACAAAAATTCCAGCTCAAAGCAATAAAGAACATATCTCAATAGAAAAAACTTAAGACTGGCCAAAGATACTTGTTGTGTTCTGTTCGGCCTTCACTATAGATATGGCTCTCCTATCAGCACAAACTCACTCTCAGCTCCCTGCTATCTTCTGCATCCTCAGACTCACCATCACAATGTCATTTGCGTGCATTTTTGTCAGCAAAAGCATTCACTTCAACTATCGGCTAACAGCTCATGTGCTCCAACAGTTGGGCATTTTCTTTCGAGTCACTGCAATCTTCATGGCCACCACCGTTTCATTCCCATGGTGGTACATATGTGTCACATGCTTCATCTGCGTTCTCTGCTGGCTTACAATCCTATTTTGTAATGTATTTCCATCATTGCTGCCTAAGTAACCTAAACTCCCTACCTTTGTCAAGTCTCATTTCATTGTCTACGTACCATTTCAATCTTCGTTTATTTCCACTCGTTTATTTGTCCTTCTTTTGCATTTCTCCTTTGGATTTTAATTCTAATCTCTACAATTCTTATTATAGATGTTTGGGCCCAAAATAGACATTACCTTTATTTTAACATTTTGGACTTTAGAAGTAAAATGGGCCAATTATGAGTGGCTCAGCAAAGAGCTGCAAATCAGAAAAGATATCTAGCTGCGAATCCGGAAAGAAATCTATACAATTCTCGGACAGTCTAAGAATTGTAGAAGCCAGATATCATTTCTAATTAGTGATTATTACCTTATCAAGAAAGGAAAGTCAGAGTACCTACCACTATAAATAGATGAAGCAGAGCAAAATTGAGGACATACGTACATACACAAATTTTCTCACTAGCAAATCTTACTCACCCCGAGTAAACAACCAGCAACCAGCGAACTCAAGATCTAGGCCACCAGACAGAGCGTGGGGATTTGAAGGTTCACTCAAGCTAACCAACCAGCAACAACAAATTTAGGATCTAGGCCACCCGATAGAGTGTGGGGATTCTTAAGATCTACGGAGTCATACTATCCAGTGTTCTTAACACTTTGTCCTTAGGATTGCTCTATTTTATACTTGCTCAAGGGTGTAAAGTATCGATTCTTTGTGGCTCAAGCAGAGAGACACAAAGCTTACGTGTTGAATCAAGATAAGTAGGACTCAATGAGCGAGGTTGGTGCTCTCCTCGCTCCAATCGCTTGATAAGAAGCAGAGACTACGCGGCGCACTACACTACAACATTCTGCCATCGGCAGTGGCACGCCTCGCACACAGAATAATAACAAACACGGATATAAAAAGAGATAATTTGATATCACTCCACTCGCAGCGACCTGACTGGAGAAAAATCGAAGTCAAACAGTAGAGCTGTTTATATGAAGGCTTAAGTACTTTGAAACATATCTCACCATCTACTGTGAAGGTTTTGTTACTTTTGTACTTCAGCTATGCTGATAGATATACTATAGTTGCAACACAGTTAATTGTGAAGTTTTTATAGTACGAATATTATTGATTTGCTTAATTTACTTCACTCAGATTATCGAGTCCTTAGAGAAATATTGAAATAGAGATTTGGTGATGTGTGACTTTTTTAGATTTCAGATGGGGAATGATAGAGGCTCCAAAATGACCTATAATATGGAAGTCTTAATCTCGCGTGAGGCAACACATCATGACCATAATTATCAAATTATATATTCAAAACTTTACAATTATAAAAGCTTTACAATTGTACATATTACTAGCTAGCATCCCACCCTCCACGATATCACTCCCTATCATATTCTCTTAGTAAAAGAATCCAGTTGGAGATAAATGAGAAAAGTTGAGAGCTCCATTTTCCCCGGAGCACCAGTAAACCCTAGCACCGCTAGGGTGGTTGGCATGCAACACCATTTTTTGGCGATCGGCTTGTTAAGAGACCTGGTTGAGATACAACTTAGTATTGCAGGGCTGGACTGAGGCAGTCAGTAGTTGCGGCAAGACAATGAGGGATAAGGATCTCTGGGGCGAGGGACTGGTCGAAGGAGGATGAAATGAGGTAGGCTTTAAACAGCGATAACCTCTCTCTATGTGCGAGAGAGATCGCGAGAGGATAAGGTAGTAACAGAAGCTGATGGGTCTTGGCTGGCCTTGCCTAGGCGACAACCTGCTTCTGAGCAATCTGGCAGCCCTGAGCCGCGTGTGATGAGGCCCATATGGCAAACGAATATGGTCGCGATGGTGGGCAGAACCAATGGTGCGATGGAGGCAACAACCACAATGAGCCCAGGATCGGCTCAGGAGGCTGCGACCTCGGCGAGCACGATTTCGGTTTGGGAGGCTGCACATTGACGTCGAAAATCTTGGACTGACGGTTAACAGATGATGGAGACAGAAAACATAATCAACCTAGTCAACAAGAGTTTGTCAGGGGGAATCCAAGGAGGCCATGGGTGGGCTTCGGCTGTCCTAGGTGGGGATAGGCTTGTGATTTGGTCTCCCTACTTGATGGGTCCCATATTGTGCTTAAAGTTTATCTTTATATGAGCTGCTCTTTCACTAATTGATAGTTGGTTATTGTTGTGAGAACCCAACCTCAATTTAGTTGTCTAAACCAGGATTAGGTCCCCAAAAACCATTAGAACCTAAGCATGTTAGTCGAAAAGCAAACCGAAACGAATTAAATAATCGGGAAAAAAAACATAAATTAAACAGTCTAATTTTTGGAAACCATTCTTACAATGGAGTTTTAAAACATTTATGACACCAGAGATGCTAGACTCTCTAAACTACCCCAGAGCTGCTAGACTCTCTAAACTACCTATGCTGACTAACGTACTAACTCGCAGGATCAACTTTGGACTCTATGGTAGATTACTGCTATGTCTCGATCTGCGTGCGTGTTTGACCTCATTTGAGACTCTGTAACCTGCACATTGGAAATCAAAGAGCCCAGGGAAAGACATATAAAACATGAAAATAGTTAGCATGAGTGGACGAAAATAAATATTTTGTAGGAAATCGTAAAACGTACTTAATGCCTTTCCACCGTAATCGTATATTAAGAATATAGTGAGTCAACGTAAACACATATATACATATATATATATATAACATAAATGTGGAAGGATGTATATCGTGATCTCAGGCTGGGTATTTGTCATGACCTTTCCGGAGCACATCAATGATCAGCCGACGCGCCATACACATCAATGCAACATGCTTGAATTTAACGTGCATAAAATTATAAAATCATATCATGGTGCCTCCTTGCATAAATAAAAATGTATAGTATATTCTATCATATATGCGTAAGGGGAAATCATGAGTAAAAAGATTTAGACTCGCTAAACCCTAGTGTAAAGCAAATGTCCACTCACCTGGATCACCAGTAATTAGCTAGTCTGCTGGTCTACTAATTCGTAATATGTACTCAACGCTGCTAAGACAAAATGAAATCTAAATGAATTAATAAATGTTTTCTTGTGTTGTTACTATGGATATAGAAATTCGGGAGGAAGTATCGCTCAGAAATTTACCTTCTAATATTCGTAAATTGCTATTTTTACTCATCCTCATAATCGACTAACTCTTCATCATCCTAGACAGCGTATTGCACTACGTAAGCTCCAATTAAGGTCCACATAGACTCAACATACGACAATCGACAATGTCGAATGTCGAGTCACCCCAAAACCTGAAATTAGTCGATAACATCACTAAAATTGTCGAATAACAAAAAAATACGCATAATACAATCGAAAATGAGTTTAGAAACTTCCCATGAAAAATGGAATTTTTGGCTCGACGGAGCTCTACCGCGTCCTACGCGCCGCCACGGCAGCGGCCAAAATCTGATCGGCTCCAATCCCTGCAAATGATACACCAAAAGAAAGATCATTTCAAGCCCAAACATATATACCAAAGCCACAACACCTAAAACCAAATGAATCGGCCGAAATTTATCTCAAAAAATCGTGAAACTCGCTGGAATCGCCCACAACCGTTCTGCGTCATTCGGCCACGACACGACCCTCCTAAGGTTGCAAACGATTTCTAGAAGTGCAGAGGTTAAAACTCCTGAGGCATCACCTCTCACCTATGGCCAGAGCACCGTCGACGACGACGAGATAAATCGAGGAAAACTAGAAATTTTTACAACTTCGAAGTGCCACGGAATGGCGATGCATGGCCGCATCAAGGGCAGGGAAAGGTCGGGGAGAGACGGAGGAACCAAGTCTGACCGGTTAGGGCATTCGAGGTGGCCGGGGGAGGAATTTCCGTTCGGGTTGCCAATCGGGTCCTGGAACCGGGTCGGGTGTGAGGCCTGGGTTGACCACAGGTCAACCAGGTAATCCTCTCTAACCTAGGTAGATTTCTGGGTATTCGAGGTGGCCGGGGGAGGAATTTTCGTTCGGGTTGCCAATCGGGTCCTGGAACCGAGGTTAGGGTATTCGAGGTTAGGGCATTCGAGGTGGCCGGGGGAGGAATTTCCGTTCGGGTTGCCAATCGGGTCCTGGAATCGGGTCGGGTCTGAGGCCTGGGTTGACCACAGGTCAACCAGGTAATCCTCTCTAACCTAGGTAGATTTCTGGGTATTTATACTCATAGATCAGACAGAGATCAATGGCTATTATTGAATCTACTGTTTGATCCAATGGCCTAGACAAAATGACCAATGGTAAATTTTCAAATAATCACAATAATACTTCAAATTTCATAAATTCGTAACTAATCGTTTGGACCTCCAAAAAATCCAATAAAAATATGCACGAGTTCGTAGTAATATTCTCTACAACTTCTGTAAAGATAGTGAGTCCAAACTCGTAATTATAAAAAGTCGATTATTAGTCTTGACAAATCTCGATGAACTTTCGATAACCATAACTTATTCATTGTAAATCCGATTTCTACGCTTGAAGTGGCTTCGAACTCATCGTGGCGAACTATATGACTTCAATAAGGTAAATGGAGCTAAAAGATATAACTTATAAGATATCAATTTTTAAATCATGACAATTCCTTGATAAACGTGATAAATGTTGATTAGCTCAATAATTACATGACTAAAGACGATTAATTTTCTAATTTGGGCTCAGGTCGTTACAATTATAATGACCCGAACCTAGTTAGTGAGTTAATAATTGTTAGTCGCGTTAACTAACAAACTAAGCATTACACGTCACATTTATCGAGATTCATCGCGACAAAAAAGTTGACTTTTTATAATTTAGGACTAGTTTACTTTAGAAAAGTTGTAGAGAATTTTATTTCGATTTCTATTATACTTTTCGGAGTTTCGGGTGAATTGTTATGAATTTCGAAAGTTTATGTGATTTTTAGTAAAAAAAAATGTGAATCTACCACCTAGCAACTTGTGGACCATTGGATTTTCATCAAGCTGATCTTAGCCGTTCATCTATTTATGTAACTTTTGGATATTTTACTAAGGTTGGGAAAAACCCAACATTTTCTTTCGGCCCATTTTTTTCTCTCTCTCTCTCTCTCTCTCTCTCTCTCTCTCTCTCTCTCTCTCTCTCTCTCTCTCTCTCTCTTCGCACCTGAGTACGAGTCCGGCGACCACCTCTTAGTCTCGCATCCCTCCCAAACTAAACTGGAAATTCGAGGTCGATTTGGTCTCTGTCGTTGTCGGCGATGTTTCTTCACCAAATGTTAGGGCTTTTGAAGCCCATATGTGCAGGAGCCGAATGTGTCATGTCTCAGGCCCAGCTGTAGCCTGAGGTCGTTGTCCGATCAGTTCAAAGTCTGGAGAGGGTTTTGAACTTTCAAGGTGAGATTTTCATAACTTCCATCAAGTATTTGACTTCCAGTTGTTGTACAATATAATTTAGCTTGTTGTAATGTATCTTTTGGTATACGGGTTGATAAGTTTGGTGTAGGTTAGATTCTGGCCGCCACCTGTGGTGGCGCATAGGCCCCACCCGTAGCCGTGTGTGTTGGAGCTCCGGTGAGCAGAAAGTCTACTTTTTCACGGCAAGGTTCCTAAGCCGATATGTAATAGTTTTTGCGTAGATTAGTTAAGTTCGTTAGATGTATGTAACGTTTTCGGCTCATTCACAGGAATTGGGCAACTTGACACATCAACACGGTCGTTGTCGCGTGCCAAGCAAAATATAATACTGGTGGACTACGACGTTAAGGATCAAGGCGCGACTCAACATATCCAAGGACGATTCATGTGGGCGATAACTTTTGGGAATAATGTGAGTTCCTGATCGGCATTACATTCTAAATTTCTATATTCACGTTAGGGGCACGACTGAACTTTTATTAATAGATGTGATGTCAATTTGGTATAGGAGCACCAAGTATAATTTACGAGAGTGGATCGACGAGCTAACTATTTACTGACGTTCCAGGTAAGTGGACACCTTTATTTACTGAGGAGAAAGAGGCCGCCACCTGTTTGACGGAATCCGACATGGGATTGATAAAGTGCGGCCGAGAGAGGCTCCGTTGCTTTCTTTTAGAGAAACTAGGGTTTTTCCTGTAATATCACTAACCATAATAGTTTTTTTGTAGCTTTTAGGATCATCAGGATCTAAGAGCATTCTCACTGGTTTGGGACTTCTTATTCAGTGAAGAATTTTTATTTGAGGAAGTTCCATCACTATTCATTTAATAGGAAGTACTATTTATGTTTAACCCATTTCAGTTTATGATGTCAATGAAATGTAACATGAAAACTTTACCTTTTTTTCATATTGCTTTTTAGAAAAAACCTCAGGAGGAATATAGGCTTCAGATCTTCGCTTAACATGAAGTAGTGGCTACAAAAATAGTGACATAATGAAAAATGTCTCCCTCCAAAGAGTAGCAAATCAGACGCGCGTGTATTACACGGAACACGGAATATTACTCCCTCCAAAGAGTAGCAAATCAGACGCGCGTGTATTACACCGAACACGGAATATTACTCCCTCCAAAGAGTAGCAAATCAGACGCGCGTGTATTACACGGAACACGGAATATTACTCCCTCCAAAGAGTAGCAAATCAGACGCGCGTGTATTACACCGAACACGGAATATTACTCCCTCCAAAGAGTAGCAAATCAGACGCGCGTGTATTACACGGAACACGGAATATTACTCCCTCCAAAGAGTAGCAAATCAGACGCGCGTGTATTACACCGAACACGGAATATTACTCCCTCCAAAGAGTAGCAAATCAGACGCGCGTGTATTACACCTACTTATACACGGAAAATGTTATATACAAGGAAAATGTCAGAGTGATGATAGTGATATCAAGGCCTCGGGTAGACTTGAGAGGCTTTTATATACAAGGAAAATGGCAGAGAGTGATGATCAGGAGGAGAAGTACAAACAAACATGAAACTGAATGCATTTGCTCTACGAGTTCTTGTAGCACTTGGTTGGGTTCATAATCCAGACGATGAAGAAGCGGCTGCTGGAGGAGCTAGAGACTACCACAACGACTGGCCAAAGAACTTACTTGGCGGGCTCTGCGCGGCATACGCCATTGAAATGGCTTTTCTATCAGCTCAGACTCAATCTCAGCTCCCTGCTATCTTCTGCTTCCTCGGACTCACCATCATAATTTCGTTTACGTGCTTCTTCGTCAACTATTTCGTTCCCTTCAACTATCAACGAGCTGCTCATGTTCTCCGGCAGTCGGGCATTTTCTTTGCGGTCACCGCGATCTTCCTAGCCATTGTTATTCCATTTCCCTGGTTGTGGTATAGATGTGTTATCGGCTTCATCTACGTCTTTTGCTGGCTTACAATCCTGATTATCAAACTAATTCCATCATTGCTACCAAAGTAACCGAAGAAAAAGCTAGTTCTGTATTATATACTGTTGTAACACTGCATGGAGTTGGGAATGAGAAAAGCTTTAAATTTCTTTTGCTGTTTTAGGAATGAATCCCTGACGTACTCTACAAACATGAGCATACAAGATTTTGGGAAGAATCCTTGAGTCTTATATTTGACTATTTCCCTTTATTTACTCTGTTTCTGTTTCATCTCCTTCCTCCGAGTCTACTACACCCTACAACCATGAGCATACAAGATTTTGAGTAGAATCTCCATTCTCCAAGTCTTCGATTTTCTCTGTTTCCTCTGTTTCTGCCTGTGTAGCATTGACTTCTTTCAAAAAAATTAAATAACCTATCAGTATATGACAAAATAATCCGAACAGTGGCTATTCGCTTAGACCAAATTTAATTGATCCAACTTTTAAGACTGGGTATCAAATATTTATTAAACTCGACCCTGACTTTACGGTGACAGGTTCGAATCATGTACAAATATACATTTATGGAATCCAAACTCAATCCGTCTTTCTTAAGAGAAATTTTGTTATATTTTATCATTTATATCTAATTTTATGTAAAAAGGTAACATTCACATTTCTATTATATATATATACACACTAGAGGGAGGCACACACATAAGGTGTGTGTTTATTTTTATTTGATTACAATAATTTTTCTTTTTGTTATTTGAAATGGATGAAAATATAAACATTTTTTTAAAATCAATAAAAATAACAATTACTTTTTAGTTTTTTTTCTTTCTGAAATTAGTTACTCGCCCATAAAAATTAGGGAGTGAAAGAGATAAATCAAAGAAACTGGCTTGAAGAGGGAGGAGAGAGAAAATAGAAAACAAAATATAAATTTATTTGCAATTACAGTTATAATCCTCAATTATTTTACTACATCAAATATAAAAGAGTATAATTGGAAGAATTGGTACAAATGGAGAAATAAAGTGGTTTGCATATATATAGTATAGATATATATTTTTTATTTTATCTATTTTTAATTTGGATTAACAGGTCGAATTCGGGTATTATATATCTGACAGGTTCATGTCGAGTGAAAACCCATACTAAAAATTTTGGGTTCAAATTCGGGTTCGAGTTCAATCAGACAGATTATTTTCAAGTTTAAGTACCCAAAATTTGACCTCAACCCGACCCGTGGTCATCCCTATATAACAGTACGCAAGTGCAAATATGAGGTATATGTCTTGTAAGGGTATATGCCTTGTAAGGTTATAAGAGGAGCAATTAGAAAGTAGATCTCTTCCTGCACAAATGTCACGGCCTTCCCTAAGTACATATAACAAAATTTGATATTTGACTAACCTAAGTAGATAGAGAAAATAGAAAACCAAATTTGATCAATTGCTTTATATCCCAAACTATATTTCATTTGGTTTGGACTCAGATCCAATGGTAACAAAACTAAAACTAAACAATCATTTTGGAGGCCTAGGGTTGATCTCCAAGACTCCAACCCAGCTATCATCAAGTCCAAAAGGAAGCATAGGGGTCCAACTCAAGTTCGTTGGCGTTAGCGCTCGCTCGTGATCATCAGTTCCATATGTTGCCAACAAATATCAACACTTAGTTTCATCATGTATCACTAGAGAAAAGCGTACACATGTTCTTCTCTCGGATCCTTTACACACATGCAAATCGTCTAAATCTCCCAACTGATCTTCATCATCAACAGTAATAAATACTGAAACCAAAATAAAAGCAATCCACATTGTGGCCTAGGCTGACGTTCCCCAGGCCCGACTACAAACAACTGAATCAAGCCCAAAGCCGAGTATAGGAGACCAGCAGCGCTCAATTTATGTCTTAGAGCATATGCAGCGCTGCAGCTTGTGCAGGCTGCTCCTCCCCTCTGCTCGAGCAGAAGAGCGAGCAATCCTTGCTCGTGTAGTTGCTTTTTTGCTCGGTCAACGAGCGGTCACCGCCGCGGTCCCACCAACGAGCAGCTGCTCGTGCTGTTTTTCCAGCACCGGTGCACATGCTCTTATTGACGTATCACAATCCACGCACCAAAAACGACAAAAAAAAGAGAGTCGTACGCGGGGAAACAGGTCAAGCTATCCACCTTTCCGACCCGGCCCAAAACGAACACTTCATATTTCCCAACCGAACCAAAAAATATAACAGAAAAAGTCGGAAGCAGAAACAAAGCAGAAGAAGATTATGGAAGCAGGAAGATATATAACAGAGCCCTCGCCGCTCATCTTCAAACTACGGCATTATCTCCGTCGCGCTTTCTTATTTCTTCTCTCTGCTTTTCACGGTTCACTCAGATACTCTCTACTACTAATATGGCGCTTCGTTTCGAGGTAGTAAGCCTAAACTACTTTCATTCATTTGAGTTTATTATTGTTCAAAAAATAAGTTTTAAGCTATGGTGACAGCAAGGTCAAATTTTTTTTTTATCGTTCTTGTGCATTTTTAGGTGGAGGTAATAAGGCATTTTTAGGTCTGCAATGCCATGGAGGTTGCCGGAATTGATATATCTTCCTGCTGCATTCCAATTTCTTCATCCCAAGATTTGGATTAGGCACACACCTCAGGTAGGCTAATACAATTTTGCAACACGAGCGGTCTTTTGGCCAACAACACAGGAAGCAAATGTAGACTAGGTAAATATAACATCAATCCTATTGCCTTTTATTTTGCTTCAATAGAATTATAGGACGATCTTCTCCAGCAATTTTGTGTCCGTCAATTGATCAAACACACTGCAGCTGCCAAAGAGTTGCAATAGATAGATTGTTGGCAGTATTCTTCTAGGAAAGATTATCTATAAAATTTTGTTCAATCTAACTGCTTGTGCGTTAAACAATGGAAATCAAATGCAGTTAACAAATTACTATAGCTTGTTTGGAAAATACTTCTGGCACAAACTTTATGGTTTTCCAAGGGCTTTCATATGACTTGGTATTTGCTATACCTTGATGATCAGAGTGGAGCTATTGAACAAACAAAATCTCATATATGCCTTGTGTACAACTTGAGATCAGTTGAGATAGAAAATTTTCTTACACACTTTTAACACTTCTTTTGCAAGGACCAAGTGTTGAAATCGCATTGTGATTTCAAAAGGGTACAACCACTGTTCAATCTTAATTTTCATACCTCTCATTTCAACGTATTCGGCTATTTCATTTTAGAAACGAAGTAGGAGAGCATGCCGACTTCTGTCTATGTTCCGTATCCCTCTACCCTTGGTATTTTTCTTCTTGTTCAAAAAGAAGGCTTCTTCAAGTATGAAGAAGCTTCGTGGATTCATTAAACGTAAAATCAAAATACCAACTCATGAATTCTCATGCCAATCAGATTGTTGAGATGTGTTCTTGTTGGTTTAGGACTGTTTTACTTAGTCAAAATAAACTCCTATGTTTTAGGAGAGTTAGAGAGTCAGTCAAGTTTGTTTTAGATAGCCCGAGACTTTAGCATGATCTCAGGGTTTTTGAGACGTGTTTATTCAACTTTGAATTCCTGTTTTGTAATGGCTATTTAAGGCAGCTCGTTTGTTATTCAATAAGTGAATCATTCAACCATAGTTGAGTTAATATTCTGCTTCTGTGAGTTTAGATTCCTAACAGTGGTATCAGAGCCCGAAAGGGGCCTGAAATTGAGAGGAGAGGAACACTGTGAGTGTAGAAAGAGATGTCCAATGAAGGGCAGAAATTGTTGAGTATCCCCAAGTTTGATGGAGACTATGAGTATTGGAGCTTGCTCATGGAGAATCTCTTAAGGTCCAAGGAGTACTGGAACCTAATAGAGACGGGGTACAGAGAACCAGCTGAAGGAGAAGCCGTGACAGTGGGTCAGAGAAAAACTCTAGATGAGTTGAAGCTAAAGGATCTGAAGGTGAAGAATTACCTACTTCAGTCCATTGACAAGAGTGTACTAAAGACTCTGCAACAGAGGGAAACATCCAAGCAGATATGGGACTGCATGAAGGTCAGATATTAGGGAAATGCTAGGGTTCAGAGAGCACAACTTCAGATTCTTCGTAGGAACTTTGAAGTCTTGGAGATGAAGCTGGGATAAACAGTAGATGATTACATTGGTAGGGTAATGACAGTAGCTAATGAGATGAGAAACTACGGAGAAGACATGCCAGATGTCAAGATAGTTGAGAAGATCTTGAGAACGCTCACGGAGAGGTTCAACTACATAGTCTGCTAGATAGAAGAGTCTAAGGATATCAATGGACTCTCAGTTGATGAATTACGAAGTTCCTTGTTAGTACATGAACAAAAGTTTCGAAAGGATGGAGGTGATGAGCAAGCACTTAAAATCTCATATGAAGCTGGCAATCAAGGAAGAGGACGAGGAATTATGAGAGGCGGAGGTGCAGCAAGGGGAAGAGGCAGAGGTAGAGCCTTTAACAAGGCAACGATCGAGTGTTTCAAATGCCATCAATTAGGGCATTTTCAGTACGAGTGTCCTAAATGGGAGAAAACAGCCAACTATGCCGAGCTAGATGAAGAAGAAGAACTGCTTCTAATGGCCTATGTTGAAAGCAACAATGCAAGTCGAGAAGGTGTGTGGTTTTTTGACTCTGGTTGTAGCAACAATATGACAGGGAATAAACAATGGTTTACTGAGTTAGATGAGAGCTTTAGACACTTAGTTAAGCTTGGAAATAGTATGAGAATGCCTGTTATGGGAAAGGGGAGTGTGAGGTTGCAAATTGGAGATGTGAAGCAAGTGGTGTCCGATGTGTATTACATTCCTGATCTGACAAACAATCTATTCAGCATCGGACAATTACAGGAGAAGGGTCTAGCCATTTTGATTCGAGATGGAATTTGCAAGGTTCATCACAAGAGACGAGGCCTTATCATGGAAACAAAGATGACAACTAATCGAATGTTTGTGGTACTTGCCCTCGTAGCAGACCAACAGTCAGCCTGCCTCAACGCTAAAACTGAAGACATTATTGATGTATGGCACCAAAGATTTGGTCATCTGAGCTACAAAAATCTTCGAACCTTGCAATACAAGAAACTAGTAGATGGACTACCTCAACTCAAAACTGCTAGCAAAGTGTGCTCAAGCTGCATGGTTGGTAAACAACATCGAGATGTTATTCTGAGAAAGAGTCGGTGGAGAGCCTCAGAAAGACTTCAGCTCGTGCATGCTGATCTATGTGGCCCAATAACACCTATTTCAAATGGTGGGAAAAGGTACATAATGAGTCTCATTGATGATCATAGTAGAAAGATTTGGGTTTATTTCCTTATTGAAAAGTGTGAAGCTTTTTTAATGTTCAAAGTGTTCAAGAGTATGGTGGAAAAGGAGATAGGATGTTATATTCGTTGTCTTAGAACATATAGAGGTGGTGAATTCACCTCAAATGATTTCAACGAATTTTGTGCAAGTCATGGCATTAAGAGACAGCTCACAGATGCCTACACACCCCAGCAAAACGGAGTAGCAGAGCGGAAGAACTGTACCATTATGAACATGGTGAGATATTTGTTAACAGAAAAGAAAATGCCAAAGGCGTTTTGGCCAGAGGCAGCAAGGTGGGCTGTGCACATCTTGAATCGAAGTCCTATCGTAGCTGTGAGGGAGAAAACTCCTGAAGAATGTTGGAGTGGCTTGAGATCTAATGTTGATTATTTTAGGGTCTTTGGTTGCATTTGTCATGTGCATATTCCGGATGCCATGAGAACGAAACTTGAAGACAAGAGTTTTAAGGCTGTGTTACTGGGAGTCAGCGAAGAGTCAAAGGCCTATAGATTCTTCGATCCAATTAAGAACCGATTTGTGACCAGCAGGGATGTTGTATTTAAGGAAAGCAAGAGTTGGGACTGGGGAAGAAGTGAAGAAGAAGTAGTGCTTGATGTGTTGACATGGGGAGATGATGAAGAAATCGAAAATGACAGTGAGGCAGGTGAGACACAAGAAGAAATGGTTGCTAGTAGTAACGAAGGAATAACAACCACTGGGGGCTCATCAGATGAACTCACTTTAAGTCCACAAGAAGAACCAGTCCGAGAAGTGAGGAACAGAAGAGCTCCAGTTTGGATGGTGGATTATGAAAGCGGGGAAGGACTGTCAGAGGAAGAAGATGTGGAGAATTTAGCTGAAGGCATTGAAAACTTGGCTTTATTTATTTCTAATGAAGATCCTACGAATTATGAGGAAGCAACTAAGAGTGCCAAATGGAGAAAGGCAATGGACCTGGAGATAGAATCTATAGTCAAGAATAATACATGGGAACTTGTTGATCTACCTACAGGGGCAAAGAAAATTGGGGTGAAGTGGGTGTTTAAGACTAAGTTCAATGAAAGGGGAGAGCTTGACAAGTGTAAAGTGCGCCTAGTAGCTGAGGGTTATGCCCAAGAACATGGCATTGACTACAATGAAGTCTATGCTCCTGTGGCTCGTTGGGATACAATAAGAATGGTGATAGCTTTGGCTACTCAAAAGGGTTGGACCATATTTCAGCTTGATGTCAAAAGCGCGTTCTTGCATGGCGAATTAAGTGAGTTGGTGTTTGTGGATCAGCCCCTTGGCTACATAAAGAAAGGAGAAGAACAAAAGGTTTACAAGTTAAAGAAGGCGTTGTATGGTCTAAAGCAGGCGCCGAGGGCTTGGTTCAGTAGAATTGAGGGATACTTTATTAAGACAGGTTTTGAAAAATGCAGCTATGAACACACACTGTTCGTGAAGGTTATGAAAGAAGGTAAAATTCTGATTGTTAGTCTCTACGTTGATGATCTTATTTTTACCAGCAATGATGGAGTTTTGATTGAAGAATTTAAAAGTTCCATGATGAGTGAGTTTGAGATGACTGATTTGGGGGAGATGAAATATTTCTTGGGAGTAGAGGTGAGGCAAAGCAAGAAAGGTATACATTTGTGCCAAAGTGAGTATGCCAAGGAAGTACTTGACAGGTTTGAAATGGCAGATAGTAATTCGGTGAGAAATCCAATTGTGCCTGGTTCAAAGTTGTCAAAGGAAGGAGGTGGAGCTAAGGTTGATGGAACTCGATACAAACAACTCATTGGCAGCCTAATGTATTTGACTGCCACTAGACCGGATCTTATGTACGTGGTTTGTCTCATCAGTCAATTCATGGCTCACCCTAGAGAAGCACATTGGGCAGTAGCTAAAAGAGTTCTACGATATCTCAAAG
The DNA here is from genome assembly GCA_946800695.1 of Geum urbanum. Lineage (NCBI taxonomy): Eukaryota > Viridiplantae > Streptophyta > Magnoliopsida > Rosales > Rosaceae > Geum > Geum urbanum. The sequence continues at coordinate 2,507,674 of OX327013.1, read as the reverse complement.
GGACTGTTGATATGGGGATATACTATAAAAGAAAAGTGCTTGATGACTTGGTGGATTTTTGTGATAGTGATTATGCTGGGAATATTGATGATTCTCAAAGCACAACTGGTTTTTGTTTATGTTGAGTGCTGGAGCAGTTTCTTGGTCGTCACGAAAGCAACCTATTGTAAATTTGTCAACTACAGAAGCAGAGTATGTGGCTGCTGCAGCTTGTGCTTGCCAGTGTGTGTGGATGCAAAGAGTTCTTACTAGTCTTGGTTATGATAAGTGTAAGTGTGTTACTTTATTTTGTGACAATACTTCAACGATTAAATTAACCAAGAATCTGGTTTTTCATGGTCATAGCAAACACATCCATGTAAGATTTCATTTCATTCGAGATTTAACAAAGGATGGTGTTGTGAAACTCGAGTTCTGTGGAAGCAGTGAGCAGCTAGCAGACATATTGACAAAGCCTCTGAAGCTAGAAGCCTTTGAAAGACTTCGAGGGATGCTTGGAGTTCTGGACAAGAAGGGAGTAAATTGAACTGCTTTCAGCAGTTCCAGTTTAAGGGAAGGATTGTTGAGATGTGTTCTTGTTGGTTTAGGACTGTTTTACTTAGTCAAAATAAACTCCTATGTTTTAGGAGAGTTAGAGAGTCGGTCAAGTTTGTTTTAGATAGCCCGAGTCTTTAGCACGATCTCAGGGTTTTTGAGACGTGTTTATGCAACTTTGAATTCCTGTTTTGTAATGGCTATTTAAGCCAGCTCGTTTGTTATTCAATAAGTGAATCATTCAGCCATAGTTGAGTTAATATTCTGCTTCTGTGAGTTTAGATTCTTAACACAGATTAACCAATTGTAGTTTTATAAATTAGTATGTTATTAATTAACTAATAAATAATTATTTTATTGATTATTCTACATGCTCGAGCGCTGCACCATCGTCCTCGCCGATGGCACCGTTCGATCCTACTTCGCTCGAGCGCGACGCTGGGTTCTCTCTCCTCCGGCTTCTATGGCTTCACCGTCGCTCATGTGGCCTCGAGGATGTACAACCCGGTCAACGAGATTGACAAGGCCACCACCGGCTTCTCCTTTCTTTGGCGGCTTCCTCTACGGGCTCGGCGAGTCCGTCCGATCCTACATCGCGAATTAAAGAGCGCGAAATTGGAAAATATTTTGCGGTGCAAGTGCACTCTCTGCACACAATACCTTCTAGATGAATAGTATGCAATATGATATTTTTTTTAATAGAACCCTTTGTTTTACTTTGTCAAGGGTAGTCGACAGATTTTCTAGATCCAGAACAAATCTTTCTGTCATGTAAAATTGTCTAATCATGCATTGCAGTATAGTGTCTGACCACTTTGACGATTTTGTGGTTCGAACTTAAGTTAGAGAACAAACTTAACCAGACAAGAACCACTATATCACTTGGGGTGATTTAAAATAGAATCTTAATATAACGAAAATGGCATAAGTTGGACATTTGAACCGTAAAATTTTTCTACTGCTTTTTTCCTTCCAAGTGTCAACTCAATGATGGTAGCTTTATTGTTTCTCTTTCAACTTTGAAGTCTGAAGCTTTGATTGATGGGATTTGAGTTTGGCATATCTGCTTGTACAAAGCACCAAACAGGATGCATGAGGCTGGAATCGCTGGATTCCAGGCCTGGTTTGCTACGTATCTCGATCACACAGTGCCACATCTTCGTGCGATCTTTCAAATCAGAACTGACCTAAAGCCAAAGTTTTCTGTGAGAAGAACATCTCTCCAAACCTCTCAGTTGAGACTTGAGAGACCCATCGTTCTGCATTATTGTGAAGTTACGATTGCACTGTTCTTAATTGAAAGAATATCTTAGGGAAAATTGATCATGCAAGACAGTCCAAACTCCAAAGTAGAGGAATCCGAGCTCCCCAGAAAATCCTACAAGCTAGTTCTTCAATTGGATCCCTAATATTCGATTGAAACGTGATGTGCAAGCTGTTAGAGTTGTTTAGAAACTCAGAACTAGGATGATCCAACTTTAACATAGTTTAACATGTCTTCCATGCAACTAGAATATTATGAGTAATGCATTCGTGTTATTATCGTTTAAGGATAATAAGGTACATACTGTATCAGATCCATAGTTGGCTTGCTAGGGTGCAAAGTTCAGAGGATTTAAACCATTCTGGCTACATGAATTCGAAGGACATTGAGGTCGACATAACTTGATAAAATAGGACCTAAAAATTATTTTGTGATTAAGGAAAACACATCAAATCCTTCTATTTGACTAAAACAGCTTCCTTCCAGTTGATCCAAGTCATCTTAACTAAAACGTTGGGACCAAAGAAATGGAAAAAGCTTTTAAATTAAAGTGAATCTTCATTTACATCGTGACCAAGAATAGCATGTTAGCAACAAATATATATGCACTTGTGTAGGTGTGTAAATTTGCCCAATGACATTAGCAATAAGCTCCCTCATATAATTATGATTATTAGAGTTTAGTAAAAAGCAATGTAGCAAACAGTTCTCAGTTACAGTAAACTGAGCAAAATAGTAAGCAACTGTTTTTTACCCGCAGGTATTTATAACTACACACTATTTGGCTTCTTGGAACCAACAAAGGCAAGGCAGGAGATAACACTCTCTAAGCATTCCAGCCCCTCCAGCCCCTCCAGAACTAAAGTCTGCTTCTAACAGAGATGTGGCAAGGGAACCTCTAGCTGCTCCAAAACCACAGCTTTGTAATCTTTTCACAAAAGTTTCCCAATTTGGTAATCTTTTAGTTTCAAAAGCACAGTTTTCCATACTTCTCACACACACAAATTTCCTTGCTTTCTTTGAGTTTATAAAAGAGAAAGCTTTTAGCTTTATAGTGAACACAATAAAGGGTCTTGCAGCTTTGAATTATGAAGAGGTTGAAGACATCAGATTCTATGAGTATGGGGAGGACCCCCAATTACCCACTTAAAGGTAACTACAATGTTCAACTTCAAAAAAACATCTTGGCTAAAGTTTTTGTATTTCATTCATGGTTTTGTGATTCAATACTTTACAAGTGCTTAGTACCAAACCAACCTTTTTATGCTCTATCTTTTTTGTGTTATGCAGAAGAGGAGGAGGAGGAGCACACAGAGAACAATGGTGCTTACAGCAAAGAATTCCTAGCAATGTTGGATTCTTATGACCATGAAGACTACGGTGAGGAAATTCCAGTGAAGAAACGGCGTTTAAGTTTACATCAAGTCAAGGCCTTAGAGGTAAGCTTTGAAGCTGGGAATAAGCTAGACCCTGTGAGAAAAGTGAAACTAGCTGAGGAACTAAGCTTGGAACCAAGACAAGTAGCCATTTGGTTCCAAAACCGCAGAGCTCGTTGGAAGAATAGGCAGTTGGATAGAGATTATGGTATCTTGAGAGCTAAATTTGATGCCTTGAAGCATGATTATGATTGTCTTGAGAGACAGAACAGAACTCTGGCCGAGAAGGTAAGCATTTGAGGGATACCTTTTTAATCAGTGCTTCTTTTATTGTTAAATACGGTCTTTCTAACTTGGTTTTGCTAATTAACTCGATGGATACATATATTTTTTGTTCAGCTAAAAGTGTTGAAAGCAAAGGCTTGTGGAGATAGTTCAGAGAGCAGTGAATCTATGAAAGATGAATCACCCATTTTAGTGTACAAAGATTTGAGCGACAATGGAGACAATGCTGGGGTGGACTTGTACAAGACTTTGAAATCCAAAGATTGCTCATCAGATAGTGGCGACTCAGTTGGAGCAATGAAGGAAGAGAGCACTAACAACGAGTCTTCTCTGGGTTACAATGGTCATTCTTTCTCTTCAACTTCAATGGTGAACTGCTTGCAATATACAGGGTATCACCATCAAACCCAGTTTGTGAGGATGGATGAGCAGAGTTTGTTTACCCCAGAAGAGTCTTATAATTTCTTTTCAGTTGATCAAGCTCCTAGTCTTCACTGGCTGCAGTAAAAACTAGTTTAGAATTTTGTTAATTTGCATGGTCTAATAAAATTGTTCGTAATTGTCTAACTTCAAAGCTAGAGTGTCCAAATTGAGCTTTGTCAGCACAACATTTTCCTGTTTAACATTAGAAACCAGAGCATCACATGAAACACTTCAACTTCTAACTCTAGGGTTATTTAACATGTATGTTCCATCTTAGTGAAACGAATAAAGTCGTAGAACGGAAATGCGTTTCTGATTTGTGAGTCATCTGAAATTTCATAACCGAATTACAGTAAGTTTCGACTTAGTACCGTAAATTTGCTTAGACATGTTGATATCTACTCGAGAATCAATCTGAATAATTCATTTTAAAGTGTATTTATTCTTGAATTTGTTTCCATTCAATTATTCTAATGTGTGCCCATGTGGTTGGTGATATCCTATTATCCTTGGTCCTAGCTTTCCCTCATTGATTTACTTGACTGGTACCACTTCATAATTGTAAGGGATCGGAGGGATGACTCCCTAGCTTTACTACACCAAATTTGTAGTGTCTTTAATGACTGACTGCTTCAAGATCTAAGACTCACATGCCCTTTGAGCTCCATATTTGTGCACAAAAGAGCTTGAATGGTAGGTTAGATTTCGAGAGTGTTTCCATTCTGGCAAAGCTCTAAACTCATGGAGGTGGAGTGGACACCACTCTCTTTCTCCCTTTTCTCTGCTCTTCACTACTTTGGGTGGAAAGAGACAGACCTAAAAGCTGCCATGACTATTAGCTCCCAAAGCTCTTTCCTCAGTGTCATAAACTGGACCCCATGGCGTCATCCATGTTTGGCTGTCAATGCTCCCATGGGAATCTTAGGTCAGCTTCTTGTCACTAGGTTGGGAAAGAAAGTTTAGAAAAATACCTTCATTTTAGGCAATACAGCAGATAAAGGGTCATTTTTAGAGTAAACACATGTTTTTCTTTTTAATTTTTTTTCAGTAATAACCAAAGTTTTTTAATGTAAAAGTGTAAAACTCAACACTTTAAAGTTGGTTCAAACATTTCGATCCTCTAGATTTTGTTCATACTTCATACTATATGGAACATTCGCTTCAATTTACATATGCATATTCCATATCCTAAACCTCGGGCACTTTCATCGTATTCTTGCTTCCTTCTTCGCTAGCAAGGCAACCATTTATACATTACTATTACTCCTCCGTCTTGTTAGGTTTCAAATGCATATTTGACGCATTGACCTAGAAAAGTCCGATATGACAGAATCCAGTAAAAGCCAAAATACTTTGGCCCAAATAAAATCAAGATTAAAAACCCAACTCCCCTCCAACCGGATTATGGGCCTTGGCCCAGCTCATATCCTCCTTTATTTTCTTAATTTCTTTCTGTTTTTTTTCTTTTCAAATAGCTCAAAAGCCCTAAACCTTCGTCTCTCTGAGCTCTCTCAGTCTCCGACCTCGTCAAGCAACTGACCTCACTCCTCAGCCTTTTCAGGTACCTTTTACTATTCAGCATCTGGGTTTTTATTTCCTTCATTGATATAAAGTTTTGATCTTTAGTTTCATTGAATTGCAAACTTGAAATCTCATTTCTAGCTGGATAGTACTCCTTTATGAAAACCAAAGATTTGAACTTTTTTCCAGGGTTGCTTAGCATTTTGGATTTCACTTGCAATATAATTAAAAGTGGTTATCATCATGTATCAATGTGTTTGTCTATTTTTGACTGAGAGTTCATGTTTAGCCAGAGACTTTCTGTTTGATTTGTTCTGCATGGTTTAAGTGAGATATAAATTCTGTGCCTACATAAACAAAAAGATAGATGAAAAAAGGCATGAAATTTGAGAGCTTTGTAGTATTCTCAAGCTGATATCTGTATTCTATGCTATGTTTAAAACTTGGTTTTGTAGCATACTGCAGTTTTGAACCGTTTTGTGCTTACTTCATCAGTTTATCTTGAACAAAAAACTATCATGACAGCAAGGCTGATTGCTATTAGAAAATGCATTTTTTTTGTTAGTGAAGTTAATCACTTCTTTGCCCAAACAAATCCCAAGGGATTACTATGAGGGGAGGGAAATATGAAGTTATATAGGAAACCTCTGTTTTGTCATCGACGGAAGATCCTCCAACACAATACCAACTTGATGGGAAGGGCCTTGGTGAACCATGAAGGTTCAGTTTGTATCTAATAAAGTAACAAAACATGTCCTGTTTCAACATTTTGTTATTTCAAACTCTGGAGTTAGGTGTAATCTGACTCCGGTTGGAGTTGTAGAAATCCACTTTTAGGGGTTACTAATATGTAGTTTATGAATTGGACGAAACTAGGCATTATTGATACATATGATAACAGGGAATCAGAATGATCTTATAATTTAATACTCAGAGTGCTGTTATGCCGAAGCAATTTGGATAAGGAAAATTATTGGGTTTTCAATGCTTGATTGATGCTGCAGGAATTTGTGATTGCAGGAAATAGCTTAGCTATCTTCAAAGTCACACATTAAGTTTCAAACTGGTCATTGCTTTGTATAGATATAACTCATATAAGTGGTTTAGTTTACATTTCAATTTATGGCTTGCTTCCAGATGTGAAATGAATTCAGTTACGACTGATACAGACTTTGATGTAGAGTAAGGTTGCAACTTTATACTTCATATGTAGTTCATAGGAAAACTTTTCAATTGATTTCTGAGTTTGTCATGCATAAAGAGATCTGTGGTATCAGCATAATGATAGGCTTAAGTAACGATCAGGCACAGGTGTGGTTTTCATGCTTCTCGTTCTTTGCTTTGCTTCTTTTTTCGTAAGAGTTATCTAACGTGTTACTATATTTTCTGAGTGAGGTTGGTTATATACTGTGTGCCGACTGCTGAGTAATGTACCAGTTTACTCTGTAAAAGTCTTGGACTTATGCATGAAATGTTAACCAAAAGAAAGAAAAAAAGGGTAAAAAAATTTTAATTTGTTGATCGCTGTCATAATATGTATCATATGAGTCTGCAGATTTTTTTTAAATGCACAATTACTGTGATTGCAAATGGCTGATGATTCACGCCTTCCCTCTCTAAGTTTATATTAATAGCTTCTCTCCTTGAGTTTTTTAAGCCTCTGTTTGCTTGATGTCCATCGATCGAACCAATAGTACTTTTCTCTTTCAATGAGTTGTGTTTCTTTACTGTATCACTTGTATCCATGGTATTAAGCATAATCTGTTGATTGGGTTTGAGTTTCATTTATTGTAAGGTAAAGCAAACAAAATGCCGTTGGGGCTAATAATGGGATTAGGAAGGGCATGGCGTCGAAAGCGAACGGCATCCCTTGACATTCTTTCTCCCAAACGAGCCCCAAGGAATTTCTACAAGGGGAAGAATTGCAAGCCCACTGGTTTTCACACCCGAAAAGGTATTCCCTATGTTCTTTTCAACATACTTGACAGTGCTTTGATTCACTATTCTAAGGGTAAATATTTCTACTTGGCTTGGTTTTTAATCGCTCAAATATTTTGCAGGTGGATATGTTGTGGTGCAGGACAAGTTACCTAACTATGTAGTCCCTGATTTAACTGACTTCAAGGTGAGTACATTTCTATATTTTGTTGTGTCACATTGTTCTTTTTTCTTTAGGCTAGACCTCGAATTGCTCCTACAAAAAATTCAGAACCCAGATAACTACTTCTGAACTTCTAAAAAGTACATATATGCAGTTCCATCATTTTTTCTCTTGTTGCATGCAGCTCAAACCATATGTATCTCAGTGCCCTAAAGAGGTCAAGACTGCAGAGTCACCTGAATCAAATAAATAAGCAAATGAGTAGGCAAGTACCCGATCTTTTCCTTCATTGTTGTAAAAGCAAATTAGCCCACTCATGTTCATAGAATTTTTTATTTTTATTTTTCCCTTTCGTAAGGCTGCAAGACAAGTAGAGTCTGTTCAATGTAGATTTCTTGCTTGGCAGGTTCATGCCTTGGACAGTTTCATTTAATAAGTTGCTTAATATATGCTGTGTTAGAAACCAAACGGATTCATTCATATCAGTTAACAGCTGAAAGCTTGACTATTCCCCTCAGACTGGGTTGAATCCACAGTACTACTCTGTTCTGGAGATTGTATAAACTAGAATAGGAGTCCGCGGGCTAGCCGTGGATGTCTGGAGTTGAAAAATATAAACAGAGGACGATATTGGAAGAGTGGAAGAAGAGGAAGCTAAGGGTGCGTTTACTAATTGGGAATGGGAACCATTAGGAATCGGAATCAACACGAATCGGAATAGAAAATTTTCATTTTGATTGAGCTGTTTACTTACCATCTAGAATCAGAACAAGAATGAGAATGGTTATGATTGTTAACGTTTACTTACCATATGGAATCGGAATCAAACAAACTTGATTACCAAAATCCCTGTACTATATTTCCATATTACTTGAATTTTTTCTTCTTCTTTTCTTATGAACTGAGCAAAGTTCATTGAAAAATTAGACTAATGTATAATAAATTTTTTTTTGTCAAAAATCAAGAGTATTGATCTTCATGTAAACTCCTCCTATGCTTACAATACATTTTGCTTCAATGAAATTGAAAATTAAAAAGGAAAAAAAGAGAGGACAATGAACACTCACCAGAGTACAATGGAGGAGTTGACTTGTTTTGGTTTTGTCGTTGTTCGTTGTTGTCGTCTATTGATTATTGAGAATGGTATATATATTTTTAGGGTCGGGTAATTTGTAGTTTTTGAATGTTTATAAGGATATTTTGGATAAAAAAAATTGATTAGGGGAGAGTTGATTCTTAAACCCATCACTCCCCTAAGGAATCGAATTCAAGGTCTATTAGGAATTAATTCCTAATAAAGAGGTGGGTCTCACTCCATTCTCATTCTCAAATGTGCAAGTAAACGCATGAACTTTTTCCTCTCGGAATCATTCCTAGAGATTTGATTCTCATTCTTGATTAATAAATGTACCCTAAAAAGGGTTGCGGCGGAGCAGACCAAATCCGGCAAAACGCAATAACCAAAAAAGTTATAAAGTAAGGGACAACTAAAGGATAAAAAATCACAAAAGGAAGAAAAATTACACAATTATCATATTTATAAACAGTGTTTGACTTTGTTATATAGTAAATAAATAAGCATAGTAAATAAATTTTGGGGGAAGAAATGAAAAAAAGAAGAAGCATAAACATATTAATATTACAAATGAAAAGTAAATGAACTGTGAGATAGTTAACTCTAAAGCCTTGCTTGGTCCGTGAAATAGTTGTTTGGCAGTGCATATGTGATTTTGTTTTCATCTCTTCATGTCGTGGTAATCCGTAACTAGCAACACTAGTAATCAGTATTATGGTTAACGAAAGTCCTAGATTCCTCGAATTTGAGCTTTGCTACGTGAAGGAAGGTTTTTTTTTTTTTCCAACAGTGACGCTCCACTTTGAATCCTCACCTTGGGATGAGGTCAATGGTGCTGTATATCAGATTTATGGAGGATAAGGTGCAGTTGGAGCTACTTCTTGAAAAATATTTTTTTTGTAATTAGAATTAATTTTCGTTGTAGATATGACATAATTGTTTAGATGTTTTTTCCTTTTGAGAAACTACTTGTAAAACTATGTTAACCATAATAGTAGGATGAATGAATTTATTGAATTCTCCATAAAATACTTTTTTACTTGACATCAGAGCTGAATTCTTGGGAGTTTGAAAACTCTGAATTGAATTGAAACTCTGATTTACCACCACCAAGTTTTTACTTTCCGCTGCATCTGAAATCTCACACCTTGAAACCCCTGAAATTGAACTTGAAATCTGAAAACCCAAATTGAACCTGATTCCTTGAATATGAAAACCCATAATTTCGAAATGTATTTTTGAAATCCTTAATCTTGAACTCGTGACTACTTGAAACATGAAGATGTCGTTTGAATCCGTTACTATTTCAAAGGAAGAGCATCTATAAATTGTCTTCGCTAATATAGTTGAATCAGGTATGAGAGGTAAGATATCATCTCTCTCTATATTATCTGCGAATAATACTTGGATAATTGATACTGGTGCAACTGATCATATGAAGAATATTTTTAGTCTAGTACAAACCATGCATTAAACCATCCCCTAAACATGTTGTGACTACTGCTGATGGTTCTCCATCTTCTGTTCTTGGTGAATGTTCTGTCAAAATCTCTGATAATCTGTCAATTGATTCTGTTTTTGTTGTTCCCTCTCTTGCTCATAACCTTCTATTTGTTAGTCAAATAACTTCGGCACTTGCATGTTATGTAACTTTCTATCCAGACTTTTGTATCTTTAAGGACATTCTGACTTGGAGAGTTCTTGGTTATGGTATTAGAAGGGGGAATTGTACTACCTTGATTTGACAAGCAGTGGAGAAGAAAAATTGAAATCGTTGGGTCAGATAAATAATACCACTAGTTTGGATAAAGCTAAGGAAGATGTGTGGTTATGGCATCGTCCTCTTGGTCACTTAAATTTTCATTACCTGTAGAAGTTTCAACCTCAATTGTTTTCTTGTGTAAATGCTTCAAAGTTTCAGTGTGATACATGTGAGCTGGCCAAGAACCACCGTATTACCTATTTGTCAAGCTTGAATAAATTTTTAGTTCCCTTTATGAAGATTCATTATGATGTTTGGAGTTCTGCACGAATCTTTTCTCGCTCTGGCTTTAACTATTTTGTGACTTTTATTGATGAATGCACAAGAATGACTTAGGTCTCTTTAATGAAGTGTAAAAGTGAAGTATTTTCTAGATTTACTGAATTTCACAAGATGGTGGCAACCCAATACCAGCAACAAATCTGGGTCCTTCAATCTGACAGTAGTGGAGAATATGTGAATGGTGAGGTGTCAGCTTACTTGGGCACTTATGGATTCGACACCAGACTTCCATCACTTACACTCCTCAACAGAATGGATTGGCTGAACGAAAGAATAGATAGTTGATGAAAGTTGTTCGTGCTTCATTGTTTGGTATAAATGTACCTCGAAATTTGTGGGGAGAAGATGTATGTTCTCCTACATATTTGATTAATTGCACACCCTATCGTGTAATTAAATTTCAGAATCCTTATCTGAAGTTGCATGCGTTGTTAAATGTACCATCTTTGCTAAATTTGGAGCCAAGAGATTTTGGGTGTACTATGTATGTTCACATCAACAAACAACTGATAGGAAAGTTTGATCCGTGTGCTGTGAAATGTGTCTTTGTTGGATATGCTGAGTTCCAAAAAGGATACTGTTGTTATGACCCAGTTATGAATAAAGTGTATGTTTCTCTAGATGTTTCTTTCCATGAGTCTAAACCTTATTACTCAGGGAGATTTTCTAAGTGTTTCCTTCAGGGGGAGAATAATAGAGGTAAAAAAAAAATCCTCTGAATATGAGTGAATTTGAAGAATTGGAAAGCTTTGAAAGTCAATTGGAAGATGGAAATCGAACTGAAGAAACTGCAGTCCGTCTATTCAACTTGTCGAGAACTCCTCTCGACTCGTCGAATAACAAACCTGGAACGAGAAAGAAGAATCCATTCGACCCGTCGAGCATACCTCTCGACCTGTTGAAAAACGGATCAGGAATAGGACACATAGATCCTCTCGACCCGCTGAGAAGCAGTCTAGACCTGTCGAGAAATGAACCTGGAATGGCGACACCAGAAAATTAACCTGAAGCTCTACTCCCTCCTACTGAAATGACCACACCTGAAGACCCCCATTCTACTCCATCAAAAGAAGAGCCAGTCCAGAATATCTTACCAGAAGTACGTACTGATAACATTGAATCAGATAGTGTAGAAGTTATTGTGCCTAGGATATCTCAATGCGAAACAAAAGGGGTTCTCAAGAAACAATATGAACCAACCAAGCCAAAGCCAAATACCTAATTTCTAGCTTTGTATCTCACCATAGGTTGCCTGGATCACATGCATTTGTTCTTAATCAATTATCTAAAATATCTATTCTCAGCAATGTATAGGATGCCTTGGCGGATTCAAAGTGAAAATAGATTATGAATGAAGAATTGGAGGCTTTGCAACAGAATGAAACATGGGAGACTGTTCATGCACCACATGGAAAGAAGATGGTTGGATGTAGATGGGTATTTACTGTGAAGCTGAAAATAGATGAATACATTGATAGATAGAAAGCTAGTATGGTTGCTAAAGACTACACTTAATGATATGGAATTGATTATCAGGAGACATTTGCTCTAGTATCCAAGATCAATACAGTGCGAATTCTTATTGCTTTAGCAGCTCGACTTGATTGTCCATTATGCCAATTTGATGTGAAGAATACTTTCTTAAATGGAGACTTGGAAGAAGAAGTGTACATAGATATTTTTTTGGGTGTTATTGTAGGTCACGTGATGTTAGAAAGGTATGTCGATTAAAGAAGTCTTTGTATGATTTGACACAATCTCCTAGAGCATGGTTTAGAAGGTTCACTAGAGCCATGAAGAAGTTTGGATATCGATAAAGCAACTCTGATCATATATTGTTCATCAAACACAAGGATGATAAGATTATTGCTTTGATTGTGTATGTGGGTGACATGGTTGTTACAGGTGATGATTCAATTCAGATGGAAAATTTGAAGGAGCGTTTATCTCAAGAGTTTGAGATGAAAGATTTGGAATAGTTGAAGTATTTCTTAAGAATTGAAGTTTCAAGGTCCAAGCTTGGAATCACTTTGTCTCAACGGAAGTATGCACTTGATCTTCTTGCTGAAACATGAATGCTAGATTGCAAACCTGCTGACACTCCTATTGAGATGAGCCATAAGTTGACATTGAATCCTGATCAAGTTGCAACTAACAAGGGTTAGTTGAGAGATTGATTTACTTATCACATACTAGACCTAATCTTACATATGCTGTAAGTGTTGTCAGTCAGTTCATGCATGATCCTAGTGAAGAGCATATGGATGTTGTGATACGTATTCTCAGGTATTTGAAGTCTGCACCTGATAAAGGCTTACTAATTTCAAAGAATGGTGAGTTTGAAGTTACAGGTTATGCATATGCAGATTGGGTAGGTGATAAGACTAATAAAGTGTCTACTTTTAGATATTTTACTTTCATTTGTGGAAGTTTAGTAACTTGGCGCAGTAAGAAGTAGAATGCGATTGTCCACTCTAGTGCTGAAGCTGGATACCTTGGAATGGCACATAGACTATGTAAGCTATTATGGATCCGAAATATATTGAAGGAGCTAGGTTTCAAGCTTCAAAAGGCCATGAATTTACATTGTGATAATACAGTTGCAATTGAGATTGCTCATAATCCAATACAATATGAGAGAACCAAGTATGTGAAGATTGATAAGCATTTCATAAGGGATAACATTGATAAGAAGATTATTCGGTTTCCCTTTGTAATGTTTGAAGAGCAACTAGTAGATGTACTCACTAAGGGGTTGTCACACCAAGCATTTGCATACTAGATTGACAAGTTGTGCATGATTGACATCTATGCTCCATATTAAGGATGAGTGTTGGAAAGTATATTCCTTTTTTATAGGTGAAAAACCACCAAAAAAGATATCTCTATTCTTGAGAAATTATGTCAATGTAGTAAGTGATAAATATGGGTCATTACCTACAGAGGATTGGTAAAACTAAATCTTAAAACACTAACTAGACGTAAATGTCAGCAAACTGACAGATTCAACCAAGACACACAAACACAATAACGAACCTAAGTTAGAAAATTTACCGACACAGCGGCGGACTACCACACAAATTTTTAGGGTATTCTAATTTTATTTGGTTACCGAAAAAATTCGGCCAAGCTACAGCTAATGCAGAAAATAAATGCTGGAAGTAAATATGCTTATGAATGCAAAGGGTTTACACTATATGATGAATGAGTTAAGAGGAATGCAATTCACCACCGCCATTCTATCTTTTTAACACATACTTAACCTAATGTACATATCCAATGAATGAAAGTTCCCAAGAAGAGTTTATCATTACAACCACATCATATTACCTAATCTTTATGCTTATGTAGGTTTGTCATGGGTCTCCCCTACATCTATCCCTTTATAAACCCATAGTCATAGACCCCAAAGTTTACAAAGAAGAAATCATTAAGATCTATAAAAGATTTGAGAAGCTACAAGGGTTCACAGACACACTATGGGCGTGTCTTGCTAGACCTAGAGTTTCAATCACCCAACAAAATAATCTATCCGGTGTATCACTGTAGAGAATCCGGTGAAAGAAATTATCTTCATTCATCCGTATCTCATGACAATAGAATCCTAGCATGCATACTAAATTGGCCACCAAAGCAAACATACAAGAAAATCATTGCTGAACCACATAGAGAAAGAAACTTCATTCGAAAGAATATGCACAATTAGGTTAAAGTGTATGCATTAAAAAGACTTCATGTACGGGGCTTCAAGCATCTCCTTAACAAGGTATTTAGCTACTCATAGCCTTAGATAAACGAATCAAACAATACATAGAGTTGATAAAAATAAGAAGGATGAAGAATAGAAGCTGTTCGTCAGCTTCGATGGATCGAGAAGAATCCTCGATGGATTGAAGGTCGTCTGCAAGCAATTTCTCTCGCGAGCGGTTACTCTCTCTTGCTAGAACTTTTTTCTCCAAAATTGCTGATTATCCTTTTCCAAAACCCTTAAGTGGGTTTATATACTCATTGGCTTGGTCTCTCTCAATCCTCATTGGTCCATGCTTCGTTCTTTGCACATAACTCCTTCTTTTCCTCTATTTGCACTAGAAATCCTTCTTTTGTCATTTTTTCCTTTATTTCTCCACAAAAATCTAATAAAATAATAAATATAATTAAATTACTCAATTAATAATAATAAACCAAATATAGGATTATAATTAAACACCATATAGACGCATAAATATGCGACTATCACTTTTGTAATTAGAATTAACTCTTGTAGATATGACAAGATTGTGTAGATATTTTTTTCTTTTGAGAAACTACTTATACAGCTATATTAACCATAAAATTAGGATGAATAAATTCATTAAATTCTTCCTAAAATACTTTCCTCCTAGACTCATCTCGTTTTGATTCCAAAGGTGCCTATCCCGAGTGCACTGATCATTTAGCAACTAGTCCAAACTAATATATTTGTCATACAAAGTTATGATATGTTTAAGCAATCGAGACCATGTTTGTAAGTGTTGACTCTCCAATAAGTTACTCATACTTCGACTAATTTAAACAATTAAAATAAAAATAATATGAAATGGGTTAGGCCTTTCTGGTCTTCAAATTCAATATCGGATTCGCGTTTCATTTTTAAGGAAACAATAGTCCTGCATAGATGGAATCATAATATCTTTACTCTTCATTTTTAGGATCACATTGTTCCTAGCTTTGTTAGTTCATCCTGCTTCATCATCAGCTTAGTATTGGCTGCTTAGAAATTACCTCCTTTGTATCGAAAAAAGAGACATTATGTCAGGACAACTATAATATATGAATTTTATGGGATGAAATTTTCTCACCAAATTTTAAGTTGGTGACAAGATGTTTTAAGAGTATCACCTTTAGTAATATTTATAGGGAGACAAATTTTCTTCCAGATAGTATAGCATCTATTGGTCATTCTTTTTGTAACCTTCATCTTTGGTACAATTCTATTCCAGGTAGAGAAAGAATGCTTTGTATTTTGATCTCTTTGGGAGTAGTTGCCAAAGGAGAGCCTGTCTCTAGCCTTTGTATTTAGTCTTTCCTCATTAAAAAAAAAAACTTCTTTAGTTGGTCATGTCACCAACCCTCCAAATTGTTGCCTTGTGTACCACCCATCAACCCATGTTTAAACCATGGTTAGCTCAAATATTTGTTTAATCATTTATTTTTTACTTGACTCCATTACAAAGCCCAACCTCTTATATTTACCTTTTATATTACTTTTTGACTGATTTATATTTTTTTTACCGATATATAAGTTTAATCACTGAGTTTAATGAGCTATATGTCGTTAGGGGTGGGACATTGTGACCAAAAACTGAAGAAAAAAAACCGGGTTGAAACCGAGCCTACCCGAAAAAAAACGAACCCGATACAAATTAACCGAACTGAAAAAACATAAATCGAAACCGAAATATTTGGTTCAATTTTGGTATTTAATGTCAAAAAATCGAATTGAACCGAAAAACCTGAAGTACGAAAAAAATTATGTCGTCTTGGGTATTTATTATATATATTATATATATACATACAAAATAAAAATCCTAATTCCTAAAATATTAATTTCTTTATGCATATCTCATCAAGTTTTCTCATATAGATGAGTCAAAGTGTTAGACGATTCAAAATTTTGTTTTTTTTAGACAACTTTTTAGTTATTTTTGAATTTTTTTTTTCTGTAAAACACCCAAAAAAAAACAAATTTTTTTTTGAAGAAAAACTTGAATCGAAATAAATGTATTTCTTTCAAAAAATAAAAACCGAACCGAATCGAATTGAAAAATGTCGTTACTTCAATTATTTCATATCTTGTTTGTTAGTTGACTTTGGGGCGGGAGGGGGGGGGGGGGGGGTGGGGTTTCCTATTAAAAAGAGAAAAGAATAAAATATATAAACCGGTAAGTGAAAATGAAATTTCATTAAGGAATGGTGGTAAGAGTGAGGAATGAGGGTAGAGATAAACTTGGGAAAATAAAAGAACCAGTAAAAGTGTAATTTGGTAGTATGACTGAATAAGTAGTATAGTAGAAGACGTAAAACCCAAAATTATCAGAGTTGAGCATGGTTTAGTTATAGTTTATAGGTAGTACACACGGCAAGAAAATGGAGGGTTGTTCATGTGACCAACAAGACAAGTTGGAGAGTAAATTTCATCCTGAAGTTTATGACAAGAGGGCACAGTAACAACACCGTTTAAAAGTTGTCACCGTTACAATTCTGTATAGGTTCAGAATATACGGACCATAAACAGATCATGTCAAGTCACTGATTTACGATCTTTTCGTTTTACATGGGTTTTCTTTATGCATCAGAAAAGTGAGACACAACAATTACTTCATAATTTTTTTGCTTATGAAGCCACTCAATTTAACAGTCGAGTTCAACAACTATGTTCTAATAATGGAGCTGAATTTCTCTCTTTATGGATTTTCTTTCAAGAAAATGGTGTCATTTTTCAACACTCACTACAAAAAAAAACACACTTAGGCAACGAAGCATTTTCGTCTCCTAAGTGGCATTTTTCATTGCGTAAGTACTTAAGCAACAAAATGTTCGTCGCCCAGGTTTCATTGTCTAAGAATGGTGGCCTAAGTACCTAGACGACGAAACTGATTTATTTTGTCGCCTAAGCACCATCTTAGGCGACGAAAAGTACTGCGTCGTCTAAGTACTTGGGCGTCGAAAAATTGTCCCTTTGAACGACAAAACATGTCCATTGTCTCAGAGACCTCTTAGATGACGAAAGTCGTCTAAGAGATCACTTTGACGACGAACACGTTTCGTCGTCTAAGTACCCTACGTAGACGACGGAGCATGTTCGTTGTCTAAGTGAATACATTGAAGCGACGAAACACACCTATTTCATCGCCTAAGTTAATAATTATGTTTTTTTTCTTCTGAATTAAATAAATAATTAATAATAATTTTAAAAATTATAAATTAATATAAAATTAATTATATTCATTAAATTAAAAATTATTTTAACAAAGAAGGTGGTGAAAACTACAATCACCTAGCAGCCACCAAGTTCCCAAGACCAGAGCAGCCACCAAGGTCTTTAGAAGCAGCTGAAAAACAAGTGAGATTCACTAAAAGATACATGAAAAAAATTGGAAAGATTTCAAGGGCAAAGAAATTGGTCTTGGGTGGAATCATAGGTTACAAACCATTGAAGCGAGTGATGAATGGTGAGAGAATAAGATAAAGGTTTGTAATATGTTATGTATTATATAATGATTTATTCTAATTATATTTTTTTCAGCTTTTTATAACAAATATATCACTTGAACTGTAGATAAATGACAAATTTGAGAAATTACGAAAGAAGGGTTTGGAACCTGAATTGGAAGGCAAGCTTGACAAGTTATTTTTTGGGGTTTTCGCCACTGGCTCTCATGCTTGGGCACCATCATCTGGTCTACCGCCTCTTAGTAGTTTAAATACCTCTATTGAGAACTACACTCTTGAAGGTAGGGGTGACTCTGATGATATTTCAAATATGTCAACTTCTCAAGTAAGAAAAAGAAAAACTTCAAGTGCCGGAACATCTGGTGGAACATCTGAGACAAGTAGAAAGAGGAAGGGAGGAGGTGCTACCCATATTATCGAACAAATTAATAAGCTTTGTGAGGTCATTGGCGATAAAAATGTTGAAATTGATCCTACTAGTATTAAAGGTATAATGAGTGTAGTTACATCACTATCGGGAGCTGGAACAAGAACCCCTCTATGGTATTTTGCTACTCGTTTGTTTCTTAGCAAGAAGAATAGAGAGATGTTCTATACTATGGATGATCCCGAGGATAAGTTGGCATGACTACAGTTTAAAATGTCGAAGAAAGACTTCTAGAAGTTAGGGGAGACAGAGATAGAGATAGAGATAGAGAGTTGTTATTTTTTGTTATGTGTAATGACTATTGTGTTTTCTTAAGACTATATTGTATGGATATTCTGAGTTAATGTGGAATTGATAGCTTCTGAAGCTTTAGTTTGATTTGGTCATTATACTCAGTGTTATTATAGGCTAAACTGTATTGAGTTTGCACATACATTGTACTTGACTGTTTGCTATCTATGAAAGTTATAAAGCTGAGTAATCTCATATGCAGAGTTATGCATCTGTTTTTGATGTGCTATTTTGTTATTTATTACCTAAGTCAGACTTGTATCTTTTAATGTGATTATGCAGTCTAGACATTGGATCTTCACTTCATTCACTTGACTCTGCAATAAAAACAGAAAAAGAAGAAGAAGAGAGCTAAACCTTCAAGCAGGGTATGTTCCAAACCCATTATTTTGCAATTCTTAGATTTTGTGACCATTAAACAATTGCAATAGACACTTTTTTATATATTATTCGTGCCCTGATGGAGCTAGAATATGATGGTTAAAGATATAGATAAGACTAACATTCTATCATTATTCGGCTGCCATCCGTCTCATGTTTTATTTTCCAATTGATGCAAGTATTATACTCATTATAGATGGAACTTTGCAATGTTCTGATAGCTTCTACGATAGAAATAGTTAGAAGCTGGGATTGCAGATCTTTGTTATAATATATTTAAGTCTATTGTCCATGGCATGGCTACACTGGAAGGTTGGTTTTATTGCTAAGCATTGTATCATCCTTTGATATATAATATGGCTGATGTTATGGTGTACAGTAGAGATGAGTGACGTTAATAAATAGGAGCCAGAGTTACAAGCTTTACCTCAATGAGTCTTGCTAATAGAGAATGTACCTTATTAACGTTATACTTCTTTTAACCTGCAATATTCGTCCCAAAGATTGAGGAGTTGATTTATCTGCATTCTGCAACAATCCTTAGTTCATTGGTGGCTTTAAGTTTGAATTACTTTGTCAATTATTCGGTTGCCTACCTTCTTATATTTTATTTTCAACTTGATGCAAGTATTACTCTTTTGGATGTTTAGAAGCTGCGATTACATATCTTTGTCATAAAATAGTAGGTGTGAGTTCAGTGGCGTGGGTACACTTATCTTGGTGTTTAATCAGTTTGTGTTTATTCCTACAAGTACAAAAAACACATCTAGACATGTCTTAACCATTTGCCTTGTCCCTCCCTCTTTCATTTTTCTATTGCATTCCTCGTTTATTGTCGATTTTATTTTTTTTACCCGGCAGAAATCAGGATTAAGCCTAATATATTGTCAAATATTAAACGTTGAGATTCATATCCCGTATGTAATCATTTTTTATGTTTGATGTGTATGACACTCGTTCAGAATACTGTATGCTATTTTTCTGTCCGAAGATTGCTAAGATTATAGTTAGAGAAAAGGTTATGTTGGCCTGATAGGGTTGTATATTAGTTTTGTTTGTTTCAGTTACTTTTCACCTGGTCAATCATATAATTATATGCAAGACTACACCAAAGCATGGAATCAATATTTATTAACAATATTTTAAAATCTTTCTTTTATTCAGGAATATCAAAATGAATGAGGAGATGACACAAAAGTTGGCAGAAAGCTGGGAAGCAATCTACTTGCCTCTCATTTGAAGAAAGCTCTTGTAAGATCACCACTTGTTATTAAAAAAATGCTTTGGTCTGTCTTTACTGGATTCTGATTCTGTTTTCCTGATAAGTATTTCTACTCTTACATCTAGTTTGAACAAGAAAAGCCAGCCTTACGAGGCCAAAAATATTCTAGCATCCTTTTCCAATATACTGTCAGATAATTAATAATTTCACTAGTTATTATAACTCTCGACTAGTTATTTAACATAGACAAGGGATAACTGGTGTACCTTAGGTTGTCCTTCCAGTGTATTAGTGCTATACAATCTAGCATTATCAACTAGCTGGAAATATGTTTTGAATGCATCTGTAAATATCTTGTGGAATTTTAATTGTGAGTTTACTCGAACAGCTCTTCTACATGCAATAGCTCTCCTATCACAAACGGGGGATGCCAAGATTTGTGCATCAGTATCTCAAGTTGTAATGCTTTGCTTTTGCTTGGTAAAAGTGCAAACAAGTGTAAGACATAATGATACAGTTGATCAAGGGCTAACCTTATTCCTTTTATAACAGCCAGATAAGCATCACACACAACTCCAACAAGCTCTGTCCTACAATAACTTGGTTTTACACTATGGATACTCGAGCACCGGATGAAATAGAAGAGCTGAAACGTGATGCTGGAGTATTAGGAGAGTGTCTTTTGGCTCAACACTATTTTGATACTTATGTTCACAAGACACCGTGCATGACATCCACGCAAACGGGAAACAAATGGTTGAAGGAAGTTCTAAGAGGAAATGAAAGTCGTTGTTATCATATGTTCAGAATGGATAAGGAGGTTTTTAGTAGATTATCTAATGATTTAGAAGTTAACAATGGGTTGATGGGTTCAAGAAGCATGAGTCATACTAAAGTGTTGGGGATGTTTTTGCATATACTTGGACATGAGATTGGAAACAGATTGGCCCAAGAGTGCTTTCAACACTCTGGTGAAACAATCGGTAGGTATTTTGGAAAAGCCTTAGATGTTGTTTGCCGTATGGCTCAAGATATCTTGAAACCAATAGATATGGAATTTAGAAGTATTCCTCTAAAGATTCTAAATGATAGGAGATACATGCCTCATTTTAAGGTATGTATATAATCTTACACTAATACTTTAATGTATAGTTGTTTGTATTTGATTGCATCTTCATTTGTCTTGTTTAATATTTTCATATTGATTGTAGGATTGCATTGGTGCCATTGATGGTGTCCACATTGAAGTTTCAATTCCTCCTCACAAGCAAATACCATATATTGGAAGGAAAGGAATACCGACACAGAATGTGATGGTTGTTTGTGACTTTGATATGCAATTTATATTTGCATGTGCGGGATGGGAAGGATCTGCTCATGACACTAGAGTTTCTCTATCGGTATCACAAGACAGTGCCATGAATTTTCCAAAACCTCCACAAGGTAATTGCTTTTATAAGCTTTGTTTGTTAATTCGATCAACATATAATACGTCTCTGATTACTGTAAGGATATTGAGCGCACTTTTGGAGTTTGAAAGAAGAAGTGGAAGGTTTTGAAGCACATGTCAAGTTTGTCATTCAACAAGCAAGTGAAGATTGTGATTGTGATTGCGACTCTGGCCCTTCACAACTATGTAAGGAGACATTTCCGTCTTGATAAACATTTTGTTAACATTGGAGAAGGATCAAGTGACAATGCAAATGGTGAGAATGATGCAGAAGAGGAAGGTTCTCCAGTTACTGAAGGTCCAGGAGCACGAAAAATGGAAATAGTGAGGAACAACATAGCGCAAAGTCTAATGAGTAGCCGAAATATTTGATTAGGACCTAATCAAACATTTTTGGTAGATTTCTATGTGTCAAGACGGCTGAGTTATGTAGTCAATGTCTAATGTTAGTTTAGAATTTAAATCGGGGACGAGTCTTTTCATTTGATATCAGTCATTTAAAATATTGAGCATGTCATTAAGAATGTATGTAAGATGATTGGTATTTTACAATCTTTATTATTTTTATTATTGTAGGCAATATTTAATTAAAATAAAATCAAAAAGAAAAAAAACAAAATGAAAAATAAAGTACTTGTGACTTTTACTTTTAGATTTACCAAACACTTCTATTTTTAAAAGTAATTTGAAAAAAAAAAATATTTTCCAACCCAACCCAACCCCCACCCATTTTCTATTAAGAAGTCTATTTAAAAAAACTAGCTTTCTTTTAAGAAAAGCATTGCCAAACATAACCTTGGTGGGCTTATGGCAACCTTGAAATGCAGAAAGTAAGCAAAATATTGTGAATGCAACTAGAGATGCATCATGCTTGCTATGCCAATATGGCTGGACTATCTAGCTCTTGCAAGACCCAATTTGGATGCAAGAAACTGAAGAAAGTACAAAAAAAACTTTGAAAAATTGTCATATAAATTATGTATCACACAATCATATCATATATATATATATATATATATATATTTCAATAGCAAAATGTAAAGATCCTACAATTTTCATTACATACTTATCATATTGAATAAATGTGGTATGTAGATGATTATTAGTCACACCAATATAATATGGGCATGAAGCTGAGTACAAAAAGTAGAGTTAATTAAATGCATATTCTTATTGTCGTTAATCCATTCAATCCAAGTAAATCGAACAAAAAAAAAAGAAAAAAAACAACAAATAAAAGAAATTAGAATAAGACTCCATAGTTTTGGCGATTTGGTCCGAAAAATTTCAGATTTCCTAATGTTTTGATAGGCCCCTTAATTAGGACTGGGCTTCTAAACCGATAAAACCGAACCGAATGAGCTGAAAACCGAAGCCCGAACCAAACGGATCAGCCCAATTCTCAGCCCGAAACTGAATGGCTTTGATTCGGTACGGTTCGGTACCGTACATAAACCGAACCGAAAATTAATTAAAACCGAATCGATTACGTGTCGCCAATCTATCGGCCTGAACTCGATATCCACATTACAAACCATACACCTTCCCTTATTGAATCTCTCCCACTTGGTCCAACTATATAAGCTGAAAGTTCAACCTGATACCCTAACCTAATCACACCCTCACGGCCTCACCCTCTCGCTCTCACCTCCTTTCTCTCATCTCTCTCTCTCTCTCTCTTTGACTCAGACTCTCTCTCTCAGACTCACCCTCATGGCCTCACGGCCTTCACCATCATGGCCTCACCCTCTCTGTCTCTCATACTCAAAGAAACCGTAACAGCACATAACCCAATCGACGCTGGACCACCTCAATCGACGCTGTACCGCCTCCGATTTCTCTCCCTCAAACCCTAGGTCGAGATTCAGTCACACACAGCCTCAATCGACGATGCACAGCCTCAAACGAGCATCGTTGCCGCCTCAATCGACGTTGTTGAGACGTTGACCCTCACGGCCTCACCTATCTCTAATCGCCTCTCGGCCTAACCCTCACAGGAGTCACAGCCTTATCGATCTCCGATCTGGTAGCCTCATCGATCTTCAATCTCTTCTCGATCTTAGTTGCATGTCATCTCTGATCTGCTAGCCTCACAGATCTCTGATCTCTTCTCGATCACAGTTGCATGTCATCTCCGATTTGTTAGCCTCACCGATCTGATCTCTGATCTGATCTTCAAGGGTAGGCTCTGTCTCTCTCTCACAGTCTCATTTTTAATTAGTTTTCTGTTTTCATTTTTTTGCTTTGAAAATGGAATTTCACTTCTCACTACCTTGGTTGTTTTGAACTGAAAATGGAGTTTTCATTTTTTAGTTTTGAAACTTGAAGCAAAACTAATTAGGTATAGCTTGGTATATTGGATAAAGCATACACCCGGCCAGCCATGCATGAGGCTGCCATTGCACACCGATTGTCCTCTGCTCCCGTACCAAGCTTAGATTTATGTTAAAATGAACTGAAAATCTGAAAGTTTAATGTTTAATTGAGTTGCATGTTGTGATTGAATTGAATTGAAAAGGTTGGCCACTGATCCTAGTTGTTTACTTTTGCGAGACATGAAGCAATTCAAGTGGCCTGAACCCTGTTTGTAGAAGAAATAGGCTGTGAAGTAGGCTGTGAAGCAAGTGAAGCAATTCAAGTAGCCTGAACCCTGAAGGTACAGTGTCAAACAGACAACCTTTGTGATTTTTTTGAACTGAAAATGGAATGATAGTTTTGAATTGTTAATTAACATGTAAGCCTTGTCTTTTTTATAACCTACTGACTTGTTTTTTTTTTTTTCTGTACAGGTAGGACTATCACAAGCTAAGAGACTAGCCCAAGGAAAGTTTTGAACTATGAATACGATCAATGTAAGTTTTTACAAGTGAAGTGACATTGTGTTTATTTTATTGTGTAACATATGATCTCCAATTTGTAATTTTAGGTTCTTAACTAGTTTTCTTTTCTGTCACAGTTGAAAAATATTAAGAAGAAAAGAGGAGTCCCTGAAACCAGTAAGGTTCATACTCCCAGTGGGAATGCTTCGTCAATTGGAACCACTCCAGCTCTAGTAGTTGAAGCTGAGGCTGCTGCATCTGTTGTAAGTCCAGACTGTTTCGAATCTAAGAAACGTAGTTTGGTGTGGGATCATTTCACAGAGTATACTGCTATTAGGGTTGTTAAATGTAAAGGGAAACCTGATCAAACCATATCTGAAAAGAGAGCTAAATGCAAATATTGTCCTAAGGGTAGTTTAAGAGATTATGCTGTGAATAGTACAAAGAATGGAACTGGAGGGATGAATAAACACATAAAAGAGAGATGTAGGTATTATAAAGGAAGGCAGAATGTTGATAAAAAATAGAAGACTGTGGTTGGGGATAAAATTAAGGGTAATAGGCTGAAGACTCATATTTTTAACCCTAAAGAAGTTATGCAAGCCTGTGTTGGAATAGTTGTTGTTGATGAATTGCCTTTTAGCTTTGTTGAGAAGTTGGATTTTAGGGGTTTTTGTAGAGTTGCTGTTCCTAATTTTATAGTTCCATGTAGAAGAACTCTCCATAGGAATTTTTTGAATCTGTATGAAAGTAAGAGGAAAGACCTTAATAAGAGTTTACTCAAGTATAGAGTTTGTCTAACCACCGATACTTGGACAAGTGTTCAAAAAATTAATTACATGGTGCTTACTGCACATTTTATTGATAAAAAGTGGGTAATGCATAAGAGGATCATTAATTTTATCACCATCCATAATCATGGTGGGAGTTCAATAGGAAACCTGATTGAGGAATGCTTGCTTAAGTGGGGTATTACTAAGGTTCTCACCATAACTGTGGATAATGCAGCTGCTAATAAATGTGCTATTGAGTATGTTAGGGCTAGATTGAATAGGATTAAGGATTCTCAAGCTATCTTAGATGGTAAACATATGCATGTTAGGTGTGCTGCCCACATATGCAACTTGATTGTCGGAACTGGTTTAAAGAAGTTAAATAAGGGTGTCTTGGGAATTAGAAATGCTGTTAAGTTTGTACGGTCCTTTGCCCATAGGTTAGATATCTTCAAAAATAGCATAGCAAAAGAAAATATACCTTGTAGAGGGCTGGTTGTGATGGATGTTCCGACAATGTGGAACTCCACATACCTAATGTTGGAAGCAGCCCTGAAGTTCAAGGCTGCTTTCATTAGAATGGTGGAAGATGAAGAATGCTATAAAGCATACTTTGCGGAGCCGGATGAAGAGTTTGATGAGGAAGGTAACCTGATTCCTCATCTGCCAAATGCTAGAGAAAATGTGGGCCTCCTTGTGATGAAGATTGGGATAATGCAGAGGAGTTTTTGGTGTTCCTCAAGGTTTTTTATGAGGTGACAGTGAGAGTTAATGCATCTACACACCCTACAGTGCACTCCACATACCATGATGTGATGGTCATCGATGCGGAGATCAACAAGCTGATTTTGGAACCTGAAATGATGTAAGGTGCTACTGCAGTAGATAGGGTGATGAATGATATGGCTGGTGACATGCTGAAGAAGCTTAACAAGTATTTTGGATCAAAGGCTGAGGTGAATCCTTTCATCCAGCTAGGTTTGATTCTTGATCCGAGATTCAAGCTTGTTCACTTGGTGCATCTGTTTCAAATTGATTGGAAAGATGAGGTGGAGATTGATGCAGACACAAAGAAGGCAAAGAAGTTCTTCATGGATTTATATGCGCAATATGTGGAGCCAGCAGACATTCAAGCAACTGTGAGCAAGGTTAATCTGCTAAGGGCAACTACTAGCCGCAGGGCAGCCCCCACTGGTTTCAGATCCTCCCTTATTAGTAAATGGAAGGAGATGGTGTCTTCGGCAAATGAGTCAGGGCCTATACATGAAGTAGACAGATATTTGGATGATGATCTTGAGCTGGTATGTGAGAATGGTGAGCAGTATCCAATTCTGGATTGGTGGAGGGTCAATGGTGCCAAGTATCCAGTGGTGACAAGAATTGCTAGGGATGTGCTGGCTATACAAGTCAGCACAGTGGCTTCGGAGAGTGCTTTTAGCACGGGTGGGAGAGTCATCGACAATTTTAGGAGCTCATTGACTCCTAAGTCTGTAGAGGGATTGATCTGTCTTCAAAGTTGGCTTAGGGGAAATGAAGTAGATGATAATGATGATGATATTCCAAGCATTAGGGCTACTGAGATATATGAGGCCTGTGAAAAAGGTGAACTGACTTAACTCACTTAACTGCTTTTGTGAAACTATGCCATTTTTATTATATGAACTGCATTTGTGACTTGCATTTTGTTTCTGCATTTGTGAACTTGCATTTTGAATCTATCTGCATCTATGAACTGTAGCAATTTGATTATCAAATGTATATCAGTATATAAGTTTATGCTTGTCAATTTGCAGAGCACATTACACAGCTGGGAAGAACCACAGAAATTGGACTTGGAGCCAGTGCCAATGGAGTTTCTAAAACTGTGGAGCAGCTGGAGCTCATTGAAGAATCTGATGACAGTGAAGATGAAAAGGCTGGAGATGAATGCTCTAGTTGAATTTGGGACTGTATTTATGCTAAATTTGACTATAATTCCATTTTTTGCATTTTGGACTGTAATTCTATGAACTGCAATGACTGTAATTCTATGAACTGCATATGGGACTGTTTGGACTGTAATATCTGGGACTGTAATATCTGGGACTGTTTGGACTGTTAGTATCTGTAGTTAGTATCTGTTTGGACTGAGTATCTGTAGTATCTGTAGTATCTGTAGTTAGTTCTGAATTCAACATGAACTGTACTTGGTTTTAATTGTATTTAGATCTACATATTTACTTGAAATGTACTTGATTTTTGTGTACATATTGAGCTGATCTGCATATTTACTGAATTCAACATGAACCTGAAATGTACTTGATTTAGGTGTACTTGATTTTGTAATGTAAAAACTCTAATTAGGCTTGGTATACCTGAAATATGAAATAAGTCAAATAACATATTTGGACCATTTTGTAAACCGATTCGTACCGAATTGCGCTTTACCGAACCGAAACTTTTCGTGTCGGGTTCATTCGGTCCAGATGGCTAGAACCGAACCGAACCGATTATTATTTCGGTTTCGGTTTCGGATCAGACCCAATCCCGAACCGATCCGACCCGAGCCCATTCCTACCCATAACAACTACAGAAAAGTGCTTGGAGAGTTGAAGTTGTACCCTCGTTTGATTCAACCCCTCAACTCCTCTGTCAGATATATAATTTCATATCAAAATCTCTTCCAAACTCGCACAAACAAATGCAAGTAAAGTGACTAATGTCCTTTTCTTCATTGATAAGAAAATGATTATGCCGTCAAAACATTGAAATTTACAAACGGTGGAAGCAAATAGGCTTAGAAAAGCAGCTTAAATCAACAAACTATAAAAAAGACAGGGGAATTTGCTTCTGTTTGTCACAGATAAAAGAAAAAATATGAGTAACCCAGCAGTCAGGAAACATACACGGCAAAGAATAAGCCACAAACCCATGTCTGCTATTCCTTCTCATCTCCATGGTGGCAATTTGATGCCCGACTGAAATTCAATTGTCTGTTGTTGGGTTTTCCATCAATTCAATTGCGATTGAAGAGAAAGAAGATAGCGGATGTGGAAAAGAACAGTCCGGCTGGAATCGGTGGGAACTAGGCAATAACGAACCTGACTTGTGGTGTAACTTGTTTCCTAAAAATTACTGTTCATTCCATCTTCTAGTTTTAGTTAATGTATTAATATGGTACGTATATGGCAAAGTTCAATTGAGTCACCAACGTCCTCTTCAATATATGGTGGCAAATTAAATTTAAGTTTCTCAATATCTTAGCTCCAATCTTTATTGGTGGCGATATACAGTAGTGTGTGGACAGTGTGGCTAACCGACTGTATTGCCTATATTTGTTGTAGAGAAAGTGTGGCTTCTACAACCATCAATCAAAAAAAAAAAAATCTACAACTGATAATTAATCTGAACATACGAGAGATGATTATAAATCCTTGGAAACTAACACACGTTATCCTTGTATGTTCAGAAAGTACGTTAATGCTAACACTCTGTTCCCAATGTGCTACTTATATATACTTGATCCTAGATAGTCATGCACTCCTAACACTTCTCCCATAGGAGAATTGGAATGGTAGGTGCATGGAACGTACCTACAAAAAAGGTGTTTCCAGCTTAGAGGAGGGAATAATCGATATCATATCGATCTATCGATCCCACTGTCAGGGAGCTGGTATTCCGCGTGCCAATTAATATGAAATTATCAGTATCACATATCGATCGGAAAGACCAAAAGCTAAGCTGATCTGATGCCAGATGCCTTACCATTCGATCAGTAGTCACAAGCCATTACCACCAACGTCCAACCTTCCTCTGCTAAATTAGCTTTGTTTATTCATGGCTTCAGGTACAATCCATACTCTCAATTAGTACGTAGGCCAGAAGTAAGAGATTTCATAAATCATATAGATTCTTTGGCTCAGAATTCCTACATAGTTGCAATTATTTACTTACTTATTTCCAGTCTGAACCTGGAGTGTGTGTGTATAATTGGTTTGCATGAGATAGTCCTACTAAGCAGCTGCATGCCAGCCTGGTTTATGTGTGCTGCGTTTCCACTTAATTGGTTGGGAGGAGCTGGGGATGGAAATGGATCAATCCAGATCTTCCGCACAGAACTAATCATATTTATACGAATTCTTCTATGACCTCTACCTAGACTATCTAGTAATTTCCTTCTTAATTGGTATAATTACTTTGTGTTTGTGAGAAATGAGTCTTAGGTTCGATTCTTAGTCATGTTAAATTCTTCATTGTCAGTTTTCTTCTTTAATATTTTTCAGTTCTCATACTTATCTATTTTAACTCAACTTGATTGACCTAAAATGTACTCTTAATGCTGCAAGAAGCCTAAAACTCATTTTAGGAGCTACCATTCACTGACCTTATGCTATTATTATTAACTTGAATGCATAGCTAGAAGAAATGAGCTTACTTTTCATCACATGTTCCATATGTTTATATGACTAATATGAGAAAGGAATTAAAATTGATATTATTTTTGAATTTACATAAAAATGATGCACGTCTAAAAATTATTAACCAATCGATCAGTATAATAAATTGAATCAATAGTTTATATCAAATTTCTTGGGGTAAATACATGTGTGGACTTGTAATCTAGGACGAGTTCATGATGAACTTTCAAGTTTTTAACTAATAGAAAAAAATGCTTCACTCCAATGAATATATATATATATATCCATTAATTCTACATGCATAACCGTGCTAGCAAGCATGTTCTGGATTAAGTTTGAAATCTAAGTACCAAAGTATTTATATATATTGTGTTCTTTGAAGAAACGTAACATGTGGATTTGACATTTGACTATATAAATTGTTGATAATAAAAATCCTACAGAAAAAAAAAAGAATAAGAAAAATTGATAACGGAGTAATGGACGTACAACGTACTTTGAGTACATTCTCTACGTGGACACGTCCATCATTTCCGACCTTTGATCCCGTCCACCGTTTCACTTTTTCCCTTTCGACGCCGGCCCCACAGAATAAAGCCTTAGCCAATTTCCACACCTCCTCACACGCATGGATCTCAGCCGCACAATCCAACCCTACATCAATCATCGACCGTCCATTTAGTCCTGCAGCCTTAACTTTTTCAAACCCACAACCGTCAAAAGGGTTTTGTTTTATGAAAACCCTCAGAAACCATGAAGGAACTATCACGGAAATTGACTATAACTATACACACTTTCCTAGCTCTTATTTTACACATCTCTATATATACCACACAAACGAGCTCCCATTGTGAACGCCAAAATGGAAAAGCTCAGAATCCGATCGAAGAAAACTCGACCCGACGGTGGCTGCAAGAAGCACCCCAAACACCAACAACCACCGGGAGTCTGCTCCATTTGCTTGAAAGACAAACTCACCAAGCTCTCAAAGACTTCACGTCGAACCACCACGACGATGGGTTCGTCCACTCCTTCCACGACGTCTTCTTTGTCGTCGTACTATTCTTCTACCGATACTTCTTCTTGCTCGTTTCCTCCGGCAGAGGCGCGACGACACCGTTTTGCTGTGAACAAAAGGGATGATGATGAGAAGAGTAGCTCGGTCGCGAAGTGGTTGTTGAATGGGGAAGGAGAGAGTGATGATGTGCTTAAGAAGAGCAGGTCGCTGGCGAACTACCTTCCGAGACGAATGGGGAGTCGTAAAGAGAGTGGGGAGGAGAAGAAGGGTCGTCGGTTTTGGTCGAGGTTGCTCCGTCCGATAAGTAAGAGGAAGGAAGAGACGGCGACGTTGGTGCATTCTAGGACTGTTAGATATTGAGTAATTTCTTGACTGGTTTTCCTTACACTTCGTTGATTAATTTGTTCTTGATAGAGAAATGTATAGGAAACTACTTCTGATCAAAAATCTACATCAGAAATGGAAAGTAAAAAAGAATAGAGTATTGTAGCTTACGTGCATACATACTCACGCATCTACCTTCTACGTGTACTAGCTAGAGTACTACATGCATATGAAATTGTAAACATGCTATAGCTCTATGAGTACAAATATCCTATATATGAAAATCAATGGCTTGAGATGAAGGTAATTCAGTCCTTTTGATTGATATCATTGTCAAACTTAATTTTAGTTTCTGTTTAGAATAATCTGTTGGTCTCATGGCTAGTTAGCTATTACAATGGTTTATAGTCTCGTTGAATCGTTAAGCGACAATGTGAAAGGATGTGATATCGATGATGATATATGTATAATTTTATTTTTAAGTACGTACCTTCACTCAAAAATTACCAAAGCCACCAAAATATTCCTTTGGATTAGGAAATCAAGTTTCGCTATGCAAAAATCTCATTAATATTTTCGAAGCAGATCAAGCTCTTCTCAAGTCCAAACTGGTGATCACGTCTCAATCAAGTTGTTAATAGCATATATTGTACGTATTTTGATTTGTCTAGTTATGAATTACATTGAGTAAAAAAGCAATTAGTTGCTTACTTGCTTATCACCTAATTTGATTGCAATCTGCTTCTTGATCAAGATCACTGGATTATACGTTCTGTTCCCCATAATCTATCAGCTAGCTAGCTAGCTACTGTCTCAGAAAAAGAAGATCGAAAAAGTGCCCATTTCAGATATGATTCTCTAGCTACAATATTTTGTTGTTATGCAGTTCACATCGATCGAATTTTGGTGACTATCTTGTCTCCGCATAGTGATAAGACAAAAGTTCCATATGTAACACCAAAGAACCAAACTGGCATCACTTGGTTGTTAGTATATATGCACAGAATCACAATGCATGCATGTTTCATGTTTGATTCCATCCAAGAAATTTCCCTGTTAAAAAGTCAATAGGACTAGCTAGCCCAGCCATGCACGATGTTCTACATATCTTCAGGGTTGATTTCCATATTTTTCGATTCATAATATAAAAAAGAAGAAGATTGCATCACTGTGGAAAAGCTGGCTTGCGCGCAAATTAAGCCTTATTATGACAGCTAGTAAAAGACGAAGTCACGCTCGCTGGAACAAGTTCTGGGCAGCTCCCACATTCCAATGGGTTGTAAAGTTCAAACTTCAAACTGTTAAGCTGGCAGGACCAAAATATTAAAAACATGTGTACTCGATGGAAATTCACAACTATTTTTTTAATCTCTAAGAAATTCACGACTCATTTACCAACTTTCCAAGCGTTTGAAAGGCTCCTACAAATGGCATGCATATTAAAAGTGAGACGTTTGTACCGGAGAAGAAGAGCCGTGATGGCATGGCATGAAAAAGTCTGAATGTGGATTTCCACACAAATATTCAATACTTGTATGTGATGTTTTCCCTTGTATTTTCACCGATCAATGAAATACAGATTTGATATTCTGATTCGCCGGTCACGTTAGGAACACTTCGTCTTAGCTATAGTTCTACGTTACAAAGCAGAGGAGTCCTCAAATTTAGAAAGTTGAACACTAACACCACCATTTGTACCATAAGTTCGTATACGTGGCATGGAATTGGTTTAGTTTGATATTTGATCGACGAAATATGACTAATTCTGTTCAACGTCCGATATCATATGTTATCTGCATGTTGATTCAGTTCTGAGGAAAATTTCTACACAACACCCACAATCTATAAAAAATAAATAAAATAAATACTGACATTTAAGCCTACAAGTTCACATGTAATTAACAATTGAAAATGGTGGGAACCGTGGAATTAAACTCAGAAAATTAAATAAAAATATTAAAATCAAATTTTGAAGACAAAACTAAATTTTTTTTGTAGGTCTTGGGATGCTTGAAACACTTTCACGCGTTCGTATACCATATATGCGCCTAATCATGAAAATTAACTCTTAAGAACATTTCCAACAGATACGCTAAACTTGAAATTAACTCTAATTTAGAGTAAAAATACCATATTTTTGCTCCAACAGATACTTTAAATCATTATTTATAATAGAGAAAGTGGATGAAAAGAGAAACAAAAACTTCATATCTATAGAAAAAATAAAAACTCTAAAACTATCAAAACTCTCTAAACTTTAATGCTTAGCATTCAAATTTCATAATTTTCTCTCTTCTCTCTCATTCTTTTCTCTTCTCTCTCATTCTCTCTATTCATTGAAAACACCAATAAACATATTTTTAAATTAAAATATGGATTAATTCATTAAATTGTGAATAAAATATTAAATTATAGAGTGTGATAGAAAATTTATTGGAGTTGAGGGCTAAATTTTATAGAGATTTTTGATTTTGCTACTCTATTTTAGAGAAAAGTTACATAAATTGTTGGAGATGCTAAAAAGGTTTTAGATTTTTATTGGAGTCCCAATGCTTTCTATCGCATCGATCTCCTCTTTTGAAAACGATTCATTTACCTTCTCATTTGTGTCCCTTTGTTTACAACTTTACATCATAGCAAATCAAGAAATTGCAGAGGAAGTAATTAATCAAAACACAAATGAGAGGAGCAAATTGGTAGCTCTTCAAGTCCTTAGAGAAAATTTTAGAGAAGAATTAATATAAGATCTATAAGAGCATCTCCAACAATTCTTGTAAAAGTTCTCTATTAATTATAAAAGACAAAAATAAAAAATCTTTAAATTAAAGCTATCACAACTCCAACAGCTCATCTATACAGTAGTTCTCTAAACTTTAATAGTTTTCTGTGTAATTTAATGATTCTAATTTAAATTATATTTTTTTTATCAAGTTTGTATTTAATTAAGCCATAAGATGTATTAAATTTGATGAAAGAGAATGACAAATATGGAGAAAAGATGAAGAAAGAGAGAGAAAACATATGAAAGCATTAAACTTTAAAGGTTTATAGATTATACAAATTTTGAGTTTTCTATAGATACATAGATTCTCTATCTACTTTTTTCATTTTCTGTAGAATACAAGAAGCTATACAAAAGCTGTTGGAGCTAAAAAAATAGTGTTTTTTTTCTCTAAAATGAAATTTTTTGTTAGTTTACAAGAGTTGTTTGGAGATGCTCTAATGTGTGATATGTATTGATGATAACAAGAAAAGATTACAGAGTTGCTTATATATGCAGCTGAAAAACAACGCTAGATGCCAGAATATTGACACGTGTACAACAGTTGTAGGTCACTAAGCAACGAATCATACCAGCCATATAACAACACTAGTCAGCTAACTAATCACAAGATTTAGCTAATTAATCCTCTTCTTAGGTTAACACCCCCCCCCCCCCCCCCCGCCTCAGCCGGATGGAAAGGCATGTGACAGGACCCGTCCTAGATTAACATGTAATCTAGGGGGAATCCTGCGGGACTCATATTAGGATGACTTACACCGAAGGATCACTAAAAAAAACTCCAACACGAGTAACCCAAAACCTGCATTCAGAATCTCAACCATGAAAATGAAAGCAATAGACTTTCATGCCTCATATCCTGGAAGGTCGCGACTTCAGCTGGCTACCCTGCAAGCTGGGCAATTTAAAACGAAAGGCTCAGGAAAATACAGAAAAATGACAGAGTGAGTGGACGAAAATAACTGAACTAGGAATTGAAATATAATTGTTCTCCCACTGTCATCTATAATAAAATACTAAGCAAGTCGAAAAAACTAAAAAGATATAAGGATACATCGAGGAGGACTCCTGACTCTTCTCCAGTATCATGCATAAATGAAGGCAGTGACCAGAGTCCTCAAACCTCTAGCCACCTAAAGTCGTTCGGTGACTCCTGACCAAAGACGACGTGAATTTCAAGGGGAAGTGTTGATCTTTCCCTAGAGCCACTCGGGGATCAGCCGAGTAACCAATGCAGGCATGCACAACTGATAAAATTTTCTACTATATGTATGGTCTCCAAAGAAATCTAAAATCTGAAAACTGAATAAAATAATAAAAAGGACTCACTAAACAACAGTGAAAATAAAATATCCACTCACAGTAGTGGATCGTGATTTCCATCAAGCCAAAGTCTATATGTATGCGTTTCTATACGTCTATCACTTGCTGCTACCACGTCGTCCTAAAATAATGACTCTTATTTAATAACTAATCATCGAAAATCATATTGAATAGCTAAACTTGTTTACCAATGAGCATTACCATCGAGAACATCACATTCTCGAATATCGTATTTTCAGAATTAATGACGAGGTTTAATCTAATTTCAAATTTCTAAATCTTGAATCCTTTTTAAAATTTGTAACACACTCCTCAAACGTTACGCGACTCGAGGTCGAATCGACGTTCGATTCAACCATTTAATACTATCGTAAAATTAGTTAATTAATATCCGGTTAATCACACATCTTAATCAACTATGTCAAAATCAAATCAATAACCTCTTCATTACAAATAGTACGTAATTACGAGTAAAATGGTATAAAATTTACATCAAAAATTTCTTCAGCCGTGAACCACCACCAGCGGCGGCGGTGACTTTTTTCTGCGGACCACTGTAAAACCTGCTCAAAATCAATGCAACAACACAATCGTCTTCTACTACAATGTCCAATTCGAATCATAAACAACCTAATTTTATTTTTGAAATTCAGATTCACAAAATTCTTCAAAAACTCCAACCCTTCGATTCTCCCAACTCGGGTAGAATTGGAATGAGTTCTTGGTGTCATTAGTTTCGTATTGAGTAGAGCTTCAAAACCAAGTAGGTCTTAACCATCAATTAGAGCCGAAAATTACCGTCCCTAAAACTTAGGGATTTTGACCACCGGCGAACCATTCGGTTTTCACCACAACTTCAATTTCTCGAAATAAGTATCGTGCTTATGGGGGAGAAGAGTGAGACAAAAAGATTGACACCAGCCTCACCGGTTTTGGTGGCCAGACCGGCGAGCTCCGTCGTCGGCGACTCACGGCTCTAGAGAGAGAGAGGAGAGAAACGTGGGGGCGGGGAGAGAAAAAAGAGTTGACCTCAAAATGAAAATTTTGACTTTCCAAAAATGAAAAATTGATATTTATAGTTGCAACTAACCGATTCATAAAATTGTACAAAACTTTCGCTGATCATAACTTCTTCATCGTAACTCCGATTTTAACATTTGACGTGGCTACGAACTCATTTCGATAAACTCTACGAATTTGATCAAATAAATTTCTCAAAAGTACTTTACGAATAAAATTCTGATAGAAAGACCATCGATAATTATCGATGGTAAAAACTAACTACATTTCTCAATTAATCTTAAATAAATCATAAAAAAAGAATTCTCGGGACAGGATGTTACAGCATGACCATCAAGTTGGAACAAAGAAAATGATGCTAAGGATAGCAAAGCCCTTTGGTAAAGAAGTATGCCAATCGTTGATGAAATGTGACAAACTGAAGTCTTATGTGTCTTTCTTTGACCTGATTCATGGTAAAATGTATATCAACCTCAACATGTTTGAGTTTGGAATGAAACACTGGATTTGTAACATTACCAGCTTGTCTAGTACCATTTTGAAAATTACGTAGAATCCTACAAGCTCTAGCTTGATGACCAGAACGACCATAAAGTTGACAAGTGATCTACGCATTTTAGGCGTATTAATTCATATATTTTCTCTACATTTTTACTTTGTTAATTGCTTAGTTTTATTAGTTTTGATTCATTTTGTTGTTTTTAGGTTTTTGTCAAAAAAGACGGAGTAAAGAGGTCTACAAGCATTTGAGGCTTGGCAAAATGGAGCAAAAGGAGGAGTGAAGAAATGTTGCCAAAATTCCATGAATCTTGAATAAGAACAAATGAAAATGATGCAAATAAAGAAGAAGACATTTCTCCTGCGCGATCCAGGAAAGCACATCCTTGACGAATTAATAAGGGACCATTGGGCCAAATTTTTGGAAAATATTTCACGATGAGATGGATATGATTTGAAGCCCAAAATATGTGCAATTAAATGGTATTTTCGGACAAGAAAAATTGGAGAGCAAGAAATCCAAGATTTGATGAGATTGAGATTCCTAATACTTAAAAAAGAAGGAAATATGAAGTTACAGCACATCAGACTTCGACATGCTGTAGAAATCGTATATTAACTTTGATTGAGATGATCAATGAAGGTATTTTATAGCCCTCAGAAAGATATTTCTAATGCCGTAAGAATCATGTAATTTAGATATGTATAACTCAAGAAAATATCGTTTTACTACAGGAGGTCAGATTTCTCCGAAATTAATATGGACTTCTTGTTATGGTAGGACAACAACCTATCATTCTCCTATATAAAGGGGAGCTCAGCCTCAAAGCAGATCATTACTTATTCTATAGCCTATGCTCTGCCAAATACTCTCCTCCTCCCCATAAATTAAGCCGACATCCTCAATGAGCCAACTACGCCATTAAACCGCCGCACCTTCACCTTCACCGACGCATATGGGATTCCGAAGATATAAAAGTGTAACAATGACATCTTTACTCCATAGTATCTTTTTGTTTATGAAACTTGTTTGTGTGTTTTGGATGATTGTATTTTGGTTTTATTACATGAATAAATTTCAATAATTTTTTCATGTGTTCCTTATTCTAGATTTCAATTTGCATGAAGTTAATTGGTTCTTAATGATTTGGTTTTGATTTAGGGGATTCCTAGTCTAGATCAATGGTGTTTAGGGGATGCCTAGCACAAAATATGAATTATGCATGTTTAATCGGAATTTAGGGTTATGGAATTTCGATACGTAGTGTTGTTATTTACATGTGTTAATAAATGAGTTAGATTATGGATTAAGATGATCACTTGTAAATATGTTAGTCTTAGATTTTATTTTCGGTCTAGTGAGTATGTTTAAGATTTTATGTTCTTTAATTATTTTTACTTGTCTATGAGTGAAGCATGTTAGAACTTAGGATCTCTATGTGTGTTTACTTGCTATCTTTTGTCTTTTATTTTTGTAGATTAGACAAACCAACTCCTAAACCCCCCATACCTTTTATTTTATGTTTACAAACGTTGTCATACATTAGTACCATCAATCCCCGGTTAAGAACGATCCCTGCTTATTAATGCTACATCTACAAATAAGAGTTTTAAATTGCATACGTGTGAACTATGTGTTGAGTGTCTACTTTGTCTTAATATTTGATGCATGTTTTACGCGTATCAACAAGCACCATTGGCCATAGTAAAGGTACTTTGGAGTATTCCTTGTGTATTCTGACCCCTTCCAACATTTTGATTTGGATGTTTGCCTTGAATATTTTGATGTGTGCCTCTTCCACCAAATTAATTATTCTCATCTCCTTCATTGTAACGGTTTCCAGTGTTCCTGCCTTGATAACTTCTGTTGTTGTTTCTTCCAGCAAAGAAGCCAGTGAACATAGAGTCCATGAGACCATGCCATAAGGATTGACTTGTGGTGGTGAATTATAGGTAGATGTGGATGATGAGGCAACAAAAGGCTGTGAGATGCTAGTTTATGAGGTATGAGCAGACGTTGAAGCAGATGAGGTGGCCATCATAGCATGAAGAGGTGGAAGTACATCCTCATTATCATCAACAACATTAAGATCATTCTCAGTTGCTTAAAGAAAAGTCCTCAACTCTTCAAGAGAGCTATTGAAATATTGGCCTTTGATCACTTGTTTTATGGCATGATATGACTTAGGCAAACCATTTAATACAATAACCATAATGCCATCTTCAGTATACACTCCGACAGCTTCAAGAGCATCCCTGGCCTCTTTGAAACGATCAAGGTATACCTCAATAGTATCAAAAACTTTTTGAAGTTTCTGAAGATTAGCTTTCAGTTGCATAACATTCTGTTTATTTAGTGCAGCTAATTTGAGTCGCAGTCTAGTCCACATTTCATGAGATGTGCAAGTACCAACTACAGCTTTTACAGTTGCGTTACTTATGGTTTGACCAAGCATAGTCACAATGCTTTGGTCTTAAGTTCTCCATACCACATAATCATCATTCATAATCTGAGTTTCATCCTCAGCAATAACAAATTGAGGTGGACATTTAATGGATCCATCAACAAATCCAAACAAGTTCTGACTTTGAAGAAAGGATTCAAGTCTAAAATTCCTGCTAGGGTAATTAGTAGCATCAAGTAGAATATTAGGAAGAAACACAGCAGTAGTGTGAGTAGATTGTGTATACAGATCAAAAAATAGTATGAGTAGATCTTCAATTCCAAAATTAGATCTTCAATTCCAAAATTGAACACAGATATGAATTCACAGTAGAAAACCTAAGATTCGATGCAACAGAGAAGATGAACAGCAACAGATTTTGTACACAACGAGAGATCAAATTGCTTTCAACAAGTAGAGAATCAAATATCTAAGACAAAAATGAATGTTGTTAAAGAACAAAGAAGAAGACTGAGAACTCGTCAAGGCTTGAGGTTCGTCACAGATCGCTGAAGAGATCCAGGCTAGAGAACCTAGATGACTGATACCATGATAGCTCTTCCAAGAGCTTGGAGAAAACTTTAGAAAAGAAGATAATATATATAATGTGTGATCTGTATTAATAATAGCCAGAAAATATTATAGAGTTGTATATATATGTAGATGAAAAACAACGCTAGATGTCAGATTATTGACACGTGTACAACAGTTGTAGGTCACTAAGCAACGAACCATACCATCCATATAACAAGACTAGTCAGCTAACTAATCACAAGATTTAGCTAATTAATCTTCTTCTTAGGTTAACACAAATAACCAAGAAGCTGCGGTTTCCGGCGAAAAAACCACTATGGTCATCGAAGCTGCTAAGGAGGAAGGAGTCATAACCCCCAATCCTAACCACATCAAGGGACTTGCCACAGATTGGTAAGAAGATCAATGACAAGCTGACTCTCCGGGGGTTGGAATTTAATTTGTTGCCAGCTACTATTTCAACTGTTGAAGAAGCCATCGCCACTTTCATGCAAATCATGTCGCTGGCCAAAGAATCTCTAAGAGAAACTCTTGTTAGAGGTGAATTTGGTGATCAGGTCAATGAGGAGAGCATGCATGGCATTACATATTAACTTGATGAGGAGTATTGTCACCGTGACCTAAGAAGTAACTTCCTGAGAAACTGAGGTCAAGCATATCCTAACTTCTTCAGATGCCGACCGGAAAGACATTGTACATATGTATGATGCAAGGAAG
The DNA here is from genome assembly GCA_946800695.1 of Geum urbanum. Taxonomy (NCBI): domain Eukaryota; kingdom Viridiplantae; phylum Streptophyta; class Magnoliopsida; order Rosales; family Rosaceae; genus Geum; species Geum urbanum. Next base: position 2,467,419 of record OX327013.1, on the reverse strand, counting down.
AAGAAATTAGAGGAGGAATACAGCCTTATGAACGTAAGGTTGGTGAACTCGGTCTGGAGTTACATCGAGCAAGTGCACTACTGGAGGAGAGCGCCAAGGCGACGAAGAAACTTATCTTCGTCGTCTCAGTTCAAATGAGGCGACGAAGAAACCTCAGAAATGAACTACGTTGCTTCAACGCCACTGGGGTGACGAAGAACGATCTTGATCGCTTCAATAAACTGAGGCGACCAATATGAAGGGACGAGAAGTGTCTTCGTCGCCTCGATTGAATTGAAGCGACCACGTTTTCAATCTTCGTCGCTTCAATTGAAGCGACCAAGTTTGCAATCTTCGTCGCTTCAATTGAAGCTACCAAGTTTTCAATCTTCATCGCTTCAATACATTGAAGCGACCAAATGTTCAATCGTCGTCACTTCAATGTATTGAAGCGACCAAGTTTTCAATCTTCGTCACTTCAATACATTGAAGCGACCAAATGTTCAATCTTCGTCGCTTCAATATATTGAAGTGACCAATATTGTAATCTTCGTCGCTTGAACACATTGAAGCGACCAAGTTTTCAATATTCGTCGCCTCGGTGTGATTATAATTCCAGATCACATATCTGTTCTTTCATTCTCTAATCAATTTTCTCTTCTTCTCTTCTTCTTCGTTTTTCCTCCACCCCCAATCTCATCATTGAAACCCTAGATCTCTTCTCATCCTTTTCTTCTCCCTCGGTCCGACCAATATTGAAGACCCACTCCATCTCTGCGTAGACGAGAAGAAGGCTCTGCGAGGTAGCAAGTCTCTTAGCAGCTAGTCTCAGTAGGCTGCTGCACCCTGAATTTCAAGAGGTAAGATATCAGATTGAAATTCAAAATTTGAAAATTGAATTGGTTAATTGAAATTTGATAAGATTTTCAGGGCAAAAGTTTGGGGGAGTGTGTCAATGGAATCATCATGTTCCAGTGTAGAAGAAGCTTCAAGGCAAAAGCAAGAGCAACCAAGCCCAAGAATACAGATTTATTCAACGTCTGATACAGTGTCTCCCTTTTGGAGAAACAAGTATGAAAAAGAGGCCAAGAAGGTGGTTGTGTTCTATTTCACGACTATGCTACTGGTGACCTTGCTCAGGTTGATCTCGAATATGTTTCTTTCCTATTCATTTGTTGTCTTTGTTTGTAAATGTAATTTCATTGCATGATTCCAGTATAAAGTTTCTCATACTCTGCCTTACTGTCCCCTTTTACAGGAAAGATTGAATTGAAAGGAACTTGATCAACATTTTTAATTACTATGTGGTGACCCCATTTTTTTTGTTCGATACATAATTACTTATGGTTTTGCAATTTTGAGCAATTTTGTATCAATCTGACAAATAAGGTCAGATTGATACATTTATGTGGTGACCCCATTTATTACCTATTTTTTTCTTCTTTGAAAAGATATATTATAGAAGTGGTTTTACATAATACTTCAAGAATCATCAATCTTTCTAGCTACATATACACATCTTTGGAACACATATCGACCTCTCCCTCATCCGGCAGTCCAGAAATCAACTCCGGTAGTCCACTCTTTAATTTTGGGGCTTTACTGTTTTGATGTATTGTGGTGTGTATGTGATGGTTAATACTAGATGCGTATGTGTATTTGGCATGGAATTGTGTTGTTATGGAATTGTGTTGGTGGAATATTTCAATCATGGAATTGTGTTGTTATGAAAAATGGTGCACTCCATGTGTTTGATTAAATGTCTGAATGAACTTCGAGTCGACTTTTGTCAAATAAGCTCATGTCTTATGCATTGTATCTTTTCCCATCTACTTGTTCATCTTTACATAACTAGGGCACAACTGCACATTGTTGTTCAATTTGAATTGATTTGTGAATTATAATTAATTGAGTACGTGGACTATTTGTTCAATTTGTTTTGTGACATTATTTGCTTAAAACCTTATTTTCTGTTTTGCATTTGCCATTGTGATTCTTTGTGTACTTAATAAATGAAAGAGTAATAGAAGCTCATTTTGTTTATACCTTGTATAGAATAGTTCATGAGAATAACCAAGAGCTGCAGACTAATTGAAATTGCATCGTTGAATCTACAGGAAAGGCATTAGAATCAATGAAATACTGAAAGAGATAAGGGCAGCTTTGAGAATGTGTCGAGACTGAAATGAACTGGGAGTTCGGGTGTGAAGTCACGAGGTTTATATAGTAAAGAGACTATGGGCCTTTTCTTCAGTATTGGTCAATGAATTTCTCGTTCTCCATCTGTTCAATTGCTGTGGGAATGGTAATAGAGATAATTGTCATGTACCCGATACAAGACAGAGACTATCGCCCTGCACCTTCTTGTGCTTCTCATTGGTGGAATTCCCAATAGCAATGCCCACGGTTCTGTCCGTGACAATGGCAATTGGTTCTCTCATAGACTGGCACAGTAGGTACGTTTAATTTCATGTGAATGCTACAACTGTATGTAGTTATTGCTTTTTGGACATGATTAACTCTGTTCATGATGACTACAGGGAGCTATTACAAAGAGAATGACAGCCATTGAAGAAACGGCTGGGATTGATTTTGTAGCGACAATACTAGAACTCTAACCTTGAACAAGCTGACTGTTGACAAAAATCTTATTGAGGTAGTTTGGGAGCAGATTATTTGTTATACAAATTATTCTTTCTGATGAAATTCTAATTTTGTTTGAATTTTAATTATGTGTAGGTTTTCGCAAAAGGAGTGGATGCCGATACTGTTGTTTTGATGTCAGCTCGAGCCTCCAGGACAGAGAATCAAGATGCAATATATACTGCAATAGTTGGGATGCTGGCTGATCCTAAGGAGGTAAATGCTGTTGTCTTCCTTAAACATCGATATGACACCCATTTGTAGGTGTATATTGTTAATTTTAAATTTAAGTTTGAATTGTTATATATGTCTAACATGATATCTGACTTGATAATCCAAATCTTTCTCGATGTCTAGGCACGCGCTGGCATTCAAGAAAAACACTTTCTTCCTTATAATCTTACTGATAAGCGAACTGCATTAACCGTGATGGTAAAATATTTAATTGTTTTTTTCCCTTTCACCCAATGGAGCGACGAAGATTGATCGATCTTCGTCGCTTCAGTGTAAATGAGGCGACGAAGATTGCTCAATCTTCGTCGCTTCAGTGGAAATGAGGTGACAAAGATTGATCAATCTTTGTCGACCTATTTTCACCAATGTTGGTCGCTCAAACAGAGGAGCGACAACTCCTATATTCGTGGCACTAATTCGAAGCGACTAAGATTGCCTTTGTCGCGTCAGTTAAACTGAAGCGACGAAGTTTTATCAATCTTCGTCGCCCCAATAGTGAAGGGACCAATCTCAGGCGACGAGGCGTTGACGACGAAGACTTGGTCACATCTCATCGAGACGACCAAAAAATGATCCAAGGCGACCATAAAGCTTCGTCGCCTCGGATCTCTTCCCCAATAGTGGTGATGTTTGATGTGTTGAAAAACCAGATAGGGAGATATACACATCTTCATTACGAGGTCAGATCTCTTTCCTATATTCTAATGGGCAGAATGAGGCAAAGGACGCTCGAATGGATGAAGGAGATGATGCACAAGAAGGAAACCTTGGCAAAATATGGGGGTTATAGGCCGGACCGCCGGAGTTTATGCCTGAACATAATAGACACGTTTCCGAATGCAAGAAATTCATCTACGGAATTTCGATGATAAGAAAACATCGATCCTATAAGATAGTTGTGGAAGGTATTGGAGAGATTGAAGTTGAAGGTCTGAGGAAGTACTCTCGAATGAATGAGATTGCACACAAGGTAAGAAGTTTACGAGGACATTTGTTGAAGAAATGGGTTCCCATTTGAAGGAGAGTGTTGCAAACGTTGTGGATGGGTTTATGGATAAGGAGAAGTTTGATATGTTAATGCTGAATACATCGGAAAATGGTATTTGGTTTAAGGAGACGCTTGAGAAATATTCTTCGACACGTAAGGATCTCAAGAAGAGAATCGAAAAGCTCATCAAAGCTAAGGAGATCTGCGAAGGCTAGGGGTCAAGAATACTTCATGATAGCAGCAACCTACCTAGCTCTCGTTCTAGTTCTTTCTTCTTGCATTGCATGCCATCGATGGTTTTTCCTTAAATTTTCTTTTTCATTCTTGAATCACATAACTTGGTTTTTGTAGTGAGCGTTTCGGATCTCTGACTTTCTTCTTTGGAAGTAGTATCGATCAGGTGACGATTACACTACGGTACGTAGTGGTTATGCAAAAAATTGGAAAGATATTTCTCTATAAGATTGTTTTTGGTCCAAGTTTGATCATTTGGTGGTACTTGGCCCAGGCATCCTATCGATCGATGTTTTGGGCTTCTACCTTAACTTCTGTTTAGCGACATTGTAATTAAGCAGCAACCAACACATGACAAAATAGCCATCGGAATACATATGGCCATCTTTATCAGAAAGTAATTCATCAACTCGATCTATCAATCTAACCAACAAACTAGCTTGAAAGCAATTAATTAGTTTGTAATGTTGTTTCATACTTTTCGGTTCTTCGTCTATTTGGATCGAGTGAGTGGGGTCTTTTGTTTACATTAATTTCACATGATATCATGATATATATGATGAAAATGAAATGGATCGAATTGACTACGCTTACCGGCGTATGTACCATCAACATATACAGTACGTGAACCTTATGTTGATGACTTGTGTAAAACTCTAATACGTCCGAGAGACCGAGTCTTGCTCGATCACTTTGTCAATACTTTGGTCTAGTACTATCTCTAATATATATCAAAAAATTATATGATGTTGATAGTTGTACGAGCTTTGTTAAGGATATCTTAGCTAGTAAAGCAAACATGTCATGCTGTTTGTGACTAATCAAACATCAGTGCTAATTAAAAATCTAATCTTTATCGTCTACGAACTGCACCGGTGGTTATAGGCCAGGCACACAAATGCCTCACCTGAATTTTTGGAGAACAAAAAATTTATATATACATTTTTACTATAAAATCACATATTTGATTCATATATATGTTTATTTAGTCATTCTAAGAAGTTATGTTATCCAGTTAAACGTTTATTTTATCCTAACAAAATAAGAATCTCTTTTTGCAAACATACGTACACCCGTTTATCATTAATTAGCTCTCACATTTTGCCTTCTCCACATATCATTATCATTATCTACAAAACAATGAGTTGGCATATTTTAAAGTCAAAATAAATTTTGACTAAACTCTAATTTGTTCTCAAAATATCTAATTTTTATTTTTGTCTTGATGACTTTTTTTCTCATGATCCCATGTGTATTATTTTCTCTTTCACATAAATTATCAAATACGAATAAATTTTTTGCCATATCTAGACAAAAATCTTCTCTCCGTCACTGGCGAACTGCATGCACTTGGAGGAGGATAGCCGATTAAGCTATCCGGCCGACCTTCACATCTTGGATCAACACTCACATTTGACCATTACAATAAAAGCGGAGGTAGTCATACGTTGTTGGATCGTTTAAATCTCGAATCAAAATCAAGATGGTGGGTGGTCAGGGTCATCACTCACACCATCCAATCGATCTCCACTGTCCGATGAGGTCGGCCGTTTCAAAATCAAATTGCAAATTCATGTGGATGTGCATGTGCCCTAGCTTCTCGTTCATTTTTCATGACAAAGTACCTGCAAATCCAGTTTTCCACCACGTCTATGGCGTGTATGTCATCTATACGTAAGCCCTAGTACTCACTCAACAACTTTTTGCCACGTGGGTTACGAATATTTCCATGCATATTTGGATTTCTTAACCTAAAGCTGTTACTTTCGCATTAACGAGTAGAATTTAGTACAAAAGAGACCTGTAAATCACAATGATGGTTCTCTTTGTACCAGACTATATATAAACGTCGATTGTCACTTTCCAGATGGCGACCGATGCCGTCCTTGCCCAGCAATCACGTCAAAAGTTGGTCGTTGTTTTGAAAGAACCCAGTAAATTACAGGCGAAAAACACAAAACAGAATTTATGAAAAGAATTAAACAAAATTCAATTCAGAAAGAAACACAAAAGAACAATGAAGGAAGAGAACCTAGCAAAGCATACACTACAGGATAACAAAAGCGGTTCGCAAGAATGCTAGCAACAAATCTAACTCATTTTTGCTTTGACATTTGGAGGTCCTAGCTTATTATAGCAGTATGGCACTAGCTAGTTTCAGGACCCAATTAGCTAGTATCCGAAATGTCATTAAATCAATTTAGTGTTGTTGGCATGGCAAGACATACCTTCTCCCAACCCCCATAATTAATTGTGTATGTATCAATGTATGTACTCTAGCTTTTAAGTTTTAACTACCAGCCCTAATTAAGTTTCGTATTGGGTGGATGGCTCAAAAGCCTCAAATGATCGAATAATGCGTTCTAGCTAGTTTCCATACATTATCCATAGCAACAAATCGATCTTGCGTGTTTCTTACTGCCTATATATTATCACTACTGGAGGAGAGCTTTGGAGCGACGAAGTTAAGTTTCTTCGTCGTCCCAATTAAATGAAGCGACAAAGAATGGAATGGTAGCCTCAGAAATTATTTACGTACGTCGCTTCAACTCACTGAGGCGACGAAGATTGATCTTTGTCGCTTCAATACCATGAGGCGACCACTTCTTTACATTCCAAGCGACGAAGATATTCTTGGTCGCCTCGAAAAAAATTGGGGCAACGAAGATTGATCAATCTTCGTCGCCCCAATTTTTTAAAAACTGAATCTGCTCTCCTTTTTAAAGTCAAACCCTTCATAAAGTTGAAATTTTGGGAAAATAGTTCATTCGCATTCTGGAGCTGTTCTTATGCGATTTTGGGAGAAATTTGAGGAAATTGAGAAAGAATGTTGTTCTTGCCATTCATTTGATTCTTAAGTAAGGTTAGTTTGATTTGTATCTCTTCAACTCTCTTTATGACCATAATACATGTTAATTTAGAAGTGAAAATGAAGTTTATGTGAAATTTTTGAAGTTGAATTGAATATGGTCTTATGTTGTAGTTTTAGTGTTTGAATAATTGAATTGTGATAAATCATGTTATGGGTTCATGAATAATGTTTAAACTTTGGTTAAATTTAGTGAAATTTTTTATGATTAGTGTAGATTAGGTGTATTGGTCTCAATTAGTAGTGTTATTAGGGTTAATCATGAAATTGAGTGTATGGTTAAATATAAACGTGGTGTTTATCAACTTAGAACTCCCGTTTGAGAATCAACAACTCATCTAGTTGATCGAGTTGAGTTGTTGATTCTCGAATTGTCCCATTTTTGGACACTTTAGGTGAACATGACTTTGTTGATCCTTTTGCTATTCATGTGATTTCAATTTCAGTTTTGGGATATGGTTTCGACAGTGTCTCCTTTCAATGTTCCCCGAGTGCAAATTAGGTTGTTTAGATATGTGTGCACTCGGGGAACTGTAGGGAGATGCTGCCGAAATTTCCCTAAACTGGAGCTAAAACGTATGGGTGCAAGAGAGTTGACAAATGTCGTGTTCCCCTGAAGGGGATAGGACCCAACCCAGAGGCATAAGCCGAAGAAGTGTGGGGTTTTGGTTGAATCGTAACTGTGGCGTGGTAACTTTGTTCATATTGATTGTTTATGTTGACAGGAAACATGGAAGGACACCCAGACAAAACTTGGATGACATATCATCATGCTGATCTAAGGTACATCACATGCATATTCGAGTTTATGAATTTTGCCCGGCGACATAGTAACGGAGCCGATTATCACTTCTGCCTGTGCAAACGTTGTAAGAACGGTCCGTTCAAGGTTACTATGGATGCCATGTATCATCACTTGTCACACAGTGGTTTGAGTCCGGATTATACTATATGGCACCTTCACGGGGAAGTTTCTAGTGAACCAGCAATGTTCAGTCAACGAAGACAGTGGCTTCAAGATAGAGTCGGTCCTTCTAGTGGTGCCGGTCCTTCAGTGAACCCGCAGTTGGAGATTCTACATGATGCATATCCGTATTATCCTGGATACCATGCAGATGCACCCCAAAAATTAGTGGAAGATAATTCTGGCATGAACTTCAATGACATGGTAGACGATGATTATGAAAAGTACGATAGATTATTGATGGAGTCACAGACGCCATTATATGAAGGCAGTGAGGAAACTGTTTTGAGTGCCATATTAGATGCAATGGAAATGAAAAATGAAAATGGATGGTCGGACACAAGTGTTGACTCTTTATGTATTTACATTAATAAACTTCTTCCTAAAGGGCATACATTCCCCTATTCATACTCGAGAATTAAAAAAATCTTGAGTTATCTTTCACTCGGTTACGAAAGAATTGATGCGTGTGAGTTTAGCTGTGTGTTGTTCAGGGGGGGGGGGGGGCGCTTGTAAACGAGAGGATTTGTCCAGTGTGTAATTCTGAAAGATATAAGCCATATACGAATGATATTTCCAAAAAAATGATTCGTAACTTCCCTTTAACACCAAGGTTGAAGCGTTTGTTTATGTCCCCACATACTGCCAAGCATATGCAATGGCTGGGGGAGCGGATATGCGTGGCTGGTAGCCTCAGCCACCCAGCTGATGGAGAAAAGTTTCAACATTTTGACAGAACTTTTATAGGTTTCGTATGGGACTGCAGGAATGTGCGCCTTGGAGTTGCAACAGACGGTTTCAATCCATTCGGAACAATGTGAACTTTTCATAGTACATGGCCCGTTGTTGTGATGCCGTACAATCTACCACCGTCAATGTGCATGAAGAAGAAATATAACATATTATCAGTGTTGATTCCAGGCCCGACCTAAATCTCCCGGAAAGTGTCTTAGTGTACTCATTGAGCCAATGATCGAGGAGCTAATACATTTATAGGTCGTTGGAGTCCATACTTTTGATCGAATAGACAATAAGGTATTCTTGATGAAGGCAGCAGTGATGTGGACTATCAGCGACTTTCCTGGTTTAGGGATGCTTGCGGGGTCAACGGTGAAAGGGTACAAGGCATGTCCAATTTGTCTAGATGAGCTAACTTCAGAGCATATATGTGGGAGGATAGTTTATGAATGTCATCAAAAATGGCTCCACCAAGACCACCCTTGGCAATTGAGTAAGGCATTTAACAGGAAGGTGGAGTTTGGCGGAAGACCCTATCAGAAGAGTGGAGATGAAATTTTGGAGGACATTAGGTCACATGTTTACCCTATTCATAGCCAACATGACGACTTGAAGGTGTTGTACAATCCGAATAACAGATAGTGTTGGACTCATGAAAGCATATTTTGGAAGCTGCCTTATTAGTCATCATTGAAGATCAGACATTGCTTAGATGTCATGCACATTGAAAAAAATGTGTGTGACAACATCCTTGGAACCATTTTTGCGATTGATAAGAAGTCTAAGGATGGTTCAAAAGCTCGCGCTGGTTTGAAGAAGAGGAATGTGCAAAAAAAAACCAGTGGAAAAGAGAGGGTGACGAGGGGAGGGCGAAGGTTCCTCATGCACCCTTTTTAGTTAAAAATGATGGTCTAGAAGATGTGTTCCAGTGGTTCATGGATGTTAAGTATCCTCTTTGTTATGTAGGTAGTTTGAGAAGTAAGGTGAAAGTGAGTTCCCCGTCACAGTTTTATGGATTGAAGACGCATGATTGCCATGTATTGCTTCAACGTCTTCTTCTAGTAGTTATCAGAGGGTTCTTGCCAGAAAACGTTATGAAACCATTGATAGCACTGTCAAATTGGTTTCGTCAACTATGTAGTATGGAGCTTAAGAAAGAGGTTGTGCGTGACATGGAAACTAAGATAGTGATGATTCTCTGTAATTTGGAACTCATTTTTCCTCCACATTTTTTTACATCTATGGTTCATCTCATGGTTCATCTGCCTGAACAAGTATTCCTTACAGGTTCAGTACACTATACATGGATGTATCCAATTGAAAGGTAAAATATTTTTCATTGCTAATATTATGTTAGTTATGTAATATGTAGGCAATTAGGAAAATATTGTACTAACCCTCTATGTGTTTTTGCAGGCAATTAGGAAAATATAAAAAGTCTATGAGGAATACACGTTACCCGGAAGGTAGTATTGCTGAACGATACCTCGTACATGAGTCGGTGACGTATTGTAAGTCTTATCTCAGACGGAAAGACCACGAAGATATCGACACTTCCCCAGAGTGGAATATCAGCTGTGTTTCACTCTTAGTAAGACCAGATATTATCGATCCAAAGCAAAACAAGTATTCTACATGGACGATCCAAAGGCCGGTGGTACTTGGAAGGTAGTACAAGAAATGTCGCACCGCAATGTCTACAGTGCTTAAGTACTTGCCATAGATGAAAACATATCGTATACAGGAGATCATATATTCAAGCCTTACCAAGAGGACACTCCCACGGTGATACAATTTTACCAAGATCTTCAACTACTTTTGGATGAAGAAGGAGACGAATACGAATACGAGGACGAGGACGAGGACGAGGACGAGGACGAGGACGATGACGATGACGAGGACGAGGACGAGGACGATGACGATGACGAGGACGAGAACGAGGATGAGGACGAGGACGAGTACGAGGACGAGGATGATGACTAAACTAATATTATTATGAATTTTCTTTAAAGCATACATTATACATTATGTATTTGAAAAAATTATTTCTATTTTTTGAATTTGTAAAAATAACACAAAATGAGGCGACCAAGATATCAATCTTCGTCACTTCATATGTTCGAGGCGACCAATAATCAATCTTCGTCGCTTCTTATGTTCGAGGCGACCAAGAATACTTCTTCGTCGCTTCAGTCAGTCCAGGCGACGAAGAAACCAATCTTCGTCGCCTCGTCTTGATTATAATTCTAGATCTAGGTTCAGTTTTTCTTTCTTCCTCACTTTATCTCCCTTTTTTCGTTTATCCTCCGCCTCCGCCCCCATCATCATCGTCGAATCCCCTAAACAACACTAATTTCCCTCCCCCTAAACACTAATCCAACCCTCCCCGAATCTCATCATCTCCCTCGGTGTCCAAAACCCTCACTCTCCGCTCTGCAATTCTCAAACCAAAGTCTGCTCTCAACATCGAAGATCTGCTCGCGTCTCTCTTCATCTTTCGCGTGTTCCGATCTTCACCAAGGTATTCTCCATCTCTCTCTATCTAATCCCAGATCATCCACTTTCAAAGTAATGAGTGAAGAGGAATATGTAGTTTTTGGAAATCTTACTTCAGATAGCATGTATGAAAGGTAAGCCATGAGTATCATAAGAGCAACTTCACGGTCAGTTGAGTGTCTGATTTTTCACATTACGAAAGATGTGATGAGAGAATTACCCTTGAAAATGTAAAACAAGCCCAAGGTAGAAAAGAAAAGAACAGGACAAAGTAAGTGTGCTGGATTACGCAGTACATGATGTGCAATGATATAAACTCACACAAGATAGTGTTTGAAATCCTAGAGTAAGAAACTTTTTACTAACCTGCCAAATTAGAGCTTTTTAATAACATATGCACTAAGTAGTCCAGCCTGCAACATAGTGGAGATATCAAAACTAGGTCATGCATGCAGTAACAAGGAACCACATATCTACATGTTTTGAGAGACTTACTACAACTCCCAGCAATGTACTTGCAGCAAACAAATATAAAAAGTTCCCCATAAATTGCATAACAGTGCTTGTATTGATGTTGGCCAGGTCGAAGCTCTGGATAGCATTGAAAAGTACAATCGATGTGGCATCATTAACTACACCTTCCCCAAAAACCAAGCTGTATAATAGAGGCGTCTCATCCAGATTGAGCACCTGCATTGACAATTTGGATTAATTCTGTATGTTGTTCATGAATCTAAAGAGCTAAATATTCACAAGGCCAGGCATACCTGTAAGGTGCAAACTGAATCGGTTGCAGAAAATATTGCTCCAAGTGCTGCAATCGAGGTATAAAACATTAAGATGGAAGTAGTTGAATAAAGTCATAAAAGAGAGGAAAATGGAATATACCAAGATAATCTCCAGTTTTTGGTTTTGGTATCCTTTGATCTGTTTGCATAGCTCATATTATTAATCTTTCTGTTTTTGGGTCCAGAGATTTTGATCTGTTCGCTCTTTCACCAGTTTAGAAACATTATATTGTATTTTAAGGTTAGGGCTTTGATACGGCATTTTCCCCTAAAATTGTATTATCTTCTCAAAGTATGGATGATTAATTGGTGTCTTTTGGCATTTTTGTATGGATCTTCATGACAGTGAAGCTTCCACTAATTCTCTTGTTAAAGACTCAAATTCATCTAATGCTCCATACTAATGCTCTATAAGAAAGTCTCTGCACGATTAATGGTTGACTTGTACAATTGCTCTCTGAACAGGAAAGCAGGGCACTTTAATCTATGATCCTAGCATACAATTGTTGATTCTAATCATGTTCAGTTGACTTGTACTATGTTGATAGCTTGATATGAGTCATGTTGTATGTTGTTGAAAATATATGTATATCTAAAATATAGCTTGTTTAATTTACGTGTCTTTGGGCAAAGAATATGTGGCACATGAAAATGAAAATGAGAGGGAATATAAGCACAAGCAAGCAAGCATGCATTTGGAATACGTTGCTTTGTTTTTGGTATATGTACATTTCTGTATTACATGAACATTTTTTTAATATTTTAACAAAATGGCTCCCGGAAGTACAAGTCACCAAAAGAGGAAAGCGGCGCTCTAGCGTCGTGAAGCGTCGGTGGCAGCGGCAGAGGCGGCGGGGCAAGCATTGAGCGGAGCGGCGGGGCAAGCATTGAGCGGAGCGGGTCCTTCCGTGTCAGGCTGCCCCACGGGACAATCTGGGACCCCGTCGGGACATCATTCAGAGGTTTAGGGTTTCACGACGGCCCCAATGCTTGAGGACACCATTCCATTAGTGGAAAATAGCGACCCCACTACTGCTTCAGAGCGCCCTCCTGCCCTCAGCATCCGATGTAAGAAGACCAAACTCCCAGACATGGTGGACATGGCAACCGGAAACGCGACGACGCGGGGTCGTTGTCGGGACAAAGTCTGAGTACCTCGTCCGGATGAACAACAATAAGTGACTAAAGGTGGAATACTCTATGAGGCATCGGGGGCCTGCGACGAGAGAGTTTAGAAGCCTGATGTCTCGAGACATTGGTAGCATCATACGCAGCAAAGTTCCAATGGTTGCGCCTAGCTTTTTGTCACTTAGCGATCTGCAACGCGACGTCGTCAATACTGGTATTGAGGTATACTTACTGCGCTTAGCTTAGTTTGTTACTTTACGGTTTATGTAATTATAACTTTTAATTAACACATTTTAAATTTTTGTGCTAGACGAACTATGACATCCCGGCGACCGATGTGGAGATGTGGAACTTTATTGATACGACGACGCAAACAATCTACAAGGATTGGAAGCATGATTGCCATCAGCATTATCTCCACGTCAGCCAGGAGACTCCTGCCGAGTTCGTAGGGAGGGAAGAAGAATGGACGTAGTTAAAAGGCCACTTCAAAGACCCTGCTTACTTGGTAAGCTTCATAAACTATCCGCACAGTTTTTTGCCAAATATTTTAAATTTACATGTTTATCTATTCTTATTTTTAAATGATTATTTTGTGTGCCAGAAACTGTGCCGACGGAATCGAGGAAACCGAAACAAGAACAAGAAGCAGCATCTCAACCACCATTCAGGATCCCTCGCCCTCTAATACCGAAGCGAGGTGTTGGAGAAGGGGGGTCATAGAGCGCCGGCCGTCCAAACTTGGATTGACGTATACCAGCCGAACAAGAATGCGGCTGAGAAAGTGGTGAGCGAAAATATATTACGTTACATTATTACAATTATTTGTGTTTACCATATTGTAATATTATTTAATTAATATATTTTAATTGAGCAGGCGGCAGTGAAGCGAAGCCTCGACGAAGTCTTGTCGCAACAAAATAATGCAGCGGGTGCCGATGACAGCGATGTGGTTTCCCGAGACCATCCTCTTCCTCTTGATACACAGATAAATATCATAGAGGAAGATGTGGGTTCAAGGCCCGGGACCTCTATAAGAGGTAATACTATAAAATATGTGGTCGTTTATCTCTATTTACGTTTTGCTCATTTTTTGTGTACTATTCAAACATATTTATTTGTTCTTGTTCGACGTGACAGGGGTGGGGCGAGCAGTCACACGCGACCCCAAACCCAGAGGAGGGGCCCGGGTGACCGACAATCTAGAGGAAACCCAATCCCTGAAAAGGGAGGTCGCTGAAGCCAAAGAGGAGGCGCGCCAATCCAGAGAGGAGGAGCGCAAATCCAGTGAGGATTATAATGACCTCGCCCAAAGAGTGCAACAAATGGAGGCCTTCATGCGATCGATCCAAGCTGAGAGTTAACAAGCTCCAGTTCCTCCACCTGCTTCTGGCACGCAATCCAGCCGCAACGCCGTCCCCGACCATGAGTTTACTTTGTGAACAATAGTATTTAGGGTTTGTATAAAACTGTGTACGTTTTAATTTGTGGTTTATTTTTCTATATGACTTGATTTGTGGTTGAATGAATTCGTTTATCATATATTGTGCTTTGAAATTGTGAACTGTCGTAACTTGGTACGTTAATATTTAATTTTTTTCCCTCTCACCCAATGGAGCGACGAAGATTGATCAATCTTCGTCGCTTCAGTGTAAATGAGGTGACGAAGGTTGATCAATCTTCGTCGCTTCAGTGTTAATGAGGAGACGAAAATTGATCAATCTTCGTCGGTTCAGTGCAAATGAGGGGACGAACATTGATAAATCTTCGTTGCTTGAGTGTAAATGAGGTGACGAAGATTGATCAATCTTCGTCACCTCATTTACACTGAAGCGACGAAGATTGAGCATTCTTCGTCGCTTCAAAGGAAATGAGGCGACGAAGATTGATCAATCTTCGTCACCTCATTTACACTGAAGCGACGAAGATTGAGCATTCTTCGTCGCTTCAAAGGAAATGAGGCGACGAAGATTGATCAATCTTCGTCACCTCATTAGCACTGAAGCGACGAAGATTGATCAATCTTCGTCGCTTCGATTGTTGCCCTTGGTCGCCCACCTTTCATCAATGTTAATCGCTCAAACAGAGGAGCGACAAGTCCTATATTCGCGACACAAATTCGACGCGACAAAGATTGCCTTTGTCACGTCAGTTAAAATGAAGCGACGAAGTTTTATCAATCTTCGTCGCCCCAATAGTGAAGGGACCGATCTCAGGCGACGAGGCGTTGGCGACGAAGACTTGGTCACATCTCATCGAGGCGACCAAAAAATGATCCGAGGGGACCATAAAGCTTCGTCGCCTCGGATCTCTTCTCCAATAGTGTATTAGTTTTCACATAAATATGTAATTTACATATCAACATTAAGATTATATATACGGAGAGTCATGTTGTGGTGTTTAGTGATTTTGTGGTCAGTTGTTGTCAACTGTCGTTAGATCTGCATTTAAAAGTATCTATTTAAAGAGCAGTTAGAAATCAATTTAATATCATATGTTGAATACAGATCTAACGGTAATTGACCATGATTGATCACGAATTCACTGATGACCAAAACGAAATTGTATATACGGATATCGTATTAGATAAGTTATAACAATCAAACCTCTCAAGGTACTTAAATATGTGCACATTTGATATATATCATGTACGTTGAGATTTGACGACAATTTCGTGTCTGATAAAATTCGAACACGTGTCTTCAATGATCATGGTATGAGTTCTTATCGTTGGACTACAACTCACCACAATTTGTGCAAATGATTTATTCAGTTCAGAGTTTGTTACTGGTCATGTTGTTTAATTTGCAACGAATCTAAAAGGAGGGTGGATGACAGTTAACCGTCGTCAAATATATCAGAAACATATTCTAAAAGTAGCAAAGGCATGGGAGGAGCATGAGATGTCTCCTTTACATCAAGGGGTTCCTCGCTTTACAGCATCTGCAGTTTTGGCTAGAAATGGAGAGAATGTCACATGATAAAGACAAGAGGATTGAGAGCAATGTGATCGATCATCAAACTGGTGGCATTACACAGAGTACTTAGTGATCGAACAAGATAAGAGATTGAGGTGAGGGGCGTCACGAGAACTAGGAGGAGTTTGTTGGCAAAAAAATGTTTCTGGATATGCATGCTTTCCAAATAGCGGTTTTGTCTTCTTTGCCTTAGCTTAGCCAGCAAGATTTATCATTTGCTTCATCTAGTACGTACTAGCCGTTTGGATCAGTACATTTTGGTATATGCAGACGAAATCTTCTTGTAGCTAGCCGGAGATCGAATTACGATTGAAATATGCAACTTCATTTGTATCGATCTTCATAACAAGTTTTTTTATTTTATTAAAAATGAAGTATGAAGAATCTGAAAGATCGGAGTGCACAGCACGCAATTAATTACGTACAATATATACATTTGTATCATTCTGATCGAATTTGCGTTAATCTAGTTAGAGTGGCACATGCATGGGGAAACCATTCTTGTTACATCAATGCAACTAATTAAGACGATCATTTTGACCCTATATATCATATACTACATCTAATTCTTCTTGAGATCCACATTTCTGCACTCAGATTTCTTCTCCTCCATGGAGTCACATCTTTCATTGGTTGGGGCCGGGGTCAAGACTTTGCCACATCTATGCCTAGTTTTTTTTTTCATTTAGTTAATTTGCAATTTTAGCTAGCTATACCGGGGCTAATTTCAATTAGTTAGCTGGCTTGACCACAGATATATCAAGTCAAAATATAATAAGATAAGCAAGAAAAGAAAATTAAGAACAAACCTGATCGATTACGCTCTCATGAATTTGAAGTAATTAATAATGTTTTTGATACTCAAATTTTTCTTTCTCTTAAAGTACGAGTAATTTTCGACTCAAATCGTTAGAAATATAATCGATTGACGCAAAACTATTAGTAATATTTTTTTTCCGATAGAACTACAAAGTAAGAATTGGAGTTGCACAATTCTATAGTGGATTTCTAAACTTTGATTCATCATGTCCCCTCAATTATATTAATTATTCAATTAGTGTACTGTATCAAAGAGACAAAGACTTGCTTCTAAAGTGAAACATACACGATGAACTTATTGTCAATTAAGGATATTGTTTGATTAACTCACGTTACAAGATCATATTTTGTCAGCTCATTTTAGAAACGAGTCAAATTTCATCTATTCATCTCCAACAAGGGTCAAATTTCATCAACTCATCTATGAATTTGGTTGAATTTCATCAACTTCTCAAAGATGGACACAACTCACATCCACATAGGATCGTGTTCCTTAGCTCGCCTCGGAGAGAGTGCATTGATAACTCACCTCCGAAGAGGGTCGCATTAGTTTGATCAACTCGATCACCTCTTAAACATATCACATTTTATCAACTCCCTTTTGAAAATGGTCGTTTTTTTATCAACTCACCTCCGAAGAGGGCCAAGTTTCATCGATTCACCTTTGAAGAGGGTCAATTAAGTTTGATCAGATCACCTCGAAGAGAGTCAAATTTGTTACCTCATCTCGAGAAAAATTTGCACATTATAAACTTACCTCCGAAGAGGGTCACATTCACTAGTTCACTTGAAAGAAATTTCATATCATTAAGTCCCCTCTAAAGAAAATCGAATTCACTAAGTCGCCTAAAAAAGATTGTATATCAATGAATTGATCACTTTAAAGAGAGTTAGATTTATTAAGTTGCCTTGAAAAAATTGCAGATCATTAACTCGATCATCTAGAAGAGGGTTTTATTTTATCAATCCACTCCAAATAATATCTTATTCTCATCAACTCGACTAAATCAATGTCAAATTTTTCTTTTATTTTCTTTTGGATAGAATTGAAATTAGTCAATATCAAATTGAGAGTAGCCAAACTATTTGTATTTTTTTATTTTTCTAAACCATCCTTATTTAATTTCAAAAAACGAACTCTGTAAATTGACAATGTCCCACGAAAAGTCATCTCATTCTAACCAACAGAAGAAGAAATAAAAAGAAGGAGATGGAAAGAATGGAAAAGACGACCCTTCTATATTTTTGATTTGTTTTTTGGATTTTATTGTTTAAACAAACCAAATACACTATCTCTGCCTCTTGCAATTACTTATAGAGAGACCGAGAACTATCCAACAGCAAAAGCAGCAAAAAAAACCCAGCAGAAAAAGAACAAAGAAGCAGAAGAACTACAGAACCGAAACACAAACCAGCTCTGCATACTCACAAAACCCAACAACTCAATCTTCAAGAACATTTGACAAATTCTGTGTTTGGTTATGGCTACTGATTCTTAAAGACCATCAAGACCACAGATGCAGAAGAACAAGTGTTTAGCATTGGCGGCACTGAGGAAGCTGCTAACGTGCGCCATATGTGTAATAGCTCTCTTGGCTCTCTTCTCTGTCCACGTCCCAGTTTTCCCTTCCTCCAAAGTCCCTAGCTTCTCTGACCCCTTCAAGCTCCCAACGGTGATGTCTCTCAGCTCTCTCATCTTGCTTCCTGGAAACCCAAATCATTCAATTTTGGGGTTTCTTGATTTAATGGGTGCCAACTGTTGATAAAGTTTACATTTTTATGGATTTTATGAGTACCATTTTGTTCAATTCTTCAGTGGGGTTTGGATTCTGATCATTACAATAGTTAGTGCTAGTTTGATACTGGGTTTGTTAATGATTTGAGAAAGGTTGTGCATTTTTCTTTGATGGGCTGTGTTTTAGGTGTTGTGTTATGTGTTTCTGGATTTTTGAGTCAATCTGTGTGGTGTTGTGGTGCAAGTATTCATTGACTAGATTTGACTTCCCGTTCAGGAAGTTTCTTTAAAGAGTTTTACTTTCTTTTGAAGAAAAGAAGCACCTTTTGTGTTGTTCATTTTTGTTTGGGGAAGTGTTTTTTGTTGCTGGGTGATCTGAATTGTTATGTTCATTTTATGCTTTTGCTGATTTTGAAGCAACATGAATTTTGTGTATCAGAAGTTGACAACCGAGCAGAGCTGGACTCAGGAGGTTGCTCCGCCCCATTTGTGGAAAGTGCCTCTCCCTTCTCGAAAGGTCTGTCTAGTGATCTCTATACTTATGTTGTTATAATCACATTTGATTGCCATGTAAAAAGAAAAAGACCTTTTTATCAATTTGGCTAGGCCCCGGAGTCTATACATTTGCTTGTTGACATGAAAAAAATTATGCATCTGTCTGATTCTGTCATGTCATGCATTCATTTTGATTTGACAGTTGGATAATTCAAGTGGAATATTGGAAACTGATAAGCTATGGAAGCCTCCGCCAAATCGCGATTTTGTGCCATGTGTAGAGCCAAGTACCAATTATACATGTAAGTTATTGATCAAATGTTACTTTTAGCTATCTAATATTCTTGGCTCATCTGTGTTATTGATATGTTCCTCTTGCTGGTTGTTTATTCAGCTCCGACAGAGTCCCGCGGATACCTTCTAGTTCATACAAATGGTGGACTCAATCAGATGCGTGCTGGGGTTTGTAACCACTCTCTTTCTTCAACAGCTCACTCTACATACTTTATTTTGACTAATTAACATATGAAATATTTTATGTTGAGTTTTCCTTGTGTCCAGATTTTTGATATTAAAGCTTCAAAATCTTTATCTTTTATTGGTAAGAACTATGTCGAGTATTCATATCCTTTCTCTGTCAGTACGTGTACTAAAATTTTCATGGAGGTCATTGAGGCACACCATTGACTTGACCGAACCATCCTGGGTTTCTGTATGGTTTGATGTATGTATGTAAAAACGCTACGATAGAAAACCTGCAATCTTTATAGTTGAGTGGGAACCATTAAGCTGCACACAATATGTACGCATGTGGTTGTATCATTGACATGAACTAATGTATGTACCTAGCTGATGAAATTTGTGAATTTTCTGAGATACAGGAACAAAATATGCTTTTTCTTTAGCATGTATATGAATATTTATGTGTAATTATACTGCACAGATGTACTTAATGAACATCTGGTTTTTTTTTCATGGAGTTTAAATATGTCACTCTTGACTTGCAGATATGTGACATGGTTGCTGTAGCCCGTATAATAAATGCCACTCTTGTAATCCCAGAACTTGATAAACGATCATTTTGGAATGACTCTAGGTAGCATTTTTGCTTATTTTTGGGTCATAACTGTTTTTTCGCCCTTGTGATTTCTATTGAAGAAATTTTATCACTGATGCTAAACTTTTGCTCTATTTGTTTGTTTCACAGCAACTTTTCAGATGTTTTTGATGATGATCATTTTATCAATGCTCTATCCAATGATGTCAAAATTATAAAAAAGCTTCCGAAGGAACTGGCGAGCGGTACAAGAGCTGTTAAACACTTTAGAAGCTGGTCCGGTATGGATTATTATCAATATGAGATAGCTAGTATGTGGGAAGAATACGAGGTGTGATTTTTGGATCACTCTGGAACACATTCTTTATTTTGAAGTATTTGAATGTCGTAAAATCATATGATGAACGTTATTTTTTCCGTTAGGTTATCCGAGCTGCCAAATCTGATTCTCGCTTAGCTAATAACAACTTACCGCTAGACATTCAGAGGCTTCGCTGCCGTGCTTGTTATGAAGCTCTACGGTTTGCACCTCAGATTGAAGCAATGGGGAAGGTAATAATCAAAATCATATGCCCGTTTTATGGAGTGGGATTATTGCATAAGCATCATAAAGAAATTGTTTTTTCATGTTGTAGTTATTAGTAGATCGGATGAGGTCCTTTGGTCCTTACATAGCTCTGCATTTACGATTTGAGGAAGACATGCTAGCCTTCAGTGGATGCACACAGGATTTATCACCAACAGAAGCCGATGAACTCAGAGTCATCCGGTATGAAGTTCTTAATATGGAGAAAAGTTCTTTATCTTAATGAATAGTCCTCAAATTTTTTTGTATCTGACTTATTTACTCATACTTGTAGAGAGAACACTCCATACTGGAAAGAGAAGGAAATAAATCCTATAGAACAGAGGTCTAAAGGATACTGCCCCTTAACTCCAAAGGAAGTTGGGATTTTTCTTTCTGCCCTTGGCTACCCATCAAACACACCCATATACCTTGCTGCTGGGAAGATATATGGCGGTGATTCTCATATGGCTGAACTGCGATCCCGTTTTCCGATACTGATGAATAAGGTGAGAGATGATATGCATCATATAGTTGCTTGATATGTACTTGAATACTCCATTTTATCAAATCACTGAGCTGTCGTTGGGCTAGAAGATGAAGGAAAATGAGGTCATGTATCTTTGATCAATTGATATTATATTATTCTGAGTGAAGGAATGTGAGATGTCAATGCCACATGATCTGTGGAATAAACTCCCCATCACTGTGGAAACTCACTCGTATATTGTGGAAGTTAACAAGTCTATGCATCTAATGATTCTAATCAAATTGACTTCTTTTTTTCCTGGGGGATTGGGACCATTTGATGGAGGTGGCTGAAGGCCATTAATACTTTATAAGTATATTGTTTGCTGTTATTTTATTTTCTCATTTCTTGGTTGTTACTTTCAGGAAACATTGGCATCTATCGAGGAGCTTGAATCTTTTAGCAATCATGCTTCTCAAATGGCTGCACTTGACTACATCGTTTCAGTTGAAAGTGATGTATTTATACCGTCATACTCCGGAAACATGGCAAGGGCAGTTGAAGGTCACCGTCGCTTTCTTGGACACAGGAAAACGATATCTCCTGACAGGCAAGGAAATTTCTAGTCTGAAAATACTCTAAAATACCATTCTATGGATAGAAAAAATTTCAAACTGAATCTGTCCCTATCCTTATTTACATTCATCAGAAAATCCCTAGTCCGACTGTTGGACAAGCTTGAGCTGGGAACGCTGAGGGAAGGCAAAAATTTATCAAATCGAGTCATTGAATTGCACAAGAGACGGTATGTGATCTCTCACGAAGTTGTGTCAGAACCAATTTTCTTTGTTTCTCTTATGGTGGTGTTTATGAGAACGTTTACATTGTTCTCAGACCTATTACTTTGTTGGTATGAACAGGCAAGGCTCCCCGCGGAAAAGAAAAGGCCCCATTACAGGAACCAAAGGCACAGAAAGGTTCCGTTCAGAAGAACCATTTTATGTGAACCCTTTACCAGATTGTCTGTGTAAGAAGGAATTGCCGATGCAAGAAACTCTTTTAACTGTCACAGATATTGCAGAGTAGTGTGCTTCTGGGTAAAAGATTCTTGTGCTGCACGGTGGTGACACCACATTCTTTCGTATTTATTGATGTAACTCTACAAGCTAGTGTTATTAGGCATAGGGACACGGATGTATATGTATATCCAGAGTTTAGGTATAGCTGGTATGTATATCATAGTGTTGATGAAGAGAGAAACACAAGAGGCCTGTGTCGGAGTTGACTTGCTGGAGACGTTGAGATGTGGCCTTCCATCCATGACCAAGGCATGTTTTCTGTGCTGTGCGAAGTTGGCCTGGTTTCAACTTTTAAGAATTAGATATAAGAATTCATTGGGGTTACTCATTCATTAGTGTACTTGTTTAGGAACTACTCCACAATAACTTTGCACTCTTCATGTACTCATAGTCTTTTGATGACAATAACCGTGAAACGAACTTTATTGCTGTCCTTCATTCCTCTCTTTCATTTAGCTGTTCTGATGATGGCAATGAGTTATTATCAATTGACCATAAATCTCTGTTTCTGGTAGCATGGGAAGTTGTTCAGTGAAACTACAATGTTAACTAGTATTTTTTGTCCAGTATCATCCAGATCCCACTCAACAGAAGATAGGATAGCAAATATCACCAGACCACATAAACCATAAAACTCACGAGATGTGGGCCCACGTTGATATCCTTCTTCGCTTTGGCAGTCTCCAGTCTCCACATTTGAAGAACTGTTCTTGACTTTGAAGCAGACTCTGGAGTTGGACTCCTCAAATTTTCTCAAACTGAGAAAGACAATGGCAGTGTCTTTCATATCTACTGTCCCTAAACAGCTCCCTATTATCTCTGTCAATGGTTCTGTTATTACCTCTGCCCCAAGATATCCCACTCTTGCAGTAAGTTTTCTTTACCTAACTTTGTGTACTTAGAAAATGGAGCAATATAGGGTATGTGTTTTATGAAACTTTTGAGAAATGGGTTGCTGTTGGATGACAGAACAGAGCTCTGGTTTTTGTACTTTTCATGTGCTTGACATTGCTTACTTACTACTTAGATATTGATTAAAGCTTTGTGAATTTTGAATTTCAGGCAACTGTACGTTGCAGTAAAATTGAAGCTGATTCTGATAATGAGGATAGGATTAAGCGGAGGAGCGTTCTTACATGCTTTGGTGCTACTGTTGGCTTGGTAAGAGAAATTTTCCTCATTAGTATCTGCTTCTGCATTACATATCTGGAATAATCTAATAACTTTGGCCAAAGTTATGAAGAGTTGAGGAAAATGTAATCATGAAATTGATGGAGCAGTAGCTCTAAATTTCATTGTATTAAAGTGAGTTGATGATGAGTTTCTGCAGTTGTGAAATCTTAGGGACTAGTAAGAAGCTCAGGAACATTTGTTGAAATGGCTGAGGCGGCTGATTTGATACAACGCAGGCAGCGGTCTGACTTTCAAGGTAAGTTTTCAGTTATGTTTTATACTTTGGATGCTGGACCAGAATCATCTACAATCTGCTGCTGATCAAGGTTCACATTCTTTACTAAACAGCAATTATCAAGGATACCTTATATAAGGCTATAAAGGTAAGTCTAAATTATAGTCATAATATTCCTGTATTCAGAACCCATACACAGTTTAGATGATTCTTTACTCAAACCTGTTCTGTCTATGGTGCCCAATTAATTTCTTATCTATCTTCTTTCCATGGCAGGAAAATCCAGATATTATTCCATCCTTACTGACTCTGGCATTGAATGATATCATGACTTATGATAAGGTCAGCCAAAAAACATTTCCCTCTTAATATCGTGCACATCCTTTGTCTGGTTAAATTATTTTAAACGAAGAGTGAGGAAACAAAAAGCTTACTTCCCATCATGGTTTTAGGCTTCAAAAACTGGCGGCCCAAATGGATCTATCCGTTTCAGGTAAATATAATGCAGAGGACTGTGGAATTTAAGTTATGTTTATATGATCAGCAATTTATAACCCATCTAATTCGAACTTGCACCAGGTCTTTGGATGTTAGTTTCACTCTCTTGTTGTTCAATCGTTATTTCTTTCTGTGAAATCTGGTTTTAAATTCTTGGTTAATTTTTCTTGCGTGAAGCTCAGAGATAAGCAGACCTGAAAATAAGGGACTTCTTTCCTCATTGAAATTTGTAGAAGCAGCAAAGAAGGAAATTGATTCTTTGTCCAAGGGCGGGCCCATTTCATTTTCTGATCTTATCCAATATGCAGGTATGCAGTTCAAATATCACAAACTTTGAATTATGCATCATTTACATTGATGACATTGACATTGACATATCTGGGACTGTTATTTTGGCATGAATTCATATCTAGCATAAGTTTCTGCAAGACGATGAACAGACGGTGAGGTTGCATGTGGCTAGTTGGGTGGGATTGGTCGGGTAAGTAGGCTGATACCTTAATTTAGTTTTCTTCATTCTATGCAGCACAAAGTGCGATTAAGCAAACCTTTCTTGCCGCTGCAATTCGTAAATGTGGAGGAAATGTTGAGAAGGGAAGTTTGTTATACACTGCATATGGTTCAAATGGTCAGGTTTGTTCTCAAATGTTGTTCTCTATGTCATTTGGTTTTTACTCAAGGGAGGTGAAATTGGCACCCTGTTTATATTACTTATATACACTGCAATGTCTACAAAATCTTATTTACAGAAACAGTATCCATTCTTGGTTATTTACTACATTATTTTGTATCGCTGATATAGTACTCCTTTGCTTAAATTAGCTAAGATATAAACACATATTCTGACCTTGGAAATCATTTACTTTTGCCAAGTCTTTCACCATTTCTTTCCCCAATTTCACTTGTGTGATCTGTGTCAGCATTTGGTAGATCAATCTGGTTTGCTTATATTTCTGATGAAGATCATATTGCATCCAACATAAAATTGTAAAAAGTATTAGATAAGTACTCTCTTTTTTTCCGAAATGAATGTACTTAATCCTCTGATTGTCAAAAATCAAGAACCTGTTATGAAAATGGTTACTAAAGTACCTTCTTTTCTGGCTTTCAGATCTTAAACACTTGAATGTTCACATCCTTACCACATGGCACGTTTAAGTTGTTTGATAAGACATGCTTGTTTCATAAGCTGCATTCCTTTTTTTGTTATAGAAAATCATGTCTCATAAGCTGCATAACCTGTTTTGTGCTAACAGTGGGGCCTATTTGAGAGAAATTTTGGAAGGGCAGATACCCAGGAGCCTGATCCAGAGGGAAGGGTTCCCCAGTGGGATAAAGCAAGTGTTCAGGAGATGAAAGACAAGTTTACTGCTGTTGGTTTAGGCCCCCGCCAGGTTCTTTTTCGTCATTACTTATTCAGCTACAAACGCAATTAGTTCTCTACTAAGTTCAGCCAAGTACACTAAACAGAACCTGACATCCAGCCGAAGAAAACCTGTCCTTGAGTTACTAATGTTTTTTTTTTCTTATATATGTTGGATGAAGATGATGTGCCAATTAATATCATGATTTAAATGAGCTATGCTATACCTAGCATCTTTGTTTCTAAATTCTCTAGTCATACAGAATCATAAAATGTATATTCTATGATTACTGAAGCAACTTTCTTATTGGTGTCCCAGCTAGCTGTTATGTCTGCATTTTTGGGACCTGATCAGATAGCCACAGAAACTTTATTAGCCACTGATCCAGAAGTTCTGCCGTGGGTTCAGAAGTATCAGCGCAGCCGAGAAACAGTGTCAGAAACAGATTATGAGGTCAGTGCCACGTTTTGAACTCTCTTGCCAAGAGCTAGTAAAATTAGTTGACATGGTTCTCTTCTAAATATAATTATTCTGATTAATAGAGTAATGCGTGACTGATTCAACATTCACACAAGAATCTACTTAACCAATGCTGCATACAGAGCACCGCAGATTAGAATATCCTAGAACAATTGTATATACAGTATATAGCTCCATGTGAAGAAGTTGCAACATGTTATTTGAGCATGATTCAATGCAACTCTGTAATGTACTTGATATCTGCATTTTTGTTTTTGACTTTTTAGTTCTCATTATTGGATGGACATATGATTCTCTTTCAGGTTGATCTGATAACTACTCTCACCAAATTGAGTAGTCTGGGCCAACAAATCAATTATGAGGCGTATACCTATCCAGTCAAGAAGGTTGATTTCAGCAAACTCAAATTGTGAAGAAAGCAACAGATGCTTATTAGAGCAGTACCAGCTCAAGCCAGTGGAACAAACCTTGATTCCACAGCAATTATAGAGGGATTTTAGTTTGGCCTACATTTACAGCTAGATGAAAAGTTATGAAAATTTTAACATATAAATATGCTCCTGTTGTTTGACTTTGCTCTCTGCTCCCGCCCACTTTGTATTGGGATGGTGTGTGAGTAGTGTCAGCAACTCAAGACTTATATGCCATCCTCCTTTTGTAGCTCTCCTTCATATCGTGCAAGTTCTTTTAATCAGAAATCACTCGTGCCAACTATTAAGGGTTACAACCAAGTCTAAAAGCCAAAATTACATAAAATACAACATAGTCTTAAACTGATAACAAGATCCTCATAGACTACGAGAGAGTTTTAACCTTGGCTCTTCACACTGATTCACCACCTTCTTCTTGCACCGACTTATTGCGCGTGCTTGTACCAAAACCTAGGTGGAACACGAGGGAGTTCATCAGACTTTTATACCAAGGTTGTGTTTCGCTTTTGAATATTCCTGGCCCATAGGTAGAAATGAAAGTGTTCACAAGTAGGGGAAACTGCATCCACACAAATGCGGCGACAGGAACACTTCCAAGAACAATGGTTGGAGCAACAATCCACGAGTAATTTCCATGAAGCATAATGATAAGAGCACATGAAAATGCGATCATCATAGATGCCTCAGAGAGAAAAAGCGTGAAAAGGCCAAGCATCATCTTTTTCGGCAATGATACCAGGTAATCGTTTTCCGCAAAACGCGATGTGAGGAGTCCCAAGAAAATAATGACAGAAGTTGTTGAAGACACCAGTGGTAGAGTATCAGAAATCATGAAAGCCAGAAACAAGTCACTATCTATGAACATTGGTATGCCCGTATCGTCATTGTTGCCACCGGGAACCGTGAATGCTCCAGCAAACATCATTGTAGCAATGAGAGAACCTACAACCGTACACGAACTTGCCGTATCTTTGATTAACTTTTCGGCCTCCTCCATCAAATCTTTGTGATTCTTGGTAAATAGTTCATTGGGTGTTAGACCCTCTACTTCACCATCATATGTTCGAAATTCACGGTTGTGTAAAGGTGCAATGCTCTCCACTTCCTGCATTTAATCGAACGTATCTTTCATCAGAGATGCCTAGGATGTATTTTTCGGATTATTAGATCTAAAATGCATATTGAAATAGCTTCGTGGTAGTATACTCAAATTACACAAAGCTTAAAAAGTAAAAGACCTTATAAAAAGAGTGTATCTCTAACCTTAAACCAATGTAGTTCTCTCTGCATTTGCAAACTTGCACCTCGAATATGATTCAATCGTGCCACTGGAGATAAATTTCCTGCGGCATGAATTATATTATGGGATTTTTTGTCTACTTTTCGCACAGTCCTATATCTCTTTTCCTTGTTTAGCCCATGAAAGAGATTATAAATGTTTTCCTGTCGACATTGAACGGCAAAATGAAATATGTTAATATATATGTTAATATTTGGCAAGAAGAGAAATTTTTCATTGAGAACCCCTATAATGAGAACTTGCTGAGTATCTTTTCATTAAACCTACTTTTTCTTTATAATTTGGCAAATCCACCTTTGGTTAAATAGATAATGATGACTAGATCATTCATGCAAAATTTCACAAAAATTAAAAATCGTTAAATCATTCATAATCAAGATTTATCATGATCATGAACGGTGTATGTTTGACAGTTTTGATTCATCCATTGATTTGATCTTGTTCGATACCTTAACGATTTTCAATTTAGATGAAAATTTGTAGAATTGATCTACTCATCTATATCTAAACATCTAACGGTTAACTTTGTAAAAATGTTATCGAAAAATGACTCTTACGACAATTTTATGAAATGTACTCATCAAGTGCTCGTTATAAGGATCCTCATTGGAAGAGTTCCCTTAGAAACAACCCTTTATTAAAAAAAATAGAAAATTAATAAAGTTAGGAATATGAGATTACAGTATACAATTATTGTAAGTTGAAAACAAAAAGAAAAAATCTTGTTTTTTCTTTAGAGTTATTCAAACAATTTTTGGAGAGAAAAAACTAGAGCTTTAATATTTTCTCTAATTTGCATAACTCCTCCTCATTTAATTTCATCCAAAGGAAAATAAACAGGGATATTTACACAAGGGAAATTCTTCATTGAGGACTCTAATGATGAAGACTTGGTGAGTACATTCTTATTATACCAACCTTTTGACTATAATTTGACAAATCTATTGTTGGTTAGATAGATAATTGTGAGTATTTCATCTATACAAAATTTCAAAAAAATTGAAAATCGTGTTAAGACATTCATAATCGAAATTTATCACTTATGCATATGAACGGTGTAAACTTGACAGTTTGAGTTTGTTCATTGATTTAATCTTGTTCAATGTCTTAACGATTTTCAATTACGATGAAAATTTATAAAAATTATCTACTCATCAATATCTAGACATTTAGCAGTTAATTTTGTCAAAATATGATTGAAAAGTGATTATTATAACCCTTAATTGAAATGTACTCACCAAGTTCTCATTTTAAGAGTTCTCAATGGAGAAGCTCCCATTTACACAAACTAGCCATTGCACACATGTTAATCATTATTAGAAATCATTTAGAGAGATTATTCCCCAATAATATTGAAATTCATCTTACTTTTGTTTAATTATTTTGTAAGAAAAAAAATTGTCTCCTTTTACCTTTTTGAATTAGGAGAGGGTGGTTATTGGAAATAGTGATTAACGCAACAAATTTTGTTCCCTTTTTTTTCTCTCTTAAGTATTTTATTATTATTTTTAACCATAATTGTTCAAACTTTTTATATATATATATATATATATATATATACAGTCTCTATCCAGAGTGGAGCTCTTGGCTTTGAAAAATTGGAGCGGAGTTTCGATTTTCACTAGATTTATAAAGTTCTTCGACGATTGAAACCGAATTTCATTTAGATTACTATTAGACGATCATCTTTACAAAAAATTATCTCAATTGGAGATTCTTTGACTATTTGATCATCACATTCAACTTTTAAGCTATATCGGATGAACTGTATTCATCAAAAGTTGCATACGATAATCAAATGGTCAAATCGTCTTTGATTGTGATGGTTTTTTGCAAGCGTGATCTTCCAATGATAAACTAAAGGATGATTAGTTTCAATCATCGAAAAACTTTATAAATCTTGTGAAAATCGAAACTTTGCTCTGTTTTTTCAAAGCGAAGCTCCGCTCTGGATAAGGATTGTGTATATATATATTTAATGGCAAATTTCTGCTTACCTACCTATGGTTTGAGTCAAACAGCAGTTCACTACTTCACTTTTCAAATTTCATCATTTCACTATCTATAGTTTGAGTCAAACATCATTTTATTATTTCACTTGTTGAAATTCATCATTTCACGACCTAAATTTGTTACGATTGATCATTTCACTACCTAAACTTGTTAAAATTTATCATTGTACTACCTGACTTTGTAATTTTAAACATAACCCATAAACTAAAGGGAGGTTAAAAGTGATGAAAAATATTGAGTTGAAGTAGTAAAATGATTAAAATCGAAAAGTTAAGGTAGTGCGTACAATGATTAAAAACGAAAAGTTAGATAGTAAACTGAAGTTGATGGCAAACCACAGGTAGTGAAATAATCAAATTCAAAAAGTCAAGTAGTGAACTGATGTTTGACCCAAACCATAGATAGATAAACAGTTTTCCATATTTTTAATGATAAAAGTACGCTTAATAGAGTAATAAAAAACAGTTACAATTGACATTGCCTCTTTTCTTGAATAATAGTATAGATAGATTCGGAAAACATATTGATAAACATATTAATTATTTTGGTTCATATGGTTTGTGTTTAATGAAATACTTTGTTTACATAATGGACATATATATATATGACATTTTTTTTATGAGTACTGTGAAACAAGCTTAGTATTTAAGTAGCATATTGATAAACAGATCCGAATCCACTCCGAGGATCAGTTCATCCACGGGATACAGATCTAGATTTGATTATCTATAATTCGTCAGATAAATATTTTTCTTTAACCGGATATGGATATATCCATTATGTTGTAATGTATTATCTCGTTCAGAAGAGATCCAACTCCATTCAAAGTTCATATATATAAAAGTTTTAACTCGATTGCATATGAAATGTCTATCGAAAGAAAAAAAAATTGCATATGAAATGGCCAAACTATCCCCTTGAAAACACTTTCAAGACATATGTTAACTTTTAACATCTGAAATTTATAGTGTTCTAAATGATTTTTTTTTTTTGGATAACGAGTGTTCTAAATGATAGACAATGGAAATTTATTAATCAAAGTTGATTTTATAATATTTTTTTTTCTCCTTTTAGTGTACCATGCACGCAATGAATATGTTGTTAAGATCTGGCATCAACTTGCTTTGGTTTTGAATGTAAGTCATGTAATGTAACATACCTAAAAATATGGCATTCCTTTTACCTTGATCATCTCCTGTGTCTTCTGAAACATCTATAGAGATATCATGAATATTTAACACGACAGGAGGTTGTATGCTTATACCTATAAGGCAAGGAGCACGATCAGAAATATACAATGAGAGAGAGAGAGAGAGAGTAACAATTGTATATGAACTTTTGAGCTAGTGTGAGTATCGTTCCACTAAAGAATGCACTCCATATTTTAGCCAGTTCAAGCATTAAATTGTAAGATTCGTCACTAGCAAAGATCAAATTAGGGTAGAGTTGTAGCAAGTGCAATGCAATATCTAGACAGAAAGAAACCCAATTAATAATAAAACATCATTATGCATGTGAACAAAAAATTAATTACCATAGATTTTGAGTAATTTAGTAGTTGGAAAAATGTGATAAGTTAAAGTTCTCTTACTCAGGTTGTTCATAGACGCGATACATATAGCAATAAGAAATGCGCCGTCATTTCCTCTGAGAGCTTCATGTGGAGTCACTGTATAGAGATGACGACCTAGTTTATTTTTATCCCACGTAAAAGCCCACGTAACTGGAAGGTCCACATGATTATATTTGTCAAGTATGCGATGCAAAAAGACATTAGGGTTCTTTTCTGCAATGTGTTTCACCATTTCCTTAACATTTTCATCATTTTATCTCATGTTCAGAGCACAAGCTAATGCAGTATTATTATCTAAACGATCTTTTAATTCCAAGGCTTATGGCCTCATTGCAGACACTAATTCTTTCACAATAGAGATTTGCATATTTTTTGCTTTAGATGCAAGGTGAAGAGCAGTGAAACCTTTGGTGTCTTCCACTTCTAAACCTTCTTGTCGCATAACGCGCACCAACTCTTTTACAATTTCCACATTCCCATTTATGCATGCTTGGTGAAGAGATGTATAGCCTTCTTCATTTTTTACTTCAAAACTTTATTGCCTCATAAACGGCACCAATTCTTTGACAATATCCGCACTCTCATTAGAAACTGTTTCATGAAGGGCTGTGGAACCATTATTGTTTTTTAGTTCAAAACCTTCTTTTCTCATACATATCACTAACTCTTTCACTATAAGTACATTCTCCTTACAAATTGCTAGGTGAAGAGCTGTGTCACTAAAAGCATTTCTTTGTTCTAAAACACGGCTTAACATTCTCTCTTGCTATTGAATAAATTTCTTAGCTCTTTCGATTATTGGTTCTTCATAGAGACCATCCACCTCTTTCTCTTCTAACATTTCTTGTGTGATCAACTAAACCAACTCTTTTACAATATCCACATGTCCTTGCTTGACTGCTATGTGAAGACTTATGTTTCTGGATCCATCTCTTGGATCTATTGCTTTGATTGCATCATACGCATAAGGACCTAGTTTTCCAAGACACTTATTTGCATTTACCCAATCACATTTAATCACATAATCGATGAACGAGATATAACAATCGCAGTCATCTGTGACACTAAATAAAGTTATGAATATTAATCAATAAGTTTCTAGTTATGTATAAAGCATTTCAAACAATGAATTGTATCATGTTCTGCAAAATTAATCAAGGCAAAGGTAATAGCAACGAAAGCATGTAAAAAAAATTAACAAAAATAGCAAGTATTACCGTATGACACCAATTCTCTCAAAATAGGCACATCCTCCTTCATGACTACTAGATCAAGCGCTGTGTAACCATTCTTGTTTCTTATCTCCCGATCTTCATTCCTCATTAAGTTGACCAACTCTTTGACAATACATGCATTCCCCTTCTTGACTGAATCGTGAAGAGCTGTGTTACCATCATTATCTGTTATTTCTCCCATAAGGGAAACCAACTCTGTCACAATATCCAGGTTCCCAAACATCGATATCGTTGCTAGGTGGAGAGCTGTATAACCATAATTGTCTTTCATTCTAATATCTTCTTGGGTCATAAACAAAAACAATCCTTTCACAATATGTACATGTCCACATAAGGATGCAATATGAAAAGAGGTGTTACCTAGACTATCTTTCACTTGTCCCATTTTAGGAGCAAGCAATTTCACAATGTCCAGGTGCCCCCCCCCCCCCCCCCCCCCCCCCCCCCCCCCCCCCACATGACTGCTGCGTGAAGAGGTGTTGAACCATTTTTAATTATTTTTGTTTCTAAATCTTCTTGTGTCATAAACCGCATTAACCCCTTCAAGACTTGTAGGTGCCCTCCACAGGCTGCTATATAAAGAGCTGTCTCTCCATTCTCAGATCTTGGATCTCGTATACGCATTGCACCTGGTAATTCTATAAGAGACTTCTCAGCCTTTTCCCATTGGTCAAAATTCACACAGTCGAAGAAGGGCTTGTACTGCTCGAATTCTTCGACAACTTTTTTGGCTGCCAGTCAATTAAGTTTGTCCTATTAATAAATTTCTAGCACATAATTCCAATTATTTTTTACCTTACTGGTTTGTGTCTAAGTGTGTGATCTTTCGTTATAGACATAGATTAGGAAAAAAAACAAAAAATATATATAAGGACAAAATGAATCAATAATACAAATTAGACGGGTCAGATACACCCAGTAAAAAAAAATCAAATTTTGTTATAATAAACTTTATTTTATTTCATTCCTTTAAAAAAAAATATAAGAAATGGGTTAAAATTCTGAATTTTTTTTTTCATGAAACCGTTTTAATGTCTATGTTATTCTAAAATGATCGAACACAAATTTTTTTTAAGACTAAATGCATCGTTCAATTATCATTCATTAATTATAGTAGAATATAATTGTTTGAAAAATTTACTAATAGCTAAAAAATAAAAAATGGACCCAAAAAAGTGTAAACAATTTCGGTGACCGCTTTGAGCTTGATCCACATACTCGACTTTTATTTTTGAATGAAATTGTCGATTTCATACTCTCAAAAATAAATAGCTTGGTCATTGAAAAAAATATTTAAAAATATGCATGGTCATCTTATGGTGGCCGTTTTCACTTAAAATGTCTTATATTTGAAAATTTACTTTCGTGTCGACTGAATAAACGAATTAACGATGTGCTTACTAGTGTTGTATAACTTGTTGAATGCTTTGAACTAATACGACCATTTGAAAGTAAAAAGATTGAAAACAAATTGAATATGAAAAAATGGACCATATGATGGGGACATAGAACTATTGTATAAGTAGTGTACAAATTTGAACCGGTTTAGTCATCGTTTGGACTTTGATCCACGCAGTCAACCCCGAAGGTCCTTTATGCTCATATTTACATTACAAAATAAGTCTCAAAGGGCATTATTACACCTCTTATGATGTTGTAGACATGAGGAGAGCGAAAATTGAATTTCCAAAGTCGCCAATAAGACAAAATTAGCAAAAATAAAAAATAGGGGCATAAATGATCGTATCGTCTCGTTTGACAGAACAGATTGAGACCGAACCATGACGAAACCTACTAAATTTTTTAATATATTTTTATAATAGTTCAATGATTGCATCGTACGGTCAATTTATTAAAATATATTACTTTTGCCTTCAATCCGCATAGTCAATTTCAACACCGGTACCATTTATGCCCTTATTATTTATGTTCGCTAAGTTTGCCTTATCGGGTGTTTTGACATATCAATTTTAAATATCGTTGTGACCACCACATCCCATTGGCTACCTTTATATGCTTTAGTAAAAATTTATGCACAAATGATGGTGCAATAACATTATTCTTTGTGATTCGTATATAATGAAAACATGGGAATAAAAGATCGACTAGGTTGATTGTGCGGATTGGTATCGAAAATAATATATCTTAATAAACCGATCATACAATGTGATCGTTGAACTATTTGAAGAATGTGGTTAAAATTTTAGCAGGTTTTTTCATGATTTCGGTCTCAATCCATTCAGTCAAATGCAACAATCGTTTATGCTCATCTTTATTATTTCCGCTAATTTTGTCATATCGGCGACTTTGGCAATTCAATTTTCTTTCTCCTCACATCCATGACATCGTAATGGGTGCCTCTGCATGCAAGTATGACATTTCATTTTCCCAAATATTTGTATGATAGCGTTTCCCTTTGAGACTCGTATATAATGAAAATAGGGACATAAAAGATCGTCGGGGTTGACTGCGCGGATCGATGTCCAAAAGATGACCAAACCGACTCAAATATGTACATAATGTATAGTTTTATATCCCCATCCCACGGTACATTTTTTCATATTCAATACGGTTTTGATCTTTTTACTTTCAAATGGTCGTAATAGTTCAAAACATTCAACAAAGTTATACAATACTAGTGGACACATCGTCAGGTCGTTCATTCCGTCAACACAAATTAGTGGATTTCCTAATATAAGACACATTAAGTGAAAATAGGAACCATAAGATGACTATGCATATCTTTAAATAATTTTTCTGATACTCGAGCTATTCTTTTTTTTTATTTTTGAGAGTATCAAATCGACAGTTTCATTCAAAAATAACAGTCGAGTATGTCGATCGAACTTAAAACGGTTACCGAAATTACATAATTTTTTTTGCGCACTTCAAAATATATCATATATCTAATTGTATGGTCCGTTTTGCGGTTTTTTTTAACTATATGTAGAATTTTTAAACAATTATATTTCATTATAATTAACGAATGATAATCGAACAACGCATTTGGTCTTGAATTTTTTTTCGTGTTCGATAATTTGAGAATAACATAGACGTCAAAACAGTTCAGTGAAAATTTTCATATAATTTTTTAGAATCTTAACGTATTTGTTTTAATTTTTAGAAAGGTTTTGAAATAAAGAGATTTGTATTTAAAAAAAATTAAAAAATGATGCATCTGACATATCTTAGTCGTCCACTGATTTTTATTTTTGTTTCCTAAATAATCTATTTCGTCCACTTTCCAGTCCACAACCGATGTCGTTGTCATGTCGTCCTTGGTGTCGGCGTCGACAGACCGATGAGAGACAGATGAGGCCGAGGAGCCAAGGACTAAGTAAGGTTTGGGAGCAGAGGATTAAACAAATCTCTTCGTGGCCCGGCGAGAGGGCGATTGCGCCGGAAAGAGAAGATGTCAAAGAAGAGGCCGACGAGGCAAGGTCATCGACACCGATCTCTCTAGGTTTCCAGAGAAGAGGCCGACTGTAGGAGCACAAAAAATGTAGCAACTTCGATCTTTGATCTCGATCTTTAATGACCTTCGAAGTTCAGGCTTAACTTTGATATTCGCAGATACTCTGCTTTTTCATGCCCCGTTGAGCCATTCAAGGTAAATCTCGCCTTCTATAGGATCTAGATTGTCATCCATAGTCCTTGGTACCTTCTTGACAAGCTTCTCAAATAGAGGTGTCCTTTCTAGCAATCCTTCATGAAACGCCATGACAACAATCTTCGAGTTTGTCCTTATTGCCACCGTCTCATCTCTAAACCTCTCAAAGTATTTCTCCAGCTAC
Organism: Geum urbanum; assembly: GCA_946800695.1. NCBI lineage: Eukaryota > Viridiplantae > Streptophyta > Magnoliopsida > Rosales > Rosaceae > Geum > Geum urbanum. The sequence goes on along the minus strand of OX327013.1, from coordinate 2,431,065 downwards.
TCACTAGGTTTTTGTTTGACGTTGAATAGCGTGAAGAAGTCCTACTTTTGTCTCCTATTGCATAAGTACAACTGCGTCAGCTTCTTGAAGCTTAAAACCGATCTAGGATTCAATCCTCTGAACCATTTGGCAGCTGGCCCAAAAAGGCTAGTAGGAAACAATTTGCACATCAAGTTCTAATATGTGGTCTCGATCCTCATTTCTTCTGTATACTCTTTTATATGGTCTTCCGGGTCAGATGTTCTAGGAAACTTGTGAATATCGGGAAGGAGAATCGCTTCGGCTTCCTTGCTTGCAATATGGCTTCAGAGAAGGAAGAGTCAGCAATGCCCCTTGACACTTTTGCGGCAATGTCTCGAGGCCTTGATCCTCGAGCCTCTTTTATTGCCTTCGCTACGTAGTCTTTCCATTCGTAACCTCATAGAGGCGGCACATAGTCCTCATCCGTCTCACTTCCATCATGATGTCAATCGTCTTCCCCAAAAGTGTTTTCTTCTTCAAGTGGGGAGTCATTGTCTGGTGAAGGTGAGCGGATCCTCCTTAACTTTGATGTACGCCTCTTTTTGACCCTTTCTTCTCTCCTGTAGTGAGCTAGCTCTGCCTGCAAGTTTTTGATTTCCCTGCTCGATAGTCCCATACTGCGGCAACTAGACTCTCCATTCTCTTTCACCACCCAGACTTCAGAAATAGGTCTTTTGTCCTTCCGTTTCCTTTCACTTGCATCATTGATTCGCCACCTTCTAGCTCTTCTTCAGTTTGGTTGCAATCGTTATGGTGCAATGTCTCGTTATTGTTTTCGAGGATATCCACTGTCATCGTTTCCCACAAATGGATCCAACTTGTAGTAGCACAAAAAATGTAATAGATTCTTTCTGCCTCCACAACACAATTCCAACGATCAATGGATATCTCTCTCAATGAAAACTTGAAGTAAGCTCTTGAATGGCTGATTGTTTGAACAGAGGGGGGTACCTACAAAAAAATCTCTGACGCTCAAGTAAGTAAGAGTTTTAAGACAAGTATGTTCAGAGTAGAATCTAACAAAAAAAACTTGCTCTTTTCACCTATTTATACCCGTCGGATCCCACCAAAATAGGAGCCACTAACTTTTTGGCCGAAGTTCGAAGTTCGTGCACTGAACTTCGATCCTCGAACTTCCGCCTCAACCAGAAACAACCCCCTATTTCGGTGCCACCTCCCTAGGATTATGCTTCACTTCACCCATAACTTCCTTATTTCAGGGCAACGTGGATAAGTAGACTCCTAGGGCCTATCCGAACCTTTCCCTAGCCCTGGGCCTCTATTCCTCGACCTTGGGCCTTATGATCCATCTGATTCACGTGATGGATCATTCGCAGTCTTGTACTTCGAGACTCTTCTCAATATTCAATACTCAACCTGAGGCTCGAAGATTGAACCTCGGTCTACATTCCCAGAATCGAATATCGACCTTCGAGGCACCTTTCGAAGACTCAACTTTGATGTTCCCGTTCTCCGATCAACTTCGACTTCGCATTTGCTGGTCCTAAGTTTGAATAGAAACATTGTTGTTCCCACACCGATCGATCCCAAAATAGGTAAGAAGAGGTGATCTCTCTGGGTGTCCAGAGAAGAGGCAGACGACGACGTTGATCAGGAAAGAGAGAGAGAGGAGTCCAACTTGTTTGCACAGCATTTCTCCACAAGGGAGAAATTTTGCAAAACTTTACACGTGTCACTCTTACATTTTATAAACAAGTCAGAAGTCAATGAGTTTACAATAAGCTTAAGCCACGCGATTCTCATCATCTCCCACATTCATCCGCATATCCCCACCGTGTTCTGCCCTCGTAAAATAGGTCGCTGGGAATTTATGCTCATGTAACATCTTTGATTTTTACTTCGATCTGATTGTCCCTCTGCAACGGACACCCATAAATGACCATGTTCAAATTGGAATTTGTCAAATTCATCATTGACGAGATTCGGCAAAGGCCCTGTTGCTTTCATCGTGCAAGTGTCTTCGTCGTCTTCCTGGTTTCTCTCTATCCTTCCCCTGGTGACTCTCGCCTAGTTGACCATCTCCTTCCATGTTGTTCATCCATCTCTCGCCGGTGTTAACCCATTCGAATAAGAAGAAGTCTAAAATCGTCATCCTAAGGAACCGTCGACCGAGTAGATCAACAGCCCATAAAATTTGATCACAGGGAAGTCAACGGTTCCAGACTTACTCGTCCTTGACAAGATGTGGATGGAAAACAGGGAAGTTGATGTCTTCGATGATGGTCAACCAGGCGAGGGCTACATAAATACGAGGAAGCTAGACACTCGAGAGGGATGTCGGCAAATCTCATCGATGTCTAATTAGAAAGGAGTTACAGATGATCAGAGTTGGTGGTCGTAGTTACAAGCGCAGCAATAAGATTAGATCGGAGAAAAAAATTAGTTTTCTACCAGAGGCAGATGTTTTCAGGCGACTTTATATTCTGGTGGCCATGTATTTTGGGCAGAGAGAGGTGGCGAGCACCTGAAATATCTATAAAAAAAATTGTGAGCCAGTGCAGTAATCTTATCATAGGATCGATCAATTTTGATATGGTTGACAATATCAACGATAAGATTTTGGGTGTGTGTGGAGAAATGTTGTGAAAACAAGTCAGACGAGAGAGAGGAAGGAGTTAGGAGTTAGGATTGAGTAAACTGAGCTTATGGTAAGCTCAATCAAAAACACATCCAATAGTCATAAACGTGAAACGTGTTAACTTGTTTTCTAAAATTGGACACGTGTCGCAATACCGCCAGTCGACTGTGGGTGTATGAAGAAAAGCCGTGAAAAGGAGAACGACTCCATCAAGATACAGTATCAATGCCGCAAGAACACAGTAGCAGTCAACAATCGACCCAAAGTTACCGCCCCTCCATCCCCTCGCCATCTCTGCACAGTTGATATGCCATTAACTAACTACTAAATTAAACACTTAATAATCAGAAAAGACACAACAATTAAAACCCTTTGTTGTAGATGTAGCATTGGTAAATAGGGTATCGTTCTTAACCGGGGATTGAGGGTGCATGCATGACTACGTTTATAAACAGAAATTTAAATGTATGGGGGCTTTGAAAGTTTGGTTTAATTAACTACGAAAATAAGAACAGAAATTGGTAAGCAAACATAATTTAAGAAATCCTAGATTCTATCATGCTTCACTCATAGACAAGTAAAAAACAAACAAGAACAAAGAACCTTAAACATGCTTGCTAGACTGAAAATAAAACACTAACTACAAGTGATCGACACATTATATCCACCTAGCTAATTCATGCTCATATTTATTTAGTGTCAACGAAATTCTTAATTTTCAACCTAAAATACATAGACATGCTTTTAAATTGTAAACGAATAGCGCAACAACTTAATCATCTAAAGATCATACAAAACATGCAAGAGAGGAACGAAGAGCGTATCACCTAGCATATTAAGAAGCTTTAAGCACATAAGCATGCATACGAATTAAAAGTTAAAAACTAAGAACACATGGAAGATACTAAAGTAAATCTGAAACATAAAACCTTTTGTCAAAGTTTATTACAATCATACTTAAACAAAATCTATTACAAGGAAGAGATGAAGTAGAGAAGCTCATGGTTACACTTTTTGTTCCGTGAAGAGCACTGCAAACGCCAAGTGGTGATTCTCAAATGCAAGACGAAGAGCGCCGATTACACTTGATCCGTGGAGAAGATAGATGCTCGGCCTTCGAGGAGGAATTTGCTAAGTATGAGAGGAAAGGTGTTTGAGACAGAGGTTTGGCTTCTATATTGTGTGATACTTTAGTTCTGGTCGAGCTCCCCTTTAAATAGGATATGAAAAACCCTATTTCATCCCCAATTAGGAATGAATTAACTCCACTCGGGTTAGTTGACATTTCTTCATTAAATCAGTGATTCCCGGAGATTTATATGTCCGAATTGAGTGATTCTTTTTGAGATGCAAAGTTGACTTCTAGAGATTTCCAGGGACATATTATTCGTATCATAATTCCTTCTGGTACGTTTTCGATGGCCCGTTGAAGTGGGCTGATCTGCACAGGCAAATTTCCTGATTTCTAGCTTTTGATCCATCTTCTTCTTTTGGGATTCTTTGTGGCCGAATCTTGACATGATCTTGGACCTTCTTGGACACATGAGCATGATCTTGACCCATCTTAGTGATCTTTGATCCATTCTTTATAAATTGTGGCCCATTGTTCTTCATCTTTCCTCTTCATTTTAGGAACTTCCTCCTTAGTAGGTTTTGAGCTTATTTCTACCTCCTTTATGGATTCCTCCTTATTTTGTCCAAAAACATTGTTCAATTCAAGTTGCAACTTGAGACTTAATTGATAATTGAGTAAACAATGTTTTTGGATTTGAATGTTTCAGTAGCAACTTGAAATTTCCACTGTTATTAGACATATTTTTCTTCTTTGAATTAGAACTCAATTTCTACAGTTTTAAATTTTTCAATAGGTGCATTTTTTCTAATAAACATGAAAAGTTACAAGTCACTGTGTTTTTGAAAGCACATAGAAAATTAGAAAGTTACTCTTATTTTGTAGTTGCCGTCATTTTCAGTTACTATATTGTTGAATTGAACAATGTTTTCGATTTAATTTCAGTTATTGTGTTTATTTTTTTTCAATGTTATTGCTACCGTGGAATTTAATTACTATGTTTTTGAATTTTTCAATAGCAACATATTATTGATGTAGATTGTTCTTCTATTATTGTGTCTTTTTGAACATGTAGCACTAGAAGGTTGAAAGTGCAGTAGCATCTTGTTTTTTCCAGTAGCACTAACATCCTGATTTTTCGTAAAGTGCAGTTGTCACATTCTAGTTCATATAGTAAGATATTGTTCGATTTAGGTCTCGTACGATTTTACTTTTTGGGCCTACCTCCAAAACGCGTGAGCATGCACATATAAACACATCATCTTCCCACTCCCGAGCGATATGGGATTGCATGTCCTAGTAGGAAGCTAGTGCTCTTAGCACCCCCACACATGGGTCATCATAACAGTAGCATCATGGGTTTTTGAAACTGTTACTGGTAATGTATTTTTCAAAATGTACCAAGTGTTATTGATAATGCACTTTTTAAAGTGATACTACATTTTACAAAATAGTTATTACGTTTTTTAAAATAAGAAAAAACAAGTAAGGACAAAATAACTATCAATAATACAAATAAACAAACTACTGAAATAAACAAGTAAGAACAAAATAGAAGCGATGGCGGCTCGATTCGCATCGGCTTTAACACTGGATGATGAGGATGGAGTTGTCGACCTTTGTCCCGGAGGTAAATCGTCATTGAATCAATCTGGTAAGAGTTATCTATTATCTGGTGGCAAGACTACTCTAATTCAAACCCTATGATAGAGATGCTCTAATGAGGAAATTCTCCGGACTCTAAAGGATCTCTTGCCGTGTTGGGGTCCAAGGCCACGGGAAATGTTTGCTTCTATCTTTCGACAAGGAAAGGAATATGAACAAAATCTACAATGATGGACCATGGGATTTCGACAAGGCCTTGGTGCAGATGGCGAAATATGATGGTATAGGTTCGGTGGAGGATGTGCCGATGACAACAATTGGTTTGTGGGTAAAGATCACCAATGTTCCTTTGAAATACCATATGAAATAGAATGTTTTCAAGATTGGAGCCACTTTAGGAGACTATGAGGATATGGATCAAGATGAATTTGACAGTGAGATCATCCGAGTTTGAATCCAACATGCGTTGGGAAAACCAATCCAAAAGTCACAAAATTTTTGACCGGATGTAGGGATTGAACCGAAATTAGGCTTTCAATATAAATTACCTTATTAGAAGATGCTCTAGATGTTGGAGAATAGATCATTATAGCAAGCATGTTTTTGGATAGATTTACAGGCCAGGAGTGTGCAGGAGACGCCAAACCCTAACCCTAGGGTTTTTGGCACCATACCTCCGAATTTTGAAGGTCCAACCTACTGGTACCAGCAAGATTTACACTGTCTTTACAACACCCTTGACGCAACAATAAGAGCAAAATCACAACATGTGACGTAAGTTGGTGATTAAGGCCATAGAGAGAATTTCAGAGAGGAAGAAGAGAATGGGATACTTGCATATGCCGAAGAGATAGTAGTGAATCGAGATATGGGAGTTCAAGAGACACAGATGAAGAATTCCCATGCAATGGAGCCTGAGCTACACATGAAAGGTAAGGGAATTGATCCAAATGATGCTGAAAATGGTACAATGCAACTGGAGCAGATAGAATCTCCAGTTGAGGAGGAGAATGGAGAAATGGGGTTGGTGGAAGATGGGGCACTTGCTATGACAACAATTGCCAAAGAACCAGTCATCAATGAGGGTTTGGGAGAGGAGCTAAACAATCTTGAAGTTGAGGATGTCGAGGAAGGAAGTGTGGTACAAGTTGTGATGTTGCATATGCCAAGGAAGACCAAGAGGAGGAAGAAAATGGGAGACATGATGGTTTCTCCTAAAAAGTTGAGGGTCACTTTGTCATTAGGTAAGCTTATCATGGATTGATCATGTTTGGGACTCCAATCACCGGACAAGAAGAGAGGTAGACCAATGGAAAGCAATAACGAAAATCCTGGAAAAGCTAATCAGCAAATAAGATACCGGTGATTGGACCACTCAGGCTAATAACGTACCCGAAGATGGTGGATTTAGGTTTTGCCAATGAGGGTAGAGCAAAGAAGAAATAGATTTTATTTCTTTGTTTTGATTTAGTTTATCTACTACTATGATAATTAAACCTAGTTTGTTTGTGCTTAGAGTTTTTGATAGATGTATCATTACCTAGTTTAGATTTTATTCTTCATTTTGAAAGAATATTATTCTAAGTACATTGATGTATCTGACTAGTTATCAATATAATGCTTAGTGTGTTTTTATTGTCAAAAAAAAAATCTATTGGGATCCTCTAAGTTACCAGCTTATAAGCTTAATCATTTTTCTCATGAGAGAAATTAAGTTTAATTTGATGTAATTTGCATATAATTAATTCTTGAATTATTTAAATTACTTAAAAAAAAGATCACATATACCTTTTTGCTTTGCCTTGCAAACAGCCTCCAAAGCCACCCAGGCATCTTTTGCCGTCTCAGTTGAAGTGATAGCCGAGAACACATGAGTGCCGCAACAATTTTGGATTACATACAGAGCTTTTACATTCATCCTTGTCCAATCCTTAAACTTCTCACCCTCCTCTGGTTGAGGACTACTACTCGCAGTGTTGGGATTGACAACTTCGTCCCACAGGTCTTCAACCATCAAGTAGGTCTTGACCCGCAAGCTCCATTGCTCGTAATTCTCATAGCTCAGTAATTCAGGGACAATTGCATTAGACGTAACTACTTCCGTGTTTCCCATGTTCAATCTGTCAAATTCATCAGCTCGATCCATTAAGCAAATGTATATTGGTAAAGTTCCGAAAATCAAAAGTGAACGTATATACGAATACTCACAGACACACAGAACTGGATATGAGATAGAACTAAAGCTAACTAGTGTGGTTGACTGGTTGTGCATCTAAATACCAATCTGGTTCAACTTTTATATAAGGGGCCAAATACATGTTGGGCGGAGGTTGGGGCCAAATGTAAGGGGCCATGGTATTGATTGGATAGTCCAAAATGTTACAGGATAACCCAGCTCTCTTTCACATTTTGCCCACCAAGTGGTCTATCTAAACCCACCTCCAATAGTAAGTTGCATACACAATAAACTTTCGATAAATTAGTAAAGTAAAGGTATGATTAAATTTATTAATTTAACAAGATTATTAATTAATCAAGTATTAAATTAATATTCAAATTTATAAATTAGAATCGATAAAAAATATTATTTTATCGAGATGATTAATTAATCGAGTATTAAATTATCGAGATTTTACTATAATTGTTTCATTTTAAAATATAGAACCATATTATGTACAATTTATCCAAAAGTAAGTTGTATATTTTCACCGGTTTCAATAATAAATATGCATTTTAGAACAAATGTTATAATTTTATGATAAGTTTCACACGTGAGTTCCACCAATTGTGAGTGAGATATGTTGCATAAGTTCTAAAATAAGTTGAATAAATAAAACTTATTTAGAATTTAAGCAACCTAACTCTAAAAAGTTGGAGATACATGTTGAAGTATTGAGAATTATGATTAATAGGTAGTCCTTTATAATATAGAATTCTACTTAGTTATTATTGTTTTGTTAGGATACTACTTTGTACATCATTATATATCCTATGATGGGATGAATGTAACACACAACAAGCATAATACAAATATCATAATATAAGCACACAAATATTATGATCACATTACATACTAATTATACTTTTTTAGTATTACATGTCAGATTTTTGACCAAAAAGATTGAAAAAATAAAATAATATAATTACTATTAATTATGTCCCAGCTAGTTTACTGCAAAAATTGCTTGGGGCAGGTGAATTGGCAGAAGGTCGCCGACATCAATAGGTTGTGATTACTGTTGACTATAGAGTCAATCAGTCGAAGTAAAAGTTACTTTGTGTTGTTCTTCTTCTGCTTATTGTATTGATGGAATGCATGAGATTGAGGTGTCATTCGTTTCACTAATCATCTCGAAGTTTCGGAAGGTTCCGATATGGAGAGACTCCCTCTTGCAAAAATATATCTCAAACATCGACGAGAATTATTATGGTTGTATGATTTCCTCAATAATTCCTTTGTAATAATAGATTATTTGTTTCCTGACGTTTGAGAGGCTGAGCTCCTTAGTTACTAGTTCTGTTTATTTTCCCTTATGTTCTTGCACTCCATCAGCACTGTTAGTCCAAGTCCAAGTTCTAAATAATTTTCAGAGATAGATCATTGCAATACCTCGCCAAACCGCGCCAAACCAGGCATCCATGCCTCAATATCAAATTTACGATAAGCAGGTGCCCCTAAATCTCCAGATCCCATGTCCAAAGTTCTGTCGAAAAAGAAAAAAAACATCAACAGAAACACAGACCTAATCATGTCAGCACAAGATGGTTGAGTACAAGCGCTCACTTATAATGTAATCCAAGTGCTGAGAGCAGGTATTCTTCAATTTTAATGAGCTCTTCATGGTAAAAGTCACTCTCTTCTGGTTGGCATAATATAAACATTTCCAACTTGCTGAACTGATGGACTCGATACAGACCCCTGAACAGAGAATACAACCAAAATATTGGAGAATGACCAAAACAAAAAACCCACAGAATTATCTGAAAGGCACGGCACATAAGACTATCAGTATCAGAATTCTTACAAGCACAGTATGTACCCTATATTACGATTGCAAAGCAAGGCATCTTGATCATTAAAGTTGAAGTGAAAAAAAGTATCCCCTTCTGACAGAATATGGTGATACCGTAAGAGCAGGAGATATACGCTGAAATAAAAAATTTAATATACAAACAAATAGTAAGAAAACCAAAATTATTAAGCTAATAATAACTTTCCTCTTCACCAACAATAAATATAAAGAATCTGATCATGCCACATTTTGAACTTCACAATGCAACTCAGAACACTTATCTTACTTTATTACCTTCGATACATCAATCTTCTTAAAAAATTTAAGGGTGGTGAAATTGGCACCATTTTTTTACAAATCACGTCCCATTCTTCACAATTTCAAGCAAAAATGAATAGAAAATATACACAAAATATATAGAAGGAGGAGGTGCCAATTTCACCTCCCAAAGTAATGTACAAAACTTAAGCGTAGAAAGGCATTAGATTATTCTACTCTTGTTCTGTTCAGTATGATGCACACGCGCGCGCACGCGCGCACACACGCGCAAAAATTAATATCACCAGTTCATTAAGTAACATTAAAGAAAAGTGATGAAAGCTAAAGGCAAAGAACACCACAATTAATTTGATGTTCGTTGTATAGTACAATCGCTACCTTCTATGTGCTGGCTAATATAGAGGGTTAACAGCAAGTGAGAGTCGTCTTCTTGGAATATTTCAATAGACACAGGAACAGAAAGCCAGTTTATTGTGGTCGTCTTGTTGGACCATATCATATACATTGTGATATGTGTTTTTATATGTCATAAGCTGAAATTTTACCGTGTTGCTGCACCTGCCTCAGTACGAAAGCAATGGGAGACTGCCACATATTTCAAAGGGAACAATGCTGCAGAAAGAATCGAATCCATATGAATTCCCCCAACAGGAATCTCTGCAGTGCCGATGAGGCATTGAACACTACCCTCTATAGAATAAACCTGTATATGTTTGAATATAGATAAGACAGCATTTCATTTCTACCGAAGTATAAAATGATACTGAGTGAACTAACCTGGGTATTTTCTCCACGGGGTTGGAAACCACATTTTTCAACAACAGAAGACCTTACAATCTCTGGGGTTGTTAAAGGTGTGAAGCCTCGTTTCATGACTTCCAAGAGCGTCCAGTTGATAAGACCCAGTTCTAGCATCACTGCTTCATTCTTAAGAGAGTAAAACTTTGAGCCACTAACCTGTAGGAAATAGCACAATCTTAAAAGCAATTTGATAGATAAGAGAAACCGATTTCTTTCCCTTTTTAAATGAATCTAATATCCTTAGGCCATTTTCTCAGAAATATGCCGAGGCTTAGATTGTGTATGAGGACCAAAGATCCATGAAAGTTATCTCAATATCAATCCATTTAAATGAATCTAATATCCTTAAACCATTTTCTCAGAAATATGCCGAGACTTAGATTTGTGTATGAGGACCAAAGATCCATGAAAGTTTTCTCAATATCAATCCATTGACCTACGTAAATGCCATGTTAAAAGCTAAGTGGTATGCTCAACTACCATATATCTAGAGCCACTTTAAGGCCTTAGTTGAAAGAAGTACCTCTGAAGCAGCATCAAAATAAAAAAGATCTAGATCTTTCCCAAGTTGAAGGTGATCCTTGACAGGAAAGTTAAACTCACGTGGACTGCCTACCTACAAAACCACACAGCAGATGAGAAAAAAATACAGAACTCAGTATGAGAGAGAGAGAGAGAGAGAGAGAGAGAGAGAGAGAGAGGGACCATCTTTCTAATGATTGAACTATCCTCTCCACCTATCGGAACGTCCGAATGAGTCAAATTTGGTATACATTGTGCTTCTTGTTGAAGCTCATCAGTGAGCTTAAGCAGGTCTTCTTCCAATGTAAGAAGCCCTTCCTTTAGATTCTTTCCTTAAAAAAAAAATCGCCATGATTTAAGAGAGTAAACCTACATGGTCAAAACAACACGAAGGCAGAGCATAGTATTTTCCCAATTTACCTTCCTCTATGACTTTTTGACGCTGGGCTGCCTCCAACTTCCCCTTCATCTTGTTCGCCACGACATTCCTTTCCCCTCGAAGCCGTTCAACTTCCTGCTTTCTGTGAGCAACAATTAGCTATAATTTGAGTAGAAAACACCCCATTCCCAAAAATAACAATATCAGACCTACAAACTCCTAACCTCAAAAGCACCAATGCAATCAACTCAAAAGCTAATTTCAACCAGCATAACAACACATTCCAAACCATAACATTCTTGCAAGACCCTGAATGGTAATCAATCCTTAATACAATTATAAGTTATTGAATGTAAAAAACAAATTAAGAATTGGCCTCTTGAAGATTCAACATTTTATTGTAGAGCTCAAGCACAAGTTCCAAATTAGCGTTGGAGTTTCTCTTCTTTTTATTATCAGCAACAGCTTCCTTGTTCTCCTTTGTCCACTTGAAATCTATCGCTGCTCTCCACTGCAACCTCACACCCGCAATCACACCCCAAAAAAAGAACTTTCACTAACTTGAAAACGTAAAGAACTCTACTTTATTCAAAACTCAATTGAGTTTTTATGAAATGTGAGATACCCTTTTCATTTTGGCTTGTTGTTTTTGGAGCTATAGTGGCAACAGTGGCTTGTACAGCCGAAGCTGAGTGTTATGGCGGAAACAAACGAATGTAAGAAAGAACATAGATCTACGTGGTTCATTAACGCGAGTTAGTTACGTCCACGGCAAAAGGAGAACAAATTTATTATTTTGGAGAACCGGATTATAAATTATAGAATTTCTATCACACTAGGTTAAGCCCAACCTACAGGATAGAACTAGAATGCAGAATATCAATCCACACCTTTGTTAGCTAATAACCTAGAGTATATATATATAACCTAACAGAGTCCCAAATACCAGAGGAATCCAAGACCCGAACGTCTAAGGAAACCTAAACCGAAATGACTGAGAAATCTCGATTCCTTACGGAATTCTGAGTAGTAGTCCTGCTCGCCAAGGACTCTAACTCTCCTCGCTAAAGACTTCTCTTGCCAGAGAATTTCTCTCCAAAGACGTCCGTCTTAGCGAGACCTGATTTAAGGCATATTCTAACAAATCTCCACCTTGACTTGAATCCTCTCCCAGATAACAGATCTACCAAATATACTAGACCCTCCTCTACCTCAGATGTTGTTCCTCCAAAGACGAACCCAAATGTTGTCCATCCCAAAGAAGGACCCAGATGTTGCCCCCCACGGGCAACTAACAACTTCTAACATTGAGCAAGTCTAAACAATGTTGGAACTTGCTATGTGGAACCACTGTTCTAAAAAGCGACCTAGGCACTAGGCGAAGCTAAATGAGGGAATAAGCTCTCTGGGCGGGTTAGGCGCTTTCAGGCGCTCCTGGGCAAGCTAGGCACTCTCAGGCGCTCCTGGGCGAGCCTAGGCAATGCTAGGCGTGAAAATAATAATAATTTAAAACTCAAATAATTTGAGATTATTACTCTATATTATATATTTTTATATGGAGATTATGACAATTTAAACTATATTTATTGCTAAGTTTATTATATAAGTGTTTTAAATATTCATTATTTCACATATATATGTATTGAATTAATACCGCCTTTAAGTCGCCTAGAAAACGTCTAATTCCGATTAATCCACGTCTAGCCGCCTAGGCGCTCGAAGGTATGTTCACCGTCTAGGATCGCCTAGCATTTTTTAGAACCTTGTGTGGAACCGGCCTGGTGAACATATCTGCTGGATTATCAGCAATACCCACCTTGTTCACCCTGATCCTCTTCTCACTTCTCAATTAATAATACCTGACATCAATGTGCTTAGTCCTCTCATGATGAACTTGATCCTTGGCTAAACAGATTGCACTCAGACTATCAGAATAAACTATAGCCTGATTGTGATGTAGACCTAAGTCACTAACCAGTCCTTTCAACCAGATTTCCTCTTTGGCTGGTTCTGTCAATGTCATGTACTCTGCAGGCAACACTGTTAGCCATAGAAACATTGCCTCCATGTACCTGCTCAGAGGTTGTGAACCACTCCCTGCACGGACATATATGATAAGACGCCCCAGAATCTAGAATTCACACATCAATGTGATGTGCAAGTTCATCAACAACTAGGGCAGTATCCTCTTCTGAATTGGTGTCATCTTCTGCTATAGCAACAGAACCTGATGGTTTCTCCTGCTGCTTTCTCTTTGGACATTCCCTTTTTCCAATGCCCCCTATCTTTACAGTAGTTACAGTCATCGTTGGATTTAGGACCCTTGAAACCTGGTTTCTTGAATTTCTTCTTTTCTGAGTTTCCCTGTCTTTTACTTCCATTGACTACTAACCCAACAACCTAATTATCTGAACCTGTACCAGTCGCCTTATGGCGCAACTCTCTGGTATGAAGAGACAATCTAACCTCCTCTAGAGTCATCGTATCTCTCCTAACGATAAAAGATTGCACAAAATTCTCATATGATAATGGTAAAAATACCAGTAGAATTAAGGCAGCATCCTCATCATCGACTTTAACATCGATATTACGCAACTCTAACAGAATTATGTTCAACTGATCTAAGTGATCTCTCAGAGGCGCACCCACTTGCATACGCAAACCAAACAGACGTTGCTTCAGAAGAAACTTGTTGGTTAAAGACTTCGTCATGTATAGACTCTCAAGCTTCAACCACAGACCAGACGCAGTTTCCTCCTCTGCGATTTCGGTGATGATATTGTCTATAAGACATAGCATGATAGTCGAGTGTGCCTTCTCCTCCAAACTGGCCATCTCAGCGGATTCGGGACCCACTGCCTCTTCGTCAGTGGCGCCCACAACCCTTGTTGCTTTAACAGGGCTCGCATCTTAATCTGCCATAAACTAAAACTGTTTCTCCCCGTGAATTTGTCAATCTTCACATTCACACCAGACATCCTGAGCCTAAGCTCTGATACCAGTTTGTTATAGCGGAAGCAAACAAATGTAAAAAAAAACACAGATTTACTTGGTTCACTAACGCGAGTTAGCTACGTCCATGACAGAAGGAGAACAAATTTATTATCTTGGAGAATCGGATTACAGATTATAGAATTTCTATCACACTAGATAAAGCCTAACCTACATAATATAACCAGAATGCAGAATATCAATCCACACATCTGTTAGTTAATAACCTAGAGTATATATATATAGCCTAACAGAGTCTCAAATACCAAAAGAATCCCAGACCCGAACGTTTGATGAAACCTAAACCGGAATGACTGAGGAATCCCTATTCTTTACGGAATCCTGAGCAGTAGTCCTGCTCGCCAAGGACTCTAACTCTCCTTGCCAAAGACTTCTCTCGCCAAAGTCTCTCTCTCCAAAGACGTCCGTCTTAGCGAGACCTGATTCAAGGCATATTCTAACACTGAGAAACCTTTGACGACGAAAAAATGAACTTTAGGAGGTCTGTGAGTTTTGGGCAGTGGTTTGAAAACTGAGCAAAAAGAAAAACACGAGGAAGGAATTGAGTTAAGCTTGAGAGTTTGTAAGCTAGTCCCGCCCAAACCCATCGTTGTGTGCTTGGAGAAGAAATGGCCCTGTATTTTGATTTTGATGAAATTATCGTTTAGTTTTTGTCTGGGTTTTTTTTTACTTTTCTCTGATTTGGTTAATCTCCGTAATCGCAATTTAGACCAATAAGGAAACGAGTATCGTGCTTTTTACAATCCGCGTCACACAAAATTACCTCACATTACCACCGTCGATTTAAGCTCCTAACAAACACAACAGATGGCCTTTGTCGCCGTCCGATCACCTAGCGAGGGCAAAATAGTAAATGTGATATCCCACTTCCGCCGCCGCGTTTAACCTCTCCGTAAATATAAAAGACCGCCACGACCTATTAATTCTCACAATTTTTCTGACTGAGATTTCCAATTTTCTCTCTACCAAATCGAAAAGAAAAAAAGGTGAATCTTTCTTCTCGATTTCTTTGTTCTTCGTCTTCAATTTAGTTGGGCTGTGATTTATTACTCAGTTTGCTCTTCAATTTTGGAAGCTAGGGTTTCTGGATTGTGTTTTTTTGATTTTGGGGGTTTTCTTAGGTTTGAATTACAATTAGGGTTTTCAGATGGCTCGTACCAAGCAGACTGCTCGTAAATCCACCGGAGGCAAGGCTCCAAGGAAGCAATTGGCTACCAAGGTCCCTAAATAAACCTCTTCAATCTCATATTCAAACCCTAATTTTTTTTTTGTTCGTCTCGAGCTTTACGAATTGTGATTGAGATAACATTGCGTACTGAATTTCAGGCTGCTCGTAAGTCGGCACCAACCACCGGAGGTGTGAAGAAGCCCCACAGATACCGTCCCGGAACTGTTGCTCTCCGGTATTTAGTTAAACTTCGTCTTTGAATTTTGTAGTTCTGTTTCTGTGTATTTTTTAAATTAAAGAATTTTGTTAAATTGTGCTACTTAATTGTGTTAATGGTATGATACTGTTTCTGGGTATGCTGTAAATTTTGCTTTCGAATGGTTATTGAATTGTGCACGCCATGTGTTTGTGGAAATGTCACAGTGAAATCCGCAAGTACCAGAAGAGTACTGAGCTGCTGATCAGGAAGCTCCCATTCCAGAGGCTGGTTCGTGAGATTGCACAGGACTTCAAGACCGACCTGCGTTTCCAGAGCCATGCTGTTTTGGCACTGCAGGAGGCAGCTGAGGCATACCTTGTTGGTTTGTTTGAGGACACCAATCTCTGTGCCATCCATGCCAAACGTGTCACAATTATGCCCAAGGATATTCAGCTTGCCAGGAGAATCAGGGGTGAGAGGGCTTAAGCGATGACGGAATTAGAAGTTGCCCTATGTAAAGGGGGTGGTTGATGGGATTTCGTTGATCAGTGCAATCATGAATTCTTGACTAGGGAAAGGGTTTTATTTGTAGGTTTTATTTTGTTTCAGCGGTTGAATGTGTAATCCTAATGACTATTGTCTATTTTGGTTGCAATTGTGATTGTTGAACCTCTGGCACCTTTTATTAATGCATTTGTTTCCTTAGGTTTTTGTCTCATGTTTTACTCGATCAGCTTTCTTCTACTCCATAGTGATCGAGTCAGTTGTATGAACATTTTCACAGGGGCATGAATTGGTACTTATGGTTATTGATTTTGTCATGATTCTCATATATAGAAAGCGATTCGTCTTGGTCAGCATAGTGTTCCTGTTTAAGGTTTCAGAATTTGTAGAGCTTTCAGATTTGGACCAGCGGAAATCAAAAACCCAAGAGTATTCGCTAAGGGAAGGTCGGATTTGTATCAACGTAGATAAAGTGTTGTTGAAAGTTGAACATAGAAAGAAAGTAGACGGATGTGCTATGAGAATGACAAGGCAATGAAAGCAGTGCAATTTTGAACTCCTATAAATCTCTTGTAGCTTCTTGAATATTATGAGAGAATAGGCCAACATTGAGGTGCAGTTTTGGATCAGTTATTCTCTAATCACAAGTTTTCCCAAGATAAGGATGCCAGTTTGGCTGTTAACACTTTTACCTACAACAATTGGCCCTGGAGAAATCATCAAATTGTTCTTACTCACAAAGAAACCATTCATGATTCATGCCTGCCATTGCACTACAATTATTATTGAAATATCCATTTTTTACCCCAGGGTGTGCAGATAACGTTAACACCAATGGCTAAGCTCTACATGCGTAGATCATAGTAAACGAGCTAATGTATAACATTTCCATGGGAAATTAAAGGCAAAAGGCAATAAGTTGATCTCATGAGCTACAAGTTCTCTGTATTCTGAGACGCGCCAAAATTTCTTATTAATTCATCATTTCAAATAGGACATTCCATGAGTGCATCTCTCACTGTCGAAACTCATCTATTGGAGGAAAAAACTTGGATATAACAGCAAATTGCAAACCATATCGTTGTTATCAAGCAGGAACCATCTATAGGGGACCTGGAAAGGTTCCATTCTCCCTTTGCTCATTCCATCTCTCTACCTGTCACACATAAATAGTACAAATGTTATCAATATAGAACTGCTAACCATGGAACCACCAACTGAAAAAAGCTACAGAGTCGGCGTGAAAGCCAGTATCATATATAACACAAGCAGAAAGATTCCACTCATAGCCGATATTCAAAATGATCAGACTCAACAGCAGAAAAAACAAGTGTGCAAAGCCCCAAGCTATAACTGTACAAATTGCTAATACACTGCCAGCACAACACTTTTTCTCTTCAAGTTCCGTATGTAAACCGGAGCAGAACCAATTAATATTGAGTATGAAGAAGCAAATTCCTGCAAAAACATTATAACAGACTTTGCCGATCTCAAATAAAACGTGAAGCTGAAATCTGCTCAATATTTTGGCCTGCTCCTATCTTGGATGTTGCACATGTGCTACCAATTTTTCAAGGAAACCAATTTGTAATGTCACTAACTTGTATTAAAAAACGTACAAATGTCACCGCTGTACACAAACAGGTTGCTTGAAGATATTGTGAACACACAGTTAAGGAATTACATTTTACAATAAGATTGGTAAACAAAACTATTATGAATTTTTGTTTAGAATCCAATCCTCTGTTCGACACAATTTATCCCTGATCTAACCGCGAATCTTTCCATTAAAGTTTGTCAAAATTTGATTTTAAATATGGTTTTAAGTAGAGAATCAAATCCAAGAGAAGATCATGGTTGAATGAAGATCTCAAATAGAAATACGTACCCATTCACCAGGGCAAAGAGAACGATAATACTTCTTAAATTTATCACACTCTGGAGCTTCTTCCCCCTTTGCAGCTATGCACCTAAAAGATCAGCAAAATTCAAGAGTCTTGTCAAACACCTCAACAACATGCTATCGTATAAGAGAAGGATGGGTTTTGTACTTACCGATGATACTCTACATATCGGGTAAAGCAATGCCTTGTCTGATTTGTAGTTGGGAAACGGAAATCTGCTGGTGCTGTCTCAATCTAGACATGAAATTGTAATGTCAGCCAGCATGAAAACACTTAAGATGCAAATAGCAATAAAATATGGGCTTAGGCATCAAACAAAAGAAAAGATAAAGGATCTCAGATTAACCTTAATTTCAGCTTCTTGGTCACCAGAGTTTTCAGTACTATCACTGCTCACCTCAGGAACTGTTTCACTGCTCACCTCAGGAACTGTTTCACTGCTCACCTCAGGAACTGTTTCACTGCTCTCTTCAGTAGCAGCAGTGGTTTCAGTGACTTCTTCACTAGTAGCAGTAGGAGTAACTTCACTGGTTTCTTCACTGGCTGGTGTAACTACTGAGCTTTCTTCTTCAGCAGCAGGTGGTTCGTCAGCTTTCACAGTCACAGTTTCTGTAGATGGTACATGCTCAACCACTTTTACCACATCTGGCTTTTCTTGTTTCTCCAAAGAGTATTGCTAAAAGCAAAGTATGATGCAAAATCATATTAACCACTGTTTTCTAATTTCACTAAAAGCATAGAATTAGAAAGAAGATTGAGAACGAAGGGAACTATTAGTTTCTGGTCACATCAACTGGCAAGGAAGCTTTCTAAACATACATTGCTCAACCACATCACAAAAGTAAATTAATGAAAAATATTGCAGTATAAGCATTACAATCTATTCCAACTACCAAAGTACCCCCACAACATCTAATCAGACTAGCATACTTACTAAGAGTCTAAGATTGCTCAAAATACTATCACTGTGATAAACATAATTCCCTAACTCGTATTTGCCCAAGCTCAAGCTTGTTCAAAAGTGGGTGTGGTGGGATTAACAGGATATGTTACGAATTATGAATCCATCCGTCATCAGAATCTAACGTGTGATAAGCCCATAAATCATACTCTAAACCCTAATAATACATTAATCTCTCGAAATGTGACTTCATTCCAATATCGACTCACAAGTCCCATTACTTATTTCCCAAACTAACAACATCAGCTGAATTATGCGCATTGTTGACACAGTAGCCAAATAATGCGCCTCTATAATCCAAGCATTGAACTCTTTCCAAGCATCTCAGTTGCTTCCCCAACTCAATGTTTAAAACAAACAGAAACGCCTTCCATATCGACTCAGTCAACACCTAACTAAATAAAAGCACACAATTACAAAACTACAGCTCTTCTCTACAATAAAACAACCGGAATCGAATTATCGAGCATATTCTGCATCTGATCTAATCAACAGATATATCCATTCTAACAGAAACTTAGGCTCTTGATTTGAGCTACAACTAAAAACCTCAACAACAACAATTTTTTTTTTTTTATCTAAATCTATAATCATCTGAATCGTAATCGTTCAAAGCAGAGCTCAACAGATCCAGAATTCGTCAATTTTGACTGTGAAATTGGTATGAATAAAAGGTCGTATATCGAACAGAACAGTAAGATTAAGAGGCGTAGAGAATGAGATTGGTAAAGTTACCTCAGCTAGGGTTTGGGGTTTGTCGGCTTGCGTCTCCGCCATTAGTGGAAGAAGAAGCGATGTAGCTGCGGTCGCGTTTTATCTTTACTGGTGAGAGAGAGAGAGAGAGAGAGAGAGAGAGAGAGAGAGAGCGAGCAGAGCAGAGCAGAGCTACGTGTGTGTTTTGTGTGAGGGTGACTGAATGAGGTTTTACTGAGTTACTGCGCGGAGCTAAGTTGGTGAAAAGGTTGAAAAATATTGCGGGTTTGTCCTGCACTGAATTCGTGGGGCTTTGTAATTTGAAACCAATGGGTTTAGGTTGGGCCAGGTTCGACCAAACTTGGCCCTTAGGAACTTGTATCAAGATGGATTCGGTACTATGTTGGCAGCTCCCTTTTTCAAGTTAGCTCATCCCTCAAAGTAAAACAAAAATATTGTTGTTGTTCCATTACTCAAATCCGTAATTTGTTGATTCCAAAGAAAGAACTAAGGATGGGAGACAGAAACCTAAACAATCTCACGGAACATTCCGAATGGACCAATGACAAATAAGGTTATTTACATAAAATGTGTACCAAATCATTTAACATCACATTTTTATCTCACTTTTTTAGATGAACGATAGAAATTGATTGGGCTGATAAGTTACAAAGAGAACGTCAATGATCAGTCTGATATAAAAAACTCTCTATAGTAACCTATGCTAAAATATGCTTTGCACAAACCTACCATGATATAACCAGGCAGAACTAGACGTAGAAAAATGACTAAAAATATTCAGGTCCCACATTCTATTTAGTTATGGATCCCAAAGTTACGGCCCTATGAGATACCATCCATTGGCCTGCACAACTCCCTGTGTGATCAAAATTTCTAACGTGGGGTAACGCCCCTAACATTCTAACTGACGATGTCTGGTTTCAAGATTCGAAACCAACAGTGTACAGCGCTCCACCAAGTCAAAGTGGTCCAAAACACTCCATTATAAGGCCACCACATCTAATAGCATATGATGATGAGAGTGCCCAAAATATGCATACGCCCAATGCGCACAGTGAGGCCCATTTCCCCACAAATTAGGGCCGCCAGCACAAACCAGCAAATCAACCTTCCTCTGCCTCCAACGGCACCTCGTGTGGGTCGTCAGCAAGCCATCGTCACCCCCGGGCTCACCCTGCCTGGGTCCGCCTGCGTCAAATTCGGTCTGCAGCTGAGTCGTGGAGCGTCTCCGATGCGTTGCGCCACCATCACTCGCCCCGCGACTACGTCTTCTTTGCAAGCCCGGCTTAGAATAGCCGAGTAAGCGAGGGGATCTCCGATGGTTGAATGATTGCTTAGGACGGTTGCCACCCTCTACTTAGTTTGCGGTAGTGAAGTCACACTTTGTGTCGTCATTCACTGAAGTTGAACGACGGCGATTAACGCCGCCCTAGAAATCTGAGAACGAGTGGGAGGCTCTGGGGAAGACGGAGTGGCTAGAATAAACTTCATTTTGAACAACACATGTTTTCTAATATATAGTATAGATAATATATGTACCACATGTTTTGTTTTTATATAGAAACATGATGAAATTGGGTGTAGGTTATGTTATCAATTTCACCTTCTTTATTTAGTATTTAGTTTATTATTCAAAGTCAGTCAAACTCTTTTCATCTTTATAAATCTTAAATCTAAAAACACTAATTTGTCATTTCCATGTTCGTACCGTTCATGATTAATTCTGAATGAAAAACATTCATTTAATTCCGAAGGGTTATCATTACAACAATACAAAAAGGGAGAATGGATTAATCGGGCAAAGACTTTTCCAAAAATCCACAAACATTAATCTCATTAATTTCACATTTCATATATAATACTCCTCCCTCTCTCGTCGATGTTCTTACTTCCTACTCCCCCAAAAATCCACTGCCTCGCAGCACAAAATCTCTCTTCATATTTTTTGAGATCCAGTCAAAGTCTCTCTCTTCTCTTATGGATAAGAGCCTCCCACCACCACCGTCATCATCTTCTTCTGAAAACAACAACTCTACTGGTGTATCCACCACTAGAGATCAGTACCTGAAGCACTTGAACAAGCTCTCACACAAGATCTCCAAGCCCACCATCATTACTCGAAAGCCCAACTTCGACCCGCTACCACCTCCTCCGCCGCCGCAGCAGCCGAATCAGCACCAGCCTCCGGTGTATAATATCAACAAAAACGATTTCAGAGACGTTGTCCAGAAGCTGACCGGGTCTCCGGCCCATCACGAGAACCGGTTCGCGACTCCTCCGCCGATTCACCCTCCGAAAACGGAGAGCTCGCGCCTCCAGCGCATCCGCCCTCCGCCGCTCGCTCAGCTCGCCGCCGCACGTCCTCCACCGAATCTACTGGGCAGCAACAACTGCAACAACCAAAACCAGGTCGTCATACCGCCGATGGGGACCGCGGCGGTTCATTTCGGCGGCGTGATCGGCCGCGGCTCTGCGGCGCCGCTTTCGCCTCTTCCGCCGTTTCCTACCGTCCACGCGGCGGCGGAGTCTCCG
Source organism: Geum urbanum (assembly GCA_946800695.1). Taxonomy (NCBI): domain Eukaryota; kingdom Viridiplantae; phylum Streptophyta; class Magnoliopsida; order Rosales; family Rosaceae; genus Geum; species Geum urbanum. The sequence continues at coordinate 2,408,780 of OX327013.1, read as the reverse complement.
GTTTCAGCCTACATGAGATTCCTCCACAACTCTCTCTCCTCCGGCGGCGGCGGCGACTCCAACCTCAACAGCAAGCAGCAGCAGCAGCAGCAGCAGAATCAGCAGTATCATTTCTCGGGATTCTCGCCTCTAGCGCCGTTCGTCTCGCCTCGCTGGACTAACATATCGCCGCCGCAGAACCAGAACCAGAATCAGCAGATGGCGCAGCCGGAGAAGAACCTAGCTCCTCCCTCGTCTTCGGAGCCTCCTCAATTCACTATGCCTCCGTCGTCACTTCCATTCGGCTGCTTGAATTCGCCGCGGTCGCAGTACGGCGGTCTAATATCCCCGAATCAGCTAGGGCTTCCGCAGCTCCCGCTCTCGCCGACAGTGCCTGTTCCAAGCCCTAGATGGAAGGGTTACTAGAGTTTCTTCCTCAGGTAAGTCAGTCAGTCAAGTCAGGCTTTGAATTTCTTTACAGTTGAAAACAATGGGTTTAGAGTTGTAGCCTTTTTAGAGTGTTTCTTAAATTTGGCTCCATAGAAACTTTGTACATTTTCGGGTTAAGGGGGTTATCCAATTACGGTGGTTTTAAGACTAGGTATTGTCTTTTGTTCTGTAAATGTGATATATCATATATGAGAAATGTCAGACATGTAGGTTTACCGGAGATTGGGAGCTGAGGAAGGGTTAACTTATAGTGTTGTTCATGTAGTTGTGTTGCGAAAGATGCTTAAGCTATTGAAATTATTTTCATTTGTTGAGTTCTATGTGCTCTAAATATTTTTGCATGCCTAACTTATTTATTTATATCTGCGTCAAATTTCCTTGCCAATGTTTATTAGTAATAAAAAGATAGTTTTACTGTCGGGGTATTAAGTTCACTTTATAGTGTATTAGAAAGTTTTTTTTGACTTACGGGGCAGTACTAATTAGACATTTAGAATGTGTTAGCTGGTAGCCTGAGACCATAGAATGTTGTCTAGTCTTGGTTCTAAGAGCTTTCCTATATGGCTCTTTGGGTTTTTCTTCAAACTGGTTATCCTAGGTATTTGGCTGCACGTCAGTGTGCTTCAATCTGCTAATGGCTTGCAATTGTAATGAAGCATGGCTTGAAGAACCATAATCGAGAACAAAAATATCAAATCCAATCAAGTTAGTAACATAGAGGTTCATTTGAAATCGATGAAAACTCAACAACCATTAATGATTGTATCTGTTGTTTTGGGATGAATAATATTGAGTTTTTGAAATTACTCAATTCCAAGAGATACATCTCGAAGAAAGCTTAGTGCTCACCTTTGTGCTTGGAATCTAGTTGCCTTGCATAGGACGTGCCGACTATTGAGAAAGTCTTCACTTCAAAATCATGTAGCATGTACCTCGCTACTGAAGTCATTCATGCAGTTAAATTGTTATTTATAAGATTATCTTTGTCCAGCCTCAACAACTTGGTCAATGGCCTTATTGTTCCTGATGTCACTTCAATTATACCAGACAAACAATATTATAGCTGGTTATTGTTGTCTACAAAACATTGCAATATGAGAGATGTCTTTTGATTGTTTTCCTAAACATTTAAACTTAATTAGCAGCTTACCTCATTGTTGTTTTGATACAAACTAACTTGATTTCCATGGTGTGAACTAGTGCAAATCTCTTAATGAGTTTTTTTGTTGATGCTATCACTTGATGAGTTATTTGAGCATATTATGGTCAATTATGGACAACTCTCTGAAAATCTGTATTTGCATTCTATAGCAAATTTTATGACTATTCAATTGGGTCAACTTTACATATTACATCTGAACAGCTATTGTTGCTTTCTGTGCTCAATGAAAGGATAATACTAGTGTAGCTGAGATGCTAGATGCTAGGTCAATTATCTGAAGACTGAAAGGTGAGGAAAATGTTCAGGAATTATAGATAGTTCAGCAGCACATAGAGATGGAGAGAAAAATGAGCCATACTTGCTGGGAAAGGTTGTCGAATTGGTATTGGCTATTTGGCCCTCGTGGGTCTTAGTTTAGTAAAACAGTGGAGTACTAGACTAAGAGAAAGGGTTGAATGTTTGATTTCCTTACTAATCACGTGGGTTCTGAGCATTATATTTATATGAAAGTGAAAGCATGTGATTGTTTTTGCTCTGAATTCTATAATTGCAACATGTGCATTTGGTTTAGGCTTGTTTTGTCTTGCTATCCCCGTTTTCATTTGTAGACGGAACAGATAAAACAAATTGGATGGCGGCTCAGATACAAAACTTGTTTATGTGTGAATTTGATTCTAGGTTTACGGCGTGTCTGCTGGCCTCACTTGCTTTCTCATCGGCAGACGAAAACTCCCTGCGGTTTAGGCAATATTTAGTTGTCTGAGATTTTTGGGGCACTCACGTTGGGTCTGTACCCGTTGGCTCCACGGGACAATGTACAAAACCAGAGAGAGCGAGCAAGAGAGAGAGTACTCGAGTACATCCTTTCTTTTAAAAAGAGGCTAAAGCAGTCCTAATCCACCCACTAACGTAAAGCACATTTTGGAGATTCTACATTAGCGTGATTATCCCTCGAGTATACGATACTTTTCGCGCTGCTTTTGTTTTCAAAATTGTGTCACGAACCACCAGTCCACCACCCCCTCAGCTAGGAATTATATGGACCTGGTAATTTTTGCAAATAACAGCTCGCTCCATAATACACTCTTGATCTGAGAAGTCAATATCAAAATCCCAAATCATATTATAGTATTATTATACAAATACTTGACCTAGTCTCTCTCTAACTAATACTGGAGACCAATTCAAAGTGGCATAAGATAATAAGATTGTCACCCCTAACAGATCACTTGGAATAAGCAGCGTGCTTAGACCCGGCAAGGGTCAGCATCAGTCTCTATCCATCCAAGCGTCATGAAGATAAGAACAGCCAGCAATTTCATACTGGCATAGGCGCTCTCCGCGCCTTATCATAGCTTTTCCGTATCAAGCCTTATAAAAGTGAGGAGCTATCAATCATACTCACATGTACCGCACAACTTTTGTACCCAATGGTAGAGACTTATTATCACTTTAAACAAGACCAATCCGGTCTCACATGCAACTTTATAAAAGTAGAAAAAAGACCAGGACCTGAAAAACAATTTGGGAAAAATTTACGGAGATTTTTGAACCAAGCAGGAGACATATTCAAGCTTGATTTTTCTTTTCCCAATCAGAGAGGACATAACCTTCAATATGCTTAAGCAATTACCAATCCGGAACAGACAAACTACTTTAAAATAAAAGGGCGGAAGATGAAAGGAGAAAATTTAAGACCCAGTTCGTCAACAATTCAATTGCAAAGAGACCAAAATGATGTCTAAGAAGCTCGGAATGGGACCGGAAATTAGCAAAAAGATTACCTTCTCCTATTAAAAACATATAGAGGAGAAGCGGCAATCCTTAATCTGCAGTGAAAAATGTCGAGATCACTGCTTTGGTTCATCGGCCGGCTTTGGTGCTTCTTTAATCTCATCAGCACCATCATCCTGAAATCAAACCACATACATAACTCACAATCTGCACATTCATAACACACAATTGACAACATTTCATTTTCAAGTCAAAGCTAGCTGTATATCACACCTGCATGTCAGAGGTCCAGAGAGTGAGATTGTCACGGAGCAATTGCATGATCAAAGTGCTGTCCTTGTATGACTCTTCTCCCAGTGTGTCCAACTCAGCAATTGCTTCATCAAAAGCCTAAACAACAACAACAAAATCAAAATCCAAACAAATTATGCAACAATAATTTAGGTACGGATTGGATTAATCACCTGCTTGGCGAGATTGCAAGCACGGTCAGGAGAGTTGAGAATCTCGTAGTAAAACACAGAGAAATTGAGAGCAAGTCCAAGACGGATGGGATGCGTTGGTGCCAGGTCAGCATTGGCAATATCCTTGAAAAAAAATCATTTCACACATTTGGATCATGTTTGAGATCAGATCCGCAATCTTCTCCCACAGAAACAAAACCTTTAACCAGAGACGGAGTGGATTTGATTACCTGAGCGGCCTTGTAGGCGGTGAGAGTGCTCTCGGCGGCCTCCTTACGCTCGGCGCCGGTCTTGAACTCAGCGAGATAACGGTGATAATCTCCCTTCATCTTCAGATAAAACACCTTCGAATCCCCAGAGCAAGCCGAAGGAATGAGCCGCGAGTCAAGCAGCTTGAGAATCCCTTCACAGATGTTGGACAGCTCCGCCTCGATCTTGGATCGGTACTCGCGGATCATCGACACGTGGTCGTCGTTGCCGCGGCTCTCTTCCTTCTGCTCGATCGAGGAGATGATACGCCAGCTGGCGCGGCGAGCACCGATGACGTTCTTGTAGGCGACGGAGAGGAGGTTGCGCTCTTCGACGGTGAGTTCTTCCTTGTCGGCGGAGGCGGAGACTTTCTCGACGAATTCGACCATCTCTTCGTAACGCTCAGCTTGCTCGGCGAGCTTCGCCATGTACACGTTCTCTTCGCGCGGCGTTGGGGCGGCCATTGTTGATCTGAGAGAGCCTGGAGAGAGAGAGAGAGACTCAGAAATGGGTGAGAGATTTTTGGATCTGAAGAGAGAACTAAAAAGGGAGGAAAGGAGCGGAGAGGTTTGTGCAATTTTATGGTGTTATTTTTGGGGGGTAGATGTGGACCGTTGGATCGTGTGACTGTTTGGTAGCTGTCAAGCACGGGGAGGATTTGAATCCCTTTGATTTTTTGAGCTGGATTAAAAAGAAAAATAGAGACAAGGTTTGAGCTTTTTTCAAATTTGAATGGCGGACCCATGTAATTGCAACGTGTCCAACCAGTTTTTCAAAATGCTAAGCATCTTTTATCTGTTTGCTCTATACTCTTCACCGTCACGAAGAATTAATTAAGAATGACTTCTTCCACCGCCCAACACTGCACTTTTTAGTGATCTCAAATTACACCTTATGGAGTTGTGGTCCTTCATCAGTTTATTTTGTTTATGGAGTTGACTGAAGTCTCTATACGAAACCACCACACCACCAAAAGCTCTGTTCTTTTCTTCTATGTACTTGTAAAATCATTTTGCGGTTAGATCATTCTTGTAAGTTTTGTTTGATGCCGTGGATTTTGTGTTAATCGTTGTTGTAGTCGTGATTTGGGTACTTCAATTTCAATGGAGGGGTGTGAGATTGTGAAAGATACTGGGTTTTGGAATGTTTTGAAATGAACTGAAGTTGGAATCAGTACAGTAGGAGGGCTACAACTAGTTTTGTTGTAGTCCTCATACTTTCACTTATATATCACTCACGATATAACCACAACTTACCTAATTCTGCAATTGAGTTGCTCTCTAACCTCTCATCAGGCAAGATTATTCTTCCAGCAATTGATATCCGGAGTCAGTTATTGTCACTCGGTGGTATGTAAGGCAGAGCTCTTCTACTTATGTGTGGTAAATAGCTGTTGTTTTCTCTTATGGTGTCTGATGGTATTTGTACTGTAAGTAAAAGTTTCCTTGTGGCAGAAAATATGTCACAGACATCTTAAGCTTCAGAACATATTTTTAGATGGCAATATAGCGCCTCGTGTCAAAATATGTGATTTTCGATATTCAAATATAATTCCATAAATCTTAGTCACAAAAATCTGCATCAGAGATTTGGGTTCATAAGACTTTCATCAAGTCAAAGAGGATGGCCTTACCACTGTTGGCAAAGTAAGGATGCTTAGATATTAGGTGTCTTAGACTAATTTCATCTAATGAACTTTGATAAGTTAGACCTAGTTTTATTGTGCTCCAAATATCTATAAATATATTACTGCCTAGATTATATTTACCTCTCCTTAAAAAAGAAAATTATTCTAAAAAAATTTCGTCGAATATATACACTATATTCTTTCGTCAAAAATAAAATAATATATATCGCAAGCGCGTGGTATATTTACTTTTATATCCGAGTTTCTTTTGGGCATGCAAGGTCAAGCCGACGTCAAGACGGAAGAGACCACGAATTTAATTACGTAGAGATGAAATAGGGGATGTATGTGAAATATTGGAGAGCCGCCAAAGTTGACGTTTTAAACTTTGGTTCCCCTTGCTGTGGGAGCCGCATGCAAACAGATCTAACTGTATTTATGTGGGGAGTAATGGGACTGATGCTCTATTTCCTGATAGCTTCCCATATAAGTCCACACCAAGTCGAAGTCCAATGCAAATAATGCCATGTCTATATAAAGCCCAGGTGATACGTTGATTCAACCAAAGAGCCAGCTAGGTTAAACTGTCCAAACAAAATGAGGTGCAGATAAAGATGATCTGAAGGCATTTGCTCTCCAAATTCTTGCAAAACTCGGCGGGGATCGTACTCCGGCCGGAACACGACGAAGAAATGGCGCAACCACAAGCTCATGATGCAGCTGGACACCACAACTTAGGGTTGGATTGGTACTGGCCCAAGATACTTGTTGTGGTTTGCTCAGCATCCGTCATCGATATGGCTCTCATGTCCGCACAAATCCATCCTCGGAAGGACTCTGATCATTATCAACTCCGTCTAATCTTCTGCTACTTCGATCTCACCATGATAACACTATTAGAAATACTCACTTAGGCGACCAAAAATTTTCGTCGTCTAAGTACGTTTTTTCGTCGCGAAGAAAGTTTCGTCGGCTAACAATCGTAGTCTAAGTACTTAGACGAAGAAAATATTTCATTTCGTCGCCTAATACTTAGTCGTCGAAACATTGTTCCTCTAAACGACGACAGTATTCGTCGTCTAAGAGTTATCAGAGGCGACGACAACTACTCTTCGTCGTTTAAGTGGTGGAACTTAGCCGACGAAATGCGTTCGTTGTTTAAATGGATCGCTTAGGCGACAAAGTAGCCTTCGTCGCTTAAGTGATCTACTTAAACGATGCAAATAGTTTTTTGTCACCTAGGTTTTAAACCCGGGCGACGAAACCGTCGTCATCTTAGTTAATGACTTAGGTGACAAAATCTGTATGTTTCGTCGCCAAAGTTTATATATAATTTTTTATATTTTTTGTTTCTGAATTATGAATTAAATTAAAAATTAATTAAATTAATAACATATTCATTAAATATAAAAAATGTACATACAAACGAAAGAAACTACAAAACTGAACTAAGGGGGTAAACACGCCGTCGAACCCCCTCGTCGCCGCTCTAATCGTCGTCGTTGGGCCCAGGGGGAGTGGAGGGGGGGGGGAATGATACGGCTCATTAGGAATGGGAAACCCCATGGTCCTGCACATCGCCAACATGTTTGTTTTGCGCGTCAAGCTGCCCATGCATCGACCTATTCTTCTCTTAGATCAATCTCGCCTCCTTTTGTGCTAATCGAGCGTGCTCTTGTGCGCCTCGGCATCCACCTCACTGCGTCTAGTCGAGGATCCGGAGGACTGGGATAAATCTCTCTGGACTGCCCGTCCAAGTCCACGAACCTCCTATCCAGGTCGGCGACCGTAAATAGCATCAACAATAGCGATCAGGCTCTCCAACGATAGAGGAGGCAACTCTTCTGGCGTCATATGCGGGTTTTTCAGCTGGGTGTTCGCCAATTGCTCCTGGGCTATTTCTATCAATCTCGCCTGAAATTAATTATGTGAACAACACATAAATATTAATTCGTAAAAATTTTTTTCCATAATTTCCCCTAAAATTAGAGGAAACCAAAAACCTGGAAGAAAGAAGACACTTCGATTAACCAATTTCAACAACACAAGTTTACCGTGGGCACCAATTCCCATCCGAATTTCTCAAATTCAAAATTATTATTTAACTAACTAAAGCATAACCTAACTCAAGTTCAAAATCATATTCCAAGAGCACAACATAACCTAACTAATACAACTTAACTAATAACTCAATTTCTTAAAATCCAATTACCGTTATACTAAATTTTGATACATTTCGCAAGTACAATTAAATTCAATTTATTTATGAAAGATTAGTTACTTACGCCGCGTTCACTCGTTTTATTGACGACTTCGGGCTTGACATAAGGGGAGACAGTGAAATTCAGGAGACAATGCTTCGAACCTACATCCTTGTGGTTCTTTGCGATGTAGATGAACCCTTTGGAGCAAACTTTGGTGTAGAAACAATGAGTTTTAGTGTTGGTATTTATAGAGATGCACAATATTTCTATTGCAACGGACATATTTTTTTTATATAAAAAATTTCAGTATTTTTTTTATTTAAGGAGGAAAGGCCATTTAATTTAGAAGAGTATTAAAAATAATAGTGTTAAAAGAGGGAAAACAAAAGTTGGGCTCGAATAGAGGAGAGAGTCGTTGGCTTGCACCAGAAAAATTAGCCGTTGGGCTTCTGACGCCAGCAGCAAAACCGTGGGCCCCCCTCTGCATCAGCTGTCGGCCAGAGCTGATCTTCACTCGCTCACCCTCACGCCTCTCCAGCACGCGCTGGACTACTGGATCACGCCTTCCTCTCTCCGCGCGTCTCTCTCTCTCTCTCTCGAGCTGCAGCTCGGTTGGTTTTTTTTTTCTTTCTGTTTCTGATCAAACTTTTTCCTTTCCTCTAGGCCCAACAAAATATACAAGGTCCTATACCTCATATTGGGTTCTATTTTAGAACCTTGGATAGAGTATGAGACCTAGTTTTAGGGTATGAGACCCAAATTTTTATGGGTTGGAGATGAGATTTTCCTTGAAGGTTCTACTATAAGGTATAGGACCTCCATTGTTGGAGATGGTCTTAGACGAGAAGCGGATACATAATTACCAGTATTTTTTGCAGGCAAGGGTCTAGATAAAGTAGAGACGAGGTATACAACACTTGAGCAGCTAGCATTAGCGCTAATTGTATCGACAAGGCGGCTAAGGCCATACTTCCAATCACACACCATTCATGTCCTCACGGATCAACCGCTCCGGAAGGTACTCAAAAGCCCGAACCACTCTGAAAGGCTAACCAAATGGGTGATAGAGCTCAATGAGTTCGATATCAGGTACCAATCAAGAATGGCAACCAAATGCCAAGCGATAGCTGACTACATAGCGGAACTCACACCAACGTCCGGTGACCAAACAGATTCATCGACACCAGCTTCACCTGCTACAACATCACAAGCAACCCCCGCACGTTCGCTTGATTTGAATATATATGTTGTTGGCTCATGGACGACCGAAGCAGCAGGAGCGGGAGCAATCCTGACAGGGCCAGGGAAAGTCTATGCCGAGTACGCCCTCCGATTCCTCTTCCCAGCCTCAAACAACGAGACCAAGTATGAAATGTTAATCACCAGACTACAACTCACCACTGATTCATGAGCAACGAGAGTTAACATCTTTAGCGACACCCAGCTCGTAGTGAGCAAAGTCACCAGGGACTTTGATGCCAAAGGAACGCAAATGTTGACATACTTACGGTACGTAAAGGCGATCCTAAATAAATTTTCTTTTTACAACATCACTCACATCCCTAGGGAGCAAAACGCAAGGGCAGACACTCTAGCAAGACTATCAACGACACCACTACACACCACAAGAGGGCACACCGTGGTTGAAACGTTGGAAAACCTAGTATCTACAAAAATTTCCTCGAAGTATTCAAGCTCACGTTAGCCGCCCCACCACCAGCAGAAGACTGAAGAACGGACTTAATCAACTACCTAGTCAACATGACACTACTAGAAGACCGCACGGAAGCAAGAAAGCTAACCCAGCGAGCGACATTCTACAGCATGCACAATGTCCAGCTCTACATGAGCAAGAAAGAGTTCCCCATACTCAAGTGGGTCAAACGGCAAGAGGGCCGGGGACTACTAGAGGATGTCCACGGATGCAAATATGGAAACCACAGCGGACCAAACACCATCATCCACAAGCTCCTCCGTTACGGATTCTACTACAAAAATATGGGGGAGGATGCAAGAGATATTGTAGACAAGTGTGAGTTATGTGCCCAGTACGCAACTAGGATACACGCCCCGACAGCTCCAATGTTTATAATCGTCAGCTCTATTCCATTAGCGTAATGGGGACTCGACCTTATCGGACCATTGAAAGTGTCGTCATGCTAGTTCAAATACATCATCGTCTGCATCGATTATCACACAAAGTATATTGAGGCAAGACCGCTAGTGCTCATCACCATGCAAAAAGTAATCAACTTCCTATGGAGGGGGCCAACAAAAAGATCAAAGCGGGACTCAAGAAAAGGATGGAGGACTACAGCAACAAGTGGGTAGAATGTCTCTACGAGGTACTGTGGTCAATCAGAACAATGGCGACGGAGGCAACATGTGCTTCACCCTTTTTGCTCGTATATGGGACAAGAGCAGTCTTGCCACTAGAAATCACGCACCGAAGCCACCAATTTGAAGGATACGATAGAGACACCAACGAGGAAGGTTTGAACCTGGAAAAAATATTATGAGAAGAATGAGAGAATGAAACCCACATTAAACTTCTGACAAACAAATAGTTGATCGCCCGACACTAAAACGGCCGAGTCAAAATGCGAAAGCTTCTGGTAGGCGACATGGTATGGAGAGAAGTCATCCCGAAACCAAAAGGAATATCACCGATATGGGAGGGACCATTCAAAATCATCATGAGCCTAACTCCAACTACATTCATCCTCGAGGACAAAAAACGGTGCCAAACTACCAAGAACATGGAACGCGGAGCATCTCCAATATTGTCACCAATAAAACAGGTTCTACTATTTTTGGTATCTCAAGCGTTAATAATTCTCTCCATTTCTCATGGGGATAAACCCGCTTTCTAACCATTGCAGTATCACGGTCAATGAAATGAAAATTCTTCGGATCTTTGCTTAAAAAAAAAACAACGATACAAGCAAACAACTTTCCTTCAGACCTTTCATTGATCAGCGATATGTAGTCTACCTTGGAGAAATTTTCACAAAAAATATATACCTTTTCATTGATAATATGTCCGATCAGGCACATGACCAAGGGTCACGGAGCTAACTAGGTAACAAAAGAGCCTCAGCGGCAAGAAGAATTAAAGGTTACATAGCCAAAATATAAATTATTTGCCCCAAAAAAAAAACTACTAAGCGCTATTACAAAAGGGGCACCAAGCTTCACAATGGGCCATGGCCTCCGAAGCCCTACAGGTCACGCTCTTCCTTAGCCTCACGCTAATGCTCATGGTAGGTCACAACAAGCTTTTGACTGGTCGCCGTGTCCAAGCCTTCTGCATTACGAAGATTGCGGGTTAGAGCAGATGTCGGAGATGAATTAGGAGTCAAAGGGTGGGCACCAAGAGGAGTCTTACCTAAAGCCATGTATTTTCGCTGACGCTCCTGCTCCGTCGCCTCCGCCTCCTTGATCCTCATCAACGCTGCCTGGGACTCAAGGCGCTTCAATCGTCGCTCTTCAACAAGATGGGCGATATCAAACTTATACTTCTCATTCACTCATTCATTACGGATGAACAGATCCTGCGTATCCTGAAGACCTTTCCTGAAGACCTTCTGAATGGCTTCACGGTACTCAGCACCGGTCTTGAAGTCCATAACGGCATTAGCAAGCTCCTGCATTTAGCCATCCTCCAGCTGCCTCAGTTCACCGTGGAGCGCAGCAACTTGGCCCTCAACGACAATACAAGCTAGGTCGGCAGCCTTCAAACGCCCCTGGTAATCATGCTCCAGCCCCTTGGCGTGCCTCACCAATTCCTCCTAGAACCCATCGGCCTCCTGCAATCTCCCCTCCAAGAGCTCACACTTGTGCTCCAGCTTCTGCCATTTCTTTCTGTCCTGCACAAGCTGCTCCTCCTTCCTACCAAGCTCAACGCCTACCCGGGCGAGCTGTTCTGAGGAGGCCACCATGGTGTGTCGTTGATGGCACATCAATTGGAGGGTGGCGACGAAAGACTTAAGACACTTGTTGGTACTAGCAGCAATATCGGCCATGGTGCGCACCACGACCGGGAGGCAGAAGATGATCTGAGCAGAGAAAGGTGGCGGAGCCGTCCAATTAGCAGACTTAGGAATCTCAAAGCTAGCACCCCTTTCCACGTTGGCATCCCACTCCAGCAAGGAGCTACCGGCCTCACTATCTGGCAGGGCGTCAACGTCAACAATAACCCAAGCAGTAGGCACCTACTCCACCCTGATGGACCAGCGGTTGTCGCCATCAAGCTGGCCAACAATCGTGATGGCACCATCACCGTAGGGGCCAATCTCTTTATTGGCATTTGCGACCCACCAGCGGCAGCGTTTCTTCTCTTCTCACCACGGCCTGCGGCCCTCACCGTGGATGAAGCCTTGGAAGGACCATCACTCCCTACTTGGTCGGTCTTCTTTTCGGGAGGGGACTGATGGCGGCCGGGGTAGAAAGAGTGTCGGTTTGACCAGCCTGAATGTCAAAATCGAGCAGCCTGGCCTGGTATCCCTGCTCCTCAGGTTCGGTGATCAAATCATCAATATTTTCAAAAGCCTCCATCTTCTTATCACGCTTTGTGTTGCTACAGGCGACTGCAAACACAAGACAAGGTTACAAGCGTGTTACTAGGAACAGTTAAAGACTTAAGTACATAAACAAAGCAAGCACAACGATAGCAAGGCGGCATACTTAGCGTTTTGGCAAGACCGGTCAACTCCAAAATTTGGTAGTCGTTCAAGAGGTACACGCTCTGAAACTTATTCTATAACCTCGCTTAACTTTATGGCAACGCTTTTTTTTAGCAGCACATAGGTAGTATTGACGGGTAACTACAAAATGGGAAGCGACATATAAGAAAAGGAAAGAACGTAGGTCATGCGCCAGGTAAAAGCCAAAAAAACAAAACCACGTATTCACCTCGAGAGCAGAACCTAATAGGCATACGAGTCTGGCTGGCCGCTACTGCCGATCGTGACCAAGCACTGCCAGCAAGAAAATGCTCAGACCTCCACTCCGGGTTGGACGTCTAGAAGTCATGAAAGGCAAGGGTACTACCACGCCATTGAACTAAGCGAAGCATCCCACGGCACCCCTTCTTCGTCGAGTACAGCACATCGAAATAGTTCAGCACCTCGTTCCGGGTAGGATAATCCAGCCCGACCAGCTTCCACTATACTAACATGGCGTTCAATGGTGACACCTGCCCAACAACGCATCGAAGCTCACCAAATATGTATTCATGTTGGGGGTAAAGCGGCAACCGCAAGCCAAAATGCAATTGAGCTCGGCCCTAGGCAATATGACCAGCGGGCGGCGTGGTAAAGAACTCACCCTTACCCAAGGGTCTGAGGATGACGGCGCCCAGGATCTGGAACTCGGACTTCATCTCCTTAATGGCATAAAATGACATGGACTTAACGAGATTGTCTACTTCCTGTGAATCGCTAAGCGTCCACACTGTTGACCCACCTAGTCTGAGCATCCACAGGTTGGGAGGAATAAAGGATGCCGAACCCAACGTCGACGTTATGGCCTCCATTTCAGACCACTCCGGGTAAGAGGATGACGCCATGCTGCATGCGAAATATTTACGGATAAGGTTACCCCAAGGTTTACCCATATTAGCTTCCAAATTCGTAAAATTCCCAAGAAGCATGCTCGGTTCTCACAACACCGAAGGAGGTTCTTTAGCGTTTATGGACCTAACGCTAGACGACAAAGTGCGACACAAATTAACCCAACAACTAATTGGACCCAAGGACTGGACCCAGGCCTAGACAACACTTGGGCAAATATGGCCCAGAAGTAGAAAGAAACTAGAAAGACGTAAATGACGGCAATGACACATTCGACCACCGTCTACGATGGCGACGGTACAGAGCTATCTACAGTCATTTGAAACAACAGAAATGTCATCAAGAACACGAGCAAACACGAAACATACAGAGCGAAACCCAGACAACTACAAAAAAAAGGGAACATATGAAACAGAAACAGAACTTACTTGATCAAAAGGTTGTCAAAAGACTGAAAACAACAGTGGAGCAAAGCTCGGTGCTACGATGGAGGTACGACGACAACAGATGAGTTCGTCTTCTCTCTCTCTAGAAGGCAATTGCAGGTTCTCGTCAAAAGTGCAAAGTGTGGGAATAAAGGGAGAGAGAGAAGGGTTTAAATACGCCACATTTGAGCGAGATCACGATCGTTCAAATAGGCACGTTAGTTTCCCAGATGTAAACACATGTACGCTAATGTCATCAAGCACAGAAGAGTTTGGAGCACGAAGCGATACACACTGTTTCCAAAATCATGATTTCCAAGGAAACAAAATGATCACAGCTTTAACCTATGACGGGACATTTGGGAAACCCAAGACGCCATAGGACACCACGTGGCGGTTACAGACGGTATTTAATGAAGACAGTGATTGCACCTACTAACTCGAGGAAAGAGTATGGCAAACGACACAGCACGGAACTCTGAGATAGAAACTAACTGCCTCAACCTTCTATAACACCCACCCTAGCGGCATTTGTAAGCATTGACAACACTCATACCGGGGCAAGTATTGTCCTACACCATAACGCCGAGAGTCCACTAGGTCAAAAATTCTCCTACGCCTTAACGCCAAAATGATTCTTCAACCGGTCAAAGAACCATAAAGTCGTGCGGGGGATACGAACTCGGGGACTTAAGGGTTATCAATTCAAAGGAGTTCCACCCACCACAGCGTCCTCACTAGTGTAGCTACCATCATCCAACAATAAAAGCTACCGAATTGGGCGGGGCCGAGTGTTTGAGCGCTAAATAGCGTATCCCTTGGTCGGTGTAGTGTAGCCATTCGCTGCATCTCCTGACACTGAACAGTTATGGAGGAGTATGTCAGTTATCGGAAGGGATTCATTGGAACGGGCCTACTGGGTTAAATCGTTACTTGAAGGAACCCCGATATGACGTCATGACTCATTCGGGAAGCAAACAAGCCTACGGGCGTTAACATTAATGCATTATCACACTCCGGGAGATGGTAAGCTAGCTACTTACCAACCTCATCGCTACTAACCATATGACCCTATTTTTATTGTCTTAAGCATAAGTACTAATTTCTCCAAGTGAAACAACCTTGGTCGGCAAGCTGGGGGACTGTATGGCATATATCCGGCTCTAAACAGGTAACCACGCATGTTAAGTACGTACGGATAGTATCGGCGGTATCCGATTTTACAACACACCAACCATGATTGATCCCTTTGGCTAAGCGAGTTGAGGGACTTGTATATATACCTGGATAATTACCGTATCCCGTACGTACTCAACGTTCTTCATTAGTTCATAATCATATCTCACCGCCAGCACAACAGTATTCACTGGTAAGAGACCTACAACTTCAATGACCAACCCAAGTTCTGTATCGGCAGGATTACTGTTCACGTTCCAGCCTAAGAACCCATCAGAAAGCACTTCAGCAAAAGAGTAAGGACACTGATCTCACATCGAATAATTGGTATCAACTCTGACCTCAACCACCTATATAAGCCTGGTGATTCAGCATTAATGGTACGCATTCATTACTCTTTTATGCCATTATTCTATTTAATTCATATCTCGTTTCTGACTTAGGCATCGGAGGGTTGAAAGCCGACACACCCGGTCTCTCCTTAACGTTTGTCATTCTTAGCAGTGAGAGCGATTGGATAAGAGCGATCGTGAAGCATAAACGAAAGCAAGAGCAAACAATTATCGAGAGCGATAGATGAGGGAACTTGGATATAGCGACAGCGGTATTGATTAATATCAAGCGGTAGCGTTATCCGGGATCCAAAATAGATTTGTAATAGTTTCATCCGTTCAATATCAATTACCCCTTAGTGGTTTTAAATATTAACAACTACTTTCTTCTATTTGGGTCTGGCTCTACAAGTTCTTCTAGAAGATCGAAATCTACATTTGTGCCCGCGGCAATTAAATCAAAGAAGTAGAATTCATATCTTAAATCCCATATACCCAGCTCGACGCATTCATAAGCTAGCAACCCTGAGACTAATCGAGAATCGTCTATTAACTTGGAAGTTCCTAGTTCAGCTAGAGCTACTTTGCAGTTTGATCTTTGTAATGCAGGTTGTGTAATAAGGGGTTTCGTTCTCTACTTTGAATCTTTCCTTTGTTCATCGAAAAAACACTACTTCAACGTTGGTCGCAATCATTGACTCTTCTAGAAGTGGTATATGTAAGTGCAGTAAGCAAGATAAGACATACATACCAAAATAACGATACTACTTCACTGGATCTATTTTCAGAGTGTTGAAATTACTCAAAAAATGGCGTTGAAGTTTTGTATCGCCCAGTTCTCTCTTCTTGTCTCCGGTTGTTGGTAAACATTTTACTTTGTTTGCTGTTATACCCAATGCTTTTTCATAGTACCCAGTAACACTGCTATGTTTTACTTTGCTCAAACCTCGAACGAGGATCCTTGAAGGAAAGAACAAAAAAGATGAAATCTTTAAAGAGAGATGAAATTTAGAGTGAGTTAGCTATGTATGAAATTCACAATGTTACATATGTGGAACTGATTACTGTGTTAATGTCGAGGAAAAAGCATGGAAAACGAGACATGTGTTAGACGGTTTAGATTGCGAGTTAGGTAGAAAGTTAAGTCCTCTAGGTTAGGAGGGGATCTCAGTCCATTTGTCAACAAATGACGAAGATTATATCGTAAGAGCATCCGTAGCGGTGCAAAGTTTTGCTCAAGCAAATGGTGGAGTCCACCACAAAAGTTTTGCTCAAGCAAATTGAGCAAAACTTTGCTCTTGCTCAATCAAGAGGAGGAGCAAAATTTGCTTGAGCTATTGATTGAGTAAGAGCAAAGTTTTGCTTAAGCAAAATTTTTGTGGTAGACTCAACTATTTGTTTGAGCAAAAATTTACACCGATATAGATGTTCTAAGAACAGTCGTTAATGTTTATTTATTTGTTTCAATAATGAACTCATGACCACAAGGCCCAAGCTTGAGTTTGATAAAAAAGGCCTTTTTAAAAATAGGTCAAAGAGAAAAAAGAAATCGAGTACAAAGACAAAAATTCCAGCTCAGCTCAAAGCAATTTCCTATATAACATTTCTGAAACACTACTGTTACTGTTACTTTTACTGTTCAAAGGGGGTATTTCCGTCCAACATTGTTTTGTCTAAGCATTTCTGTGAGCCTCCTCTCTCATCTGCGACTCCCTCTCCTGCTCTAAATCGATTTCGTTTTTCCCAAAACCGCGCCGATCCGTACTGTTCTGAACCTCTGCCTCTCGACAATCGATTTGCCGATCTGTGCTGTTCCTCAACATCTGCGTCTAGACAAACACCAAGTTCAAAATCGATTTTGCCGATTTCGACAAACACCGGGCTTACCGATCGTTGCTCTATACTGGGTAATCGAAAGCTTGGCATTGAAGGTGAAGAGCGAGTCTTCATGGAGCCGAATTAAACCTCGAGCGCCTCGCTTGGGCTCACACAAAAACTGGGCTCGGCCTCAATTCGGTCACATCTCCAGCGGTGACACCTGGGCTCGGTCTCAGTTTGGCCACATCTCACCGCCTGTTGCCGGCCTCGCATCTGTACTTCTTAAGATTAGCGTCGAGATCAACCAATTGGGACAAGTACGTTTCTTCCTCTAATTCTCTCGATTCGCAGATCCAACTTTTATTTTTATTTTATTTGTTGGTTTTATTTTTGATTGTGTGTGTTCTTGAATGAAAACGTGTTGTTCTTAATTACAAAGAGTCTGATAACCTCTACCTTCCTCTTCGAAACGTAAACTCATTAACTCATCAAGAACTGCCAATTCATCCTTATGCTTGCATGTAACTGATCTATCTTGGGTGGTGTCAAGACCATGTGTAGCTGAAGAAAACTGAAATGAGTACTCACATGAAAGGTGCAGCCAAAAGCTGGCTGACATACCGGATGGTGCACCAAAAGCTAATGTATACTTTGTAATAAGTATTAATTAGCAAAATATAAGATATTATATATGATTATAAGGGAGTGAATCATATAGACCTGAAAACTATACTGAAATACATATCTGACTCTTTCAGGTGCAGCTGGTTTTTTTTTTATTTGATTTGAGTTTGTAATTTGAGTTCATTGTTTGGTTTAGTTTGGCTCTGTTTGTTTTAAAATTTGAGAAACCCAATTGATGAATCAAAATTTGATGTGATTTGAAGTTGTTCCAGTCTTGCATAATAGGAGTCATTAATCTGGGCTCCATTTGATAATGGTGATTTCTAACTATAGCTTCTTGGGGATGATGATACAGATGCAAATGGGTTCTTACCATCACACTGCCCTCTACTGTTTTCCTAATTTGGCAGAGACAATGCCAAGCTTATTGTGAATATATGTATGCGTATAACTGAATTGTTCCCAAACTATAGATCAGCTGTGTTTAGTCAGTAACATAGGCCTCTAAAAGTATAGTAGATCACACCTCAGTACGAAGGAAAACATATAGCTCTCACCTCAGTCTGTTTCGTTAGAACATAATAAGTAGTATTATGTTCCTGATTAGAGTTGCCATCACACCTCTAAAAGTATAGTAGATCACACCTCTAATTTCACCTCACACCTGATCACCCCATTAATTGCAAATATTCAATTAGTGTGATCTACATAATAAGCAGTATTATGTTCCTGTTTGTACAAGTTTCGTTCATATAAAAGGCCTCAGTAACATAAAAGTGTAGCTCTCACCTCAGTCTGTTTCGTTGGAACATAATAAGCAGTATTATGTTCCTGATTAGAGTTATGTATTATAGTTTAGGGTTTTTCTCAATCACAGATAATTACTATAGTTTAGAGGCCTACATACCTCTCATGATTCTCAAGGTCTCACCGTATACTTCATTAATTAGATTACAATATAGTAATCTAACCTGGGTTTCCAATATACTAAGTTTCTATCACTTTCTTTTCACTACTGCTTCCATGTGTTTGTGGACAACTTTCATACGCTCAAGTTGTGAATCTACGCCCTTTTGAATATTCAGTAAAGTTGGAGAATCAATATAAAACTACTTAGTCCACTCCTCTAAATTTAGTGCTTAGCCCCTCCTTAGTGCTCATCCAATTGCTTATAGACATATTACTATAAGCAGACTATGGATTGCCTTACGAGCTAAGTACTGAACGGTAAATTGTTACTATACGTGCCTGAATTGAAATAATTTAGTGACAATGGAACTATATGACTATACCTAAATTTAGTATCTGAGGTTAGTAAAATTACTAAATTAGTATCTAAATTAATAAATTTATGGAAATAAATTTACCTAGATATTTATAGTAACAATGAATTCTCTAAATTCAGGAACTATATTCGTCTTGGTTACTATACTAAATTTAGGTATTCGGTTAGGTAAATTGCCTTACGGGCTAAGTACTGGACGGTAAATTGCTTAGTCTGGTTATCCAAACCAGACTGCTCTGGATTTTTCGGCTCCTATGTCTATGAATGCAGGTACTTTATAGGGCAGACCCTAAACCGTCGGTTTTTAGGGTGTTACTATAACTAAGTGGGTTTATCGTCTCTGGTTCTTTTGTGTCTTTTTTCTTTCGATCAAGATTTCAGCTTTTGATCGTTGTGCTGTTTTTGTTTTACTGCTCTCTGATCTACTCTCCAATCTGTGATCCAAAAGTTTTCTTCGATCTTCTTCTCTCTTAAGGACAACCGTTGTTTACCTTTGTGATTGATTTCCTTGATCTTGCAGGCATTTGAAGGTTTCCAGTTTCCAATCTAGGTAAAGCTACAAGCCTATTGCCAGTTTTATCATTTTGTGTTTGTAATTAAATTACTGCTTATGTTGTGTTTCTTCTTCTTAGCTCTTGGTATTCTCAATTCTACGCAACCAATAGAGATCGCTATCGAATTCAAGCCACTAATGTAAACCCGAATCGAAACTATCCTCTAGGTATGCTACTGATTTTGGTTCAGCTAGGTATCCTTCATTGCTGTCAAGTTTTGATCTTTGTGTTGGGGTTCTTGATTAATGTTTTATTGGGTGGTGAAATTGGTTGTCTTTTTTTGATATGATGATTTGATGAGGAAGGTTAATTTAGGACTAAGTGGGTTTATGATGGATTGAATATTGATGAAGACAAATGATAACATCCTTACTTCTCATTTGCTTTGAGAGAGGCGCGGAGATGAAAAATTGAAAACATCTAGCCCTGAATAGAGCCTAAGTTGGGAGAAAAAGATACGATAAGTGACGGTACTAATAGGATAGTACCATAGAAACTGTTTGCGAATATCATGGACTAGCATGAAGAAAAAGACATAAAACAATATAAAACTAATTGGATATTATGATTTGTTCATCTATAGACTTAGTCATAGACATATTACCGTATAGTAATATGAGATTCTAAGTCAGATCTCATATTTAGGGGTTGTATTCAGAAACTGTTTGTTTTAACTGCTCATGGCCGTCATGGGTTGCAGTGGTGAATTGAAACTACCATATTTGATTATTATAAGTTGGATGTGATTCCTTCAAAGTCGATCATAAGTTGGCTGATGTTACTCAATTTTCTCATAACCTATTTTGCATCTACCAAACCTGATATTGAAGGTACTGGCATATTGATGTTTTCAATCTAGAAGTATTGCTGGCTCGCAGGATGAAATTGGTTCTGACATTATCAGTATACATATGTATATATAGCTGCATAAGTGCTAGGCATATATATAGTCTAAGCATATATGGACACTTGCACTGATAAATTCCATGCAAGAACATACATAATTTATAGGTCTTATAGGTGGGACCTATCTCTTTGATCTTCATTTCGGCTGAGGTATGTCTTGCTTTGGTATCTAGATTGGAATTAGTCTGGGAAGTGGTGTTTATAGTGGTGTGTAGAGGTTTTGGTTTTGTTCATGATCAGCTTGCCTTACGTATGGATAGTGAAGTTACGTGGTGGTCTTTTTAGATTAGTCTGTGAGTTTTTCCAAAGTTCTTTTGTATTAGTTTTAGCTGGGTTACTTTTATGTGTGTCGCTTGATGTACTTTTCATTTCTTCAACTAAATTTTTAATTTAAAAAAATTGCATCCAAATAATATATATAGTCTACATTTGAAATCTTATGAATGGTGTGTGATTTTGTTACATTGCTGTGTTAGAGTCTGGGTTTGGTGAGCTGAACCTCCTGTCTATGCTACCCGTTCCCTCTCCCACTCTCTTATAAAAATTCGAATTTACTCTTTACACACTCACTCAATTTGTTTAATATAGTGTTTGTGCAGATGTAAAGTCTTTCTTTGAAGTTGATAGTTTGTTTGGGTTGAATATATAAGGAGAAAATTGGTGAAGTTATTTGTGGTGAGGCTCATATTTTGTGACAGTTCATTTTATTTGTGTTTTCTATCTCTTCCTCACTATTTTTTTTTTTGCTTTTATGTTTACTGCTTTTCTAATTCCGCTTTTATTTTGTAGGTATTAGGATCTCTAAAGTATTAAGTTTCAAGTGTGAGTCACAGCATAAGTCATCTGATTTGCTCATAATTGGAATAATTCGGTTCGTATTTTCATTTTTTTTTTGTATTTTATTCTATGGGTATCCGGTTATTTATGATCTATAATCAGTCGAGTACAATTTAAGATGTTCATAATTCATTTGAAAACCTACAAAACTTGGAATTGAGATTTGGTTATTCGAACATCTTTGTTTATGATATGTTTTAACATTGTTATATGAGGTTCTGTTGTAGTTCTAGGTTTATGATTACGTTCAAATTAATGTAAAACTGCTTATATGATGTCGACTACCAAGTTGTAGGTCCTTATACAGCTCATTCCCATTTTCATATTTGTGTCAAATAGTCATTTTGATGTTATGGTTATTATGAAGTTTCAGGATTTCTTTTTTTTAGAAATTTTGTTGCGAGACAGAATGTGAGTTTTATTATTATTGGTCATTTAAAGGGTATTTACCTAAATTGCTCAAAATAATACAAGACATAGCATAGTCAAATCATTCCCCCCCTTTTCAATTTGTTATTAGAAATAGAAATAGTCGAGATGTTGCTAAGTTGTTGGCCCTTTCTTATAGTCAAATAACTGTCAGATGTTGTATTTGTCAACTTTGTCAAATTTGTCATTAGTGTTTCAACTGATTTTTCAGCCATGCCGCTCAAAAGAGATTTAAACTCTGTAATGAAGAGGAAATTACCCGATCTTGAGCCAATTTGTGAACAAGCATTGGCTTGCCACAAGACAGCATCATCCTCGAATTATTTTCAAAATGAAGAACACAGTGGATCTAATTCTGGAAATTTGAGTAAGAAACATCGTATGTTTCAAAATCAGCAACTTTCCCATGTTGCAACAGACAAAGACTACGATGATTCCAGCCATAATGTAATTATATCAGGTAATTATAAACATAAGTGGCTTTTATGGTATGAATAATAATTTATCAAAAGTAATCAAGATAATGATTTTGTTACACATGATTGTAGCTCCCCATGCAATAATCGCAGCTGCCAGTGCAAGTATTTTGTGTCAAGCGTCGTATCAGAGAAGTCGCCAAGGTGGATTGTATACTGCATTGTCTATTTTTTATCAATAAAAATTAACATTTTGTCTAACAATATTTCTCAATTGTGATTACAGGTGTGATTGTGAATTATGAAGATTCGGGCGACGACTCATATACGTGCAATCATTGTAATGCTTCCTTTTGGGCAGATGAGGCTTTAAAGAGGAGAATCAAAAATCAATTGATATATACAAATTGTTGCGAAAAAGGACAAATCAAACTTCCACTATCAAATTCAACTCCTGAAATTCTTGAACAATTATTGAATCCAATCAATGGTCGTAAAAGTACAACTTTTCGTGAAAATATTCGAGTTTATAATTCCATGTTTGCTTTTACTTCTATGGGTGCAAAAATTGATTACAAGATAAACAATGTCACATCTCCTTATGTATTCAAAATTTGTGGACAAGTACATCATTTAATGGGATCTGTGTTACCTGTTGCAAATGAATGTCCTAGGTTTGCGCAGCTATATGTTTATGACACAGCTAATGAGATTTCTAATCGTATTAGTGTCATTGATCCAAATAATGCAAATAAAAATATAGATGCTTCCATTGTTGAAAATTTAGCGAATATGCTTGATGACATCAATGAATTGGCCAAAAAGTTTCGATCAGTCATGGATGAATTTGAAAATGTTTCATTGGCTAATTGCAATATGACTATACTTGATCGACAACTTACTGATAGCAAGCAATACGAATTACCGAGTGCCTCTGAAATTGCTGGTTTAATTGTTGGTGACATTGGAGAATTTAACTCTAACAGAGATATCGTTATTCGATCAGCTGATGGACGTTTGAAACGAATATCTAAAATACATCAAAAGTTAATGTCATTGCAATATCCACTGCTTTTCCCGTATGGTGAGGATGGATTCAGAATAGATATGTTATTAGAGCCTACTGGACAAAAGCGTGCGAGAAAAAGAACAAAATTAACGATGATAAAATTTGTTTGTTACCAAATTCATGATAGGACTAATGATGTAGGCACTTTATTAAAAGGCGGAAGATTGTTTCAGCAATATTTGGTTGATGCATATGCGACTGTTGAAGAAAATCGCTTGGAATATATAAGGAATAATCAACCAAAATTAAAGTGTGAAAAATGGAATCAGTTGTCAGCTTTTGTTTCAAATGGTGTTACTCAATGTTCTGATGTGGGAAAATCAATTTTTCTTCCAGATACTCACACTGGTAGTCCTAGAGATATGTTGAATAATTATCAAGATGCTATGACAATTTGTAGATATTACGGCAATCCGGATTTGTTTATAACTTTCACTTGCAATGTTAAATGGCCGGAAATTGTGAGATATTTTAAAAAGAAACCAGGATATAAAGCAGAAGATAGACCAGACATTGTTTCTCGGATTTTTAAAATTAAATTGGATAATATGATTGGATTCATTAAATCCGGAGAACCTTTTGGAGGGATTGATGCACATGTTTGTACAATTGAATTCCAAAAACGAGGGTTGCCTCATGCTCATTTACTATTTTGGCTTGAAAGACCATACAAATGTTATACATCGACAGACATTGATTCTATTATTTCAGCTGAATTACCGGATAGAAACGTTAGTCCAGAACTTTATGAAATAGTCAGCCAATTTATGATACATGGTCCATGTGGTCAATTAAATTCAAAATGTCCATGCATGAGGGATGGAAAATGTACAAAATATTTTCCAAAACCATATACTTCCAACACTGTATTTCATTCAATAAAGGCTCCTCAATATAGAAGACGTGATGATGATTCAAAGTTTGTAATTAAAAATGGAATTCAAGTAGGTAATAATTTTGTTGTTCCATACAATCCCATTTTATTGTTGAGGTATAATGCTCATATAAATGTTGAATCATGTTCTCAGTCTATGTTAATAAAATACTTATTTAAATATATAAATAAAGGTCCAGATAGAGCTCGAGTAATGGTTCGTGACAATGTAAATGATGAAATACAGAATTATTTGAGCTGTCGATATTTAACTCCCCACGAATCTGTGTGGCGATTGTTTGAATTCTCCATTCATTCTAGATATCCTGCGGTGCAATACTTAAAAATTCATTTGCCAAACGAACAAAGTGTTTTCTTTTATGAAGGTCAATCTCTTGAACAAGTTGTGGAAAATCCAAATACGGAACATACTATGTTGACTGCTTGGTTTGATGCAAACACTATTTATGAGGACGCGCCTAAATTAACTTATGCTCAATTTCCTTCTAAGTTTGTTTGGGACAATGATAGCAAAATATGGTATCCAAGAAAGAAACGGTATGACGTTATTGGTAGAATTGCGCACGTACCACCGATTGCAGGTGAATTATTTTACCTACGAATGTTATTGAATATTCAAAAAGGATGTCACAATTTTAATTGCATCAAAACAGTTAATGGAGTTACTCACAACACTTTTCAAGAAGCATGTCGGACATTAGGATTGTTAGATGATGATAAAGAATGGAACGATGCAATAGTTGAATCTACATTTACTGCGACATCTTCTCAGATTAGACAATTATTTGTTACCATTATTGTTTTTTGTAATGTCTCAAATCCGCGAGCTCTACTTGATGCACATTGGATGAGAATGTCTGATGATATTTTGTACAAAATGCGTGCTGAATTCAAGATGCCTGATTTAACTGTGCCTGATGCTGATTTGAAAAACAGTGTATTACATGAACTTGAAACATTGTTCAATATGGCATCCACGTCACTAAAAGACCATCATTTGCCGCTTCCAATTGTCGGAAAGATAAATGAATTGAAAAATAAATTGATAAGAGAGGAATTAGATTTTGATAGTGAGGCACTTAAACGTGAACATTGTGAACTGGTTACTAAATTGAATTCGTGTCAGAAAATTATATACGATGAAGTGATTGAAGCTGTGGAACAGAAAACTGAAAAATCATTTTTTGTATATGGCAGTGGCGGAACAGGAAAAACTTTTTTGTGGAATACTATAATTTCTAAATTGAGATCTGAAGGCAAAATTATTTTAGCGGTTGCTTCGTCGGGAATTGCTTCTTTGTTACTTCCAAAAGGTAGAACGGCACATTCACGTTTTAAAATAAGGCCAGTTGTAGATAAAGATTTGAAATGTTCGATAAATAAACAAACACATCTTGCAGAATTAATTGATAAGGCTGATCTGATAATTTGGGATGAAGCTCCTATGTGCAATAAATGTTTTATTGAATCATTGGATAAAACTCTTCGGGATATTTTGTCAGCAAACTCTGATGATCGAAAGACACAAATACCATTTGGAGGCAAATCAATTTTGTTTGGCGGAGATTTTAGACAAACTTTACCGGTTGTAGAAGGAGGAAGCAAAGAAGATATTATTGATGCTTCATTAAATAATTCATATCTATGGCATTCGCTTAAAGTGTTCCATTTAAGTGAAAACATGAGATTATGCTCTACCGAATTAACAACTGCTGAAAAAGATGAGCTTCAAAATTTTGCAGATTGGATGCTACAGATAGGAGAGGGTCGATTACAATCAAATTTCCCAACAAATGACCCTGATACATCTTGGATTCATATTCCTGAAGATTTACTCACTGATTCAACTTTAGATCCTATCAAGTCAATTTTTACGGCTACTTATGTGACGACCCGAACCAGAATCAGAGGTGTGTTTAGCACGATTCTCGAGATTTGAGATTAGTCGCAGTTTTACGATAATGTGTGATTTGCCGATTCGATTTGCGACAATATTTTCGGTCGAGAATTTGGGTTGAGTGTCTTCACGGAAATCGTAGAGTACGTGATTTCGAGTTCGTGGGTGGTTTCGGAAGATTTTTCCGATAGCCGAGGAATATTTTATGATTATTTGAAGTTTCGGGTTCCGACGAGTTTATCCGATTGTTCGAGTTTATCCGATTGTTCGAGCTTATCCGAATCATTTCGTATTTTCATTTTGGACCGTCGGTTGACCCGAGGGACGAGTATAAATATCGAAAAGTCGCAAAATTGTCGAAAAACTTCATTTGGGCGTTGACCAGTTTTGAAATGTGTTGACTTTCCTATTTTGGAAAGTTGGAGGAGCTGCCGATTGGGAAAGTTTCCCGAACGGGAAAGAGAACTCCGGCGACCGGATTCCGGCATCGATTCACCACGGGAAAGGTAGGAAACGTATCCTTGTATGATTTCGAACTTGATGGTATGTGATTTGATGAGATTTGAGGTGGTTTGTGTGGAACCCGAATTGGGTTTGGTTCGCCGGAATCGGCTCTAATGGTGGAGGTGGTTCCGGCGACGATTGGAGGCCATGAGCTTGGGGGTTTTGCTCCCCACCTCGTGGTGGAGCTTCCTAGTTGGTTAGTTTGGAACGAGGATGAGAGATTTGGTGAACCCGAATAGGGATTTGGGTTTGGATTTCCGATTTGGTTTTGATGAGTTGGGATAGTTAGGCTTTGAATTGGGTCTTGTGGTAGAAGGATAAGTTGCTTGAAATGATGAGATGGTCCGATCTGGAAACTTTGGCTGTGAAATTCCTCCGTTGACGGCGCGCCGCCGCCGGCGGCGGCGGTCAACGGCGGAGCAAAAAGTCAACTTTCAGATTTTGACGTTTTTAGTGTCATTTTTCTCGTAATCACGCCCTGATTATCGTACGGAGGTTTTCGAGTTGATTTGGTTAGCCGATTTTCAGTCGAGATTTCGAATTGGGATTTCGGGATTTCCGTAATTCATTTTGCACTGCATTTTGTATTTCCGGGAACGGTTGGTTTCCGTGCATCCGTACAGAGTTGGGAATTACGATTTTGATCAGTTATGTGTATATGTGTTCAGGAGATCAAGATCGAGATTCGGATCGTGATCGTGCTTCGGGCGAGGGTACTTCTGCCGGACCACGTGTTTAGCGCGAAATCGCGCTAGCTGATCTGTGAGTGGACATTTTATTTCACGGAAATGATTGCGAGTCATTTATATGATTTTCGAACTTGAGCATGCGTATTGAGATTACGGATTAAATGAGCATGTGTTTTACGATTATACTTATACGGATATACGTATACAATTATGCATACACTTATATGTTGTTTCATGCATTTGCATCGAACTGTTTGTGATTTGGTTTTCACAGAGTACAGTCTTGGTTACGTTGTTGTATCGATACACTTTGCCTCTCGGCTGATCCCCGATGGTAGGCCACCAGGTGGGACGTCGTTATCCCGACCTGACCGGTGAGGGGCGTTTCCCTGGAACCGAGGCCATTTCTGGCTTAGAATCACGGGGACTAAGGACCTCGTGATTCGGACTGTACTAGCACGGTGTGTGTCCATGAGTGACCCCGTGGGCTTTACATTTGCATGCTCAGTACACTGGAGGAGTATGAGTTTTACCTCGTGTACTTATTATTTTATTTACCTGGACTCGCATATGATGTTTTAAACATATATATAAACTGGTGAAAGACATTTATTTTCGTCCACTCACTCTAACGTGTTTATTGTCTTTCCCCTGGGCTTTTCGGTTTCCGTGCCCAGTGTGCAGTTCAGGTTTGGTGTTTCACGTCGCGGTTTGGAGGCTAGTGATCAGAGTCACCTGTGTTTTCCAGTAGGTTTCAGTTTCACCTACTGATGTACATATTGTATATGTTTTACACTAGAGGTCGCTCTGATACATTCCGATACTTGTTTGTACGGATTTTCTCAGATATACATATATATAGTTCAATATGTTACTGTTTGTTGATTATATTGATGTTGAGAAATCCGGATGGGATTGGTGCCCACGGTTTGATTTTTGTGGCATAGGACGAAGTGTTAATTTCCGCGTGCAGGTTATGGTAATTCCACGCTAGTAACGAAACTCTGCCGAAATTTTGAAAAGTTTTTGTTGGTTCGTATTTTCGAAGGGGTTCGATTCCGGTTTAGGGAGCTAAATCGGGGTTGGGTCCTTTCAGTTTGGTATCAGAGCATTAGGTTGTCAGATTCTGTAGACTCTTGTAGTTGTGACGCTTAGGGTATTTGAGTTGATACAGCATGACTGGAGTGATGACCCGACTGGCCAGCGGTACTCATCAATACTTCGGGTGTTGTGTGTCCTCAAATATCTGCGGTTTCATGATTACGTTCTTTCTGCTTGTGCCTAATGCTTGTCTTGTATCAGTAGGATGCCTCCTCGACGTGGTCCCCGTGTTGATCGGGATGATGATCCTGATGAGGATCGCCGAACGCGCGACTTGCTGATGCGAGTGCTGCGTTTGGAAGAGCGTTTTGACCCTGTGGTCAAGGCTCGTACTGCGGGTGCTACTGTGTTTTCGGGTTCAGTTGATCCAGAGATATGCGAGGCATGGTTGGTTCAGATTGAGCGTGTTTGTGAGCGTCTGCAGTTTACACCTGAGCAGATGTCAGTAGCCGCAGTTGGTTTACTTGAGGGTGATGCTTACTTTTGGTGGGTCAGCACTGACAGAGTTCCTGTGGATACTCCGTGGACATTGTTTCGTGATCTGTTTATGCGGAGGTATTTTAATCAGGCTACCCAGCAGCGCAAGTACGAGGAGTTCACGAACTTGAGGCAGGGCAGTTTGTCTGTACTTGAGTATCGGGATCGGTTTACTCGTTTGTCTCGTTTTGCGCGGGATATGGTGGCTACAGAGGAAGCCAAGTGTCGTAGGTTTGAGCTGGGATTGAATCTGAACATCAAGGCGACGCTGACTACGATGCCTCGGAACAACTTTGATGAGTTTGTCAGTGCAGCTCTCCGAGGCGAGGATATTGAGCAGGAGAGACAGCAGAGGTACCAGCCGAGACGATTTGAGGAAGGTGGACCGAGTCAGGGGCCTTCGAAGAGGCTGAGTTCTGATACTTCCGGTTCAGCTTCATCCTCAGGTGGTGGATCTTATCGATCACCAGCTAATGTATCTAGACGGAGACCGGGATGGAGGAGAGATCGACCGCAGCGACCACAGGCTAGTGGGAGTTCTAGCGGTTCTAGTTATCCTCGACGTACAGGTGGCACTTTTGCTGTACCGCGGGAGTATCCCTTGTGTAGCTTCTGCAACAAGCGTCATCTTGGTGTATGTCAGCGGAGCACTGTTATTTGTTATAGCTGTGGCCAGGTGGGTCACTATTCGAGAGAGTGTCCTCAGTCGTATGGTACTGGTGGACAGGCGGCCCTGAGTTCCGGAGTTGAGCGAGGTGCCACTACGGGAGCTCGACCAGCACAGTCTGCAGGTCAGGGTAGACAGCAGGGACAACCCCAGCGAGGACGACCAGCCGGACAGGCGAGAGTTCATGCTATGACTATGCGTGAGGGCAGAGCATCACCGGAGGTCGTTATTGGTACGTTACATGTTTTTGGTATTCCTGTAGTTGCATTGTTAGATCCAGGTGCCACACATTCATTCATATCATATAGACTGTCATCATTAGCTACGGTACCGGCATCTCCACTTCCGGGGTTGTGGAGAGTATTGTATCCGTCAGGTAAGGTGGTGAGTATCGGTTGGGTTTACCGAGATTGCGAGGTGTTTGTTGATGGTCATGGGTTAGCCGCAGATCTGTTATTGCTGGATATTGTAGACTTTGATTTGATCTTGGGTATGGACTTCCTAGAGTCGCATTGGGCCATGTTCGACTGCCACAGGAAGGAGGTCGCGTTTCGACGACCAGGGTTACCCGAGATATTGTTTCGTGGCGAGAAGAACACTTCCCTACCCTGTTTGATTTCCGCGATGAGGGCGGATCGGTTGATGAAGAAGGGTTGTGTTGCTTACTTAGCCCATGTTGTGGACACCACAGCTGTAGTGCCAGACCTGGGGAGTATTGAGGTTGTGTCTGAGTTTCCGGATGTGTTTCCAGCAGAGTTACCTGGTATACCCCCTGTGCGGGAGATTGACTTTACTATAGAGTTGTTGCCGGGTACTGGACCGATATCCCAGACACCATACCGGATGGCGCCTGCGGAGTTGAAGGAGTTGCAGATTCAGCTCCAAGAGTTGTTGGAGAAGGGATTCATTCGCCCGAGTGTTTCTCCGTGGGGTGCTCCAGTATTGTTCGTGCGGAAGAAGGATGGGTCCATGCGTTTGTGTATCGATTATCGGAAGCTGAATCAGGTTACGGTGAGGAACAAGTATCCGTTGCCACGGATTGACGACTTGTTCGATCAGCTCAAGGGAGCATCAGTCTTTTCGAAGATTGACCTTCGATCCGGATATCACCAGTTGAGGATCCGAGATTCAGACGTAGCCAGGACAGCTTTCAGGACGCGGTATGGGCATTATGAGTTTTTGGTTATGCCGTTTGGGTTGACCAACGCCCCCGCAGCTTTCATGGACTTGATGAATCGGGTGTTTCGTCGATACCTGGACAAATTCGTGATTGTGTTCATTGATGATATTTTGATCTATTCGAGGAGTGTGGGCCAGCACAAGAAGCACTTGCGAGCGGTGTTGCGGACTTTGCGGGACCATCAGTTATTCGCGAAGTTTAGCAAGTGTGAGTTCTGGTTGGATAGTGTGAAGTTTCTGGGCCACGTGATTTCGGCCGAGGGAGTTAGTGTTGATCCTGACAAGATCGAGGCCGTGCTGAATTGGAGTAGACCCACTACGGTACCAGAGATTCGGAGTTTCTTGGGTTTAGCGGGCTACTACCGTCGATTTGTGCAGGATTTCTCCCGGATAGCTACACCACTGACCAGGTTGACGAAGAAGGGCGTCAAGTTTGAGTGGTCGGATGCGTGCGAGGAGAGTTACTTGCTCCTGAAGGAGAGGTTGACTACCGCACCGGTTCTGACGTTGCCAGATGACAGTGGTGAGTATGTTGTGTACAGCGACGCGTCGAAGTTGGGCCTTGGCTGTGTGTTGATGCAGCATGGTAGAGTTGTGGCGTACGGTTCCAGACAGCTGAAACCGCACGAGGTCAACTATCCGACGCATGATTTAGAGTTGGCTGCTATTGTGTTAGCGCTGAAGAGTTGGAGACATTACTTGTACGGTGTTCAGTGTAAGATTTTCACTGACCACAAGAGTCTCACCTACTTGCGGACGCAGCCAGATTTGAACATGAGGCAGCGCCGATGGATGGAGTTGATCAACGATTATGATTGCACTTTCGAGTACCATCCGGGGAAGGCTAATGTTGTGGCAGATGCACTTAGCCGAAAGTCGGGAGCCTCGTTGTTTCACATGTGTGTGGCCCGAGTATCGATGTTAGCCGAGCTTCGAGCTACGGGTGCTGTATTCGGTTATGATGATGACGGAGCCTTGTTGGCTAGTTTTCAGGTACGACCAGTGTTGGTTGATCAGGTGCGGGAGGCACAGGATTCAGATCCTTACCTGCTGGGCAAGAAGACCATGATACGGAATGGTGTGCCTACAGAGTTTCGATTGAGTGACGACGGTACGTTGTTGTTCAGAGGCAGGCTATGCGTGCCCCGAGACGAGGATTTGAAGAAGGAGATTCTGGATGAGGCTCACAGTTCTGCGTATGCGATGCATCCCAGAGGTACGAAGATGTTTCGTACACTTCGAGCGTACTATTGGTGGCGCAACATGAAGCGGGAGATTGCCGCATACGTGAGTCGGTGCTTGATTTGTCAGCAGGTGAAGGCGGAGAGGCAGAAACCTGCAGGGAAATTACAGCCACTCGAGATTCCGGTTTGGAAGTGGGAGCACATTATGATGGATTTCGTCTATCAGTTGCCGCGTACTTCGGCGGGCAACACTGGTATTTGGGTTATTGTTGACCGACTGACGAAATCCGCACACTTTCTTGCACTTCCAGGGAAGGTATCAGTGGGCAGATTGGCCAAGTTGTACCTATCAGAGATTGTTCGCTTGCATGGTGTGCCTGTGTCCATTGTTTCTGACCGTGATAGTCAGTTCACATCTGAGTTTTGGCGGGCGTTGCAGCGAGCTTTGGGCACGAAGTTGCGATTTAGTACAGCTTTTCATCCTCAGACTGACGGGCAGTCCGAGCGGACCATTCAGACTCTTGAGGATATGCTGAGATCATGTGTGTTACAGTTTCGCGGGAACTGGGATCAGCAGTTGCACCTGATTGAGTTCGCCTACAACAACAGCTATCAGGCCAGTATTGAGATGGCACCGTACGAGGCTTTGTACGGGAAGCAGTGTCGCACTCCGTTGTGTTGGAGTGAGGTGGGCGAGCGTTGGCTTATTGGTCCGGATTTGGTGAAAACCACGATGGAGGACATACAGGTGATTCGGGATCGGTTGAAGATCGCCCAGGATCGGCAGAAGAGTTATGCGGATGTGCGGAGGAAGAGCTTGGAGTTCGAGGTCGGTGACTGGGTTTTCCTGAAACTGTCTCCGTGGAGGGGAGTAGTGCGTTTCGGGAAGCGTGGCAAGCTTCGGCCACGGTACATTGGTCCGTATGAGATTACGGAGAGAGTTGGAGCTGTTGCTTATCGACTTGAGCTACCGGCTGAGATGGCTCGCGTACATGATGTATTCCATGTTTCGATGTTGCGGAAGTACATCTCAGACCCTTCACATGTGATAGCCCCACAGCAGTTGCCGATCAGAGAGGATTTATCGTATGTTGAGGAGCCAGTGCAGATTCTCGATCGTCGTGAGCAGGAGTTGAGGCACCGTGTGATTCCGCTGGTGAAGGTCTTGTGGCAGAACCACTCGGTTGAGGAGGCCACCTGGGAGACCGAGCAGCGTATGCGGGAGCAGTATCCTCATCTATTCACATGACAGGTACGTAAATTTCGAGGTCGAAATTTCTTTAAGGGGGGTAGATTTGTGACGACCCGAACCAGAATCAGAGGTGTGTTTAGCACGATTCTCGAGATTTGAGATTAGTCGCAGTTTTACGATAATGTGTGATTTGCCGATTCGATTTGCGACAATATTTTCGGTCGAGAATTTGGGTTGAGTGTCTTCACGGAAATCGTAGAGTACGTGATTTCGAGTTCGTGGGTGGTTTCGAAAGATTTTTCCGATAGCCGAGGAATATTTTATGATTATTTGAAGTTTCGGGTTCCGACGAGTTTATCCGATTGTTCGAGCTTATCCGAATCATTTCGTATTTTCATTTTGGACCGTCGGTTGACCCGAGGGACGAGTATAAATATCGAAAAGTCGCAAAATTGTCGAAAAACTTCATTTGGGCGTTGACCAGTTTTGAAATGTGTTGACTTTCCTATTTTGGAAAGTTGGAGGAGCTGCCGATTGGGAAAGTTTCCCGAACGGGAAAGAGAACTCCGGCGACCGGATTCCGGCATCGATTCACCACGGGAAAGGTAGGAAACGTATCCTTGTATGATTTCGAACTTGATGGTATGTGATTTGATGAGATTTGAGGTGGTTTGTGTGGAACCCGAATTGGGTTTGGTTCGCCGGAATCGGCTCTAATGGTGGAGGTGGTTCCGGCGACGATTGGAGGCCATGAGCTTGGGGGTTTTGCTCCCCACCTCGTGGTGGAGCTTCCTAGTTGGTTAGTTTGGAACGAGGATGAGAGATTTGGTGAACCCGAATAGGGATTTGGGTTTGGATTTCCGATTTGGTTTTGATGAGTTGGGATAGTTAGGCTTTGAATTGGGTCTTGTGGTAGAAGGATAAGTTTCTTGAAATGATGAGATGGTCCGATCTGGAAACTTTGGCTGTGAAATTCCTCCGTTGACGGCGCGCCGCCGGCGGCGGCGGCGGTCAACGGCGGAGCAAAAAGTCAACTTTCAGATTTTGACGTTTTTAGTGTCATTTTTCTCGTAATCACGCCCTGATTATCGTACGGAGGTTTTCGAGTTGATTTGGTTAGCCGATTTTCAGTCGAGATTTCGAATTGGGATTTCGGGATTTCCGTAATTCATTTTGCACTGCATTTTGTATTTCCGGGAACGGTTGGTTTCCGTGCATCCGTACAGAGTTGGGAATTACGATTTTGATCAGTTATGTGTATATGTGTTCAGGAGATCAAGATCGAGATTCGGATCGTGATCGTGCTTCGGGCGAGGGTACTTCTGCCGGACCACGTGTTTAGCGCGAAATCGCGCTAGCTGATCTGTGAGTGGACATTTTATTTCACGGAAATGATTGCGAGTCATTTATATGATTTTCGAACTTGAGCATGCGTATTGAGATTACGGATTAAATGAGCATGTGTTTTACGATTATACTTATACGGATATACGTATACAATTATGCATACACTTATATGTTGTTTCATGCATTTGCATCGAACTGTTTGTGATTTGGTTTTCACAGAGTACAGTCTTGGTTACGTTGTTGTATCGATACACTTTGCCTCTCGGCTGATCCCCGATGGTAGGCCACCAGGTGGGACGTCGTTATCCCGACCTGACCGGTGAGGGGCGTTTCCCTGGAACCGAGGCCATTTTTGGCTTAGAATCACGGGGACTAAGGACCTCGTGATTCGGACTGTACTAGCACGGTGTGTGTCCATGAGTGACCCCGTGGGCTTTACATTTGCATGCTCAGTACACTGGAGGAGTATGAGTTTTACCTCGTGTACTTATTATTTTATTTACCTGGACTCGCATATGATGTTTTAAACATATATATAAACTGGTGAAAGACATTTATTTTCGTCCACTCACTCTAACGTGTTTATTGTCTTTCCCCTGGGCTTTTCGGTTTCCGTGCCCAGTGTGCAGTTCAGGTTTGGTGTTTCACGTCGCGGTTTGGAGGCTAGTGATCAGAGTCACCTGTGTTTTCCAGTAGGTTTCAGTTTCACCTACTGATGTACATATTGTATATGTTTTACACTAGAGGTCGCTCTGATACATTCCGATACTTGTTTGTACGGATTTTCTCAGATATACATATATATAGTTCAATATGTTACTGTTTGTTGATTATATTGATGTTGAGAAATCCGGATGGGATTGGTGCCCACGGTTTGATTTTTGTGGCATAGGACGAAGTGTTAATTTCCGCGTGCAGGTTATGGTAATTCCACGCTAGTAACGAAACTCTGCCGAAATTTTGAAAAGTTTTTGTTGGTTCGTATTTTCGAAGGGGTTCGATTCCGGTTTAGGGAGCTAAATCGGGGTTGGGTCCTTTCAACTTATCCAAACTTTGATTTTAAATACAATGATACATATTATTTAAGAGAGCGTGCTATCGTCACACCCAGAAATGCAACTGCTCATGAAATAAATAGATATGCAATTAACTTTTTACCTGGTGATAAAAAAATATATTTGAGTTCAGACTCAATTTCGTTTAATACAGGAATGTATAGTGATAACAGCCTTTTATATCCTACAGAATTTTTGAATACACTTGAATTTAGCAGTTTACCGTCACACGAACTTATACTGAAGGTTGGAATGCCAATCATGTTATTAAGAAATTTAAATCAAATACAAGGTTTGTGCAACGGAACACGATTAATTGTAACAAAGTTGTTTGAAAGACTAATAGAGGCCAAAATACTAATATTGGGGAAAAAGTTTACATTCCAAGAATTGTTCTGACTGCAAATGAAACTAAATGGCCATTCACATTCAGAAGACGACAGTTTCCAGTCAGAGCATGTTATGCAATGACAATTAATAAAAGTCAAGGTCAATCGTTAAACCAAGTTGGAATATATTTGACTGAACCGGTTTTTAGTCACGAACAATTATATGTAGCATTATCAAGAGTTACATCAAGAAAAGGTTTAAAATTTATGATAAATAACAATAATGATATACCAAATACTTATACAAAAAATATAGTTTATAAGGATGTTTTGCAAAATATATGATATATACGTACATCATATTGTTTCAATTAATTTTGTAAGTATTTTAAAGAGAAGAAATGAATTATTTAATGAAGCACGAAGAAATTAATGGCACGAAGTTGACTGTGATCGTGTCTCATCAGAGTAAATTTCTCCATTTCTCCTCTTTTTCTTTTTCGTTTGGGATCTCTCACATCTTTTGGTCTCTCACATTTCTCCTGCTTCGATTGTATTTTTGTAGCTGCATCAAGCTGTCTATTTTCTCCCAGTCTCTCGGTCGCCGCTACAAGGAATCTTGGATACTTCTAAGGTACCACTGTTAAACTTTCAATTCTTTACTGCTTCTCAAATTTTAGGTATGGTCTTTGCTATTGTGCTTGCTTCTGAGGGGATTTCGATTTGATTTGGATTTGCGAGTTATGAATGTTGGATTGTAGGGGTAACATATCATTGATGTTTAGGGATCGGTTCTTATAGTCGTTATTTCCTGTTCTCTATGTCGATTTGATTCTACTCTGATACGTTTTTGATGCCCCATATTTAGCTTATTGTAATTTTTTCTGGAACTACAGGGTTCAAGCAATAGGTTAATTTAGAGGAGAATTAGTTTTGGGGTATATCAGATTATGTTTCTCTGGGATGTTCATCAATCTCTATCTTCAAACCCAGGTTCATAATTTATTATGACCGTTGTAAAAATGCCACACATTCATCTTAATTACATGTAAATAAATAAAACATTTTCAATCCCACGAGTAATTTGTGTTGAGTGGTGGTGGTTTCTTGAAGAAAGGAGAGTGAGTAATCTTTGGGAATGAAGGCAGAGGCTTAAACAATGGGTTCTTGAAAAACAGGTTTGTCTTAAGCTTGATTTTAGTTCATGGATGTAATCAAATTGTAATGAATATGATACATTATATGAGAGAGAGGTTTTTTTCTTTCTTCTTCTTAACTAAACAAGTGTTACTTAAAAGAATTATGCTTAAAGGTTCTCTCTTATTTTGCAGTGGCGGTTTTACTTCTTTTGCAGTTAGTAGAATCTTTGTTCATCAAAAGAAAAAGCTATTTTGGGGCAACAAAAGAGAATAACTGCAGAAGAAGAAGTACATTGAAGCTCAAATAACCACTATAGAAGCCACAGTTATGACTAGGCCTAGGGTTCTCGCTCTCTTCGGTACGCAGTCATTTTCCTCATTAATTCTTAATCGATTGCAGAAGTTTAATCCGAAAATGAAATTGTAATGGTTTTGAGGTGTAATTTAAACCGACCTTAACTTAGCTTTGATTTGTGTAGTCACAATGCAAATAACACAATTTGGAGAACAAAAACAAGAGTATAATCCACTGCACAAAGTTATTCTGTTTATAAATAAATAAGAATTGGATAGTTACAATGGGTAATTTTTTTTTTCAAATGGCATATAAAGAGGACACCGGTCTTCTGTTCTCATAGTCATATCACTTCAATGCATCTTGAATCACTTGGATTCATACTATAAATAGATCATTGTTTTTCGTATATCCAAAACTCTCTCCAAACCTATTTCATCTCATCTATAGTTTTCATTCAAGATTTATTATCTGCTGAAACAATTATTGTAACACCGCCCCAAGGGGCGGGCAGCAACCTAGTAAAGAAACACATCTCAATAGAAAAAACTTATCTCCAACTTGCTGAAAATAATCCCATGTCCAACATAGCTGAAGAAACAGTACGTGAAACGTGAATATAAAATGAACTGATGTTCTGCACATGAGCATTACAAAGAGAAGTTTCAAAGTAAATGAAAATAATCTTCTTCCAAAGAAAGCAAAGCTCTATAAAAGGAAATGATGATGTCCAAGAGCATTATAAACATGAAAATGAAGGCCTTTGCTCTCCAAGTTCTTAAAGGGCTCGGTTGGGTTCATAATCTAGACAATGAACAAGTGGCTCAGCCACAACCTGCTGCAGGTAGAGACAACAACAACTTAGACTGGCCAAAGATTACTGGTTGTGTTCTGTTCGGCCTCCGCTATAGATATGGCTCTCCTATCAACAAAAACTCACTCTCAGCTCCCTGCTATCTTCTGCATCCTCGGACTCACCATCACAATATCATTTGCGTGCATTTTTGTCAGCAAAAAAACATTCACTTCAACTACCGGCTAACGGCTCATGTGCTCCAACAGTTGGGCATTTTTTTTTGGGTCACTGCAATCTTCATGGCCACCACTGTTTCATTTCCATGATGGTACATATGTGTCACATGCTTCATCTGCGTTCTCTGCTGGCTTACAATCCTATTTTGTAATGTATTTCCATCCTTGCTGCCTAAGTAACCTAAACTCCCAACCTTTGTCAAGTCTCATTTCATTGTCTACGTACCATTTCAATCTTCGTTTATTTCCACTCGTTGTTGCTTTGTCCTTCTTTTGCATTTCTCCTTTGGATTTTAATTCTAATCTCTACAGTTCTTATTGTAGAGTTGTTTATATCAAGGCTTAAGTACTTTGGAACATATCTCACCGTCTACTGTGAAGGTTTTGTTACTTTTGTACTTCAGCTATGCTGATAGATATACTATAGTTGCAACGCAGTTAATCATGAAGTTTTTATAATACGAATATTATTGATTTGCTTAATTTACTTCACTCAGATTATCGAGTCCTTAGAGAAATACTGAAATAGAGATTTGGTGATGTGTGACTTTTTTAGATTTCAGAAGGGGAATGATAGAGGCTCCAAATTGACCTATGATATGGAAGTCTTAATCTCGCGTGGGCGACACGTCATGACCATATCATTTAGTAAAATTATCAATTTATATAATCAAAACTTTACAATTATAAAAGCTTTACAATTGTACATATTACTAGCTAGCATGCCACCCTCCACGATATCACTCTGTATCATATATTTTTAGTAAAAGAATCCGATTGGAGATAAATGAGAAAAGTTGAGAGCTCCATTTTCTCCGGAGCACCAGTAAACCCTAGCACCGCTAGGGTGGTTGACATGTAACGCCATTTTTTGGCGATCGCCTTGTTGAGAGACCTGGTTGAGATACAACCTAGTATTGCAGGGCTGGATCGAGGCAGTCAGTAGTTGCGGTGAGAAAGTGTGGGACAGGGATCACTGGGGCGAAGGACTGGTCAAAGGCGGACGAAACGAGGTAGGCTTCAAATAGAGATAATGAAAAGACCCGACCCCGATTTAGTTGCCTAAACCGAAATCAAATCCCTTCAAACCATGATTTACAAAAAAATTTGCCAGAGTTTACTTTATAAAACGTATAAACCAAAAACCTGCAAGAAGATTACACTTCACAGATAAATTCCCAGACACACCGTAGACCACCATTGTCCAACCGGATTTCTCAACATCATATATATATAACATACACTTAAGGTTTACAAGAAATCTAGAAATTATTCAAGAGTAAACTCAACTGAAAACACAACATAAGTATTCAGAGTGACTTCTAATTACCAAATATACAAGACTAGCAGGTTACATCAGAAACCTACTAGAAGGAAAGTGTGATTCGAACTCTAGGCCTCCTGCGATGACGTGCAACCACGAGAAAGAAAATGCAATCTGGGCTGTGAAAACCAAAAATCCCAGAGAAAAACATATAAATAATAAAACTGTTAGAGTGAGTGGACGTAAATTAATATATGCCGCATAATAAATCCAACATGCTTTTCACAATAAATGCACATAAAATCATGCGAGTCAAAGTGCATGTGGAGGCAGTAACTTGAGTATGTTTCCCTCAAGTCACAATATGCCCGTGTCAAGTGCTCACAAGTCGTAACTCACCCAGTACTGTGAAGCACGGGTCAGGTGCCCACAAGTCATAACCTGCCCGGAGCGTCTCGGGGATCAGCCGAGAGGCCATAGCATCGATGCATCATATATCCATACTCAGTGTAAAAATAAATCACATGTGCCTCCAAATCAATGCATACTCATAAAATGCATAATCATAAATGCATGCTCGTAAATGCATAATCGTAAAGCATACTCAAAGACTCACAAATCCACTATGAAAATCAAAGTAGGAAAATCAACGTGTGATAAAAGGTCCACTCACAGGTAACAGCTAGCCCTGAGGCTCGGCGGAAGATCCCTCGCCAAACACTCGATCACGATCACCTGAATAACAGGGATACGATCAATACATATTCGATTTCAACATACGAAGCAAATACGTCAAGAACCCCGCGTTCTCGAAAAGCGTATCGCTCGAAATATCGACGAGGATAAAAAAAATTCCAAAATATACCCAATTAACCCTCGTCCCAAATTAGAACACTCAAATCAACTCAAAAACCTCAAGACTACGATCGGGGTGCGATTACATATTCCTCGGTTATTGAAACAATTATCTGAAAATGCCCATGAGCTCGAAATCACCTACACTACAACTCTCTTGAAGGAACTCATATTGAATTCCAAACCGAACATCTCTTCGTGAACAAACCCACCATATCGACCAATTACGAAAAAATTGCGACTAATCGTGAAACTAGCAAATCAAGACAGTTAATGTACAATTTCTGGTCCGGGTCATTACAAATCTACCCCCCTAACAAAATTTCGTCCTCAAAATTTACATACCTACTAACTGAAGAGGTAAGGATACTGCTCACGCATGTGCTGCTCGGTCTCCCATGTAGCCTCTTCAACTGAATGAATCTGCCACAATACCTTCAAGAGGAGTAGCTCGGTGATGCAACTCCTGGATCTTCCGATCAAGAATCTGAACTGGTTCTTCCACATAAGTCAAGTCCTCTCGTATAGGAAGCTGGCACGGTGTCAACACATGAGATGGATCGGAAATGTACTTCTGCAACATAGACACATGAAACACATCATATACCCTGGCCATCTCAGAAGGTAATGCCAACCGGTACGCCACAGCACCGACTCGCTCAGTGATCTCATATGGGCCAACATATTGCGGACGAAGTTTACCGCGCTTCCCGAAACGAACAACACCCTTCCAAGGAGAAAGTTTCAGGAAAACCCAATCGCCAACCTCAAACTCAAGATCCTTCCGTCTCACGTCAGCATAACTTTTTTGTCGATTCTGTGCAGTCTTCAATCTGTCCCGAATAATCTAAACATCTTCCATGGTACTTTTCACCAAATCAGGACCAAGAAGCCATTTTCCACCAACTTCATTCCAACATAATGGAGTTCGACACTGTTTGCCGGACAACGCCTCATAAGGTGTCATACCAATGCTTGCCTAATAGTTGTTGTTGTACGCAAACTCAATCAAATGAATTAATGATCCCAATTCCATTTTAACTGCAACACACAAGATCGCAACATATCCTCTAGAGTCTGAATAGTCCTCTCTACCTGACCATCTGTCTGAGGATGAAAAGTTGTGCTAAAGTGTAGTCTAGTCCCCATTGCTCTCTGCAATGCCTGCCAAAACTCTGAAGTGAACTGACTATCCCGATCAGAAACTATAGACACAGGCACATCATGCAATCTCACAACCTCTCTCAAGTACAGCTTCGCCAATCTGCTCACGGGAAGCTTTCATGGAAGTGCAAGGAAATGAGCTGACTTTGTAAGGCGATCCACAATCACCCAAATGCCAGTATTACTACCAGA
Source organism: Geum urbanum (assembly GCA_946800695.1). NCBI lineage: Eukaryota > Viridiplantae > Streptophyta > Magnoliopsida > Rosales > Rosaceae > Geum > Geum urbanum. The sequence goes on along the minus strand of OX327013.1, from coordinate 2,367,010 downwards.
AGTACGAGGTAACTGATACATAAAATCCATGGTAATATGCTCCCACTTCCACATTGGAATCTCCAAAGGTTGTAGGTTGCCTGCCGGTTTCTGACGTTCTGCCTTCACTTGTTGACAAATCAGGCATCTGCTCACATACATTGTTATTTCCCTCTTCATGTTTCGCCACTAATAATGAGCTTTAAGTGTCCAGAACATCTTTGTATTACCCGGATGCATAGCATATGTGGAACAATGAGATTCATCGAGTATTTTCTTCTTCAAACCATCATCTCTGGGCACACATAATCTCCCTCTGAACATCAAAGTACCATCTCTCCTCATCCGAAACTCTGTCGGTACATTATTCTGAATCAAATTCTTCTTGCTTAGTAGATATGCATCTGAATCTTGAGCTTCACGAACTTGATCAAGTAATACTGGACGAACCTGGAAACTGGCTAACAATGCTCCATCTTCATTCCACTCCAACTCTGCTCTCGTTGGTCGCAACTCAGTCAAAAGTGACATTCTAGCAACACGTACATGGAAAAGAGAAGCACTATGCTTCCGACTAAGAGCATCAGCAACCACGTTAGCCTTTCCTGAATGATACTCGAAAGTACAGTCATAATCATTAATCAGCTCCATCCATCTCCGCTGCCTCATATTCAAATTTGGTTGTGTACGCAAGTAGGTAAGACTCTTGTGATCGGTGTAAATCTTGCACTGCGCTCCGTACAAGTAGTGTCTCCAACTCTTCAATGCTAACACAATGGCAGCTAACTCCAAATCATGAGTAGGATAGTTAACTTCATGAGGTTTCAACTGTCTAGAACCATATGCCACCACTTTTCCATGCTGCATCAAGACACAACCTAGACCTAACTTCGAAGCATCACTGTATACCATATAGTCACCGCTATCGTCAGGTAAAGTCAACACTGATGCAGTAGTCAACCTCTCCTTCAAAGTCAAGTAACTTTCCTCACAAGCATCAGACCATTCAAACTTGACTCATTTCTTCGTCAAACGGGTAAGCGGTGCGGCTATCCGTGAAAAATCCTACACGAATCGGCGATAGTAGCCTGCTAAGCCCAAGAAACTCTGTATCTCCGCCAATTCAGCACTGCATTAATCTTATCTGGATCAACGCTGACTCCCTCAGCTGATATCACGTGACCCAAAAACTTCACCTGATCCAGCCAAAACTCACACTTGCTAAACTTGGCGTACAACTGAGCATCTCGCAAAGTCTATAAAACTGCATGAAAATGCTTCTTGTGTTACCCCACACTCCTGGAATAAATCAGGATGTCGTCGATGAACATAATGACAAACTTGTCCAGATAACGCCTGAAAATCTGATTCATCAGGTCCATAAAAGCAGCTGGCGCATTGGCCAACCCAAACAGCATAACAAGGAACTCATAATGCACATAACGTGACTGAAACGCCATCTTGTCCACATCAGACTCCCGAATCCGTAGCTGATGGTACCCAGACCTGAGATCAATATTTGAAAAAACTGATGCTCCCTTCAGCTGATCGAACAAATCATCAATTCGTGGAAGCGGATACTTGTTCTTCACGGTAACCTGACTCAACTTCCGATAATCAATGCATAGCCTCATCGAACCACCCTTCTTCCTCACAAACAAAACTGGAGCAATCCAAGGTGAAACACTAGGTCGAATGAAGCCTTTCTCAATCAACTCCTGAAGCTAAATCTACAACTCCCTCAACTCTGCTGGTGTCATACGATAAGGTGCCTGCGAAATAGGTCCAGTACCTGGAAGTAACTCGATGGTGAAGTCAATCTCTCTAACTGGAGGAACACCGGGTAAGTCCTCGAGAAACACGTCTGGATACTCACAAACCACCGTTATATCCCCAATGCCTGGTACACGAACCTCTGTATCAATCACATGTGCTAGGTACGCCACACAACCCTTTTTCAACATCTGCTCGGCTTTCATTGCTGAAATCAGACAAGGTAAAGAAGTATTCTTTTCACCGAAAAACAAGATCTCCGGCATGCCTAGACTCCTGAAAACTACCTCCTTCTTGTGACAGTCAAAAACAGCCCAATGGTTCTTCAAGAAATCCCTACCCAAAATCACATCAAAATCCACAATATCCAATAACATCAAATCCGCAGCTAAACCATAACCTACTATAAAAATCTCACAACCCCGATACACCCACTCGACACACACTACCTCGCCAGATGGATACAACACTCGCCACATACTAGGGAGTGGAGATGCAGACACAGTAGCCAGTGATGCTAATCTATATGACATGAATGAATGCGTAGCTCCTGGATCTAGTAAAGTAAGAACTGGATGACCAAAAATGTACAACGTACCGATGATAACCTCAAGGGAAGCTCTGCCCTCTCCCAGGGACATGACATGAACTCGAGCTTGTCCTGTTGGTCGTTGACGCTGATTGCGGTTTTGCTGACCATCACGTCCAGAATCCTGTGTTGCGCGATCACCAAAAGCAGTACCTCGACCATGACTGATGCCCTGAGCTGCAACACCCCCAAAAGTACCACCCTACGGACATTTCGTGGCAAAGTGACCCTCCTGGCCACAACGATTACAACTGGTGGTGCCTCCATAGCATGAACCATAATGCCGCCTATTACAAATGTTGCATATTGGATAGTCTCTGGGTGCAGCTGATAAGTCAAATGTACGTCGAGGATAACTCGATCCACTGGAACTCCCACTCCGGGGTTGCCTCAAAGGTCGATTCCTCCTCCATCTCTAACTCCCACTTTGGCTCGACAAACCACGTGGATACCTGAAAGTGCTACCACCTGAAGAAGATGCTAAACTCGACGTACTAGAACTCATCTTCTTCGCGGGACCCTGGCTAGGTCCACTCTCCTCAAAACGACGAGACTGAAACCGCATCTGTCTTTCCCTCTCAATGTCCTTGCCTCTGAGTGCAGCACTAACAAAATCATCAAAATTGTCCCGAGGCATGGTGATCAAAGTTCCCTTGATATTCAGATTCAGACCCCACTCGAACCTTCTGCACTTTGCTTCCTCAGATGCCACCATATCACGTGCAAAATGAGACAAACGGGTAAACTTATCTCGATACTCAAGCACTGACATATTCCATTGCCTAAGATTAGTAAACTCTTCATATTTTCTCTGCTGGGTGGCCTGATTGAAATATCGCCGCATAAACAAATCCCTGAATGTAAGCCATGGAGTATCAATAGGAATTCTCTCGGTGCTAACCCACCAAATGTACGCATCTGAGTCCAGTAACCCAACAACAGCCACAGTCCTCTGCTCAGGAGTAAAATGTAGGCGTTCACAAATACGCTCCACCTGAATTAACCAAGCCTCACATACTTCAGGATCAGAGGAGCTAGAAAAGGTTGTTGCTCTAGTTGTCCTAACTTTAACCACAGGGTCAAAACGCTCTTTTAAACGCAACACTCACATGAGCAAGTCGTGCGTACGTTGATCCTCATTAGGATCCCCAGTCCGTTCAGCACGGACTCCATGTCGAGGAGGCATCCTAAAAATGAAAGGACATTAGTCACACAACACAAGGAACATAATCATGATACTTCAGACATTTGAAAGCATACAACACTCTGGAGCATTGATGATTGTCCACTGGCCAGTCGGGTCACCACTCCTGATATGCTGTACATTCTCAAATACCCTTAGTAACACAACTACAAGAGTCTACAGAACCTAAAACCTAATGCTTTGATACCAACTAAAAGGACTCGACCCTGATTCAGTTGCCTAAACTGAAATCAAACCCCTTCGAAACCATGATTTAAAAAAAAATTGCCAGAGTTTACTTTATAAAACGTATAAACCTGCAAGAAGATTACACTTCACAGATAAATTCCCAGACACACCGTGGACCACCATTGTCCAACTGGATTTCTCAATATCATATATATATATATATATAACACAAACTCAAGGTTTACAAGAAATCCAGAAAATATTCAGGAGTAAACTCAACTGAAAACACAACATAAGTATTCAGAGCGACTTCTAATTACAAAATATACAAGACTAGCAGGTTATGTCAGGAACCTACTAGAAGGAAAGTGTGAATTGAACTCTAGGCCTCCTACGATGACGTGCAACCACGGGAAAGAAACTGCAATTTGGGCGGCGAACACCAAAAATCTCAGAGAAAAGCATATAAATAATAAAACCGTTAGAGTGAGTGGACGTAAATTAATATATGCCGCATAATAAATCCAACATGCTTTTCACAATAAATGCACATAAAATCATGCGAGTCAAAGTACGTGTGTAGGCAGTAACTTGAGTACATTTCCGTCAAGTTACAATATGCCCGGCTCAAGTGCTCACAAGTCGTAACTCGCCCAGTACTGTGAATCACGGGTCAGGTTCTCACAAGTCGTAACCTGCCCGAAGCATCTCGGGGATTAGCCGAGAGGCCATAGCATCGATGCATCATATATCCATACTCAGTGTAAAAACAAATCACATGTGCCTCCAAATCAATGCATACTCATAAAATGCATAATCATAAATGCATGCTCGTAAATGCATAATCGTAAAGCATACTCAAAGACCTCACAAATCAACTGTGAAAATCAAAGTAGGAAAATCAACATGTGATAAAAGGTCCACTCACAGGTAACAGCTAGCCCTGAGGCCCGGCGGAAGATCCCTCGCCAAACACTCGATCACGATCACCTGAATAACAGGGATACGATCAATACATATTCGATTTCAACATACGAAGCAAATACGTCAAGAACCCCGCGTTCTCGAAAAGCGTATCGCTCGAAATATCAACGAGGATAAAAAAATTCCCAAAATATACCCAATTAACCCTCGTCCCAAATTAGAACACTCAAATCAACTCAAAAACCACAAGACTACGATCAGGGCGCGATTACGAGCGAAACGACATAAAAATCTCCGAAAATCCCAAGAAGTCAACCTCGCAGGAGCTCCGCCGTTGACCGCCGGCGGTGGCGGTAGCGTCAACGGTGAAATTCCATGGTGAACCATACACCAAACTCTACCTCTCCTGAAGCCCAACAAATTTTCCTTCTACCACTAACATCAATTCAACCCAAATCGGCCGGAAAACCCTTCGACAAACTCCCCGGAATACCTCCTCCGGTCACCACCCCGAACCGCCACAAACCACCTCCAATTTAAAATTAAATTACCCAGAATTTATCTATGGGATGAGGGGAAGCAAACCCCCCACCACCCCGACACCAAAACTCGCTGGAATCGGCCACCCGATTCTGGAGAAAATCCCAAATTTCTCCTAGCTTGTTCTCCCTCAAATCTCCATCAATTCCCACAAAATCAAGTTCAAAACAATAGGAAATCATGAGAGGATTCCAACCATGCCAAAATTGTATCCTGAAGTGGCCGAAAAAATAGGGTCGGACGGCGAATCGAAACGGGTCGCGGTGGAGCTCTCGGTCAACGCGGGTCAACGCGGGTCAACGGGTCCAAAATTGATCAACTCGGCCCAAATGTGAGTTTTCGACAATTTTACGACTATTTCGATATTTATACTCGCGATCAAAATGATCAACGGTCCAAAACAAATCGAAACCAATCGGATAACTACGACTAAATCAATCGGCCTCGAATATTCATAACATATTCCTCGGTTATCGAAACAATTATCCAAAAATACCTATAAGCTCAAAATCACATACACTACAACTCTCGTGAAGGAACTCATATCGAATTCCAAACCGAACATCTCGTCGTGAACAAACCCGCCATTTCGACCAATTACAACAAAATTGCGACTAATCGTGAAACTCGCAAATCAAGCCAGTTAATGTACAATTTCCGGTCCGGGTCGTTACATATAACCTCTCTCTATGTGCGTGAGAGGAGAAGGTAGTAGCAGAAGCCGATGGGTCTTGGACGGCCTTTCCTAGGCGACAACCCGCTTGTGAGCCGCGTGCGTTGAGGCCCATATGTCAAATGAATGTGGCCGCGATGGTGGGCAGAACCAATTGTGCGGTGGAGGCAACAACCACAACAAGCCCAGGATCGGCTCAGGAGGCTGCGACCTCAACAAGCACAATTTCGGTTTGGAAGGCTGCACATTGACGTCGGCAATCTTGGATTGACGGTTAACAGATGATGGAGATGGAAAACAGAATCAAGCCTGGTCAACAAGACTTTGTCAGGGGGAATCCAACGAGGCCATGGGTGGGCTTCGACTGTCCTAGGTGGGGATGGGCTTGGGATTTGGTTTCCCTACTTGATGGGGCCCATATTGTGCTTAAAGTTTATCTTTATATGGGCTGCTCTTTCAATAATTGATAGTTGGCTATTATTGTGAGAACCCAACCTTGATTTAGTTGTCTAAACCAGGATTAGGTCCCCAAAGACCATTAGAACCTAAACATGCTAGTCGAAAGGCAAACTGAAAGTAATTAAATAATCGGCGAAAAAAACATAAATTAAAGAGTAATTTTTGGAAACCATTCTTACAACGGAATTTTAAAACATTTATGACACCAGAGTTGCTAGACTCTCTAAACTACATATGCTGACTAACGTACTAAGTCGCAGGATCAACCCTGGATTCTATGGTAGATTATTGATATGCCTCGATCTGTGTGCACACCCGACCTCAGCTAAGACTCTGCAACTTGGGCATTAGAAACCAAAGAGCCCAGAGAAAGACATATAAAACATGAAAATCGTTAGCGTGAGTGGACGAAAATAAATATTATGTAGGAAATCGTAAAATGTACTTAATGTCTTTCTACCGTAATCGTATGTTAAGAATATAGTGAGTCAACGTAAACATATATATACATATATATATATATATATAACATAAATGTGAAGGGATGTATATCATGATATCAGGTCGGGTGTTTTTCATGACCTTTCCGGAGCACATCGATGATTAGCCGACACGCCATATACATCGATGCAACATGCTTGAATTAACGTGCATAAAATTATAAAATCATATCATGGTGCCTCCTTGCATAAATATAAACATATAGTGTAAAAGATTTAGACTAGCTAAACCATAGTGTAAAGCAAATGTTCACTCACTTGGATCGCTAGTAATTAGCTAGCCCGTTGGTCCACTAATTCGTAATTTGTACTCAATGCTCCTAAGCCAAAACGAAATTTAAATTAATTAATAAATGTTTGCTCGTGTTGGTACTATGGATACAGAAATCCGGGATGAAGTGTCGCTTAGAAATTTACCTTATAATATTCATAAATTGCTATTTTTACTCATCCTTGTAATCGACTAACTCGTCATCATCCTAGACAGCGTGTTGCACTACATAAGCTCCAATTAAGGTCCACATAGACTCAACATACGACAATCGACAGTGTCGAATGTCGAGTCATCCCAAAACCTGAAATTACTCGATAACATCACTAAAATTGTTGAATATCACAAAAATATGCATAATACGATCGGAAATGGGTTTAGAAACTTCCCATGAAAAATTGGATTTTTGGGTCGACAAAGCTCCGCCGTGCCCAGTGTGCCGCCACCGGCGGCGGCCGAAATCTGATTGGCTCTAATCCCTGCAAATTATACACCAAAAGAAAGATCGTTTCAAGCTCAAACGGATACATCAAAGCCACAACACCTAAAACACAACGAATCGGCCGGAATTGACCTAAAAATTTGTGAAACTCGCTGGAATCGCCCACGGCCGTTTGGCGTTATCCGGCCACGGCACGACCCACGTAAGGTCACAAACGATTTTTGGAAGTGCAAGGGTTAAAACTCCTGAGGCATCACCTCTCTCCTATGGTCGGAGCACCGTCGACGGTGACGGAGATAAATCAAGGAAAACCAGAAATTTTTACAACTTCAAATCGCCATGGAACAACCCGAACCTAGTTAGTGAATTAATCATTGTTAGTCACCTTAACTAACAAGCTAAGTATTACACGTCACATTTATCGAGACAAAAAGTTGACTTTTTATGATTTATGATTTTGGACTAGTTTTTTTTAGGAAAGTTGTAGATAATTTTATTTCGAGTTCTATTAGATTCTTAGGAGTGTCGGGTGAATTGTTATGAATTTCGGAAGATTATGTGATTTTTAGTAAAAAAAAATGTGAATCTACCACCTAGAAACTTGTGGACCATTGGATTTTCATCAAGCCAATCTGAGCCGTTCTCTCTCTCTCTCTCTCTCTCTCTCTCTCTCTTTCTCTCTCTCTCTCTCTCTCTCTACACTTGAGTGCAACTTCGGCGAGGATGTCGTTCGGCAAGCACCTCTCTGTCTCGCATCCCTCCTAAACTAAAGCCATCACCTCCCTTTATCACTCTTATGCAATTGTTTTGCCAAGCAACCATCGAGGATGGAAGATCGACATGAAGTTGGAAATTCGAGGCGGATTCGGTCTCTGTCGTTGTCATCGCTGTCGGAGATGTTTCACCGCCAAATTTTAGGGATTTTGAATCCCATATATGCAGGAGTCGAATGTGTCATGTCTCAGACCCAGCCGTAGCCTGAGGTCGTCGTCCGATCGGTTTAAAGTTCAGAGAGGGTTTCGAACTTTCAAAGTGAGATTTCGACCAACTTCCATCAAGTATTTGACCTCCAGTTGTTGTACAATATAATTTTTCTTAATTTTTGTAATGTATCTTTTGGTATGTGGGTTGATAGGTTTGGTGCAGGTTAGATTCCAGTCGCTGCCTGTGGTGGCACGTAGGCCCCACCCTCCGCCGTGTGCGGTGGAGTTCCGGTGAGCAGAAAGTGTACTTTTTCACAGCAAGGTTCCTAAGCCGATATGTAATAGTTTTTTCATAGATTTGTTAAGTTCGTTAGATGCATGTAACGTTTTTGGCTCATTCACAGGAATCGGGCAACTTGACACATCGACACGGTCGTTGTCGCGTGCCGAGCAAAATATAATACTGGTGGACTACGACGTTAAGGATCAAGGTGCGACTCAGCATATCTAAGGACGAATCATGTGGGCGATAACTTTTGGGAATAATGTGAGTTCCTGATCGGTATTACATTCTAAATTTCTATATTCACGTTAGTGGCATGACTGAACTTTTATTAATAGATGTGATTTCAATTTGGTATAGGAGCACCGAGTATAATTTACGAGAGTGGATCGACGAGCTAACTATTTACTGACGTTCCAGGTAAGTGGACACCTTTATTTTCACTGTGGATTAGCGAATCTAAACATTTATGCTTATGATTTTCTTTGAACATATATGATATGATTTATGATACGTTTACAATTATGCACGGAGGCTATATGTTATGAATTTACAATTTCATGCACGTTATATTTATGTATATGCATCGATGCATCAGCTGCTCGACTGATGAACGAGTACGCTTTGGGTGGGCCACGACAAACTCTTGACCCATGATTACATTATGCATGCCTCCACACACTTACGATATATATATTTTACGTTGACTCGCTATGTTTTTACTACATGATTATGGTAGAAAGGCATAAAGTGTATTTTACAATTTCTTACAAATATTTTATTTTCGTCCACTCACTCTAGCGGTTTTCTTGTTTTATATGTCTTTCCTCTGGGCCATTCGATTTCTACTTCCCAGATTACAGATTTAAAGTTGAGGTCAGGCGCACACATATATCGAGTCATATCAATATCCATCGTAGGATCCATGGTCAATCCTACGAGATAGTTTAGATAGTCTAGCAGCCCTGGTGTCAAAATGGTGTTAGATTCAATTGTTATGAGTTGTTTCAAAAATTTAGTTTCTTTAACTTATGATTTTCAGATTATTGATTTTTATTCGGTCTTCTTCTGGATTAGCATGTTTAGGTTCTAATGGTGATTAATGGTCTAATCCCCATTTAGGAAACTATATCGGGTCAGATCCTTTTAGCTATTCCTGATGAGCTTATTTGATACTGGATCTAAAACCTGGACTTTGTCCAAAGACGTTTTGAGCGGCACCCCACGCATAGAACTTTGGTGGCACTCACGATGACAAAAGCTGAGGAGCACCGGATGTGATGTACGTGTGCATGTCTTGGAACCTAGATGTGATGTACGTGTGGATGTGTAATCATCTTTCATATGTCAAGAATGTAAATTTCCAGCGAAATTCGTAATTTGGGATGTGGTGGTCTGCAACACCCACACCTCCTCTGAAGGAGGTCACAGGAGGTGTGGGTGTGGTGTGTAGGTCTTAGGGTTTGTTCTGATACCAACTATAAAAATATCTTAGTGTGAAATGTGATCACAATATTTGTGTGCTTGTGATACTTGTATTATGCTTGTGGTGTGCTACATTCAGCAGATCATAGAATGTAAATAGTGATGTACAAAATAGTATCCTAACAAAACAATAATAATTAAGTAGAATCATATATAATCAAGGACTACATATTTATTATAATTATCAATAATCCAACGCAGATGAGCTTAGACAGGAGGTAGTATTCAAATCCCCGATACCAGAAACAGTGGAAACAGAGAAAACAGAGAAAATCGAAGACTTGGAGAATGGAGATTCTACTCAAAATCTTGTATGCTCATGGTTGTAGAGTGTAGTAGACTCGGAGGAAGGAGATGAAACAGAAACAGAGTAAATAAAGGAAAATAGTCAAATATAAGACTTGAGGAGTCTTCCCAAAATCTTGTATGCTCATGTTTGTAGAGTTAGAGATTCATTCCTAAAATAGCAAAAGAAATTTAAAGCTTTTCTCATTCCCAACTCCATGCAGTGTTACAATAAGAACGACAACAACAACAGTATGTAATATATAAGTGAAAAGATAAAAGACGACTGGAAATGAGCTTTATAGAACTAGGCCATTCTTCGGTTACTTTGGTAGCAATGATGGAAGTAGTTTGAAAATCAGGATTGTAAGCCAGCAAAAGACGTAGATGAAGCCGATAACACATCTATACCACAACCAGGGAAATGGAATAGCAATGGCTAGGAAGATGGCGGTGACCGCAAAGAAAATGCCCGACTGCTGGAGAACATGGGCAGCTCGTTGATAGTTGAAGGGAACGAAATAGTTGATGAAGAAGCACGTAAACGAAATTATGATGGTGAGTCCGAAGAAGCAGAAGATAGCAGGGAGCTGAGATTGAGTCTGAGCTGATAGAAAAGCCATTTCAATGGCGGATGTCACGCAGAGCCCGCCAAGTATGTTCTTTGGCCAGTCGTTGTGGCAGTCTCTAGCTCCTCCAGCAGCCGCTTCTTCATCGTCTGGATTATGAACCCAACCAAGTGCTACAAGAACTCGTAGAGCAAATGCATTCAGTTTCATGTTTCTACTTCTTCTCCTGATCATCACTCTGTGACATTTTCCTTGTATATTTATCGTTGAGGAGGAGCGACACGTTGGGTCCACCGGAGCAAAAGATTTGGGAGGAACGAGGGTAAATTAGTCCACGAAAGTAATAGAGAGTCGGTTTCTAGCCACAAAATAGTCACAAAACAGTCACAATCACAACCAAACAAGAATTTGACAACTATTTCGTACTATGACATCTTCAGTTTACCATGACATCTTCAGTTTACCCTCCAATTTACCCTCCAATTTACCCTCGTTCCTCCCAAATCTTTTGCTCCGGTGGACCCAAGATGGAGATGGCTTTCTTGCACTTAGACAAGCTCCAAGAAGGGGTTGCTATTAGAAGCTCCCTCCAGTCTCTGAAACAGGATACCATCCATCCGGGCTTGAACTCCATCAGAAAACGTCAAGTCTTGCAGGAGTGACTTCATCGTTTGATCAACTCCAACCAGAGTACTCCCTATGCCACTCAAAAGTTCTGGCAGTGAGGGGGGGGGGGGGGGTCGGTCTTGCAAGCTCCACAAGTGTAACCTGGAATAAATGGAGAAAACAGAATAAAAGTATGCACATAGATCACCACACAAGACATAACGAAGTTAAATATATAGCAAGTAATTTTTCTAACCAACCTCTGTGTCTTGTGGTATATTTGCCTTGAGCTTGGCTATTGCAACAGCCCGAGAAAGTCCACCAATAGCATCAACTAAACCCCTTGAAGCTGCATCTTTACCAGCCCAAACTCTTCCTTGTGCAACCTCCTCCATTTGATCTACCTGGCAACATAAAGATAGGGACAAATTCAAATCTCAGGTATAACCGAGTGAATAGAAAGTGACAAACAAAAATGAAGGTTCAATCGGCCAACATACAGTCATTGATCTAGACGCAGCTGCCTTGTCCAAAATTGCTTATATGATTTTTGCGCAGACTTTGCAAAGAGTTCAGCTTCATCTGGTCTGATTTAGGAAGCAAAATGAGGAGTCAGAACTTCGGCTCTTTCTAGGTTTCTAGGAATAATCAACATAACAGATTAAGCATTGAGTAGGTGTACCTGAAGGGTCGTTGTTCAGCTGCGAGAACCTCTGCAAACTTTCCCCTTGATATGATTTCCTTGTTGAAGCCAATCTTCTCATACAGTTTTCCCAGGTTAAACTTCCCTACAAGTGACAATCATATGCCAACTTCAACTTACATAATCAAGGTCTCATCTGAATCAAAACAAAAGGGGAGTTTAACGGCAATATATATTTCAAACTCACCTGTCACAACCCCAATGGAACCAGTTAGGGTCAAATTTTCTGCAACAATGGCATCTGCTGCCATTGCCATATAGTATCCTCCACTTGCTGCCACAACATCGAGGCAATGAACGGTTTTGAAGCAGCCAAAAGTTTGATCTCCCTCCACATCCTGCAAGACATTAACACATGAGGGTAAGAACAATTACTATAAGTTTATGTATCAGTGCCTCGTGTGGGATTCATAAGTTTAAGATCACAAATGCCGTTACGCTTATGCTATTATGTAGTTATGTACTAGCACTTACAAATCAGAAGCAAGGGCATCACCTCCGGGGCTGTCAATTCGAATGATAGCAGCCTTGTATCGTTTTGATTCTGGACATAGAAAAAAGAATATGATATACCACTTGAAAGAGGTTTCTTTGAAAGTACGAGATATTAGATGACTCGTCTGGTAAGGTCATACTACTAGTATATTCTTTATACTTCAAAAACATGAATGAAATTGATTGATATAGGATATCTGCCAGTAAACTGATACAACAACGAATTCTTCAGATCCAGCCAGAGAACTTTTCAAGTCACATAAGTTATGTACTTGCAAATATATCCTCAGAGTAAAATTAAGGTACTTCTACATAACAGTATCATTATCCAGTAAAATTAAGGTACTTCTACATAACATTATAAAGCCAGTGAGCATGAAGTATATAAGAAAAGGAGGCCACTCAGCCCAGTGACACTAAATTAAGCAGATGAACTTAAATTAGAAAGATCACAGTACCTCTTATAGTACGGATCTTTTCGATAAATTGTTCTTCAAGGATAGATGATGATCCAGGCAGACTAAAAGAACCTCGTACATGACTTATACTGCCTGAGGCTCTAATTATGGCTATCTTGTCTTTACCACCTGATAAACCGAGAGTCGATTTCCGAACCTTTGAATACTTCCTATTTCAATAAAGAAGATGGAATTAACTAAACCACAAGATAATTCTCTACAGTAATAAATATGAAATTTGTCATATGTATCACCACAAACCAAAAGTCGAATAGATGACTACTTGTAATCAACCGTGGGAAGTTTTTTCTCCTTTTTCACTCCGAGTCTCCCCTTCAACATTGAATTAACCTGAAAGGATTGCATATCACTTATGAAAGCTTCCTTTACATATTAAGAATAAAGCTTTCATGTCACTCCCCCGATCACTTCCGAATCCGATTTCAACAACATAACCATAATGGTCGACATACCATAAGAATCTTAGATCACCCTAGTTACCCTATCGTACACAGTTTTGCATATTATAAAAAGATTTAGACTAGGTAAATACCATGCCATTGAACTTCAATATACTCTGACAAACTTGAGAGCATGGAGGGAAACTGAACTTTAAACACTCTCAACTCTCTGTAAATATAGTTTCTACAATACAAACCAGAAAGAACCTTCTTACTCTCCAGTTCTATTTCTACAATATTGGATATTAATTCTGTCACACATCACGCAAAAACCAAAATGAAACAGGAACCACAATATTGTACCTCATCATCATACTGTATGTTTGTGATCCATCCCTCTTCTTTCAACTTTTCTACTTGGTAAACCCCTTCATTAATAAATTTCTCAATATCTTCTCTCTTTTTTCCTGCAACAAAATGGAGGAAGTAAACCAATTATCTAACAACCTGGAGAAGATCATGCAAATCCAAATTTCAAATCACCTCTTGTAGAAGAAATTATATCCAGCCAGTTCCCATATATGTTATCAAGCAACGCCGTCAACATCTCACAGTTTTCTTCAGACATGGTCTTGCGCGCAAGCTGGTCGCCAGCACTTTTGTATTTACCAATCCTTTCCACTTGCAGCTCAACTCCAATTTTCTCAATAACACCTTCAAAACCGTAACACAATCAACATTCACATCTCAAAATTAACATATATTAGAGGCAAACAGAACACTCGAGAAACCAACCTCTCACGAACGATGCCTGAACACTGAGACCAAACAAAGAAAAATAAGCACCGGGAGGCGTGTAAATCTCTTGACAAGCAGAAGCTAGGTAATGCTCTTTCTCACTACACGCAGGTGCATATGCCACAACAAACTTACCTGTAGAACAATAACACACAAGTCTAATACAAGTTCGAAACACATAATTGACACAATCAAAACACATTTTCGATACCTGATTTCTGAAAGTCCGGTATATGCCTCCGAATTTCTTCCACTTTAACCCAACCACAGTTCAAGCTCTCAATTTGTAAATAAACACCACTAATCCGAGGATCATACGCAGCTTTCACAAAATTCTCACAAATTTGAGGCAGTGATAAACCTCTCGAGAATCTACTATTCAGCTGATCAGTAATCTAAACCACAAAAATCACATCTCTTTTTCAATTTCAAACAAATACATACAAATCAAAATTAAAGAATGACAGTGAAAGAACAAGAAATCAATTTACCTGGCCTCGCAATGTCATGGTCAATACGCTTCCTTTCTTGACCCGCTCCCCATGGATAAGCGAAGAGCATCCTCAACTTGACGACGAAGCTCTTCCAGAGACTCACCTCGCGAAACTGAAACTCGCCGCTCGGATATTCCTCTGTAAGTTTGACATTCTCGGTTACGGAATCGGCGTCGTTCAGCTTCGATTCGGGGGTGGACGACGTGTCGTCGAAGGCGCTAACGGAGAAGAGGCGGCGGCGGCGGAGAGAGGAGAGAGGAGGGACAGAAGGTGAGAGCGCGGCGGGAGTGGGAGTGGTGGTGGAGGAGGAGGCGAGGCTTGGCGGTGGCTCCGATGACTGTAGTGAAGACTCGGCTGTGGATTGGGCTCTAGTGTTGGGAAGCGTGTAATAGAATCAGCTTAGACATTTTCTCGCTCACTCACTCTCTCACTCAGTCAGAGACTCAGAGTGAGAACTGAGAGAGAGAGAGAGAGAGAGAGAGAGAGAGAGAGTCACAGACAGAGGAAAACGAAGAAGAAAATTGGAAAAGAAAAGAGGCACTAACTGGGATGGTACCTTATAAATGAATTCATCACTTAGTATTTCACTTTTTAAATTATTATTTTGATACCTCATGTTTAATATTTACTAAGTATCACTACCTATCATTACTAATACAATAAATTTATTATATTTTTTTAAGAAAAATATTAAATTTTAAAGAATAAATTATGAATTCCAATTGTTTTCTTTTTATTTACCGACAGGAATTCTCTCTATGGGTCCCGCTTGAAATAGGACGTCCAAGTCGGAAAAAAAATTGCAGTGGTGCTTTTCTAGGTTGCCAACCAATCGTTGACCTCGAGGAATTTCTCGAAAACAATCGAAAATCGATCATGGAGTGAATGACGTCCTCTGGTGGTGCCTACGCACATGGGTGACGCCAGAATGACGTCCTCATCAGGATCCCCAGTCCGTTTAGCACGGACTCCACGTCGAGGAGGCATCCTAAAAATGAAAGGACATTAGTCACACAACACAAGGAACGTAATCATGATACTTCAGACATTTGAAAGCATACAACACTCTGGAGCATTGATGATTGTTTGCTGGCCAGTCGGGTCACCACTCCTGATATGCTGTACATTCTCAAATACCCTTAGTAACACAACTACAAGAGTCTACAAAACCTAAAACCTAATGCTCTGATACCAACTAAAAGGACCCGACCCCGATTTAGTTGCCTAAACCGAAATCAAACCCCCTCGAAACCATGATTTACAAAATAATTTGCTAAAGTCTCGGGGATCAGCCGAGAGGCCATAGCATCGATGCATCATATATCCATACTCTGTGTAAAAAAAAATCACATGTGCCTCCAAATCAATGCATACTCATAAAATGCATAATCATAAATGCATGCTCGTAAATGCATAATCATAAAGCATACTCAAAGACTCACAAATCCACTGTGAAAATCAAAGTAGGAAAATCAACATGTGATAAAAGGTCCACTCACAGGTAATAGCTGGCCCTGAGGCCCGGCAGAAGATTCCTCGCCAAACACTCGATCACGATCACCTGAATAACAGGGATACGATCAATACATATTCGATTTCAACATACGGAGCAAATACGTCAAGAACCCCGCGTTCCCGAAAAGCGTATCGCTCGAAATATCGACGAGGATAACAAAATTCCCAAAATATACCCAATTAACCCTCGTCCCAAATTATAACACTCAAATCAACTCAAAAACCACAAGACTACGATCGGGGCGCGATTATGAGCGAAACGACATAAAAATCTCCGAAAATCCCAAAAAGTCGACCTCGGCGGAGGCGTCAATGGTGAAATTCTACGGCGAACCATACACCAAACTCTTCCTCTCCTCAAGCCCAACAAATTTTCCTTCTACCACTAACATCAATTCAACCCGAATCGGCCGGAAAACCCTTCGACAAACTCGCCGGAATACCTCCTCCGGTCACCACCCCGAACCGCCACAAACCACCTCCAATTCCAAATTAAATTACCCAGAATTTATCTATGGGATGAGGGGAAGCAAACCCCCCACCACCCCGACACCAAAACTCGCCGGAATCGGCGAAAATCCTAAATTTCTCCTAGCTCGTTCTCCCTCAAATCTCCATCAATTCCCACAAAATCAAGTTCAAAACAATAGGAAATAACAAGAGGATTCCAACCATGCCAAAATTGTAGCCTGAAGTGGCTGAAAAAATAGGGTCGGACGGCGAATCGAAACGGGTCGCGGTGGAGCTCTCGGTCAACGGGTCCAAAATTGATCAACTCGGCCCAAATGTGACTTTTCGACAATTTTACGACTATTTTGATATTTATACTCGTGATCAAAATGATCAACGGTCCAAAACAAATCGAAACCAATCGGATAACTACGACTAAATCAATCGGCCTCGAATATTCATAACATATTCCTCGGTTATCGAAACAATTATCCAAAAATATCTATGAGCTCGAAATCACGTACACTACAACTCTCGTGAAGAAACTCATATCGAATTCCAAACCGAACATCTCGTCGTGAACAGACCCGTCATTTCAACCAATTACAACAAAATTGCGACTATTCGTAAAACTCGCAAATCAAGCCAGTTAATGTACAATTTCTGGTCCGAGTTGTTACATATAACCTCTCTCTATGTGCGCGAGAGGAGAAGGTAGTAACAGAAGCCGATGGGTCTTGGACGGCCTTGCCTAGGCGACAACCCGCTTGTGAGCCGCGTGCGTTGAGGCCCATATGTCAAACGAATGTGGCCGCGATGGTGGGCAGAACCAATTATGCGGTGGAGGCAACAACCACAACGAGCCCAGGATCGGCTCGGGAGGCTGCGACCTCGGCGAGCACAATTTCGGTTTGGAAGGCTGCACATTGAGGTCGGCAATCTTGGATTGACGGTTAACAGATGATGGAGATGGAAAACATAATCAAGCCTGGTTAACAAGACTTTGTCAGGGGGAATCCAAGGAGGCCATGGGTGGGCTTTGGCTGTCCTAGGTGGGGATGGGCTTGGGATTTGGTTTCCCTACTTGATGGGGCCCATATTGTGCTTAAAGTTTATCTTTATATGAGCTGCTCTTTCACTAATTGATAGTTGGCTATTGTTGTGAGAACCCAACCTCGATTTAGTTGTCTAAACCAGGATTAGGTCCCCAAAGACCATTAGAACCTAAAAATGCTAGTCGAAAGGCAAACTGAAAGTAATTAAATAATCGGGGAAAAAAACATAAATTAAAGAGTCTAATTTTCTGAAACCATTCTTACAACGGAATTTTAAAACATTTATGACACCAGAGTTGCTAGACTCTCTAAACTACATATGCTGACTAACGTACTAAGTCGCAGGATCAACCCTGGATTCTACGGTAGATTACTGCTATGCCTCGATCTGTGTGCGCACCCGACCTCTGCTAAGACTCTGCAACCTGGGCATTAGAAACCAAAGAGCCCAGGGAAATGCATATAAAACATGAAAATCGTTAGCGTGAGTGGACGAAAATAAATATTATATAGGAAATCGTAAAATGTACTTAATGTCTTTCTACCGTAATCGTATATTAAGAATATAGTGAGTCAACGTAAACATATATATATATATATATATAACATAAATGTGAAGGGATGTATATCATGATCTCATGTCGGGTGTTTGTCATGACCTTTCCGGAGCACATCGATGATCATCCGACACGCCATATACATCGATGCAACATGCTTGAATTTAACATGCATAAAATTATAGAATCATATCATGGTGCCTCCTTGCATAAATATAAACGTATAGTATATTCTATCATATATGCGTAAGGGGAAATCATGAGTATAAAAGATTTAGACTAGCTAAACCATAGTGTAAAGCAAATGTCCACTCACTTGGATCGTTAGTAATTAGCTAGCCCGTTGGTCCACTAATTCGTAATTTGTACTCAATGCTCCTAAGCCAAAACGAAATTTAAATTAATTAATAAATGTTTGCTCGTGTTGTTACTATGGATACAGAAATCCAGGATGAAGTGTCGCTTAGAAATTTCCCTTATAATATTCATAAATTGCTATTTTTACTCATCCTCGTAATCGACTAACTCGTCATCATCCTAGACAGCGTGTTGCACTACAATCGACAGTGGGCGATTCCAGCGTGTTCCAATTAAGGTCCACATAGACTCAACATACGACAATCGACAGTGTCGAATGTCGAGTCATCCCAAAACCTGAAATTAGTTGATAACATCACTAAAATTGTCGAATAGCAAAAAAATATGCATAATACGATCGAAAATGGGTTTAGAAACTTCCCATGAAAAATCGGATTTTTGGGTCGACAGAGCTCCGTCGTGCCCAGTGCGCCGCCACCGACGGCGGCCAAAATATGATTGGCTCTAATCCCTGCAAATTATACACCAAAAGAAAGATCGTTTCAAGCCCAAACAGATACATCAAAGCCACAACACCTAAAACACAACAAATCGGCCAGAATTGACCTAAAAAATTGTGAAACTCTCTGGAATCGCCCACGGCCGTTTGGCGTTATCCGGCCACGGAACGACCCACGTAAGGTCACAAACGATTTTTGGAAGTGCAGGGGTTAAAACTCCTGAGGCATCACCTCTCACCTATGGTCGGAGCACCGTCGACGGTGACGGAGATAAATCGAGGAAAACCAGAAATTTTTACAACTTCAAATCGCCATGGAACAACCCGAATCTAGTTAGTGAATTAATCATTGTTAGTCGCGTTAACTAACGAGCTAAGTATTACACGTCACATTTATCGAGACAAAAAGTTGACTTTTTATGATTTATGATTTTGGACTAGTTTTCTTTAGGAAAGTTGTAGAGAATTTTATTTCGAGTTCTATTAGATTCTTCGGAGTGTCGGGTGAATTGTTATGAATTTCGGAAGTTTATGTGATTTTTAGTAAAAAAAAAATGTGAATCTACCACCTAGAAACTTGTGGACCATTGGATTTTCATCAAGCCAATCTGAGCCGTTCATCTATTTATGTAACTTTTGGATATTTTACTAAGGTTGGGAAAAACTCAACATTTTCTTTTGGCCCATTTTCTTCTCTCTCTCTCTCTCTCTCTCTCTCTCTCTCTCTCTCTCTCTCTCTCTCTCTCTCTCTCTCTCTCTCTCTATCTACACTTGAGTGCAACTCCAGCGAGGATGTCGTTTAGCGAGCACCTCTCCATCTCGCATCCCTCCTAAACTAAAGCCCTCACCTCCTTTTATCACTCTTATGCTATTGTTTGGCCAAGCAACCATCGAGGATGGAAGATCGACGTCGAGGAAGTTTGAAATTCGAGGCCGATTCGATCTCTGTCGTTGTCATCGCTGTCGGAGATGTTTCGCCGCCAAATTTTAGGGATTTTGAATCCCATATATGCAGGAGTCGAATGTGTCATGTCTCAGACCCAGCCGTAGCCTGAGGTCGTCGTCCGATCGGTTTAAAGTTCAGAGAGGGTTTCGAACTTTCAAAGTGAGATTTCGACAACTTCCATCAAGTAATTGACCTCCAGTTGTTGTACAATATAATTTTTCTTAATTTTTGTAATGTATCTTTTGGTATGCGGGTTGATAAGTTTGGTGCAGGTTAGATTCCAGTCGCCGCCTGTGGTGGCACGTAGGCCCCACCCGCCGCCGTGTGCTGTGGAGTTCCGGTGAGCAGAAAGTGTACTTTTTCACGGCAAGGTTCCTAAGCCGATATGTAATAGTTTTTTCATAGATTTGTTAAGTTCGTTAGATGTATGTAACGTTTTTGGCTCATTCACATGAATCGGGCAACTTGACACATCGACACGGTCGTTGTCGCGTGCCGAGCAAAATATAATACTGGTGGACTACGACGTTAAGGATCAAGGTGTGACTCAGCATATCTAAGGACGAATCATGTGGGCGATAACTTTTGGGAATAATGTGAGTTCCTGATCGGTATTACATTCTAAATTTCTATATTCACGTTAGTGGCATGACTGAACTTTTATTAATAAATGTGATGTCAATTTGGTATAGGAGCACCGAGTATAATTTACGAGAGTGGATCGACGAGCTAACTATTTACTGACGTTCCAGTTAAGTGGACACCTTTATTTTCATTGTCGATTAGCGAATCTAAACATTTATGCTTATGATTTTCTTTGAGCATATATGATATGATTTATGATACGTTTACGATTATGCACGGAGGCTATATGTTATGAATTTACAATTTCATGCACGTTATATTTATGTATATGCATCGATGCATCAGCTGCTCGACTGATGATCGAGTACGCTTCGGGTGGGCCACAACAAACTCTTGACCCATGATTACGTTATGCATGCCTCCACACACTTACGATATATATATTTTACGTTGACTCGCTATGTTTTTACTACATGATTATGGTAGAAAGGCATAAAGTATATTTTACAATTTCTTACAAATATTTTATTTTCGTCCACTCACTCTAGCGGTTTTCTTGTTTTATATGTCTTTCTCCTGGGCCATTCGATTTCTACTTCCCAGATTACAGATTTAAAGTTGAGGTCGGGCGCACACATATATCGAGGCATATCAATATCCATCATAGGATCCATGGTCAATCCTACGAGATAGTTTAGATAGACTAGCAGCCCTGGTGTCAGAACGATGTTAGATTCTATTGTTATGAGTTGTTTCGAAAATTCAGTTTCTTTAACTTATGATTTTCAGATTATTGATTTTTATTCTGTCTTCTTCTGGATTAGCATGTTTAGGTTCTAATGGTGATTAATGGCCTAATCCCCGTTTAGGAAACTAAATCGAGTCAGATCCTTTTAGCTATTCCTGATGAGCTTATTTGATACTGGATCTAAAACCTGGACTTTGTCCAAAGACGTTTTGGGCGGCACCCCGCGCATAGAACTTTGGTGGCACTCATGATGACAAAAGCTGAGGAGCACTGGATGTGATGTATGTGTGCATGTCTTGGAACCTGGATGTGATGTACGTGTGGATGTGTAATCATCTTTCATATGTCAAGAATGTAAATTTCCAGCGAAATTCATAATTTGGGATGTGGTGGTGTGCAACACCCACACCTCCTCCGAAGGAGGTCACAGGAGGTGTGAGTGTGGGTGTGGTGTGTAGGTCTTAGGGTTTGTTCTGATACTAACTATAAAAATATCTTAATGTGAAATGTGATCACAATATTTGTGTGCTTGTGATACTTGTATTATGCTTGTGGTGTGCTACATTCATCACATCGTAGAATGTATATAGTGATGTACAAAACAGTATCCTAACAAAACAATAATAATTAAGTAGAATCATATATAATCAAGGACAACATATTTATCATAATTATCAATAATCCAACGCAGATGAGCTTAGATAGGAGGTAGTATTTAAATCCCCTATACCAGAAACAGTGGAAACAGAGAAAACAGAGGAAACATAGAAAATCGAAGACTTGGAGAATGGAGATTCTACTCAAAATCTTGTATGCTCATGGTTGTAGAGTGTAGTAGACTCGGAGGAAGGAGATGAAACAGAAACAGAGTAAATAAAGGAAAATAGTCAGATATAAGACTTGAGGAGTCTTCCCAAAATCTTGTATGCTCATGTTTGTAGAGTTAGAGATTCATTCCTAAAATAGCAAAAGAAATTTAAAGCTTTTCTCATTCCCAACTCCATGCAGTGTTACAACAGTATATAATACAGAACTAGCTTTTTCTTCGGTTACTTTGGTAGCAATGATGGAATTAGTTTGATAATCAGGATTGTAAGCCAGCAAAAGACGTAGATGAAGCCGATAACACATCTATACCACAACCAGGGAAATGGAATAACAATGGCTAGGAAGATCGCGGTGACCGCAAAGAAAATGCCCGACTGCCGGAGAACATGAGCAGCTCGTTGATAGTTGAAGGGAACGAAATAGTTGACGAAGAAGCACGTAAACGAAATTATGATGGTGAGTCCGAGGAAGCAGAAGATAGCAGGGAGCTGAGATTGAGTCTGAGCTGATAGAAAAGCCATTTCAATGGCGTATGCCGCGCAGAGCCCGCCAAGTAAGTTCTTTGGCCAGTCGTTGTGGTAGTCTCTAGCTCCTCCAGCAGCCGCTTCTTCATGGTCTGGATTATGAACCCAACCAAGTGCTACAAGAACTCGTAGAGCAAATGCATTCAGTTTCATGTTTGTTTGTACTTCTCCTGAATTGAATGAGTATAGCTACAGACGTACAAACAAATGGGATTTTTAATAGTGGGAGAAGAATAGAATAGGAGAAGAGGGACTTTAAATAAACTAACAGAGAAGATTGGAAGCAGAGACAAACTCTCTTCTCTGTCTCTTTCAACTGCCATCTGTGTCACAGATTTGAAGAGCCGGACCCACAAGCATTGGAGGACCCTTTGTTATTCCTCCTTTTAGAAACTGGTCTTCCTCCTCTACACAAGCGTCCACAACTTACTTAAAGTTGGCCTTTGATTTTAAAGTTGGCCTTAGTTAAACTGGTCTTCCTCCTATACACATTTTCTGTAGCTATCGACTACAATCTTTTAAAGTCAGAACATTCAGTGACCATTCTTCATCCAAAAACACCGTGTATAGTTGTATGAGAACATAAACTATACATTCAGGAGAAGAGAGAGAGAGAGAGAGAGAGAGAGAGAACCGGGTCACTATCAAGGAAAAATATTCCCTCGTATGCGTTGGTACGGTCAATCAATTTATGTTGATACTGGGTCACTATCAACAGTTGACGTTTGAGTTTTTTTTACTCGTTTTCGAGGGAATATTTTTCCTTGATAGTGATCCGGTTCTCTCTCTCTCTCTCTCTCTCTCTCTCTCTCTCTCTCTCTCTCTCTCTCTCTCTCTCTCTCTCTCTCTCTCTCTCTTCTGCTGAGCAGCACGTGCTCCTCCTTTTGTGAAGAAAACAGACTGGGTTCATACTGAACCTAGTTGACCCCAGCTGTACCGACTTTTAAGCATCTTACAAATGTAATTTCTTGAGACTGCGTTTATAGAGAAGCCAATCTGTCACTGATGAGGCCGTGAAGCTAGCTGGCTAAAACTAGATTGTATACATTGATTTGGGTCAATTGACCCGACGACCCCCAACCCGGTTGATTAATGTTCTTGCTAATGATGAGCTTCATGCCCTTATTAACCCCTGCATTTCCTTTTTGAAGTTTTTCTTTTCTTTTTCGCTTCGGTCCGTTTCCTTTGGCTACGTTGGTCCGGCTTATGTATCCTCTTGTTTGGTTTTATGAAAGTGTGCATTTGATAAATAAAAAAAGGAGGCGAAATTAGTACCCTTTTTTATAAATTACACCCCCGTTCTATATATTTTGTATGTATTTTGTATCCACTTTTGCTTGAAAATGTGAAGAAATGAGATGTGGTTTGTAAAAAAAGGGGTGTCAATTTTATTATCCAAAATAAAACTTCTAGATTATATGCATGTGAATTTGGGGAATGGATTAGAAATTCAAAACCTTATGGACTGGGCCTTATCATTAGACTCAGCGATCGCTGGGCTTCATGGCTCGGGTGTTGTGTATGGAGCAGTAGACTTTCTTTCACTTGTGAATGAAAACCAACTCATCCGACAAAAATACAACTTTTAAATCAAGCTTGGGAAGTAAAGGGAAGAACAACTAACACCAAAGCTCTTGGCTGCTATTTTCAACAAATAGTTGTGATGAAATATATGTCTCCTTAGTTACCAGGGTACATGATGACATTGTCATGCTAAAACTGATTGTGTTAGTACAATCTTCACATTTGCATAAATTGATCTCAATTGTATAGTTGTATAGCATCAAGGGAGTATAACATCAACAATTTTGGAGTGAGTCACACTCCTAGTATATTTAGGAGGTGTATATTTTGTAATTATGTAGAATCTTGTAATTTATTAGGAAGTAGTTTCCTACTAGAGTTGTAAGTATGTTTGTATATATACTCAATTTGAGATTGAGCAATATATAAAAAAATTCTCCAAACACTTGTGTGCTATTTTACTTGACATTAGAACCTAGGTTGATCTTGACAATCAGACATAACCTGAATTTCAATACGATGATGACTCTCCTAAAATCTATGACAAGACCAGTTATGATGTAAAAGGTGAATGGAAAAAGAGATATATTGTAAAGGCATCTATGCAATCAGTTTAATCTATACAAAATATTCATGAGGTGTTTGTTTCGATATGTGATTCATGGCGCTTGTCTAAGAGCGGGAAAGCCATCTGCAAATACTAGAAAAATATCTTGGTGTGGAATGTGATCACAATATTGGTGTGCTTTTAATACTTGTATTATGCTTGTGATGTGTTACATTCATCTCATCATAGAGTATATATAATAACGTACAAAGCAGTATCCTAACAAAACAATAATAACTACGTAGAATCCTATACAATCAAAGACTACATATTTATTATAATTATCAATAATCCAACATCCTCCCTCACGTGCAACCTAGCTACTAGGTTGACACGTAGAACAATCTAGTATTTGCATCTTATTTTGGTGTGTAGAGCAATGTAACATCTTATCAAAAACTCGGTATGGGTGTGCGGAGCCAACATAACATCTTTTCGAAGACTCATGTGGTGTGGGGTGTGCGGAGTCAATACTGGTGTTGTTCATTGTTCTCGGTGTAGGTGCATGCAAGTTTTGGTGATGATAATGTCGAGGTAGGTGCTAGTGCTGGTAACATAGATGTCGGTGTTGGTGTTCTTGCGGCAGTAGGGGCAAGATGGACAAGATCATGTACTTGTTTGAGAAAGCGGTGTACGTCATCGTCTATCATGATGCCGAGAAGAAGGTCTGTGTGCTTGTGCTTGTATTTGTGCGTGTGTTTGTGCAGGTCTTGGACCCCTGGATGTGATGTACGTGTGGATGTGCAATCATCTTCTATATGTCAAGGATGTAAATTTACAACAAAATTCATAATTTGGGATGTGGTGGTGTGCAACACCCACATCTCCTCTGAAGGAGATCACAGGAGATGTGGGTGTGGTGTGCAGGTCTCAGGGTTTGCTCTGATACTAACTAGAAACATATCTTAGTGTAGAATGTTATCACAATATTTGTGTGCTTGTGATACTTGTATTATGCTTGTGGTGTGTTACATTCATTCTATCCAGGGCCGGCCCTGAGGGATTCGAGGCCCAGTGCGAAGAAAAAAAATGGGCCCTTATACAAAAAAAAAAAAAAAAAAGACAATTAGTTTGGTTTTCTTGGAAGTTGGAACAATGAGACTGGAAATTGAAGGCCGAAGAAAAAACAAAGGGGAGAAGAAGATGGATCGGGAGGGGTCTGTTGGTGTGGTGTGTGGTTACTTCATTAATTATATTAAATTTATTATTAATAAACAAAGAAAACAGGAAAAAAAAAAGGAATTTTGGGCCCTGGGCCCAGTGCGGTAGCACTGCTTGCCCTCCCACAGGGCCGGCCCTGATTCTATCATAGGATGTATATACGTACAAAACAGTATCCTAACAAAACAATAATAACCGAGTAGAATCATATACAATCAAGGACTACTATTTATCATAATTATCAATAATCCAACACAGATGAGCTTGGACAGGATGTACTATTCAAATCCCCAATACCAGAAACAGAGAACTTGGAGTACGCTCCTGGCTGTAGACTCAGAGGAAACAGAGAAAATTGAAGACTTGGAGAATGGAGATTCTACTCAAAATCTTGTAAGCTCATGGTTGTAGAGTGTAGTAGACTCGGAGGAAGGAGATGAAACAGAAACAGAGTAAATAAAGGAAAATAGTCAAATATAAGACTTGAGGAGTCTTCCCAAAATTTTGTATGCTCATGTTTGTAGAGTTAGAGATTCATTCCTAAAATAGCAAAAGAAATTTAAAGCTTTTCTCATTCCCAACGCCATGCAGTGTTACAATAAGGATCTTATTTATTCTTATAGACTTGAAGAGAAATCGAAAAAGAACGACAACAACAACAGTATGTAATATATAAGTGAAAAGATAAAAGACGACTGGAAATGAGCTTTATAGAACTAGGCCATTCTTCGGTTACTTTGGTAGCAATGATGGAAGTAGTTTGAAAATCAGGATTGTAAGCCAGCAAAAGACGTAGATGAAGCCGATAACACATCTATACCACAACCAGGGAAATGGAATAACAATGGCTAGGAAGATCGCGGTGACCGCAAAGAAAATGCCCGACTGCCGGAGAACATGAGCAGCTCGTTGATAGTTGAAGGGAACGAAATAGTTGACGAAGAAGCACGTAAATGAAATTATGATGGTGAGTCCGAGGAAGCAGAATAAAAGTATGTACATAGATCACCACACAAGACATAACGAAGTTAAATATATAGCAAGTAATTTTTCTAACCAACCTCTGTGTCTTGTGGTATATTTGCCTTGAGCTTGGCTATTGCAACAGCCCGAGAAAGTCCACCAATAGCATCAACTAAACCCCTTGAAGCTGCATCTTTACCAGCCCAAACTCTTCCTTGTGCAACTTCCTCCATTTGATCTACCTGGCAACATAAAGATAGGGACAAATTCAAATCTCAGGTATAACCGAGTGAATAGAAAGTGACAAACAAAAATGAAGGTTCAATCGGCCAACATACAGTCATTGATCTAGATTCAGCTGCCTTGTCCCACAATTGCTTATATGAATTTTGTGCAGACTTTGCAAAGAGTTCTGCTTCATCTGGTCTGATTTAGGAAGCAAATGAGGAGTCAGAACTTCGGCTCTTTCTAAGTTTCTAGGAATAATCAACATAACAGATTAAGCATTGAGTAGGTGTACCTGAAGGGTCGTTGTTCAGCTGCAAGAACCTCTGCAAACTTTCCCCTTGATATGATTTCCTTGTTGAAGCCAATCTTCTCATACAGTTTTCCCAGGTTAAACTTCCCTACAAGTGATAAATCATATGCCAACTTCAACTTACATAATCAAGGTCTCATCTGAATCAAAACAAAAGGGGAGTTTAATGGCAATATATATTTCAAACTCACCTGTCACAACCCCAATGGAACCAGTTAGGGTCAAATTTTCTGCAACAATGGCATCTGCTGCCATTGCCATATAGTATCCTCCACTTGCTGCCACAACATCGAGGCAATGACCGGTTTTGAAGCAGCCAAAAGTTTGATCTCCCTCCACATCCTGCAAGACATTAACACATGAGGGTAAGAACAATTACTATAAGTTTACGTATCAGTGCCTCATGTGGGATTCATAAGTTTAAGATCACAAATGCCGTTACGCTTATGCTGTTATGTAGTTATGTACTAGCACTTACAAATCAGAAGCAAGGGCATCACCTCCGGGGCTGTCAATTCGAATGATAGCAGCCTTGTATCGTTTTGATTCTGGACATAGAAAAAAGAATATGATATACCACTTGAAAGAGGTTTCTTTGAAAGTACGAGATATTAGATGACTCGTGTGGTAAGGTCATGCTACTAGTATATTCTTTATACTTCAAAAACATGAATGAAATTGATTGATATAGGATATCTGCCAGTAAACTGATACAACAACTAATTCTTCAGATCCAGCCAGAGAACTTTTCAAGTCACATAAGTAGCTATGTACTTGCAAATATATCCTCAGAGTATCATTAAGGTATCATTATCCAGTAAAATTAAGGTACTTCTACATAACATTATAATGCCAGTGAGCATGAAGTATATAAGAAAAGGAGGCCACTCAGCCCAGTGACACTAAATTAAGCAGATGAACTTAAATTAGAAAGATCACAGTACCTCTTATAGAACGGATCTTTTCGATAAATTGTTCTCCAACGATAGATGATGATCCAGGCAGACTAAAAGAACCTCGTACACGACTTATACTGCCTGAGGCTCTAATTATGGCTATCGTGTCTTTACCACCTGATAAACCGAGAGTCAATTTCCAAACCTTTGAATACTTCCTATTTCAATAAAGAAGATGGAATTAACTAAACCACAAGATAATTCTCTACAGTTATAAATATGAAATATGTCAGATATATCACCACAAACCAAAGCTTGAATAGATGACTACTTGTAATCAACCGTGGGAAGTTTTTTCTCCTTTTTCACTCCGAGTCTCCCCTTCAA
Organism: Geum urbanum; assembly: GCA_946800695.1. Taxonomy (NCBI): domain Eukaryota; kingdom Viridiplantae; phylum Streptophyta; class Magnoliopsida; order Rosales; family Rosaceae; genus Geum; species Geum urbanum. The sequence goes on along the minus strand of OX327013.1, from coordinate 2,337,887 downwards.
CATTGAATTAACCTGAAAGGATTGCATATCACTTATGAAAGCATCCTTAACATATTAAGAATAAAGCTTTCATGTCACTTCCCCGATCACTTCCGAATCCGATTTCAACAACATAACCATAATGGTCGACATACCATAAGAATCTTAGATCACCCTAATTACCCTATCGTACACAGTTTTGCATATTATAAATAGATTTAGACTAGGTAATTACCATGCCATTGAACTTCAATATACTCTGACAAACTTGACAGCATGGAGGGAAACTGAACTTTAAACACTCTCTCAACTCTCTGTAAATATAGTTTCTACAATACAAACCAGAAAGAACCTTCTTACTCTCCAGTTCTATTTCTACAATATGGGATATTAATTCTGTCACACATCACGTAAAGACCAAAATGAAACAGGAACCACAATATTGTACCTCATCATCATACTGTATGTTTGTGATCCATCCCTCTTCTTTCAACTTTTCTACTTGGTAAACCCCTTCATTAATAAATTTCTCAATATCTTCTCTCTTTTTTCCTGCAACAAAATGTAGGAAGTAAATCAATTATCTAACAACCTGGAGAAGATCATGCAAATCCAAATTTCAAATCACCTCTTGTAGAAGAAATTATATCCAGCCCGTTCCCATATATGTTATCAAGCAACGCCGTCAACATCTCACAGTTTTCTTCAGGCATGGTCTTGCGCGCAAGCTGGTCGCCAGCACTTTTGTATTTACCAATCCTTTCCACTTGCAGCTCAACTCCAATTTTCTCAAGAACACCTTCAAAACCGTAACACAATCAACATTCACATCTCAAAATTAACATATATTAGAGGCAAACAGAACACTCGAGAAACCAACCTCTCACGAACGATGCCTGAACACTGAGACCAAACAAGGAAAAATAAGCACGGGGAGGCGCATAAATCTCTTGACAAGCAGAAGCTAGGTAATACTCTTTCTCACTACACGCAGGTGCATATGCCACAACAAACTTACCTGTAGAACAATAACACACAAGTCTAATACAAGTTCGAAACACATAATTTACACAATCAAAACACATTTTCGATACCTGATTTCTGAAAGTCCGGTATATGCCTCCGAATTTCTTCCACTTTACCCCAACCACAGTTCAAGCTCTCAATTTGTAAATAAACACCACTAATCCGAGGATCATACGCAGCTTTCACAAAATTCTCACAAATTTGAGGCAGTGATAAACCTCTCGAGAATCTACTATTCAGCTGATCAGGAATCTAAACCACAAAAATCACATCTCTTTTTCAATTTCAAACAAATACATACAAATCAAAATTAAAAAATGACAGTTAAAGAACGAGCTAGAAATCAATTTACCTGGCCTCGCAATGTCATGGTCAATACGCTTCCTTTCTTGACCCGCTCCCCATGGATAAGCGAAGAGCATCCTCAACTTTGTTGGAATCAAAACTACATTGTATTCATCTGGGAATGACTCCACACTTATTCAACAAACAACTGTGGCTTATATAGCCTTACATGAACGGAAAACTAGGTCACGTTACACAACAATCATGCAACGTGAATCATGCAAACAGAAACTTAAAACATGCCTAGAGACTAGGACTTTATTCTAACAGAAAGACTAAGTAAACCTTCCTAGGTTTCAGCAACTAACCGTTTCAAGCATTAACTCTAACACCCTCCCTTAAACTAAAACACCTCGTTTTAGTTTACTCTTGGTACCTCGTATAACTCTAGCATATTCTTCTCAAGAAACTCAAAAAAAAAACACCCTTACCAGTCTCTATTTGGTCCGTCCACGACATACTCAAACTCAGCAAAGTTGTGATTACCACAACTCTGCAAACACTTACTGCATCTACTGCAGCCAACTCTTACTGCATCTACTGCAGTCATCACCAAACACTCACTCATGGTTTCTTCTCGGGACTCACTGTGCCTCTCCTCTCGGGCCATCCCTTGATTACCTCTGTATCTGTCATCCCCCCAACAAGCGAGAACCGCAGCTCTTCTTTCTTACTTGTTGGATGACATGAAACCACATCTGCTTCACTCGCAGACTACCTACTTCACTCGTAGGCAAATACCTATATCTCTCATAGGTATTTCACTTTCACTCAACAAATTCACACTCTTTCTAATATCTTTCTTGCATATTTCCTCTCCTTTTTTTTCTTCTTCCTCGCTGCAGCAAACTCCAGTCTCTTCTTCAGTTTCCCTTTCACTGGAACCATCACCTGATGCAATAGCACCATGTTGAACCTTGCTATTCTCTTCTTTATGAGGAGCAGGAGGCTGAATCTCAACTTTATCCTCTTTCTGAGGAGCAGCAGATTTTGACGGCACCTCACCTAGCTCTGCAAGAATTTTATCCAAATCATCCTCTTCTTGAGCAGCCCTTCCACTCTTCTTCTTCTTTTTCTTACCTTTTTTTTTTGATGGCTCGGGCTCTTTACTCTTGTTAATTTTAGTATCATCGGCTTCATTTGTACTAGTTCCCGTACTTGGTTGTTCGAGCTCAACAACATCTGCAACTTCACCTCAATGCTGGTTTCCTTACAACCTTTCTTTTTCGAGGACTTCTTTTTACCTGTAAATGCAATCATAGATACATCTTCATCCTCAACTGTAGCATCACTGAGTTTAGTTGATTCAGAAATGGAGGCATCTTCCTCATCTTCATCATCGAGCAATGCTGCACTAAACGAATTACCACCACTCTTGTTTGAAGCCTTTGATGAGTTTTTCTTCTTTCCAGAGAAGGTAATCTGGGAAACATCTTCGTCCCCATCTTGCTTTTCATCTATTTCATCCTCCTCATTATCAAGAGCATAAAAATTAGCAACTGCAAACACACTCCCACCTTTCTTTCCACCCTTGGAAGCCTTCTTCTTCCCCGTAAAAGCAATAGCAGGTTCATCATCACTCTCATTACCCTCAGCTGCATTAGCCTTATTCGCAGAATCATCATCAACCTCACCATCACTGTCACCCTCATCGCCAATTGCATCAAAAGCCGCTGTAAACAAACTACCACCGGTCTTCTTCGACGGCTTTGATGGCTTCTTTTTCCCCGAAAATTTCAACACCGGAGCATCCTCCTCATCATCACTAGTCAATCCAGATTGCTCATCATCCTTATCCTCATCATCAAGCAACCCAAAAACTCAACGTGCTGAACACGCCGCTTCCACCACTCTTCTTCGACTTGCCCTTCTTCTTCCCTGCAAAAACAACTTTCGGAACCTCATCTTCATCTTCCGCATCCCCCTTTACCACATCGTCCTCATCTACACCCTTGGAAGCTTTAGAATTTCCCGTTTTGCCCTTCTTCCCTTTGACCGGAGCAGCAGCCTTCTCCTCCTGGACCTGACTCTCTTCAGACACCTCAGTTCCAATAGAATACTCATCGTCTTCGATCGCCAGATTCTTCTTCTTCGACTTCCCTCCACCGCCAGCAGCCGGCTGCGGATTCTCTTCGTCACGAACAGTCGGCTTCTTCCGCCCCATCGAGGTTTCGACAGATTTAACAACAATCAAACAATCTCTCTCTTAACTCCCTTAGGTCAAATCAAAGCACAGCCCTCTTCCTCAAAATCTTGAGGCGGTGAGGAAAATCGACGCTACCAATACGGTCCGAAACCACGAGGCTACGGAATCAAATCTGAGTCCGAGCGGAACAAAACACAAATCCGAGCGAAACCAATCCGGTCCGACTCCGAAAGCAACCCAGTCCGACGTCCACTCGTCGAGGCCACTCGCCAAGGCCACTCGCCGGAACCTCACTCCGCGACTCCGGAACCATCACACCTATAGCAGCCCGGAACCACGAGCCGGATCCGGAAACACAAGTCGGAGCACATCCAGACCCAAGCAGAACCACCAATGCGGAACCGACACTCCGAGACACCACATCCGCGACTGCCACTACCGAGAACCATTCGCGACTCCGGAACTACATCAACTCCGGAACCAGTCCAACCCGAAACCGACCCAATCATCGCGAACTCCGCTCCGGAATCCGTTCGCGACACACCACCGCAACCACCAACCGTTGTTGCCACTCCGAGAGGCTATCCCGAGAACCACCTCCGGTCTGCCAGTCCGAGAGGGACTTCCGAGCTGCAACTCCGTAACCGGACCCCGAACACCACAACTCCGCAACGCCCAAGCCGAGGCCCGCTCCGAAACCACACTCCGAAACCGAGCACCAACACCGACCGAAATCAAAACCACACCCTAAATCTCACCGCTCGCTTCTCTCTGTCTCAATCTCCTCCCAAACCAAAACTTAATTAAGCAAACTAATATACTCTCACAGAAACCACAAGGTACCAGATCAGATACCATGGGCTCTGATACCAATTGTTGGAATCAAAACTACATTGTATTCATCTGGGAATGACTCCACACTTATTCAACAAACAACTGTGGCTTATATAGCCTTACATGAACGGAAAACTAGGTCACGTTACACAACAATCATGCAACGTGAATCATGCAAACAGAAACTTAAAACATGCCTAGAGACTAGGACTTTATTCTAACAGAAAGACTAAGTAAACCTTCCTAGGTTTCAGCAACTAACCGTTTCAAGCATTAACTCTAACAAACTTGACGACGAAGCTCTTCCAGAGACTCACCTCGCGAAACTGAAACTCGCCGCTCGGATATTCCTCTGTAAGTTTGACATTCTCGGTTACGGAATCGGCGTCGTTCAGCTTCGATTCGGGGGTGGACGACGTGTCGTCGAAGGCGCTAACGGAGAAGAGGCGGCGGCGGCGGAGAGAGGAGAGAGGAGGGACAGAAGGTGAGAGCGCGGCGGGAGTGGGAGTGGTGGTGGAGGAGGAGGCGAGGCTTGGCGGTGGCTCCGATGACTGTAGTGAAGACTCGGCTGTGGATTGGGCTCTAGTGTTGGGAAGCGTGTAATAGAATCAGCTTAGACATTTTCTCGCTCACTCACTCTCTCACTCAGTCAGAGACTCAGAGTGAGAACTGAGAGAGAGAGAGAGAGAGAGAGAGTCACAGACAGAGGAAAACGAAGAAGAAAATTGGAAAAGAAAAGAGGCACTAACTGGGATGGTACCTTATAAATGAATTCATCACTTAGTATTTCACTTTTTAAATTATTATTTTGATACCTCATATTTAATATTTACTAAGTATCACTACCTATCATTACTAATACAATAAATTTATTATATTTTTTAAAGAAAAATATTAAATTTTAAAGAATAAATTATCAATTCCCATCGTTTTCTTTTTATTTACAGACAGGAATTTTCTCCATGGGTCCCGCTTGAAATAGGACGTCCAAGTCGGAAAAAAAATTGCAGCGGTGCTTTTCTAGGTTGCCAGCCAATCGTTGACCTCGAGGAATTCCTCGAAAACAATCCAAAATCGATCATGGAGTGAATGACGTCCTCTGGTGGTGCCTACGCACATGGGTGACGTTAGAATGTGTGATTTTTTTTTAATACCTGGCGTGTGTAATATACGAACCGTAATAAGTTAAATTTTTTTAACCTGAAATTATGAGCCAATGACAGCCCGCCACGTGACGGGGCTGTCTGTCATTAAGCTATCAACGGTCTTCTCCATCTTGGCCGTCGATTTTGATTCGAAATTTCAATCTGACAGCCAGGATTCAATTAAAACGGTTGTTTTTATAATAATGGCCAAAATTCAATATTTTGCTTAAAAATTCTAAAAAATTACAAAAAAAAGTCACAAAAAATTACAAATAACCCTCTACAATATTCTTTAAATATTTTACCAAAAAATAAAAAAATAATTTTTTATAATTAATAAATAGTAATAAGAAGTCCTATTTTTTGCACCGTTGCAAGAAAAACATAAATAGTACCTCACATTCAATGAATAGTGATGAAACTTCCTCAAATATGAATTTCTCACTCAATAGAAAGTCCCAAACTGGTGTGAATGCTCTTAGATCCTGATGATCCTAAAAGCTACAGAAAAACTATTATGGTTAGTGATATTACAGGAAAAATCCTAGTTTTTCTAGAAGAAAGCAACGCAGCCTCTCTCGGCTGCACTTCATCAATCCCATATCAGATTCCGTCGAACAGGTGTCAGCCTCTTTCTCCTCGGCGCTGGCGTTAGGCGCAGGTACTGTGGACATCAATGGAAGGCTTGTGGCGTCGTCCCCTCAAGAAGAGAAGCTCTTCTTGGCATGCAAGGCTCTAGGCAAGTCGGTCTTGTTAACCTACTTTCGCCAGCAATTCCAGCGATTTTGGTTCCTAAATGGCGGCTTTAAGGTCCAAGAACGGCCAGGAGGGATCCTCCTAGTTACTTTTGACAGTGTTCGGGATCGTAACAAAGTTCTCGGGGAGGGGGGGGGGGAGGGTGGCGTCGACCGTGGCATTACCGGAATTCTCCGCTCGTGGTGGTGCAGTATGATGGTGTGATGTCACTATATGGGTTACAGTTTGACAAGCTTTTCTACTGGGTTCAAATTTTGAATATTCTTCCCCGCTTTGATAAGGATGAGAACATAAGTGTATTTGTAGAAAAGGTTGGGGAATACTTGGAACTCAGCGAACTAGCTCGAAAGAAAGGGAGGCTGAGGGTGCATGTGGCACACAATATTGATAAACTTGTGATCTTCAAGCACACTATGAAGCTAGCGCCTGGAATAGAAGCCGAGATTGATTTCTTTTTCGAGAATATCAAGGCCAGTGTGGTAAGTGTGGTTTGATTTTTCATCCAACTGGTATTTGTGTTGTGACATCATCCAAGATATTTGGAGCTCCACGTTTGAAATCAATGGATGCAAGCAAGACTGCTGACTCTTCTTCTCTGACACTAGCAGTTGCTCCAAGGGGTTCTGTGACCTCTCAAGCGATAGTGACCCAGGCAGTACAAAAAAGATCTACTTTGGTTTTGATTTCAAGCATGTTTTTGGTTCACCAAGTGTAGAGGAAGATTTTTGTTTTGGCTCTCATGTTCTTCCTCGCTGGGAGGAGCGTCTGGAGGATCATGTGAGTGATTATGTGGAAAGTTCGAAGAAAGGACGTCTAGCTATTGTTATTCATCATCCAGAGGAATCTATAATGGAGGCAAGTGAGTCTTAGTCGGAAGCAGTGGGGATGAAACAGTGTCGATTGTTGAGTTCCAAGATTTCTCCAAAGATATTTAAGATTAATTATGTTGTTAAACTTTATGTGAGTGGGGAACCTAAACGGGTGAAGGTACCTTCCTTTCCTGATCGTTTGCAGGTTGCTTCTTTTGATCTCATAGAGACTCCTAATGAAATTGTTATCCTACGTAAGATGAGAGTGGGACATCTTGTGGGTTCTAAAAATAAGCCCAAGTTAGTTGTTAAGAAAGTAGATGATGAGGCTTTTGGATCAAGTGCTGGGAACAAGAAGCGTAAAAGAAAAGGTGTGGCTTCCGGTGAAGACTCCTAGCTTAGTTTTGGGCAAGGAGAAGGGCATTTAGACACCTCTAGGTGTCGGCTTGCATATGTCTTTCTTGGACTGCGTATTTCATGAGTTTTAGGCATATCTACCACAACTGAGTGCTTAGGCGTCTAGTACCATGATACATGTCCTACGTAGTCCTTGCAAGATGTATGCAAGCCCGACATGTCTAGTTGGGCTTAGCGTTGTTAAAGATTTGTTCTTGCGTCTGATGTGTTTTTTTGGTCTTGTTTTTAGAGCTAGAGTTATTGTTAGCCATGCATGAACTTATCAGTCTAAGAGATTTTTAATAATATCTTCTTTCTTCAAAAAAATTGAAGATACTGTGTATATCGGAAGACAGTTTCGAGCTATAGTTAACATGTTATCTTATGCAGAGGATCAATAGTGTACATGTACTCAATTCCTGATCACGTTCAAATTTCCAGCGAGTGTAGACATCTTTTATCTCTGATATTTGTGGAAGACCCAAAAAAAGGTAATGATATAGCTTCTGTAAGTTTTGGTGGTGGTGTATCTAAATCCCTTAAACAGGAAAGATGGATGATGATAGAAGTTTTGCAACTAAATACAATCAGAACAATTTCATTCCTGAACCATTAACCTACAACATCCTTTTAGAAATCTTGCAACTAGCTCTAATAAGAACGATTCCAGTCCTTCATTTGAGGAGCGACCATTCCTTCATTTGAGGAGCGAGAGTCACAACGTAGTTCATTATTTCTTTTTATTCAAATTTTTAGCTGAAATTGTTAGAACCAATCAGTATTTTGTATACAAACAGTCTATATTTAATAAAAGTAACAAAATTGAACTTGAAATTAACAACAAAACGAAATAGAAAATCACTAACGTGATCAAATAGAGGCCTGTTTTGCAGTGTCCTAACACAGAAATTCACCCTCACTCGTGCTTATAATTCCAGACATCTATCTAGATGATACAACTATTTAGTTCAAGTTCTAGCACATGAACTTGAACCCTGGCGAATTTACTATATGATTTTTCAGAATATCGATTTGGGAAGAAGATGAAGTCTGCGAATTGAATGATCAAATGATGACCTGAGGTCATCCTTATATAAGCGTCAAACGTTGCATTTGTCAAGAGTCGCATCATTTGGTTTAACGAATTTATCGTTATTCAAACCACAACTTTTCATTTTATCCGAATTTTAATTTTTAAAATTCAACAATTAATTTTAAAAATTAAAAACAAATTTTAAAAATTAATTTAACAATGATAAACCCTTATGAAGGGCATAGGCCTTTCTAACTTCTTCCATGTGGGACTTTACAAGTTCTAGTAACACCCCATATTTTCTATTCAAACTCTAATAATACCCCACATTTGAATAGAAAATAAGATAATATATTTAGGAACTTATCGTTATTTTGGAGAAGTTGGATGAGTATGCATCAGAAGAGGTATTTTTTGGACTTGAACCTTTCATAGTGAATATTTATCGGATTTACTTTGTGAAGTAGTGAACGTATAGTTTCGAATCATTCACGTTTTATAGTAAACCGAGACAACAAGTATCACACATACCACATCTAGACTTATTTCAATTCTTACAGTTTTGTTCATTTCGGTCTTGAATAACTCCTTACTTCATGAGATTGTTAAAGAACTTAACTATGTCAATTCTCATAGATGCGACCACACATCAATCTCATATAGGTAATGTCAATTAAGAATAGTCCGTACTATTCCACTTTCTAAAACTATTAATATTATTAAGAATATTTAATATTCTAGGGTCGTCAACGGAAACACACTTTATTCCACCATAGAAATAAGCATATGTGTGTGTTAGACATCTTGAGTCTTCCTTAACTAGTTTGCCTATTGAACCTAGACCATGGGATCTCCATTGTTGCTAGGTTAGGTTTCCGCCAAGTAGTTACTCGTTGTACTGGCTTTAAGCTCATTCCTCTCGATGTAAATATTACTTTCTTTCTATTAAGACCTTTAGTCAAAGGATCCGCTATATTTTCCTTTAATTTTACATAGTCAATGAAAATTATTCCATTTTTGAGCAAGTCTCGTCTTGTTTTGTGATGTCGTCTTATATGCCTCGATATGCTATTGTAGATTTGGTTATTTGCTCTTGTAAGAACAACCATACTATCACAATGTATGCAAATAGCCATGATAGGCTTAGGCCACAACGAAATATCTTTTAGATTTTTTTTAGCCATTCCGCTTCATCAGCGGCTTTATCTAAGGCTACAAATTCCGCTTCCATTGTCGAACGTGTATTCACGGTTTGTTTTGATGACTTCCAAGCGTAAATACATACTCACTTGTGGACTTACTTTTCGAATTATTAAAAATCCAATTCGCATCACAATATTCTTCTAATACGGGAGGATATTTGGTGTAATGCAATCCATAATTTATTGTATGATTTAGGTACCTCAACCTTCGTACTATAGAAATCCAATGATCTTTTCCAAGATTGCTTGAATACTTACTGAGTCGACTACTATATGTCAAATTTGGTCTTGTACAGTTTATTATGTACACCAGGCTTCCAATAACTTGTGTATATTCTAATTGAGACACACTATCACCTTAATTTTTCTTAAGATGACTAGAGGGGTCAAATGGAGTAACAACCGGCTTATCATCTATTGTCCAAATTTTCTAAGGACCTTCTCTACATAATGAGATCGAGTAAGTATGTAACCATCTAAATTCTTGTGAATTCGAATACCAAGAATCACATCCGTTATTCTCATATATTTCATATCAAAACTGGAATGTAACATTTTCTTGGTTTGATTAATTATGTCCTTACTCGTTCCCAGGGGCAGAGCTAGTGTAGGGCAAGGAAGGGCAAATGTCCTCCCTTCAATTTGAACAATAAAATATTAAGTAGAGGTATTTTAATTATATTCTATTTAGATAACATATTTTTTTTCAAAATCAAAATTTCAATATATTCATTAATATGGTGAGATTTCTTCCTTCCTAGTATCAAAGTTTCCAATTATTAATTTTCGCGTAATCTAATCGTATTATGAAAGTACGTATTTAAATTGTTTTAGTTTCGTTCTATTTATGTACATTTGTTCTTATTTCCTCACTCTTACAACCTCGATCAAATGTCATAGTTTACTCAAAAGAAGGTCTACCTTATTTCTCTAAAGCAAATACTCTATTCGAATAATTCATTAAAAAATAATAAAATGATTGAGTGACAGAATAATTTCATTGATTACTTCTCGATTTCATACTTTTTCAATCAATCTATATATCAATTCTGCATATCGCCTTTCAATATCGATCTTGCTTTGAGTGCAATGCTAATCTTTTAACAAAAAATGATGAATAAATTTTCAAGTATATATTATGAACTAAATTAGTGTTGACGAATTTTATAGGTTGAAATACCATGTGTTAATTTAATTAAAAAAACAAAATTAAATTCTTGGTCTGCCCTCCCTTAATTGATTTTCTGGCTTCACCCCTATTCTTTCCCAAAGCATATCGTCTACATATAAGCATACAAAGACACAAGTGTTTCTACATTTTTTTTCACATAAACGCATTTATCACATTCGTTTATTTTGAATTCGATTGATAAAAGTGTATTATCAAATTTCTCATGCCATTATTTTGGGGTTTGTTTTAAGTCCATAAAGAGACTTAACTAATTTATACACTTTATGTTGTTAACCTTTAACCACGAAACCTTCGGGTTGTTCTATGTATATTTTTTCATCTAATTTGCTATTTAAAAAAGCAGTTTTCACATCTATTTGGTGTATCTCCAAATTGTGAATAGCCGTTATAGCAATTAACGTTCTTATGGACATAATTCTTGTTACTGGCAAATAAGTATCAAAGAAATCTACTCATTCTTTTGACGATACTTTTAGCTACTATTCTAGATTTTTATTTTTCTATTGTACCATCGGGTCTCGTTTTTCTTTTGAAAATCTATTTATGGCCTATTAGTTTATGTCCTGATAGTAAATCTACCAATATCCATGTATTATTTTTCATAATGGATTCAACTTCACTTTGAATGGCTTCTTCCCAATAAGATGCTTCAGATGAATCCATAGCAGCCTTATAGGTTTAAAGTTCTCCTTCAAGAATAAAAGTCATAAATTTGGGGTCCAAAATCCTTAGCAGTTTTTCCTCGTTTACTTCTTCTTGGTTTGAGAATTTCTTCTTGAACAATCGAAGTATTTTCATTAACCCCAATATTTTCAGTACTTTTATTTAATTCAACTTGAGGCAATGTATCTATATACATTATTTTCCTTGGATTGGACATATCCTTGTAAGGAAATATATCCTCAAAGAATTCTGCTTCGATAGATTCTAAATAAGGTAGTATTTGCGTGTATATCAACAACATCAGATTTGTATACCAAAAATCTATAGGCTGCACTATTTTTTGATTGGGCCAATTTATATGCAATATATTATTTTTGGTCTAACTTTAGTTCTCTTTGGAAGAGGAACTCGAACTTTGACAAGACAACCCCACACTTTCATCGTTTTATAAGTAGGTGGTCGTTCTTTCCAAATTTTATAAGGAGATTGATCACTCGTTTTATGAGAAATTCTATTTAATATTATATTTGCAGTAAGACAAGTCTCACCCCACAGACTAATTGGTGCTCCCAAACTATTTACCATTGAATTTATTATATTTCTCAATGTTCTATTCTTTCGTTCAACAACTTTATTTTGATGTGGAGTATATGCAGCAGTTGTTTGATATACAATTCCATGAAAAGAACAAAATTTAGCAAAGTAATTGGATTCGTATTCTTCACCTCTATTACACCTTAGAATTTTTATTCTTTTCTCAAGTTGATCTTCAACTTCAGCTTTATATGTGTTAAACATATTCAAAGCTTCATCTTTGCTATGTATTAAATAAACATAACAATATTTACTGCAATCATCAATGAATGATATACAATAATTCTTTCCTCCACGAGATGACGTTGATTTAAAGTCACACAAATCACGTACTATGAATTAAACCAAGTACGACATGAGATTTTTCCACAGATTTATAACAATTACTTGTAAACTTTGATTCAATACAGATTTCACATTTAGTCATTTTATTCATTGAGCACTTTGCAACACGCATAAATCACCATTCTTTGTAAAGAACAAAAATTAACATGGCCTAATCTAGAATGCCATAAGGAAGATGACTTAACCATGTACATAGAAGTATCTCTAGTGCCTGCATTATTATTATTAATAATAATAACATTCATAGTAGATACAACGTTTAGTTTAAAGAGCTCTTCATAGAGGTAGCTCTTTCCTACATACAACCCACCCTTGGTGAGTACAAATTTGTCAGACTCAAATACTAGTTTGAATCCCTTGTTGCTTAGAGCCAGACCCGAAACTAGATTCTTACAAATATCAGGCTCATGAAGTACATTAGTGAGTATAAAGTCTTTTCTTGAACTGAATTTCAGAATCACCTTTCCTTTTTCTTCAACCCTTGCGGTTGTGGTATTTCCTATGAATAAAGTTTCTCCATCGTTTGTTGGTTGATATGAAGAGAATGCATCCCTTGAAGCGCATACATGTCTTGTAGTACCAGTATCAATTTACCAATCACTTGCATTAGTAACCAGATTTTCCCCAGAAACCACTCCAATGAATTGGGGTTGATTTTCAGAAAAGTTTGCTTGGTTGTTGAAATTTTCAGAATCTCCTCCACCTTGATCTTTTTTGAATCGACACTCTTTTGGTATATGTCCAGGTTTGTCGCACACTTAACAAATAACCAGATTTTGACTTTTTGAACGTCTTGTTCTATTGTGGGGAGTGTGACCTTTTTGCACCAGATTGAGTATTTTTAGCTGGATCATTCTTGCCCTTATTTTTTCTGAAGCTTGACCTTTGAGGGACTTCCTTGGATCATGTTGGCGTTTGCCTCCAAAGAAGTTGCATCAGCCTTCTCATTCTTCTAGTTATCCTCTTGGATTCGAAGCTTTATAATCAATTGCTCAAAATTCATGTCCTCGGTTAAATATTTCAGATATAATTTGAAATCTTTCCATGAATGAGGTAATTTAATAGAACCAACAAGAAAATTTGGGTTCAGTCCCATACCTTTCTCATTTAAGTCATGAACAATGACTTGGAGTTCCTCCACTTGCTTGACAACAGACTTGGCATCACTCATCTTGAAGTTAAGAAACTTGTCAATGACAAATTTCTTTGAACAAGTAACTTCAGTCTTGTATATTGTCCAAAGACTCCCACAAATTCCTTGTCGTTTTGAATGACGAGTATATGTCATACCAGGAATCGTCTAAGGCATTGAGAATATAGTTATTGGGAAGAAAAAAGTCATTGTTAGCCCAGGACTCTATAGCCCTCTTATTTTTGGCCTTTTCAGCATCAGATGGAACACCATCTCCTTCTCCTTCGGGCAGCAGTGAGGACATTCACCACTTGAAGAGTTGTCAAATAGAACAACATTTTCTGTTGTCAATGTTTGACATCTGCACCCTTGAATTTCTCAGGTTTCTCCACATGGTGTTTCACATCAGACACTGTTTGATCCGTCTTGACAATTTTTGTCTTAGATTGTTAGAACTAATCAATATTTTGTATACAAACAATCTATATAATAATAATAATAATAATAATAATAATAATAATAATATAATCGAATTTGAAATTAACAACAAAACAAAACAAAAAATCACTAACTTGATCAGATAGAGGCCAATTTTGTAATGTCCAAAGACAAAAATTTGTCTCCACTCGTGCTTGTAGTTTTGGACGTCTATCTAGAGGATACAACTATTTAGTTCAAATTCTGGCACACGAACTTGAACCCTAGCAAATTTACTTTATGGTTTCTCAGAATATCGATTTTAGGAAGAAAATGAAGTATGCAAATTGGACGATCAAATGACGACCAGAGGTCGTCCTTATATAAGCGTCAAATGATGCATTTGGCAAGAGTCGCGTAGTTTGGTTTAATGAATTTATCATTATTCAACAATTAATTTCAAAAATTAAAAATAAATTTTAATCCAAGTCTTTCCTTGGTAACCCAAGACCCATCTTTTGACGATTATATATTTGGCATTTCCCTTGATAACCCCAAAGCTCAAACCCACAATTTTTTGTGAAAGTCCGACTCCTAGCTTTTCATCCAATTATTTCTTAACAAGGATAAACTTTTATGAAATGCCTATGCCCTTCTAACTTCTTCTTCCACGTAGGACAAGTTCTAATAGAAATCAGTTCATATTTTTTTAGCTTTTCTCATCTCTGCTTGCAGAGAATTAACAGTGGCAGGAATTAAAGGACACCCTTGGTTTTTGAAGAACTTGTCTATAAAAATGATGGGAGGAGGAAGTTGGCAGAACTTTGATGCAAACATACCATCACAAATTACTGAAGAAGTTCTGTCCATATTACAATAATACAAGAGGCAAGAGTACCAGTCGAGTCCCCAAAACGTACGTAGTCAGGCATCTCATTGATGGCAATATTGGATTTGGATGATTTGGATGCTGAAGTTGAAGAGATGGAACCAGGTGGCGTTTTTGTATGCCACTTGACTAGTTAATTGAGTATGATTTTTTCGAGATCTTGGATGTGAATGTGTAACAAATAGAGGTTACTGATTCAAATAATATTAAACTTTGGCTTTTTGAATCCTCGCGTTCCCTCAAATCAGGTCTCTCTGAGTGCCACGATTCCAATAACAAGAAATTTCAACCAAATTGAAAATTCTCTATGTCAGCTCAACTTTGATTTCGCTATATATTGTGTTTGGTAGAAATGCCTTCACATTATAGCAATCTGTGGAGAACAGGAAAGTATAAATGAAAGACTTGTGCTAGGAAAGGCGAGTTGCTTCGTAACAAAACTAGGGCTTGTGATCATATTGGAACAAATCTGTGGAGCTATACATTAGTAGGGCTTGTGATTACCCCTAAAACATTAGGAATCTCGCTTATAATAAAATTAAAACAATGGTAAAAGAGTAGCATTGTTCCATAATACTGTCATTTCGAACACTGCTAGTTGGACGCACAAAGAGAACAGAACACTCGACACTTAATGCTACGAATGAGAGCACATTTTCATGTTACTTCCCCGAAAGGTTTGTTCTTTGGGTGTAGCCATAAGTCAGTCAGTGACTCGGTCAATGGACTCAAAATGCTAGAGCGTCTTTCTCTGCTTGCTCTAGACTTTTCCATCACCAAATAAAGAAAGAGAATGATTTCTTACACGGCCCGACACTTCCCTCTTTTAGTAATCTCTGTTTATGCGATCAAATTACACTTGTCACTTGTGGTCCTTTTTCTGGTTACAGAGTTGTGGTTCTTTTCATGACTGAAGTATCCTGTACGAAACCACCACCCACCAAAAGCTCTCTTCTTTTTG
Source organism: Geum urbanum (assembly GCA_946800695.1). Lineage (NCBI taxonomy): Eukaryota > Viridiplantae > Streptophyta > Magnoliopsida > Rosales > Rosaceae > Geum > Geum urbanum. Next base: position 2,322,023 of record OX327013.1, on the reverse strand, counting down.
TGTACCTGTAAACCCCTTTGCGGTTAGATCAGTCTTGTTAAGTTTTGTTTGATGATCAAGCTGTGGAGTTTGTGTTAATCGTTGTTGTTGTTGTGATTTGGGTATTGGTATTTCAATGGAGAGGTATGAGGTTGTGAAAGATATTGGGTCTGGGAATTTTGGGGTAGCAAGATTGGTGAGAGATAAGTTGACCAAAGAACTCTTTGCTGTTAAGTTCATCGAGAGAGGCCAGAAGGTCCGATTCGATGTTCTTCATCTTAATTTTTGTTGTTAAATTTCCTGAAGTTTTTTGGTATTGGGTTTATCTTCTTTGGTGTGGCAGATAGATGAACATGTGCAAAGGGAGATCATGAACCACAGATCACTGAAGCATCCCAACATAGTACAGTTCAAAGAGGTAAGTGAATAGTAGTGTTTTGGGTACTTAGGAGTCATCCAGAAATGATATTCTTCCCCACTCCTCAGTCATTAATTCACATACCCAATGCCCTGTTTTGTTGATTAAAGACTATATTTTGAGGTGTTTTTGTTTCCATATATTGAAAAATGTGAGAATGAATAATCATTGGTGTTTTGCACATAACTGCTTGTTCCTTTTTATCCGGCGTCAGTATAACTTTTGTATAGGCTTGTTTTGCATCAGTACTCTTCAGGTTTAGTGAAGACAGAAAATGCTGTATTATGCTTTTATTGTTCTTTACTGGTTAACTTACTGTCACAATAAGGGGAAGCAGAAATGATCTTCACCATGGCCAATTTCTGATAAAGAAGCTTACTTTAAGGGCACTATTGGCTGTCTTCATTTCAGGTCCTTCTGACACCAACGCATGTAGCTATAGTAATGGAGTATGCTGCTGGAGGAGAACTCTTTGGGAGAATACGTAATGCTGGTAAATTTAGTGAGAATGAGGTAAAGTAATTTTGGATGGAGTGAGTTTTATGTAGATGGAACCTGTGAAACATGAGGATGTTTCTATCTTTACGAGCAGTTTCACTTTTATGACTTAATATAACTACAACTTGCTTACTTTTGCAATTGTGTTGCTCTCTTTACATCAGGCAAGATTTTTCTTCCAGCAATTGATATCAGGAGTCAGTTACTGTCATTCAATGGTATATAAACAGGAGATCTTCTACTTATGTGTGGATAACAGTTCCTGCTTTCTTCTTATGGTATCTGATTGCATTCTTTGTGTAGTAAGCAAATATTTCTTTGTGGCAGCAAATATGTCACAGAGACCTTAAGCTTGAGAACACACTTTTAGATGGCAGCATAGCGCCTCGTGTCAAAATATGTGATTTTGGATATTCAAAGGTATTGCATAAACCCTAGAGTCGCTGAAATCTGCATCGGAGATTCAAGTTAATGAGAATTTCATTAATTATTGTGTCTCTTTGTTTTTGTAGTCACTTCTTCAATCTCAGCCAAAATCTACTGTAGGAACACCAGCCTATATTGCTCCTGAGGTCCTATCTACGAAGCAATATGACGGAAAAGTAAAGTCGAATCCTTTTTCCTTTTATTGACATCATAAACTGCAATGGGTTAAGCATCCTTTGTAGCTAATATTTGACATTATAGATTGCAGATGTTTGGTCTTGTGGAGTCACCTTATATGTGATGATAGCCGGAGCATATCCTTTTGAAGATCCTGATGAACCTAAAAACTTCAGAAAAACAATTATGGTTAGTCCCATTACAATCCTTTCACCAAAATATTGAAGATCCTGTTTTACATTTATGAAGGCCAAGTAATTATCTTTTGAGGTAGTTAACATGTTATCTTATGCAGCGGATCCTTGGTGTACAGTACTCAATTCCAGATCACATTCAAGTTTCCATCGAGTGTAGACATCTTTTGTCTCAGATATTTGTGGAAAACCCAGAAAAGGTAATGATATAGCTTCTGTTTTGGTGTTGATGTCACTAAATCCCCCTCTAAACAGGAAAGACGGATGATGTTAGTAGTTTTGCAACAAATTACAATAAGAACAATTCCATTCCTGCATTTGAGGAGTGAGAGTCATAATGTAGTTCAATATTTCTCTTTATGCAATTTTTTAGCTGAAATCAGTTCATATTTTTATGTTGATGTTAGCTTTCTCATCTCTGCTTTGCAGAGGATAACAGTCGCAGGAATTAAAAAGCACCCTTGGTTCTTGAAGAACTTGCCTATGGAAATGACGGAAGGAGGCAGTTGGCAGAGCTTTGATGTAAATAGGCCATCACAAAGTACCGAAGAAGTTCTGTCCATAATACAAGAGGCAAAAACTCCTGTTGAGTCCCCCAGCTTAGTCAGGCATCTCATTGATGGCAGTATGGATTTGGATGATTTGGATGTTGATGTTGAAGAGATGGAAACAAGTGGTGATTTTGTATGCCACTTAACTAGTTAATTGTACGTACATACTCTTTTCGAGGTTTTGGATGTGTAGAAGTGTGACAAAGAGATGTCTGTAGTAAACGAAAAACTTGACAATATGGCCAGTTCGGCCAAGAAGCTCCTTTACATTTACAAAGCCAAAAATAGACGGAAACCTGGAGAGATTAGCATGAGCGAGGGACAAAGGAGGAGAAAAAGTTAACAAATGAACATAGAGAAGTGACTCAAGCGAGGGAGGCTAGTGCAAATGTTGATAAGGCTAAAGCCAACATGAGATTCAAAAAACCTCAGGGGATTGTTATCAACATCATACCGGGTACAAAAATCATAATGTATAGTTAGGATTCTAGTTTCTACTAGTTCATTCATGCTCTTAGTTTTTCATCATCAGCCACTCCTACTTGCTCCAAAATCCAACCAGAGCCTTAGTACTTCAGCAGTACAAAACAGGTACAGCCTACAGATGATCATTAACTATCTACTTTCCTTGAATTTCAGCTGCCATTCCGAAGCTTAAAAGCTTCGAATTCAACTAATAAGCTTCGGGAAACTACCAAATCATGAAATCAACGTGTTGTCCCAGAATGTACAACACAAGTATAGAAAGTAGTTCCTCTAGCTTGCAACTATTGTCCAATAACAGACAAGAGGTTATGATATAGGAACAAGTCTTGGTACATATATTGATTCAAATGTTGGTACATACAACTTGTTACCTCTAATCGTCTATGAGTGCCACAATTCCAACAAGAAGATATTTCAACCAACAACAATATATATAGTACATTTTCTATATCAATATATGGATACCAGTATCTGCACTTTTACTTTATAAGTGTGCCATATATCATCACATATTCAAAGAATATAGATTATGGGAGACGACATTGTTCGTGGTGTTCTCCACGGCAGAACTGGGGTATCAGTGGCGATTCGAGGCTACACCTTACATCTGTTTTTTCCCTAAGGTCGGGTAGAAGTGTAGAACAATCCCAAATCAATAGGTGCATGAATTAAAAGTTTTCAAGTTTACGAGACGAACTGTTATTCCAACGTAAGTGTATGAATTAATCAAGTTCCCAAGTTTACGAGATACATAATCAAAATCAACTTATAATGTAATTACGTACCAAATGCATCGAGCCGATAATACTTCTTTATAAAAGTAGTTATTTGTCGACATGATAAAATAAAGAGGATCTATCAAGATCGATACTACGAATGATTTTACAAGAACACTACAAATTTTGTAGAACTATGAGACATATCTCAATAAATTCAGCGTTCTAGCTCTATGGCGGAGACTAATTAAGTCCAAATTCTCATGGAAAATCACTCATCGGAGATAAGAGACTATAAAGATAAGATAAGTTCCATGAAGCATTATACCTCGATCAACTTTTCAAAAAGAAATCCTTGCATGAGTACCGCCTCTAGGTCCAATGGAGGAAGGAAAAACCAATAGAAGTGGCAACACAATAGAGTCATTAGAGTGAGACTTGAGGCTAAACAAGATGCTTAATTAATCAGTTAATCCTAACATAAGCTTACCTAGACCAGGGCCCAGGCCCGACCCGTAAGCCCAAATTAGTCAGCAGTGAACTCCCATCTTGTGCATTAAGAACAAAACTCCAGCATCAGATTCCAATTCAAGCTAAGCAGAATGAAAAGAAAACTTAGAAAAGGCAGCACGGCAGCCCATGTAAAAGCAGAACAAGGGTCGTTGTTTATCACCAGCAAAACGCACTGATCGATCAACACCAGCGGTATTATCGATCATTAACTGTCACCAACTCGCTCTCATGCAGACTCTCAAGATCATGCCTCATAATGGCATCAAAACTAGATATTTTCCTTTTCTAACTCTAGTGGCTATTATTAGCATCAAATGAGCTAGGATATTTTCCTCTTATGTAATGTAGTCGGTACGTCGAGTCCAAACTAACTGTACCAGAGTATGCACTACTTCCATATTAGTGGTCGCAAGTAGCAAAGTTTAGTCAATGACTCAATATTCTGTGGTTGCCATCGTTTTTTATGATATTAACACGAATACCTTGTAATCCAGTTGCTGTCCAGTTACTCTGTCTGAGCACCTTGTGGCTCAGATTAAAACCTACCCCAATAGCACATTTTCGACTTGTCCTTTTTCATAAAGCCTCCATCTCTGAAAACCCTAATGTGGATAACCCTCTCCTTTCATGCAAGTTTTTGGTGTTTCCTAATCTAGAGGACTGATAGATATCAGAAGTGAGACTTCATATAGTTTGTGTTAGCTAGCTGCTGTGTTGTGCTTCCATATTCTACATATGGAGAGGTTTGAGATCGTGAGAGATATTGGATCTGGGACTTCTGGAGTGGCAAAGTTAGTGATAGATAAGTGCACCAGGAAACTCTTTGCAGTTAAATTCATTGAGAGAGGCAGCAAGGTCTGTCGCTTGTTCATCTTCAAGAACACATCATTTTATTTTCTCTGTTTTTTTTCTTCTCATTCCTGTGGTGTTGCAGATAGATGAAAACGTGCATGGAGAAATTATGAACCACAGATCTCTGAAGCATCCCAATATTGTGCAATTCAAAGAGGTTAGCAACTGTGTAAATATATAAACAGAAAAGTCCTTGGATTCTGTTCTTCGATTCTTTCCAAACAAGATAATATCTCCATTTTTTTTCTTTTCTTATTTTCTTATCTAAAGGAGATGGATCTCGTTGATATAGAATCAATTTGTAAAGAAAATTACAGATCGAGGGGCTATAATGTCTATGGTATAAGAATGTAGAATGTATAAGAATCATATATAGTAGAGCTTTAACATATAATGTCTATGGTTTAGTTGGTTAAGTTCTTACTTAACATCAATCACATCTATGGTTCAATTCCAAGCCCCCCTTTCTTTTACTCCGTTCTCTTCATCTTTTTCTTTCCAGAATTACAGTCCTCTTCCATTTTCTTCACATCTTTTTTTTTTTTTTCTGGTCTTCATACATTTTTTTTCTCATCTCCTTTTTTACTTTTCAACAATATTATTGAAAAAAATTCTTCAATCATACAAAACTTAACGATTCTTTTCATATATAACTCTGAAAAAAAACTCCTCCAAACATACATTTTGGTGTATATTGTAGAAGCATCATTAACCTTGAATGATAAAATATATGAAGGCAAAATTAGCCCTCTTGAGTTTTTAATACTAGATCTGCCATTGCATTAGTTGGTTTTATAAGTTGTTTTTAATTTGGAAAACCGTTTGAACAACTACACATTGTGACTTTAAGCGTGATTTTTTTTCTTCCCATTTTTTATAATGGCCTATTCCAACAGCAATATTCCGAAGCTTCAGACGTAGCTTTCAAAATAACTTCCTCCAAAAGCAACTTTTGTCAAAAGCAGTTACTAAAGTGATATATGTTCGATTAGATAATGAATTTTTTTTTGAAATAATCAATAAATAGCTTTTTATTTACTTAAATATACATTTTGTTTCACTTTTTTTTCGTTCTCTTTTTATTTATACAAACACTTCTAAACAAACAAAAAAATTAAAAAAATTGCAGTTAAATTTTATTTAATTATATAAAAAAATATTACATAAGAATAATTAATTTTAATTTGCGGTTGCAATAATAATAATAATAATAATAATAATAATAATAATAATAATAATATTAATAATAATAATAATAATAAATACTCCCATCAAAGACAAAATCAGCTTCCTTGAATATATGTGACTTTTGTGTTAAACCATCCAGTCGACAATGTCATAAAATTAATTTGGGTGGTGGCTTAGTCGACAGTTTTTGCAGTCAACATGACACCAATATATGTACGTAACATTTTTGTTCGAAAAATAGTGTCGAGATGGAAATGTGTTGATCGAGTAGCTCTCTTTAATTACGTGGATCCATGAAGGTCATCATGTGATCAATTGTCACCAATTAAAAATGTACCAAAATTATATATGGATCAAGGGGACATATATCTCTTATTTGAGATATTTGCGATCGAAGATCATTCAGCAAAATTGAAGCTTTTCACCTATTAATTTGATCATTATTATTCCTGTTTCTATATGATCCAAAACTGTCCAAATACATGTATTCTCATTTTTCCACTTTTCTTCTCCGAGCACCTCCAATGTACAAATAGAAGGTGTTATAATATGATTGTATACCTATTATATAGGAGCTCGTCGGTGAGTTGTAATCTAGTAATAAGTACTGATATCGTGATTGCTAAAATTATATGTTCGAATTTAATCACACACAAATTATCCTCTAATCTAAAAAAATATGTATATGAGCTTAAAAGGTTCTAGCAACGTGCCAAAAACTATAAACCCTAGCAAACCTAGGTTTCTTAGTGCCTTGTGAGATTTCTTAATACTAACATCAATAATTAAAGAAGAAACTAATGCAGTACTATTTAAAAAATCAAATATGTAGGTCTTCCTGACACCAACCCATCTGGCCATTGTAATGGAGTATGCTGGTGGTGGAGAACTCTATGAGAGAATATGCAGCGCTGGTAGATTAATTGAGGATGAGGTTGGCATTTGACATCTCCTAAAGTCCCCAGAAACTGGAATCACTTGAGCTATAGTCCTAGTTCTATTACTTTGGATTGACATGTATTTGAAGTACTTTTTCACTTCAATTGCAATCGGTTCTGAAATAAGTAAAGAATTTTTACAATGATTTGCATCAGGCAAGGTTTTACTTCCAGCAACTGATAGCAGGAGTTGGTTATTGTCACGCAATGGCATGTAATTTGGGACACTTCAACTCATGAAGTGGAGTACAACGCTATTTGTTTCTTTGTTTCTTTCATGATAGATCTTTTTGATAATATTGATTGTACTAAAGGTTGTAATCTACTTGTTGCGCGCAGAATATATGTCATAGAGACCTCAAGCTCGAGAATACACTCTTAGATGGTAGCACAGCACCTCGTGTGAAGATATGCGATTTCGGATACTCAAAGGTAATCACAATCAAATCCTAGAGTTTGATCTGCGACTAGCTAGGTTCTAGACGTACTTCGAATAATATCTCACTCTGTATGTGATCGAAGTCCCTGCTGCATTCTCTGCCAAGCACTACTGTGGGAACACCAGCTTATATTGCACCTGAGGTCCTCTCTCAAAAGCAATATCATGGAGAGGTAAGTCCAAATGACATTGCTGGTTAATTTGTTGTGCCTTCACATCGTCGCCTCAGCGCTAGCTATACACGTAATCTGATAATGTCTGCGTTCCGGTTAAGCATCGATCTATATATTCTCATCTCAAGTGATTATATATATAGATTGCAGATGTTTGGTCTTGTGGAGTCTCCTTATATGTCATGATTGTCGGAAGATACCCCTTTGAAGATCCCAAGGAGCCCAAGAGCTTTAGAAAATCAGTTAAGGTGAGAGGCTTAATAACATGCAACGTTTACATGTACCTCTCCTTAATGTTGGTACGTACGTATTAAATGTTATGCATACATGTTTTATGGCAGCGGATCCTTAGTGTATGCTACTCAATCCCAGATCATGTAAGAGTTTCTGTGGAATGTAGAGATTTGCTCTCAAAGATATTTGTGGCCAACCCGGAGAAGGTAATCTAGCTTCTCAATTGTGGAGTCCGCGAGCACGTACTACTTATCTTCCAAGATATTATTACGTAGGGGTGGGATTGTGGCCAAACAGTTTGGTTTTTGGTAAAAATCAAACCAAATCATAATATTTTTCTCGGTTTGGTTCGGATCAGTTTTTCATTTTTATCAGAAAAACCGCGACTATTTTGTTTGGTTTTGTTTTCGGATTATTTCGGTTTCTTTCGATTTTTACATGATATATAAAAACCAATTTTTAAAAAAAAATACTAAAAAGTTGTCTCTAAAAACCTTTTATTGTATCACCAAATTTTTTTATACGTTCTATGAGAGAATCCGATAAGAATTGTGCATAAATAAGTTACGATTTTAAGAGTTTAAAGTTTCTAGTTTGCATATATGTACATGATATATTACAAAATCACAAAATGATATCGATCGGTTTTTTTCATACTTCGGTTTTTCGGTTCGGTTCGATATTTGTAAATCAAAAACCAAAACCAAACCAAATGTTTCAATTTTTTCCGGTTCGGTTTGTATCGGGTTTGATTTTTTTCAGTCGCAGCTTGGTTTCGACTTTATTTGTTTTTCGATTTTCGGTTTCAATGTACCAGCCCTATTATTACGTACATCTTGATATCCATATACAGTTGCAAAATCTGGTGTAGGAAACATGTGCGGCGTTTCGTGGTGAAACTTGATAAAGCTTTCTCATCACGGAGGCTGCTTAATTATCGATCTCTTTGCAGAGAATTACAGTTGCAGAAATCAAGAGCCACCGTTGGTTTCAAAAGAATCTACCTATGGAACTGTGGGAAGGAGGAAGTTGGGAGAGCAATGAAGTAAATACTCCATCCCAAAGCATTGAAGAAGTTCAGTCAATAATACAAGAGGCAAGAATGGCTATTGCCGATGGCTGATATTGGAGGTACATAAACAAATGTTGAATTTGTACGACAAGTGAAAATGTGGAATTGCTTAATGCATGACTCTTACGTAAAAACCATGCCATTATGTTGCTTTATGTTTGCTGAAATTTTAAGGTACGCAAAATGACCATGTGAACATTTGAGAAAAAAAAATTTTCATTAATAGAATTTTAGGATGGGACACCGATCTACAAATGAGGGAGGCCACATTTGTTTGGTTGAATAAATGTGGAATCCACTAATTTTCTGTCAACTCTTAATAAGCTCATGATCATCAACAGATAACGCAATATTGAAAATCTAAGTTCAATATAGTGAGCAATGTTAGGTGGTAAGGGCTCATGGTTCTATCACGATGCCTTGGTGGACGGTGGTGGTGGAACCCTTCTATCGGTTTAGTGATCCGTCACTGGTGGCTCTCTCCTTGGTGATGACATGGGTGCGGGTGGAGCGCTTGCACAAAGTTGCACATTGGATGTATGCTTTAAGGTGGGCAGCAACCAAGATGGGTGAGCCGCCACAAAGACAAGGTCGTCATTTTCGTCATACAACGATGCAGTCTAATGACTAATCTACTTCATTCGCCGCTACCATTCCACTCGAGAAAACATAGAAACATAAAATTATGTGAGCCGGGACATGTAAGTTGTTAGTAAAAGTTAATATTGTGAAATGTGAACTTATGGGGCATCGCCAAAACATAAATAGTACGTCCACTAGCTAGCTCTCTTGCACAATGATCCAAGAGCTGCATCCAACACATAGAGCCAATACTCATTTGGATTTTTCTGTAGTTGCAACTTCCGGGTTCATTGTGACAAGCATTCACTCACCAACATCGATCGTCACTATCACCAACTCCTCCTCACCAATTTTTCAATATTTTGGTATCTACGACGTGGCCAGGAGAATGACATGTTGCCAGAATAATCGGAGCATTTGTTTACCTCCACAGACATCTGCTGATCGATCGGCATGTCATTAATATATGGCTCAATTTATATGTGGTTCTTATCTCTTTTGTTAAGCCTAGAATATCTACGACATGTAATTTTATAGACAAGTATACATAACGACTGTTGTTTAGTGTAATATTCAATCATCTAATCAATTAATATAATAAAGAATTTTATTTTTCTCTTTCTCTGTTCTGTTCTTTCTTCTTCAATTCAAGGTTTATCTCACATAACTAACATGGTATCATCACTTAAGTTTTGAGATTCAGAGCCTCAAAACTTGTCTTCCGCTACATATTTCGGTCACCGCTATCATATTCTGGTCATCATCTTTTGTTCTTCTTAAGCGTTCATCAGCTAAGCTCTCTCTTTTCTCATTTGTTCGCCTTTGATTTTAGACGTGATTCTACACTGCACTACATATCTGCTGATGTGTTCTCTATCGAAGCTTTGATTTTGATATACAAGTCGTCGTCTGTAGTTGAATTAAGATTTTGAGCTGTGTTTGAGAATTTTCTGCGTGAAGCTCTTTTTTTTTATTTGGGGTTTTCTAATTGAACTGATTTGGGTTTTTTTAATTGAGCTCAAGTATTTTCTCAAAGAATTTATGCTTCGTGTTACTTGGATATTCTTTGTCCTTCTTCACGAATCTTTGTCTAAGCAAAAAGAGGGAGTTTTGCTACTGCAATTACATAATTGCATATTGATAAGTTGGATTGTTTGAGTATTGAAATTGTTTTTGTTGAGGAATTAATGATTATTATATTGCATCAACAAATTGGAATTTGGGAGTTGATTTGGGATCTGTATCTGCTTCTGTTTTCATCAATCGAAGTTTTGGATTGATCTTAATTCCAGTGGTGCTCAGTTTGTTGTCACGAGTTTATCCATCAGTAAATTTCAATGCAATTTGACATGGCTTCTCCATCATATATTCCTTCAACTCTACTTTTCCTTCCAAATATCGTGTTAGATTCTACAAATTATCATGTATGGTTGTTTCGACTTAAGGCTTTTCTTACAAGTCAAAACCTTTATGGCTTTGTGGATGGCTCCAATACTTGTCCACCAAAACTTGTTCTTGGTTCTAAGGGAACTCTTGTGCCTAATGATGTCTACTCAACTTGGGTTATTAAGGATCATTACACCATCCACATGGTATGTCAAACTTTGGGTTCCATGGCAATGAAGTGTCTGCTTGGTTGTCGTAGTTCTCAAGAGGTTTGGACAAAATTGCATCTCAAGTATGCATCTCCAAGTAGGATGAATGTACTCCTGCTGAAGGCCAAATTTCAGCTTATCAAAAAAGGATCTGATTCTATGGAAACCTTTCTGGATCACATTAAGGAAGCTAGTGATGTCCTTGAAACTGTTGGGATAGTTCTTCCTGATAAAGATGTTGTGGATCAAATTCTTCATGGCCTTCCCAAGCTTTACAATCCTGCAAAGTCTCTGGTTAGACTAACTTGTCCTAATGCTTCTATCGACAAGCTCAAAGTCATATTACAAGATGTTGAGGCTGATATTGTCGGGGATGATGATGATGTTTCTGGTCTTGGTATTATGGCAAATACTAGTGTTCCATCTAGTGCATTGAGTTCTAGCACAAGCTCTTACAATGGAGTTGCTCTAAATGCATCAAGTGTCTTTCTTGCTCATGTTATTGGAGCATAACCACCTTTCAAAAATGCTAGTGTTGGGTATGATTTCAGTAAAGACATTGCAACTAAGAATTTCTTGAGAATTTCGGGAGCTATTCCATCCAATGTCAGTATACCTCCAGGCTCCAATATAATCTATCAACTGTGTGATAAGCCTGGACACATGGCCAAAAGTTGTCTTCTTTTTTACAATTTGCAAGAAGACGGTGTGATGGGCATGAAGTGTGGCTTCAAGAAGTGTGTCTACTGTGGCAAAGATGGACACAATGTTGATAGATGTTATAGCTTGATTAGTTTTCCTGCAAAGTCTACGTTCACAACTAAAAAGGTGAAACATGATGATAGTTCCAAAGATGCTGCTTTATTAAACACTAATAGCTTTCCAAGTATTTTTGCAAGTCATGTTGCTCAAATTGGTTGTATGTCTCCAAAAACTGGTATATCTACTAGAGCTGCTGCTCATGCACATCCTCATGTTACAAATGTTGCAAACGTGGACAATGGTCAAACGTTGACACCTAAGTCTGGATATATGATAAGTAATATTGTTGTTCCAGCATCATCCATGCCTTCTAGTAATATTCAACTAAAAGATTCTCCAACTGTGGTAGTCTATTCCTATAGGCCAGGTTTCACTAATTCCTGTTTTGACAACACCAACCAGTGCCAAGGCTATTACAAGCAAACTAAGTGCATCAACAACTCTCCTACTATTATACTCGCATCTCCAACTTGTAAACCTTGCTTCTCAAAAGATCACATTGAATCAAAATGCACTAGTACAAAAAGTGCTTCAGACAACAGCAGAAATCAGTTGTCTGAAGCACCTGAAAATCAGTTGTATATCCAGCAACTATCTGAATAGAACTCACACAACGACAAAATTTCTGTTGTTTGATTCATTCTTTGTAACAACTGAAGTTCAGTTGTTTAAAAATTCCGAAAATGTGTTATTAAGGATGTATCTGATGTTTCATACTATGTCAAACAACTGATGTTTTGTTGTGTGACAAGAAGTAAGACATCAAAATATCTGATGTTGTAGTTTTTTTTAAACAATTGAATTTCATTAAGTATTTTGTTGTCTAACGTAATTAGTAAGAACATATATTAAGTTGTTGGAAGTTCACTGTGACGACAAAGTTTAAAATATTTAGTTGTCAGATTAGTGTGCATGTAGTTGATTTTTTAGTGATATCTGTTGTTAGAGTTGATAATATCTGTTGTTAGAGTTAGTGATATCTGTTGTTAGATTGATCATTAGACAATTTTGTTTGGAGTTTGAGTTGAGTGAGACAACAGTGATCATAAAATATTTTGTTGTGTGAATCCCTAACTAACAACTTCATTTCAGTTGTTTGAATTGTCCTCGAATGACAGTGGCTATACATTTCTTTTGGTATGAGTATGACTCAGAAGACAGAATTTGATCTATTTTAAGTTGTTTGTACACGAGTTACAGAATAAACTTTGGTCTGTTTTTAGTTGCCTATACATGAGTTACAAGATAGACTTTGGTATGTTTTTAGTTGCATGTACATATATGTCTCCAAACCACTTTCTACACAATCTTAACACAAAGCAACCTATATATAACTCAAATATTCAACAACATACTCATCATCAAACTTAACTAGCCAGGTAGCAAAATACATATTGTCCATAGCAAAATATAAATTGTTCAAAAGTATGACATTAAGTCCATAAACCCTAACTAATTGCCTAAACCCACGACATCATAATTGTTCTTCCTACGATGGAATAGATAACTAACTACCTAAGATGTCCATATAAAATTAAACCACATAAACATACAAGTACTGAAGCTAATCCAAGTACACCATTGCCTGGTTTGCTCACTTTGCTTGCACGATGTCAATATCCTTCATTGTGTACTCTAATTGCCTTCTTCTAGCCCACTGAAACATTGCAATTATCACAAAGAGGTTAGGATCCTCTTCTAGACTACAACTAACTGTTGTACCTACAATAGCCACTGAATTTATCACAGAAAATGACATTACCTTGGTTATGAATTCTATTTTGCTATCTTCAACAATTTCTTTCATATAGCACATAATTCAATAACCACAAGTAGTAGCACATTTCTGCTGTAGAATGCCCTTTCATTATGAAACATATTTAGCTTTGTGTTTTATACTATACAATACATGTGCATAAGGAAAGTAGAAGATATTTAAGTGCTGTACCGAAAGAGGAATCCACATTAGTGTCTTCCTGCCCCTTTTATTGACTTGTGCATTATAAATCCTAATAGAGCTTCATTGACAAAAGAAAGATGAGATGTAAGAACAAAATTGATCATTACATATACATAAAATTGAGCAACACAAACTAAGGTTTTTAAAGGCTGCTAGCATTTATGTACCTGTCGACAATAGTTTTCCATTCACCGGAGATCAACTGCCTGGTCAAGGGATCCATGCAGTACACAACTTCATCTTTTATGTAGACAACATTTAACACCCAGTGTCTACTAAAATATATAAACCAAGTCAGTAGCTCATTAATATGATTTGCCTATTCATAATGTGTAGACCATGCGAGAAGAACGTTTACAGCATATGGGGGCAAAATGACTTAATGTTATACACATATCCTGTGTTATAAGGCACTATAAAAAGCTTTGCAGCTGTTCCTTGTTTGTAGTGTTCAAACAACCAGTTAGATCGTTGTGTTGGATTCCCAGAGGCAGCATCGGTGCGAGCTGGATCAACAAAGGTATATATGTCTTTGTGCCAGATTTCATTAGCTCTTCATGAAGATAACTACAGGAAAAAAATTATAGGATTCCCTGCAGCTGTTCCTTGTTTGTAATGTTCAAACAACCAGTTAGATCGTTGTGTTGGATTCCCAGAGGCAGCATCGGTGCGAGCTGGATCAACAAAGGTATATATGTCTTTTGCGCCAGATTTCATTAGCTCTTCATGAAGATAACTATAGGAAAAAAATTATAGGATTCCTGAAGTTCTAGATTCAATAGTAACTAGCTAACACACACACACACACACACACACACAAAAACTACCTAATACAGAAAACTGTATTAAAAGAAATTAGACATGTTATTACGTCATATACAAGATAATTGAGGCAACCTTGAGTTCTTTTAATGTTACCATGGCATGAATCTGGCTTCTTTCAACCCAAGATTTTTGTGTGTGACTAAATACTTTCCCCTTTGTTGTGATGCTTATTGTTTTTTCATTAGTCAGATTTGTATTTACCCATTAGCACAACCTTTTTAATGATGTAGGCAAACTGTTTGGCAGTGTCACGAGATCCTCTTTATCCTCATCCTCGTAATTCAGCTTTCTCGGCTTCTTCATCAGTCGACGCTTTGATATTTTCTAGATAAAACATAAAGTTCCAGTGTTAGAGATCAATTTATTCTAATTTTCTAGCTAGTTAAACAACACATAAACTAAAACATTTACCTATTTATTTTCATTCTTGATGATCGTGTCCATAGGCCAAGCAACATTTGTACCAATTGCATCTCTTACAGCAACTATTTCATCTTTAACAGGATATGTGAGCTTAGCATTCTCAATAATCTCCCGGATGACTGATACACACAGACAATGATCTGCCATTGGAACACCGTGAATTAGTTGAGTGCTGGACTCAGGAACTACCTCAATAATTGTTCCAATGGCTACAACATTGCTTAGAGAACTTACTGTCAACTTGACCTCATTTTCATTAGAGAAATGTACATACTAGTTAAAAAAAACATAAGTCCAGTAGAATGACCACATGGTTAGAAAATATGTGACAGTAGCATAATCAAATATTTAATGTTGCTAAACTAACCTCATTTGGAGATGGTATTCTAATCACATGATCTTTCTCTTAGACCTTTTTCAAATTTTCTTCCTTAGGGACATCAATTTCCTTGTCCAAATATTCTTTGTCATTTGCTGCAACCTTTATCATATCCAGCAATAGCCTTTGACATCATTGCCCACACCATTCACTTTGTTACATGCTCTTGAACAACTTCTTTGGCCTGAAGGAGGGCCATGAATGATTGGGAATTCAATTATTCTTTACTCTCTCTTATGTTTTGCCTCGTCTTCGTTGAGCTTTGCCTCTATCCTAGAGAGTACACCAGTAACTCTCTGTTCTTCCTTTTCCCATTCAGCTCTTTCCTGGGCATGCTTTGCCTCAACCTCAACCAAAATTTTCCTGAATGTGTTTGCAACATTGGACCTCCTCTTTCTAGATTTCTTCAAGTTTGGGGAGTAGCTCCTCTGCTTCACAAAGCCACCAACACCTCGAACCCTTCCATGATGTTCCTGACTCCTTAATGCCTTGGTGAGTACATCATCTGTCCCTTCTACAGTTATCTCTCTTTCTGAAACTTTTCTTTTCAACTTATCATAACACAACACACACATCATCAAGCATGATGTTAATTATAAGAAAACATATTTCCTTAACTTCAATAGCTAATTAAAAGGAAAATAAACTAAATCAATTATTATTTTTCTAGAACATTCCTCTTCTTCAGGACCTACGAAGTTGCCTTTCTTATCCAACATTGCATGTTTCCACAAAGTAGCACGATCCACAACACCATCAGGGTACTCACCCGACTTCAACTAAATATCAGAAAAAATATTCACATTACAACATTTTCGCAAATTTATACAGTTAAGACTAGCTTGTACAACTACAGAATTAACATCAACTGAAGTTCATACCAGGTCTTGCTCCAAGTTTGCATATCCCTTACGTGTTGTCTGATGAAGACATTTAACTTTTGCCATCTTCTCAGTTTGTATTTTGGATAACTCCTTTTGAAGACACAAAACAGCCAAAAAAGAAGAAGGAAGTTCAATAATTAATCTAAACTAAACAAGGAACAAAATGAGCTAAAACCATTTACACAACTCAACATTTTAACGAACCTTAGTGTGTTCTGATAATCTGTCATCTATGAAGAGGTCTCAATCAGCCTGACTTAAGCATGTATAATCACGTGGAGGGTAAGCATACTCTTCAGGAGAGTCTAAAAATGGTTTTACATACTTGAGCTACAAATTGCTCTTCCATTCCTTCCACTTGACATCGGCAGAAACCAAAATCAGATATCTCCAATCTTCAGGGACAACATATGCATCCTGAAAATTATTAATACAACTAAAATTATCGTTGGAACAACATCTACATAGTACGTAACTGAAATTATAAGTGGAGTTGAATTACTGTTATAGATTCCCAGATTTTCTCCTTAGCATCAGAGTCCACATATCTCCAATCTATGTGTCCAATTGAGATATTTGTTCTTACCAAAACACCAATGTAGGACTACATCTCTTTATCCCATTTTCTAATAGGTTGACAGTATCTGTCCTTGGCTACCCTCATCTTAATTCCCCTTGCTACACACTTTAGAATGTGACACATCGTCACACAACCTCTTTTCAGAAGCTTCGTCCCTAAGGTTCTGACTTCCTCAATCTCCCATTCTTCACCTTCACTAATAACAACCTCTTGCTCTTGCGCAGTTTTTTTTTTGCCTCTTCAACCTTTTGTCTTCTTCTTCCCTCCACAACTCTCTTGGACTGTCGGCGAAGGACTTTGCTGGTTTGTGGATCAACAAACTGATTAGAAGAAGTAGTGTCTTTCTCAACAGGTGTATCTTTCACGATGTCGGGACTCTCTATTCTCGCATTTTCCTCTTCGATGAAATAGCCTCTTCAGTGGATACAACTGTCCTAGTCTCCTGTTGTGATGCTGCTCGTCGTGGCCTTTTCTTCATTGGAGAATTGACCTCTTTCTCTTCAGTTTAGGATCTTGTCCGCGTTCTCTTTATTTCTGCCAACAGGTTCAGTGCTCTTTTAGCCCTTAATTGTGAGTCTCTTGAACGTGCCATAACCTGAGAGGACAAACATACTAAAATTCTGAAACAACACACACTTAAGTAATTAAATGAGCAAGACATGAATGGAAACCATGGAAACAGCACACTTGGAAACAACAATTAAATGAGCAATTATATTACAAGAAAACAACTATTCATTAAATCCAGAAATGCAGACAAGCAAGGGAAATAACAAATTAAGTAGTCATTCAAATCCATTCATTATCCAAATAAGGAAAAACATACTACAATTCAGATTACGCAAAAAAATAAGTCTAGATAAAAATTTACAAAATACTTCAACCTCAATCCACATTCATTCCTCTACGTCTCGCATATAATTTCTATGTTCAGCTTCTACCTCTGGCAGTCCAGAATTTACCAATTGATCCTCCACTACAACATATTCCATTTTATCATCATAGTCAGCCCATTTGTAGTCTTTGTTCGGACATCTACATACCACATACCATAAAGGATCTAAGGGGTCTTGAAGGTAAAAAAAATTATTTTACTTGTGTTCCTAATACAAAGGGATCTCCCAAATATCCTTTCCTACTCAAATTTACCAAGGTATATCCCAAGCAGTCATCTACTTTAACACCCCTAACATGCTCCACCCAGTCACATCGGAATAAAGAAATCCTAAGTTTGTAATAGTCTAACTCTCATATTTCATGAATCACCCCGTAATAGTTCATGTCTTGAATGATATGATTCTTATCCTTTGCACTACTAACTTGCATTGCATTGCCAACAACAAACACTCCACTATTCTGTACTAATCGAGTATGTGATATCCAGTATAGGTCGACACAGAATATCTTGGTCCATCCGCTAACAACCTAATAGTATCGAAAATGCCAACCTCAGAAATTTGCAAACCATCAGAAACTTGGCCGCAAACACATCTCTTTTGAACTTAGAAAAAAAATTCACAAATTAGCAAACACATCACATTTCAAAATGCACAAACATACCCTGTACTTAAACCACTCAGCAAACTCCTCATTCTGCTTCTCCTTTAGCCACTTGATATTTTTGCTGAACTTTGGATATAACAATTTCATAAGCTCCATGTGTTCATTGAGTATCAAAGTATAGAATTTCAAAGTAAGCAACATTTAATCACTGCCTATGCATATTACCAACAAATAGTTATATAGTTAAAGACATTGAACACTTAAGTAAAATACGGAAGGACTTCAGTTGTGTTTTGCAACACATAAAGGTGAGCTTGGTCCCTCTCCTTTCTGGTGAGACATTTGCCGTTGTAGCCACCCAAGGGTTTGCACCCATAAATAAGATCATGTTTAGTTGTATCATAGTCTCCTACAGTAGACTTAGAGGCAAACATCCTTTCTGCATTAAACTCAACTGCCTCTTCAACAAGATCTGATTCAATGTTGTATCCCTTAGGACGATTCTGATTTCTAACATACCCTTTGAACACTTTCATATATCTCTCAAAGGGATACATCCATTTAAAAATACCGACCCACATAACTCTACTTCCCTAACTAGATGACTTGTTAAGTGAAAATCATAATGTCAAAAAAAGATAGTGGGAAATAAATATCAAGCATGCACACTGTCTTAACCAGATTCAATTGCATATCTACTAGCTTTGGGACATCAATCTCTTTTACACAGATTGCCTTGAAGAATAGGCAGAATCGTATAATAGCTATCTTCACTAGTTTTTCTAAAACTGAACGCAAGGCAACAGGAAGTAGGACTTGCATTAGTATGTGAAAGTCATAGGATTTCAATCCAACCAAGCGCAAGTCCTCTATAGAAACAAGGTTCCTAATGTTTGAAAAAAACAAGTAGGAACTCTCATCTCAAACAAAGACCTACATACAATTTTTTTTCTCATCTAATGTGAAATTCTAACTAGCCATAGGTAACGAGTCTTTTTTTTCACACCATTAACCGGCCCCAACCCAATTCTTACTCCCATTGCAGCTAAATCCTTCCGAGCAGGACCACTGTCCTTTTTCTTATTTGAAATATTCAACAAAGTTTCAATTAATGCTTCACAAACATTCTTCTCAATATGCATAATATTGAGATTGTGTCTTACTAGATAGTACTTCCAGTACTTAAGTTGAAAGAAAATAGATTTCTTCTTCCAGCAAGGTCTTTTCTCACCTTCGAGACCCTTGAAAGTAGGATGATAGCTTTTCTTTCCAAATTCACAGTTCAAACCTTCAACTCTTTCCAGGACCTCTTCTCCACTTAGTGGTCGTAGAGCAAGATCCTATTCGACGGTGTTGTCAAATAAGGAAGGCTGATTACGGTAAGGATGATAGGCAAATGTCTTCTTGTTCTCATATATGACATCTTCTTACTGTGTTTAAGGTGATATGCACCTGTCTTATCAACAAAAATTGGACACCTATTGTATTCTTTTACAATGGAGCCAAATAAGTTTCCATAAGCTGAAAAATCATTGATAGTCCACAAAAGCATGCCTCTCATTCTAAAATATTTCCCTTTTGTAGTATCATAAACTCCATCAACCCCTTCCCAAAAAATTTGTAAGTGGTCAACTAAAATCTCCAAGTAGACGTCATGTCAGTTCCAGACTGTTTGGGTCCGGATATTAACATCGTTAACATCATATACTTCCTCTTCATGCACAATGATGGTGGCAGGTTGTATGTGACCAGAATAACAGGGCCAACATGAATACTTAGATTTTTTTTTCACTATGAGGATTAAATCCATCAGTTGAGGGTCTAAGCTTAAGGTTTCTAGGTTCAGCACCAAACATAAGGAATCTTGTGTCAGCCAAGGACCAAGTTGGTGAATCTGCTGGATGACGCATCACACCGTCTTTCTTCCTTCCATGTTCATGCCAAGTTAGATCCTCGGCAGTGGTTGGTGATGAAAACATCCGTTTAAACCTTGGAATTGGTAGGAGGAACCACATAACCTTTGCAGGCACCCCTACTCTCTCTATTTCTTATACTTGTCTAGTTTCCATTGTGATTCACCACACGTGGGACATGTTGATGCATTAGTGTGATGCAATCTGTACATTATGCAGTCATTGAGACAATAATGATACTTCTTGTAATCCATCTCCAAAGCATAAAGAGGTCTTTTTAGCCTCGTAAAAAGACCCTGGAATCTCATTCCTTTTCCGCAACAACATGTTGATCAACATCAGCAAATCAGAATAACATGAATCGATCATCCCGTGTTTGGCTTTAAGGTTGAAGCTCTTAATCAAAATGTTCAACTTTGTGTTCCTCACACAGCTAGGATACAAAGGATTGTCTGCATCATCTACAAGCTTCATAAATTCAAATCCTTCATCAACAAATTCTTCACCATCATTAACCTCCCGATCCACTTCCTCTTCTGGAATCCCCATATCTACTTCAGGTTCACCCTCTTCTATCTCTTTATTAACTAAATCTTTCCCTAAAACAGTTTTAGAGTTACCTAGTTTATGATTAGAAATGTATGACCTTGAGGGTTCCCCATGCCATTTCTCGTTTTTATAACTATAATCAATCTCATTGAAGTATATATGGTCATTGATCACACCTATGAAAAACATAGCAGTGTTGCTACATTTTGAACAAAGACAATAGATTTTGTTCTTGTCCGCAACATTTGACTTGGCAAACTTCAAAAACTTAGCAAGACCTATAGCAAAATATTTAGAACTTCTAACTTCATCCATCCTAAGAAACTAAAAGAACAAAAAAAAACACACAATACAACTTTATGCATCACCAAACCAATATGTTCACAATTAAGGGACAGAATTGTGAACAAAAACACACACAAATTGTTTACAATGTTCATAGTACCACAAGTAAACTAATATGTTCACAATTCAGGGACATAATCAAACACCACATGCTTAAGAAACAAATTAACTAAATCACAATTTAAGAAAATAGTATTCAGAATTTCACAAGAACAACATGCTTAATAATCAAAGACCAGATGCTGAACACATAAATTGTAAGAGAGGGAATTGTGTTTGCATGTTACTCACCAAAATTTGCTTTCCAATCCCACAGCTTTGATCTTCAACAAATATTTGCACCAGCGTAAGAACACAGTAAGAACAACTTTAGCATAAACCCTATCTTAAATATGTACCAATTCAAAATACCCAATCAAATCAATACAATAAACCCTAAAATCAAACAAGATATTCATAGAAGTAATCAATCGAGCTTACCCATGTGTAGAATCAACAAAATACTTGGTTGAGCTTAAAGAAATCCGTGATTGAAACAGTTGGAGCTCAAACCCGATTGGCCTCAAACCGCGATTCTGAGTGAAGCTAGGTTGAGATAGAGGTAAGTGTAGATCGATATGAGAGACAGAATTAATTTTGTGAAGTTTAATTGAAGAATTGAGTTTGTGAGAGAGAGGATTGAGTTTGCATGTGAGAAAGAGGGCTTGGTTGAGCTCTGGGTGGGTTTTTTTTTTCTAAGTGTTTGAAGAATGAGATGAGTGTTTTTTGTGAGAGAGAAAACGAGCGCAATAATTTACACCCAAATATTTGCTCGAGTTTTTTCAGTTTGAATGTGATTCAGACAACTGACCGTTGTAACTGTTGTCTGAAGAGCATGAATTTAAACCCCTATCAGACAACTGAAATGAATATTTGTCGTCTGAATGTTTTCCTAACAAGTTAAGACAACTAAAGTTTTTATTTCAGTTGTCTGAATTTTTCAAAAAATCTCAAATCTTTCTCAAAAATGGATCCACACGAAAAAAATAATGTTTGAACAACATTCCAACAACTAAAGCACCTAAGGCGCAGTTGTCTCCATTTTGGGACAACAGACTCAAAATATTCAGTTGTGTGAGCACAGTTGTCTGAGGCGGTTTTTGTACTAGTGATGCTCTCAAAGGTTTGATCCAAGGTTTGCTACCTATGAATCTCCATTACAATGTTAGGTTTGCTACCAAGATGGTCACAGTGCAACCGGGTGTTTTTATAG
Organism: Geum urbanum; assembly: GCA_946800695.1. Taxonomy (NCBI): domain Eukaryota; kingdom Viridiplantae; phylum Streptophyta; class Magnoliopsida; order Rosales; family Rosaceae; genus Geum; species Geum urbanum. The sequence continues at coordinate 2,299,617 of OX327013.1, read as the reverse complement.
ACATCAGTATCTTCTTCTTCAACCCGGCTGAACTTCAGATGCTTTGTTGTGCTTTTGTATTGCTTGTAGTCACTCTGTAATGTGTAGCAAGCTGATCTTAGTCTCCTTACCATCAACTTGAGGGAGGGTGTTAAGCCTATAGTATTTACGACATGTAGTTTTATAGACAAGTATATATAAGGACTATAGCCTATTGTAAGATTCAATCATCTAATCAATCAATACAATACCGAGTTCTTATTTTTCCTTTCTTTCTCTGTTCTGTTCGTTGTTCTTCTTCAATCTGAAGCTTATCTCACATAACAAACATCTTTCATATATTTTTTGCACGTTCTCTGCATTTTCACTTTTCACGTTTACTGCTCTCATCTTGTTGCTCAACTTCCATCATATCACTAAAGTGATTAAACCCTTCTTGATCCTTAATTTATTGTGTGTGTTACTGTGGATCAGACAAGAAATCATGCACTTTAAACCCTTTTGTATTGATTTAAAACTTTAACCATTCAAGCAAGTTGGTGTTTCACAATATACCCTTCTGTGTAAATTGTCGTAGTGCTAGATTTGGAAGAGAATCTATATATTTCGAGAAGTAATGAATGACACTGTATGTGATTGTGATAGAAATTTATGTGATTAAACCCTTCTTGATCCTTAATTTACTCTGTGTGTTACTGTGGATCAGACAAGAAATCATACACATTTAACCCTTTTGTATTGATTTAAAACTTTAACCATTCAAGCAAGTTGGTGTTTCACAATATAGCCTTCTGTGTAAATTGTCACAGTGCTAGATTTGGAAGGGAATCTATATATTTCGAGAGGTAATGAATGACACTGTATGTGATTGTGATAGAAATTTCTTTTCTTTTTTTGAAAGTGAACGGAATTTCTTTGGAAATTTAGAGTTTAAACGATTATTATGGTGTAGCGAGGTTGTAGACAAATATCAATAAATACTCTTTAGAAATGAAAACTTAGTCTCTCCCACAAAGTAAGAGTGGCAATTTTTTTTTGGAGATAAGAGTGGCAAATATTGTAAATGTGATATTTAGAGGGGCATGGGTACTAGGAGCGCTATACGTTTCAGTCCACACGTTTTGTAGATCATAATAACAGTATTGGCTAACTAAAAAGCATGTGGTATATTGGACCACACATGACGCAATAGAGTTATAGGTTAACGAACGCTAAACTTAAAAAAGAACAATATAGACTAGAATCACTAAACTATGGTACTCGAATCCACGAGAGATCTGAAATCCACCAGAATTTTGAGAAAACTCAAAGGTTTTTATTATCAAAGGTTGATAATACAATAGTTTAAGGATGCTTATATATATATCTATATGAAAGAGTTCTAACATACACAAAAGGATTAATAATAGTACAAATCGACTGAACAATCCAAATTTGAATTTTGTTTGTGCTTCTTGAAAGGTTCAATACCGTAATTTCCTCAAAATTTCATAAACTAATAATCTCATAAAATGTGAATTACCGACTAGTATTCGAAAAGATGAACAAGTGGTACCAAATGCTTAAACTGAGCCACTGAGGGCAAAGATTGAGAATGGCCACAGAATTTGATGAGCAAGGCTATTAGGATGGCTTGGTCTAAGCAATTCCCACCTCGACATCAACCCATCAAGATCGTGGTGAAAGCATTACCTATAAGAAATGTTAATTTTCCAATTTTCTCGTACGAGTAGGCCAAGAGTGAGTGACATGCTCAGAATCCAACCTCTAGCTACGAGCTGTTTCCTTCAGCTCAGTCGGATGGAGAAATTGCCTTATAACCTAAAAGAAGTGTCGCTTGCAGAAGCACTAGTCAAAAAGTCAATGGCCATGTCTGTGTGGCTTTAATCCCTTTAAAATACTTGCAGAAGAATTTTTGCTCTCTGCATGGTGTCCCCAACATTTCATAATAGTATGGATTTGTTGTCCTTATGCCATTTGCTATAAAATTTGGCTCTAATTATCTTTATACTAATAAAATTTCATTATTGGCTGATCTTACTGCTGTCAGATTAGGGAGATTACATTATAGTGTGGCCAACTCAGACCCAATAAACCACCCACCTTGTTTTCCACTTGCCCCTTAAATCTCATAAGGTCTTTGTAGCTAGCTGTAAGAAGCCTGTAAGCCCTTAATAGTTGTTTAGACTTTAGATCACGTTTGTGTTTCATAAACTAGAGAAATTTTGTGTTTGTTGTTGTTGTTGTTGTTGTTGTTGTTGTTGTTGGAGCTCTATGGATAGGTATGAGGTTGTGAAGGATATTGGGTCTGGGAATTTTGGTGTGGCAAGGTTGGTCAGAGACAAGAAAACCAAAGAACTGTTGGCTATCAAGTTTATTGAGAGAGGCAATAAGGTATTAGGTTTTGTTTGTTTGTTTTCATCTTCTTCAGCAGCTCCTATTTTCCTTTTTCTGTTTCTGATTCTCTGGGTATTGCTTATGTTTTCCTTGATCCTATTCTTTGGTGTTTTAGATTGATGAAAATGTGCTGAGGGAAATCATGAACCACAGGTCTTTGAGGCATCCAAATATAGTTCAGTTCAAAGAGGTAAGTGATCAGTATGAGTTAGCAGGATATCCACAGGCACAGAGTTCTTCCCTGATTTTGAATCAATGTTATCAGAAAAGTTAGATTGAGAATGAATTTCTGAAAACTTTTACAGCATACATGTCTTTATAAAGAAGTTTCTTGCATTGACAGATCGATACAAATTTCATCATGATTTCTTTGTAATTTTGAATAATGCTTTCAAAACATGCTAAACTGTGCTTAAGTTGTTAGATAAGGTCATTTTTTATACACCTTCTGCTAAAGATTTGACCTTTACTTCCTACAGTCGCAGTTAAAATGAAACGGATACTGTCATGTACTCATAGCTTTACAAGGTTTATGTTTAAGAGTATTGGGGTCTCTTTAATGCAGATCCTGCTGACACCTACTCATCTAGCCATTGTGATGGAGTATGCTGCTGGAGGAGAACTCTATGACAGAATAGTCAAGGCTGTTAGGTTTAGTGAGAATGAGGTAAAGTAATTTTAAAGGGGATGTCTCGTGGAAGTTTTTTGTGTAGGTATAGGGGTACTCATAAGGTTGCATGTAACGGTAAAGTAATATTGGAGGGAATGAGCTCTATCTCATGGAAATTTTTATGTAGGTATGGGTACTCATAAGGTCCCATGTAAATGAAATTATTCCATAATTTCTTCTACCTGTATTCATCTTATTTCTTGTAGTTCTTTCACTCCACAATCAATCGGAATGTAGCTGAAAATTTACAATTGTTTGCATCAGGCGAGGTTTTTCTTCCAGCAATTGATATCAGGAGTTAGTTATTGTCATAAAATGGTATGTAAAAATTGCCACTTGTTTGCTAGTAAATTCTGTACTACTGTTTATTTCTCTCCTGATCTTTGGTTGTCTTGACTGTAGTAATAAAGTATCCGTTCATTTATTTTACAGCAAATATGTCATAGAGACCTTAAGCTTGAAAATACGCTCTTAGATGGCAGCGCAGCACCTCGTGTGAAAATATGTGATTTCGGATACTCAAAGGTATTTCAAAAGTTCTAGAGGTTCTGCAACTAGGATTCTGGGGTATTGAGACTACGATTAATTCCACTTTGTTTATGTAGTCACTACTGAGTTCCCTGCCAAAGTCTACTGTGGGGACACCAGCTTATATTGCACCTGAAGTTCTATCCAAAAAACAATATGATGGACAGGTAATTCCAAATTCTTATCAACACTATAATCTCATCAGCATTTGTTGTATCTAATATTAAATCTCTATAGATTGCAGATGTTTGGTCTTGTGGAGTCACATTATATGTGATGCTTGTTGGAGCATATCCATTTGAAGATCCCAAGGATCCTATTAACTTTAGGAAAACAATTCGGGTGAGTAACCTTTCCATCAATCTTTCCCGTCCCATATTTCCTTTTGCCTGAGTTAAGTCTTAAATTGTTATATGTGATTTTTCAGCGAATCCTTACTGTACGCTATGCGATACCAGATAGTGTGCGAGTCTCAGTGGAATGTAGACACCTGTTGTCGAAAATCTTTGTTGCAAACCCGGAAAAGGTAACCTTGCTTTCTTTTCTGTGTCGAGCCGCAAAAAAAATATTATAGGTCGCGATCCAGTCAAAATTTAACTGGTCCGGCGCCGATGAGCCTCTTTTAATCTTGTTTTTCCCTTCTGACTTCAAATATCTGGTTTTGGACATAAATTTAATGGTAGATCTTACGTGTCAGGTCAGATCTCTCACCATGGTCTCTCCTTATCTTTTTGCAGAGAATAACAATTCCAGAACTTAAGAACCACCGTTGGTTCGTTAAGAACTTACCTTCAGAAATGAAGGACGGCGGAAGTTGGGAAGGCAATGCTGTAAACACCCCATCCCAAAGCATTGAAGAAGTTCAGTCCATAATACAAGAGGCAAGAAAACCTTTGAAGGTCCCAACTGTAAGTAGGCATTGCGTTGGAAGCAGCATGGCTATTGATGATGCTGATCTTGAAAGTACTTAAAAGTGTGGTCTGTTTTAGATGCCAAGTGTGAGCAGTTAGAAAGTGTACACGTGTTACAATTTTACAAACCTTACTTTGCCGTGTGAAACTGCTCCGATGCATGGCACCTCATAAAATCTACCGTTTTCTGTTGCTGTAATTCTAAGCCCTTCTTATCGTAGAAGCACACAAGTAGAACTCCTCGCGGTAATTGTAAGGTACAATTGCAGAGCAACTAATATAATGGCTTTCCGATTGCGAAATTTCCCTATAGCATACCTCTCAACGGAGGTGCAGATTATATCAAGGATAAAGCACATGTGATCAAGTGGTAAACTGGTAATTGACCACCATGATTGAAACCTGAAATCTGTTTTGGTCTCATCACACGTCTGGGATAACAGATTGAAAAATTATAGCTCTACATAGACACTAAACCAACCAGGGATAACAGTTTGAAATATTATATATTGAGTGACTAAGTTAAGACATTGTATCTTAAATTACACAAGATGCGACATGCCGACTCTTTTTTTTCTCTTTTTTCTTTTCCAAACCCTAGTCGTTTACATCTTATTTCTACCGATCTCTTTCCTTTCTCCTCCGATTTTTGATCAGAGATTACCTTCTTCTTCCTAAACCCTTTGCATCATTTACGAAGCCGATGCGGAACCACAACACCTCGCGGCAACGCTGGGTGCAGTGGATCTCGCCGTATCGGATGACGAGTGGCTCTATGCGGTGGTGAAGCTGTTCTCTTTGACACCTTTGGAACCGGAGAAAGTCCAAGGTTTCAAGATGCGAATGTTAGGTCTTTGGTGTGATGTTTCAGAATTCGACAACATTGGGTTCGATCAGATCGCGAAGGACAGGTTTGTGTGCAAGTTTCGATTAGAGGCTACTTGAAAGAGGGTTGTGGAGCATGGTCCTTGGTACCATCACGGGGCAACAGTGGTGGTTGAGAGTTTTGATGGACTGGCCGACCCGTTCCGGATTCCGGCGTCCAAATGCAATGCGTGGGTACAAGTCTGGCCCGTCACAGGCCGATTTGCTGCTGGTGTTCTCCAAACCAAATGGCTCAAGAGTATTGTGAATGCTTTGGGGGTCTATCGAATGCATAATAGTCTCCTTCTCACTCACCGCTCGTAAATGAAGCTCCGGGTGGATCTTGACCTTCGTCGGCCGTTGGTGGTAAGTACTACCTTTAACATTGGTGCTTCATACTCTGTTGATGTTGTTATAGAGTATGAACGTTTGAAAGGATTTTGTGGAGTATGTGGAGCCTTTAAGCATGGTGGTAAGGGCTGCTTAGGATCGGCTATGGCTCCAATGCCAAAGCCGAATGATTTATAGGGTGAGGTGATGATACCGGTGGGGCTGGAGAAGTCGGTGGCGGCTTCTAGCTCACGGTGGGAGGTGGGTCCGATGCAGGGTGCACTCCAGGGTATTTTTGGTGGTTTCATGGTGTCCGTCCAAACTAGTGTGCCGGAACTTACAACTATAGAGATTGCGGGTCTGAATTTGGATGGGCACGCCACTAATGATAATGTTGTTTTGCAGGTGCTTGCCCCAGAATCTCCGACGTGAGGTGTTGGCAAAGAAGTTCCACCGCCTCATTTCAATAATCCTGCAGGTGTTACCTTGGAGCCCGCAGGTGCTACTATTAGGTCCATTGAGGATCAAGGGTTTGGTGGAAGTTCCACCATCCCATTTCATGACCTTTTTCCGGATATGATGGTGGATGACCATGAGAATGCTGAAGGAGCGAGCAGTCAGGTGCGTTGCCCCAATAACAAGAGGGATAAATCCAACCTTGACCCTCACGGGGGCGGACTGGAGAATTTGTCCCCCAAAAAATCTTCAATCATGCTACCAGCGGATATGAGTGCTGAGGAATTGCATCGTAATGCAGAGCAATAGAGGAGGTTCTTAACTAATTAAGGAGTGGTGCACCTAAAAGTTTGACGGTTACTTGTGCTACTCAGGTTTATTAGTCTAGGGCTTATACGTCACAATGTTTATTAGTGTTGTGATACAATAGGATTTCTTTTTATTGGGCCGGGTAATCCGGTGGAGTTCTGTATTGCTACCATCTTATTCTATAGTAGATTATTTGATCGACCCCCTCATTTTTCCTTTGTTTCATTAATTTTAAGATGATATTGTGTTTAATTTCGCAATGAAAAACTTTGGGAAGACAACAGTTGAAACTGATATTGTGTTTTTGTTTTTGGTTGTTTTTGAGAATCTATTGGGCTTCGTTTTTATGTATATGAGGTGGTACTGTATTTTCAATTAATGAATTAGGGTTTCATTTTTTTTCTCCCCTAAATAATCACTTGAGTTTTGATTTTTGGTGTTTTAGAGTGTCGATTGAGTTGTTGTCAAACTTACATGTGAGGTCTGTGACATCTTTCTCATCTTTAATTGTTTGCATTTAGTTTTTGGTGAATTGAATTGTGATTATGATGGCACCCTCGTGCCCAAAGTATGGTGTGGTGTTGTGGTTGTAGCTGGGATCTTATATATTAAAAGGGGTATGCAATTGCACATGAAATGGTTGTAGCTTGTATGAATAGGTCATGTTGCAACTGGACATCTTGTTTATAGTTTTGATTCCATTGGAGTTGAAATTTTTGATATTAGATTTGAGTGTTAGTTGGTAGGATGTTATTTTTGCTTCGGATTTAGGAGGAGATATTAATGTAGTTTAATCTGGAATGTTCATTGTCTGAATTGCTATTGGTTGTGTAAATAGGTTCTTCTGATACTGGGCTTATTATAATTTGGTATTATACTCTTTAGATATAATTTTGAAGAAGCTTGCAAAGAAAATGTCAAAAGCAACAAAGAAAGAAAAATGTGCAGCATAGAGTGAGACAGTATTGCAATACATATGCAACACATTTGCTATGGCGGATCTAATCATCGGGGTTAAAGGAAATTTAAAACCAGGCCAACCCACATTTCAGTACCAGTAGTGTTCTTTAGTTTTTGTGCTTTTCGAATATTACTCGTGTTGTGCTTGTGTTTTCAATGGTGATATTGCCATTTGGCAAAGCTGCTACTATATTTTTCATAGTTGTAACTGTGTTTTTATGAACAGTACTGCTAATCAGGAATTTTTTTGTTACTGTGTTTTTCAAAGTTGTTGCTATGTGTGTTTTTCAAAGTTGATATTGCCTTTTTTGAAGTGCTAGCTACATTTTTTAAAGTGGTTACTGTGTTTTTCGAAGCTACTACTGTGTTTTTTTTTGTTTTTCAAATCCGCTACTAAATTTATTTGGAAGTGTTCTTTTGAAGTTGTTCCTATGTGCATTTTTCGAAGCTGCTACTGCATTCTTTTTAAGTTGCTATTGCATTTTTTAGGTTATTATATTTTTTAAGCTGTTATGGCGTTTTTCAAAGTTGCAACTACATTTTTTGAAGCAGATACTACATTTTTTGTAGTCGATACTACATTTTTTGAAGCCTATACAACAATTTTGAAGTTGATACTGCAATTTTGAAGCCGATACTACATTTTTTAAAAGATGATATTGTATTTTTCGAAGATGATACTGAATAGTTATCAATTTTGTATTAAATTTGTAGTGGTTGCTACTGTGTGCATTTTTGAAGCCGATACTGCATTTTCGAAGCAGATATTGCATGTTCGAAGCAGATACTGTATTTTTCAAAGCCGATACTACATTGATAGCTGAATTGAATCGTTATCAATTGTATTATTGAATTTGTAGCGGTTGCTACTAACTTTGTTATAGAGCTGTTGCCGAGATTATATTTGAATTGTTATTAAAAAATTTATTTGGACTTATATTGAATTTGTATAAATGAAAGTTCTATTGAATATGTATCGGAACTGCTACTGAATTTTTGAAACTGCTAGTAAATTCCTTTTGAAACTGCTACTATGTGTAATTTTCGAAGCCGATACAACATTTTTGGAAGTGGACACTGAATCATTATCAATTGTATTTTTGAATTTGTAGTGGTTGCTACTAACTTTGTAATAGAACTGTTGCCAAGTTCGTATTGAAATTATTATTGAATATTTATCGGGACTAATACTAAATTTGTATAAAATGAAAGTTTTATTGAATATGTATTAGAACTGCTACTAAATTTGTATCAGAATGGATGAATGGTTAATGAATTTGTATTGAAAGTCTTATTAAAATTGTATTAGGACTTATGAGATTTTATCGAGATTCCTATTGAATTTTTAACGTACTTCTATGGAAAAAATTCACCCACAGTATTTCTACTTATGTGGGCAGGTCAGTTTAATACCTGGACTATTTTTCGTATGAAAAACGTACTCCAATTTATTTTTGAGTACTGTCGGGATACCCACGTCACTTTTCCGGTCAATTTTTGGCAAGTTTGCTGACGTGACACCTCTGTTTATTCAAAATATCCTTATTACCCTCCATCAATTTTCCGCCACTTTTCAATACGAGGTCAATGCCGGAAATGACCATTCCAGATATGAGGTCTTGAGCAGAACCAAGCCCACTCTGGGTAACATCGCCACTATTGCCAAGGGCCAACACCGAGGGACTGCGCAACTCTGGAACCACTCCGGACTGTCCCTATCTGTTGCCACATGTTGACATCGCCGAGAAGAGACTACGAGAAGGGCCAAGAAGAGCGAGAGCCCTCCCTGAGAACCCGCTTCAAGAAGCTTTGCCGAGAATGACCTCTGCGACAATTGATAGCCACACTGGAACCTCATTCCGACAACGCCCACCTCCGGCAACCATAACCTCTGTTCTGTGAGCACCGACCACTAGACAGCAGCTACTGATCTGGGGAACTCCTGTTTCGCGCCGACCATCTCGCAACTACCACCCTTTTTCCAAGATGACCTGCCGGGAGAGCCTACTCTAAGAACACCCTTTACTCCGAGAGCTCCTGAAAGAACCCAAGGCCTTGGCAACTCCTGCTCTCAGTATGTGTTGGTGATACAAGGCTACGATGGCTACACCAATAAATGGACCAACCCAGAACAACCACTGAAACAAAATCAAGTTCATCAGTACCATTGTTAAGTCAAGCAAAACAAATATCCTAATTTCCACTCGCCAGGATCGAACCAAGCAGCAACAATCCGGTAACATCTACACTCTGAGACCCATTCTCGGACCGCCCATGTCAGTCCAAGTCGAAGCCCAATCGCTCCGAAACCAGTGAGCCGTAATCTCCGAAATATGCAGATTGTTTGAAAACTAGAGGGAAACTTAGGAAGGGCCATAAATATATTTTGAATAAACAGAGGTGTCATGTCAGCAAACTTGCCGAAAATTGATCAGAATTGTGATGTGGGTACCCCGACAACACGCAAAAATAAGTTGGAGTACGTTTTTCAAACGAAAAAAAGTCCAGGTATCAAACTGACTTTCCCACATAAGTTGAAGTATGGTGGGTGAATTTTTTCCTACTTCTACCCAAAGTAATGTTTCAGAAAAAATAATTTGAAGAAAAAAAGGTTGAACTAAAAAATAATTCAATATTTTTTTTCGAAATGGAAATATATTTTTTTTCGAGAGAAAAAAGTCATTATTTGCCAAAGAGAAATATTAAACACAAAATAACTGAGGAAAAAAAATATATTTTCTTTTTGAGCATTGGGATTGCTCCGGTGGTCAAGGTGTTGAACTTATCCACTAACGAACCAGATTCGAATCCCAGTATTCCCTATATATTTGAAGAGTATTTTCTCTTAAAATAGTAAATTAATTGCCAATGTGTTGAACTATCCACTGACAAGTCAAGTTTAAATTCTAATACTCCCTTCTATTGTCCAAAATTTTTAGTAAGTTCATAACAAATTTAATCTGACATTTATTAATTGGAATAGTCCCAAGGATTTTTTCTCTTCTTGTCTCTTGACTAAGGTTTTCCTTGTGATGGCTCTGGCGACCAAAAAACCTAGAGAGAGAATCGTTGAGCTTTGAGAGTTGTTGAGAATTGTGAGGAGATTTTGTCTCCACCTGTTAAGAAGTACATCGTCATTGATGACGATGGTTTGTTCAAGGTTTTGCTTCGAAGGTGATATGATGATGGAGATCTTAGTTCCTTGGGATCCTTATGGGTCCTCTCTTTTTCCTTTTCATTCGCCTTTTCCTTGTCAATTGAAGGGTTGATATTGGGTATTTTGGAAAGAGCGTGGTGATGACGATGCTAATGGAGGTGGTGCGATGGCTTACGGCAGTGCATGTGGCAGCAAAGTGATGGTCTTCGGTGTTGGTCTTAATGGAGACAACAACAATAGTGGTGAAATCTTTCATGGAGGCAACCAAGATATGACTGGCTAGGGAAAATTTTTGGAGGCTAGGGTTTTTTTCGCAACCTTAGAATTGGTTTTCAAGATTGGGCTAGGAGACCCAATTGAGCTTCTTTTATTGGTGGCCAATGATTTAATCTCATCGGTAAAGGTGCAGGCTAAAGAGCGACTCTTGTTGTTGCTATAGTTTGGAATGCATAACTATATATGATGTGAGAAACGAATGTTTTTCAGTCATTTTCTACATCTAGTCTCATCTAGTTATGTTATGGTAGGTCTGTGCCGAGCATGTTGTAGTATATATATATATATTATTTTAAGGAATTTTTTCTAACGAGCCGGTAAACGATGTTCTCCTTGTAACTTATCAGCCCAATCAATTTCTATCGTTCATCTAAAAAAATAAAAAAATAGAGGAGGGCAAAAAAGTAATGCTGCCCATGCCACATGACAGCATATATGCCTCTTGTCCTTATATATGAAATGTTGCCCTTAGATGTCTAAACAATAAAACCTTATCTTTAAGTGTAGTTTGCTATTTTTATTCTTTAGATTGACGACAATCTATATCCGATAAGTTTTGAACTTATTTCTTTAATGATCATGATATAAATCATTACCATTATTGGATTACAACTCACTCATAAATCATAGATCATAGATCATAAGGTATGAACTTATTTTCACTAAAACATTAAAACTACGAGAGAAATTAGTGTAAATTGATCAACAAAAATGTCTTTGTATTTTAGTCCAGGGCCAAAACTAGAGCCCAACGAGTACAGAACTAGCCTAGAACTAGCAAAGAAGAAGCTCAGTCCAACTTCAGTCTTAGGACACTAGGATATGTCACCAGCTTTCGATCTCCTTCCCTCGCTGGCCTCTCACAGCTTCTGATAATATATATATGTATATACGAAAGTTTTTGGATGCGGATGTTCACACTAAGAGTTTTTGTACGAATTTTGGCATTTGGCAGGAATTTCGGTCACCAAATTCGATATTCACCGTTTAGATTATAGTAGATCAATGCTATCAAATTTCACGAACGTACGCAGAACAAAATTTGCTGTATATATATATATATATATGTATGTATGTTCATGTAAAGCGAATAAGCGCCATCGATAACATAATGAAAGATGCGCCAAAAATCAGCCCGTGCAAAATGTGGAGATGCGCGCGCGACATGCGAATCCCAACCTCTGAAGTAAGGTTAGCTTAAGTTAGCTCAAAGCGGTAAAAAGATGCAAGTTGCACCGTTTCACATGATCATCATCGATCCCATCATCTTTGTTTTCTTTATCACCAGTGTGTCCTCACACTCACAATTTTGTCCGCAAGTACCCAATTAGTCAATCATTTTCTGTATTCTCTTGCGGCGCTAAATTTCTTTGCCAATAAACAAAACAAACCCACACCCGACAGTCAGTCCCACCATTAGAGACAGTTACTGTAACTCTACCTCTACTAAAATATCTACCGACTTTATCTCAAAATATCTACCCACTCGCCCTGTTTTTGCCTTTTTTAGGATTTTTTTTCTCAAACCACTCACTGTCAAAGTCCTTTAATTAGCTGTAAAGACTAAACGGCCTTGTTGCGGTTTGATTGTTCATGCAAGAAGTTGTTTTGTCTGAGAAACAAGGTCTACAGTTTTGAGTAATCTTGACCATATGGAGAGGTATGAGATTGTCAAGGATATTGGGGCTGGGAATTTTGCGGTGACAAAGTTGGTCAGAGAAAAGAGCACCGGTGAACTCTACTGCATTAAGTTGATCGAGAGAGGCACCAAGGTTTCTGGCTATATATTTATGCTTCTTTCTTCATGCCTTTTCTGGGTTTTGGTTCTTTCTTTTTGTGTTCATTTCATTTGTTTGGTGTTTTCAGATAGATGGGAATGTGCAAAGGGAGATCATGAATCATAGATCCTTGAAGCATCCCAATATTATTGAATTCAAAGAGGTACACATAAAGGATTGAACTCTGTGAATATTCATGTGAATTTAGTTAAGCTGGTTTCATTGCTCAAGTTGCATGTTTCTGGAACTTTTTAATTTTTAATTTTTTTTTAGATAATGATGCCATGTTCTATTGTTATCACTTCATTATCAATTTCTTGTTTCAAAATAAGATCTTTACTTCATCCACTCTTTTGGTATGAAGGTAAAATTATTAGTCTTGCAGTTACCTGTAAACTAATTGGTTTGTTTTTGGGGTCTCTCCCATGCAGGTCCTGCTGACACCAACTCATCTAGGCATAGTAATGGAGTATGCTGCAGGAGGAGAACTCTATGAGAGAATATGCAGCGCTGGTAGATTTAGTGAGGATGAGGTAAAGTAATTCTGGAAAAGGGTGAGTTTTGTTTTATGGAAAGTGACCTCTGCAAATGGAATCTATAGTTTTGTTTTAGCGTTTACTTTCATGACAGAAGAATTGGATCCATCTACTTTTTTGTTTGTAGTGCTTTGTGACACAGTATAACCAGAAATTATATTTTCTTGTATCAGGCAAGGTTTTTCTTTCAGCAATTGATATCAGGACTTAAGTACTGTCATTCGATGGTATGTAATATTGACACACTTGCTAATCTGTTGTATACTGATCTTTGGATGATGTTGAGCAAGAGATATTCATTTGTTGCAGCATATCTGCCATAGAGACCTTAAGCTTGAAAATTCACTCTTAGATGGCGGCACAACACCTCGTGTGAAAATATGCGACTTCGGATACTCGAAGGTAATTCACAAATATTATGATGTTTTAGTTTTGGGATTTCGGTATCATGACACTTTTGTGAAATTTTACTTTGTGGTTGTAGTCACTACTGCAATCTCAGCCAAAATCAGTTGTAGGAACACCAAATTATATTGCCCCTGAAGTCCTATCTAGAAAAAAATATGATGGAAAGGTGAGTCTACATTCATGTACCTTTGTCATTGACACTATTGTTAACTATAGCAAACAGTTGCAAATTATATATCTAACTATTGACATTGTAGATTTCAGATGTTTGGTCTTGTGGTGTCACCTTATATGTCATGATCTTTGGGGCCTATCCCTTTGAAGATCCTGAGGACCCCGTAAACTTTACAAAAACAATTAAGGTGAGTGACATACGGACATTCCATTCTCTCTTCTCGTCTGAGTTAATGTAATAATGTTATACATGTCTCATGGCAGCGGATCCTTAGTGTACACTACGTGATCCCAAGAAATGTTGGAGTTTCTGTGGAATGTCGACATCTATTTTCTCAAATATTTGTCGCAAACCCGGAAAAGGTAATCCTAACTATCATTTTTGGTGTTAAGCTACTTTGATTATTATTACTCATAGTAAGTACATGATATCGTTTGATTTGTTTCATAGATGAAACAAACGAGCAGAATTAAGAAAAAATCTACCAGCTATCCTGTAACCAATTTCATGAGAATCAATCTATTTGTGACGCAGTCAGCTTTCTTATGTGAGAGGTTTCTTTTAGTTTTCCTTTCCCTTAATCGTCAGGTCTGTGAATTTCTCTTCCCAGAGAATAACAGTCGCAGAAATCAAGAGGCATCCTTGGTTTATGAAGAACTTACCTGCGGAAATGATGGAAGGAGGAAGTTGGGAGACCAACGAGGTGAACAATCCAGCCCAAAGCGTTGACAAAGTTATGTTCATATTACAAGAGGCAAGAAAACCATTGAAGGTCCGTACTGTCAGTAGGCATCTCACTGGAAGTTGCATGGCTATGGATGATGCTGATACTGGAGGTCCAGAAGTAAGTGGTGAGTTTGTTGTATGAGTGATTGTAAATTTTAAAAAAAGAACGCAAACAATTTTAGGCCCTGTGAGTACATCATACATGGCCTTTAAGAACTGTCGTTCTTAATTCTGTTTTCTAGGATGAATGTACCATCTTGTGTTGCTGTAATTGTAAGGTTTTTTCTTGATGAAAATAGCACAATTGTGTCTTTCTGAGCAATTCTAAGAGACCATCAGCAGATATTGTTGCGTGGACTGTTTAATGCTTTGTATTTATAATTACATCATTGTAGAGATTCACCTCACTAGTCTCTGTCCTTGTTGCTTTTTGTGTCACCTGAATTTCTACCATTTCACTGGAATTATAACTATATGAAAGGATGGTTTGGAATTCACTGCTTAGTGGATTTCCAATTTTTCCCTTCACTGGAGTTATCGACCCCTTTTTTTCATCTGCTATTCGTTCTTCTTTATCACTTATGTGGTTTGGTTGATTTTTGGTGCATTATCACTTATGTGGTTTGGTTGATTTTTGGTGCAGGATCAGTTTCCAACCAGTGAGTTTTATGAAAATGTTGGTTTTCATAAATTTCTATTGATCGGTGACTTTGGTTTTCCTAAATTCTATTTGTTTCATATTGCTATGATTTTTATCTATTTGTCAATAATTTCTTTTAGCTGGCTTCATTGGTGATTGGGTAGTTGAAATATATCCGCTTGATAATAGTATCTTTTGACATGATTAAGGTGCAAATAGATTTTCGAGTCTCGATTCAATTATGAAGCAATGGTACATCTATTGAAATGGGAGTATATTTGTTTATAAGTGTTGGTATATCTATGCAACTTTGATAGTATCTTTGTTTTAGAAGCGATGATATCTCTGTTGAAATGTGATAGTATCTTGGTTTAGAAGCATTGGTATATCTGTGCAACTGTGATGTTATCTTTGTTTAGAAGCCTTGATAACTTTGTTGATATGTGATGGTATCTTTATTTAGAAGCGTTGTTATATCTGTGCAATTGTGATGGTGTCTTTGTTTATAAGTGTTGGTATCTCTGTTGAAATGTGATGGTATCTTTGTTTAGAAGCCTTAGTATCTTTATGTTGAAATGATGGTATATTTATGCTATAGTGATGATCCCTTTATGTTGTAGTGATGGTATATTCATATGTGTAACAATATGAGATGAGATCCAAATTCAGGGATGATTCACATTCGGCAAGAAAGATAAAAGGGCAACATTGTTGTGTATCTGATTGTAGTTTTGTTAGTTCAATTTTAGTGCAATTGTGTTGGTATCTTTATGCTAAATTGATGATATCTTTATCTGTGCAGCAACATGTGCAATCTGAGACTGCCAAGGAAGCCGAAGAAAATGATGTAGAAGGTGGCAGCAAAGATGGAGGGCCATAAGAAGGAGGAGGAGCCAAAAAGCAAGGAGAAGAAGACAACAATATATGAACCTAAGAGTTTTTGGTTGTTTAGTGTAATGTAATTTGACAATGTGTTTGAATATCTATTTTGGAAATTTTGTACAAGTAAGTTGTTTTTGGAATGATTTTTGGTCTTAAATGTTGCTCTTGAAATAGATGAAAATAGTGTTTAGTTCTATATTTAAATGTTGAAGAATACTAAGTGTTGTCTTTAAGAAATCAAGCATAGTTCACAAAGATATCAAGTGTAGTTCACAAAGATACTAAATGTAGTTTACAAAGATACCAAACATTGTTCATAAAGATACCAAGTGTAGCGTTGATGGATACTAACTGTAGTTAGAAAAAAAAACAACTTTTATCAATAGTTGGTAAAGAATAATGTGCAGTTCCTAGGCTACTCTTTGTAGTATGCAAAGATAACAAGTCCAGTTTGTAAAGATACTAAGTCTAGTATGCAAAGATACTAAGACAACACAGTTACGACTAAATCGAATTCATGCAGCTTCTCTTTGTTATGTCCAAGCTCCCCGCACCTCCCGCATCTTATAATCCTTTTTACTTTCTCACTTGTAGCCTTGTGCTGCTTGGCTTTCGGCCTACCGGGTGGCCTCTTGGTGAGTGAAGGAAGGATCAAGGCATTTGTTAAAGACTCGCAATATGGCATGTCCACACTAAGTATAAGAAGAATATCAAACTCATATATACACTTGTAATACTCAACACTATTGCCTCAGAATCCCTATACGCCACGCTTGAAGATAGAACTAAAGAAACCAATTAGTATAGATGCTGAGATGTCACATGTCAAAATAAGGATACCAAGTGATAAATATAAAGATACCAAGTTCATCAGATAAGCATACCAACTTTTTTCTACAAAGATACTGTTCAGAATAAAATAGAAGGCATGAGCATATTTTACCTAGGTTATCATTCTCATCGAACACATCTATTGCATGCCTCTTTTTACATTTCACTCTAGCCTTGTCACACCCTCCCTCTACCACAACTTCAATTTTGATGACAACGACTATGTCAACCGTTTTCAATCTCTTCAAATTCAACACAACAAACATGCTCTGCAAATCACCATCATATTGAAGAAAGCACGATTTGTATGTAGGAAGTCTAAAGATGAGATCCACATCCATTGTTTTCGGGATTCCGAATCTCTTCCCAATCTTGGCCAATAGATCCATGAATTTCATCGCATTGGTGAGTGAGATGACGAGAGTGTTCCCTTCATACGTACACATGCCCAAAACTGTAGCCATAACCCTTTAAAGAAGATAAGGAACCATCGCAGACCAACAAAGATGCACCGAGATGGCCACAAATACTGACGGGAGAATTCGGTGCTGAAATACAAATCAACCAAAAAACAACATCGATTAGCTTCAATTGATACTCAAATTAACAACACAACAACTCAAAATGATGTATCGGCTTAGCTTCAATGGATGATCAATTCAAATTCAAAATCATAAACTCAAATTTCAAATTGAAAACAATTGCAACATACAACAACGAATAAAACTTATAATCAACAACAAGCTCAACAACAAATGGAAAACGAAAAGCTAACCTAATTCAAATTGAAATCGAATCCAAAGTTGGACGGCGCTGGAGATATTGATACGTATGGTACTATGGTGAGCAAATCACTCTCACTCTCTCTCTCTCTCTCTCTCTCTCTCTCTCTCTCTCCGCGTAGAGCTTCTGGTTTGAGAGAGACGCTCGTCTGGTTTACGAGAGCGCATATGGGTTTGGACGAGGAATGCTTGAAATTTGATATGAAATATAAGTAGGGGTATTTCGTCCCTACAAAAAATAAGAGAAAATCTAAATTAAAAGACAAAAAGTGACTATTTGGTCATTAAAATTCAAGTTTGATGAGTTATGAGTAGTTTCAAATAAATTAAGTGACTTTTTAGGCAAATAGATGGTTTTAAGTGACTTAATAATAATTTAGCGATCACTTTTCATAAAGAGGAAATGTCTCTCTTTTTGTCTTTTTTTGTTCTACATCTCTTATTTTTATTTTTAGCATGCCTAATACTTGTACAATAATTCTCTCCTCTCATTCTCTTTTGGATGATTCATTATCTTTTTTTTTAAAGATGGATCATTCATTCTTTTAAGTATTAAAGTTGATTTTCTCGACAAAAAAAAATTTAAGTTGATACTGTGAATTTAGTACATTAAAATACTTGAAAAAAAAAATCAACGTGCTCACTGTTTTATCTCCCGGCACAACGCGCGGGTTTGTTGCGTGGGTTTAGTTGCTAGTATTGAATTGTTGATGCAGCTTACTCATACAAGTCAGGAGGTGTATTTATTCTAGCAGAATTTGATCCGAGATTAGTTTTATTTATAAAATTCTTATGCGAGTAAGTGTCTAGGGATACATCACTGCTTAGACAAGATTTATATTTTTCTAGCAAAAATGATTAGTTCAAGTGTTTTTGATGTATTCTGATATCTATGACATAATTGTGCATGTTTTCGTCAAAAAAGAGAGTCATGAGGTGTATTGTTCAACTCCTATTTTTATGTTTTGTTGCTAATTTATTATCAAGAAGGAGAACTTCAAACCCAATTTTTTTTTTGATAAAATAAATTTAAATTTTAACAAACTCAAAAGGAGTAGCAAAAGCCACATGGTGGTAACTGGCTGTAAGTTGTAAACAGGTTTAGGTCCAAAGGCCTGCCCTTAGAGCAGCAAAAAAGGCCATACACCACCACCACTTGGTTTTGACATGATTCTGACTTCTTTTTCTTTTTTTTGATCAAAGAAGTAACTTTAATAAAAACTTTAGAGGGGGAAACCACACCGAGCAAGAGCCCCAACATCCCTAATACAAGATAAAGTACATAGGAAAATTGCACCTCCACCCTAAACCACAAACGGTCAGGGCAAAGAGGACAACCTCGAAAAAAAAAGAGAAAAATATCCTAAAACTAAACTGCTACTATCACTGCATTCGTAATATTGCACAAACACATACTGTCGTGCAAAGATCACCGAGAGAAGCAAAAAAAGAGCCCAATCTAAGGAATATATTCCGAGCTGACGCCGAAACAACCCCAATGCACACAACCATTAATAACCAACACCAGCAACAGTGCTCTCTCTACCACCAAAACCAAGGAGAAACCTAAGTTGCCAATCGAGACCAAAGATCTCAATCAAATGACACCAAAAAGAATAAAAACACAACCAGAACCGATGGAAAATGGGGGGTAAAAAATCCATGCGCGAGTTCCCATAATCGCCAAGGTAAGATGCTTGCACCAACAGGTAGCAAGTCACTTTTAGGTGACAACCATAAGCATCCTCGCCCAAACCTCTCATTTCATTGAGGTTAGGGGTAAAAAGAATAAAGCTAATGTGGAATTAACTAATCAACGATATGGAAACATGTAAGATCATTTGACGATAATCGAAACAAAAACTGGACGTAGCCAGGGCAACCACCACTCGCGTGTAAATATTGGACAAAGCCAGGATCGACACCACATAGTTGTATGAACTGGACATAGCCAGTAGAAAAACCACAAAAGGTGTATACTAATCGGCCATGCAAACGATCGCCAACAGATAAATTATTATCAAACAACAAAAATTAAAAAAACCTGTGGGCCGAGGAATATCTTCTAGGCCCAAAATGGACCTGACCCAACAGAAGTGAATGCCCAATAACCCCTAAGCTCATGTTTTTGACCCAGCGTCGCTGTCACCCAATTGGAAGTCACTGAGACTTCACCCCTACCACTGCCAAACTGTCTAGCCTGAGTCTCATAGAGACAATGCGACCTTATGCACCACCAAGATTTGAGAAGTTTAGATCTGTTGATACCAAAATGAAGCACTCCCTATAAAAACCCGGGACCAAACCAGAACATATGGACACCTGGAGGAAGCCTGCAACTGCAAGTAACAACCGCACCTCCTTTCTCCGCCTTATTGCTCCACCAACTACCGGAAAGAACAGGATAAAACCTGGATCTCGAAGCATTCACGTTGAGATATGCGCGCCACCGCTGCCTGCCAAACCTGAATCCCCGATCCCCGAACATCCCAACATGTCGAGACAGCAAAGCCCATTCGGTTGCACTCCAAGTAAAGCAGCACTGCCAAAGATCAGCGCCCACAGGACGAACCGCCGAACGAACACGTCTAGCAAACGCGGATTCAAATTTGGTTCACGCGTGAGGTGCGTTCCAAAAAAAACAAGGCTTATGGTGTCGTACGTTACAGTGGAGGAGTTTTTTTTTCTGAGTTATATATGAAAAGAATCATTAAGCTTTGTATGATTGAAGAATTTTTTTTCAATAATATTGTTGAAAAGTATAAAAGGAGATGAGAAGAAAATGTATGAGGACTAAAAAATAAAGAAGAAGATGTGAAGAAAGGAGAGGAAAAGAAAATGGAAGAGGACTGGACTTCTGGAAAGAAGAAGATGAAAAGAACGGAGTAAAAGAAAAGGGGTTGGGAATTGAACCATAGATGTGATTGATGTTAAGTAAAACTTAGCCAACTAAACTATAGACGTTATATGCTAAAGCTCTGCTATATATGATTCTTATACATTCTACAAAAACTCACAGGGGCTTAATGTCACGGACCTAACCGAATGGCCACCACACGAGGTCCATGCGGCGCTCCCCACCTGAGAGCCAGCCTTATCCAAAGGGGCAATCGACTGGTTTCGCCCTGCCTCGGGCTTATCAGGGGATCGGCTCCAGACCCCAACCAGTTTGTGTAGGGATGGCCTAATCCCTTCTTCAGTGTCAAGTCCTCGACTAGCGACAAGCTCCTCAAACTTTTAGAGTCGGCCTGCCTGAACTCCGACGGGCAGCACATATACTCCCACACAGACTCTGGCCTTGGAGCAATCCCACATATGCATTAAGCACAAAGAACCAGCAACGCCCACGATAGACACTCCCGAACGCGGGACGTGACATTAAGCCCCGAAAGCTAATGCATAAGTTCCGCCTAGTAAGCAGACATGAGTGTCTTGAGATCTCCAGTTGTGTTTCGGGCGATGTCATGTTCGAGAGGAGTGTTGAAGAGTGTTGAGTTGGATTGTTTGAGTAGGGCTATCTGTGAGGGTGTTCGGGAGAAGATGGCCTCGGCGGTGACGCAATGTATGGAGGCGGCGGAGAGGGACTTGCAGAGGATGGTAGCGTCGTGGGAGGGAGGGAGGGTCAAGGGTCTAGAGGAGAAAGGCTTTTTTGGTATTTCCACTGAGTTTGGAGGAGAGGCATTTGTGGAAGTCTTCGGAGTACATGGTTTGGTACTCGCAGCAGATTTGGGCACGTTGGGTGGAGTCGCGGTGGGCGAGGATGTTGATGATGGCGAAGGTGTTGCAGTCGAGGCTCTTGAATGCCTTGTGGAGGTGGATTGCATCGTCTCGTGGGGAGGTTTGAACTTGGGGTTTGGTCAAAGTCGCCATTATTGGTTGAGATCTTGTGAGAGAATTGTGATCTTGTTGTGATCAGTAAGAACTAGGAAGTGCATTTATTTATATTTTAGTAATAGCAACGGCAACGAAGATGCGTGAGGAGAGTAATTGTTCCCAACTAACGTTACTATATTTTCTCCGTGTAGGTTAGATGGGTCAATGTGTTTGATGCATGGTGACAGGCTGAAAGCATGTACAGTTTATGTTGCGGACTTGTGGGACGGGGATAAGGCTCACTTAGAGCAACTCCAACGATGTTACCCAATGTTCAAAAAGGGGCTAGGCGGAATTAGGCGGTAGAGCTACTGCCTTGTGCCTAGTAGTTTAGACGGAGTTTAGTCGGTAATTAGGCGGATTATTATATATATTTAATTAATTAATTATATCTTTATATGGTATATTATAATATAGATAATAAATAAAAATTATAAAGAAATGCATCAAAAGATTCAAAACACATATATTGTCTCAAAAATAATGTCATCAAACAATAGCTCAAAAATTCAAATCCAAACAAAAACACAAAAAAAAAACTTTTTTAAGTGAAATGATCACCCCAAATTACAGAGCTCAAATATGTCATCATTTCTTCCATCTTCAGACTCTTCAACATCATCATCAAATTCTCTAATTGCTCGTGTTGTGGACTCTTCAACACTATCATCTCCATCCAAAGTAAGATCGGACTCAACATTTTCATCATCAACATTTTCAAGTAGCCATCCTTGTGCCTCGCTAGCATCATTAAAAAGAAGTGGATCTCTCGTTTTTTTCTTCTTGTTAAGGATCTTAGCATTAAATTGCACATAAACAAGATTGTTCAATCTTGTTGTACTAAGCCTATTTCTTTTTTTTTGTATGCACCTAAAATCAAAAGAAAATAATTCTATAAATTTATTCATTAAACTAATTCTAAACCAAAATATAAAAAACTACTTACCCCTTCAAAAGTGCTCAAATTTCTCTCACAACCGGATGAATATGTAGTCAAAGAGAGAATCTTTATAGCCATCATTTGTAATTTAGGTATATCACCTCCATAATTGCACCACCATATAACTAAAGAAACAAAAACACAATGAATAAACAACAAATATAATAATCATTTCACGCTAACTCAATAAGTGAATATGAAAAGAATAATTTACATACCCGGATCTTTAGTTTCACCAATCATTTTCCATGCCCTCTCGGCATAAACTTTTCCAAAAGTCTCTTATTTCGATCTATACTTTGGTAACTCTATATTGAACACTTAATATTGTCCTTCGACATCATTGGGAAAAGAACTTATACACACACTCAAAAAGTGCATCCATAATAGGAGCCGGAAAAACTCCACAATTGCTTGGAAGCTTGTAGAAATAGTAAGGGTTCAAGTGATAACCCACAAAATGCAATGGACAATCAATTCTTCTGTTACCTTTCCTTTTAATTGCATTTAGAATAAGATCAACCAAATTCGCTTGACCGTTGAACACACCTTTGATTTCTTCCTTTGCTTGTTGCAATTCTGCATACACAAATCTTATTGAAGGTGTGTCTCCATCAACAATGCGTAACACTTTAACTAGAAGAGAAAACACTCTCAAGTAAGTTGAAACACCACCCCACTACGATACTATAAGCGGATTTCCCTTTTTTCATCTTGGAGTGTTTTTATTTATCCCAATCATCACTAGTAACCATAGCTTTCAATTCAACTTTCTTATCATGTCAGCTTTGCAAAGTTAGAAAAGAAGATGCAAACCTAGTAGCTCCCGCCCTCACTAAATCTTGCTCACCCGTGGCCTGTCTCATAATTGTCAACGTCTTGTAATGTGCATACACAAAGATAGTGAAGGCTTTTGCCTTATCAATGAAAATTTTGAACCTTAGTTGGTTGCCAATATCTTTGAGAATAAGGTTGATAGTGAGAGTGGCACATGAAGTCCAAAATACATTTGGCCTCTTCACCTTCAAAAATTCTTCACTCGCCATGTTGTTAGTAGCATTGTCCGTCACAACTTGCACCACACGTTAAGGCCCAATTTTTTCTATGCACTCATCAACATACTCAAAAACATATTTTCCGGTGTGTGCATCTCCTGAAACTTCCCTAGAAGAATCAAAGGTAACACCTTCTTTTCTATAGACACATAGATTCATGATACTTCTTCTTTTCTGATCGCTCCATGCATCAGTCATGATAGAACAATCATTTTTAGTCCATTCTTCTTCATGCTTCTTGAGTAAATGGCTCTTATAGTTGATATTGACTTGGAGGTTTGTATCCCGGGCCAAATTTACCAACCTCTTCTATAAATCTCAAGAAGTTATCACAATCAATAACATTAAAAGATACACCAGCTTCATACATCCATATAGCCAAAAATCGATGCACCTCTTGTTTGATTGATATTTGATTGCCGCATCTTTGTTTGCCACATCTTTGTTTGTTGACCTTTAGCTAACAAGGAATCTGGATTGATTAGATTTACAAACCTATCCATAGGACCAAGAAAGTGCACATTTGGTCCTTGCCCTTCAACTACATCTTCTTGATCCATTTGAACTTCTTCTCTCACTTCTTTTTCATGAACTTATTTTTGTTTCTTCTTATTCTTCACTTCTTCAAGTGATGCTAAACATTTGGCTTTGTTACCATCCGAAGCTTTTGGACACTTGGACACACTTACACCGACAAGAGTAATGTGTTGCTTCAATCTATATATGCCCACGTTCAAAACATGTCCACACAACAAGCACATGACTTTATCCTTTTTATTAGGATCAACCAACTCCCTATAATTCCATCCAACATCATTTGAATTACACTTCAAAGGTATGGATGGAGTTTACGACATTGTAACAGATGCGGAAGAACAAGACAACATCGAATTACTTGCCATTTCACCTAATTGATAAATCACAAACACATTCACAATCACAGCCAAAACTTTAAAACTTCACACTGACAGAATCACATTGAGTCATTACCATATTGTTAACAAGTCCACGGTTAAAATCATACAGTATACAAATCAATGAAATCATATAATAATACAAATACAAATATACAATATACACTGTGCAAAAATTGATCAGCAATCTCATAGGCAAAAGTTAACTCCTCCTATATGATATAGATATATTGCTCATCATTTGGACCACAACTATATCCAAACGAGATGAGTTGCACGAGCTATCAAAGCGCTTAAATAGTTAAACACATCAAACCCAACAAGAACCTAGGCTTATCAAAGCATTTAAACCAAAGAGAAATCGTTCAATAATCTCATAGGCTTGATATCGATCAACATGTAATCTCATAGGCAATCAATAATTCAATCCAAGGCTTCCTAGCATGTAATCTGTAACCTGCATCGATGCTTATGAGTTAAGAGTTAATACTTAACTCACTCACTTAAAAGAGGAATAGAGGAAGATAAGGGAGAGAAGAGAAAGAGAGAAACTGACCGAAGAGGCGGACGTCCTGCGAGCGGCTGTGATCGGCGACGGCGTCCAGTGAGCAATGAGTTTTCGCAGAGAGCCCAGTGACGGACGACAGTGACAATGAGAGGAGTTTTTTTTTAAGGTTTTCAATTTGGGTGTCTTTTTCCCCTTTCAAATTTAAAATAAAAAAACACCTAGGCGTGTTTTTAGGCCGTCTAAACGCTAGGCGGGGCATTTAATCGCCACCTAATCGGCCATCGCCCAGTTGGTCCACCCACCCCCAAAATTAGGTGATTTACTTGGTTTTTCCGCCTAGTCGGTTGTTTTTTTCGAACATTGATGTTACCTAAAGTTTATTTATTTTGTTCAAAAATAGAGCTGAAACCTATTTTAGCTAATCACTTGTGTAAATTTACTCCAACAACATTACTTAAAATATAGTTAGATATAAACAAATGCTTAGTTTTGATTAGTTGATTTATAAAATATTTATTTATTACATTTACAATCTAGAAGAAAAGAATTAATTACAGTATTGAATATTTTGTTACAAATAATTCATGTTTTTGGTATAGGAATAGGGGATGAAAACATGAAATGTAGAAAATCTCTAAACTGGCTAATAAGATAGAGGCGCTGCTAGAGTGAATTTTAAGAGAAAATCTTCATATTTGAGCTAGATATGACTTATAGGGGATCTGTTGAAGTTGCTCTTACTCAAATAATAAGATTCTGTTTTTGGTCAAACTAATCGGGGATTACTTATTGCTTGATCAGATTCCAATTTGAGATGGAAGTACCTTTTCTTTGATAAGTCAAAATTTTTATTAAACATAAATCAAGTATAATCAGGATTGAGACCAGAAAAAACAAGAAACAAAGACATTATAGAAAAGACTAAACAAATTATATCAAACTAAAGTTGAATGTCGAGAATCGTTGGAGACATCAGTGTGGTCAAATACTAGATCACTGGTGATATTTTGGTCGTGGGACAACCAGTTTTGCTCCTATCATCAACGAAGCTCGTGAGTCTAACACTTTTCCAACTGCATCTGCATACTTCTATAGCTGTTACGATCTCACCTTAGAGTGCTAAAAGTCCCTATAACTGAGTGTGTCATCTTATTACGAACTATCTCATCCAACTTTGAAAAGTGAAATTAATACCTAGATGTCAAGCCCTACGAAGAGAAATGATAGATTGTTGCCTAAAGGCCCAACTGACAAGGCATGCCTAAATGGACCAAACCCTAAGCCCACATGTCCACAAGAATTGTGAGGCCCATGAGACCCAAAGTAGATCGATTAGAGCTGGGAAATCATACCAACTACTAGATCTAATCTTGTTGTTCAGATTGTGGCTGGTTACTTCACCTCGTGTCTGGTCAGCCTCCCTCTGGCCATGTGACCCCAGTGATCGGCAATGGGGAACCCTAAATGTGGAACCCAGCACCACTAGAGAGGGTCGTAGTCAACCCACCAGGTTAGCTCGAGTACCTCGTCTTCTCCCATTTTAGGGCCGGCATCACCTCGACCTCCACCAGGATCCCAAATCATGTCTCCAATGACTTCCTTGTCGAGCATGTGCACCACAGCCGTCCGCACACAAGATTGTATGGCCCTTGCCCCATCCTTGGTGTCTCCATCTCTTCTGGTTCCTCTCAATCGTCCTTGCTCTTCTCCTTGTAAAGACTCCTTTGGGCAGCTTCAAGATCTCCTACGCCTCCAGATTTCATTCCACAGTCACACCTCAACCTTCGTTTCGACCATTATTTTCAGAAATTAGAATTGAACCGTTTAATGTATATATAATTCTGTTTCTTATATTTGAAAGACAGAATCGTTTGGAACCGAATCGATTCAGAAATCGATTTCATGATTCCGCATTTTGGAACCGAACTAAAATTTGTGTCAACTCTGTACTAATAATAAAACATTAACGTACAAATATATTTTCTAATTCAAATATTTAGTGACATAAACAAATAAAAATATCATACAACTTCATAAAAAAGGTAGACCATGATCTGATGATCATTAAATATGTCATTTGAGTGACATAAACAAAGTAACCTAATGATACATGATCATTAACTTGGTGATTTGAGTGACAAACAATATAATAAAATATTCTGGAGTTCTCTCTATTCACATATATAATTACATATAATTATATTATAGGATAATTCTAGGGTGGAGGTGATCTACCTTAAATTTTATCAAGTAATTTTCTTTTTCTTTTTACAAAACGAAGATATCATTAAACGACATTCTCGACCTAAATAGTACAAACTTGACTTGAAAAGCAACCCTACTCCACTAAAAGCAGACAAAACTAATCAAAGTAAATACTATTTTTTAAAACGCTAAGGTCAACTATTGTCGAGCCTATTTGTAACTCCAATGGCTAGACGACCCACATATGAACGGATAGAGATAAGCATACCCCTAAGCACACAATTGTGGTAGGTATGTCATCCCCATGTAAATCGTCATCCAATGAAGATGCAAATAAGATGGCACCTTATAAGTGCCTAAATAATCTTCTTTTTGCCCTTACCAGATGGGCCATGAGTCGTCACTGGGTATGTCAACCTCAAAAGCTCAGTATTAGCAGCATTCTTCTTCCTCGTAGCTTTTGCTCCACTGCCTTGTACTACTCCAACTTTAGGTTTGTTCTTAGACCCTATAGGGCGCCCAAGTTTCTTCTTTCTGCTAACAACAAAATCATCCGAAGTCTCCATCACATCAATAAAACTCGAAAGCAGGCGATCTGGGAAGGAAGGCACCTTAAGCCACTTAGGTTCACCAAACATAATGTTTCCTGCTGGAGGATTGAGTTTGAATTTATTTAGGGAAATCATGACCTTGGCACCTGGTTTCGCTTAACACATGAACCTTCTGCGACACAACTTCCTCCATAGCATTCAGCTCTGATCGACGCACAACTATCGAACCACTATGAGTTCTTGTCCATATCTCCTTGATACGAAGAGCAGCAGTACGCTCTTCCCACGACATGGGAGCTTGAGCACTAAACACAAAGTTTCCATCTCGAACTCCGAATCCTAGGGCCTCTCGGAAGCCAAAACTGAGTTGAACTGAGATATGAGCCTTAATACCCGTAGACGATGATGTCCCAGAAACTACCTCGTGCGTTGTAGTACTCAAAGTCGAGTACGACACCAGCGTTACAACCTCCCATATTGCCATTCTCGGTCCCAAACTAGCAAAAGGGACACGAAAACCACACTCTCCTTGAGAGTGGAAAATTATGCCACACTTGCCACATCTACCTGATAGATTCTCATAGAAGAACTTTACTTTGCTCACTATCCTAGGCGCCATGACCAAGTCCTTCTCAAAAACTATCGGTTCTGCCACTGAATGTGAAACCCTAACCCGAATAATACCATTTTCCCGAGCTCTGAGATCATGATACAAGAATTTTCCTGCTTCCTTTGTAAACCCTGCAATATTCTCATCCACTTCAAACATATGAGGGATCCCTAAAAACGTAACCCGTAAATAAAAGGTGTCGGGGAACCGCATAAATATCTGAAGCCCCGTTGTAATCCACGATCACCAATGGAGCCTTCTTGTAGTGCCAAGGTCCGCCTCCAAGCACACACTTCTTGTCCCGATTTCCTTCAATCGTGAACAAAAGAGTCCCATTGGGACGTTCTTGAACTCAGAGAGTCCCTTCCAGCAACCACATATGCCGGAATTGAGACCTGAAGTCTTGGATGTTCACTGGTTTAGGCGATAACACCTTACCAAGAAGAAAAACTCGCTTTGCTTGGAGTAAAGCCCCCCTACTGCCATGACATGTCCACGGGTGGTGCTCTTAGCGCTAAGGCAGAGGAGAAAGAGGCAAAGACGGACTCAATGGTGTCCGACAAGGTGAGATTCGACGAAAAAAAACTAGTTTCGTGTTTGGCCACTTTTTCATATTTTTTCTCTAAAATAAATGATATTCAGTAATTTTGTTGTTATTGTTGTAAAATGAGACATTTTTATGTAATTTTATTCAGTTTTTTTATAATTATTTAAATGAGAACATTTTTATAATTTTGAGAACAAATCGTTGTTATTATTGTAAATTTTGTTCAAATTTGTGTAAATAATTTCAAAATGGTCGTAAATTTGTTCTAAATATAATAATTTGTAGTTCAATAAATTGTAAATTTATTTAACTTTTTGTAAATAAATTTGTATGGTAGAGTCTCCCTACCCTAGTCTTACCCTATATTATTTAGTAAAAATATTTTAATATATGGACTATATGTGGTTCCTGACAGTTCCATGTAAAAAGAAAACAAAGAACCAATTCTAGACTTGGTTTAGTTGGCTAAGCCTCTTTATTTTTGGTCTCTCCAACCTGGTTTGATTCTCACCTTCCCTTTTTTATTTTTCCGTTTTCCAATGTATTGAAATTCTTAATTCTTAATGTATTCTACCATTTCATCTCAAAACAAAAAAAAGAAGAACTCGAATCGAATCAACCCATACGATTTTGTTCTATAAAAAATATTTATTGTGAAATTTCTAAATCAAACTGCATCGCTCGCTCGGTTCGATTACATTTGAATAAGTTTTGTGGTTCCAATTCCAAAGTCTCATCCCTAGCATAATCCACTAGAATATGTAGTGTCACACAGATGACATAGGAAATATCCTCCCTCTCATCCTCTCTCACCAGTCACCCTCTTTCACCATGTGCGGACCACTGGAAGTTAAGCTTGTATAGGCTCAATTTTGTTGGCTTTGTATTATTTGATGAGCTCCGATTTTTTTAATATACCTTAAATTTTATATGTTTTTACGATGTATTTAGATGAAAGAAATTTTTTTGTTTAGATAAATTTTTTGTGAATTTTGCAAATTTTTAATTTTTAAAATTTAGAGATTTGATATCTAAATTCTCTTGTTCAAGTTCTTTTAAAATATGTGTTATTCTACTAATCCTTCAAATTGTTCATAAAAGTTTGTAATTCTTGTTATTTTCAAGATTCTACATAAAGAAACCACAAACTAGAATTCACAAATAATGGTTAAAATGATGAAATCAAGACAAAAAGCTTAAAATAGTCACTTAAGTTTGGTGTGTTTGACATTTAACTTATGAAACTATGACTTTGGTTATTCAAATTTGTCAAAAATGGACACTTTGGCGACTCAACTTTTGACACTCCTCTTAATAGGGTTAGGAATGGAACAAGTGAAGTCAATTTTTGGCAGCCTTATCCATATCTCAAACGAGACGGGACAAGACAGGATTGTGCATTTTAAAAGTCTGCCTAGATCGTCCCGAAACTCAGACGCGACGAGACAGGTCCAATTTTGATGCCCAATTTAAAATTAACATTTAATAGAGTATGTAACAACAAAAATTTGAATGAAACAAAACGAACCAATTAAAATTCGGGCTCAATGTAACTATATTAGATAAACATAGTTTCATAAAACCTAGAAGTCTACAATCACATAAAGTAATATTGTTTCACTTAATGTTTAATTAAAAGTAGTAAAACTACAAGCAATTTTTTTTTCATGTTAATTGATCTATTTGGTTCATATTACAAGTAGTGTAATACTTTGATCGTCGTAGGGTAATTCTATTTTTTGATTGATATTACCAATTGTTTGATAATTTAATATGTCAACTCTTAATAAAATAAATGACAAATATATACAAAATATATTATGTGGGACACGACGGGTTTATTGGGATTTCAAAATCAAAATTCGATCCCTACAAAGAAAAATGGGAGGGGTCGGGACACTCACCCCTTCTCAGATTCAAGATTTATGGCATTCGTGTCCATCCCTAATTACTTTCACCCCATAAAATTGAGTAATCAAAGTTATAATTTCAAAAGTTCAGTGACCAATGTGTTCCATTTGTTAAACTTTAGTGACCAAAATTATAGTTTCATAAGTTAAGTGACCAAAGTGTCAAACACACTAAACTTAAGGGACCATTTAAAGATTTTTGCCTAAAATCCATTGTAAATTTTAGTGAGAATCAAGAATACTTCATCAAAACATAGGGTTACACTGTTATATTGTTATTTGTTCATTAATATTATGTGATGCTACCCTAGGATGCCCCTTTTTTGTTTCATACCACCAAATGAGTGAAATAGCATATTCATTATAATGTTACAACAAACTAAAATATCAATAAAGTAGGTGTATTGTGTCACGATGTTTAGACACTATGTCCCTCTTATTGTAATTTTTCTACCTCAATAAAGAAATCAGACTTGAGGATGACCCTCCTCCGAGCTACTAGGCCGCCAATATCAAATCCATTCCAAAAAAAATATCAATAAAGTAATGGCCTAGAATAGACTTAGTTTTGTTGTATCATATCAACTTCATATTATACCAGAAACAAAAGCACACCCTTGGGTGTGCATGCTAAGAATTAAATTTAAATTACATCCTTAAATCAATTGGTAAATAATAATAATTAATCTTTTATATTTTTGATTGGAGAGAATTAACTCAAATAAGGAAGAGGGTGAGAGGTTATAATCAATAAGGAGGTGGTTAATAGAGGGAAAGTAGTTAACTGCAAAAGATTCTCGAAAAAACTGCAAAATAGTAGTGGGTTAAATTTTTCTCTATTGGTTTATTTTACAACTAGCCTTCCTGCACGCGCATATGCACGTGCGAAAGGCGTCGCGCTCGCGCGTGCGATTTATCGGTGGCATACTTAAAAGTGTGCAATTATATCGTTTTCACTTAATTGCTTAAGTCCATTGCTCATGACAGAGACCATTGTGCACTTTCAGACCTATCTCTATTATTCAAATACTGATCTAATCGAGATCTCTATTATTCGAACATAGATCTAATTGAGATGTGAGGAGAATTACCAATGATTGATGATAAAATTTGTAAAATAATATTAGCCCACTTCATATTAAGTCAATACTATGTAAAAAATGATCAATCACTGATAATAAATGCAGTGTCAGTGCATATGAAAATAGAACAAAAAACACACGAATAGAAACTATTTAAAAAAATAGCAAAAGTTTTAACTATGTTGACGTCGATATGTTCAACGAAGTCCAACCACATTAATCACCATGTAGAACGAATTGTCACTCCAACTACAAATAAAATATAGGAGAGTTAAAACAAATGAAGAAATGGTCACATATATGTATATGTTGAACATGAATGCGTTACGTAATTACCTGATCAATTTGTTCCAAATTTTTACGTTTTTTGTAGAACTGTAAAAAACATAAGTTCACTTTTAGTTATTTGCAAATAAATTTATGTTGACTATCAATGCTTATGTTGGATTTTCATTCCTCAACTTTTCGACTAAACTGTTTTCTTCAACTTTTCAGGGTTGTGTTCCGTCTGATTTCGAGGATTCGCATTGGGTTGCAGGCGAGCATAAGGTTTGAGTTCGAGGGCGAAGCTTCTCAATGAGTACAAACGCTAGAGACCCAGGTATGTATATGTAAAAGGTTCATCTATTCTTTACACTACCATTTTCGGGTTATTCTGAAATTCGATTTCATGGGATTCTTATTTCCTAGGATTTGATTATGACGGTCCCGGTTGAAAAATAACAAAACGACCACTTGGACTTGGATAGTCTATGGAGTACTTCCGCTTACTTTGTGATTTTGGTATTGAAATTGGTAGTTTTAATCGGGTTTGTCAACTGGGAGACATTTTGTTGTCTTCTTGATTCGATACAGTAAAATTACAGGGAGAGTTAAGGAAAACATCGATTACTGAGGCTTGCTGAAAAGCATAATTAGTCAAAAATTGAAGGTGAACCAAAGTATACTTTCATTTTGTTGCCTCATTTTGGGTGTTTGATTATCTTTTTCTCTGTTCTTCATTGCGAGGGATGTCATCATCAGTGACTTCGATATTTGGTAAGGAATTTAACGAAATATGCTATATGCTTTCTGTTTGAATTGTTTGAGTTGGTAAGGAATTTAACGAATTTAACGATATTTAATTGGTAAGGAATTTTTATGCGGGAAAGACGGAGGTGGTGTTGATTTGTTTGAGTTGGAATTGAAACAATTTGATTGTGTTACGCGGATGCAAGATCAGCCTGCGATGGCCAGCACAAAGTAAGGATATAGTTTTAAGTTCCGTGGCCCGAGTTTAGAAGGAGACTGTATGTTGGTTTTCTTTTTGAACATCTTCAGGGCTATAAATCAGGTCATGCCCCTCCAGTCACCAGCAACAATTCAGTGTGCTACAGTTGGATGTCTACAGGTTTACATTTACAGTTATTGTGAAATTTATTGTTTCTGAATAAATTATGCACAACGAAAATGATTGTTATGACTTATGAGACATATATTAGGTCTTTTTGATCTGTTATAGAATGTAGAGCCGGGAGACTTTGTATTGTTGAGTTCAAAAGTTAACCTATGATCCTTCAGATGAAAATTTGAATCTTTGTTACACCTGCGAGACGAACTTGAAAGGAGAAGAAATTTAATGTGTCAATGGTATTATAACTATGCATGCAGTACCTTACATTTTGATTATATGTTCTTATAATCCAAACGTACATAATCTTCCCAAGAACACACCTATGCTCTGCAAATTCTGTGCTTTGCCATACAGGATTAGGCTTTTGTTCTATAAGTACAATAACTTCAAGAGGACAATCCATTCACCTTGGTAAGATACAAATACACATCAAGTGGGCGAGATACTATCGAAAATCTCTACTGACAGTTACCAATTGAGCCAACTGTCTTGGTCTTCAAGTGTTTCTTGAAAGACGAATAATTAGCTGAACATAAAAACAGTTCGAGCAAGGTCCATCAATCGATGCATTTAAAGGGCCGTTAAAGAAAGATATATTATAAAGACAAACAGAATTAAGAACTGTTGAGAACCAAGAATAAGCAAAGAGAATACTTGATTTTCTTTACGAAGACAAACATATGGCAGGAATTTATATAAGATATATTAGCAGCATCAGCAACTTCCCTATTTCTGAATATTACAGAATACAGCAAATAGTCACACTAATTTGGCAAAATTCACAGATGTATGCCATGCATATTCTAGCAAATAGATAAACCAGAAAAGAAGAACATAATCACTTCCAACTTAAAATATATTAGCATAGCACGTACCATTATATGGTAATTCAGTGGACAATAATTTGCATATCTTCCCTTGTCGATAATTATCAGTTTCTTCAAAATCATCATCTAAAAACAGCTATTTTGATGTGGAAATTTATCAGCACAACTCTAAGAGTAAGCTTGTGGAATAAGGAACAGACCTGAAGATATCAATGAAGCTAGCGAGGAGTTGAATGCATCAACCTCAGCCTTTTCTTCAGGACTTGAGCTCAGCTGTTCACAATGTATAGAAAAACAGTCAGAAAGCTAATCACTTATCTTGAACATAACAATAACCAATAATGATGGTGTTGATATAAAGAACATGCTTTTCATTTTGTGTCTACTGATCTTATGAAAATAATAACCTTATTCAATGCTAAATTGGCCTTCTGAACCCAATCCTTATCCCCGAGAACTGAATTTGCCATAGGAAAATCATTACTATCAATTGCTTTTCCAACTTTGCTCAGCCTTAACACCAGTTCTTGAAGATATCCTGCAACAGATCATTTCATTTAGATCATATTTGAGCATGTGTGACCGAAACATCATTCGCAGCTATCTATGTGAAATAACATCAACAGAACCACTCGGTACACACAAAAAAACCTACAAATTACGTCGATTGTATAGGATCATGAAAATGAAAAATTCACCAGTGTTTGAGCTTTGTAATGCTCACACATCACACTATACAGTTCTTAAGTTCTTAATAAGGTTCACAATTAAACAGTTCTTAAATTCTTAGATTATCAAGATGACATGAACACAAAATAAACTCATTATGTACTGAATACAAAGTACGAAGTATACAAAGAATTGACCTGTTTCTTTTTTAGAGGAGTTGATGACTATCTGCTTCTCAAGCCTCTTCTGCCTATCTTTCTTAACCCTCTCCAAACAGCTTGCAGAGGACCTCGCCGTCCATGGCGGTTTTATCCGAAGACGACGACTTCCCAGGCAATCTCAAACCCCTCTTCTCTCCTTTATGCCCTCGCAACTTCTCCTTCCTCATCTTCTTCGGCCTCCTATCCTCCTCGTCACTATCTGACATCAGCTCATGATGCTTATCCGGACCCCACTCCGCGCCTTCTCTCCCCGCCACCACCTTCTCACTACTCTCGCCGCCGCCGCCGCCTTTCTTCACCAGCCGCTTTCTCGGCCTGGATTTGGATGACGTGGCGTCGGGGACGTAAACCGTGGTCTGCGAGCCCTCGCGGTGGCGCCAATCATCGTTTTCTTCGTCCACCAGATCGTCTTGGAGAACGGGCTCCGACGATACGTCACGGACAAAGTCGTCGGGGTGGGAGAGGCGTACCGATCGTCTTCGTAAGCCATGGTGGTATAGAGAGAGAGAGACAGGGGAGCGAGTGTGTTCCTTTTCGCGGCCAGAATATTAATAAAAAAAAGGAACTGCTACGGTTGTTTTCTTTCCAGAATATCAAACTGCCGGTTAGTTTCTTCTGACGTGGTATTTTCTGTGTGTTTTACTATTGTATCCTTCTAAAATTATTTTTTTGTGAGTTAAACATATATGACAGGAATGACAAAATTAGGGTTATTGAAAGTTTTATCTTGGCAACTGTCGTAAGGAGAGTTTCCTTAATTAATAGAGATTATTTATAATTTTATAATTTTGACCCTAACTACTTAACTGTTTGTCTGTTTCTATAAATTTTTTAATCTTTAGAGGATATAATGGTACAAAATATTTTAGTTGACAACGAATTTTTTTTAATAATAGAGTATAAATATCAAATTATTCCTCACTGGATCCGCATGAGGACCGACAACACCATCACTGGGAAAATATTTTGTAATTGAAAATTGGTGATCCAAATTTTTGTGACCCGAGTAAGTCACGCGAGGTGACTTTCTCAAAGTGAAGGGGTTCAAATGAGAGATAAATGTATTCAACAATTCATTAACCGAAAGAAACTGGGCCTCCTATGTTTATGTTCTGTGTCATTGACATCCTAATAATCTATCAGCCCAAACTCTACAAAAACATCTAGGCCCATCAATAACCCGCAAGCCACAAATATATAATCGTTTTTTACACACTCAAAACCCTAAGAGTCGGCATAAGTAGTTCCCTCGAAACTTGGAGCGCCTCTCTCCCAGTTGCGGCCGCCTCTGCTCGCATCTCACGCCCAACATGAAGGTTCGCTCTCTAAGATTACTCACCTCTCTCAAATTCTATGTCTTTCTCTATATGATACTGATGTTAAGTATTTTGTTTATCGATTTTTGTAGTTCAACATTGCCAACCCGACCACTGGTTGCCAGAAGAAGCTCGAAATCGATGACGATCACAAACTGTAATGCCTTTACCTATTTGGGTTTTGCTTAAAATGTTCTGGTTTATTCATATCATTCATTTTCCGTATATTCTTTTTGGATTGCTTATAGATTCAACCGGGTTTTGTGCTTCTGATGGTTGGATATTAGTTCTTCATGATAGAAACCGATAGAATCTTTGCTCAAATAGTTTAATTTGTGTTAAATTTACTATCTTTCTAGTGATTAAAGCTCATTGATATGCGAATGAGCGATCTTCATCGTAAAATGCCTGCTTTCTTTGTCATCTTTTTACAAATGGTTATATTTGTATTTTGTTTACAGGCGGGCCTTTTTTGACAAGAGGATCTCCCAGGAAGTGAGCGGAGATGCCCTCGGAGAGGTACAAAGTCTGTTTTTGTTTTGAGTTCTTGAATGAATGACCCTTGTATGAGTTTGTGTCTTAAAGACTTTGAATTTATGAAACAGGAGTTTAAGGGATATGTCTTTAAGATAATGGGAGGTTGTGACAAACAAGGGTTCCCAATGAAGCAGGGAGTGTTGACTCCTGGTCGTGTTCGCCTCTTGCTCCACCGAGGTGAGAAACCCGGATGTGTTTTAGTAGTAGCATATATTTATTGGTAATACAGATGCATAGAAGCTTGACTAATAAACGTTTCAACTTTTCTTTGCCCAGGAACCCCTTGCTTCCGAGGCCACGGAAGGAGGAATGGAGAGAGGAGAAGGAAGTCAGTCCGTGGGTGCATTGTCAGCCCTGATCTTTCTGTTCTGAACTTGGTTATTGTGAAGAAGGGAGAGAATGATCTTCCTGGTTTGACTGACACTGAAAAGCCGAGGATGAGAGGTCCAAAGAGGGCATCTAAGATCAGGAAGCTCTTCAATCTCTCAAAGGAGGATGATGTTCGAAAGTATGTGAACACATACCGTAGATCATTCACATCAAAAACTGGTAAGATTTATTTATGTTTGTTAAATGTTGTCAATTGATATCTGCTACATTACTTGTAGTTGTTCACTACTGAGTTGAGGTATCCTGCTCCAGCTTTTGCTCAACTTCTCATCATTCAGATGTACATTGCTATGATGGCTTAGCTCGAGGCTAAAATTTTACTTTAGGGCGTAGGGGTGGTGTTATAGGGTAATAGCGCGTGCCTTCTTTATGATGTGTTTGAGAGTAGTTTTGATTCTTTATCTGGCAAAGTCTATTGCTGTTTTAAATTTACAAGGTCTGGTGTTTAGAGGTAGATGATAGTTATACAGGCGTCAAGAATTGTATCCATATCAGAAAAATTGTTTTCCAGGCTTTGTGAATTAGGTTGCCCTGTTTATGCTATGTGCTTGGGAGTAGTTGAGATTCTTTATCTGACAAAGTCTATTGCTGTATTAAGTTTTCTAGGGCAGGTTTACATGCCACAGGTAAATGGTAGTTATGTGCGTCAAGAATTGATATCTATTTCAGATCAACCTTTCGCTATTGCTCTGCACTCCCTTGGTATTTTGAAATAGTATTTGGTGTTATGTTCTATTACTAAGAGGTTTATGACCTGTGGTGGGCAGGCAAGAAGGTGAGCAAGGCTCCTAAGATCCAGAGGTTGGTCACTCCTTTGACCCTTCAGAGGAAGCGAGCAAGACTTGCAGACAAGAAGAAAAGGGTGGTGAAGGCCAAGTCTGAGGCTGCTGAGTATCAGAAGCTCCTTGCCTCAAGACTGAAAGAACAAAGAGAACGACGCAGTGAGAGTTTGGCCAAGAAAAGGTCCAGGCTATCTGCAGCTTCAAAGCCCTCCATTGCAGCTTAGATCTGTTCTCAAGTCATTAAATTTTGATTAAGGGGATGTTACGACGAATTTATTTGGATGTGCCTTTTCAGTTTGTCTGCTCAAGTTACTTTCCTTGAATACTGCGTAGTTTATTGGATGTTTCACTAATTAAAATCACCTTTTCCTTGTTATATGGCCCCCTTATCTATGGGGCTTTCCTTTTAAAATCTTACAAGCTTTTTGCATAAGTACTTCTCCGTTAACCTTATTGGTCTTTAACTTGGAGCATCTGCACCCATTTTATGGAGATGAAGTCTTATTTTAAGGAATTCTTCATCTATTTGAGGAATTTTTCTTCAATAGGAAGTCTTATTTTTGATTTTCGTACAATAGTGTCAAATAGGATTTTTTATTATTATTTAAAATTTTAATTTTTTAGTTTTGGGTAATATTTTCAACCAATAACTAGTCGACATGTGTCATTTTGAAATTTGTCATTATTGTCTGAAAAAAAATAGACGCGTGTTAATATGTTTTGAATTAATTTTGTATGTTGGTAGCATATGGAGGCCTCACTGGTAGGGGCTCGGGGCAACGCCCCCGGAACTAAATGTAATCCGAATCATGTTGGACTTATGTTTTCTATTGGGCTTACATTCATTATAATGTGTTTATTATGATTCTTTATTTCTTCGCGATTTAAAATTAATATTTTTTAAGTTAGGATTTTTGACTCATTTTCTTCACGAAAGTTATAGAGGACATTAATATGAACTCGTTCGTATTTTTATTGAATATTTCGAAAGTCCAAGCTATTTATTATGATTTTTTGAAGTTTCAGAGTAAATAGTTTATTTAAAATATTACAAATGATCAATATTTCTCAGTCGTCGGATGGTTTAAATCAGTTCAAAATGGACGGCTTAGATCAACTTAGCCGTTGATCGGTCCGTTGCCCAGGAGTCGCCACGTGTCGCCTTCTTATTCGCCTGTAATTTTTTTTACTCTTTCATCGGCGTTACACGCGCTTGGTTGAAAAAAAAATTACATTAGCCTGGCGTCACCCACTTGAGTGGGGCCCACCAGGCGGACATTCTCTCGTTCTTCCTCAATGGAGAACGCCGTCGAGGACGTCCCTGTCGTCAACTCGCGGTCTCCCTCCCACTTTTTCCCCGCTGCACCTCTCTTCGTTTGCTGGACGTCCTATTTTCGACAGGACCCACGCCGAACGTCCCAAAAGCCTCCACTGCTACAGCTGCCCTTATTTATCATGACTGTTCAGGCAGGTATTTTTGAATGCCCTTCAAGTAAGCCTTGTTCAAGCTCTGATCAACGTCAATCCACGCACCACCATTAATCCACGTACTAGAAGCTCCCACTACTTAAGCATCGTCTTTGCTCCAAACGAACAAACCGGGAATCGAATTCTATACAAACATCAAGTCATGTTCATCCTTTATTACGAACGAAGTAATGAATAACATAAAATAAAGTAAAAGAAACATGTATCACCAACTTCTCAAGTCATGTTCATTCTTTATTATGAACGATGAATAACATAAAGCAAAGAAACATGTATTACCAACAGTCTTTTATTAAAGTTATTATTAGAATTTAAATTTTCACTAAATCGTCAATATGATTCTTAAATTTTAAAAATTATCAAAGTAGTGCTTAGACTTTTAAAACAATATATTTGTGGTGTCTACGAATAATCTCCGTCACTTATCAACTAAGGATATGACATATCATTTTTTTTATTTAATAATAACGTGAAATAACTTTAATATCCTTACAATTTATTATTTTTATATTTCGGCTCTCTCTCTCTCTCTCTTCGTTATCAATTCATTATCAAAGAACAGCAGTAACTACTGCAGCAGTGGTATCCCCGACTCCGGCTTTAAACCTCTGCCTCGACCTCGTGGCATCCCACCGCCGTCGCCGTCGACGACTCATCCTCGCCATCTCCAAATATAAACCGAATCGCCGTTGCCAAACGGATTTCAGGAACACGATGCCGTTGCAGGAGCCCAGCAGCGTGACTCCTATGACTCGCTGACTTTCCGATGGGAAGAATACTTGTCTGACCTCAAACGACGGTTTTCCAGGTGGAATGACTATCTCAGGAGCAGCACAACATTCTGTGGAGAAGACAGGAGCCGCCTGTGGCGCTGGATCTGGCTCGGCTGCTTACGAGTCGCTTGGAGCTGAGCTCTCGCGAATTTGCGGTCGTACAACACGATCCAACACCATCGTCGGCGGACCACGGCGAGTCGGAGGAGCGGTTTCACTGGCAGCCGCGTTAGGATTATGAACACGATGTCATCAGGCAGGTCTCCGCCGTGAGCCATCGATTGAGAGACTGCAAGAGCTTCATTTTCATACGGATTTTCGCTCTCCTTGCCTAGAATATGAATCCGGCTACATATTACTGACCGAATTCATATTTAATTAAGATCGAGTTGTAGTGTGTATATATATAAGATATTATACGTACCCTCTCTGCAAGGCTGTGACTGTCAGTTGCTTCACCCCTTCTCGCTTGTTCTTCTCGGGAGTCGTCGTTGTGCTTCGTAGCGTGCACGACCGCTCTGATACATCTCCTCCAACTCCATCATCTGCAACACTCTTCTGCTTCCTCTGTTTCTTCACCTGAAATTCCTCATAACCAAGATTAACACACGAACTCGATCACGCAAGCTAGTCGATCAAATACTCGAGGTAGCAAAATACACAGGGGAATCGGTTACCATTTTTCTCTGGTCTGATCACCAAAGCCTTTCTCAGTTTTGAAAGGAATTACCATATGAGTAGTGGTCGGTCAGTAGTATACTATGTTGCACTGAAACGAATACAAAAACGGAGATACGAAATGATACGATACGCCGAAATGATAAAATCAAAAAATCCAAAGATACGATACAAGTAGGATACGAAAATCAAATTATTCATTACAAATTCAGTTAAAGTAATAATAATAATAAGCATGTTTTGGTCACAAGAAATTGAAGATCATACAAAACTAAGACTAAGACTAAGAATTTTTGAATTTTTGGTATTCTGTTTCAAACTAACCCAATTCTGTTTCAACCCAATTAACCCAATTCTGTTTCAAGACTTTCAACCCAATTAAGCCCAAATTAACCCAATTCTGTTTCAACCCAATTAACCCAACTTGACTAAACCCAATTAACCCATTGATTTGTGAGAGTTGTACCGTGAATTTACAAGGCTACAACCTATAACTATTAGAGTTGTTCCCTCTCTCCTACAACATCGTAAACATACGAAAGACAAAAAGTCAAAAACTTTCACCACGTACGAGGCGGAGGAGACCGAGTCGAGGCAGAGGTGACCGAGGCGAGGCAGAGGCGATCGAGGCGAGGCAGAGGCGAGCCGGAGGGGAAGCTAATCGTTATTCACGTACGAGCTAGATCGAGTCGAGGCGGAGGAGAC
Organism: Geum urbanum; assembly: GCA_946800695.1. Classification (NCBI taxonomy): domain Eukaryota; kingdom Viridiplantae; phylum Streptophyta; class Magnoliopsida; order Rosales; family Rosaceae; genus Geum; species Geum urbanum. Next base: position 2,258,048 of record OX327013.1, on the reverse strand, counting down.
TGAGTCGAGGCAGAGGCGACTGAGGCGAGCCACGTACGAGCTGAATCGAGACTAAAACGCGTGAGCAACGATGAATGGCGAGGCAGAGGCAAGCCGGAGGGGAAGCTAATCATTATTCACGTACGAGCTGGATCGAGATTGAAATGCGTGAGCAATGATGAACGGCGAGGCGACCGAGGCAAGGCGGAGGAGACCGAGCTAGATCGAGAAATTAGGTTTTTGTGTTTTCCCCGTTTCTAATTTTTTGTGGTATATAATTATATTGACATTTTTGTGCTGTAAAATTACAAGGTTACCCCACGTATCTTTACAAATTACAGGGCTACGTATCCATTTTAAGATACGTACATATCTAATACGTATTCAAAAATCGATACTGTATCCAAACGTATCTGGCCGTATCCGACACGTATCATACCGGTATCGGTATCCGATACACGATACTCCTTCTCTTTACCGTTTCTATGCTTCTTAGGTAGTATATATATTGCTAGCTATACTAGCTAGCTGTGACGTTGTTACGAAGAGAGGTCAAATACAGGAGGTACGTGGAAGCTAGGGTGAAAGTGACTATTCTAGAAGAGCCGGTTTTTTAGAACGGGGGTGATATTAGAGCATATGCACCGGAGACGGATTTTGGGGATGTTCGGCATGGGACCTGCCGGCAATAGGATGTCCTCCGAGCTCGCGAGGTGCAGCGGGGGAAAAATGGAGGGAGGCCGGGCGTTGACGCGAGGGACATCCTCGCCGGCGTCCTCCGGAGAGGAAGAGTGAGAGGTCATCCATCTGGTAGGCCCCACTCACGTGGGTGACGCCAGGCTGACGCAAATTTTTTCCTACACGCGCCGGTAAATTTTTTTTTAAAAAAAGTAATGGGCCAATCGCGTTGCAACACGTGGCGGCTCCTGGACAACGGACAGATCAACGTAGCCGTTGATCTGAGTTGTCCATTTCGAACTGATCTAAGCCATCCGACGGCTGAGAAATATTGATCATTTGTAATATTTTAAATAAACTATTTACTCTTAAACTTCAAAAAATCATAATAAATAGCTCGGACTATTTACTCTTGCAGGTTGTTATAACGAATGTAGGCCCAACAAAAAACCTAAGTCTAATATGACTCGAATTACATTTAGCTTCGGGGGTGTTACCCCGAGCCCCCACCAGTGAGGCCCCCGTATGCTACCAGCATACAAAATTGATTCAAAGCATATTAACACGTGTCTATTTTTTTTCAGACAATAATGAAAAATATCAGAATGACACGTGTCGCGTTGTTATCAAACAAAAAAAATGACACGTCACCAGTCTTAACTAAAAAGTGACAGAGATTTGCGACATGCACCTTGAATATGTTGTTTTAAAAGTTTGGACACAATTTTGATAATTTTTAAAGTTTATGTATCACATTGATAATTTAGTGAAAATTTAGATCTTGACGACTTTATTCTTTTATTAAATGGAAGTAACGAATAACATATAAAAAAAGTGGATTCTTCCTCTCCTTTCTATATATAATCACAAATAGAGTATAGTCACATTTATAAAGTGGAAGCATACAGTGATACAGGCAGCAGTTGCATTGTGAGTAATTTTTCATCTGTCGAATTTTGTTTGTGTAGTTATCATCTTCATATTATAATATGGTTACTAGATACGTTCTACTAATATTTTATCACAATTTTCTCGCGTACATTCTTGGCCGGGATAATGAACAAAGCTACTAGTTGAGCATGGCACGTTGTCCTCCTGTTGTTGAAGTCCTTGAGGGCCAAAGTAATTACAGAGAGTGGAAAGTGCGGATGAAAACGTATTTGTTGTTTGAAGATCTATGGGACGTTGTAAAAAAACCAGAGACGAAACCAACTTCAGTATTTGTTGCAGAACACAAGGCTTGGGAAGAAAAGAATATCATGGCTTTATATGCAATCCAAAATTCTTGCAGGCACGAGGTGTTTGAATGTATAAGAGAAGCCGAAGATGCTAGAAGAGCCTGGAGGACTTTGGAAAATATGTACACCGTTCTGAGAGGTACATTTTATACATAATATATGCTCTTTTATTATAATTTGCAAGATTAAAAGGGGTCCAGTCATACGGTGACAACCTATTGTCCACATTTAATACCCTTGAGCTGATTGTATTAAATATTTCTATGCAATTTTTTGTTTCAACTTCAGTCTCTAAGCGTTTTTTTTATTAGTCGGGCGGCTGACTACCGCCTGATACCACGGAGGATTAATGGGTTTAGGCGGGGATTTGTTTTTTTTGAAAAAGGGCAGATGGAATGGTAAAATGTAAAGGGAGAAATAAAATTTTAATCTCATAAGAAGAGGAATATCTGAAATATTATTAGGTGACTCGATTAATATATTGTATCATAAACTGCACTAATTAGCAAAGAGTGCAACACTGACTACTCTATTTGCTTTACATTTAAAGCGACACAATATCGGAAAGATAACGCGATTAAGACGACACATTAATTTACTTTGACTAGCTTTCCAACTATATTGCCGACAAATATTGTTGGCACTATATCTCATCCTGCCACTAGGAGGGAGTGCTCATGCGATGAACTAATTAACACCCTGACCTAGAGCAGATAAGACACCAAATGTGTACATTCCGGGACAAACCCCATATCCGCCAATCTCATATGAGTATTGGTTTATCATCGAAAAAATAACTAAAAACTTAAAATAAAAACAACAAAACTAAAAAAATTTAAATAGAATATGGTTCAGGCCCAATAATTAATCCCAAACCTAGATCTTTGTTAGGGCAAAGCAAAGGAACCCATGGCCCAAACACCAGGCCCAACAATGAGCTTCGGGTCTGCCACTACACCGCTGTCGCAGTCGAGCTGTCCACCACCGCCCACCTACTGCGCACCGCTGAGGAGGATGACAATACTTCAACACCGATCGAGAGTGTAGCACATCAATCGACCAGAAACATGTCATCAACAACCTGCAAGAACCCACCAATTACAACATGGTTCGACCGATTGAACCACGCCCTCCTCAACGAACCACCTCCACACCACAACCTGCCTCGCTCACTGTCGCCGAAAACGCCGCACCAAGCATAACCCATCCCCCAGAATTGAGCCCAATGTCGACCATCGATATTCCGCCATTCTCTCGACACCTCAGATCTCCATACTCAAGATCGAGGTAACCATTGATGCCATTGGGCTCCACCACCGGACACTAGTCCACCCAACCCTGTCCGGCTGCACCCCCAACCGCCGGCGAGGAAAAAGCCAACACCAAACAGAAGGCAACCAGACAAGACGACGAGAGTCGAGAGAAAAGTTTTCCCTTCGCAGTTTCTTGGGTTTGTCCTCCCTTTGATTAAGTTTTATAATTTCTTGGCGGGGATTTGTATGATATAGAACATACATCATTTTAAGTTAGGATAAAAGTTACCATTATGGTCTGAACTTTCACCAAGTCGTCACTATGATGTCCAAACTTTAAAAACTATCAAAATATTGTACAAACTCTCAAAACCACATTTACGTGATGTCCAGAACCATTTTTCGTCACAACATCGTCAAATGTCGATGACGTGACATTTTTTCTTCTTCCAAAAACAGAGACAAAAAGACTTTTTATTTTTTAATTTACATTTTTTTAATTTACATTTCTTCCAAAAACAGAGGCAAAAACAAAGCCCTTATAATTTACATTTTTTTAATTTTTTAACTTTCTGTTTTCCTTTTCCTTTTTTTATTTAATTTTTCTATTTTCATATCTCTCTTTCTCAGCTAATTTTCTTCTCTCCCAACCCTTCCATTTCTCTCTCTCTCACTTGCACAAACACTGATTGCCGACAACCCACTGGTTAGCCACCAGACATTTACTATATAACAATTTTGATCCTCAGGGTTTACTATTCACACACACTATTCATAGGGGCATTTTTGTAAAGAAAAATTGAGCATGCCAGGCGTGTGGAGGGTTTGGCTATCGTTCCCTCTCTGTCGTCACTCCTCTCAGAGTCTCAACCACTGCACTTCTCTCACGCACGCCTCTCTTTTGGCTCTCACCCTCATCGACCCCATATCCACCGAAACTATGTTGCTTAAAATTATCTTCATAGTAAGCTTACAGATTTTCTTGAAAATCTCCCTCTCCATTTGCTAATTTTGTAGCTGTTTGGCTTTTTCGATCTCTCGATTTAGGGCATCGGTTCTGATCTCTCCATCGAGTCTTCAATCTCTGTCGACTCTGACCACCATTTCAAAGGCCTGTCTCGATCTCCATCCACTTGATTGGTTTGAGTTTGTAGCCCTGAAGAAGGAGATTACAGAGGTGAGTGGTTAAATTATGGAGTTGATTTTTTTCTTTCGTGAAGCTGCGATCAATTTACGTCATTCAATTCTCTTTTTCTGCATTTATCTTTGATTTTAATTGATTGTTGGGTTCATGATTAAATATCAGTTCTTGAAACACTGGGTTCACCGCTTGGCATTACAAAATCGATTTCGACTCCAGAAGATCAAGCTGTTTTAATTCGCAATTTTTCTTAGTCAAGATCGACCTTGAATTTAAGGAATCCGAGGCTTCACCGGAGCCACCGGAGGCCTCTCGCCGTCACCAACGTCATCAAGGATTCGATCGTCGAACAAGGTCTGATCTTCTTCTGCTTCGATTTCAAAATCTGTATAGTGCTTACAAGTGAAGTAATTTGTGATCATATATAATTCATGAACCATTTTTAGTTTGGTACTTTGGTTAATTTGTAGTGTCGATCTGCTTTGTTTTGAGCTCATTAGATCCTCTCAACGCATTACCAAAACAATACGTACAGTTGAACTCTAAATTTTTGGTTCTTCAGTTGTTGGGGGAGACTAAGACTATTTGCATGCATTTTTAAACAATTCTCTGCAAAATACTTTTTTCTTTGAATTTTTGATCTCTTCCAAATCAAAATATGATCGATCACTCAGAGTATAGGTCTGACAGGGCACAACTGTGAAGTAGGATTACGATTAGGACTCGGGGTAACATGCTTGCTGAGCAGGCAAGGACATGGTATCATGATATTATGTATATGAATCATGTATGTAGTAGGGGACTGGCGTATGTACGTATCCTTTGCTCATTGAGACATGACGTGTACAATTCTCGGCCCTTCTGTCGCAATAAGGAGATTGAATGAAGATTGGGTATGATTCTGGACAACAAGGTTTTATGTTTTCACTTTTTTGAGTTCCACTCAAATTTGATGCATAAGCAAATTGTGTTTGGTTGTAAACAGAAGTTATGCTGATGAACAATAACTGAATGCTCTCTCTATTTCGTCTCATACTGCTGTGTTGCTTTTGTATCATTTATTCGCTATATTTTGAAAATTTTACCACATGTATATTCACCACGAAATTTGACTGAATTTTATAGCTTATTTCAAGGTTTTTGTTTTTATTTATTTATTGGATTGATTACAAAGTGTAATCAAATTTTAGTGTTTAGTTATGTTTGGTTGTATGATTGAGGTGTGTTTCCTTAAGTAAATGTTCATATAACGCAAGGAGATCGTCACAGGAAGACAATGATTGTGTCTTGGGTGAGCTGTGGATGTACAGCTCTTATGGATATATATGACTGTGTCCTTCCATAGTAACACAATCTATTGTACATATACTGCAATGGGTTATTTGCATTTCATGGTGAAGAGATTACGGATATATATGGTTATATAGGAGAAATTTAACCATATATATCCGTAATCTCTTCACCATGGATGCAAATAACCCACTTCAGTATATGGGAATTTAACCATATATATAACCTTGAAAGATATATATGGCTATTGCAGTGGATATATATAGTATATAAACAAATGGTGAGGCCCAAACGAAAAATAGATTACACATATATATGGCATTTTATGTAGAGAACTATACAGCTGTTTTGGCTAAGAGGGAGATGGAAAGCAAACAAAAAAGGAATGGATGGAATAGTGTGAGAAGAAATGAAGTGGAACTACTGCAATAAGCAAATGCAAGATGAGCAAATAGATATATAGCTGCTTTATGTACAATACTGTAATATTGCAGGATATGGATATATATATATATATATATATATAAAACCCATTTCTGATATTTTATGTACAATACTGCTATAAGAAAATGGATATATAGCTTTTTTGGCTATAACAATTACAGATATATATGGCTATTGCAGTATTACATTCACCCTTTTTTTGCTGAAATGGGTTATATATAGTTCTATATATATATAAGTTATATCTAGGGAGGAATTATCATCAGAATCATTAGATGAAGTTTCAATTGTATTGTTTGAGATTTCTTCTTTTTCTAAATAAGTGTTTCTTAATTTCAAAAGATTGATTAAGTTTTCTCAAGATTGCTTTGTGTATGTATGGTGAGAAATTCTTGAATAGTTTGGTTTCCCTAGCAGTAGGTATTAGAACTTTAGAAGAGTATAGACTATGGAAGAAGGTGCTAGGCTGCTAGAGATGGAGGTGGAGGTTGGGGACCTTGCACTGCTGGGATGAAGGGGCATAAAACATAAGAAAATCAAACTGAGCATGAACAAAACAAAAGGCTAGCTGAATGAGTGAAATCCTTGAACGATCTAATTAGTTGGAATCACACACTTTACTAATCTCTTTCTTTGGCAAAGTTTTTATGTGAGATTTGCAAGTTTTGTATTTGTGTTTTGTCGTAATGAGTTGATCTCTCTTTGATTTTTTTTAAATAATTTGTTTGTTTCTTTTCATCATGCAGTAGGCACCAGTGTTCATAATTAGGTTGTTTGTATGCCATCTTCATTGTGCTGTGTGAGTTCACCTAGAATATTTGCGTAAGCGGGGATAGTTTGCATGCCATCTTCATTGTAGCACTCTTTTATTTGTTATATAGTTTTCTAAGAAGTAGTTTCTAAAGTTTGTACATGTAAATTATCAGTATTCAGTTACGTATGTTATAGAATTTCTTTCAATGATGTTGGTCTTCGTTGTCTAACTACAAAAAAAACATGAGTTCAATTTAGTGTTGTATTTTTGATTAATTTTCTGTTTAGAATAGTATATTTCCCATGTTTAATACACTTTCAAAAGGTTATAACTCTTCGTTGAAAAACCGCCCCAAGGGGCGGACAGCTACCTAGTGGCATACAAAGTGTCAAACTAACCACCTTAACTGTTTGATCTTTCTAATCTGTCGCCATTATCAAGAAACAGATAGAATAGCCGTTAAGAAGTTGTTCTCTGTATGTGGTGCGTGTTAGTTTACATAATTTTTGTAGGATGTCTTGCTATTATTCGAGATATTCTATGTGAGGTTATTGTATGGAGTTTAAATTTTATGTCCCCCTTATATATTCTACACTCTCATTAATCAAACCTTGAAGACTGTCGCACCGCCTTTATTTAAAAAGAAAAAAAACGAGTGAGCTGATTCAATGTTACAGGTAAGCTCTCAAAATTGTTTCTGCATAGCTTCAATGTTCCCAACGAAGCAAAATGAGAGATATATATCAGCAGGTAACTCTAACAGATTTTGGCCACTTAAATCAAGAAGTAACACACCAGAGAGTAATCATTGTCTTTAATTGATGATGGTCATGATGAAAATGTTGTCGGCATTTTTTCACATCCAAAGTAGTATATCCTTCTCAGTTTGTTTGGACGTGAAACAACAGAAGATGGGAGTTACTCTATACCACTCCCCTTAAACTTCGAGGACCCTCGATGATAATAAGGTCCCAAGTTCTTAGGCATGCAGTTCACAAAATTGTGAGCACCAAGCAAGATATAGCTCTAAGGTATGCCAAATTACAGATATTGGCGGAGAGTAGAGCTGTTAATCGGTATAAACGGTTTGGTTATTAGGCCGAACAGAAAATCGAATCGTATTTTTTAATCGGTTCGGTTCGATTCGGTTTTCCTGATTTTTTTACAAAAAATCGAATCGTTCGGTTCATGTTTTTTTTACCAGTTTTTTCGGTTTTTTGTTTTGTTTTTTTTTAAATAAAAAAACTTTCTAAAAAAAATACTGTTTCTTTCTCTTAGTTTCAAAAATTAGAAGATTTTCATTAGCTACTTTTTTCAATAACTTTGTGAAAGTGTGAAATATTGTTTATGTCAAATCAAATCAAACTACAACAAATATAATTAGTCACAAATCACATTCAAAGTTTCAAACCATAGCAAATGACCAAATGTTTACTGAAAGTTTACATCACAAATTCAAAGTTTCAAACATCAACAAACATAAACCAAAGTCCACACTCCATAGTCCAAATTTAAAACAATCTACAATCCATCCAAATAAAAATACAATCCAAATATCACATAAAAACACACTCAATTGAATCAATTCTCAAACTATACTCAACTTGTCCATCATTCTCACTTTCTCAGCTAGGGGATTTTTCTTTGGCAACTTAGCATTCATTTTCTTAAACCTACAAGAACCCCAATAATCATTGTTAAGTATCAAACTATGGCACATACCAAATATCACTTTCATATGGGACAAAGAGAGATACTCAACAACATACCCAACAACATCAAACTTGATTGACACTTGTAAAACGATGTCGTTTTATTCATTTCGTTTCGATTTTTTTGGAGCCGAAAACTGAAAATAAACTAAATTTTTCGGTTCGATTCGATTAATTTTTTTGTTTTTCGGTTCGATATTTATTCGATTTTGGTTTTTTCGATTACGGTTCGATTTTTTTTTCCGATTTTCGGTTCGGTATTAACAGCCCTAGTAGAGAGAGAAATTAAGAAGAAAAAAATAGGAAAAAAAATAAAAATAGAATAAAAAAGAAAAAATTTAAAATTTAAAATTTAAAAATTAAAAAATTAATAAGTCTATTGCTGCCGATATTGTTCATCGATTTACAATTAAAAACAGTGAGGGTTTCACAGCATTTCACCTAGCAGTCCACGAAGGGAATGCACCTATTGTCAGAGAGTTCTTATCAGCAAAAAAGGACGGTAAGTGATAAGAGAGTTCCTATGTAAATTTTATATTTCTGTACGTTGTCTGGTTTGGTAGTACCTTATTTATTATTATCTGACTCTGCATTTTAATCGATTTGTTCAGAGAGGGATAAATCTTTGTGGGAGTTAAACAGCCAGTCCAATGAGGCATCACGCAAGATAGATAACTATAACTCTTCCTTTTCGATCATACTGTTAATCATCAGTTTCGAATTCGAGGGAAAAAGTACGTCATATGTATATATATACACATATATACACACACACATAACTATAACAGACCTCATTAATTTACAGGTGTGCTCAACTACGACGACTTTGAGAGCCGTAATCCGTTTAGGACACATGTAGAAAATGGTGATTGGGATAAGGCAGATGCGTATCTTCGAGAAATAGCTGATCCTTACAGGGACATAATTTGTCCGGTGGGTACTTTAGGTACTGCACTTCATGTAGCAATAGAGAAAGGGCACGTGCATGATGTAAAAGGGTTGGTGAAGTGGCTAAAAGAAAAAGAAAAAAAGACCTGGAACTAAAAACATTTGAAGATTTCAAAGCTTTTGGTTCTAATGTTGAATCAGACGCCGGTGAAGAAATTGTCATAAAAAGTGCGACATTCATAGTTGAACAGTATGTGTACACAGTCGTTGGCATTTTAGAGATACAAAATTTCCAAGATATGACAGCTCTTTTCCATGCAGTAGGAAATGGACACGAAGAAATAGTGAAAGAGTTGGCGCCTCAAATGAGCAAACGAGGTTTAGAGCTGAAAGACGAGCACGATTGTACGGCTCTGCGGTTAGCAATCATAGATCATTACCTCCCTATAGTCAAAGTATTGGTGTCTTTGATAAGACCAGAAGCTTTGGAAGAAGTGCGTCAAATGAACGGGGTTTCATATACAGTTCTGGGTCAAGCATTTCTGGGTGATACATTTGACCCATCAATGAAGGATGAAGATATTATGGAACTGACCAAGTGCATAGCTACAAAGAACAAGAATGTGTTCGGCATTCCCACGACTCAGTATGATGAAATTCCACTTGTTTGGGCTCTTCGTGAGAGCAAATGGGAATTGGCCGACCATTTCTATTCTGTCACTCCACCTGAAGCTTTAATGGGAGCTAATGGCAGTGCATTTATTTGCTATTGTTTACAGTCAAACAAAATGATGTGTACGTATGTAAAAACACATCATGCAAACCCTAAGGTGTGTTTGGATGTTGAAATTATAAATTGTCTAAAATTTATAAACGATAATTTCATAATTTATAATTTCAGTAATTTCAAATATTCATGTCTGGATAGCTTTAGGCTACTCAAAATCACAGTACTCAATTTTGGTTTCTACTTTTTCCTTTCTAATAACTCCACTCTATAAAATACAACTTGCATCTGTGAGTTTCTATCTTCATGTTCTTTTGCAAAAAATTTATTTGATCAACGATAAGATCGAAGAATCCAGAATCATTGAATATCAACACCTATAAGATAAGATTATCTGATTCATCACCTCATACACATAAAACCCACACAGAAGCACATAAATTAATTAGACATTTAGACTCATTCAAGAGAAATAATTATATCATAAAATTACAGCATAGAAAGCCAAAAACATAACGTACAGTCGGATCCTTTGAGAGTGAAGCAAGAAGCCAAAAACATAGCATAATTTGATTCATGGAATTAGAGAAGTCTGGGCATTACTACCGGTTTTTGATAGCACACATACTGAATTTGTTCAAGTCATCATAAACACAAGATCAATAATAGACGAAGGTCAAACATATAGAAACTTATAGTTTAGATTACTGAATACATATATCGTAGTAGTTGATAATATGAGTATGATCTTCTCTTCTCTTATGTTGTTAAGCACCTTCAATGTGGTAGGTTCTGAATGTTTTGTAACACGAGAACATGGACAAAACTCTCATACTTATAGAAATAGACTTGTGCATTTACCCATGACAGAGTCCAAATCTAATTCCATTATGTTTATATTAAATGAGGAGATTCATATCAGATTACAATTAGACTTTAATCATGTATTTGATATACGGATATACATGTACTAAATAAACAATCATAATACAATTCTTACTAAATGACTTAATTAGTTATTAACTTGTTGCATAAATGACTAGATACATGATGTTGTTGAGTCATATTCCAACAGTTTTAATAGAAAATGGTGCATTGGTCGACTGGGTATTCACCAATGGAAGATTTGATCCTTAGTTGGAATGATAGGGTCGTCTTTATAGTGGATGACTCAATGAATTTGACAAATTATGTCTTTATAAGCGTCATTTAAAGTCGGAAATTTGACCCTCCAATTTCCTACTTTTATTCCCTCCTTTATTTTGCAATTTCTCCATTTGAGTTGCCAAACAGCAAGAAATCTCCAAGTTCATTTGTAAATGCCGACTTTTAATGAAATTCTTACTTCTTTTCCCTCATCCAAACACAGCCTTAATTATTTAATATTTCTGTATCTAGCTACTTACCTTACATAAATTTATAATTTGTCTATATATGCTGTCACTTTAGGTCATGCATGGTGCTTGCTTCGACAAAGGCCAGAGTTGGCATGCACGGAGTTGGGAAAGGATGGGAATTATCTTATGATGCATTTGGTTTATCTACACTCTGCATTTCTGAGTGGAACACGACTCTCGCCATGGCAAAGATGGATTTATAATTGTAATTATTTTGATTAAATATTCTCTTTGTTGGTTATTAATTTGTGTTAATCCTCCAAAATTGTTCATTAGACCTCTTTGTATTTTGTGTTAGAATAATACATAATTATCCTCATACAGAATACAAAACAAAATAAAATCTTGTCTTTTAAATATTTCTTGTTTAGTTTGAACGATAAAAATTCAACACTTTTATGCGATTCATATACAACTTCAAACACTTAATCTATAATTGTATATAATTGTAAAATATTGATACGAATTAATCATTCGTATATAGAGTTTCGAACCTACAGGTAATTATAAAAACCTGAATCTGCGTATGCTATAAGCATATATGGAAAGTGGGATATATATGCTCTCTGCTATGGATGCTAACCACAGGTCTCTCATTTTTTCCAATCGTCAAGAATGGGACGCAGAGTTGTTCTTATTAATAAATAGTTCACCTGCACGATTGGAATTGCTATAAGCATGCATGTATATCGTTGCTACGAAACAAACAAACAAACAAACAAGAACCATTTATCAGCAAGGCTAGAGATGCATAATATAATCGAGCAATGCTAGAGATATTACATCTCATCCCTGCATTGCTAGAGATGTAATATCTTCATTTATCTAAAAAACAAACAAACAAACAGTAATATCTGTAATTCATTATGCATGTAAATTAAAGTTGGCTATTTCTGGATTAGGTTATACTAGCTGTACAATTTCATTTATTTCTCTCACCTCCCTTTCCAAGCAATCAAAACTGCACCACTTTCTTATATATATCTACAAAAAGAGTATTACTCCATTCTTGTATATCTTACTTTGTTAGGTATAAACATACAAGCACCTGCTAAAAATTCTGATATTTCATGAAGTGTCGTCGAACCAGAGAATGATAAAGAAATGGATTCCATAAGCTCGGGTACGTTGCACGTATATATGGTAATATACCTTGAAATATGTTTAACGCACATACATTCGTGATTATAACTAACTAACTAATGTATTCTTCGAAGAGCTTTTAACCACAACTTTGAATTTGCCATGCATGCAGTTGTTAGCTAGGAGTTTATACAAAAAATTTCTTGAAGGTGTCCATAGACTTTTGGGTAAGCTGTATTCATGTTTATTGTTTTATTATTTACTATTACTATTGTCAATAATGTTTTTTATGTTAACCCAGGATATTGTCTCATCTATGAAACGAAAATAGGACATCAGATCTATGAAATGAAATTAAGACATCAGTGGACTCTTGAATTTATACGGCTCATGGGTGAAATGACAACACAAGATATATACAAGTTCGATTTTCGGGTGAGGGACAATGTCAAAGAAGCAACTTTTAGAGCTATGGAACTGGGGAATTTTGAGTTTGTTACCCATCTTTGTGAAGCAAATAAAGATCTCTGGAACATTGAAAATGAAAGAGGCAAGGGCGTATTTCATTCCATCGAAAATCGGCTAGTGGAAGTTTATAATCTTGTATATAAGCTGGATAAGAAACAGAGAACGAAGATAGGAACTTCTCTAGTAGCTGACTAGCTGGCGACACCAATTTACTACATCATGCTGCAAATTTTTCTTCACCTCCACAATTAGATCATATCCTAGATGCAAGTTTGCAAATGCAGAGAGAAATGAATGGTTTAAGGTTTGCATCTCACATTATAATGATTATATATACGGTCAAATTCTGATTGTGCGAAATACTAGTGTGCAGGGAGAGGTCCATGCTTTATTTGCTCTTCATGCATTGTTCATCCAAGCCTAGAGTGAATAGCTCTTTTCAATCATTTACTTCAATTATAGAAGTTTAATTATAGAAGTTTATTGATTTGTTAAGTGTTCATTCAATGTAATGTAGGAGGTGGAGAATTTTGTACCTCCTGAAATGCATGAACATCGAAATCATTTAGACAATATGACAGGGGGTGAGCTGTTTACCAAGAATCATAAGAAACTGTTGGAGGATGCTGAAAACTCAATCAAAGGGACATCATCATCTTGTTCTACTATAAGTGCTCTCATTGTTACAATCATGTTTGCTGGAGCATTCACATTTCCAGGTGGAAATGATGGAAAGGATAGTAACGAAGGTTATCCCTTGCTTGTAGCTAAGAACTTGTTTATGGTTTTCATAGTTTCAGATATCATATCACTTGCTTCTTCAACAACATCAGCGATTACATTCTTGGGAATCATTACCTCACGTTATGCAGAAGATGATTTCCTCAAATCCTTGCCTACAAAGATGATGATTGGCTTGGTCACGCTCTTTTTGGCTATTGCCACCATGATGATCGCGTTTTCTTGTGCATTTATTCTTATGCTCAAGGGAGAAACATGGATTGTTACTCTGACCATTATGTTTGGTATTGTTCCGATAATGTCATTTGTATGGTTGTTGTTTCCACTACTCGTTCAGATTTTCACGTATACTTTTGGGCGTGGAATATTTGGTCAAAAAGCGCGAATCTTGAATTCATTGTTCGTATACAAAAAAGATAATAAGAGTATCTCCAACAATTTTTTTAAAATTTTTTTATTACAGAGAAGCAAAAAATATAACTTATATTGTATTTTATTTTTCAACTTCAACAGTTTCTTCATTTTGGAGATTTCCCTAAACATATAGAGAATGCTGTAAATATAGGGAATATGGTTTTCTCTCTCATCAAATTCTTTAAAATAGAGAATATATGTGTTTAGGGAAGCTGTTGGAGTAAAACAACAACAAAATTCTTTAAAATAGAAAAAAATTTAAATATGGGAAAGCTGTTGAAATTGTTCTAAATTTTAAGCTTTGTTCATTTAAGATATGTATATATGTTACTCTGAAATAAATAAAAATGTGTGACAAATCACAAAATATATGAGACTAACCTTTGTTTAATTTTCAACGTTGTAGAGCATCTCTTATAGAATCCCTACATGACTTTGTCACTACAAGAAAATTGCACCTAGACCACGTACCATTTCCGTCGTCTAGGTGCAGTTTTCCGTCGTCCAAGGTCCGTGCTCCAAGTGCTGTCGTCCAAGCACCTGGACGACGGAGATTTAGTGATCCGTCGTCCAAGTGAACTTGGACCTCGGACATTATCCGTGGCCCAGGTAGCCACCTGGACGACGGAAACTCTAAGTCTCCGTCGTCCAGGTGAACACCTGGGCCACGGACATTGCTCGTTTGTCCGTGGCCCAGGTGTTCACCTGGACGACGGATAAATAGTAATCCGTCGTCCAGGTGCATACATGGGCCACGGAGAAGCTAACAATCTCCGTCGTTCAGGTGTCCACCTGGACGACGGATAACTAAGTCTCCGTCGTCCAGGTGAACACCTGGACGACGGAGAACGGCAGGGTTTAGGGTTTAGGGGTTAGGGGTTAGGGGTTTAGGGTTTAGGGTTCTGCACCTGGACGACGGAGAACATAATCTCCGTCGTCCAAGTGAATATTTAATTTTTTTTAAAAATAAATTGAAATTAAATATTATTAATTTAATTTATTATTATTTTAATTTAAATAATGAAAAATGCTAAAATTAAATAAATAAACTAAATTTTGAATATTAATTAATAACTTAATTATTAAATAATCAAAGTAAATTAATTTGTACATACGAAAAAACCCATAAATTAAAAATTAAAATATTGTTCGGAATGCGGAAAGAAACGAGATAATATACTACTAGCTAGCTAATACACTGGAGGAGCAGATGCGCCGCCGAGTCCTCCGCCTCCAGCCGGGTCGTTGTCGTCGGGGTGTGGGTTCGGAGGAGGTTGACATACTTCTCGATTTTGTTCCATGAGGGCGATGAGTTGGGCTATTTGTGCTTGTTGTTCGTCAAGTCTTTGCCGCATTGACTCATTCTCCTCTCGTGCCAGTCGAGCCTCTTGAATGGCTGCTTCGACGGCCGCAGCCTGACTTCTTCTCCGCTGCCTCGAACCTCCCGTAGATGATGAGCCGGAGGTCGTCGACAAATCTCGTACCACCCTAGGCCCAAAGTGCCTAACCTCTTTGCCAGCTCTACGACCGTAGACCTCATCCGCGATTGCAATTTGGCTCTCTAAGGATAGAGGAGGCAGGTCTTCCGGCGGCACATCTGGGAACACAAGCTGAGTGTTGGCCAACTCTTCATGCGCATGCTCTATCGTCCTTGCCTACAAAAGAATAATTAATTTATTATAATGAAATCATATTTAAATAATAATTACTATAATTAAAAGTACATATATATATATATATATATCACTTACGCCGCATTGACTCGCTTCATTATCGAGCCCTGGCGTCACGTACGCGCTTACGCTTGCATCAAGATAAGGGTGTTTGGAACCCTTATCCTTGTGCTCCTTGACAATTTGAATGAACTGCTTGGCGCCGGTAGTATGGTGTTTCTCCTTCTTCCCCCGGTTGGCTTTGTTGACACCGGAGAATTTCTGTTACACAACATAATTAAATCATTAAAAAATGAATAACTACAATTTAAATAATTCAATTATCTTAATTGAAATAAAAAAAAAATTAATACCTTAAATTGTTCATCGGCAAAGTGGTTACACAACCACTCCCACTCATCTTCTCTCTCCCCTTGCAGCTCTACCGGGGGAGGCACGAGACCGACATCTTTGAAGTACTTATGGAGCCTGTACTTCCAATCTTTGTAGATGGAGTTGGCGGTTTGATTGATATGCCTCAACATAGCCGGTGTCGGATCCACGTCAAATTGTTCCTATCAAAAATAAATAGAAAGTTATAATCGTATATATTATGAAATTTTAGGCCGAGATTAACAATATTATATAATAACTAAATTGAACGTATTACGTACCGAAAGATCTTTGAAGACTTTCGCCTTCTCATGATCCGGCGCCTCCTTCCAAGTAGGGGCAGTGATACGAACCCAGTTACGGATGATTGACCCTATCCCATGCGCCGAGAGACTTGCTAGCTGAGCTGTGGGAGGGCCACCGGTGAATTCGTCGTACGGCAAGTCGATCTTTTTACCGGTCGCCTTGCAAATACGCTCCGCTTTGCCCCCTTTAACGAGACCCCGAGTCCTTTTCGGTTCCGGGTCAGTGGGGGCCCTCCTTTGCCTACGGCGGGCGCTGTACATGATTGATTCGACGGTCGAGGACGCCTGAGTACTTCCGGTTGAATGGGTACCGGGCGTCGGAGATTGGAAGGGGTCGACGTCATCACCGCTCGAGATGAATGGGGGAGCGGGAATTTCCCCAGAGGGCGCTACGGACGGACCAGATGATCCGTCCGGATTGAGAGCGTCGTTGCCCTCCGGTGGTAATTCCCAACCGACTTAGTCCGCCAAGCGGCGGAGCATGGCATCTTCTGCCTCTTATTGGGCTTTCTTCTTGCCGGATGTCGTCTTTGGAGGAGCCATTTAAACCTAAGAGTACGGGGTTAAAATACCTACTTACCATAATAATTACAACTTAAAAATTTACGCTAATTAATTAAGTACGTTTAAGATTTAAATAGAGTACACTAGCTTGGCATTTTCGGTCGTTCAATGGACGTGCGACCCGCGCGATAAAGTGTAAATTTTCAATTAATCAGCCTTGGTTAAATCGAAAAACATGGCCAGTTAGGGATAGAGATAACACGAGAGGCAGGACTAATTTCGACAAAAGTCTTTCTTAGTCCAAATCCTGTCACCAGTCATAACCCGTTTCTAGACACCATGTCCGACATTCGGCCAATTTTTCGAAAATTTACACTCCCTCAAGTCCTTTGCAAACTCCGCCCTCAACCTCGTGTCCATAACTTCACTTAGGTTATGGTGTGCGGTGATGAAATCCACACATCACGAGGGGTTAAGGAGATAAGCAAGGAAAAGAGGCGCCATCTATTCCAAAGAGTGCGACTTAATTACACCAAGCCTATGTACTAAATTTAAATCGAACACGTACTACTAATTAATTTACTAAAAAATACACGTAATTACATGCAATAATTTATTTTCCATTTAGCATGCAATAATTAACCATTTAATTAATTAATAACAATAATTATTTAATTAATTAATTAATAACAATAATTATTTATTTATTTAATTAATAACAACAAATTTACAATTATTCATTTAATTAGTATTAAATAACAACAATTATGATTTAATTAATTAATAACAACAATTAATCATTTATTAAATATTTAAAACTAATTACTAAATTAATTTCTACTAATTAATTATATTTAGAATTTAATTAATTAATAAAATGAAAATTATTTAAATAAGGGAAAAATAGAAATTTACCGAATCGGAGTTTTCGGGAATTTCGCCGGAGTTGTGTCGTCGGAGAGGAGAAATCGAACCACGCCGGAGTTGTATCGTCGGAGCGTCGTCGCCGGAGGAGAATATCGCCGGAATGAGATTGAGAGAGAGAGGAGAGGAGAGATGGAGAGAATTGTAAGGGATGAGGAAAAAAAGATGAGCCGTACTCTATTTATAGAGTTTCACTTAGACGACGGAGCACTATTCTCCGTCGTCTACGTGCACTTGGACGACGGAAACAATGTTCTCCGTCGTCCAGGTGGCGGTTTCAAAATTTTGAAATGGCGCGTAATTAAGGGGCGGGACGTTTTGAACCGCCATGGAATTGGACTTAGACAACGGAGAATTAATTCTCCGTCGTCTAAGTGAAAATTCAAGCGGTGCCGAAAACGGAAGCGGTAAATTGAACCGCCATAATTTTGGACTTGGACGACGGAGATGGTAAGTTTCCGTCGTCCAAGTGAAAATTACATGAAAAAATTAAACAAAAAAAAATTTGAACCGCCATGATTTTTGAACCTGGACGACGGAGATGGTCATTCTCCGTCGTTCAGGTGAACACCTGGACGACGGAAAATGACCATCTCCGTCGTCCAGGTTCATATTACGTAAAAAAAAATTTAAAAAATAATTCGCTAGGAATTTAGCGATCTGTCATTCGAGTGAAATAGTCGTACAATATCGATGAACGCATCGTATATATGAACAGTCAAATTTGAACCGCCGATTAATTTTACGTATTGAAACATGTTAAGTATCGACTAATCTTTACGACTTCAGTGTTCATGAGTAGACGCTCATTTGCAGCAGAGTATTAAAGAAATTGAATTTGGACAAAACAACCGTTGGATATGTTCGTCGTAACATAATATATAATTGTCTTCAAAGGACCATAAAATAATAAGTTCGGGAAGGGTTTGATCGGCACAGTCAACCGCAAAACCGATAATTTCACAAACCGGAAACGTGGATACAAGGCATTTCGCAACTCCGATTTTCGAACCGTCGAAGCTCACACACCAAGAATTGTTTACTCTAAAGTCTTGATGAAAAGAAAATGCATTGGAAGAAGGTCTAGATGGTCGTTGTCTTAGAAAAAATTACGATATCTGCACCTGGACGACGGATTTGAGCGTTTCCGTCGTCCAGGTTTATACCTGGACGACGGATATGAAGTTACCCGTCGTCCAGGTTAGAACCTGGACGACGGAGAATGACGTTCTCCGTCGTCCAGGTGTATAGACCCGGAATTCAAGGGTTAGGGCCTTACTGTTTAGGGTTTAGGGTTTGTGAACTTGGACGACGGAGAATGACCATTCTCCGTCGTCTTAGTGTTCACCTGGACGACAGATAATGACCATTATCCGTCGTCCAGGTGCATAGACCCCGATTTCAGGGGTTAGGGCCTTAGGGATTACGGTTTAGGTCGTCCCCGGTCATTTGTGTACGTGTCCGTTCAATTATCAATCGATCCGATCGAACTGCTAGATTTAGGCCGGCTAGGGTCAAGGATTTAGCTAGGGTACGTTTTATATGAGATTGAGATTTGGCGCCAATATTTATTAATTTCTCCGTTGGCCAAGATATATAATTCAGATTAATTTCTTACCGTAAACCGGCATCGATCATATATATATATATATTACAATAATTACAGTAATTAATTACCAATTAATCTCCCTCGTCGTATGACCGTACTCTTCGTCATAATCATCATCGTCCTCATCCCCGTTAGTCGACGGCTCATCCTCGTCATCGTACTCAACATCGTCCGACGAATAACCTGAGTCCTCGTCCGCGTCCTCTTCCTGCTCGTCTTCTTCATCTACCTCATCGATAATCTCATCTTCAGTTAGATCTGTACAACCATCAGGCATGGGTAACCGTTCACCATCTTGAACCAGGTCCATTATATCGAAGCGAACCATAGAAATATTAGGCTCTTGATAGGCAGGAATGTCTCTTTCTGGTTCAGCAGCATCTTTAGTCGTCGCCGGTGTCCCTTCAATTGTCTCTGTATTCCATATTCCTCGGTGAGAGATATGGTTCACTATTTTCCACCCTTCACCGGCTTTCGGATCGTCGAGATAGAACAACTGCCGAACTAAGGTGGCCAGAGCGAAAGGCTCATCCTCATACCAGTGCGAGTTTGTATCGACTGATAATAGTCCCAGGTCTTCCTTTGTACGCTTGAACCATCTGCACTTGAATAGGAAAACGTTGACATCATTCCCGTAACATAGCTGAACCACGTATACAATAGCCCCGTAATATAGATCATTGTCTTTCCCAACGGCTACCCCACTGTTTTGTGTTCTTCTTCCTTCGTCTCGGGCCAATGAATGGAACTTTACACCGTTCACAAAACATCCGGGATAAATATAGTGTTTAACCGGCTTCCCTGCTAGCAAGTGCTTTGGCCATGACCACCACCCTCCGTGGTTATCAGATTTTTGCAGATCAATCATCTGCGAAAAAGGGCAAATTAATATAAGGGTTTACTTTCTACAAATATGAGCGATATGTATTTAAATAATCTCATCCGAGTCGTACGTACGTACCCATTGGAAGAAATAATCAGAAAAATTCTTCTTAACCATTTTCTCAATCCACGCCGAACTCTTGTTTTGATTTAACGCCTGAATCCTCTCCCTGTATGACATCATGTACGGCTCAACTTCATCACAGTCTCGCAACACTACCCAATGTGCCTCAATAAGTTCTTCCCGTGTTAACGATTCCTTTAATACTCCTCTAAACGGTCGGACGACATTGGTGACGACAGAAAGATTGATGCGGGTGGATCTTTGAGGTACCTGTTGCAGTAAGTAACACACTCATGCATTAGGTATGTCTCTGCTATGGAGTCATCCGGGGCCGACCTGTTTTTGACGAATGACTTATACTGTCCAAGCTGTCTACAAAATCAAACGTACACATTACATAAGTACATATACCTAGCTAGCTAGTATATATATAATCTCCAGTGGAACAAATTAATTAATTAGTTGTACGTACCTTTCTTGAGGATACATCCAAGTGTACTGGACCGGACCAGAAATGAGCACCTGCTCGGGCAGGTGGATCATTAGGTGAATCATGATGTCAAAGAAAGCAGGGGGGAAAATCCTCTCTAGTTTGCAAATGATGTGCACAATTTGTTGTTGCAATTCCACCACATCTGACTTCTTTAATTCTCTGGCGCATAACCTCTGCCACCACCTGCACAATGCCACTATTGGTTCTACGACGTCCCGAGGCAAGTATGGTCGAATTACCACTGGAATCAGACGTTGTAGCATAACGTGATAGTCATGTGTCTTTAGACCAACAAACTTGTGTTGCACCTCGTCCACTGCTCCAGTTATAGTAGCTGCATACGTAGCCGGATAACGAACGCCCTTAAACCAGTGAAATACAGAACGTCTAAGCGTCGGCTTCACTGTGTAAGGTGCATCTGGCATTTTGTTGTACACTCCTTTCCTATCCCTCCTCAACCACAAGGGACGACGTAGATTCATTGATTCCAAATCTTTGCGCGCTTTGGGAGTATCTTTAGTCTTGAACTTAATACCGAGAATTGTTCCCACCACGCTGTCGCACACATTCTTTTCTATGTGCATCGCGTCCAAGTTGTTCCTCAGCTTCAACTTCGACCAGTAAGGGAGTTCAAAGAATATACTCTTGTGATCCCAATAGCTCAGATCATGTGGAGGAATTGGATTGCATTTCTTTACATCCGCGTCATTGCTCAACACACCAAAGTCGAAATAGCTCAACCTCTCTAAAATCTCTTCGCCCGACCAACTACGGGGTTTAGGATTGTTCTCTACCGTACCGTCGAAATGAGCTTCATCCTGTCGCCACGGGTGGTCGTGAGGAAGCCATCTACGGTGACCCAAGTAACACACCTTCCCCGCGTGCCAACTAGAGTTCACGTCGTCCAAACATATAGGACATCCATTATATCCTTTTGTCCTGCAGGCTGCCAACATCCCATAAGCTGGAAAATCGCTGATCGTCCACATTACGGCAGCCCTCATCGTGAACATCGTGTCAGTGAATTTGTCATAAGTTGGGACTCCATTTTCCCACAACAGTTTCAGCTCGTCGATCAAAGGTCTGAGGTAGACATCTAAGCACTTCGATGGAGATTTAGGACCTGGAATTAATACGGTAAGGAAATTAAATTCCTTGTTCATGCACATCCACGGAGGCAAGTTGTACGGCATCAGAATAACTGGCCAAGTGCTGACGGCGGAGCTATTACTTCCCCAAGGATTGAATCCGTCTGTAGATAGGCCGAGTCTAACATTTCTAACCTCTGAAGCAAAGTCTCCAAATTCTCTGTCGAAATGTTTGAAACCCTCCCCATCCGCGGCGTGTCGCAGGACATCGTCATCTATTCGCTTTTCTACGTACCATCGCATCGCCTCTGCTGTGTGTAGAGACATGTACAGGCGCTGCAATCTGGGAATCAAGGGAAAATATCGAACAACTTCACAGGAATTCTCTTTTTCGAACTCTTCCTATTCAACTGGAATCTGCACTGGCCACATACGGGACAATAGTCCAACTCTTTATACTCTTTGTAAAATAGCACACAATCATTCGGACATGCGTCAATTATCCTGTACTTTAGGCCGAGGCTGCTCAGGATATTTCTAACCTTATAATGAGATTTAGGAAGATTGTGATCATCAGGAAGCAACTTACATATTTTCTCCTGAATTTCGTCAAAAGCACTCACTGACATTTTGTGCTTCACTTTTATCTTCATTTGCTCCATCACATATTGCAACACATTCTCTCGACATCCAGGGAACACCGGGGTCTGCGCTTCAAGTAGTATCCGGTTGTACTTTTCCATCTCACTGGTGTCAGTGGCCAAGCTAGCTGCGGGGAATGTGTCATCATGCTCATAAGTGGTACTGTAACCTCCGTCTTGGTGTTGGTGTCCACCATGACTACATCCCGGAAACGCATCATGGACCAAATCTGCAGTTGGGTTGCAAGCTGGGGGTCCGGCACCACTGCCGCTGGATGAGGCACCATGGTAACTGTACCCTGAGCTGAAGTCTGTTGCGCTGAACTCTACTGCTTCACCATGCTCGCTCCATGTAGTGTAACTCCACATCATACCATTTTCGTACAGGTGTTGCACCATAACATTAACCTCCGCATACTGAAAATTAAGACATTTCTGACACGGACACCTGAAACGTTTCTTTCCCTGACCATGTTCTATCGCAAAATTCACAAATTCGCTAATTCCATCCATATACCGGACATCACATCTATTCTTCAACTTCATCCAACTCTTGTCCATACTGCTACAAAATATTATAATTAATTAATTATTACATATATATATTTGTCAATTAATTTACGCTTAATTATACGTACGTACTCGATCTACATCGATCCATCAATTACGTACGTACGTAATTTAATCGATCTGTACATATATATATATAGCTAACATCAGCTAAAATCCTTGCATGTATATATGTACGTACGTTTTCACTAAATATATATTAATTAATTAATTAAGCAAATTTTAACTGCGTACGTATACGTACGTACCTGCTGGCCTTCTCGATATCTGTACGTTAATTAAGCTAACTAGCTAGTCAGCGGAGATCCCTTATCGATCCTGATTCTTCTCGGCCTACCTAGCTCGCTTCTAGCTAGCTAGCTCCCTAGCTTCTCCTTCTCCCTTCTCCTTCAATTCTTCTTCAAATGGAATGAATAGATCGAGGTCAGGAATGAATTCGATCAGCTTATATAATGCTTCACTTAGACGACGGAGGTGTCGGTACGTCGTCTAAGTGGAAGCACGTTTCGTGTACTCGGACGACGGCGTGTCGGTCCGTTGTCCAGGTAATCACCTGGACGACGGAGAATACCATCTCCGTCATCCAGGTGATTACCTGGACAACGGAGAAGACTCCGAGGTCCAGGTTATACCCTGGACGACGGAAAATACAATCTCCGTCGTCCAGGTGACCACCTGGAGGACGGAGTCTTTTCCGTCGTCCAGGTGTCACTTGGACGACGGATATGGTATTCTCCGTCGTCCAGGTGGTACTTGGACGACGGAAAAGACTCCGTCGTCCAGGTGTCACTTGGACCACGGAACAATTATGTTTCCGTGGTCTAAGTGATGTTTTCTTGTAGTGTGTACAAATTTAAGGGGAAATTCTATAATGTTCCACCATAGGTGTATGAGTACACTTTCTTAAGTAAAGTGACATGTGTAAACATGAGAGGAAAAATTAGTGCACGATAAAATTATCGTTTTGCATCTCTAACCACGATAAAATTTTCTAGGTAACCATGAGTCCACGTCAATTTACTTGTCATAAAACTGATAGTATGAATTCATTTTCTCAAGGAGTGGAGTTCTTAGATTCTTCTACTGTAGATTGGAGGAGAAATTTTTTAGGTGACCTCCAGTCCACACGTAAGATCTTAGCTTGTCAGTTGATGTTGTCCTCTCCAAATTAATAAATTGGCGCTGGAGTTGTAGATCTTCTTGGATGTGTCAGTGTTTGAACTCTGAGATCCTGAATCAACAGAACTGGATCTTAAATTGTTAATAGCAATATCCATCACAATGGGTATGGAATTCTAGAAATTTGGTGTGATGAAGAGGAATAGGTCTGGCAATATGTTTGACATACCCAGGAAGAATTTGAATGATGCTTGATGAGTTCATATGGTTAATTTGCAGCGGAATAATATTAAAGAAGAATAAGAGAGACATTGTTAACGCAACCATATGACGCGAAGCCAATCGGAGTTATTTTATTTAACAAGACACTAGTCAATTTTTTGTTGGAGCGTCAAATATCGTGAGCTGACCGTCACATGAAAAATTTCTCCTGTTTTTTCTTCTGCAATAGAAGAAAGCTAAGAACTCCAACAATGGGGTTCGATGTGAAAATGAATTCATACTGTCAGTTTTGACATGCTAACGGAGATGGATTAGGACATTAGGTGATGCAAGTTCTTTTAGCAAGTTTTAATCATCATTTACCACAGTTGGATACTCAACGTTCCTAGCTATCCATTACACTGCATTTTCAAATTACCCTTTCTTTCCCCAATTATAATCACAGTAAAATCTCATATTCATTATGATTTTTTTTTTTTACAGATAATGAGAAGCATTGTATTAAACAAGAGGAAAAACATACGTTACACAGTAGAACGCCTATAGAGTTTGAGAGAAATAAACTACTGTCGCACTAATTTAGGCGACCTAAACTAGTACATGAAAATATGTTTTGGACAATAAAACTAAAATAAAGTAACCAGTAGCCAAGGCAATGCCTCTTATAAGGCGAGCACCACCATGAGTAAACCAAGGTAATGCTCGCATTTTCTCCAAAAACTCTAAGCCAATGAATCCTCAGTGCTCTCCACAGCCATAATTGGTTATGTTTGAATTGTCACCACGATCATCAGAATCCTGAGTCACTAGTGCCACAGACTGGCACTTGACCCTTACTCAGTGTGAGTTTCTTCCCAACAATCCTCTTCTTCCTTACCTTTGGAGAACCAACAGCCTGGCTTGTCCCATTCACTTCCTTTGGCTTGTTTTTAGAACCAACTTGACGCCCTATTTTCTTTTTCATAGGCGAAACTCTAATGTTGCCAAAATCATCAGTAAGAGAAGAACACAGAGCAGAATGAAGTTTCTCACCTTCAGATGAGATAGAAGGGACTGGGGTAATTGCAGCTGATTGAAATGCGTTCTGTGCCCTAGGTAGATCCGAGGAAGAACCCTCGACAACTTTCCGTTTTGTTCCAACAGTCGGCCGGCTCTAGTCCGTGAATCGAACGCCTGGGGTGAGCCGCTTCGGGGTCCGGAAAGAGAAATTTTCTAGCTGCCTGGCGAGCTTGGCGGTGGAGATGCCGAGAAAAGAGAAGGAGAAGCCTGGTGCGGTGAGGGAAAGACTCCCAGTTTGACCAGGATTTTCGGTCAAACTGGGGATCCCTAAAAGACCAGGACTCCCTGATTGACTCAACTCCGCTCTCGGCACCCTAACTCCATGTGTACGCCGCGACTTAGGGTTCAGAAGGTTCAAAGTCACCATTGCTTTCGCAGCGGCAGACATGTCCAGCGAACCGCCACAAGTCTCGTGCTCTAACATACCATAGACCCTGTAAAAACTGACCATTTTGTCATAGCAAAAGAGGACCGGCGTACAGATGCCATCCAATTCAAAAACCTCCAGCGAATAGGCTTGCTTCACCTGAGTTTTGAAGTCATGCCGGATTCAAGCTCGGATCTGCTTCCCACTGCGTATTCTGGACTCGTCCAGGCAGATTATCTCGTCGAGAGTAGAAGAGATATACCCAACAGAGCATTCAGTTTGGAGGCGTGGAGGCAGCCCCATCATATAGACCCAAACCGACAGTCGTTGCATGGGAACATGCTGCACGTCGTTGACGCCATCATTAGTGTTCAGAACGAGATTCAACTTCTCGTAAAACCAAGGTGCTTCCTTGAGGATCCGATCACGGTCGGTTTCCACATCAAAAAAAAAGATGTGTCGATCCCTATCAGCTCAAATAGAGAGCTTACGTTTCAAATCCCACATTCTGGCGATAATGCCGTGAAAAGCTTTCGGATTGATCTCCTGTTTCAAGGAGAGACGGCGTCTAACTGCATAAGACTTCGAGTTGCCGGCGTCAGTGACGCCAAAGGTTGTCTTCCTACACTCCGAGACTGCGAAGGCGGGGGTGAAAGATCTGCTTGCACCATTGTCCATGGAAAAAGGTGTTGCGACATTTCGACTTGGGAAAGAGACAACAACGCCTTAGGTTAATTACTTAACAAAATTTCCTATATAACAAAACTAATCCCAAAATCCACTGTTCATTATCAACATATTGTGCTTCCCCCTTTCCCTATCTCTTAGGTTTTCTCTCAGTGGGTTTGAGAGTCGGTGGAGATATTTTAACCGCCCCTTCAGGGTAGTGCTTCTCTAGGCTCCTCCCAGACTCTGAGGCCTTGTGCCTCTCTATTTCCAGTTTCTCTTTCTCAAATCTTTTAGTTTTTCTTTAATTGTGCTAGCTGTGTTGGTGTCTCCTATTTGGTTACTTGAACTTAACCTTCTATCTCTTGATATGTTGCTTTCTTCCTTCCTCGAATAGTTTATCTTAAGCAGCTCCGGGTTCATTGATTTCATACAAGCCATCCCCTGCCTTCAAGCTCTTCAAATATTGTTATTTATCAGGGTTTTCCCAATTCGACATGTGGGCTTTGAACCTATCATTTGAGTTAGGTTTGTTCCTATTTTGAGGACCTGGTCTTTAGATCCAATTTTGGATCTGTTATGTTTGTTCTTTGTTCTGTTGATGGTGGCTTTTGTGCTATTGGAGTTCGGTGAAGTCGTAGAGAATTTGTGCTTGTACTGTTGGTCAAGGTTGTAGGTCTTGCAGTTTCGAGTGTTCAAGATTAAGGGTGTTTACCGTGGTTGTTGCATCTATCCCGCTCAGTGTTGGCATGGTGTTATCTTCTCCGAAGTAGTTGTTTGTCATGTTGTTACTCGACAGATTATGTGTTGAGCTCACACATTCTATAGAGCACCAAATAGATAGATGAACACAATACCAAGGGAAATGAATCCAAACAGAACAACAACCCAAGAAAAATAGAGAGAATAAGAAGACAAGAAGAAGAACACAGGATATACGTGGTTCGGCAATAGCCTACGTCTACGGAGCAGCAGGGAGAATCTTCACTAACAATAGAGGATACAAGAGAGCGAGTAGGGTTACAAACAAAGCCCTAAATCAAACCACACACGCTTTGTTTTTCACACACTCCTATACAAACATACAATGCTCTGTATATATACTCTCACTAAAAACCTAACTTACTCGCCAGGAACACTGTTCCTCGCCAGAGACTACCAAGCTTCTTACGTACGCTACAACATCATCCAAACTTCTAGCATATGACTCATACACCTCACGTGCACCTCACATGGGTCTTCCCAAGCAACCAAACGCGAGCAAGAGTTACGCGAGCAAGCAACAAGAGCAAGTATGAAACCCACATACAATAATCTCCAGCTTGGGTTTCATACGAAGCCTTTTCCATCCATCTCTAACAACTAAAAATTCCCACTGCTCAACCAACTTTTCAAGTATGAAGAATGTGTACCAAGTCCAAGCAATGCTTAAACTTAGCAACACCAACAACCTTCGTCAACATGTCAGCTGGGTTATCTGCAGTACCAACTTTCTTCAACATAATCTTCTTCTACTCAACAATATCACGCACATAATGGAATCTCACATCTATGTGCTTGGTCCTCGAGTGATACCTCTGGTACTTAGCCAAGTGAATAACACTTTGGCTATCACAATGGACCTCCATCTTCTTCTGAAATATGCCCAACTCACTGATGAGACTAGATAACCACAACGCCTCCTTAATGCCTTCAGCAAGCACCATGTACTCTACCTCTGTGGTAGACAAGGCCACTATATCTTGCAAAATAGACCTCCAACTGATTGGTCCATTTGCCATGGTAAACAAATACCTAGTAGTAGACCTTCTTCCATCCAAATCACCAGCATAATCAGAATCAGTGTAACCAACAAGAAGATTACAATCTGCAGAACCCCCTCTCAAAACACAAGCCAATATCTCTAGTCCCATAGAGATATCTAAGTATCCACTTAGCTGCATTCCAATGCTCTCTTCCTGGATTGTGCATGTAGCGATTAACAACACTAACAACTTGAGCAATATCAGGTCTGGAACAGACCATCTCATACATCAATCCAACAATCAAATTAGCATATGGAACATTCTTCATCTCCTTCTTCTCTTCATCAGATTTGGGACACAAATGAGCACTCAGTTTGAAATGGCTCGCCAAAGGAACATTCACAGGTTTGGTAGAACTACAAATGCCAAACTTCTATAGAAGCCTCTCAATGTATTGCTTCTGAGTCAGCCAAACCAGACCATCTTTCCTCTTGCGAGTAATCTCCATCCCAAGGATCTTCTTGGCCTCGCCAAGGTCCTTCATTTCAAACTCCATCTTCATTTGCTCTTTCAGCTTCTCAATCTCTATTACACTCTTTGAAGCAATGAGAATATCATCTACATAGATGGACAAGTAGACGAATGAACCATCACGCAACCTCTTGAAATACACACAATGGTCATACTTACTACGTGTGTACTTTTGTTTCCTCATAAATTCATCAAATCTAAGGTACCATTGTCGCGGTGATTGCTTCAAACCATAAAGAGATTTGTTCAACTTGCACACCAAATTCTTCTTTCCATCATTCTTGAAACCATCAGGTTGAGACATATAAATCTCCTCCTCTAAATCTCCATGTAAGAAGGTTGTCTTCACATCAAGCTGTACCAACTCAAGATCATATTGTGCTACCAGTGCTAGCAACACACGGATAGTACTATGCTTCACAACTGGAGAGAAAATCTCATTGTAGTCTATCCCTTCTTCTTGCGAGTACCCCTTGGCAACCAATCTAGCCTTAACCTTATGCTTTTGCTATTGTCACCAGCATCCTTCTTAGCATAAACCTACTTGCAGCCAATAGCTTTCTTCCCAGTAGGCAACTGAACTAGATCCCAGGTCTTGTTCTTCTCAACGGATCTCATTTCCTTCTTCATTGCCTCATCCCAATCACAACTTTCAGAACTCGCCAGGGCTTCCTTGAAATTTTATGGGGTCTCAGCACAAATAATGGGAAAAGCATATGCAACACAGTTGCTAAACCTTGTAGGTTTCTTGACTTCTCTCCTCTGTCTTCTTGCTGCTATGGATTCAGGATCAGGTACTTGATCTTGTCTTTGCCTTCTAACATGTGCCTGAATATCACCTTGGTTGTGCACATCTTCATCATCCTGGACATCAATCTCTTCATCACTTCCAGAATCAACATCTTCATTCTGGCGAGGAGATACATTCTTAGTGACAACACTGTCCAGCTCCACCTGTTGAACATCTCTATTATTCTCTCCTTCAACAATACCCTTGGCATTAGGGTGAAGCATACTAGCTTCATCAAAGGTAACATCTCTGCTGATCACAAGCTTCTTCAATTCTGGACACCATAACCTGTACCCTTTCACACCACTTCTGAAACCAACAAATATAGCCTTTTTGGCTCTTGCATCCAACTTAGTTTCAGTCACATGAAAGTAAATAGGACAACCAAAGATATGCAAATGATCATAATCATCTACAGGTTTTCCAGACCACACCTCAATAGGTGTTTTCCCATTGATCGCTGAGGATGGCAAACGATTGACCAGGTGACATGCATAGGTGACTGCTTCAGCCCAAAATGCTTTACTCAAGCCAGATTGCTGCAACATACACCTCACCTTCTCCAACAAGGTTCTATTGAGCCTCTCAGCCACTCCATTTTGCTGAGGAGTCCCTGGAACAGTAAAATGCCTCACCATCCCAACCTCTCTGCATACTCTATGAAAAGGATCAGAAGTGTACTCACCACCATTATCTGACCTTAAGGCCTTTATCTTCTTGCTAGTTTGGTTTTCAACCATCTTCTTCCAATCAAGAAAGATGCTCAACACTTCATCCTTGTGTGTCATTGTGTAAACCCAAGACCTCCTCGAGAAGTCATAAACAAAGGTCACAAACCAGTGCTTACCACTCATGGAAGCATTCCTTGTAGGACCCCAAACATCAGAGTGCACATAGTCAAGGATTCCCTTGGTCTGATGCACAGTGGTACCAAACTTCACTTTGTGTTGTTTACTCAAGACACAGAACTCACAAAAATCAATTTTGCAAGTTTTGGCTCCCTTCAAGAGCCCTTGTTTCACCAAACCTTGCATGGCCTTTTCACCAGCATGTCCAAGCCTCATATGCCACAATCTAGTGGCATCATCTGTACAATCTCTAACTGCAGCAACATTGCCAATCACTGTTTCACCTTGTAGTACGTACAAATTGTGGTTTCTATTCCCTTTCATTATCACCAAGGCTCCTTTTGTCACCTTAGTGACACCATTCTCCATAGTGATCTTGTAACTACTAGCTTCCAAGGCACCCAAAGAGATCAGATTGTTGCCAAGCATAGGAACATACCACACATTAGTCAATTCCCTGATTACACCATCATTAAGCTTCAACTTGACTATTCCTTCACCCTTCCTATCATGAGCAAAGTTATCACCCATAAACATGCTTCCGGTGACACTTGCATCCAAAGTGGCAAACCAATCTTGATTAGCACACATGTGCTGAGAGCAACCACTATCCAATAGCCATGAATTAGGTTCATCTACTGATGCAACACAATTGGAAGCTACAGTGAGAAGATAATCAGCTTCCTCACCAGTAGAGGCTACATTTGCATGAGTCCCACTATTCTTGTTTTGCAACTTTGGACATTCATGCTTCCAATGACCTTTTTCACGACAAAAGGCACATTCATCTCTCCTCAAACTCCTTCTGCCTTTGGAATTTCCTCTGGTGCGGGATTGAGACTTCCTCCGGTTGTTGAAACTCTTCTTTTCAACTGCTCTACCTCGAGCTACCAGAGCATCCGATGTAGAGGCACTACTCCTCTTGTCTGCATGCCTAATCTCATGATTCATCAAGGCACTAGACACCTCTTCAAACTTAATAGTCTCTTTCCCATGGAGCAACGTGGTAATCAAATGCTTATATGACTCAGGCAAGAAATTCAACAAAATCAAAGCCTTATCTTCATCTTTGATGTCTTCATCCAAATTAAACAGATCTGCAACTAGCTTATTAAAAGCATCAAGGTGGTGTATCATCTTCGTACCTTCTTTGTACTTAAAGTAGAATAACCTCCTCTTCATATGCAGACGGTTTACAACACTCTTCGACAGACGGTTTATCTTGTTCCAATCGGCATCCGACATCGACTGGGGTTTGTCTTCCAAAGCAATATCAAACTCCTGCTGTGTTAACATATCTCTCACCTCACATTGCCATATTCCAAAGTTGTTTGTACCATCAAATTTCTCCACCTCAAACCTTGCATTCTGAACCGTTGTCTTCGTAACCTTCGAGCTTTCAGCTCCACCAAATGGGTTGACATCATCACTTCTATTGTCTGCCATCTATCTCAATCGGATCTAAGCCTTAA
This sequence comes from Geum urbanum, assembly GCA_946800695.1. Classification (NCBI taxonomy): domain Eukaryota; kingdom Viridiplantae; phylum Streptophyta; class Magnoliopsida; order Rosales; family Rosaceae; genus Geum; species Geum urbanum. The sequence continues at coordinate 2,225,897 of OX327013.1, read as the reverse complement.
GCTCTGATACCACTTGTTGAGCTCACACACTCTATGGAGCACCAAATGGATAGATGAACACAATACAAAGGGAAATGAATCCAAACAGAACAACAACCGAAGAACAATAGAGAGAATAAGAAGACAAGAAGAAGAACACAGGATATACGTGGTTCGGCAATAGCCTACGTCTACGGAGCAGCAGGGAGAATCTTCACTAACAATGGAGGATACAAGAGAGAGAGTAGGGTTACAAACAAAACCCTAAAGCTAACCACACACGCTCTGTTTTTCACACACTCCTATACAAACATACAATGCTCTGTATATATACTCTCACTAAAAACCTAACTTACTCGCCAGGAACACTGTTCCTCGCCAGAGACCACCAAGCTTCTTACGTACGCTACAACATCATCCAAACTTCTAGCATACGACTCATGCACCTCATGTGCACCTCACATGGGTCTTCCCGAGCAACCAAACGCGAGCAAGAGTTACGCGAGCAAGCAACAAGAGCAAGTATGAAACCCACATACAATATTGTGTTGTGTTGTTGGTTGCTTTTCTATTTGTCTGTTTCAGCCCAGGTTTGTGGGTTTAGTTGTTATACTAATTTTGTATTCTAATAAAATGGTCACAAGTCATACAAAAAGAAGTCTACTATTCATTTTCTTGTTCATCTACTGTCTATTCACTTACCCTTTTTTTTACATATTCCAGAAATTCTTAACAAAATCTTTAATACTGTTTACTTAATAAATTTGACTACAATAAAAATTATAATTAGTTTCTTTCTCTCTCTCTCTCTCATCAAAATTTTCAGATTGAGACAGCCTCGCTTCGGTCATCGTTCTCATCTTCTGGCAATGGCACGCCGCCATTGCTTGCCCTCAGCACCTCGACACCACGACTCTTGACCACAACAACTCACAACCTCACCGTCATTGCTGGGCCACCTTCAAGCACTACCGCCGCAAATACTATAGCCGACGATATATGTAAAACTATAGCCGACGAGATAAAAATCTTGTCGGCTATAGTGGAAAAAATGAATTTTTTTAATTTTTTTTAAAAACTCGTCGGCTATAGTACTATAGCCGACGATAATGGATAAAAACCTCATCGGCTATACTATTACCGACAGGTTTTAGCCAGCCGACTTTAGTCGACGACCCTTAAATATTGGTTAAAGTCCGTTGGTTAAAACCTGTCGGTAATAGTATAGCCAACGAGGTTTTTATCCATTATCGTCGGCTATAGTACTATAGCCAACGAGTTTTTTTTAAAAAAAATTCATTTTTTCCACTATAGCCGACGAGATTTTTATCTCGTCGGCTATAGTATTTGTGGCGGTAGTGAAGGAGTTCAAGCCTCATGCACTGGCGCTCTGGGCAGTGCTGCCTCGGCACATAATTGAGGAGTATCTCGACTTTGGTCTTTCTTTGGGAGTGATGACCTAGATGTTAGGTCGAATCGAAGACGTCAACGTTCACTGGCCAAGGTCCACGACGAGCACAGATTTCGTCTATTTTCATCCTCGCTATCCTCAAAGGCCACATAATAGTCAGGTTGAGAAAGGGAGTGGCGCAACGTAGTCGGGAGGGAGAAGCGCTGGTAGAGAGGCGGTTGATCGGCACCAGAATGGTTGGATCAACGATCCGAGTTGGGAAAAGACGACGAGTGTGTGAAATGGGTCTAATATTAGGGTTTTACTCTGAGTGTATTTTTTGTGAAATCAATCCCTAAGTGAAAAACTGATTTTTTTTAAATAAAAGTGAAATTGGATCATGGTCAGATTTAAATTAGGTTAATTTTGATCTAGACAGTGGAGATTAAATGTATAATATTAATTTTTATTTATTTTCTTTTTAATACGAAAATTCAAAAAAAAAATTGTACAATTTAGCCTCAAAATTTCCAAAAATAAATCCTACGTACTCGAAAAGAATTTTTCTAGGGCTTCCGTAAAAGAAGTCAAGACAAAATCAGGCATGAAAATAGTTGACTAGAAAAATCTACTTACAAAATTAATTCTACAATATCAATATATAATCGCATAAGGATAAATTTTGTTTTGGATTGTAATAATCCACATCATCAACCTTAACAAAATTAAGGAGATACAAAGGTTAACCTTTTTAATATTTGTCGAAAAGATGACATATCGATTATTTTATTATTATTATTGAGATATTATTGATCGAGTAACGAATGAATATTGTGCAATGTCGACTCAATTTTATTTTATTGAATTTTATGGTCACATTTTGGCAAATATACTAATGTATATTACCATGAATTAGGCAATGTCGATTTTTTTGTCTTTCATTATCGATGATTTAAACTGTATGAAATAAACGTAATCTTCTTGTCAAATTCTTTTATTATCGGCTATATAAACATATATGTTCCACTACTAACAATGTTGATGAAAAATAAATTTGTTAATTATACCATTGAGATTTGAAATTTGCGTTTTAGGTTTTTAGTTAAGGGTTTGAGGTTTATGGTTTATATATGGTTTATGGTTTTTGAATCTGGGATTGTGTTTTGTGTTTTGCCTTTCGGGAGGTTTCAGATACGGGGATTGAGGTTTGGGGTTTAGGATACGAGATTTGCTGTTTAGGGTTTGAGGTTTAATAGTTAGGGTTTGGGTTTGGGTTTGGGTTTAAGATTTAGGGTTAGTATACTTAGTTTGAAAAAATAATAAAATAATTAATATCATATTTATTATTCACTTGATTCAAGAATTACTGTAGTTGACTAACTTTTTACTTCTATTTATTATTTATTATTTATTGATTTTTTTTGTTTAAATTTACTTAACGGTGTTAGTGTCATGTAGAAGTTTAGATTAAATGAATGTTAAAAAAATTGGTGGTGCACTGAAGATGTTCTCAACATTTTCACCTCTTTTGTTTTTTATGTAATGACGTTTAAATTTCATTGAAAGATAGTAGTAATACAAAGAAAAGAATTTTCAGTGTGATTTCGTGATAGTCCTTTGTGCACCGAGATTCTCTCTCTCTCTCTCTCTCTCTCTCTCTCTCTCTCTCTCTCTCTCTCTCTCTCTCTCTCTCTCTCTCTCTCTCTCTCTCTCTCTCGGTGATATTTTTCCCTTTTTTCAAAACTCCCTTTCGTCCAAACCCTAGCCGCCGATACACCTTTTCTCTTTGATTTCTTTTCCTACTTATTTGATCTTTGTTTCAACACAATTTTCTTATTCTCCTCTCTATTCTTTATCCTCCAGTAGGCTTGCATGTCGCTCTCGATGACTGAAGGCAGCGTCAGAGCTCCCGAGGAGGAGGAGGTCGACCCGCAACATTTGGTAGCCAGGTTTGAGGAGGTCGACCTCGCCTTCACAGATGACGACGATGAGGATGAGTGGGTCTATGCTGTCACCTGCATCTTCTCTCTCAAAGATCTTGCACCAGAGAAGGTGTAATATTTTAAGGTCTGAATGACCGGACTTTGACGTGATTCCTTCAGTTTTGACAAGATTGGGTTCACTCAGGTGGCGGCCGATCGGTTCGTGTACAAATTTCAATCAGTGTGCGATCGATATAGGGAAATCTAGAGTGGTCCGTGATTTTTCAATCATCAACTATCATTATCAAGGCGTTCAATAAGATGTCCGACCCGTTGTGGGTGGCGGCGAATCGTGGGCGGACATGGGTGGTGGTGTAACCGGCTATGGGTAGGTTGACTGCGGGAGCTCTCAAGAAAAAGTGGTGCCGACGGATTGGAAATTTCATCAGTGAGTTTTTGGATTTTGACCAATTTATGCTACATCAATTATCAAAGATGAAGATCCGGGTGAAGCTTGATTTCAATCAGTCTTTGGTGGTAAGAAAGTGATTTCATTTATCTAATGCTTATTTTATGAATGCAATATTGATGTATGGGAGGCTTAGGGGTTTTTGTCCAGAGTGTGATTCCTTTTTGCATAGTTCAGAAGGTTGTGTAGTTGATGGTGAGGAGGTGGTTCCGATAAGGAATAATGGTGATTCTATAGCTGAGCAAGTTCGGATGGATGGCATGGTTGAGGTGAAGCTGTGGTGGCGACTTATGGCCAATGTTGGGAATATGGTCGGATTCAAGGAGTGTCACAAGGGCCTTCAATTTTCTGTAATTGTGGAAATGTGGTACATAGTTTTTGGGGATCAGTTGGTTGTAGGAGTTCTTCACTGTCTATGATGGGGTTGCTTCAAGCAGTACACGACTTTGGGAAAATGCAACAAGTAAATGGCCGATGGGTGGAGGTGACATCAAAGCCTCCTTCACCAGTCACAGATGTGATACAAGCTAGTGAAAAAGTGGTGATGGAGAAGGTCCTTGAGGGTGGTTTGACCGTGGGGACTTCAATTCAGGGTAACTCTCTCTTTGAGGCTACTAACTCAGTTGTTCTTTTGCTGGTAGAACCTTCAGGTTACATTCCAGTGTCAGGACCTTCAGGTCCTGAGATGCGAGATGTGGAGCCATAGATGGCCGCATTTGGCATGCCAAATCCTTATATTATGACACTAGTAGGTGCTACTGTTATGTCAGCAGGTGGTACTGTCATGTCCACTAGGGTTTCTAAGCCAACAGCTGGGGCTCATGAGCCTCATGTTCAGGCTTCTGAGCCTCCAGTTTTGGATCATGGGCCGCCAACAGGAGCTTCGGGACACTAGTGGCCCTAAAAAGGGTCATGATGAAACAAATGGAGGTGCGAGCTACTATACCAATGCCAACTAGGATTGAGATTCGTGGACCTTCTTTGTCCATGGAGATATTTTATAGTGCCTCCTCAGGTAAAGGGGGCCCAAACCGTCGTTTGGAAGAAAAGAAGAATAGGCCTAAACTAGGCCATATTCATGGTACAAGCAAGATGAAATCACCTAATAAGAAGCCTATGGTTTTCCCAGCCGATATGAATAAGGAAGAGCTAAGGCAAGCTGCAACAAAGTAGAAATGGTGCTTAGATAGTTAAGGAGTGGTGCGCCCAAATTTTTTAGTTCAATGTTAATCTGGTTTGTTTTATCTAGGCTTTGAAACTAATCATGGTTTATATTAGTAAAATACTAAGGGTTTCGCTTTATCTAGTTGGGTAATCTGGTGAAACTCTGTATAATCTTTTATTGTTAACTTGCCACGAAAAAAGTTCTCCACCCAAGTCATATCTCTCATCTCTCTTATTCATTCTTCTCACTTACTCAGCCCCCAACTTATTTTTTCTCGACATAAAACCTTCATCACACTCTCAAGTTAGACACCCAAAAACACTCACTACATCCAGACGAACAAGTTTTTCTTCAAATCGAAGACCGACACTGAATTCGAGGCCCAACTCTGCAGCAATCCAAATATGATATCGTGGTGCGTTTCACGAATTATTCAGTTTAAGTTTTGTAAGTTCATTATTGTTATTCAGACATGGGTTGTGCCACATATATATCATCTCTCATAAGTTTTACTATTTGATTCAAGTGAAAGGAACCAAATGTTGAACACTCCACAAAGAAACACAACAAAAGCTTAAAATTTCTCTTAAACTGAGTGTCCTTAATCTTGAACAATCAGCTTAAGAGATAATATTAGGTTTTTGGTTGACGTTCCTATCACAAATGGAAACCTCCGATGCCAATTTTGTTAAAGCCTCAAGTCTGCTAACCAATACATTCCTTTCCATATCGACACCCTCGAGACATCAATTTATCTCACACAATCAATCATGTGAAAATACTCTCTGCTTCTATCTCTATTTCAGGTATTGGTCTATGGCAAAGCTTAGTCTAGACCAACAATTCTCGACAGACCTTCAGTGCTCAGTGCTCTAACTACTACAATGATGTGAAATGTCTTTCAATTTTTTAGTTGGTTTAATACGAGAACTTCTCTATTGAAGACACTTATAATGAGACTTGATGAGTACCTTTTAATTAATTATTGTAAGAGCCACTTTTCAATAATATTTTTACAAAGTTGACAGTTAGATGTTTAGATATTGATGAGTAGATCATTTATATAAATTTTCGTCCAAATTGAAGATCGTTATAAGGTATCGAACAAGATTAAATCAATAAACGAACCAAAACCGTCAAACATACATTGTTCATGTTCATAAGTAATAAATCTTGATTATAAATGACTTAAAAATTGTTCATTTTAGTAAAATTTTGCATGAGTGATATACTCATCATTATTTATCTAACTAAAGATAAATTTGCCAAAATATAAAGAAAAAGTGGGTCTAATGAGAAGATACTCACCCCAAATCCTCATTATAAAGGTCCTCAATGATTAATTCAGTGCAACAATAGTTGGGTGATTTCCAGAAATTCCACCCCAAGTCTGTAAAAAAGAAGCAGAGAATAGCTACCAAGTGGCAGTGCCCACCATCTGGTAGGCTCAAGATTAATACGGATGGTTCATTTGATGTAAGTTCGGGTTCTGGAGGTATTGGTGTGATTATGCAGAATGACCAAGGTGTCGGCATCGCTGCATTGACTAGACCTATTGTTCATGCCTTCTCGGCACTTCATATGGAAGCTGAGGCGTGTAAAGCTGGTATTTTACTTGGTATCCACCAAGGTTGGATAGAAATAGATATTGAGAGCGATTGCGTCACTTTAGTGGAAACCTTGCAAAGTAAATAGAAGAATTTATCGGAGATAGGGTGAGTAGTGGAGGATTGTCGAGGCTATTTAGAGTCTTTCCAGTTAGTCATTGTTCATCATATTTTTTGGGAAGCAAACACTGTTGCTAATATATTAGCTCAAGTTGCTAGGAGTGGTCTTGATGAGTTGTGATTAGGTGAGACTCATGCATTATTCAGGATGTTCTCATCGAGGATATTTTTTCAGTTCCTTTTGCAGCCCGATGTATAGGCCTTGTGTCCCCCTCAGTGAAAATTTGTAATTCAGTTATTATTAATAATATCTGGCGTGGGGATAAGTCGCCTAACATGACACTTGTCTAGGTTCCAAACCCCGTTGACTTTCAAAAAACTAAATCCAAATATCTAAATATATGTTTGGTTCTCTAAGCAAAATATATTTATCGCATTGATTTACGTCAAATCGAGTGTGACTTAATTCCTTAATATAAATTCTAGTATTCACATAGACCAAATTATTCTGTAGACTATTTTGATATTGCAATGTATACAATTTTTATATAATCAATTCATTTGTATATACACATTGGTGTGGATATAAGAATTAAATATAATTCGTAACACTAAAATTAAAATTAAAATATTTGACATAAGTTTGAGTATTTAAATATCACATAGTGGAAGTTTTATACGTAAATAAATTAACCTTATTTTATTTCAAAAAATTAACCTTATTTACTGTAATTTGTGAGTGAAAAAACTGTAAACCATGATAGTAGACAATGTAACAATATAATAGTATACACATTTGACAATACCCATACGGTCATACGTTACATGATATGTGACATGGAGATGAGTACAAATTTGGATACGTGGAAGCGATAATACGATTTAAATAACGAATATAGTTTACATCCACATTGTTAGTATAAAAATATACGTTTATATATAACTAATTAAAAGTTTAACCACAAATACTTGATTTCATACAGTTTGATTGGTTAAATTATCGATAATGAAAAATATCAATTTGGTATTAAAAAATGACTATACACCCATAGCATTATAGTAATACCCGACTTTTTAATAACAATAATACCAATAGTATAATATGACACTGAGTTCAACTAACAACAAAAAAAAATTTCGGGTGCTACCAACAAAAATAGACGAGCATGCTAAATGAGAGAGAGAGAGAGAGAGAGAGAGTTTTATTATTTTTACTGTGGTAAAATATTTGGGTCAGATCTTATTAATTAACATTTATGTAAGGGAAGTAATATTTTGACTCCCCTTTTACTCTTACAATTACTACTTGCACTCCTTTTTGTATTTAATTAGTTTCCAAATTGTATAATCTTATCTACTCCACTTTTATCCCTCAATTGTTTTCATTTTCTTATGTTCTTATTTTATTTTTCGATTCTTACATTTTCTTTGAAATTGGTAAGTCTTCTTTGTCAAACTTTCATTATATCACAAAAACAAAAATTTATAATACATTTGAGCTACAAACTCACTATAAATTTTCAACTAACATACACATCATCAAAGTATTTGGCCGTCTCTAGACGTAAGAGTCATGTCCCCATATCCCAAAGGCAGCTTCACGAATTGTTGATGCCACACAAAGATCAAAGATCAAGCGCAAACTATTGCTAATATAGTATCAGAGTAACAACAATGTATAAAGAATTGAAAGATATAGTCATATTGAAAAACAAAAAACATGAAGGGGTACGGTAAAAATGAAATAGAAAAGATTATATAATTTGAAAATCACTTAAAACCCAAAAGGGAGTGCAAATAGTGATTATGAGAGTAGTGGGGAGTCCCAATATCAGCTTCCTTATGTAAAGGTGTTAACATTTCTATTAGTACATATGCATGACACATGATCGATTGGTACAAGTGCATCTGGTCCACTGAAGAATTTTCTTTTAAATTGATCTAAATTTCTGACCACATTTTACATAATTTTGTTATTTCATTGCTTATTATCATTTGAGACTTTTGGGGGTAAGTACCCACAGTTCATAACCTTTTATGTTGTCACATTAATTAGATCAAGTATATGGTGCTTACTTCGAGATTATTCAGACTTGACATCAGGACCGGTCCTGCATAATTAGAGACCTGATGCGAAAATTAAAATGTGGCCCTAATTTTTATTTTCTTCGTATTATTATGTTTTCATATCATGAAATCAATTCAACATCAAACTTCCAATATATTTAAACTCATAAATCACATGATTCACATACATTCGTATAATTAATCATAACAAGAACAAAACATTGAATTGAAAGAACATCTACGAAAAAAATAAAAATAATCAGAAAGAACTAATAAGCTTACATTTGAGAATCAATTAGATACTTGAAAGATGGTCGATATTGAATTGTGGATAGAGTAGTAGAGTACAAACAAAATTGGGAAAGATTGATAGAATGATTGTTTGATAGGGCTTTTTTTTTTCTATTGTAGAAAATGGAATAGTTGTTCGCTAGCAAATAGGGTTTAGGAAGAGGGGAAGACGTGACTATGAAGAAAAAAGAATACGTGAATGTAGAGTGAGAAGAAGAAAAAAATCGCAAACAAAAAAGTAGAAAAACTAAATGAAAAAACGGAATGGTGACAAAGATATTAGGGAAAGAAATTGGAAAAAAAACAAGGAAAAGAAAGAAAAAAAAGGGGGAGGCGAGAATCAAACCTGGTTGGAGAAACCAATAATAAAAAGACTTAACCACCTAAGCTAAGTCCTTAGCTGATAATAGCAAAAAATATTATTTATAAGATACTTTCTCTGATATAATTTATTTTTAAGATCTCCGAAAATCAGAAGCCCAATGCGGTCCAAGGGCCGCCCCTTCTTGACATACAGAGTGTTTGGAAAGAAAAAGACATCCTATAATGAAATTGGCTTATCTGTGCTTTGCATTCTTGAGCTGAACACCATTCACACCATGGCAAAGATGAATTTGTTTTTTGAAGTAAGGCAAAGATGGACTTTTTTTTCAAGTAAGGCAAAAAACCGTAAGTACAATTAGCTAACCCTTTTCTTTATTTATTATTATTTATATCTTGCTGTTAATTTGTGTTATGCATGTAAACAAAATAAAGAATGGAGATCACATGCTCGAATCTCATCGTACATCAAAATTTTCTATCAATATATTAAAAAAAACACTAGGATCGAAAGATGCTAGACCAGTTTCTTCGTGCTCGGCCGACGACCATAGCGCCTGCAACGGACTTGGGACTTGAGGTCGCAATGGTGGTGAATAATGGGAGTTGTGGTGGCTGGCTTAATTTGGTCTGAATTTTGAGCTATTTAGTTTCGGCCAACGGGCTGGATTGATGGTGATGCTTCAGTTGCAGGTGAAGCTTGGCCGACTTTGGTACAAAGCTGATTTCTAAATAATGGTCAATACTATTGTGTGGTGTACGTGACAGCGGTCTACGACGCGGCGGTGCAACGGGAAAGTGTTGTCAGCAGCAACGACGCTAGAGGTCTGGTTTCTGAGGTTGGGATGATGCTTGGGTTTGGCATGACAAGTTTTGGGCCTGGTGGTACTAGGCCTAGGCCATGGCTCTTAATTTTTGACTGCTTTTAGATTTAATTTATTAGGGGTGGTCACGGGAAGGGCGGATCAGGTCTATTTTGGTCATCTATATCCCTATTTTAAATGGGACAGGACAAGATTGAGCATTTTAAAAGTCTATGACTATCGTCTCGAAACTCGAATGCGACAAGATGGGATGAGACGGGTCGGGTCTAATTTCGGGCCCAATTAAAATGAGCATTTAACAAACTATTTAACAACAAAAAATCGAATGAGATAGGACGAATCGAATTTTGGACTCAATGTAAGATAAACATAAAACCTAGAAGTATACAACTACACAAAGTAATATCATTTTACTGTAATTAATGTTTAATTAAGAGCAATAAAACTACAAGTAATTTTATTTCATGTTTAATTGATTAATTTAGTTCATATTATAAGTAGCATAATACTTTGCTCGTTGTAGATTAATTTTTTTTGGTTGAATATTGTTAAGTGTTTGATAATTTAATATGTCCACTTTTAATAAAATAATAATAAAAATAGACAAAACATATTATGAGGGACAGGACGGGTCGATCAAGATTTAAAAATCAAGACTCGATCTTGTTCCTAAAAAACGAGACGGGTCGGAACGGGTTGAAATAATAAAAATATTAATTTTTGTCCCATCCCGTCCTTAACAGGATTAGAACTGAATCGGATCGAGTTCGAGATTTGCGATATTCGTACACAGCACTATAATTTAGTGCAGGTGGGTTAGGTCGTTAGGAGTCCTTATGGACTCGGCCCATTTTTCTAGTTTTTCAAGTATTTTAACGGACTTGACCTTATTTCATAAAACAAAAAATAAAAAAACGGATTTGACCCGAGATGGGTATTTGGTTACTACCTTCCTAGTTTTCTAGTGGCCAGTGCCTTAGTCGAGATAATGATGCGCCATTTCTTAGGTCGGTCTTGATTGTTCTTAAGTGGAAAGGGATAGTTTAGAAATTGTTGATTGTATCTTGCTAAAGATTATAAAAGCAATTATGTGTTTTTCGTCAAAAAAGGTTGCCTATTTCACTATTAGTTTATACAAATATTCAGTAAATTATACATACAAGTTTAGACGGTCATTGAAAGGGAAAAAATGCTTTATATTTATGAATCAAATACCAGGTTTGCACGTAGTCACATACATAACATATGTTGGCAGTTTTAAGTGTTGTATTTAGGTACGTGCATAACATAATGTTCCTTTTTTTAATATAGGTATAAACATACCAAGAACTTGTTCCTGTAAACAATATTTCTGCAAGTGTAGTGGACATAGTAAGGAAGTCAAATAGAGTAAAAACCTAGAGAGAAAAACTTTCGTGCGCCGCCTGATAAACAAAAAACGTTTTGAAGCTTTCACTCGTCCGGCGACCCCTGATTTGTCGGCGGTGGCCCTCTGGCCTCGTCGACACGGGCTTTGGTGTGCAGCCAGACGGGTAAAGTTCTCCGCCCTGGTGATGGGTATCGGAGGAGTTTGGAGTTCCAGATGCGGCATTGGGTGCTTTGAGGTTCCGGCTGGTTGCATCGAGGTCTGTCGAGTGTAACAGTGGAGGGAATGTGGTGAGGGGAGGCAACGAGTCTCGCCACGGTGGTCTCAGAACCTCCTGGATTGAGTGTCGAAGACAACGGGTAGTACAGTGACCAAGCTCAGAGCCCTTCAGATATCGGCATCGAGGGCTCGAATGTCGGTGTACTTTGATTTTCATGGGGAATGTGTCCATGGTGGGGTGATAATGAGTCAGTGCTTGGGACTCTATTCTAAGACAGTGGTTGGTGGGCAACCAAGGAGGGGAGGCGGCGCAGGAAGCGGTGTGTGAATCAGAGAGGGGAGGGTGGTGACTATCGTGGGCTAGAGTGCCACAAGTTTGCATTTTGGGCTGGGCCTTAATACGAGAATGTATTTAGCATGCACTAATAAAAGTTTGGGCTTGAGCTCAACAGGGCCTGACCCAAACCCTTTTGTTTTTCATTGTTTTCTTTATTGTGTGTTTAGTAATTACTTTAAAAATAAACCTACTCCTGAATGAGGTAGGCAGAAGTGGGCTATGTCTCGAGCTGTGCACCTTTGGTGTCTTGTTTGCTCTAGGTCAGGACGTTCGTTGGTTCATAGCATGGGTGCACCCTCCTAGTTGCAGGATGAAATGTAGTACCGATTGAAGTTTCGTTCGACAGCATAGTAGGAAAGTAGTTTAGAGTGAATCGATGCATCGTCATAGGCATGTTATCTTTCTGCGACTATATCGCCTTATTTGTAAAGCAAGGAGTTTCCAATATTGCACTCTTTGCTAAATGGTGTAGTTTAGAATACTTTGTTATTGAGTCGCCTGATATTATTTTGGGTGTTTCTCTTTGTATGGGGTTTAAGTTTTATATCCCTCCATATATTCTACCATTTCATTAATCGAGACTTAACGGTAACCGTAAGTTGTATTCAAAAAAATATATTTCTGTAAGTATTGTTGAATCAGAAGGTGATCTTAATATTCAAAGAGATTCCATATGTTCAGGTACTTTGCACGACTATTATAAAGCAACATTAATTATGTATCACATACCTTAATATGCAATTATGCACCACTCCATCTTGTCTTATCTTGACCAACACCTCACCCTAAGTAAACATGTTTAACGCACACACATTATGTTATAACAAATGTTTTCTTTCGATCGGAACTTTGAATTTGGAAAGGTGTCATAGACAACCACTACAAGAAAACTGCACTTAGACCACGGACCATTTCCGTCGTCTAAGTGCAGTTTTCCGTCGTCTAAGTACTTGGACGACGGAAACTCCGTCGTCCAAGGTCCGTGCTCCAAGTGATGTCGTCCAAGAACCTGGACGACGGAGACTTAGTGTTTCCGTCGTCCAAGTGAACTTGGACCTCAGAAATTATCCGTGGCCCAGGTGTTCACCTGGACGACGGACACACAAAGTCTCCGTCGTCCAGGTTAACACCTGGGCCACGGATAATGGTAGCAATGTCCGTGGCCCAGGTGTTCACCTGGACGACGGAGACTTAGTGTTTCCGTCGTCCAGGTGAGAACCTGGGCCACGGACATTGCCCGTGTGTCCGTGGCCCAGGTGTTCACTTGGACGACGGAGACTTAGTGTTTCCGTCGTCCAGGTGATCACCTGGGCCACGGACATTGCTACCATTATCCGTGGCCCAGGTGCTCACCTGGACGACGGAAACACAGTGCTTCCGTCGTCCAGGTGAGCACCTGGGCCACGGACATTGCTCGTGTGTCCGTGGCCCAGGTGTTCACCTGGACGACGGAAACACTAATTCTCCGTCGTCCAAGTGAATATTTTATTTTATTTTTTTAAATAAATTGAAATTAAATATTATTAATTTAATTTATTATTAATTTAATTTAAATAATGAAAAATGCTAATGTTAAATAAATAAACTAAATTTTGAATATTAAAATTAATAACTTATATATATAATTATTAAATAATCAAAGTAAATTAATTTGTACATACGAAAAAACTCATAAATTAAAAATTAAAATATTGTTCGGAATGCGTAAAGAAACGAGATAATATACTACGTGCTAGCTAATACACTGGAGGAGCAGATGCGGGGCCGAGTCCTCCGCCTCCAGCCGGGTCGTTGTCGTCGGGGTGTGGGTTCGGAGGAGGTTGACATACTTCTCGATTTTGGTTCATGAGCGCGATGAGTTGGGCTATTTGTGCTTGTTGTTCGTCAAGTCTTTGCCGCATTGACTCATTCTGCTCTTGTGTCCGTCGATTCTCCTCTCGTGCCAGTCGAGCCTCTTGAATGGCTGCTTCGACGGCCGCAGCCTGACTCATTCTCCGCTGCCTCGAACCTCCCGTAGATGATGAGCCGGAGGTCGTCGACAAATCTCGTACCACCCTAGGCCCAAAGTGCCTAACCTCCTTGCCAGCTCTACGACCGTAGACCTCATCCGCGATTGCAATTTGGCTCTCTAAGGATAGAGGAGGCAGGTCTTCCGGCGGCACATCTGGGAACGTAAGCTGAGTGTTGGCCAACTCTTCATGCGCACGCTCTATCGCCCTTGCCTACAAAATTATAATTAATTTATTATAATTTTGTAATCATATTTAAATAATAATTACTATAATTAAAAGCACATATATATATATATATCACTTACCCCGCATTGACTCGCTTCATTATCGAGCCCTGGCGTCACGTACGCGCTTACGCTTGCATCAATAAAAGGGTGTTTGGAACCCTTATCCTTGTGCTCCTTGGCAATTTGAATGAACTGCTTGGCGCCGGTAGTATGGTGTTTCTCCTTCTTCCCCCGGTTGGCTTTGTTGACACCGGAGAATTTCTGTTACACAAGATAATTAAATCATTAAAAAATGAATAACTACAATTTAAATAATTCAATTATTTTAATTGAAATAAAAAAATTAAATTAATACCTTAAATTGTTCATCGGCAAAGTGGTTACACAACCACTCCCACTCATCTTCTCTCTCCCCTTGCAGCTCTACCGGGGGAGGCACGGGACCGACATCTTTGAAGTACGAATGGAGCCTGTACTTCCAATCTTTGTAGATGGAGTTGGCGGTTTGATTGATATGCCTCAACATAGCCGGTGTCGGATCCACGTCAAATTGTTCCTATGAAAAATAAATAGAAAATTATAATCGTATATATTATGAAATTTTGAACCGAGATTAACAATATTATATAATAACTAAATTTAACGTATTACGTACCGAAAGATCTTTGAAGACTTTCGCCTTCTCATGATCCGGCGCCTCCTTCCAAGTAGGGGCAGTGATACGAACCCGGTTACGGATGATTGACCCTATCCCATGCGCCGAGAGACTTGCTAGTTGAGCTGTGGGAGGGCCACCGGTGAATTCGTCGTACGGCAAGTCGATCTTTTTACCGGTCGCCTTGCAAATACGCTCCGCTTTCCCCCCTTTAACGAGACCCCGAGTCCTTTTCGGTTCCGGGTCAGTGGGGGCCCTCCTTTGCCTACGGCGGGCGCTGTACATGATTGATTCGGCGGTGGAGGACGCCTGAGTACTTCCCGTTGAATGGGTACCGGGCGTCGGAGATTGGAAGGGGTCGACGTCATCACCGCTCGAGATGAATGGGGGAGCGGGAATTTCCCCAGAGGGCTCTACGGACGGACCAGATGATCCGTCCGGATTGAGAGCGTCGTTGCCCTCCTGTTGAACCCAACCGACTTAGGCCGCCAACATTCGGAGCATCTCATCTTCAGCCTCCAGTTGGGCTTTCTTCTTGTCGGATGTGATCTTTGGCGGAGCCATTTAAACCTAAGAGTACGGTGTTAAAATACCTACTTACCATAATAATTACAACTTAAAAATTAACGCTAATTAATTAAGTACGTTTAAGATTTAAATAGAGTACACTAGCTTGGCATTTTCGGTCGTTCAATGGACGTGCGACCCGCGCGATAAAGTGTAAATTTTCAATTAATCAGCCTTGGTTAAATCGAAAAACATGGCCAGTTAGGGATAGAGATAACGCGAGAGGCAGGACTAATTTCGACAAAAGTCTTTCTTAGTCCAAATCCTGTCACCAGTCATAACCCGTTTCTAGACACCATGTCCGACATTCGGCCAATTTTTCGAAAATTTACACTCCCTCAAGTCCTTTGCAAACTCCGCCCTCAACCTCGTGTCCATAACTTCACTTAGGTTATGGTGTGCGGTGATGAAATCCACACATCACGAGGGGTTAAGGAGATAAGCAAGGAAAAGAGGCGCCATCTATTCCAAAGAGTGCGACTTAATTACACCAAGCCTATGTACTAAATTTAAATCGAACACGTACTACTAATTTATTTACTAAAAAATACACGTAATTACATGCAATAATTTATTTTCCATTTAGCATGCAATAATTAACCATTTAATTAATTAATAACAATAATTATTTATTTAATTAATTAATAACAATAATTATTTATTTATTTATTTAATAACAACAAATTTACAATTATTCATTTAATTAGGAAACAATAACAATAATTATGATTTAATTAATAAATAACAACAATTAATCATTTATTCAATATTTAAAATTAATTACTAAATTAATTTCTACTAATTAATTATATTTAGAATTTAATTAATTAATAAAATAAAAATTATTTAAATAAGGGAAAAATAGAAATGTACCGAAGCGGAGTTTACGGGAATTTCGCCGGACTTGAGTCGTCGGAGAGGAGGAACCACGCCGGAAAAAATGTCGTCGGAGCGTCGCCGGAGGAGGATCGCCGGAGGAGAGGAGAGGAGAGGAGAGGAGAGGGAGAGGAGGAATGATGAGAAAATGAGGGGGGGGGGTGCTGTTCTATTTATAGTGTTTCACTTAGACGACGGAGCACTATTCTCCGTCGTCTAAGTTCACCTGGACGACGGAAACAGTGTTTTCCGTCGTCTAGGTGGCGGTTTAAAAATTTTCAATCGGCGCGTAATTAATCGGCGGGACGTTTTGAACCGCCATGAATTTGGACTTAGACGACGGAGAATGAATTCTCCGTCGTCTAAGTGAAAATTCAAGCGGTGCCGAAAACGGAAGCGGTAAATTGAACCGCCATAATTTTGGACTTGGACGACGGAGATGGTCAGTTTCCGTCGTCCAAGTGAAAATTACATGAAAAAAATAAACAAAAATAAATTTGAACCGCCATGGTTTTTGAACCTGGACGACGGATATGGTCATTATCCGTCGTCCAGGTTCAAATTACGTAAAAAAAAATTTTAAAAATAATTCGCTAGGAATTTAGCGATCTGTCATTCGAGTGAAATAGTCGTACAATATCGATGAACGCATCGTGTATATAAACAGTTAAATTTGAACCGACTTTTAATTTTACGTATTGAAACATGTTAAGTATCGACTAATCTTTACAACTTAAGTGTTCATGAGTAGACGCTCATTTGCAGCAGAGTATTAACGAAATTGAATTTGGACAAAACAACCGTTGGATATGTTCGTCGTAACATAATATATAATTGTCTTCAAAGGATCATAAAATAATAAGTTCGGGAAGGGTTTGATCGGCACAGTCAACCGCAAAACCGATAATTTCACAAACCGGAAACGTGGATACTAGGCATTTCGTAACTCCGATTTTCGAACCGTCGAAGCTCACACACCAAGAATTGTTTACTCTAAAGTCTTGATGAAAAGACTTTGCATTGGAAGAAGGTCTAGATGGTCGTTGTCTTAGAAAAAATTACGATATCTGCACCTGGACGACGGAAACACTCATTTCCGTCGTCCAAGTCAGAACCTGGACGACTGAAATGAGTGTTTCCGTCGTCCAGGTGTATAGACCCTGAATTCAGGGGTTAGGGTCTTACTGTTTAGGGTTTAGGGTTTGTGAACTTGGACGACGGAAAATGACCATCTCCGTCGTCCAGGTGTAAAAACCCCGAATTCAGGGGTTAGGGACTTAGGGTTTACGGTTTAGGTCGTCCCCGGTCATTTGTGTGTGCGTTCAATTATTCTGATTCAAAAATATAATTAAAAAATTGATCGATCGATCCGAACTGCTAGATTTAGGGTCCAAGATTTAGCTAGGGTTTTATATGAGATTGAGATTTGGCGCCAAAGGTGAATCTGCAATTAATTTCTCCGTTGTCCAGGATATATAATTAGGATTAATTTCTTACCGTAAACAAGCATCGATCATATATATATATATATATATTACAATAATTACAGTAATTAATTACCAATTAATCTCCCTCGTCGTATGACCGTACTCTTCGTCATAATCATCATCGTCCTCATCCCCGTTAGTCGACGGCTCATCCTCGTCATCGTACTCAACATCGTCCGACGAATAACCTGAGTCCTCGTCCGCGTCCTCTTCCTGCTCGTCTTCTTCATCTACCTCATGGATAATCTCATCTTCAGTTAGATCTGTACAACCATCAGGCATGGGTAACCGTTCACCATCTTGAACCAGGTCCATTATATCGGAGCGGACCATAGAAATATTAGGCTCTTGATAGGCAGGAATGTCTCTTTCTGGTTCAGCAGCATCTTCAGTCGTCGCCGGTGTCCCTTCAATTGTCTCTGTATTCCATATTCCTCGGTGAGAGATATGGTTCACTATTTTCCACCCTTCACCGGCTTTCGGATCGTCGAGATAGAACACCTGCCGAACTAAGGTGGCGAGAGCGAAATGCTCATCCTCATACCAGTGCGAGTTTGTATCGACTGATAATAGTCCCATGTCTTCCTTTGTACGCTTGAACCATCTGCACTTGAATAGGAAAACGTTGACATCATTCCCGTAACATAGCTGAACCACGTATACAATAGCCCCGTAATATAGATCATTGTCTTTCCCAACGGCTACCCCACTGTTTTGTGTTCTTCTTCCTTCGTCTCGGGCCAATGAATGGAACTTTACACCGTTCACAAAACATCCGGGATAAATATAGTGTTTAACCGGCTTCCCTGCTAGCAAGTGCTTTGGCCATGACCACCACCCTCCGTGGTTATCAGATTTTTGCAGATCAATCATCTGCGAAAAAGCCCAAATTAATATAATGGTTTACTTTCTACAAACATGAGCAATATGTATTTAAATAATTAATACCGAGTCGTACGTACGTACCCATTGGAAGAAATAATCAGGAAACTTCTTCTTAACCATTTTCTCAATCCACGCCGAACTCTTGTTTTGATTTAACGCCTGAAGCCTCTCCCTGTATGACATCATGTACGGCTCAACTTCATCACAGTCTCGCAACACTACCCAATGTGCCTCAATAAGTTCTTCCCGTGTTAACGATTCCTTTAATACTCCTCTAAACGGTCGGACGACATTGGTGACGACAGAAAGATTGATGCGGGCACTGAGATCGGAGGCAGTACTGGAAGGGGGTGGATCTTTGAGGTACCTGTTGCAGTAAGTAACACACTCATGCATTAGGTATGTCTCTGCTATGGAGCCATCCGGGGCCGACCTGTTTTTGACGAATGACTTATACTGTCCAAGCTGTCTACAAAATCAAACGTACACATTACATAAGTACATATATATAGCTAGCTGGCTAGTATATATATAATCTCCAGTGGAACAAATTAATTAATTAGTTGTATGTACCTTTCTTGAGGATACATCCAAGTGTACTGGACCGGACCAGAAATGAGCACCTGCTCGGGCAGGTGGATCATTAGGTGAATCATGATGTCAAAGAAAGCAGGGGGGAAAATCCTCTCTAGTTTGCAAATGATGTGCACAATTTGTTGTTGCAATTCCACCACATCTGACTTCTTTAATTCTCTGGCGCATAACCTCTGCCACCACCTGCACAATGCCACTATTGGTTCTACGACGTCCCGAGGCAAGTATGGTCGAATTACCACTGGAATCAGACGTTGCAGCATAACGTGATAGTCATGTGTCTTTAGACCAACAAACTTGTGTTGCACCTCGTCCACTGCTCCAGTTATAGTAGCTGCATACGTAGCCGGATAACGAACGCCCTTAAACCAGTGAAATACAGAACGTCTAAGCGTCGGCTTCACTGTGTAAGGTGCATCTGGCATCTTGTTGTACACTCCTTTCCTATCCCTCCTCAACCACAATGGACGACGTAGATTCATTGATTCCAAATCTTTGCGCGCTTTGGGAGTATCTTTAGTCTTGAACTTAATACCGAGAATTGTTCCCACCACGCTGTCGCACACATTCTTTTCTATGTGCATCGCGTCCAAGTTGTTCCTCAGCTTCAACTTCGACCAGTAAGGGAGTTCAAAGAATATACTCTTGTGATCCCAATAGCTCAGATCATGTGGAGGAATTGGATTGCATTTCTTTACATCCGCGTCATTGCTCAACACACCAAAGTCGAAATAGCTCAACCTCTCTAAAATCTCTTCGCCCGACCAACTACGGGGTTTAGGATTGTTCTCTACCGTACCATCGAAATGAGCTTCATCCTGTCGCCACGGGTGGTCGTGAGGAAGCCATCTACGGTGACCCAAGTAACACACCTTCCCCGCGTGCCAACTAGAGTTCATGTCGTCCAAACATATAGGACATCCATTATATCCTTTTGTCCTGCAGGCTGCCAACATCCCATAAGCTGGAAAATCGCTGATCGTCCACATTACAGCAGCCCTCATCGTGAACATCGTGTCCGTGAATTTGTCATAAGTTGGGACTCCATTTTCCCACAACAGTTTCAGCTCGTCGATCAAAGGTCTGAGGTAGACATCTAAGCACTTCGATGGAGATTTAGGACCTGGAATTAGTACGGTAAGGAAATTAAATTCCTTGTTCATGCACATCCACGGAGGCAAGTTGTACGGCATCAGAATAACTGGCCAAGTGCTGACGGCGGAGCTATTACTTCCCCAAGGATTGAATCCGTCTGTAGATAGGCCGAGTCTAACATTTCTAACCTCTGAAGCAAAGTCTCCAAATTCTATGTCGAAATGTTTGAAACCCTCCTCATCCGCGGCGTGTCGCAGGACATCGTCATCTATTCGCTTTTCTGCGTACCATCGCATCGCCTCTGCTGTGTGTAGCGACATGTACAGGCGCTGCAATCTGGGAATTAAGGGAAAATATCGAACAACTTTCACAGGAATTCTCTTTTTCGAACTCTTCCTATTCAACTGGAATCTGCACTGGCCACATACGGGACAATAGTCCAACTCTTTATACTCTTTGTAAAATAGCACACAATCATTCGGACATGCGTCAATTATCCTGTACTTTAGGCCGAGGCTGGTCAGGATATTTCTAACCTTATAATGAGATTTAGGAAGATTCACTACAACATTTTTGCCCATTACCGGCGAGATCACCGGAGACAAGGCCGGCGACCGGAAAAGTCGCCGGTAATGTTCAACATTACAGGCGACTTAGCCCGTCGCCGGTAATGTCGCCGGAATCTCGCCGGTAATATTGCAAAACATTACCGGCGACTCCAACCGTCGCCGGCAATGTCTAGGGAGACATTACCGGCGATTTTCCGGCGGGAATTTCGCAGGAAATGTCTCCCTAGACATTGCCGGCGACGGTTGGAGTCGCCGGTAATGTTTTGCAACATTACCGGCGAGATTCCGGCGTAAAGTCGCCGGTAATGTATTCATTTCCGGCGACTTACTCCGTCGCCGGCAATGTGTCTTATATTAGATGCCGGATCGGGCAGCTCGATCATTCAATCATTTTGAGCGAAAAAAATCCAGAGAAATCGAAAGAAGGAAAACGTACGCTCTGAAATCGATCATTCGGTATATAGTCAAAATTAAGGCGGGCGTCGAAAACTCGATCACTCGGGAAGCTATATATATAGGTACGTAGGTGTATATATACGTATATGTGGTATATATATACGTGTGTGTGTGTGTTGATCAAATCCAATTCGTGAGATATATATATATATATATATATATATGAAATGTTGTTGATGTACGGTCACCGAAACGAGAAAACAGCTTGTAGTTAATCTTGTGTCTGAATCAATGACTGGTATTATCGTATTGTTATCGGAGCCAGGCTTAACAGAGCCTCCTCCTATATACCCAGTCAAATACGTTTTGAATTGAAAAAAGTTGACTATTACGGTGTCCTTCATTCAGTTGTTGAACTAATTTATGGGAACCGCATGAAAGTGCACTTGTTCAAGTGTAGATGGTTTGATACTAGCCCGGAGAACACAAGGACCGATCAGTACGGAACATTTTCGGTGAATACTGCTACTACCTGGTATGAAGATGACCCTTTCGTTCTTGCCTCATCAGTAAAACAAGTGTTTTACCTGGACGATCTTCTTAACAAAGTCCCGTGGAAGGTGGTTAACCATGTTGCTCATAGAAACATATACAGTGCTGCCACACTTGGTGATACTGCAGATGATGAGGAAGTTACTGCATACCAAGAGCCGAACGCTTTTGACATTCCGGAATCATCTACGATTCGCCTTAATAATGTGAGATCTGGGAGTGTGGTTCGAATTACTGGAGCAGAACTTCTCGATGTTAATCCATATGAAGTTGACGCTGATTCAGATGACGAGGAGCGGCACATATTGCCAGAGGTTACCTATGAAACCG
Source organism: Geum urbanum (assembly GCA_946800695.1). Classification (NCBI taxonomy): domain Eukaryota; kingdom Viridiplantae; phylum Streptophyta; class Magnoliopsida; order Rosales; family Rosaceae; genus Geum; species Geum urbanum. Next base: position 2,203,635 of record OX327013.1, on the reverse strand, counting down.
AGTCAGACTCAAGTGATGAAGATGATTACGATTATCATCCTTAGTACGTTGGAAATTGTAGTCGGAAATTGTTGTCGGAAATATGATGTAGTCGGAAAATGTAGTCGAAATTGTAGACGGAAATTGTAGTCGTTAATCGTACGTAGACGGAAATTGATAATCGAAATTGTAGTCGGAAAATGTAGCCGGACATCGTAGACGGAAATTGTAGTCGTTAATCGTAGACCAACAATTTCATTTAGACATTTAGTTAGAGTAAAACAACTCAAGAACATGACATTATTCTTCTTTGTATATTCTGAATCTTGTACATGATCAATATAGGAATTCAATGAGGATCTGTCATAGACCAATCTATGTTTTCGAATACATAGTTATATCTGTGTATATATTGCAGTAACTTCAAAAGGCACATCAGTTCAACAGAACTGATGCATTGGTTCACATTGGTTCACATTGGTTCACATTGATTCAGTCCCTGAACTGATGCATTGGTTCACATTGTTCAGATCAGTTTCTGAACACAGATGCATTGGTTCACATTGGTTCACATTGATTCAGTAAGAATTAAGATATTCCCAACCCAGAACAATGAAATCTAAATGTAATTGGTTCACATTGGTTCACATTGGTTCACATTGGATTCTCAGCCCTAGATAATGGAAATTGTAGTCGGAAAATGTACGTAGCTGGAAATGGTACGTATACGGAAAATGTAGTCGTTAATCGTACGTATACGGAAATTGATAATCGAAAATGTAGTCGGAAAATGTAGTCGTTAATCGTACGTATACGTATACGGAAATTGATAATCGAAATTTTAGTCAGAAAATGTAGTCGTTAATCGTACGTATACGGAAATTGATAATCGAAAATGTAGTCGGAAAATGTAGTCGTTAATCGTACGTATACGTATACGGAAATTGATAATCGAAATTTTAGTCGGAAAATGTAGTCGTTAATCGTACGTATACGGAAATTGATAATCGAAAATGTAGTCGGAAAATGTAGTCGTTAATCGTACGTATACGTATACGGAAATTGATAATCGAAATTTTAGTCGGAAAATGTAGTCGTTAATCGTACGTATACGGAAATTGATAATCGAAAATGTAGTCGGAAAATGTAGTCGTTAATCGTACGTATACGTATACGGAAATTGATAATCGAAATTTTAGTCGGAAAATGTAGTCGTTAATCGTACGTATACGGAAATTGATAATCGAAATTTTAGTCGGAAAATGTAGCCGGAAATCGTAGACGGAAAATGTTGTCGGATATTCTTCGGGAAATAATGACATTACCAACGAGTTATAAGCAACTCGTTGGTAATGACATTACCCACGAGTTAACTCGTCGTTGGTAATGTCATTACCAACGAGTTGCTTATAACTCGTTGGTAATGTCATTACCAACGAGTTAACTCGTTGGTAATGTCATTACCCACGAGTTGATGTCGTTGGTAATGACATTACCAACGAGTTATAAGCAACTCGCCGGCAATGTTGTCTGGATAGAAACTGGGTGGTCGAGCCCGAGCTTCATTTCTCCTCCTCCTCCTCTCCCTCTCCTCCTCCTTCGGCGAAAACTAGTTCACCTCATCCTCCTCTCCATCTCCTCCGATCCTCTCCCTCACCTCCTCCTCCTCTCCCTCACCTCCTCCTATTTCTCCTCCTCCTCCTCTCCACCGAGTCATCTCCTCTCCTCCTCCGATCCTCTCCTCCTCTCCTCCTCCCCTCCTCCCCTCCTCTCCTCCCCTCACCTCCGTCGCCGGCAAAGCATATCGGACTCCACCATGGCAGGTCCGATCCTCTCTCTCTCCCTCTCTCTCTCTCTCAATTTTTAATTATTTTTTTGCATGTGTATGTGTATGTGTATGTGTATGTGTATGTGTATGTGTATGTGTATGTGTATGTGTATGTGTATGTGTAAATTAATTAGGGTGCTAAGTTGGAAATTAGGGTGATAAGTTATAAATTAGCATGTATGTATATATGTGATGTATATATATATTTAGGTATGTGAAAATGAAGTGATGTATATATATATGTGAAAATTATGTATAAATGTGGTTTGGATGAATATGTGATGTATATATATGTGGAAATTAAACCTAATTAAGATGCATGATATATATATATGTGTGAAAAATGTGGAAAATTAATTAGGGTTTGTGATTTGGATGAATATGTGATGGATAAATTTAATTAAGATGCATGATGTATATATATATACACATCGAATATGTATAGTCGTTAATTTAGGTGATATAGTTGTTAATTAATCGTATAAATGAAGGTGGAAATCGGGATCGGGACGGTTTAGAACCAGAACGGTTTGAAACCGGAACTGTTTGGAACCGGAACGGTTTGAAACCGGAACTGTTTGTAACCGGAACCGTTATGTTACAAATGTTTCCGGTTATAAACAGTTCCGGTTTCTAACGGTTCCGGTTCCAAACCGTTCCGGTTCCGATTTGGTATAGAACCGAAACGGTTTGGAACCGGAACGGTTTGGAACCGGAACTGTTTGTAACCGGAACCTTTATGTTACAAACGTTTCCGGTTACAAACAGTTCCGGTTTCAAACGGTTCCGGTTCCAAACCGTTCCGGTTCCGATTTGTTATAGGATCGGGACGGTTTGGAACCGGAACGGTTTGAAACCGGAACTGTTTGTAACCGGACCCGTTTGTAACATAACGGTTCCGGTTACAAACAGTTCCGGTTTCAAACTGTTCCGGTTCCACACCGTTCCGGTTCCGATTTGTAATTGAACCGAAACGGTTTGGAACCGGAACTTATTGTAACTGGAACCGTTATGTTACAAACGGTTCCGGTTCCAAACAGTTCCGGTTTCAAACGGTTCCGGTTCCAAACCGTTCCGGTTCCGATTTGTTATAGAACCGAAACGGTTTGGAACCGGAACGGTTTGGAACCGGAACTGTTTGTAACCGGAACCGTTATGTTACAAACGGTTCCGGTTACAAACAGTTCCGGTTTCAAACGGTTCCGGTTCCACACCGTTCCGGTTCCGCTTTGTTATTGAACCGAATCCATGACTATTACGATGTCCAGGAGGTTTTGCGGCTAATTGGCTTCGGAGAGGTTCCCGAAATAGTGGAGGGAATAGTAGTCAAGCTTCCTCCTCGCCCGCATTTAGCAACACGCCCAGTGGGCCAATGATGACTGCTCGCACGAGAGCCTTGCTAGAGGCGCGAGCTGAGGAGGAAGCTGCACGATCAAGAGCCGTGGAACCGGAATTCGAGGCTTGAGCCTCAGTCTCTAGACGCTCAATCAGCAGACGTCCCTCCGGTGGCAGAGCCTCAGACGAGCGACAGTCAACGGGGGCATCAGAAACTCCCTCAATCCGAATGCCCCATATTCGGATGGTGCCTACTCCCGTTTCACGGGAATCATCTGAGGCACATGGTGGTGCTGGCGCCTCATCGTCCAGGCCTCGTCTATCTCCGCCGTCCGGTCTCTTCCTACCCGACGAGATTCCTGTCATCCCTGAATTCGATGATAGGGGGATGCCTGTTTATATTGAAGGACGGCCGGATTTCCTGACCGTGGAGGAAGCGTATAACTTCCTCCCGTTCGACCCCGTGTATCTTTGGAGTGTGAGGTGCACCAACCAACAAACGGACGATGCAGGTAAATTTTATTTAACATCAGATTGATTAATTAATTATTACTTAAGACTTGCGATTGGTTCAATTAATGATATCAATTTGTTGACATTGTTTTATTAGGCAATTTCGTTAATGGGACTGGAAAACGGAAAGGGGCTAGAGGCACCTGCACCGGGAAGAGACTTGAGCAGGCCACCGGCGGAAGGAAAACGCCCATAAGGGCCAATGAGGATGGCGAGGTGATCGAGGCATTCGACACCACGCGCAAATATGTCAGCATGGCCGGTGCGATCGTGCGGGACAAGGTCCCAATGCTTTGGCCAGATTGGGAATCTGTGCCTATCTACGTGAAGATGCAAGTGCATAATGCACTCAGTGTGAGTAAAATCGTATTTTCATTACGTAAATTTTACATTTATTAATTAAGTCCACTTAAATATATAATTTTACCTTTTATATATTCATATTGCAGGTGTGGTTTGACGTGGATGAAGTTCTTATTCACACGTGGGTAGAGCGTCAACTACATAATCGGTGATGTGCTTCGACTTATTTGAATATATATCGCGTTAGATTTTTGTTTATCAACTGTTTTAATATCTCTAAATTTTTTTCCTTGTTTTAATATAGGTATAAAGAGTGGAAGAACGAGCTTTCTTCCCATTACACTGTATACAAGGAGCTAGGCCGAGGTTCTACCCCTAGCGAATTCCGGTTTAGGGAGTACGAGTGGCTGTGGCTGATAGCCCACTTCGAGCACCCCAAAGCTCAGGTATGCATCCTTAATATATCTTACAAGCCTAATGTATCGTATCAGATTGAAATAGTGTGAGATCTAATTTTTTTCCATATGTTTATCAAACAAGGCGATTTCGAAGACGAACCGGGCGAATAGATTGAAAAACACCAGGGCCCATCATGCAGGTTCACTCAACTACATGGGTTGGTCGACTAAGGCGCAGCAACAACAAGAAGTGAACCCCTTGGTGTATATTCATCAGAAGTTCTATCCGCAGTGCCCTGACGAAGCGGTAAGTCTTTCGCCTCTCCATGTGTTAATAAAACTATTGTCTCGATATTAATAGATGTTGTTAGTTAATACGTTGTTCATTTTCGCTTTTCAATTAAGCGAGAGTGGAGGAGGTCACCGCAGAAGTAACCATGAGTATAGCTCGGACTAACCATCCTGACTGCTCCGAGGAAGAAGTCACCCAGTATGCCTCTCAGATCGATCCGCTTGATCCCCCGATAGCGGCTCAGATCATGGCAAAAGCGTGCGGGACTGGAAAGAATACCTACTACTGTAGGGGAATGGGCTCGGCGGGCGAAGGAGTATTGAAAACCACTTCACAATACTCTACCGGGTCAAGAAGTTCAACTTCTAGTCGTAACCTCGCGGCGAAGCTTCATAGGACGCAGAGGGAGTTGGAGGAGCAAAAGAGGCAGATGGCCGAGTACCAAATGCAGCAGACACAGGTGCAGGCTCAGATGTACACATGGATGCGGACGAGGTACGAGGCGCAGACTACCGGACAACCCTTCCCCACACCTCCCCCGGTCCCGGTCCCTCCGTTCCCTAGTTATCCACCACCACCACCGCACCAGTCAACGCCAGAGCAAGACCAAGGTAGCCACCGGAATTCAAATGAGTACTTTGATTACTTCGACCCTGACCCGCAAGTTCCTCGACCCTGACCTGTAGTTGTAGTTAATTTTCGTATCGTCGTTGCTATTTGTACTGTACGTTGGACATTTATGTGTACTGTTGAACTTGTATGATTGTACGGTTTATGTCTTTCAATGCAGGTTCTGGAATTGGGCCCAATCCAGAACCGCGTTTTTTTTTCAAAATTTTTTCAGACATTGCCGGCGACATGGACCTCAGTCGCCGGCAATGTCACAAATTCCGGCCACGGCGGCGGAACCATTGCCGGCGACGGCGTCGCCGGTAATGTCGGAGACATCACCGGCGACTCAAGTCGCCGGTGATGTCTCCGACATTACCGGCGACGCCGTTTCCCGTCGCCGGCAATGTTAACACCGGCGGGAGATTTCCGGCGACGTCATTGCCGGCGACTCGTCGCCGGGAATAACATTTCCGGCTAAAAAAAAAGACAAGGCCGGCGACTTCCCGTCGCCGGTAATGTCTCCTTTTCTTGTAGTGATTGTGATCATCAGGAAGCAACTTACATATTTGCTCCTGAATTTCGTCAAAAGCACTCACTGACATTTTGTGCTTCACTTTTATCTTCATTTGCTCCATCACATATTGCAACACATTCTCTCGACATCCAGGGAACACCGGGGTCTGCGCTTCAAGTAGCATCCGGTTGTACTTTTCCATCTCACTGGTGTCAGTGGCCAAGCTAGCTGCGGGGAATGTGTCATCATGCTCATTGGTGGTACTGTAACCTCCGTCTTGGTGTTGGTGTCCGCCATGACTACATCCCGGAAACGCATCATGGACCAAATCTGCAGTTGGGTTGCAAGCTGGGGGTCCGGCACCACTGCCGCTGGATGAGGCACCATGGTAACTGTACCCTGAGCTGAAGTCTGCTGCGCTGAACTCTACTGCTTCACCATGCTCGCTACATGTAGTGTAACTCCACATCATACCATTTTCGTACAAGTGTTGCACCATAACATTAACCTCCGCATACTGACAATTAAGACATTTCTGACACGGACACCTGAAACGTTTCTTTCCCTGACCATGTTCTATCGCAAAATTCACAAATTCGCTAATTCCATCCATATACCGGACATCACATCTATTCTTCAACTTCATCCAACTCTTGTCCATACTGCTACAAAATATTATACTTAATTAATTATTACATATATATATATATTTGTCCATTAATTTACACTCGATCTACATATCGATCCATCAATTACGTACGTATGTACGTAATTTAATCGATCTGTACATATATATATATAGCTAACATCAGCTAACATCCTTGCATGTATATATATATGTACGTACGTTTTCACTAAATACATATTAATTAAGCAAATTTTAACTGCGTACGTACGTACCTGCTGGCCTTCTCGATATCTTTACGTTAATTAAGCTAACTAGCGTGTCAGCGGAGATCCCGGCCTTATCGATCCTGATTCTTCTCGGCCTAGCTAGCTTCTAGCTACCTAGCTCGATCGAGCTCCCTAGCTAGCTTCTCCTTCCCCCTTCTCCTTCAATTATTCTTCAAATGGAATCGATCATGAAGAGATCGAGGCTAGCTAGGAATGAATTCGATCAGTACGTCACTGCCTTATATAATGCTTCACTTAGACGACGGAGGTGTCGGTACGTCGTCTAAGTGGAAGTACGTTTTGTGAACTCGGACGACGGCGTGTCGGTCCGTCCTCCAGGGAATCACCTGGACGACGGAGAATACCATCTCCGTCGTCCAAGTGGTCACCTGGAGGACGGAGAAGACTCCGAGGTCCAGGTGGTCACCTGGACGACGGAGAATACCATATCCGTCGTCCAAGTGACCACCTGGACCTCGGAGTCTTCTCCGTCCTCCAGGTGACCACCTGGACGACGGAGATGGTATTCTCCGTCGTCCAGGTGGTACTTGGACCACGGAGTCTTCTCCGTCGTCTAAGTGTCACTTGGACGACGGAGAATTAGTGTTTCCTTGGTCTAAGTGCTGTTTTCTTGTAGTGAACCTTGAATTTGCAATGCAGCTGTTAAGGGTTTATCAAAAAAAAGATTCTTGGAGGTGTTTACAGAATTAGTGGTATGCTTTATATTCATGCTTTGTTATTTGTTGTTTTCATTCCGGCTTTGTATATATATTGGTGCTCAGATAAAATGTGGTTAACTAATGGTGTTTTTATTCTCATATCTCATACATAAGTTGAACAAAGAACGAAGAACTGAGTTAGGAATTCCTGTAGTGAACGGTGACATCATATATAACTATATATACATAATATATACACACATACCTATAAATATATTATACAGACTATCCAAAGTAGAGTGAAGCTACCTGTTCCACGAATATAACAAGATAACTCGGTCATACTATGCAAACATTATGCTTGTGAATTAATGGGAAATAATTATTCATTTATCGCTACATTCAACTTATTGTCATCTTTTTAATTAATTGTTTATTCAATCTAATGCAGGGGGTGGAGAGTTTTGTACCTCCTGAAATGCATAAGCATCGAAATACTTCGGATAATTTAAGAGGGCGTGAACTGTTTACCAAGAATCACAAGAGATTGTTGAAGGATGCAGAAAGCTCAATCAAAAGGGCGTCTGCTTCTTGTACAGTTATAGGTTCTCTCATTGTTACAATGATGTTTGCTAGAGCTTTCACATTTCCTGGTGGAAATGATGGTGACGAAGGTTATCCCTTGTTTGTAGCTCAAAACTTGTTCATGGTTTTTATAGTTTCAGATATCATATCACTTGCTTCTTCAACAACATCAGTGATTACATTCTTGGGAATCCTGACCTCACGTTATGCAGAAGATGATTTCCTCAAGTCCTTGCCTACAAAGATGATGATCGGCTCGGTCACCCTCTCTTTCGCAATTGCCACAATGATGCTCGCGTTTTATTGTGCATTTATCCTTTTGCTCAAGGGAGATCCATGGATTGTTACTCTAACTATTATGTTTGGTAGTGTTTCGATCATATCATTTGTATGGTTGTTGTTTCCTATACCTGTTCCGATGTTCACGCCTACTTATGGGCGTGGAATATTTGAACGAAAAGTTGAATTTTGAATTCTTTGTCGACATGACATAGTAAGTGCCAAGTTCTGTCCGGATAAAACATGTATATCTATTAATGTGAATTTTAAAATTGTGTGATGCAATACATGAGACTAGCTCTGTTTAATATCCAACACTGCATAACATCTCCTAAAGGATCCACTTTTAAGGAGAAATTTTTTTCTAGCCACGATGGTAAGTTAAGATCTCCAAAATGACGTCGAACGTGTTGTATAGGAGACTAAAGAAGAAATTCCTCTCGAGTGTAGCATCCTTGTACATCACGTTCACAGCTTCCTACGTATACCACATGATAAAATGACCTTTCTGTTATTGCATGCCTTCAGTCTTCATATTCTGAATTTTTAGCAACAAAAGCTACACACAAAAAATACAAAAAAAACAGAGGGCTACATGCCTACATAGCATATACAGCACCTAGAATATCAGAGCATCACATATTAAACTCCAAAATACTACGCTAAAATATTACTCCTTCACTCTAGTTCAATGTTCTTTTATTTCTTTCCCTTCGAAGTTTCAAACGATATCACTTCCAGTATACACAAACAACACACAAGGTAAATTAAATCTAAAACAACAGTGACATATTAACACAGCCACTATTACCTTTAAAAAAAATATCACACACACATTGCTGGCTCCTTAATGCTAAAGAACTAATGAAGAAATAGGGAGCTGAGACTTGATCCTTCGTCTCCTCAGACGCTCAGCAATAATAAAGGCAAGCTCAAGAGATTGGGAGGCATTTAGCCTTGGGTCACAGTGAGTATGGTAGCGAGAGCTAAGGTCGTCGAATGTCACAGTACGTGACCCTCCAATGCATTCGGTCACATTCTGGCCCGTCATCTCTAGATGAACACCTCCTGGGTGGCTTCCTTCTTGGTCATGCACATCAAAGAATGCTCTCACCTCCGCCTGAACAAACAAGATAAAGTTAAGAATTTAAAGCAAGTGAATCAATCATCTCACCTTCTTGTATTAGATATATCTCATTCACACAATCATATTGACATTTAAGCATGCAAACCCCACAATATCAATTATTTACAAAGCAATATCCAACCACCCAAAATAAACAAAATAAGTGAATTATACTTTTGCTTTTTGCAAAGAATATGACCATGACTATCAGGTGATGCAAGATGTGCTTCCAGTCAACTTTTAGAGCATACTCACCAAGGACAGTTACATTTGAAATCTTCTCACTAATAATTAATAGTTCTCTCATATTTGATTTTTCCATGTACACTATGCTACCTAACTAAAAAGCTCTAATCCACCTAACAACAGTGTCCTTTTCCCACCAACCACACTAATTCAATTGGATGAAATGAAGATAGAAGAGAAGAAACTGTCTGTTTCTAGATACTGATATGTAATAGTTGTCCGGTCTCAACAAACTTCTGGATTGTTCAACAATCTGGATATGGAGAAAATTGGCCTACTAATTGTCAGCACTGATTAGTGAAAATGATTAATTTGGTACAGAGAAATATGCCGATTGAGCCAAATAAATTTTAGGTGTGGGTTGGAAGGAAAGCTAGTGCTGTCTTTTTCAAAAATGAATGCTGAGGTGACAAATTATATGGAAACTCATGTAAAGTACAATCAGTTCAGGCAGATTGTAACCAAAAACAAGAAATGCATGGAAACAAACAAACAATTACAATTGTTCAGTGACAATCAATCGTATCAGTGTTCACAAGGTTATAAAGTTTCCTAGTTCAACAAAACATTTCTTACTTAGCCTATCCTGTTGCTCGGAAGCAACATGTATACTTCTTAACCTTTTGCTATTTCAACTTTTCCCTACATCTATTTCATTGTTTATCCAAAAACCGTGTTCAAACATCGTTAAATAATATGCAGTATAAAGAAAAATTACCAACCTATCATTCGAAACACAGAGAACTACAGCCCCCAAATTATAAGACTAGAGCAATCAACATTAGAAGCAAAGAAAACAATGTTGAGATGAGTAGTATACCCTTATGGCATCAAACGGGCGTGTTTTAAGACCACATGGTGCCTTGATGGTGTTTCCATGCATAGGGTCGCTGACCCATGTGACAATTTGTCCTGCCCTTCGGACTGCCCTAATGAGATGAGGAAGTTTCACTCTCATGTTCTCAGCTCCCATTCTTGTGATAATCGTTATCCTCCCTGCTTTATTTTGAGGATTCAAAATCTCGATGAGCTTAACAAGCTCATTTGGATCCATCTTATCACTCACCTGAATAAAGAGCAGTAATCCCAAATTAGCCCCCACCACTATATTTAATTTGCACAAGAATGTATTGCACATCAAAATATTAAAAAAAACATTCATCAAAATCATTTGCACAAGGGTTGCAAGACGCACATTACCATCTGGTTTATCAGAGTTGAATGTAATACAATTCAAAATAGCTGTAGCATCTATTCAGCAGTAAATGTCGGAATAAATTGCACACGCCCTCAGATAAGTTTTAGTAAAGACTTTGAATGAACAAGAAAAATTGTATCACACACACAACATATATTACCTTGATTCCAAGGGGATTAGCAACACCCCTTAGGAACTCAATGTGAGCGCCATCCAGTTGCCTGGTTCGTTCACCTACCCAAAGCATATGGGCAGAGCAATCATAGTAAAGGCCAGAAGTTGAGTCCAACCTAGTGAGCGACTGCTCATAAGGCAAGAGCAAGCACTCGTGGGATGTCCAAAACTCGGTGGTTGTCATTATAGGATGGTCAACTGTGAGCCCTGCCGCAGTCATGAATCCAAGAGCCTCATCAACCCGGTGAGCTAGTTCTCGGTACCTGCCATCCCAAAATCTCAGTAAACTTGTTGTTATAAGGTAACAATATAAATACAAAGAACTAAATCCAAAACATTAGTTGTCTAATACGTTAATAGCTAATAAGATATCCATCGATCTGATTCTTCCTAAGGTAATCAATTATGACGAGACATTAAACCTTTAAAGTTTAAAGGCAAGTGGATTTGGATTATTACACAAAAGAACAAATCAAAACATGATCGCAATAAAAAGATGATCTTTGATGATCTTTGGTAACCACCATCTTCCATCCAAGCACTAACAGTTTCAAACAAATGTGGTCCCAGGTTTCATCCCCAAGCACATGATGATACCGAAAAAAAGAGGTGAAACCGATTTTTAAGTATAAGCATGAAGAATATGCTCACAGACAAATATGTCAGGCAATGAAAATGACACAGAATATACTTACACACCCACTAAAAAAACATCAACAAATTCTACATGGTAAAAAAAGTGAAAAGCTTATTATACCTATCTCCTTGTTCACTCTGCTCAGTGAAATCCAAGTTCCATTGCGTAACTCTCTGCATAGCCGCATAACCTCCCGTTGCGAAAGCCCTCAGAAGATTGAGAGTCGCCGCCGATTGACAGTAAGCCCTGATCAGTCTCTCAGGGTCCGGAGTCCTCGACTTCACATCAAACGCATCTCCATTCACATTGTCCCCTCTGTAACTCGGCAGCTTCACACCGTCCTTCTCCTCAAACGCATCCGATCTCGGCTTCGCAAACTGCCCCGCCATCCTCCCCACCTAAATCAGTAAATCCATATACACTTGGCATCACCGCAATCTTTATATAGAGCCATGAAAACACAATAATAATAATGGTGTTAAAATGTTGCACCTTGATTACGGGCATTTGGCCGCCGAACATGAGAACGACGCCCATCTGGAGAAGGATTCTGAAGGTGTCCCTTATGTTGTTGGCATTGAACTCTTTGAAGCTCTCGGCGCAGTCGCCGCCTTGGAGGAGGAACGCGTTCCCCATGGAGGCCTCGGCGAGCCGCTCTTCCAGGCTACGAGCCTCGCCGGCGAAGACGATCGGCGGGAATGAGTCGAGTGTAGAGAGAACGGAGTCCAGATCCTCCTTGTTAGGATACTCGGGGAGCTGCAGAGCCTTCTTCGTCTTCCACGTGTCCACGCTCCATTTGGCCGGAACCGCCGATGACGCAGCATTGGTCTGCTTCGTCGTGGTCAGAGGCGGAGGAGGAGGTTTGGTGGAGACGGCGGCAGGGTTGTTGTTCTTGGCGGGGTCGGTTGCGTGGACGGCGAGGATTGGACGAGAAGAAGAGAAAGGTTGGTGAGGTTTGGAGGAGGGTAATAGAGACTTGGTCTGAATGATGGAGCTGCTACTGGAGAGAGCCATTGTTATTGTTTTTTGTTGGATTTTTGGTTGTGATGTGAGTCAGGTACTGAATGAGATTGTTGGCGATGAAATCTGAGAATGAGAGACAGAAGAGGAAGAAGGTTTTATAAAGGGAGTGTGTGTTGTGTGTCTTCGTGTCCCTGTGTCTACGACTTTGTGTCTTCGGGGAGACACGGTGGTGGTCTGGTGGGTAGTTGAGAAGTCTGAGACCCGAGAGAGAGAGAGAGAGAGAGAGAGAGAGAGAGAGAGAGAGAGAGAGAAGTGTTTGTTGGATTTGGAGGGTGGTTTTGGAATTCAGAGTTACTGGTTAAAAAGTCAATTACGGGGAAGCCGAGCCGAATTTGTTTCGGCTTTGCCATCAAAAACTTCATAAGAAAAACAAAAAACATTTGTATTGTCACAAACCGGGGAGAAGAAACTGGGAGAAGAAAGAATCACAGTGATTGGAAGGAGAAGTATAAAGTGTTCTTTTATTCATCTTAATAGGCTTATATACAGAGATGTATGGTTTACATGATAGGTACGTAACTATGAAATATTTATATAGACATCCATATAAATATAGTATTTACAACATTTCATCTTGGATGTTTATCTATGAATAATACGGTATTGGACGTGTTTAGTGTTGTCTCGTTAAAAATCTTGTCAGGTAACAAAAATCTAATGGGAGAAAAATAACTTTAATCAAAGGAAAAGAGTACAACGCGTTTATGTTCGAGGTAGCATACTTTAGGATGCTCCCCTTGATGAGAATCTCTCCCTAGTCGTTGCAAGCTTAGGGTAGCATGCATATGGGGGCTTATCGTCAATTTTGAATTCTGTAAAATAAACAAGTTAAAAGTAGTATAATAAAACTACAAATGTTTTTCATCAACAACTTACCATAATTGTTACTATAATATGAAAACATCAAGACATTAGTAAAATACTCTAAAATAAAGGAATAAGAAACATGTGATATCAAAGTTTAATATGGTGTATCTAGCCATAAGTATCAATATCTATATGTATTGATAGATTCATATAGGCTCTTCAAGAGCTCTCATAAATTCATAATTTTGCGAAAAGTTAGAATATGTTGCAACATTATGATCATATTTTTTGAAATCGACTTCATAGTCTAATGATACTACTCATTGATGCAAGTTTGATTTAGTCATATTGTCTATGTAAATGAGTACGTATAAGATCTAGACTCTTATTCCATAAGTGAGTTATAAACTCGTTTAATCATGGAGTTGTCATTCGGGTAATTTGAATCCTCTAAGAATTGTAAATAAGTTGTTGTTTATGATGATACGATGTTTGAAACTTTCTTATGTGTCTTATATCTGCACAATATACCCTCATAACCTGTCATAAGTCTCTCGTCAAGTTCACTTACCTATGTATCACGCAGATAATCACAAAATGGACCCCCTAGACAGTCTATCTCTTTATGCACAAGTGAAGAAGCATTCTTGATTATAAGTCACTGTTTGACAACCTCAGGGCTTATTAGTCAATTACACTACCTTGATTAAAACACTTCCAAAAACTCATATCTTTGTTATCAGATTAGAATACACATGTTACTAATATAACTAAGTATTACAAAGCATTTGAGCAGTTGTTGTAACACACAAAGGCACAGTCTTATGCTCATAATCATGTTTTATTTAGTCAACTAAACCAAATTCCAAGAGAATTGAACAAAATTTGATGTTCTAGTTAATCATGATCCAAATTCTGGATAACCAATAGTAAAATTCAATTCAATTAATTTGGGAAAAGTTGTTACTTATGATGTTTTCAATCCTGAGATGTTCGTCTTGCCCGGACCTATTGTAAGCAGAAATGTCGCCTAATATCAACGGGTATTTCAAACCCTTTTCCAAGTGTCCCAACGCCAGGTTGAGCATCTTACTGGAGACTGATCCGTGGTGCAGCTGCTTCTTGTCACGATTAGGTTTGTTCTTCTCCAATCTTAACTGTTTTCACAATAATGTAAATTAATATTCAATTAATTATTATTCAATAGCCTCTCTTTTTTATATGTTATTTTTCAAGGATCTTCTTTTATAGAACTTGATAGTATCATTCTTTAAAAAAAATTGTGTGTATACCAAATAGAGTGTAATGATGAAAAGCTGCTCATATATTGGGTAAAAAAGACGTTTAACAATGTGGAGGAATATGAACTACGAACCTTAAACTTATCAGACTCAAAGTGCGCTATCAATCACTCTCACTCGTCTTCCCTTCCTTTTTTGAACTCCTTTGGTGTCTTTCCGAGTTTTCCTTGTACGTCTTATGCAATGCGTATTTTCAATCCTTGTAGGTATCGTGAGCGGTCTTGTTTATGTAGTCCACCATCTCCAAACTATGATCATAATTAAAATGTGCCTAACAAAAAAAATTATTTAAAAAAATTAAGAACAATAAACCCTATAATTTGTAATCAATTACGAAAAAAATAAAATAAAATACTATATTACCGTGAGTCTGCGGAACATGTTGAACCTGGCCTCCTTGGGGAGCTCTTCCCAAGAAGGGGCTATCATATGTTTGTGGCCCCTTACAATACCCCCAATCTGATGAACAGTAAAACTAGTCAGCTTCCTTCCTTCAGGGCATCGGGGCACATTGATCTTTTTCTCTCCCATTGTATTTTTTAGGTTCTCGGCTTTGCTTTCATTGCAAATTCTTCGAGTGCGTTTGGGGGTGGAAGTGAAGGGTCCCTCCTGTTTCTTTTTCGTCGTCTCGCACTAACGCAAGCAAAATCTTCATCGGGAGATTGAGGCAGTTGTGACAACGTCGAGGCGTCCTAAGCTGGAATCTCTTCACCGACCATATAGTCTATCCCAGCTTCATTGGGAGCATGCAGAATCCTCCCTGCATGCACATTACCCATTTGTCGTGATAGAGATTGATAATACGCATCATTCTCTTCTACTGTGCGCCTCTTCGACATCTTAACGGTCTACAACAAAAACTAAACATCAACCATTTTGTCCAAAATCTATATATACCAAACTCTCCATAACTTGCATCAACCAATTCAAAACGGTCCAAAACGACAAAACCATTCCTAATTAACCATATGACAACATTAATACATATTGTCAAATAATACTACAACACACATACTTCAAAACATATATATCATCACTACCACAGTCCATCACCACCACTGTCCTAACTAACATCATCACCATAGCCCTAATCAACAATAATCAACATTACATTACCCTAATCAACAATAATCAACATAACAATTCCCTAATCAATAATAATCAACAATCAAGTACCCTACTCCATTACCAATCAACAATAATCAACAACTCACATTATAGTTGTCCTTATTACACAAAAACCATTACCAATCAATGTCTTCCTCAACAATAATCATTCCTAGTCATTCCTAATCAACAATCCATTACCAATCAACATTAATCAACAATAATCATTCCAAATCAACAATCCGAAACCACAACCATAATCTGAAATTGCAGGGGAGAGAGAGAGGAGAGACAGAGAGAGTATAACCAGAATGGCGGCACGGCGGTTATGAGAGAGAGAGAGGAACGACGGCACGAGCCCAAGGCGGCGGTAATGAGGTACGGACGAGGCAGGGACGAGCCCAATACGGCAATGATGAGGTATGGCCGAGGCGGGGGTGGAGTCAGTGGTGAGGGGGGAGCGACGTTGGCGTCGGTGGGTTGGAGGCATCGTCGGCGTCGTAGTTTTCCAGAAATCGATTTAAGGAGGGATTTAGGGATTTAGGGAGTTCGACAGAATATAAGGGGAAATGATCGAACTGAAAATCTTATTAAATCTACTTAGGCGACGAACGAATACTTTTTTTCATCTAAGTGGTTTTAAAACACTTAGACGACGAAATTGTTTGGTTCGTCGCCTAAATAATTTTTAAAATTTTGCTGAAAAATTTGGAGGGTATATTTGACCCACCAAATAATTGACTTTAAACGACGGAACATATACATTTCATCGGCTAAGATCCCACTTAGGCGACGAGTCTACAATGTTTCGTTGCCTAAGTATATATTTTCTTTATTTTGGGAGAAAAATCATAATTTAAATATTGAGGATACATGCATACAAATTATAAAAAAGCAACAGTTAGATATAACTGTGGTATTAATATGACATTGAAGAAAAAAATTGAAGTCATTTTTAATTTGGAATGTGTTCGTATTCGATCAATGTAGTTTTGCGAATATTGACTACAATTTAAAAAATGGAAAGGGTTGTAAATTTTTAATCGTAAAATTATTTCCAACATTACGAGCAATATATATTTACACTTATGTCGATATTTTATATACCAATTAGATATAAATTATTAAATTTTTTACATAATAAGTATATTAACGAAGTTCGTTAAGGGTTTGATCAACGTAATCAAGCACATCGTCATTTCGGTCAAAGTAGTACTAAGATGACGAAAGTCAACAACTTTCGTCGTCTTAGTACTCTTCAGTCGACAAAACACATTATTTCATCGTCTAATATTTTCAGGTTTTAGGAAAAAGGGTTTAGGGTTTACTACTTTAGGGTTTAGTGCACTTAGTCAACAAAATACTATTTCGTCGTATAAGGTTTACTTAGAAGACGAAACATTTCGGTTTCTTCGTCTAAGCAGACTTCTTTAACTTGTGATCCTCCTTTCGTTTATTCCAATATCATTCCTGTAAGACTAAGTCATATTAAAAAATACTCTAAATTCGTATGCGTACACATTCCAGTATCATCGATCAATCAAATTTGTTTGCTTACAAATTAATTAATTAAGTTTGATCTTGATCTAATTCTCTTTATCAATTAACTAGTTATAATTAAGTATTACATATGTATATCAATCACTTTCATCATCATATTCTTCATCAATGTCTTCCTCCTCACTCTGAACAGGTTCGTGATCCTCATAATCATATTCTCCATCATCATATACGACGAAATCTTTATCCTCCAGCGCCTCTTCAGAGGCATAAATATTGTCTAGGTCCTTGATCTCCTTTTTAGTAAGATCCGTATCATCATCAGGTTTCGGTAAGATTTCGTTAAATTAAATCAGTTGCCTTGTATTGAGGATGACAAAAGTACTAGGCTCTTGATATGCATCGACATTATCCCCTTGAGTGTTTAATGCTGACGTCCCTTCAAGTGTTGCAGCACTCCATATTCCTCGGTGATACATATTGTAGAATATTTTCCAACCTCTACCCAATTTTGGATCATCCAGATAGAAAACCTGCATGAATGGCTCATCTTCATACCAACTTGAGTTTGTATCGACTGATATAAGGCCTAGATGTTACTTCGTATGCTTGAACCATTTACACTTGAATAGAAGAACTTCTATATCATTCCCATATAGCAGTTGAATGACATTAAGAAGAACCCCATAATATACAACATCACATTGTCCTACCGCGATCCCATTGTTTTGCATTCTTTTTTCTTCATCTCGGTAGACTGAATGAAACTTTACGTCATTGATAAAACATCCGGAGTAAATATAGTATCCAATCGGCTTATGGGCTAAATTATGCTTTTCTCATGATCACCACCCCTCGTGGTCATCCGAATTGTGTAGAAAATTCATCTGCAAAATTGTGAACAAGATATATGAATGTCTATTTAATTAATAAATTCCTACCAAAAATTTGACATAGATTTCCCTAAAACTAAAGAAAACCATAAACCTGCATGCATGCACAAAATAAGGAAAAACATTACGAAAGCACAAACACAAAAAAATCAACATTCGAATTTCTCAACGTCAAATAAAGTAAGCACAAAACCTATAGACGAAGTTTTAACATACTCATTGGAGGAAATAATTAGAAAACCTCTTCTTAACTTGTCTTTCAACCCAGAGATCACTCTTGCTCTGTTCGGATGCCTGAATTGTTGCCCTATAAGCTTTCATGAAGTGGTCGACCTTGTCACAGTCTCGCAACACTACCCAATGGGTTTCATTAAGTTCTGTTTGAGTTAATTTTTCTTTTAATACTCTTTTAAATGGTCGCACAGCATCTGTGATGACTGAAATGTTGTGGCTAACATCTGTATTGGAGGCGGTCTGGACTGAATCTTTGAGGTACATGTTGCAGTATGTTACACACTCATGTATTTGGTATGTTTCAGCTATAGAGGGTTTAGGTCCATCTGGAGTACCTTTATTTTTTATGAACCCTTTGTATTGTCCGAATTGTCTACAACACAATGAGGAAAATTTTATTTCACATTACATGTAAGAAAAAAAATATATATAAATGATGAAAACTGTGTTTAATTAACAAATTTAGTTACATGTAAAAATTATACCTTTAGTAGAGGATACATCCAAGTGTAGTAGACCGGACCAGAAAGCAGCACTTGTTTGGAAAGGTGGACCATGAGGTGAATCATGATATTAAAGAAAGCAGAGGAGAAATCCTCTATAATTTGCAAATTATATGGACAATTTCTTGTTGTAGTTCGAGACCATCAAACCTCTTCAACTCTCTGGCGCATAACCTCTGCCACCATTTGCATAATGCAACTATTGGTTCGTGGATGTTTTTAGGAAAATAAGGTCGAATTACCACTGGAATCAGACGTTGCAACATAACGTGACAGTCACGAGTTTAGACCATAGAACTTATGATCCCCAACATCGACACATCGATATATATTTGCTACATAATTAGACGGATATCGAACACTTTTAAACCAGTTGAATACAGTATCCCTCTATGCAGGCTTCATTGTGTAAGGTGCATCAGGCATCTTGTTGTACAAACATTTTCCATCTCTCTTTAACCACAAGGTATGACCCAAATTGTAAATTTCAAGATCTTTTCGCGCTTTAGGAGTATCTTTAATCTTGAGCTTAATACCGAGAATTGTTCCCACTGCGCTGCGACACACATTCTTTTCTATGTGCATGACATCTAGGTTGTTCTTGAGTTTCAACTTAGATTAGTAAGGTAGGTCCAAGAAAATACTCATGTGGTGGCAATATTTAAGCTCATATGGAGAGTTTAGATTAAGTTTCTTCACATCATCGTCATTGCTCAATACACCGAAATCGAAGCCGATTAACCTCTCAAAAATCTCTTTGCCAGACCACTATCTGGGTTGCGGATTTTTCTCTATTGTCCCATCGAAATCATCCTTATTATTTCACCACAGGTGATCATGAGGAAGCCATCTACGGTGACCGATGTAACACACCTTTCTCGCGTGCCAACTAGCGTTGACATCCTTCAAGCAGACAAGACAAGCTTTGTACCATTTGGTTGTGCAAGATGCCAACATCCCATACACAGAAAAATCGTTGATTGTCCACATTATAGCTGCTCTCATCATGAACATGGTGTTAGTGAACTTGTCATAAGTTAGGACTTCATTTTCCTACAACAGTTTCAACTCGTCAATCAACGGTCTGAGGTACACATCTAAACACTTTCCAGGAGATTTATGACCTGGAATTAGCAGAGTAAGGAAATTAAATTCCTTATTCATACATATCCACGGAGGCAGCTTGTATGACATGAGAATAACTGACCAAGTGCTAACGGCAGCGCTATTAGTACCCCAATGATTGAATCCATCTGTAGAAAGTCTGAGTCTAACATTTCGAATCTCTGCTTCAAAGTCTTGAAATTCCCTGTCGAAATGTTTAAAAGTCTCCCCATCAGCCGGATGTCTGAGCACATCGTTATTTAATCTTTGTCGTCCGCATACCATCTCATTGTCTGTGCTGTGTTTAGAAACAAGTAGAAACGCTGTAGTCTGGGAATCAAGGAAAAATAGTGAAGCACGTTCACGACAACCTTCTTTTTCGAACTCCTTTTATTAGACTTAAATCACCTAGACTTGTTGCATACAGGAAACTAGTCCAAATTTGCATTCTCCTTGTAAAACAGCACACAATCATTTCTTCACGCGTGAATTTGCTTGTACTTTGGACCAAGAGACTTCAAGATCTTTTTTACCTTGTAATGGGAGTCAGAAAGGTTGTGTCCCTTAGGCAGAAAATGACATATATATTGCTAGATATCGTTAAAACCTTCATCCAAGATTTTGTTTTACAATTTGTACAACATTTGAGTCATTATAGAGTGCAAGACATTCAATTCACATCCATCGTACACCGGGGCCTGGGCTTGAAGTAGCATGTTGTTGTACTTATCCATCACAACAGTATCAATGTTTGGAAATGCTACAGGGATTGTATCATAATTAGGATTATCATAACCTCCATCTTTGTGTTGGTGTGTAACATGACTGAATGCTGAAAAAACATCATGCATTGCATCTATAACGAGGTTCCAAGAAGCAGTGTCAGTACTGCTGGATGATGCATCCTGGTAACTGTATCCTGAGCTGAAGTTTGGTGCTGATCTGTAGTCTACTTCTTCAGCGTGCTCACTCCATGTAGTGTAACTCCACATCATGCCGTGCTCATACAAATGTTGAGACATAACATTAACCTCCACATACTGATTGTTAAGATATTTTCTACACGGCCACCTATAACGCTTCTTTCCTTGACCTTGTTGCATCGCAAACATCACAAAGTCATGAATTCCATCCATATACCTCACACCACTTCTATTCGACAACTGTATCCAACTTTTGTCCATATTTCTGTGCAAGTTAAAATAAACATAAAAATTATCGAATGAACCATAATTAGTTAACAAAAATGTCATTCTTACAATATATATTCATCTAGCTAATTACGAAAAAAATCTTCTTAATTATCATTCATAACTTACATTAATTGTATTCATCTACTAATATATATATAACTAAATCATATAATACAATAATATAAACATACATTCACATATTTAAATGCATAAATTAAGAACTAATTTATGTCTAACAATATTTAATCATGAGATTAATCAACACATGCATTTCAAGAAAGGTTAAACAATAATTAGTTAGCTCACAAATAAACAAACTAGCTAGGCTCACATGCTATATATATGCAAACAAAATCTCCGGAATGATTCACCATACGTACGTAATTATATATTTAAAAAAAAACCCGAGAGAATCGAGATAACACCTTTACCGATAATGAGCTAGATAGGTAAACTAGAACTCCGGAGATGAGAAATTAAACCAATGAAATCGAAATTGTGGTCGGAGGAGGTGTTGAGAGGTTTTTGAGAGAAGTTGAGAGATGAGTGAGAGAGAAACTCGATCTGGAAATGGAATCCGAACTAATAATTGAGATTTTCTTAAACGACGAAATATTTCGTCGTTGAAGTATCAAGTTTCGTCGTCTAAAGAAACCAAAAGCGACAAAAATATTTTCGTCATCTAAGTGATATTTTAGACGATGAAACATATATTTTGTCATCTAAATATAAAGCATAGGACGACGAACATTCCTTTTGTCGTTTGGAAACGTAACTTAAACGACAAAAAACATGTTTCGTCGTCTAAAATATCACGTAGACGACGAAACAAAACTTTCATCGTCTAAGAGACCACTTAAAAGATGAATTTTTTTCTATCGTCTACAAATCACTTAGACGACGATTTTTGTCTCTTAGACGACAAAATATAATGTCGTCGTGTTAGTGTTTTCTAGGCGACAAAGCGTTTAAGATTTCGTCGTCTAAGTGATTTTTTCTGGTAGTGAGTTATACTCAAACACTGATATCATTGAAGATTTTGATGATTTTACATATTATAGTATATCCAGTGAACTACTAGTTCATCTATACATCGGATGTAGAGAAATGTACACCCGTTTTGGCCAAAAATATGTTACATAGGTAACATGATACAAGTTCTTCCGAAGCTATCAATAAAAATCTACATCTCTTGGGATAAGAGTTACATTAGCTTTTGTAAGCATCATAGTCAAAGATGATCAATAATAATCTTTGAACATCAAAAGCCGTAATCTCTTGCTTTTATAGCGGTGTACCTAAGCTTCAGGTTTGGTGCGTACATATAGGCTTGACAAATATATCTGATCTATTATGAACTCTAAGTCATATAAGCATATTGAACTTTAGGCCAAAGTGCACTCGAGTTTCGAGTTTTAATATTTAAGATTGTCAGTCCATATGAACAAAATAATTGTAATAAAAATAAATAAATAAATAAATAAATTCATGTAATGCAAGAAAAGAAACTAAATAAAATTAAACATTAGAAATAAACATGAGAACTTCTGGTCTCTTTATTGAAGAAAATAGATAGAGCTTCTGGTCAGCTTAATCCTCAAATATATGATAAATTTATATCATCCTCAAAAGTATAGTTAGAAAGCTTCAAGTTTCGACTAATAAATTACATATTCAATAAAGAGAAAACCCAAATAATATTGAGGAACTTCAATTACTTGTGAGATTGAGAAACATATATTTCATATCGAAAAATGTAAAGGATCTTCTGGTTCATGTAATATAATTAATTGTGAGAACTTCAGATCTCAATCTTTGGTTATTGTATAATCACTCATTCGAATCTTCAAGTTCGACTTTATTATAAGAAAATAGGTTATGAAAATTGGTATTGGAAACTTCATATTTATAATAATTTTACACTCCAAACTTCAGGTTCGAGTAACCAATTTCAGTTCAAGGAACTGCAGGTCCTCCCTTGCATATAACATAGATCTCCAGGTCTATATATTTATTGCAAAATGTTACATCCCTTTTATGGGAGAATGTGATGAACCTATAATGGATACATAAATGATGGTAGATGACCGTTACATCAGTTATAAAACCGTTACGTCAGTTACGTACTCTACATAATATACAATGTAAGCAGGAGTTACAACCATCACATTAATGGTGTACTAAGTATGACTTATACCATTACTAATTGTAGCAAAACCTTGAATGCCCTCAGATCTAGATTTTGTCAATGTTTATTAGGAACTTCAAGTCCCCATTTCTTCCATAAGATTCACAATTCTAGCAATGAATTTGATCTGTCTATTTTGTAGTGAAGCAAAAAAATCTAACCCATGATCTTATGATATATCATATGTATTATCACAGTTGATGACCTACATATTCGGCCAAGAATGTTAACAAATTCATCATATATATGCAACTTAAGCATACAGATGAGATCGATCGGGGAATTATTTGTACTTGAAACTTCAAGTTTAAGATCTCAAAATTAGAACTTCAGGTTCTAATATTGTTGGTAATATGAACTTCTGGTTCAAATACCTATTATACTCAAAATCCCTTATTTGAGGTTCAAGGTGCATCTCAACATCAAGGGCCCAGGACATGTAATTCTTCTCAAAGATGTCAAGGGCGACAAAATTCAATTTTGTCAAGTTTTCTATCTTTTCTTGTAGAAAAGAGAGAAAATATTAAGATCTCAATATCAAAACTTCAAGTTCGAATAGAGTGAACAATGGTTCACATGCACAAAACTTCAAGTTTATACCATGTTATTAGAACTTCAGGTCTAATATCATTTTTGAACTTTAGGTTCATAATCTCGAAACTTTAGGCTCGAGTATTAGGGGTGAAACTTCAGACTCAGTAATATAAACAATTGTAAACCAAAATATGTAAATTACAAACATATTAAATTACTCCATATATTTTGAGTATTAGCAAAAACAAAATTTCTCCTCATCACCTAAAACAAACGAACTCATAGATCAGAGTATTGATCAAAACAAAGATCGATGTTGCACCAAAAACTCTTTGATCATCATCGAGTTACAAAATATAGAGTAGAAGTGTTGATAACGTGTTATAAGCTGAGGAGAAGAGACGTAGAGAGAGAAAAGAACGTATAGAGATGGGGAGGAGAAAGTGTAGAGTTTTCTCTTATTCATCTAAATAGGCCTCTCTATATATATGGAGATATGATTTACATGATATCTACATAACTATTGAGTATTTACATAGACATCCACATAAATATAATATTTACAACATGCATAAAGTTTGATAGCGGAGACTTTTAATTAAGTAGAATATTTAAGTGTTTGGAGAGGAAATCTAACTTTATTCGATGAGTTGTGGTTGTCTTGGTTTGTTCACTCGATGAGTTGTGGTCTCAGTGAAGAGGGCTCCAACTTGATATAGGTGGGTAGTAACCCAAAAGAATATAGTACCTATGGAGGATCAGGCAAGGATGTTTGTACGGTGCAGATTGTAAGGATGTTCTTATTTTGATCATCTCACATTTGATTTCAATAATTTAAACTATTGATGCTATAGATATCCCTTCAAGGAGTAGACCTACAAAATTTCAGCCAATTGGTAATATTTTGGTCATCCAAGATGCTGAAATCTTACAAACAAAGAGGAAGTCGAATAAATGTTGACGATATATAATTGACAAATTAAATGACTAAACGATTTTCGATTGGACTCAAATTTTGTAGGCGACTTAATTGAAGTAATATTTATAGCATAAATAATCTTGATTGTCAAAATTTAATGTTAACAAATTTTTTTTTATAGGAATGTCCTTAACCGAAAAAGACCGTCTAACAAGTACATATGTTGTTTAATTTACTATTATTACAGTTGCACGAAGCACATTCTTGAGCAGTACGTTGTAGACTCGTAGTATTTACATGTCAGGTGGCTGGTGATGAAGATCGGTTAATATAGTAGGAAAATCATGGTTGATATAGGTCTTGGATGAGTACGATGATGATGTGGACTCCGTACTTTTTAAATTAATCGAACGCCACTTATCCAATATGTGATCGTAGAATGTGGAGTTATACATTGTTCTATTATTTTGCAAGATGGCTTACAAACGTTACATTAAAACATTTTTCCCTCAAGATGACGTAGGATCTTTTAAATTATTGTTTAAAATGACACAATGTAATCTCAATAGTTTTATGAGAGGTTACGAGTTCAAATCAATTTAAACTCAATTTATGTGATTCTAGATTTGAAAGAAAACAAAAGCAAAAACACAAAGTGATTTGATAATCAAAATTCTTTCCTTTGCAGGTGTTAATTAGGTTGTATGGAAGTTTCAAAGTGAAGATGCTTCTTACTTAGGAAGCGGAAGCTCTCAAAAGCATGATTCCAAAAATATTCATTTTGAAAATATTTTGAAAACAGGATTTAAAAAATATATTTCTTTTAAAAATTTGATGTTCCATATTGGAAGCGCTAAATTATGTTTCACAAAAAATCATAAGAGAAATTTAATATTATTTATATATAAATCATATTATTATATGAAAACAATCAAATAAGAATTAAATTCTAATAATGTTTTAAGTTACTTATTAAATTCTATTTTTTCATGTATATATAACTAAATTTTTATTATATATTCGATGTTTCTTTTGCATACCTGTTTTTACTAATTTTAGAAGAAAAAAATATTTTCGTGTTTCTTCACGTTTTATTTCCATACACTTTATATCCGTTTCCATGTAACCTAACGCATAAAGGTGAATCGAGCTGACCCAAGCGACGCCAAAGCAAGCAAGCTACGGCTTTGCTTCAAGAGGGTTATGTCCAAGTCATCCACCTACCCTCCTCCCCTTCGTGCACCTAAAACCTTCGTCCTACCCCATTCAAAGCAAGAATCCCCTCCTTATCCCCATGATGTGACACGTGTGCCTCCACTTGACAGCATGACAATGCCACATTCTGGAGCAAGGAGTGTTGTTGAATTCTTGGAACGTTTGGAACTTTAAGACGAATCGAGTTCAATCTCACCTTAGCCTTGCGTTTGCGGGTTGGTCCAACATTGGAAATCTTCAAATTGAGACCCAAAATAGTATTTGTGCTGTTACATCTGACCATTATATCCAACTAGTAAAGTAGACACTTGGCCACAAATGCTGTTTATGAGAAGCTAGAAATCCTAGAATCCCCTTCAGTATGTAATTTAGTAGAACCATGCCATAGAGCAGCGAATTATTTGCTGCTCTTAGTCTTGTGCCTCAGTTCTTAGGACATGAACATCCTAGTTTTTTTGGAGAAGTTAATACTAGATCACCGGATGCCCTTGCTTATTTCTTTTTAGTTTTTACAAATCCTGCTGCAGCTTAAAATACGTTGAAGTCCCACAGCAGAAGCATTTCCAAGAGAGCTTTAAAAAAAAGAAGCATAATTACTAATTTACCACCTTAAGAATAGATCAATTACCCTAAGTTGGCAAATTGACAAGTTTATAAATCTTACAGTAACAAATTGACAAAAAAAAATTTTAAACAATTATGGCTAAAAAAAAATTACATAAACCATGATTTTCCTTTTCTAGTGAAACATCACACATCATCCTTAAAATACATTTAAGTTCAACAGCAGAAGCATTTCACAGAGAAAAAAGAGAGAGAGAGAGATGCAGACAGTTTGACAAATTAGAAAGATATCTCTAATAGACTTGGGAGGACCAAATTAAGGAGATGGAGGCCATCCAAATCCTCCTTCAGTCTCATGTTCATTTCCTTGATAGAACCTCAGTTCAAGCTGTTCCAGTCTTCCATCACCATCCCACATCTCATCATCATAACTATCATCATCATCAAAATCGTCATCCACAAATTCCCAGGCCAAATACTCAGAAGAAGCATCCGAGTAATACGAGTTATCATCCCAGTCATTTACCCCATAGACATCATCCACAAGAGGCCCTAAAACCTTCACTTTTGGAAACTTTTTCTCCAAGTACTTTTCATCATCAAGATTAACTCCCCAACACCCTCTCAAATCCAACAACTCGAGATAGGTGCAGCTCTTGAGTATCTGAAGTGCACTCTCCGTGCTAATGACATTGTAAGCCATCTCAAGGTGCTTCAGTCTTGGCATTGTGGCGGCAATGGCATTAGCCTCATCATCCACAATAGGGATGCCTACTGTATCTATTGGATGCATGTTCCGGAGCAACTTCACGAGCAATTTACAATTCTTTCCAATGACTTCCAAAGCACAAAAACTAATCTTCCCACAGTAGCTAATATCCAAGAAAGTGATGTTAGAAAGCCTTCCAATAGTTCGTTCTACTATAGAGTCGCTTATGTTACTGCTTGGCAGACTCAGGGTCTGAAGGGAATTTGTACTAGCAAAAACAAAGAAATTTGGACTCAGAAAAAGATTGATAATTTGTCATATATAGCCTCCCCTACCACAGAAAATGGATTCTTCGGTGAGCGTAAGTGTTATAATCAGCATATATCAAGGGCATATAAATATTCAGGAGGTCCATAATAGATCACAATGAAGAATAAGGAATTTGCACAAAATCTTATTTGAAATGGAAATGTTTAATGCTAGTAAATCGGTATTCTCACTTACTTTTCAGCAATGAAGGCGAAGATAGAGTCATTTTTGAGGCCCGAAACGCAGAGCTTTCTGAGTGATCCACAGCTCTTTGTAATCAGCAGTTGGATCATACGATCGAGCTGCTGAGGCTCCTGGCATCTTCTACTCCATTCCTCAATGTCTATCTCTTGCCAGCAGTAAGGCCCCATCACTGTCTTGCCCCATGACTTGCACACCATTGGAATCACTGTCAGCTTCTCCTTCAGAGACAAATTTCGGAAAATTAAACCCAATGCATCGGGTATTAATTCGTCCCAATGCTGAAAGTCACTTGCTTCCCTTGCCACTGCCATCTATTCGCCTTCAGAAAGAGAAACCATTAAGACTAGATAAGTCATATATAATAAGTTCATACGCACATCTCATGTTCAAAATTCTTGAAATACATTTGAACTCATGTAGCAGGTAACCGAAATCATATACTTAGCATGAGCAAAATCTTATCTTCCAGTAATCAACAACTGTAAAGGGAAAACAAAATGCCTTTGGTATACTAACAAAACAAGAAAATTAAGAACAAGAACAATAGTTGTAAACATAAAGTAATACATTAAAAAAACATAAGACAGAAGCAAAAGAATATGTAACATACAGCAGCATCGACCACAAATAACGAAGGACAACAAGAGCAAGGCAACTTAGTAGAATGGAAAAGAATATCAACACGAAATCAAAGATCAAGACATTACAGTAAAACAAAAGGCGCTGTAGTTGAATAGTTAATCCAAGAAAACCAAGATGAAAGTACTAACACCATTACATATAACCAAATGAATCACAATCAACAGATTTAACAAAGCAATTGAGCACAAGTAGATTTCAGTCTATATTAGAACTCAAGCAAGCCACCAACCAATTAATGAAAAATCTATAAAGAAACCCACTGTTCTCAAAGTGTTTTGTGGAGTTCATGTACAACTCTGAACAGATCTAGAGCAGAATCAAAACCTTCACTTGGTAGCTGAAGAAATGAGGTAAAAGACAAATAATTTAAGCTCTGAATCTGCTTCCTTTTCTTTTTGTCATCAGTTAGAAACCAAAAAGCTGAGAAACAACAACTGAACTAAGGAGCTTCTCAGATTTGGGAAACAAGCTCAACACAGTCTAAAGATTGCAGCTTTATGTTAAGCTCAGTCATTCTTCTTCTATTTTTAGATAAGAAATTAAATCAAAAACAGGAAATACATTATAAAACATAAACAGCTTACCCCTTCTTCTAGATTTCAGGATTTGGGATCATGTAAAGTATTCACCGGGTCTTCCGCGGAGAAAGAAAGAAGCAGATGAGGAATAAGAAAAGAAAAGAAAAAAGAATAAGAGAAACATAAAAGGAATGGCTACAAAACGAGACCCATCTACAATACCAACAACAAGAACAATTATAAAAGAAAAGTAAATACAAAACCAAAGCCGAATAAAGGCAACAAAATAGGCATGAGAATGGAGGTATCAGGTATCCACTTATCAGGAATGAGGTTTAATATTTAAAATTGTCAAAATGGGTATTTAAGTAATGACAGTTTTTAATGTCATTGGTGGTGATTTGGTGAAATTATTTGCTACCCTTTCACATCAAATTATGCAATTTCGTTCTTTTCTTTGTTGCAGAAAGATAGGATGATGACTTATTGAGTCAGTAAATATGAAAACACTGTGTGAAAGAGATTTGAGTGACATCTTTACGATATCTTACTTAAAACTGGGTTTTGTGGGAAAGGGCTTCACCGACACGAGTCGGGTTTTAGTGACGTCAGAAACGAGTAGTATCAAGCTGCCCAGTCTTAAATGGGAAAGCACTGTCAAGTTTTTCGTCAAATTATTACAAAGGGGTTGCTGGGTTGGTTGGAAATTTTTTGACCATGGTTAAAACTACAATGCTATCTTACCTATCTAATGTTAACTGATATCTCTGACACCAACCAGGGTTAGATCCCGATCCCATGTTACAGGCTTACAGCCTGTTTATCTTTTTTCTTCTTTTTTTTTTCAGTTCCCAAGGAGAGTAGTTCTGCTTGGAAGTGCAGTAAATTCAGGGTGGGAAAACAAAGATCAAGAGTAGTGAAGAAGAAGAACTTAATTGCTTGACAGTGCGTTGTACCTGTGCCTTGCTTCACACTTTTTTGGGCTTCCAAGTTTTGTTGATGACAACTCTTGAGGAAATGAGAGTGCTATGGCGTTCTTTTATGACATTTTAGGTGCATATATTGTTATTGATGTAGTTTAATTTAGTGTAGTAATACTGTATTTGATAGAGTAATTTCTTGTGATGTCTCTAGGGAAGAAAAACTATTTTTTCTCGTGATGCAATGACAAACCGAAAGTTTTTGAGTTGTATCTCATAATAACCAGATCGCAGCACTAGACGATGATTTTCTCATCTATTTTTCATACCATTTATCGCTGTTTGGAGTTGATTTACCATCGTGATTTTCTTAACATAATGATGATACTCTGATGGCTTGAAAATTACGTTTTCCCTTTTGACATAGTATGGTTGCGAAAGATTTAACTTTTTAACCAAGTCAAAGTTGAGAGGTGAATCCACGCAGGATGAGGTTAAAAATTAGGTTGGGTTGGGTTGGTCGGTTAAGTGAGTGATCTGAAATCTGAGCAAGACAGAGACAGCAGAGGGACTAGTTTTTTCTGCGGAGATATGAACAGTACTAGACTAGACTGAGGATAATTGCGAGTAAAAAGGTCCACGCGGGTATGTCTACCTTTTTATTCCTCTTCTTTTTGGCGCGACTTGCACGTGGGGAATAAAATCGGTAGAATCCTCAATTCCATTCCAAGACAAAGTCATCGAACCAATTAAGTGAAGTAATAATGCAATTGGTTCACATGAATGATCTACAACAAACCAGTTCCAAATCCACACTATGTAGATCACATGAATGGTTCTTATTCAATAGAAATGAAACATTGTCTTTCGTTTTATAACTCTTTCTTTGAAGAACCACAAGGACTGCAAGGCCCAAATCAATACGCCAAGAACAGCCTGCTCTTAAAATGGTTATGATCTTTAGAAAAGAGGGAAGATGGTTTTGGTCATAATCTATAGAGAACGGAGGAGAATCAAACAACACCTCCGTGAGCTTCAGCAAACTAAACAAGGGATGAGTTAAATGAGTACCCTAAAATGAAAACTCCATCATGCAATGGTCTCATTTTGCTGTCCTTAAACAAAATGGATATAGTTTGGATGCAATTGGACAAAACGGATATCAGGCGGAAACACAAAATATCACACAGATGATTGATCCACTGATCTATGACTACCATGGAGTTTGAAACACAGATCTACAACCAAATCGAGTCCAACCGAAAATGAAACCACGAAATTGTCAAGCAATTTAAGTCACTATCATGCTAGGCACGCATATATATTACAACTGTTATGCGTGCATCCCTGTAAAATCTCTCGGAGACTTTTCTTCTGATATTCTTTCCAATGTCCTGCACATGAGACCCTAAAATCGTCACATGTTGAAACTTCTTTAAGTACTTATCATCACCAGCCATAACACGCCAACACCCTCTTAAATCCAACAACTCGAGCTGGGTGCAGCTCTCGAGTATCTGAACTACACTCTGCATGCCGATGACATGGTATGCCATCTCAAGGTGCTTCAGTCTTGGCATTGTAGTCGCAATAGCAATAGCTTCATCATCCACATGTGTGCTGTTTCTCCACGTTTCATGTTCCGGAACAACTTCACTGGAAATTTACAATTCTTTCCAATGACTTCTAAAGCATGAGAACCAATCAGGCCACAGTAGCAAATCTCCAAGAAAGTGAGGTTCGAAAGTCTTCCGATCGTTTGTTCTACAACAAAGTCGGGTACACCACTTCTCGGCAGACGCAAGGTCTGAAGGGAACTCGCACTAGCAAAATCAAGAAAATAGAAGTCAGTAGAAGATTTAACATTTTGCCATATATACTTTCCCCTATCATAAAAGCTTGATTATCGATATGAAAATACTGCATAATGTTTTATTATTGAGCAAAAAGGCTTCAGCCAGAATATTTTTAAGCGCAATTTAGGTGGTAAAGATTGATCACAAAGAGAACACGGGATTTGCACATAAACTATTTGAATAAACGAGATATAGATAATATCAACTACTGGTTTGAAGTCTTGCTTACTTTTCAGCAATAAAGGAGAAGACCCTTTTGGTGCTTCACATTTGTATACTTTTATTAATAATAGAAGACCCAAACTTCAGGCTAATATCAATACATGAAGAAACCAAAATCAAACCTTGTTCGGATGACGTGAAGGTGGAGAACAAAGGGTCAGTCATATTTTTTGGTAGAAATGGCTGCAATAAACAGCTGGAGTTGATGGGCCAAAAGAGTGAGTGAGTGCAGAGACTATGATTGTTGATCAACGACGGGGTGATAGAACCTCGAAACTTTAAATTAATCCCTCTGGACTCTAGAGTCGAAGATCGCCTGAGATCGAAAGGAGTTGTTTACTTTATTATGTGAGAGCGAGAGAGAATGCAGATTCGGAGAGAAGAGCGATTGCAAATCAGGAGAGAAAATTAATTGGTTGTTTGGGAGAGAGAGAGAGAGAGAGAGAGAGAGAGAGAGAGAGAGAGAGATGGCCAAATTTGAGGAGATAATCTCATCCAAAATAGTTTCCTCACACTCATGGTACGATTTGAGTAGAATGAACAGTGCTCAACATGCTCAACATTGTTATATAGTAAATTACTTAAAGTACTTCACACTCGTCTCAATTCCATGATCAATGTATTCTCTAGACGCATACATGTATTGAAGTCTTAGAAGAGTCTAATAATGAAACGACTGTAGGATGCCATTGTAGTTCAACATTTCAGGTGCAGCACCAAAACAAGGATGCAATCGTAGTTCAACATTACAAGCAAGAGAGTGGAGTACAACAGAAATAAAAAGGTAGACACAAAGGAGATTGGTGCAGGGTCACTGGAGACTATTTCTAATAGCCAAGGACTTCAAACAGAGAATTCTTATGGGGGGGGGGGGGGGGGGGGGGGGTGGAATCGGGAATCCCAGTTCTTTTATCAGTCTTACTCTACCATCTGAACCATCTTTGTCAAGTCTACAATTCGTCAGGCAATTCCTAGCAAACACGCAGAAGCTGTGCATTTATCTCTAAAATATCACAAAGATTCTGAATGCTCATGACATTTACGCTGCCAATTCAAACATTAACGACGAATTATACAATATAGCTGAATGTGACTTTTACCCAAGAAGCTATGTCAATGTTGTTTTCTGTAAGAAAATGGAACCTAGGGAGGAAGGCTCTGGGTTAAACCAACTCCAAAAACAAGGTTTGCCAGTAATCAATCGAAACGTTTGATAAACAGAATGGATGTGCTTTGATTGCTATTTAGGCTACCAGGAGGACAAGAAAATATCATCGCACGAAACAACTGATTGGTTCAATGATCTACGACAACCCTGGAATTAAAACCCAGACCTAAAAGTTTAAAACCAAATTGTAAAGCCATACAGTCAAGCAATGCAAGCCGGTATGCCAAATATGCACATACTTTAACAAAATTAAGCATGCATCAAAGAAATATAATATTGACTACTCAACGGTTACTAGTAATGCTCAATTCATATTTCAATAAATAAATAACTCTATTTTCATGTTTCCTTCTTCTATTTGTGGTCTCTTTTGATCAAATTTATGTTCTAATTCAAAATTACATTGCTCTTCCATACAGAGTGCACTCCTTTATCAAAAGAGACTGCACTCATATAACACCAAGACCATATTCAGTATCCATAATACCACAAGAAATTCACTGATACAAAGAGCAGAAGTATGTAGTCAATCTAGTACCTTTCTAAACTTCTACCAACTTATCACGTCACAGAAAATCAATGACATGCTTCCACAAAAAATGCCCCAGTAGATCTCCTATGACATTTTACTCCCTGGGAAAAGAGAACATTGGAAGATATATCAGTTCACAAAACAACATATATCACACTTATCCTGCAAATGTTAACACATGAAATGTATAATTTCAAATGTGAACTTCAAATGCCAAATCCTGTCTTGATACTTGTCATTTATTTATTGTTGAATCAAAAGTAAAATAATACATGAACACTAAACTTCACCACAAAAATGAGAAGACCAAGGCCAACACTGAATTGAGTACACTACCAGTTGATGAGCCAGCCAAACAGGAAATGCTGCATGATGGGCACCTTCTCCAGCACCTCAACCTTATACATCTTCAACATCCCACTATTCACCTTATTCCAATTCGGCACTCCGCTAATATCATCCAACAACGGCGAGTGCTCCGAAAATGGCCCCTTCTTCACCTTCTTCACAAACGCAATCCCCGAAAGATACATATACTCTTTCGAGAAATTCTCCAATATATCATCATTATGAATGGACTTGGGCTTCATGTACTTATGATCAATCAGCTGCGACGAGCCGAAGATAAACGGCAGGAAATGATAGTCGTCGAGGCCCCAGACGCCGTGGGACCCCGCCGGCTCTAAGCAATACACCAATTGCAGCTTCCTCATCAGTTCCAAGTACTTGACAAACACTCTGGCCACTACTGCAGGGTAGTCCTCTTCTTTTATGACCTCCATTCTGGCCAGGCAGTACAGCCACGCCGCGAAATTGGTCTCGTGGCCGGTGCCGTAGTCGATTCGGCTCGGGTTTCCGAAACTGTCAGTGAAGTAAGGGACGATTTCGACGGTGGAAGCTTCCAGATGGTTAGAGAGGAACTTGAGCATGAAATTGGGGCTATTCTCGACGAGCTTTTCGTGCCAGACGCGGTAGGACATGTTGCCGTATCTCGCGGCTTGCTGAGTCGGCGGGATTTCGTCGACCCAGCCGATTAGGGTTTCGAGAATCGAGACTAACGCGGCAGTGGTGTCGGACACGTGGCACGGGTCGGAGATTCGCTTGCCGCGGATGGATTCGGATAGCGCGACGACGAAGCCGAGGAAGTGCTTGCCGGAATCGGAGTCGTGGAAGCGGCGGATGTCGTCGGGGGTGTGGATTCGCTTCGCTGGAGCCTGGAAGTTGTACGGCGGATATGGAGGGATCGGCTGGACCCTCTTGGCCTGTGGGACCGGGGCGAGGATGATCGCCTGTTGCGAGTTGCTGTTCGGAGGGAGATTGATCGCCGGAGCCCGGATCGGGCGGTACACCGGCGGCGGGGATGTCTCCGGCCACGACGGTGGCGGCGCCATCAGCGGCGCATCCGCGCCGCATTTGCAGCACTTCGGCGATGGCGATAGGGTCGTAGATGATGACGTCACGGCCTCACACGATTGATGGTGGTGCTGTTGTTCTGCCATTGTTGAAGAAGAGAGTTGTGGTTTTCCGAATCTGTTACTTTCTGTTTAGTGAAGGTTTTGTAAAAGGGGTCGGGTTAGAGATGCTTTAATCTCTTTCGGGCCTAGTTATTGGGCCAAAGCAAAAAAGAAGGGTTTGCGTGGCCCATACGACTTTGTGTAGGGTTTATATGAATAGAGGTCATAACTCATTTCGTTGTTTCAAATAGGGATGACAATGGATATGATAATGTACGAATATGAAAATATCATACCCATATTTTTACCCGAGTTCATATTTTATATTTGTACCTTATTCGATATCTTTAATATTAATATTGGGTATTACCCGTCCCTGTATTTGTTAAATACTAAGGTAGTCGTACCCACCCGTTACTCGTTAAAAAATATGTTAAAAAATAAAGTAATATAAGCAAATCCATCAATCCAAAGAATATAAATTAATCTTGTGTAACAGTTTTTTAAATACTAGTAACACAAGTCTAACTTATTTAAAATTTAAAGCAAAAATAAGTAATTTAGGGTACCAAGTAAATAATGATTGATTACCTCAAAAATATATAAAAAATAAATTATTAGACATAATATTAACTCTATAATAAATAAATATGTAATATTTTATATTTAATATTCTTATTGGGTGGGTATGAGTACCAATATTGAAATACCATACCCGTCTCGTACCCGTTTAAAAAAAATTGGGTATAAGATACACCTGTATCCGTTACCCGTCTTTACCCATAATTGTCCTTCGTTAGGGTCGAATACCCGATGAATACCCTATCCATGGATATTATTGCCATCCCTATTTACAAAAAGAGAGAGATGGATTTGCAGTAACAGAAAACAAAAACAAGGGAGATTTTCTTTGTTGCACGACGATGTACTCGACCTGATACTCAACAAGGTCATAGACAAAGATGATAGGAGATCGTTCTCTGAGGTATGCAAGAAGTGGATGAAATTGGAACGTTTGAATCGGTTATCACTTAATTTATACTCACTTGAATTTTTACAGCATCGTTTTCTAAATAGATTCCTACTACTACGTACTACAATACCAAGAAAAAATCACACACAAATTTGCCATCAAGAATATAATAGTGGGGTCAACTTTTATTGTCACTAATATACCCATTATTGTCACCAATACATCTTTTTTTTCCACCAACAATTTGAATTGACACCCTCTCTTATTGGCCACAAACATTCCATTTATGTCTGCATTGGTTCATACGGCTAAATAGCCACTAATATTGTTTGTCACTTTTTTATTGACGTCTTTGAGTGTGTGGCTAGCTATTGCTCTATATTGTTGTAGTGTCCCCAGTGTAGTTCACATTGCAATAACACACTTATGCCAAGACTCCCACCGAGGACGACCTTGAATACATTGCCGAAGCGTGTTCGAAAATCGAGACCTTAAAAATTAGGAACTATACTTCGTTTGCATTCAGGGAGAAAAGAGGTCTGAGGGCTATGGGAGACAGATGGACCAAGTTGAAGAAAGTCGCGTATTGTGTCCTAGTGTCACAGACGTCATGTTATGTGCCGAATCTATAAGCGCAACTACTCCATTCCAACCCAACTCCCTAAAATTTTCCCCGTAGAGCGCGACTTTCTTCAACTTGGTCCATCTGTTTCCAATAGCCCTCAGACCTCTTTTATAAGAAGTTTGAAGTTGAAAGGATGTATGCGTATTCCTGACATGGGAATCAGGTATTTGGCAAATGGGTGCACCTCAAAAAATCTCAAGAAATTGGTCATAATATATGGCTATATGGAATACCTTCATTTGTATTTACCTGGACGAAAAATAAATTGGTCAAGAAAGGAGTACCTTCATTTGTATTTACCTGGACGAAAAATAACTGATATTGGAGGTCTGGGAATCTCAAAATTCAAACCCTCAAGAAACTGAACATGCATTATCTTACAGGCGTGTCGGATACCACTATAGTTGCTCTTGCTAAAAAAAAGCCACAACTTGGAGATGCTTTACTTAGAGATGATCGGAGATGTAACAAGAGTTGACATCGATGCATTTTCAGGTCACAAATGCTTGAAACACCTTAGGTTAGATATGCATAAGTTCGGTGAATCTGATCTGCAAAGCATGAGGCTTAGTCTCCCGGCCCAAAGTGAAGCTTGAGCCAAACTACGATCATGCAATTCACATTAGTTAGAACATTGGTGCAGGTCGTAGTTAGCAGCAGAACTTTGGGTTCCTCTCCTATTTATTTATTTAATTATTTTTTTGAATCTGTGGTATTTTGAATTGTACCTATTTCATGGATATTCCTGAATACATTAAGGAATGCCTTTCCTATAACCCTATTAGTACATGGAAATGATGAGTATCCCTCATAGTATTAGCTAGGTTTACTTATCTTTATAGGAGATGCTAAACCAATATCTATATTATCTATGTCCTATTAAAGAACTGGCTATTCAGGAGAGCGACAACCTTCGTTATCATGTCGCCATCAACTAGTTCCGTAATATGTATGTATGTAATTCAAATAGTCAATGTTGTATGTATAATTGTATGTCAAGCCTTCAAGGTAGAGCTTTTGATAGTTCAAACTTCAAAGGCAGTCATATTTCGTTTTACTGTTGCCTCTGATTTGATTTGATTGAAATTTTACAAATCGGGCGGGTCAGATATGCTCAAGGAATGCAAAATTGAAATTATCGGCGATATTTCGCCGATATTTCGGTTTTTTGAACTTACCTGAAAAATCTGTGAATATATCTCCAAACTTTCCGAAATTTTCCGAAACTTTCCGATATTTCCGATATATCCCTGATATTTCCGATATTTTCCGATATTTACCGAAATTTACCGATATTTTTCGATATTTACCAACCCTATTATTATGGTCAAAATTTTGCAATGCCTTATCCTTCATATATCATGCCTTATGGTCTTCCAACAAGTGATAACTCATCGTTACAATCACAAACAAATGCCTCAAATGATGATAGCAATGAAGAAAGTCGAGCAATGTCTGGTTCATACTACGAGCTCCAAAATCTTCAAAGACCGCCCCCTGACCCATATGGTTGGCATGTAAGTCAATACGTGCAGAATTACATGGGAGAGCAATCATTTAATGAGTATTCTTCACAATACACACATGATTCTGCACAGATTGAGAGATGAGGAAAATAGTGTGAATTTCGAACCTCATAGGTCCTCTATGTGGTTTTGAAGTATTTATATATTTGATTTTGTAATGTGTGATGTGTAATATATTGTACAAAAATGTGATGGTCTAGCCTCCCATTAAAGTTTAGCCATCAAAAAATAAAAATAGAACTATTAAATTATATTTTAATAGTTATCAGCACTTAACACGTACTAATTCATATAGTAATATAGCAAATTCATATGTTTTGATGTTTGATCAATATTTTCTTTTTACATAAGGTAGGTAATTGATCATATAACAACCTCCAAAAGTTTCATTACAAATTTCCATATATTTTTATTAGTTTCCGTCATTTCCGTCAGAATTTTCAGTGGATCGATATTTCGTCGATATTTCCGTCGATATATCCAAATTTTGGACTGTCGATATATCCTCGATACCCGATATTTTACTCCTTGGATATGCTCTATAATTTTTTAAGGACCAATAATTAAAGGGCTAGAAACGGGAAAGAAGCTAGGTTGGTTTTCTTGGCCCATACGAGACCTTAAGAGAGAAATAAGCTTTTGGTAAAGGGTTTAGTTTCTGCGTGCCGGCGGAGTTAAACCTAAGAGAGATGGAGGTGCAGAACAGAAAACAAAGGAGACGTTGTTTGCTCAACGACGATGTACTCCTCCTGCTTCTTAACAACTTTATCTACAATGATGATAGGAGATCGTTCTGTCTGGTCTGTAAGCATTGGCTGAACCTGGAACGTCTAAATCGGCTATCAATTCGTGTAGGCTCACCTGCATTCCTCAGTCGCCGTTTACTAACAAGATTCCCCAAATGCAGTTGATTGCAATTAGGTACCCTCCCACCGAGGAATATCTTGAATACATAGCCGAAGCATGTCCGCAATTGAAGACCTTAAAAGTTAAGAAATTAACTTCGTATTGCTGCTTGAGGGAAAGAGGACTAAGGGCTGTGGAGTTGACCAAGGTATCATTCCGCGGGGGATTTATCAGAGAGTCTGGAGTTGTTGCTCTATTACGTTCGGCATATAACTTGACTTCTGTGACTCTGGCAAGTAATACTCGGATCACAGACCAATCCCTTTGCCTAATTGCCTCGGCATTGCCTTGTATAACAAGTTTGAAGTTGAAAGGATGTACGCGTATTACTGACGGTGGAATCAGGTATTTGGCAGAAGGGTGCAACTCAAAGAAACTCAAGAGATTGGTCATTACTTTGTGCGTAAATTGGTGCTGTACGCCCAAAATCACCAATACTGGTGTCAAGCTTTTGAGCAAAATGTGTAGCTTAGAATACCTTCATTTGTCTCTACGTGGACAAAATATTACTGATATTGGAGGTCTGGCAATCTCTAAAATTCAACCTCTCAAGGATTAGGGGCGTGTTAGACACTACTTTAGTTGCTCTTGCTGAAAACTGCCACAACTTGGCAACTCTTGACTTAAATGGCTGGGAGGTGTAACAAGAGTTGGCATCATCGATGCATTTTCGGGTCACAAGTGCTTGAAACATCTTAGTTTGGACGGGTGGAATTTAGGGCATGTTTGTACACCTCCTCGGACGTTCTCTCCGGCTTTTGATTTCAGCAGGCCGACGAGGAATTTCTCCAGCTCAATGGTCAGTCATCGAGGCCGTTTAGCACCATTGCACCCGATTTTCCTTCGGGACGTCCTATTTTTGACGGGAGCCACGGAGAAGAAGTCCGATTTTGCCCAGAAATTTCCTCCGGTGCAGATGCTCTTAATATAAGAAATTTAGTATCTCTTATATAATGAGTCCAAGTATATAAGAGCTCAAATACTTGCTCCTTGTTTAACACACCCTAATATAAGAAATAGTAGACATGCCCTTAGTATTAAGAGGGTGTAATATAAGAGGGTGTAATAGACATGCCCTTAGTATTAAGCATACTTAAGTCTCCTCTTGCTCACTGAAGCTTGTACTAAAGTTTCTGTAGTTTGAAGATAAATGCATGTCGTAGGTGGAATCGTATGTAGTTTCCAGCTGCAGGATTTTGAAGTTTTCTCACACTTTTTGGTATCTTCAAGCAAATTTCTTCAAGAAAAACACGTCAAACAGTAGCAAAACTGTCCCCCTATTGACTATACTCGATCTCTACATAATTGCTCGGGTATGATTCAATTGATAGAACGTTTTATGTTTAAGAAAATTATGAATGCAGCATCCTTTTTCTTGTGCTTACTTTGCATTCTTATATACATTGTTAGGAGCTGTATTTGTCTCAACTGTACCTAAAGAAAGTTTTTTTTTTTTTATCTCTCGTATTCAGTTCATAATGTATTAGAAAATTAAGATATGCATAGCTATATCAGAACATTGGAGGATATATCAGTTCACAAAACAAAACAAAACAACATATAACACACTTATCCATCAAAAGTTAACATTTGAAATGTACAATTCCAAA
Source organism: Geum urbanum (assembly GCA_946800695.1). Taxonomy (NCBI): domain Eukaryota; kingdom Viridiplantae; phylum Streptophyta; class Magnoliopsida; order Rosales; family Rosaceae; genus Geum; species Geum urbanum. Next base: position 2,162,804 of record OX327013.1, on the reverse strand, counting down.
TGTGATCTGCAGCTGCCAAATCCTGTCTTGATGCTCATCAATCAATTATTTATTATCAAATCCTAATTGAGACATGAAATTTAATTCTTTTAAATCAGTTCAAAACTATTGGATTCGGACTGATATTCACAAGAAAGCATACTTCCGTTTCATTAGTACTCGCCACGAAAAGGCGAGTACACTCGAGTGTATGTAAGCCAACACTAAGCTCTTTGACTGATAAGACAGAGAGGTTTAATGTATAGAAAAAACTTTACTTAAATCGTCATGATACGAAAGACGCTAGTCGCCACTCGCCAGGTAGCAGATTTTAACACAAACTCTGTTTCACAAAATTTATACTTCTAGAATTGGAAATTCCATCCCTACAAATTCTGGAACATTTGTTGGTAGAGATGATACATATGATCAGCTGAACGGCCCTGAACCCAAAACAACTTGATTGAGCTTTCTAACCAAAACCAAACACTATAAATTAGTTATTCTTATCTTAGTTATTCCAGCTCACATAAAACAATACAAGAACACTAAACTTCACTATCCCATACATCAAAATCAGAACTAAAAACAAGATGATACTGAATTGAGTACACGTACACCCAGTTCATCGATGAACCAGCCAAACAGGAAATGCTGCATGATCATCCTCAATTCTCTTCATGGGATCTGCTTGGCCCCGGTTATTTGATCGCCTGTTCGGGCGGCACTTCGGCGGTGAACGGCGGATGACGTCACGCGTCACGGTTTCGGTAGATTGGTGCTGTTCGCTGCCTTCTCTGTGTTGGTGGAGGTTTTATGAAATGGGTCGGGTTAGAGAGGCTCTATAATTAGTAGGGCCTATTGTTGTTGGGCCAAGAACGGGAAGTAGGGTTAGTTTGTTTGGCCCATACGACAAGATCTACTTGTTCACGACGTGTAGGATTTCTAGTATGTAAAGCTGCGTGAGGTCTTTGGCAGGGACGGAGCCAGGATTCTCGGTTAGGGGGGGTCTAAATGAAAAGGTTAAAAAATAGTCTTAATTAGGATAGTAAGTTGGATCTTGATCTATATATTTTGACAAAACAATCTCAATGTGTTGTTTTTGGTTTGATAAAACATCACAATTACTCGCAGCCTGATTATGAGTAATATTTGATCCTCAAAAATGTGATATTAGCGTTTGTTTCTTTTTCCAATTACTGAATCCATGACGAGCACCAACAAAAGTTTCACCACGTCTTGTTCTCCAATAACTGGTTTGAAAAGATAACAGCATAAACAAAATGTAGCATCCTCTTTAATACTGTACTCTAACCAATATAGAAATTCAATAAACCAATCACGAATAAACCTTATTTTCTTTTCCCTCCCCCAAATTCCGTGAAAGGAAAAATATGATTTTTAGGTCGACAAGGGTCTTGTTTTAGATAATATCTTCAAACTTCTTCTTGAATGTTATGATGATAACTTGAAATTGACGGGCGTTTAGCGGGATCTGATGGATACTTTTCTGTAATATCTCCAGCACGAGAATTTTTCATATTGTTGTTATTCTTCTTTTGAATTTTCGTAGATGGTTGCTCATTTGATGTTAGAGTAGAAGAAGAGGATTTTTTTTGAAGTATCTCTCCATATCGATCTAATAAACTTAATAAAATGATTGTATTTTAATCTCAGAAACGGTAGAGCTTTTATAAAGAAAAAAAAAATATAAAATCCTAAACCTGATAAGAGATTGAATCTTAATTGACCTAATTAATATTTGGACTTCATTATTGAAATAAAATATAATAATATTCTTACAAAATCGTCAAATTTGAATTAGTTATATACTCATACGCGTCATTAAAGTTTAGATATAATTCAAATAAATTATAATATTAATATTATATAATAATATATTATTTTTTTCTTCTTCGCATAAACAGAGGGGCCCACCCTAGCCCCCACATCCTTCCGTCATTGGTCTTTAGGGTTTACTTTAACCTAAGAGATCGAGGAATGAGGATGGAAGAGCGCAACAAACACCAAGGGAGCTAGATTTTGTTTACTGAATGACGATGTACTGGGCCTGATTCTCAGCAAGGTTATCGACAAGGCTGATAGGAGATCGTTCTCTAAGGTTTGTAAGCAGTGGCTAAAAGTGGAACGTCTAAATAGGTCATCAATTCGTACATTCTCACGCCAATTTTTCCGTCGTCGTTTACTAACAAGATTCCCGAATGTAGTTCAAATTACAATAAGGTAGACTCCCGTAGACTGTCTCACCCACGACGACCTTGAATACATAGCCGAAGCATGCCCGCAACTCGAGACATTAAAAGTTAGGAAGTATACTTCGTTTTGGTGCTTGAGGGGAAAGAGGTCTAAGGGCCATGGGAGATAGATGTCTCAAGTTGACGAAGGTCTCACTCTACGGGGAAACTATTCGCGAGCCTGGAGTTGTTGCGCTTATAAATTCGATCAGTACATAGCTTGACATCTGTGTCACTTGGAAGTATTACGCGGATCACAGACCAATCCGTTTGTGCAATTGCCTCGGCATCGTCTTCTATCATAAGTTTGAAGTAGAAAGGATGTATGCATATCAGTGTTTTTTGGCGGATGGGTGCCTCAAAAAATCTCAAGAAATTGGTCATAAAAAAATGGCATCTTGGTTCGAGATATATCACTTATATGGCTAATATCTCTGATACTGGGATCGAGCTTTTGAGCAAAATGTGTAGCTTGGAGTGCCTTCATTTGTGTAGAGAGTATATCACTGACATTGGGGCTCTGGCTATCTCTAAAATTCACGCACTCAAGGAATTGAAATTGCATGGTTCTAAATGGGGCGTGTCGGACGCTACTATTGTTGCTCTCGCTGAAAACTGCCACAACTTGGAGTGCCTTCATTTGGATGGATTGTGAATGATCACTGACATTGGGGGTCTGGGAATTTCTAAAATTCAAACACTTAAGGAGTTGAAATTGCATGGTTCTAATCGGGGCTTGTCGGAAGCTGCTCTTTTTGCTCTTGCTAAAAACTGCCACAACTTGGAAATGCTTGATTTACAGTTGCCAAAACGGCGGGTGGGAAGTGTTGCCAGAACACTTGGTACGTCTTGTGTTGGATATGCGAAACTTTAGTTACTCTGATGAGTCGAGTCTGGAAAGCATAAGGCTTAGACTGGCCGCTCTGTAGCTGTGCCAGTATACTAGATCTTGTGCATATCTTCAGCTAGAAGCGCAATATATATAGCTTCGTGCTGCAAGACTTTGAGTTCTTCTCATGTTTTTGTGGTAATCTTCGAACAAGCTTCTTCGGCATTTTAAATTTTAGTAGGACAAGTATGCCTTTATATAATTGTGGTTGCTTTTAGAAGCTAGGCAGTTTTATTCTAAGGAAATAGCCAAACTATATTTATATTTTCAACGAAGCATATTAAATAGATCAAGTGATTGTTTTGACACCTACTAATTAAACAATATAGTGTACCATCAGGAGAACAAGAAGATTCTCAGTACCATAGCTGTCCATCTAACTAGAGATGATCGTTTAACCTAGGCCTCATCACTCATCATGGGCTGGCTTAAACCTACTTTGGCTCTAAATTCAAGGCTTCCTCGGGTATCAGAGCGGGGAAAGGTAATTTGATTCTCACAGTAGTTATTATGGCACACTAAACACTTCAAGGGGGGGGGGTAAGTTAGGCTACATTAGCATTCATAGGAAAGGGCAGTTCATCCATCTGCTCCTTGAGATAGGAAAATCCAGGCAAAAGGCAAACCCAGGTCCTTGGTAAGTCCTCAAATCAGGCCATATAGGAAACCCGGTGAGATGAGTCTGTATCTCCCATCACAAGCAAGCAGTAGATAAATAACCCGAGCCTTTGTCTGTTAACTCTTCTCTACCTACCAACTCTGATTCAATCATCTTCTGTTTAATCTATCCCTGATGTACCCAACCTTAGCCTATATAAAAGCTCAGCATAAGCTTGCTAACGAATTCATTAGAAACTCACAAGCAAAGATCCAGCTGCTAAAGCGAACAAGGGCAGTAGTCAATCCAAAGTGTCAAAAACCCAATTGTCATCATCAAAGAACATCTTGATTAACCAAAGAATAGCTGAAGAACTAGCCTTAATTGAAGGGTTAGCTAAGAGAAGGGAAAAGCTAGAGAAGGCCCTGAAAAACTTGACCTTTTAAAGCAGTCTCTAGATGAGCTGGACCCAAACAGCAAATTCATCAGCCTATAGAGAAGCCCTGCAAGCAATAGAAACCCTTGATCCTCCATCAAAAGGGTTTGCCAAGCCAAGTGAAGAAGCAAGTACCACACAAAAGGCACTTGCAACCCTCATCAAGCAAAACAATACAGTAATTTACCTACTCATCAAACAAGGAGAGCAAATTGAAGACTGTCAAGAGGAACTAAAGAAACTGCAAGCCAAAGGAAAAATCAAAGCAGGACCAAGCACCAGCGAAGACATTGGAGGGTCCCTGGCTAATCTAGAAAAACAGCTTGAACAGCTCTCACTCGGTATACCTGTACCTCGAAGGAAGAAGAAGGCCCCCTTTTTCGTCTACACAAACCCCCAGAAACTCTACGACGAAGAGAAAGCCAAACTAAAGGCGCAATGAGCCGCACGAGGACAGAACAGCTGCCACCAGTCACAGGAGACCGTGATAACAGAGGACTTGGTCCATCCACGCAGGAAGATCAGATACGTGACTACAGATGGAGCAGCCGTGCACGCTATGAGGCACAACGACGGTTCCCCAGGAGAACAGGTCGATACAGAAGGAGTCTAGAAAGCAGACTCAACCCTGACGCGCAACTAAGCCTGTCACAGAGAAGGAGGGCAGGTCTTGTGCCAGCAGAAGTACTCTATGAGTACGGATGGACATGAGCTAACCACAGAGTATACAAACACTACTCAGAGGAGGAAATCTTATGCGTCGGTGAAGGACAGCAAGTCAACCTCCCCCTAATGAACACGCTGAGTTACAATACCATCAGCAGGGAAGGTTTTCGATTTATACACCCTGGACTCATAATGGTCAGAGTCCATGCGCTACATAGGCGAGGAGCAGGGACAAACGCCTTACTCGTACTAAGAGACACCAGATGGTCCGATGATGTCTCCATTATAGGCATCATGGAGGTGGACCTATCACAAGGCATACAGCTTGTATACATGACTATGGACATGCAGATGTCCCTGAGAGACTTCCATAACCACGTTGAGGTGGCCATACAGACAAGGGGTTATGAAAATTGGCAAGGAGGAATGAGCAACCTTCTCATCACCAGATCACTGGTAGGGAGGCTCACAAACACTAGTCATGTGGGGTTTCGCTACCAGATACGCGGAGTAGCAGACTATCTTGCCAGTACAGGGATTCAAGCAATAGCAGGACAACACCATAGTACTGCATTCTTACAAGAGCGAAGTTGGTCAATCCTGCCACCACGATCACTCGGATCCACAAGGCCTCAGAGGGCACTGACACGAACCATGTCAGACGGCCGTGTACGAGTATCATTCAGCGGATACCATAATATCCCCTCGCTAGTGGAAGCAGAAGAGGAGGAGGAAGAAGGAGGTGAGGAATTCGCCGGAGTTTTAAAGGAAGATACCAACCTACCGTGGGTTGATCATGTGGAAACAGAGGGAGAAACATGGGACACACTGGGACAACCCAGTGGTAAGTATGACTTCAAAGTAAGGTATGATGCTCCAGAGTCATCCAGAATCTCCCTTGATCAGATACGCGCTACAGGATGGGACGATGACAACAGCAACCCCATCCCAGCAACAGCAACTGACTACGGGGATGACATCGAGGATGACGAAGATGACGACAACCCGTTTGGATTCATCCAATACCTTGCAGCCCTACCTAGGGAAGTACCTCCACCAATCTGGGATAACTCTGAAACAGACGAAGAATGGGATAACCCATTCTTTCCCAAGGAGGGTGGGGGAACAACTGAAAGCATAGATGACACATTCGTTGTCGCCGCCGTAAATAAAGAGTCAGAACAATCACAAGAGCTAGAATACCCAGCATTTGAGGTATTTCGAAAAATCTAAGAAGAAGGAGCTTTTCCCAGCTCAACGTCGGTAGTATCCCATTACAGACCACCACCAGTAGAACCACTAATGGGACAGGTACAATACCCTCCCGCACCAGGCGGTGCGTCAACATCAAAACCACCACCAATTAGCACAGAAGGGTGGAGAGGCAGATTTCGAAGCAAAGGCCTCGATGATGGAATGTGGACACTCCCTCCTGCAGAGCAATCAGCAGGCGTTATGCTCGTACTCCCACAAAACATAGGCCTGTACTCAGAAGTACTAGAAAGGTGGGAAACAATAACAATTAACCTGGTAAACCAGAAGTACCAGTGGGACGATAACAAGTCGAAGGTGGAGTTCATTGAAAATCTACTAGGAGAGGTAGAGAAAAAGACATGGATCCCGTGGAGAACGGAGTACTCCCAAGAATACGAAACATTGGTCAACAGTGCAGAGGATCCGAGGAACATCACGTCTCACATAAAACGGTTATTCATCGTCGATGACCCATACACGGGATCCACAGTAGAGCAGGAGAGGGCATACCAAGACCTGGAAAGGTTAACATGCGAGAACGTCAAGGATCTGTTTGACTACATGAATGACTTTAAAATCCTTGCCGCTAAATCTGGACGCATGTTCATTTCTCAGGAGTTATCAGAAAAGTTCTTCAGAAAGATGCCCCCGTTAATAGGAAAAGAGCTTGAGCAAGCATTCGCGGATAAATACCCAGGAATGACGGTAGGAGTAATCCCGAGAATTTACTTCTCTTACCAGTATCTTGCGGAGCTATGCAAGAAAGCTGCCTTACAGAGGAGCCTAAAGGACCTTTCTTTCTGCAACAAAATACCCATACCAGGATATTATAACAACAGGAAGAAGTACGGCCTCAGGAAAGCAAAAATGTACAAAGGAAAGCCTCACGACTCTCATGTGAGGACCTTTAAACGGAAACACCCAGACAGGGCAAAGAAGTGCAAGTGCTATGTATGTGGAGAAGAAGGGCACTTCGCACGAGAATGCAATAGAAAAACAGGCAACATGGCAAGAAAGGCTGTCATGGACAGCCTCGACCTACCAGATGACTATGACGTGGTCTCCGTGGACCAGGGAGACACCGATGATAGCGCCATTTGTAGCGTTTCAGAAGGAGAAGCAGGACAGACATGGCTCACAATGAAATCCCTGCTCATGGAGTTACCCTCCGAAGAAGGAGCTTTCATGCTTGGAAAAGACGAAGGATGGAGATTCAAGGTCAAGGTGCCAGACAGCCAGCTCCATTGCAAGCACCAGTGGGAAAGAAACATGCCGATAGAAGAAGCAGAGCACATCAACTGCACGTTCTGCAAAGGAAGAACAAACGAAAGAATGAGGATTCATTGCAGAAGTTGCAGGATCACCAGCTGCCCGGTGTGTGTAGAATACTATCTGGATGAAAAGATCAGCCCAATCCCATGAGGACCAGGAGATTATAAAGGAAAGGATAAGCTCGTTAAGGAGCTGCTGGACTACATCTCCCACCTACAAGCAGAAAATGAAAGACTCAAAGATAGACTTATGCAAGGAACCAGTCAAGAAGAAGAACAAAAACAAGTGGAGCCAATAGGACGAAAGCGGAGTATCACTAAAGGAAAAGGAATTGTGATCCTAGAACCGGCAGAAGGGCACGTCTCAGAAGCCTTAGAAGATGAAGACACACCCTTAATACAACAAGGGGCCTTCGTCAACACACCAACAGCGGATGCCCAATCGAAGAAAACAATATTAAACAAACTGTTTAATATTCGTGTAACATTCGACATCCCGGGCTCAAGGTCATTTACAGTCCAAGCCATATTGGACACAGGAGCCACAACATGTTGTATAGACAGCAGGATTGCCCCGCAAGAAGCCATGACGCCGACAACTTATACCACTTACTTCAACGGCGTCAATTCCAGACAAGCTGCCAATTTAAAGCTTAAAGGCGGGGATATGATCATTGGAGGGCACAAGTTCAAAGTACCATTTATGTACTGTTTTCCAATGAACATCCAAGATGGAATCCAGTTCCTGATAGGCTGCAACTTTATTAGAGCAAAATTTGCAGGAGTTTGGCTTGAAGGAGATAAGGTGATGTTTTACAAAAATGTCGCCTGCATCAACACTAGCCAGGAAGCAGAGACAACTTCAGCAGCAATACAGGAGTTGGACATGGAGGAGCAGGAGTACCAGGAGGTACAGGAGTTCGTCTACCTAAATATTGGAACCACAAGTACTTGGTTCCAGAAGAAGTTCGGGAACACTATAGACGAACTGAAAAAGGCAGGATACATCGGTGAAGACCCATTGCGACACTGGAGCAAAAACAAGATACAGTGCAAACTGGAGATCATAAACCCAGACATCACCATCCAAGACAAACCACTGGGACATCTCACGCCTGCCATGGAAGACGCCTTCAAAAGGCATATCGACACTTTGTTAAAACTAGGTGTCATCAGGAAAAGTAGCAGTAGGCACAGAACAATGGCAATAATCGTTCACTCTGGAACGACTATAGATCCAGTTACTGGGGTAGAGTCAAAAGGGAAGGAACGTATGGTGTTCAACTACCGTACCCTTAATGATAACACTCACAAAGATTAGTATAGCCTGCCGGGAATCAATACGATCCTCAAACGCATAGGAAATAGCAACATCTACTCCAAGTTTGATCTAAAAAGTGGATTTCATCAAGTTGCTATGGAGGAAAACAGTATACCATGGACGGCTTTCATGGTACCCAAGCTAGGGTTATATGAATGGCTCGTCATGCCATTCGGCTTGAAGAATGCTCCAGCAATATTCCAGAGGAAGATGGATGGTTGCTTCGAAGGTACATCAGCATTCATTGCGGTATACATCGACGACATCCTGGTATTCTCTAAAAACGAGGAGGAGCACGCCAAGCACCTGAAGCAGATGATCAAAATCTGCAGGGACAACGGGTTGGTGTTGTCCCCAACAAAGATGAAGGTAGCGGTTAAAGAAATTGAGTTCCTAGGAGCAGTTATTGGGAACAGAAGAATCAAACTATAACCGCACATAATTAAAAGAATAGTGGAGTTCAAGGAAGAACAGCTCAGGCAAAAGAAGGGCCCACGATCATGGCTGGGGATCCTCAATTACGCCAGAAGTTACATTCCCAACCTGGGCACGCTACTGGGACCACTATACTCGAAAACCAGTCCTAACGGAGACAAGAAGATGAAGCCCTCGGACTGGGAAATCATCAGGAAGCTTAAAAGACAAGTGCAAGAGCTCCCAGACCTAGAGCTCCCCCCCAGAAAGATGCTACATCATTATGGAAACTGATGGCTGCATGGAAGGATGGGGAGGTGTCTGCAAATGGAAGGCTAATAATACAGACCCAAGAGCAACCGAAAAGGTGTGCGCTTATGCAAGTGGGAAATTTCCCACAGTCAAAGCCACCATTGATGCAGAAATCTACGCATGCATGGAAACCCTTCAAGCTCTAAAAATCCACTACTTAGACAAGAATGAGATAACCCTTAGAACGGACTGCCAGGCCATAATCAGCTTTTACAACAAGTCCTCTCAACACAAACCGTCTAGGGTTAGATGGTTAGGGTTTACTGATTACATCACAGGCACTGGGGTCACGATACACTTTGAGCATATAGATGGCAAGCACAACATACTGGCAGACTCACTGTCACGACTAATGTGTTTGTTAATCTCAGCAGAATGTATCGAGAAAGGACAGCAGAAAGCATTGGAAGCAGCAGCGGCAGCAGTCGAAGAGTCAATGAGGCCCAACTATTCAGACCATCGGATACACCAATTAGGGGCAACCTTGGCCCAATACTTCACCACCAACTCGTGGATCAGGAGGACACCATCTATTGCCTACGAAGGTTCCGAATCATGGCCCAAACAGATTCGCACAGAGATATGGTCACATGGGGAGGTACTAGACCAAGATACCCCCTGGAACTATACAATAGCTGCCCTGGCGGAACAACAGTCGAATCCAGAAGAGGAATACCCAGCAGAGCACATGCAAGTCTTAAACCCTGGAAATCAAACCAACAGCTCTTTGATGAGATTAAAGAATGGTCAAACGACCAGCGAAGAAAGGAGGCCACTGATCTCATGGAAGTCATACTCCAAGATTTCCACCAACGATCCAAAATCATCAAAGAATTGTTATGGGAAAGGACCTACTGGTGCCACCAATTGACTGGCATAGATTATCGATGGGGAAAGCTATACGTTGAATACGTCAAACAGCTCAGAGATTTCTCACAGCTAGCTGACAACTTCACGGAGTTCTTTCTACGTCTTCAGAATGGAAGCCAGCTGTAGAAAACGACATCTATCTGCCCAACAGTTGTTGGCCACTAACTCAATAATGTACCAAACCCACCAGGTGGGATGAAGCCGCCCACGTTTTGTCGGCTTGTATAAGTGCGCTCAGCCAGCACTTAAAGTTGTTTGTAAGGTAGTAATCAGTGTTCTTAGCCAGCACATAAAGTAGGAATCTTATCCTCCTTTGTCATGATTAAAGCGTCGATGGGGCCCAATGAGCACCCGGCTTAATCATTTATGAGGAACGATTCAGTAGTATAAATAGCAGCATCAGCATAGGTGCAAGACACACTTGAGACCCAAGTAGTCTTACTCTCTCATTTGTAAACACTTCCGCACTATTTTGAGTGAAGAAATAAAAATCCTTGTTTCTATCATCAACGCCACATAAAGTAGAAATCTTATCCTCCTTTGTCATGATTAAAGCGTCGATGGGGCCCAATGAGCACCCGGCTTAATCATTTATGAGGAACGATTCAGTAGTATAAATAGCAGCATCAGCAGAGGTGCAAGACACACTTGAGACCCAAGTAGTCTTACTCTCTCATTTGTAAACACTTCCGCACTATTTTGAGTGAAGAAATAAAAATCCTTGTTTCTATCATCAGCGCCCACAACTCGAGACATTGAAGGTTAGGTAAGAAAAATTGTTGATTATGTCACTTATATTTGACATTTGAGATGGACTGGTCACTCATATTTGATAAATATGAAAAAATTATTGCGTGATCTAAGTGAAGACTTAGACTACGAAACTATTCCGTAGTCTAAGTGATCACTTAGACCACGTATGTATATATGTTTTGTAGTCTAAGTCATCACTTAGACTACGAAAGCATATATGATTTCGTAGTCTAACTGAATATATATTTTCTTTTAATTTTTTTAAATTAAAATTTTAATTTAAAGTAAAATATTAATAAATTAATTAAAATACTAAATTTAATTTAAATAATTAAAAATTATACATATATAAAAATCGTTCAGAAAATACGATATATCCTAAACTACGTACAAACTACTAAAATATGGCAGGAGTAGACGCGCTGCTGAGTTCCCCGCCTCTAGCCATGTCGTTGTCATCGGGGTGTGGGGTCGGAGTAGGATGACAATCATGTTGAACCTGGTTTTGCATGAGGGCAATGAGGTGGGCTATCTGCACTTGTTACTCATCAAGCCTCTGACGCATAGATAGTGTTTCCGCCAGTGCAAGTCGAGCCTCCTCAAGGGCTGCTTGGACCGCCACATCTCGAGCACTTGTCCTCGTCGAGCGTGCCGTAGAGGAGTCAAACGATAAATCTCGCTGCACCTTGCGTCCCAACCCCCTAACCTCCTTACCAGCTCGACGACCGTATACCTCATCGACGATTGTAATTTGGCTCTCCCTCGATAGAGGAGACAGGTCTTCCGGCGACAAATTCGGGTGTGCAAGCTGCGTGTTGGCTAATTCCTACTACGCCCGTTCTACCAACCTCGTCTGAAAATAATAATAAAAATTAAATAATTATAAATTTGTATGAAATTTTAATAAATAATAAATAATAATTACGTTAATTGAGAAAAAATATATACGACACTTACGCCGCTTTAACTCGCTTCATTGTCGAGCCCAGACGTCACGTAAGCGGTGACACTAACATCCAGATAAGAGTATTTGGAGCCCTTATCTCTGTGCTCCTTGGCGATTTGTATCATTTGCTTGGAGCCGGAGGTATGATATTTGTCCTTCTTCCCCCGATTGCCTTGTTTACGTTCGATTGAGTTTGTTCGACAACATAAATTATTAAAAAAATTAATAAATGAGTAAAAAAAATTCAATTTCGTCAATTTAAATAAAAAAAATACGAACCTGATAAAATTCTTCATCGAAGTGGTTGACCAAGCACTCCCACTCATCTTTCCTATTCCCACGCAGCTCTAGGCGAGCGACCGAATTGTTGGTAATACTTGTGAAGTCTGTACTTCCAATCACGGTAGATGGCGTTGGCAGTGGTGTTGATGTGCCTAAGCATCTCCGGTGTGCCATCCACCGCATATTGTTCCTACAAGAAAAGAATAAAAAATTATAATCGTATATATTATGAAATTAGGGTTTTTATTGGTTATTAAAAAATGAATTTAAAATTGTATTACGTACCGAGAGTTCTTTAAACACTTTCCCATTCTCCAAGTCCGACAACTCCTTCTAGCTAGGCGCAACCATACAAACCTTGTTGGGAATAATTGCCCCGATGATGTGCGATGAGAGACTAGCTAGCTGCCAAGTGGGAAGACTATCGGTGAAATTGTCGTACGGCAACTGGATCTTTTGTCCGGTCGCCTTGAACAACTTCTCAAATTTTCTGCCCTTTCCAAGTTCTCAGGTCCTTTTCGGTTGAGGGTCTGACGGGGCCCTCCTGACCTTGCGCCGCGCGCTATAGAGAATAGACTCGGAGGAGGCCGACTCCTGGGCACTTTTTGACATTGATGATGGGCCGGAAGGAGTGCTATTGTCATCAGTCTGTATAGCTGGGGCATTAGGAATTTCCTCAGTCGCCGCAGCCGGAGGAGGCGCGACGTTGTCCTCCTGCCTTTGCCAACCCACTTGCTCTGCGAAGCGTTGAAATTGAGCATCTTCCGCCTCTTTTTGTACCTTTTATTTTACCCCATGAAGCCAATTTAACGTAGGAGTTGTAAAAATCAACTATTAAACTTATTTTAGCATTAATTATAACTACTTTATCATTTACTATTTGTAACAATTTTTACTATATATTTATTCTATATTTTTCATATTTACCACAATATTTACTATTTTTAATATTTTTTATTTGTAAAACCATTTTTGATATTTATCATTTATTAAGATTAACCAATTTATAATATTTACTATTTATAATTAAATTCATACTAATTTATAATAATTAAAATAATGTTACAAATAATTAAATTCATACTATTACAAATAATATTACTATTAATTAAAATAATAGTACAAATTAATAATTAAATTCATACTAACTACCATAATTAAAATAATGTACGTTACGACTTACGACTATTAAATTCATACCATTTTAAATAATATTACTTTTCATTAAAATAATAGTACAAATAATTAAATTTATACTAATTACCATAATTAAAATAATGTAGGTTACAACTATTAAATTCATACTAATTTACCAATAATTACTAATTTACAATAATTAATAATTTGTAATAATTAATAATTTACAATAATATTTACCAATTTACTATTTTATAAATTTATCAATTTACCAAATTACTAATTTACCAATTTAATATTAAACACAAATACACTATATTTATACCTAAATAGATAGTATTATACCTAAATACATATTAAAAATAAATTATAAATACATACGTACGTAAAAAAACTTAAACTTACCGCAGGTGGAGGTGTAGTGTTTTGAGTATTTTTATTTTAAGGGTTTGCGGTGATGGTTATCAACTCAAGAGCTGTTGATAACGTGCTGAAAGAGAAATATAGATGCGCAAGTGATATATCTAAAACTGTATTTTATTCATTGATAGAAGACCTTAAATAGGTATTACAATCTGTTACAATTAATATCCCTATAAATTAGGGATTGAGATAATATCTATTTCTACTCTAATTAGGACAAGACACACACCGAGGTACCAGGAATATTATTTCCTTAAACACTTTTGAATTAAACATTTCTCTTCTTTTTTCTTTAATTTAAACACACTTTTTTTAATTGACTTAACTATAATTTTTAACTGCTAGACTAAAAAATAATTAAGTAGAAATTATCTTTAACTTTTAGCTAATTTGACTAAACAAATTTAACATCACTATTGGAAGTGCTCTTACTGTTACTCTATTTTAGGGGATATGGTATAAATCTCAATAAGAGAAATAAGTAGAAATTATCTTTAATTAACTTTTAACTGTTAGAGTCAAAGAGAAATAAGTAGAAATTATCTTTAACTTTTAGCTAATTTGACTAAAAAAATTTAACATCACTATTGGAAGTGCTCTTACTGTTACTCTATTTTAGGGGATATGGTATAAATCTCAATAAGAGAAGTGCTCTTATCAGGATTTTAATTTCTGTGTAGAGTCGGAGTAAAACCCTAACAAGATAGGATAATGGATGTACGGAATGAACAACGGAGAATATTTCCTTGCTCAACGATGAGGTACTTAGCCTGATTCTTAACAAAGTTTTCATCCACGGCGATGATAGGAGATCATTCTCTTTGGTCTGTAAGCATTGGCTGAAACTGGAACGTCTAAATAGGTCATCAATTCGTGTATGCACTATGCTCACGTGAATATCTCCGCCGTTTACTAACAAAATTCCCGAATGCAGTTCATATTGCAATAAGGTACAACAAAGCATTAAGAGTGGGGTATACTCTATTTTCGTGCTTGAAAGAAAGAGGTCTAAGAGCATGTGCACCCATGGAGGAAGAGAGGAAGTCCTATTTTGAGGAATTAATTCCTCACCCATTTGAGGAATTCCTCTCCAATAGGAAGTCCTATTCCTATTTTTCGTGCAGCGGTGCCAGAAATAGGACTTCCTATTACTGTTCATTATTATTTAAAATTTTAATTTTTTATTTTCGGGTAATATTTTCAACCAATTTCCAAGTAATAGGAAGTCCTATTTAGACGCGCGTTAATATGTTTTGAATCAATTTTGTATGCTGGTAGCATACGGTGGTCAGCGAGTCGGGGTCCAGGGGCGACACGCCCTGGTGGGGGCTCGGGGGCAACACCCCCGGAGCTAAATGTAATCCGAGTCATGTTAGACTTAAGTTTTTTGTTTAGCATACATTCATTATAACAACGTGTTTATTATGATTCTTTATTTTGTCGCGATTCAAAATTGACATTTTTTTAAGTTATGATTTTTGACTCATTTTCTTCACGAAAGTTATAGAGGACATTAATATGAACTCGTCCGTATTTTTCTTGAATTTTTCAGAAGTTCAAGCTATTTATTATGATTTTTTTAAGTTTTAGAGTAAAAATGGATGGCCCAGATCAACTTAGCCGTTGATCTAGCAGCAGCCCAGGACGCGCCACGTGGTGCAATCCTATTCGTCCGTTATTTTTGTTTTATGGTTTACCCGGCGCGTGTATTACACGCGCCAGGTTAAAAAAAACGACGTGAGCCTGGCGTCACCCACGTGCGTGGGGCCCACCAGGCAGCACGTCCTCGTTTTCTTCCTCAAAGGAGGACGCCGGTGAGGACGTCCTCCCGGTCAACCGTCGGTCGCCTCCCCTTAACCCAACTGCTGCAAGTCACTTCTCCTCCGGACGTCCTCAAACCGTGGGCCCCCCCTCTGGACGTCCTCGCCGTCCCAACCGCTGCAGCTGCTCTAAGGGCCCTGGGAAGTAGGTGTCTTAAGTTGACGAAGGTCTCGCTGTACGGGGAAAATATTAGCCACTCTACATTTGTTGCGCTTTTACAGGTAACATATAACTTAAAATCTTTGACATTATAGGGTCATATGCTGATCACAAACCAGGTCCTTTGCGCAATTGCCTCGACATCTTCAATAAGAATTTTGAAGTTGAAAGGATGTACGAGTATTACAGACGGTGGAATCAGGTACTTGGTTGAGGGGTGCACCTCTAAAAACCTCAAGAAGTTGGTCATTGAAATACATTACGGGTGCTGTAGTGCAAGAATCACTGAAAATGGGGTCGAGCTTTTGAGCAATATGTGTGGCTTGGAATGCGTTCATTTATCTGTATCTTGGCAAAAAAGCACTGATATTGAAGCTCTGGCAATCTCTAAACTTCAGACCCTCCAGAAATTGAAATTGTATGGTTTTAGTTGGGAAGTGTCAGACACTACTGTTGTCGCTCTTGCTAAAAACTGCCACGACTTGGAAACTCTTTATTTGAATTTTGTGACAGGTGTAACAAGAGCTGTCAGAGATGGATTTTCAGGCCACAAATGCTTGAAAGACATTGCGTTGGGTTAATAGAATTTTAGCGACTCTTTTTCCAGAAAGCATATATGCTTACTCACTAGCAGAAAAATTTTATCAGACAACACAGATGACACGACAAAAGGTCAATTTTTTAGCATCCAAAGTCATCAGATGACAGAACAAAATTGACTTGTTGTCTGACGGTATCTTAAAAATCGACAATGACAGATTCAAAAGTTCGAATGAAATCACACAACATAATATATTTTTGGAAGTTATCTGAATTTTAGGAAAAACTAATCAGACAACATAATAAACTATTTTGTCATCTGATTAATCGTCATCATACAACATAAGTATTATGTATGTCATCTGATTATCTAGGAAGAAATAATCAAAAAACTGAACATTTGTTTATGTCATTTGATTTATTAGGATGACATATTAAGATGATAGAAGATTCATTTGTCATTTGAATGAATAAACAAAACAATTGTTAGATGACATAAATTTTGTTATGTCATTTGATTAAACTAGCAAGAAATCATTATATGACAGAGTAATTGTCATGTTATTTGATTGAATTGGGAAGAAAACCATCAGATGATAGAAGTTTTTTTTATGTCATTTGTTTAATTGAGATAAAAATATTCAGATGACAAAAGATTTGTTATGTCATTTATAGAATTAGGGAGAAAATATTCAGATGGCAGAAGATTTGTGATATCATCGAAATTAATTGAGAAAAAATCATCAGATGACTGATTATTGTTATGTCATGTGATTATTATATTATATTGAAAAACAAACTTTCATTTAGTTAATTACCAATGAGTAATCATTTTCTCAAACTTGACCGTTGGATGGGATAATATGAATAATGTAAGCACGCGGTTAAAAATAAGAAAACTTTTCGGCTTGAATTGGGTCTCCATCTGTGCATCTCTTGATTGATTTTCTATGACATTTAAGAGAGACTCGATTTGCGGCTCCATAAATAATTATTTTGAAGACAAAATCCTATACACGAATTCTCATAGGGTTCATATCTATCTTACCGTGTCAAAAAAATTGACAAAAAAAGTTTATTTAACTAGTCCTCCCGTAGGAGAATGAGATAAAAAAAATTCAAAGGCTATTTGAGTATTTTAGTATTGTTTGACCTCATTGACCAGGATCCAAACGAAATTCGATGAGGCTAATTTTTGTCACAAGATCCCTTTCACTACGAGATTGACGCGTGTGATCACATTTCTCATTAGACCATTTTAGTTTCTCTTATTTCTCAAAATCCATATATGACTACTAACGCGTATTACATTATTGATTGGTTATATGGAAAAATAAAATTTTATGAAACTCAAGCAATAACAAGTTATCATTTGACAAATGTGACCATTGGATGAGATGATTGGACTAATCTTAGCATGGTGTAAAAAATTTGAAACTTTCCGAATTGAATTTGACCTCGTCTTTGCATCAAATCAATATGACCATATTTTCCTTATGAATAAAACTTGATTTGTCCCTCCGTCCAAAATAATTTGAACACAAGAACCTCACACACATTCTCCTGAAATTCACTTCTATCTTGCCATGTAAAAATATTAGATTTCTAAACCCTAAACCTAAATTTGAACCCTAAACCCTAAACAAAACAAAAAAGGTTTTAGCTCACATCCAAATCATCCAACACCTTAACCACCTCGCCTTTCTTTTTGCTTCAGAACCTCAATTCTCTCTCTCTCTCTCTCTCTCTCTCTCTCTCTCTCTCTCTCTCTCTCTCTCTCACACACACACACACACACACACACACACACACACACACACACACACACACCCCGACCTCCCGTCGTCGTCCCCCTTTGATCGCATCTCCGCCTCCCAGCCAACCCCGGGCCAACCCACGTCCACCACACTGCCTCACTGCCTCGTCGTTGATGATGCATCCAAGCCTCTCGCGACGCTGCCTACAAGCCCAGAGCTTTGCACGCCGCCTTCAACTTCCTCAAACTCGTGTACAGCAGCCTCCCGAGTACTAGATTGATACTTTCATAACGACAACTCTGGCTTTAGCGCCTTCGTCGACAACACCGTCTGCCAGTAAGTAACCTCGAGTACATAATCTCTCTCTTTCTCTTCTGCCTCCTTTCACTTGCAAAATAACCGATTAGCTCTATGTTTCTGTGTAGTGTACGATTGTGTCAGGCTCGTCTTCAATTCCAGCAAGAACGATATTATAGGAAAGCATGACACATCGGTGCGTTGCGTTAAGTACTCATATGCAGCAGGTCTGTAAATCTGTAATTCTCAGAATGTTATGTACATTTTCGATTAATTTCAGCTTTCGTAATGTGTTTTGTTATGAATTTGTAATGTGTTTTGTTGTGAATTTATGTTGATTTGGTGTTGTTGATGGCACAAGAAAGAAATTGTATATATGGTACATATTTTTACTGAGTTGTCTAGTTTCTCTTTGCTGCTTTGGAATAACATAAGACTCTATATGCTGGATATATTGTCGCTCTTGAGCAGCTGATTTTTGTAGGTTACATTTAAAACAATTGGTGACGTTAACCCTTCACAATGCTAGTCATATTCTATGTTTTGGTTTGTAGAATAGAGAGCTGAATCATCATAGCATGGCCAAATTGTTTGTGGTGTACTTAGATGAAGATGCATAGGTGTTGCTTCGCTTATTGTCAAGCCAATGAAGTCATTCACACATACATTTCTTTAATATATAGACTGTTTCATGTTTGAGTTTTCTGTGAAGTGAAAAAGCTTTAGTTTGCATGTGTATGTCATTCATCAAGCATTAGACTGTATCTTAATTTTTGAGATTCAAAGGCATTCTAAAATTCCTTTTTTATCTATTCGTCATGTCTTGTAGAGTGCAGTTGTACATTGGGATAGTTGGCATGGTTTTGAATATCGTCATCTTCTGTTATACAAGTTTGTCGGCATGGAGTATCAGGCGATTTGATGAAAAATGGGAACTTGCAAATATATCTGCTCTGCCATTTGTGACACTAATTGGTGCCATCTCCTTTTGCATATAAGAGAAACCAAATATGTAGTGACTTTCTGCATTCATTCGGTGTGTGTGTTTCACGTGCTGCTTCTTACTTTTTTGTTCTTATGGGTTTCTTGGCCCTTCCTCTTCTGGTACATCCCATAACTTCCTTTCATTTTGTTTATTCAAGTGAACAGTTTAGTACTTGTAGCAACCGTCTAATTACTCTATTCACATTGTTTGCAGTTCACGCTTTTTATGACAGGCATGGTTATAATTCCATACATTATAATTGAGAAAAATAGTTATAATGATCACTTAAATTTTTCATAATCAATAATTTGATTATTAAAGTTTAGAAAAGATCGGTGAACTTTAATTTTGCTTATTAATTTGACCACTTTATCTATTTTAAGCATTCTAATTTGTCAAATATTTTGCGCGTATATATATAGGATTATGAGATAAATGCATATAACATAAGTGGAAGAAGTATGAAAACCATAATGAAATGAGAAAAATTGACATTCAAGATGGGCAAAGTGATCATTGAACTTTAACTTTGTCTATTTTAAACATTCTAATTTGTCAAATATTTTGCTTATATAGATAGGATTATGAGAGAAATGCATATAGCATAAATGGGAGAAGTATAAAAACCATAATGAAATAAAAAAAATTGACATTCAAGATGGGTAAAGTGATCAATTTGATAGACAAAATTAAAGTTCAATGACCTTTTTGATATGTTTCAAACTTCAGTGATCAAATTGTCGATTCTGACAAAATTTAGTGATCATAAATAGCCCTTATAATTGAAATATATAAACAACAACATGATGCGCTGCGTATAAGTAGTTCCTTCCCAGATTTTAGTGAAAAGCAATTAATATTGACCTAGATCAAGAGCTGCTAACTCAAACCATGGATCGATTGTCACATCAATGGTGAACTGGAGGCTTTTCCTGCTAGGCTGGTTGTATTGAGCACATACCGATTATTGTATTTCGATCAGTAAGGTTTTCTTTACATACACATTATTTCGACAATACCCTTGATAGACTGATATTACCACAGAGTTCTTTACAAACCTGGGAGTGTAGACTGGTTGGAATGTATTTTTTGGAGAGGATGATGCCACTGAGTGTTAGTATTGCATCATTGGTTGTACGATTAACATACTTATCCACTTAAGCAGATTAGCGACACCTACCACACCACACGCAAAACCACCAAGGAGGCTTCAACTTCACTCACCAGACCCACCCCCTCCGGGCGCGCACGAATAAGCAGAACACAAACCAGCAGAGTGCAGGTTGTCCCACATCGAAGAAACACCACCAGGCTCCAAACTCAACCACCTATATATATCAGGTATTTATTACAGGTAAGATCATCCCATCGAGAGCCAGCTGACTCACTCGATTCATATCACACTACTCGCACGTTCGCTTGACTGTTATATCCAATACATCATCTGACTTAGGCATCAGAGCGTTGAAGGCGGGCCACCCCATCTTGACCCCTGACCGCCCGTTTCGTTGTTGTATTCTTCTAACAGCTGCACCCGAACGCCCGAGAGGAAGAGGAAGCGCCCGACAGGAGGATCCACTGCCCGAAAGGAGAGCCCGCACGCACGAAGAGAAGGAGAGCGCCCATCCATCCGAGCAGCCCCAGCGCTCGGACGCACCAGGAGGAAGAGGAAGTCCATCGCACGACCAGGAGGAGAAAGAAGTGTATTCGTGTTGCTTCTGCCCCGTTACGCCCAGGCGCGTAATTCGGTAGAAACATATGGCGCGTCTGTGGGAAACTTACAAATTGCAAACCTCGTATAAACACCACGGAAATCAAAGGTCCACATGCTCAACCCGGTGACTAACGGCAGCAACACGCCCGATGGGGAGACGCCGCCAGACTCGCAGGGGCGGAATGTATTAGCGGCCGACGGGAACGATGGCGAGGGGCGCATCAACAGCCTGGTCCAGGAGTTACGGGAGGCGGCGCTCGAGAGAGCAGAGGAGCGCCAGACCCGCCAGAGGTTGGAGGAACGACTGGACGCGCTCATTAGCCAGCAGATGGAACAGCACGAGGAAACCCAGGAGACCGCCAGCGAGGAGCAACACCCGTTCGGCAGAACCAACGCCCAGGCGGCCCGAGCGCCCTCGCCCGTGGAACTGTCGGCACCACCAACAAACGATGCTCTGATCCTTCGGATGGAGGAGCTGGCGGAAGAAGTCTCGCGCCTGCGCAAGAACAAGTCGGCCGGTCAGGGCGGGACGTTCGCCCCCCGGGTCAGCCCGTTCTCGGCACACATACTGGAGCAGGGAAGGGATCCCCACGCAAAGACAACGAAGATCGCTCGGTTCGACGGGAGCGGAGATCCACGCGCGCATGTGGACGAGTTTCGAGCCACCACGGACGGGACCCGGTACTCGGACCCAACCCTGTGTTTCCTGTTTCAGGAAACGCTGGCGGAGGAGGCACGGAGCTGGTTTTACGAGATCCCGCCAGGATCCATCCACTCATTCCCCGAACTGGCAGAGAGCTTTCAGAAGCGCTATCGACTCCAGGGCAAGTACAACACCGCGGGCATCCTCCTCAAGGTCCGCCAGGGGATGGACGAGAGCCTGTCGAGCTACATCAACCGATGGAGGACGCTCGCAAGTACATGCAGGGACCTTGATAAGCGAGTGGCCAAGGTCGCCCTGATGGATAATCTACTCGCCACCCCTTTCGTAGAGAAACTTGTGAGGAAGGAGCATCTCGACTACGACGAGATCATGGACCTGGTTGTACAGAAGGCGTTAGTGGAGACGCGAGTGTACGGGTCCACCTCTGAACCCAGTCCCGGCAGACCAGAAGCGACAGGCGCCCAACCACGACAGCTGGCGGACGACGAGAGACCAACCCGGGGCTTCAAGAGGAACCGGGACATACGCAGACAGAACTACCAGAGACCTTTCTTCCGCGACCATCAGGGCAACAACTACAACCAGACGCGGGGGCAAGCATAGCTGGAGGCCCGCTACCGACCGGCGGGACAGGAGGTCTTTACGATCGACGGGCAGTCGCCCAAGCAGCTTCTCCGCCTGCATCGACACCGAATACCGCCACCAAACAACATGACGAGAGCGATGACTCCGACCGGCCAACTCCCGGACGTATGGTGCGAATTTCACAATGCCACCACCCACCATACCAACAGCTGCATCATGCTGAAGAAGGCCCTTGAAGACTTGAAAGACGAACGAGCAGCATCTCCGAGGGCGGAAGGACGACAGCGCCAGACGGGCGCTAGGACCCGTGAGACTATCAACACGATATTCGGGGGCAAGCGCAAGGAGAGGACATCATCGCACGATCGCACGAGCAAGGAAGTGCTGACGATCGGGGCAGGAAGAGCGCCCAAGGCAGGGAGGAAGGAGGCGCCCACCATTAGCTTCACAGCCAGGGACGAGAAGGAAAACCCAGAAGACAGCACCCTGTCGTTCGTGATCGATGCGATCATCGACCAATTTCTTGTGAAGAGGGTGCTAGTGGACAGTGGGGCGTCCGTGAACGTGATCTACTTCGACGCGTACACGGTGCTCGGACGGCCCGCACGTAAGATAACGCAGGACCATGAGTGCATCGCCAGCTTCACGGGCGAGACATCGTATCCAATTGGGAGCGACAGCCTCCGGGTCGAGATTGGCGCACCCGACTCCCCGCACGGCGAGATCCGAACGGACTTCATCATCATGGACACCCCCTCCCCCTACAACGCCATTCTCGGGAGGCCAGGGATTTGCAAACTAAAACTGATCATCGCAGGGCATCTGCTCTTGGGAAGATTCCCAACCGAGCGTGGGATCGGGCACGTTCGGGGATACAATCACGAGGAAACCACAGAGCCTCGGGGCAGGCAGGAGATTCTCGCCTTGGGGCCCATGAATCGAAAGGCGCGATCCACGCGCGAACGGCGAGAAACCACACCTTGGTTGATCTGCTGAAAGGGCGAGGAAACGGACCGCCCGATCGTTCAGACCAGCGCATTCGAACCCAACCAACCCAACTGGGGGACTGTGAGGCAATCCAACGGAGGGACACCCCGCCCGTGGAACGCCCAACATTTGGGGGAAGTACTCATTAGAATCTTAATTTGTATTGTACTTTTGTCGTGCTCTTTCCATTTGGTTTATATTTCACGCCCGTTCGTCCTTACCCCGCCCGCCCCTGTACTCGGGGGACTCGGGATGGGTCGCTCGCGCAGGTATAACACGGTTAAAACCCATAGCCACTCAAAGCAACGGAGTGGGCGCACGTTTGCGCGTGAATTGCTCAAAAGATGCCAACAAAAAAAAAGACAAGGCACACAAACGGAAAGAAAAGGAACTTCATTCATTTCGCCCAATTACAAAGCCTACTCTATTACAAAGGAAGGAAGAGGAAAAGCTACACTACTCCGCCCCCGTATCAACATCCAGCTCTTCACCCTCCTCCGACTACACCGCCGCAACAGTCTCCACCAGCTCGCCCGGATCCATCCGCCTGACCACCGGCTCCAGCTCCGCCTCAGCAGATCCGCCAGAAGGCCCCACCTCCCTCTCGTTCGAAGGAAATTGGGCGCCCGTCAGCCTCTCAGCCTCAGACTCCAGGAACGCCTCCCGGGCGGCTGCTTCAGCACGAACGCGCTTCAGCTCGGCGCGCAACCGCTCCACCTCAACCAAAGCCCTATCCCGATCAATCTTCGCCAGAGCTTCACAGGCAGCAGCTTCCTCCGCCCGGGTATTCGCCTCGTCCGCACAGGCGACATACCGACGCGCCAGATCCTTAGCCTTATCTTGACTAACCACCAACAGCTCCACCACCTTCCGGTGCTCCAGCGCGTCGGCCCTGAGACGTGCAAGTTCCGCAACCTCCCGCGAACGAACGCGGAAGACCTGCTGCATCAGGCGGGTGCACGCACCAAAGACCGCATCCAGCCCATTAGGAACGGCATCCTCCAGCGGTTGCAACAAGGACGCAAGGGAGGCAGCACCATCCGCCAGCGAACGGCGCAGCCCATCCACAACATCACCACTCGACCCCGGAGCGGGGCCGGGAAGGGAGCCTTCCGTCCGCGCCCGCTCCTCGCCTTCCCCTTGCTCGGAAGACCTTGGTAGACCCAAAGACCGAGGCGGAGAAGACTGATGAGACAAGCATTGTGGAGGACTTGAAAGTCGACTTGAAGCCGGAGGCGCCACAGGCGCACGACTTGACGACGAAAGCGCCAGAACAACCTCCCGCCTGCCCCCGACATCATCTCGCTCAGCCTGCGCCTTGGACCCGGCCGCATCACCTGGTGGCGAGCATGGGGAACCCGCTTGCATCTCTTGGACGAGCGGGGTAGGAACAGCCACATTCGCAACAGGGATCTTGGGTGGAGTACTATCCACCGGGACAGATGAGCCACCACCATCATCCGCCACCTTGTGGACCTTCGCGGCAACACTCCGCATTCTGAGCAGACGACGCTTGACCGCTTCATCCATATCGGTGGCCGTGGACTTCGACATTCACTACAAGCGCATGCACGAAAGGTTAGCTAACAGATACAAACACTTCGTCAATTTGTACTATTCCTATACCCTGTTAAAAAACACCACGGCCGGCACGCTCTGGCGGCACGCGTGCGCCCATCGAGCACTCGCTCGTACCGGCCGTACGAGGGGACTGGGGGACTTCCGCCCGTCTGGGGTGACCCAGCCCGTTCGCACGGAGGCAGCTCTGGAGGAGCGCCAGAATATACCAAAAGCAAGAGCGCAGAAGCAACACAGCAGCAGACAGAAACCACTACACACCAAAACTCACCAAATACCACCCAAAACAGATCAAATCCCACCCCACCTCAAGAACACGCCCTGTTCTTGAAAAAGCAAAAACCCAGAAACAACCGCACCCAGAAACACACAAACCGAAAACAGAAAACAAACAGAAACAGAGTAAGAAAGCCTCACCAATCCGGCCCTTTTTTCGATGGAGAGGAAGAACGTCGACAAGGAACTTCGGCACAAAGACAAAGAAAAGCAGAAAACCAAGAAGGAACGGTGGGCAGAGCTTCGGCAAGATATGAAAGTGATGAGGGAAGATGAGGCTGACACCCCTATTTATACTAATCGCCCAACGTCAGCCAGCCAACGCCAGCCGTCCATTCTCGCATGTCCACCGTTGGATCGTGACGCGTGGCCCAGGCCGGTTCACTCACCCTCCTCAGTAACCGTGCCAACCCATCATCTTCCCGCCTTGAATTCAAAACCCTCAGCATGGTCTCCAACGGTTCGACACGTGGCGCCCATGCCCCACTCCCACGCTCCCACGCGCGTGACGTCTACCCTCCGAGCAATCATGGCAACATCAGCATTTAAATCACCAGGCCACAACGGTTCCCGAGGAGCAGTCCAAAGGAATTACCACCCTAACCGCCTCATCAGCACACCACCAAAATCCAAGAAAAGTCACACCGCTCACACGGCGGTAGAAACAGATCGCTCGCGCACGTCCAAACAAGGTAAACACCACCCCGCACAAAGGGCACTCCCCGGTAAGAACTGGCAACACGGTTTACGCGGCAACAGGCATGGCGCGCTAAACTTGACGGGCGACGCGGGTGTGGGGTTCTCCCCGTGTGCGAAAAACATTAGCGATCGACGCACTGATTCAGCCCTGGCAGGTTGCAGGCGCTAAAAGCGACGGGTGTGGGGTACGTCCTCCCCGTACGCACAAGTATACATGTTGCCTATCGTGAAAAGGCAGGAGGCCCGTCCTCCCCTTGCAGACCCTGAAACCAACAGGCGAACCAACAGGCGAAGGGTGTGGGGTACGTCATCTCCGTCCGCACAAATACAGACCGGATTAGATGCCAGAGGCATGGGGCCCGTCCCCTCTCTGGGCGTTCCAAAATCAGTAGGTGGCAACAGGCATGGGGTCCGTCCCCTCTCTTGCGCGCGCTAAGGGTGCCACAGGCGTGGGGTTCTTCCCCTCCGTGCGCCAACTCATTCCAAACCAGAGGCATGGGGCCCGTCCCCTCTCTGGGTACCCCAAAATCGATGGGTGCCACGGGCGTGGGGTTCTTCCCCTCCGTACGGCAGCTCATTCCTAGCAGAGGCATGGGATACGTCCCCTCTCCTGACGAACTAAAATCGGTTTAGGCGACAACAGGCATGGAGTCTGTCCCCTCTTTGTGCGCGCTAAGCACGATTGGCAACCACGGGCGTGGGGTTCTTCCCCTCCGTACACCAAACTAAGTCCTAATAGGGATGAGAGGTCCGTCCCCCCCTATAGGCCACGGACACGACGCGGGTGTGGGGTGTGCCCCTCCTCGACGATCGCAAAGGTACAAGCCAACTTAGCGGGGCTAAGCTCGATGGGCGGCACGGACGTGGGGTTCTTCCCCTCCGTGGGTGTAACGTTAACGATCGATTCGCCGACTCGGATTCTCGAAGGGGTATGGGGTCCGTCCCCTCCTTCAAAGGCCCGAGACCGATGAGCGTAGACCGGGCAAGGGGTCCGTCCTCTCCGGGCGCGAAATCTTCCCGGGTTAGGCGGCAGAGGCCTCTGTGCGCGCTAAGGCCGAAGGGCGGCACGAGTACGTGATCGTGGGCGCTACAACACTTGTAGGTCGCGGTTCTGATCGCCCCGTTGACACTACAGCGTACGCGACGGCATCCCCGTCGACGTACGGCGTGCGCAGTATATCCCATTACTGGCGTACGGACAGCATTTTTTGCATACACACACCTCATACCATACATTCATGCATCATACCATACACTTATACCTATTTACCTATGTCCATATGTCTGTATATCTGTTACACCATGAATGTTTCCAAAAACCCACCCCATCTTGGCGCGCGGGTCCAAAACTAGCAAGATCAGTTTGGACGCCGGGCCCAGAATACAAGAACAGGTACACCATCGCACGAACAGGTACACGCTCGGATACCCAGGTCCCACTCCGTCATGCGAGCCCTTCCTTGACCGGAGAGTTGGGGGACTTGGGGG
Source organism: Geum urbanum (assembly GCA_946800695.1). NCBI lineage: Eukaryota > Viridiplantae > Streptophyta > Magnoliopsida > Rosales > Rosaceae > Geum > Geum urbanum. The sequence goes on along the minus strand of OX327013.1, from coordinate 2,135,448 downwards.
TCACAGGATCATGACCACTGCTCAATCGGATAAGTATTCTTGTTAATCGCACACCCCTTTTTTAAACTCCCCAGTCAAGAAATTTCTCTTTGACTTGGGGACTTGGGGGACTTGTTAGTATTGCATCATTGGTTGTATGATTAACATATTTATCCACTTAAGCAGATTAGCGACACCTACCACACCACACGCAAAACCACCAAGGAGGCTTCAACTTCACTCACCAGACCCACCCCCTCCGGGCGCGCACGCGCCCGTGGGGGGCGCGCCCGAATAAGCAGAACACACACCAGCAGAGTGCAGGTTGTCCCACATCGAAGAAACACCACCAGGCTCCAAACTCAACCACCTATATATATCAGGTATTTATTACAGGTAAGATCATCCCATCGAGAGCCATCTGACTCACTCGATTCATATCACACTACTCGCACGTTCGCTTGACTGTTATATCCAATACATCATCTGACTTAGGCATCAGAGCGTTGAAGGCGGGCCACCCTGTCTTGACCCCTGACCGCCCGTTTCGTTGTTGTATTCTTCTAACAGCTGCACCCGAACGCCCGAGAGGAAGAGGAAGCGCCCGACAGGAGGATCCACCGCCCGAAAGGAGAGCCCGCACGCACGAAGAGAAGGAGAGCGCCCATCCATCCGAGCAGCCCCAGCGCTCGGACGCACCAGGAGGAAGAGGAAGTCCATCGCACGACCAGGAGGAGAAAGAAGTGTATTCGTGTTGCTTCTGCCCCGTTATACCCCCGCGCGTAATTCGGTAGAAACACTGAGAGCATTAGTCAAGTAAAAAAGTTGAATCTTGTTGATTTCATGCCTTTGTTTCTGGTATGAGTCCATCTTTTCATTCTGGACAGGAAGGGGTGTGTAAGGCAAAAAAATTTGTGAGGCATTTCGAAGATAAAGGTCTCATTAGTAAGGATCACTAGGTAATAACTTCATTGTGTACTTGGTTTAATTGTAAGTCAATTTATAATTGTGTGGTATTTGAAGTGGATGTTTCGATGTATATTGGATTGATTTGATATATTAATCGATTTTTTGTTTAGAAAGAAAATTAGAATGGATGTGTGGATGGATATTCATTGATAATTTACAAAAAAATCTCAAATATAAAGTGAAATTAAACAATTGATAATTTAGATTTAGATTTTCTTTTCTGTCATTTGATCGAGTTACGATTCAAATGATTAAATTTATTGGACTTCTATCATTTGAGTTATACTTTAGATGACTAAATCTTTTCACTTATGTTATTTGAGTTACGCGTTTAATGACATAAATTTTGACTCCTGAAGTTTAAGTTAAAAAAATGGTCATGTTTCGAGGATCCGGATCCTCTCCTAACCGAGAGGACTTAACCATCACCTGACCCCATTATTCGGGCCGTCTGATTTAATGGACAGCAGGATCTTCTCTTTTTCCTTCTTTTTTTTCCAGGCATTTTCTTTTCTTTTATCACTCCCTCAACATCTCGTCTCTTTCACTCTCAAAATTTCATAGCTCCTTCTTTCCCAAATTAATGACTCTCTAAGACCACCGAATACCATAAACTCAATTCCCAGAAATCTTTTGTCTAAGAAATCTCTCGAATCTCAGAATTCTTATGAACAAGAGGTCTCTTGATCTACCTTTAACCATTGGTTAATGTAGATTTCCCAAGTATCAATCCAAGGATCCATTGCTAAGTTTGTTTGATCGTGGACTGATATCATAAGAATGGAATTCGTTGGCTTGTAGAAGTTTCTTGGGTTGATTGATGCTATTTTTCTAAAACCTTTTCAGAAAATTTTCTGGGTTGTAGCTTAATCTAAGATGTATTGTAGCTTATTTTGGCAGAGCGCATGAGATGAAATAATTCATTTATGAAAGGGGAAGAAAATGTTGGATTTGTCGATGAATTTGCTTTGATTGATTATAGTGTATTTCATATGTGGGTTTTGTTGTCAGTCAACTCACCATGATGAATTGGATAGCTTTCGCCTCTCCAACACCAGAAAATCGTCGATGTTCACTCCACCACCTCCTGCCTAGTACTCTCCCTAAGGCCAGTGACTCCCTAGTTAGCGGAGAACAGGCTCAGTAGAGTCTTGCGACTGCTGTATCGAAGAAACCGTGAGAGAGGAGAGAGAATTCAGGTCTATTGAAAGAACTTGCGCTGATCTATCGACAAGTCAGAGAGAAGAGATCAGAAAGAGAAGGAGAAGAATAGAGGGAAGAAAAAAAAAGGAAAAAGAGAAGATCCTGGCTGTCCATTAAATCAAACGGCCCGAATAATGGGGTTAGGTGATGGTTAGGTACTCACGGTTAGGAGAGGATCGGATTCGATGTTTCGATTTAGTTAGACAACATATTAGATTCTTCTGTTATTTGAGTTATACTTGAGATGACAGCTAATTTTTACTTCTGTCGTATAACTTAGATGACATAACTTTTTTCTCTGTTATCTGAGTTTATATTTGATGACAGATACCGTGTGTTATCTGAGTTCATTTCAGATGATAAGTTTGTAGACAATAGCTGCAAATGATTCAGATAACGATGTTCGACCATCATTTGATGGACTTTTTGTACCAATGACTGCTAACATTCCGCTCGCCGAAGCTTGTGCGAAGACTGCTGTTAAAACTATACAGGACATGTCGTAGCTAGAATCGTACGTGATTATGAGCTGCAGGACTTTGAAGTTTTTCTCACGTTTTTTGGTATCTTCAAACAAATTTCTTCGTGTAGTTTTTCTTTTTGCTCTGTACCATGTTATAAAGTAAAGATATTAATCTATCATGTTGTCTCTTATGATATGTATAGTTCATTACTTGGCTAAATGTAGCTTGAATGTTAGTGTCGAGGGGATCGGCTGCAATTCTGCATATTGGTTGATCTATAGAGAATAGATCGATTTCAAAGTGATCAAATAATAGCAAAACTACCCCCTCTCGATTTTACTCGGTCTCTACATAATTTGCTCTGATATGATTCAACTGATAGAAGTCATAGAACGTTTTATGTTTGAAAAAAGTACAATGTGCTATCCATTTTCTTGTGCTTGCGTTGCGTACGTTATGAATCTTCTAGTCTTCTTTTTTCATTGTTTTTTCTTGAATTTTGTAATTTTTTCATAAATTGAATAAGGGGATAACGTACGCAATTTAGGGAATAAGTCCCACCTGGTAGAACCCATTTCCCAAAGGGTTTGTCACAGTCCCGGCCAAAAGGCTAGCCAAGTTTATGATCATGCCATCAACGCCCACATCGTTGTTTGGTGCAACCAAAGGTGGAGATTGTGGCCCATAGATAGGTTGATGAAATGGCCAAGCACATTGACCAGGGCATTGGGTCTCAGAGTTTCCGACCCAGATGTAAGCGAATTTGGAGCTCTTGCTTCCTCTGATGTAAGAGCTCTTTGAAGAGCCGTGAGTGCCGCATTTGCTAGAGCAAAACCCATCAACAAGAACATCTGATGAGGTTAGAACAACATTGATGGCATTACTCTGTCCACCCTTTGCCGCTATCTTTTTTATCTGTGTTTCCAAAGATAGAGACTTACCCATAGAATACTTCTCGTCCAGGATTTGGGTACCCAAAGACAAGGACAGAGAAGAAGTTTTCTTTGAATTTGCAAGGTGGTTGTATTTCACTACGGATTTCCACCATTTTGCAACTGATGGTTGGTGTGTTGATGGAGAAGAGGAAGAAAGGGAGGTGATGAAATCAGAAACGATTACTCGTTGGGCAGGCTTGAATTTTCCATACCAGATTAGATGTATGGAAAATTTTCCGGTCAGAAGAGGACCATTGTGGTATTGGAATAGTATTGGGTCTGAGGTATCAGCAAGGCTTCTAGCTGCTGAGCTAAAACAGAACAAAGAGATTAGCAAGATTACTTGTAGAAGTAGATGCCTTGAAGCGAAAGCGGCCCTTCTTATGTATAGCAAAGGCTAAAGGCCGGAGGCAGAGCTAAATCAATGGGAATAGAAAGAAATTGATTTGTACAAGAGAATGTATGGTGCATAAGGTTTTGGTGTGAGTTGGAAGGATGATTATAGGAAAAACAGACTCACTTGGGTTTCCTCAGTGGCCTTCTCTAAAGACTTATTAAGGACCTGGCATGGGCTTGCCTTTTGCCTGTGGTTTCCTACTGATGCCTAGCAAATGATAAATTTACAGCGTTTTCATGCTGTCCTAGACTTAGTCATGCCTCCCTTGAAAATGTTTGGTGTGCCATAAATTTTTTTTTTTACCTTAAACCCGCTCTGATACCAGGATACGGATAGAGCAAGGAAGTGCAAATGTTATGTCTGCGGAGAAGAAGGACACTTTTCACGAGAATGCAACAGAAGAACAGGCAATATGGCCAGAAAAGCAGTCATGGACAGCCTGGATTTACCAGATGACTACGATGTAGTCTCTGTAGATCAAAGAGACTCTGATGACAGCGCCATCTGTAGCGTCTCAGAAGGGGAAGCAGGGCAAACTCACTTTACCATGAAATCCTTGCTTTCAGAACTACCATTTGAAGAAGGAGCCTTTATGTTAGGAAAAGACAAAGGATGGAGATGCAAAATAAAGGTGCCAGATAGTCAGCTGAACTGCACGCACCAATGGGAAAGAAACATGCCAATAGAAGAAGCTGCACACATCAACTGCACGTTCTGCAAAGGAAGGACGAATGAGAGGATGATGATCCATTGCAGAAGTTGTGGAATCACCAGCTGCCCGGCATGTGCAGGGTATTACCTTAATGAAAAAATCAACCTAGCCCCAAAAAAGGCAGAAGATTACAAAGGAAGAGATTAGCTCGTCAAGGAGCTGATGGAACATATCTCTTACCTACATTCTGAGAATGAAAAACTTTGAAGAAGGCTGAACATAGAACAGGAGGTTAACCTGGAGGAAGGCCATGACAAGGGCAAAGGGCTTGTACTAAAGGAACCAGAAGAAATTCATGTCTCAGAAACATCAGACGCAGAAGAAGGAGCCTATGCCAATAACCCGGTTGAAGGCACCCAGACAAAGAGAAAAATGCTAAACAAACTGTTTAACATCCTGATGACCTTCGAAATTCCAGGTTCAAAGTCATTCACAGTACAGGCAATACTAGACACAGGTGCAACCACGTGTTGCATCGATAGTAGAATTGTCCCAAAAGAAGCGGTGACGCCAACAAACTACACAACATACTTCAACGGTGTTAACTCAAGGCAAGTTGTTAACTCCAAACTCAAAAGGAGGGGACATGATCATTGGCGGACATCGATTTAAAATACCATTTGTATACTGCTTCCCAATGAACATACAAGATGGAATCCAATTCCTGGTAGGCTGCAATTTCATCAGGACCAAATTCGCAGAAGTTTGGTTAGAAGGAGACAAGGTAACGTTCTTTAAAAACGTCGCCTGCATTAATACCAGCCAGGAAACAGAAACTTCAGCGGCAGCAATACAAGAGTTAGACATGGAAGAACAGGAGTACCAGGAGGTACAAAACCTCGTCTACCTCAACATCGGGACCACTAGTCCATGGTTCCAGAGGAAGTTCGGTAAAACAATAGAAAAACTGAAGAAGACGGGGTATATTGGAGAGAATCCTTTAAAACACTGGGTGAAGAACAAGATCAAATGCAAATTAGAGATCATTAACCCGGACATTACAATACAAGACAAGCCATTGGGCTACATCACACCCGCCATGGAAGATGCCTTCAGGAGGCATATTGAAGCCTTACTCAAATTAGGCGTCATCAGAAAAAGCAACAGTAGACATAGAACGATGGCCATAATCGTTCATTCAGGAACAACAGTAGATCCAGTCACTGGCAAGGAGTCAAAAGGGAAAGAACGTATGGTATTCAACTACCGTACACTCAATGACAACACACACAAGGACCAGTATAGCTTGCCAGGCATCAACACAATCCTGAAGCGAATAGGAAACAACAATATCTACTCTAAGTTCGACCTCAAGAGTGGATTCCACCAAGTCGCAATGGAAGAAGAAAGCATACCATGGACAGCTTTCGTGGTACCAAAGATAAGGTTGTATGAATGGCTAGTCATGCCGTTCGGATTGAAAAATGCTCCAGCAGTGTTCCAAAGAAAAATGGACACCTATTTCGAGGGTACGTGAGCATTCATCGCAGTATACATTGACGACATCCTAGTATTCTCAAGAGACGAGGAGGAGCATGCAAAGCACCTGCAGCAGATGATCAAAATCTGCACAAACAATGGCCTGGTGTTATCACCAACAAAAATGAAAATCGCGGTAAAAGAGATCGAGTCCTAGGGGCAGTAATTGGGAACAAAAGGATCAAATTACAACCGCACATAATCAAAAGGATAGTGGAATTCAAGGAGGAACAGCTCAAGCAAAAGAAGGGCTTGAGGTCATGGCTAGGAATCTTAAACTATGCCAGAAGTTACATTCCCAACCTTGGTACCCTACTAGGACCACTATACTCAAAAACCAGTCCCAACGGAGATAAGAAGATGAAGCCTTCGGACTAGGAAATCATCAGAAAGCTCAAAGACCAAGTACAGAGTCTACCAGACCTAGAGCTACCACCAGAAGAATGCTACATCATCCTGGAGACTGATGGTTGTATGGAAGGATGGGGTGGTGTTTGCAAATGGAAGCCCAACAAAGCAGACCCACGGTCATCAGAGAAAGTCTGCGCCTATGCCAGTGGGAAATTCCTAACGGTCAAATCCACTATAGACGCAGAAATCTATGCCTGCATGGAAACTCTCCAAGCCCTAAAAATTCATGTCTTAGACAAAAAGGAGATCACCCTTCGGACAGACTGCCAAGCCATAATCAGTTTCTATAACAAGTCAGCCCAGCACAAACCTTCTAGGGTTAGGTGGTTAGGATTCACTGATTATATCACAGACATTGGGGTCACGATAAAATTTGAGCATATAGATGGCAAACATAACATATTGGCCGATTCATTATCTCGACTAATATGTTTGTCTATCACAGCAGAATGCGTAGAAGGGGATCACCAGGGAGCCCTGAGGTTAGCAGCCGCAGCATTGGAAGAAGCAGCGCAACCTCAATACCTAGAAGAACAAGCATGCCAACTAGAGGCAACCTTGGCCAAATTCTTATCCACCAGCTCATGGACCAAGACCGTGCCATCGGAAGCCTCAACAGATTCAGAATCATGGCCCTGACAGACTCACACAGAGACATTGAAACCGGGCAAACCCCAGCATATGCCCAAGAATTATACGAGAGTCGCCCAGGATACACTACAGTGGAATACCAAAGGTCCATGCCCAGCAGAACCTTGGCAGGTCTCCAATCAAGAAGGAATCGAGAAGTCTCCAATGAAACAGCAGAGTGGACTAATAACCAAAGGCGATAGGAAGCCACAAATCTGTTACAAGCTATGCTCAGGGATTTCCTCCAAAGATCCAAGATTGTCAAAGAAATGCTCTGGGAAAGAGCTTACTGGTGCCACCAGCTGGCAGGAATCGACAGAAGATGGGGACAACTGTACGTTGAACCGGTCAGACAGCTACGAAGCTTCGCGAATCTCGCAGATGAGTTTGCAGAACTCAACCATCGCATTCAAAGCAGCTCACAGCTGTAAGAGAGACGACAAGAAACGTCAGATAGTGGATGGCCTTCCACGACAACATGACGGCCACTAAGGTAAAATAATATGGGATGCAGCCACCCACTACTTCTGTTGGCTATACGTGTTCGGTGAAGAAATGCACCAACACATATCTTATCTTATAAGTGGGATATAGCTTCCCACTACCAGTTTGTCGGCTAGCCTTAGTGCGTTTAGCCAACGCATAAAGATAGGAATCTTATCCTCCCTTGTAATGATTAAAGCGACGATGGGGCCCAATGCGCACCCGGCTTAATCAAATGGAGGAACGATTCAAGTAGAATATATAGGAGTGCATAACGAGATGCAAGATACACTTGAGAACCAATAAATCTTACTCTCATCTTTGTAAACACTTCCGCATATAGCCAGCTTGAAATAAAAATCCTTGTTTCTTAGCTTAAAGCGCCCGATCCGTATCCTGGTATCAGAGCGGGTTTAAGGTAAAAAAAAAAAATTTATGGCACACTAAACATTTTCAAGGGAGACAGGACTAAGTCTAAGACAGCATGAAAACGCTGTAAATTTATCATTTGGTAGGCATCAGTAGGAAACCACAGGCAAAAGGCAAGCCCAGGTCCTTAATAAGTTTTTAGAGAAGGCCATAAAGAAAACCTGATAAGTGAGTCTGTTTTTCCTATAATCATCCTTGCTCAGTATAAACCCGGTACGGTGTTGAAGGCTTGGTGACTGGGGAAAGAAGGTGGATGGAAGGAACTAGTAAATGACTGTGTGAGAGTGAGAGAGGCCAGCAGGACAACGCGTTGCATTTTAAATTGGGGCTGGTTTTGCTCTGGCTTTTTTGATCAAAACCAACGAACTAAATTTGACAGGTTTTGGCCAGCCAAGTGCATTAAGGACAAAAGAGGATGATAATAAAGACAAACTTGTGCGCCGACGTTTTCTTTGTTTGCAGGTACTAATTGCTCTTCAATATTTATATGACATGGCTTGGATTACCATATACTAATTAAGCTCCTATTCTAAAGGTAAGTACTGCTTAGTGCTCGATTTTATGCAAATTTTATTCTTCGACATTCTAAGTTTGGTTGTAGGTTTGCTTGCTCTATTTTTATTTTTTATTATGTCTAACTAGATTATAAAACGGTAGTTTGTAATCAAAATTAGTGGTTCCGTGGAGACATTGGATCTTATTGTGAAGACACCATATCATATCACATAAACGTTAAAGAAGTAGAACTTTATGTCCCGTGAAAGTTGTTTTCAGGTCCACTAATTCGACTCTACATTATGAATAGGTTAGTTCATGAGATATATATAAATATATATATATATATAAATATTTATTTATTTATAGTTAGTCTGACAAAATTCAACTTTTTGAACTAAAAATTATTATATTTAAAACAAAATTATGACAATTTTTTTATCATTTACAAACAATTAAATTAAAATACAACATTGACAATGAACAATTAAACTAAAATACAATATTGGCAACGATTTGTTCTCAAATTTGTAAAAATGTGGTCGTTTAAATATTTACAAAAAATTGAACAAAATTACTAAAAAATTATCTTATTTTACAATAATAACAACAAAATTAGTGAATAAAATCTATGATAAAGTCACTTTATCCTAGAATTTCTCATATACATATATATATATATATCTTTGATTTGATAGTATTGGTCACACTACTTCTAATGGTTTTCCCCTTGCGAATGAATTATTTGATAAAATTCTAAAAATGAATGTGAAGTATTAAATGGTGTCATTCACTAATGAAGTGAGTAATGTCGTTTAGAAGGAAGCTTGCGGGTAGTGGGAGTTTATCTAGAATGCAGCTGGCAATAGAGGTAGTGAATAAGTGAGTTTAAAGTCAGCGCCTGCCGACCAAGGTTTTCAATTTTCAGTTGCAAGTCTTTTTTCCAGAGAAAGGTTTTTGTTTCGACTTTGCGCTAACCGTTTTGTTATGGTGGGATACAAGACTCACATTCCTTTTATCTTCCTCATGTTTCTGAACTTGTTTTATTGATTAACACTTAACAGCTACCTAACTGGAAATGGATTAGCTAGCCCAGAGATGAAGAGCCTAGGGGATCAAGTTTAATAACCGAAAGTGTTCTTAAGGATCAGAAAGTCCATAGCTGCTGGGATAGTGAATTAAAGGGCTAATGTAGCCAGGGGTCAAATTTAGACCCTCCCCACAAGAAATGGCCTTAGTAAATGGGTGGTCCTTGAGTTTCTTCTATACATGCAGGCATGCATGGAAGCGTAGTTGCACCGGACTACCACAATTGAAAACTTGGGAAGAGTTATTTATTTGAGTAATATGGAAGAAATGCATGCATGGTAGGATACATAAAAAAAACAAGCCTGGGATTTCTTAATTCATGAACAAGTTTAAGATGATTAATTATTTCAGTCTTTGCATTTCTAAGCGCAGTGCCTCATGCTCATATCATACAATGATGTCAAACTTTGTATTATTGATTTTGATTATACAAAAGAATATAACAAAGAAAAGGAAGTGAAGTTTTAAGCTCCCTAACGGCTGTATATATTTACTAGTCTTTACTATATTCAGTAGTAAATATATCAATACAATTAAACTCATTTTTATATCTATTACATACTACTGTTTATATCTATTATTCATAATAATCAATACAATTAAACTCATTTTTTAAGACTTCATCTACCAAGAGTGTGAAAGTATTTCCATTACAGGTATCATGAATATTAAGATCGAATCAACAAATGCCAATGAGTTGAAGGTAGATATGGTACGTCGAGACAGAATACAGAAGAATGTAGATAAGATATTAAGATACAGCTGGGAAATCAAGCTAGGGAGTACGTTCAAAACGTATGTGCATCCTCCCAGATTGACCAGGATTGCCATATGTGATGGAGTTAAGTTATGGGATATATGAGCTGTTCGGTAGACTCCTTCCATAAAGATTTTGGATTTTTGCTTCGATGCTTTCATCTTGATATGATAACCTTCTCAGTATCCTACTCATGCATGTTTTATGTTTATCTTATCTTAGAGAGCACAACAAAATCCTTTACATTTTGCACATCCCGCTTGTGATCATTGATGAACAATTGCTTTTAGATCTAGTCAAGTTTCATGTGGTATGGTTGGTACGTGGGTCAGCGATACATTAATACTTGAAGATAACGAGGAAGATAGCCGAATTGAGCAGCTAAATTATGGTTTGGTGATAGCTAATCAATCATGAAAATGGTGCATAATTATAGTTATGATCTTGGCTAGGATTCTTCCTTTTGGTATTTGACTCTCTCTATTTTGGCAAGCTTGCGAGAGACAGGATTCTCTTTTCTCTGTATCTTCCTCTAACTTTAGTTAGATATACATGCCCTTCACATAATTAAGTATACTAGCTCGTGCAATTATTCTAGTTAAATAGACTAATTACATTCGATTAGTAGAATACAATACGTTTTGCAAATCTCGCTTGAGATTTAATTTTGATGGACAAATTCGATAAGAATGGAATGACTTTAGCTTCTGCAAATCCCACTTGAAAATTCTGATGCACAGATTTGACCAGAAAGGAAACCTTCAGCTTGTGCATATCCAGCCGATTAAGTTTTCATGGGGTTACTGGATAGAGGAACACGTACAATACTATTATTACTTTTATAAAAAGAATTTAGTATACAATTCCGTTCAGACAGTGAGCTTCGAGGGGATTATGTAATTGAACTTAGGACATATAATATGTAGGAAAATTTTTTGTTGAGAACTCTTATAATGAGAAATTGGTGAGTACTTTCTTATTAAACTCACTTTTTTATATATATTTTGGCAAATATACCGTTGGTTAGATAAATAATGATGAGTAAATCACTCATGTAAAATTTTACAAAAATTGAAAATCGTTAAGTCATTCATAATCAAGATTTATCACTTATGAATATGAACGGTATATGTTTGACAGTTTTGGTTCATCCATTATTTGATCTTGTTAGATACCTTAACGATTTTTAATTTGGATGAAAATTTGTATATATGATCTACTCATCAATATCAAAACATCTAACGGTTAACTTTGTAAAAATGTTATCGAAAAACGACTATTACGACAATATTATGAAAGGTACTCATCGAGTCCTCATTATAAGGGTCATCATTGGAAAAGTTCCCATAATATATATGCATGTATCATGTTCTGGTTGTTAGTGAGTTTGTGATCAATTATCAATAGATTTGCATTTAACAGGTGATAATAAATTACTATTTTTTAATTATCTATCGTTAGATACAGATCTAACGACAAACCACAACTGACCACCAAACTCAATGACCACCAAACTATGAGCCTACTTCCTGTAGCTTTAGAAGTACTTCTGAAAATTTTCAAAAGTACTTTTAAAATCAGGAAGCACCTATTATGTGCTTCTCAAATGCTTCCAAGTGCTTCTGAAACTCAACTAAATAATTTTCTAGTTTTTTTGAATTTTTCTTCTATTTATAATTAATTTTACGTATAAATTCAAAAACACTTTTAATCATTCTAAAAATAACACCAAACATGCCTATGTCACTAGATATTAATTGAACTTCATCATTTCAAATATTGTTCATCTTCACCTAAAATTCTCATAAAACTTGGAATTCAGCTTTCATTTGTTCTTTCAGAAAACCTCGAATTTCATGAGTTTATGTATCTATAGTATTCTAGAATCTAGACCAGTGCCCGACCCCAAACATAGTCTAATTTGATACATGAAATGCAAAGTTGTAATTAAAGAGTCAAGTCATTCGTATCGATGAGCTGGTGTGTATCTTTCTCATGTTTATCCAATATATCTTAGAGAACACAACAAAATCTATCGATCTAATTTATGCACGTCGTCCCACTTGTGATTATGATGAACATGATCTTAGCTAGTCAGGTTTCATGAGGTTAGTACGCTACTAAAATGGTGCAAAGAGATACTGTTGTTATTGAAGCAATTACGCAAATAATGAAAATGGTTCTTATACATAGTTGTGATAATGTGATTTTTGCGAGATTTCCTAGGGCATGCTGTTCGGTATTGGATTTTGATGCCTTTGTATTTTGGTAAGCTCGTGATAGACAGAACTAAGCTGTTGGAAATTTTGTGTTTGTAGGTTATGATAAGAGAAGGAAATGCTTCAAAAGTACGTAAAAATTTACATTTTCTTTTAGACTTTATTTGCCCCACTATTTAGTGTGCAAGAGAGAATAATCAAATAAGTTTTTAGGATACCATGAAGCTTAGAAATTTGTTACTGTTAATTGTCGGTTTGCACTAACGAAAATCAACTTAACACTCGATCAAAGATAAAAACAAGAGGTTCAAGGTTGCCAAAAACTATAACTACAGTATTATAGTTTTCAGATTTTATTTTATTAAAAACTAAAAAGGATTAATAGTAGGATTGGATTGCTAGAGGCTAGAAAGAAGAAAAGATGGAAATCTTGATATATTGAAAGCACTGTGCACTACTCTATTTATAGAGTAATTGTGACTTTTGAATTGATGAGATGTACCATTACAAAAAATTACAATTGTTCGGTTTGTATGGTTCATTCAAAAGCCATGTTAGTTAATTGCATCTAACCCTTTCAACGTACCATCATCTACATATGTAACTCTTCAAATATATTTTGAAAATATTACCAACAATCCTCCACCATTTTTAAAATATAAAAAATACTTTTAAACTAAATTTTATTTTGAAAACATTTTGAAAATCCTTGAGTAAATTCTCGGAAAACGTAGCGCATAAACTAAGGTGTCTTGTGAACTTGAACTTTATCTTAATGAGAACACATCAAAGTTAAATCAAGATGACTAAGTAGCTTTGTTTTGAACTTGCGATCTTATAGTGATCTAACCAGACACATTTCACACACTAGTTTTCTACTTCTTTCGAGTGTTCTAAAAGCCGACGCGTAGATTGGCTTTATATCTGTATCTTTTTCACGAGTGCTCTAGAGACTTGTCCAATTCATATAGAAGGCAGCACCACCTTCTACACTCGTATAGGTAAACATGTAGTACTCATGTAACTAAAGTATTTTCCGTCATGTTTATTAAGAGTTTTGAATTATATATAACTCAACCTCTACCATTCATTACATGTATCCAAGCACTTCAATCTTTGGATGGATATAAATATATAATAAATTTATATGTTCGATAATTTATTTAAGTGTTTGCAATCATTTCATATGATGTACTTTGCTCATTGAACTCAATGACAAGATGTTTCAAGTGTTGAGTTGAGTTTCCATCATTGATGATTAAAAGTTTGGACTACCTCATCCCATTTGATGTATCACTCATCAAATTCTTGCAAATTTTAAACATATGCAAGTCTTTTGTTGATTAATTATCAAAGTTACTATCCATAACTTTTAATATTCAACGGCTTATATTCCACCATCATTTTCAAATTGTCTTACATAGCTATGTCTCAAACTAGTATATCCTTCTTACATTTATATGCCTAGTAAGAAGCCTTTAATAATCACGACTATCAAAGAACTAAACTAATAGCATATCCTTATATTTAGGATCTGCCTATTCTTATGACATGTGGATTACTTTCCTTTTTGACATTAACTAATATTCTGTCAAACTCATCTCTTCTACATAATATAAATACTCATTATTAACTTGAGTATTTTATAATCCACAAATTGTACACGTCATCAAACTTGATGCTTGATAATAAATGAATATCATGCAATGAACTCAAGTTCATATAACTTTTTATCAAGCTTGCATTTTTCGATATTCATAAATACAACTAGCTAGTTGGAATATCTTAATTAAATTCCAACTTAAATATGCATTTAACTCTTTAATTTATCACAATGCATAAAGGAATATTCAATGAAGTGCATATATAGAATCATATCACCAATGTATATGCATAAGCCATACATATAAATTGAACTCAATACGAACATGAACTAGCATAAATTATAATATAAATATATTTAAAATGAAATATTGATCTTGATCATTCATTTAACTAAGAGATAACATGCATTCTCTAAATTGAAACTGAAAAAATGCCAACGATCAAACTAAGAGAATGTGCAAAAATAAAAATAAAAATATATGTCACATTTAGTACAAAATATCTATCATAATATACATATCAAGGTATCATTCTTAGTTACCAAAACATTTGTAAAGTTCATAAAAGAACTCCATTTTTCTCCTGAAATTCATTTCACCACTTCAAATACTATTGCCACAATTTTCTTCTTGGAGTTAAAACTCCTTTGTTGGTTCTTGAGAATATGACAATATTTCATGATATGACCACGTTTCTTGCAATAGAAGCAATTCACTTTCTTCTTGTTGAAAGTTTGACTTGAATGATCTTTATTCCATCGAATCTTTCTTTTCTATTCTCATGATTATTTTTGAATTTATCATATTCACCAACAATTAAATCATTATTAATAGAAAAAGAATTATCGATTTTCTCATGAACGCCTCCTCTTTTCTTATATAAAGAAAATCATTCAACCTTTTTTAGGTAATTTTGTATTCCTCTTCAAACTGAAGACGATGACCCAACTGTTTTATGGTCAGTCTTCTAACTTGTTTATTATATTTCTTTTGAAATCTTTCCATGAAAAATGAAGCTTATTCATAATAATAAGAAATACTGATGAGTGAATCCATATGCATATCATGTTGAGTGAGCAAGTGAAGTATATGAATGATTTCACGATATTGCTCAATGATAGATCTTGTATCTACCGTTTTATATTTTAAAAAATTAGAAATTAGAAAGGCCTTACTTGTAGGATCCGTAGAAATGTATTGCTCCTCCAATGCGTCCCATAATTTCTTTGACGTCTCCTTGTCTTTGAAGTGAGAAACTAATTCATCACTTAGAGAATTGTATATGTAGCACTTACATTGTTCGTCACCTTGATCCCATTTATTTCATACTTGTTTCATGGATAGATCTCACCTTCAATTTCTTCAGGTCTTGGTGTTGTAAGCACGTAAACCATCTTTAGGCATATAAGCACGAGATAAGTCTTCTTTTGCCATTTTTGGAAATATTCTCCACCAAATCGATCAAGCTTCATTGTAGAAAATTCACTTTCGCTTTCCTTCGAAGTTGCCAAAATATGAAGCTTGATTTTTCTTTCAACAATTCTCTGTATCTTCCTGATGTCTCTGAGTTCACTCTGATCATGCATATTTGGTCAACTATATCACTTTAGTTAAATAATGTTTCCTAATTGATTATTCTAGCCCGTGCAATTGTACAGTTATACATTTAAATGAGAACATTCGATTTCTGATTACTATACGTTGTACAAATCCCAGTTGAGATTCTCTGATGTTAGTGTGTGATCCTGTAAACACATAATTATCGCACATTTAGTCACTCCAAACGGGTTAACATAGGTCAGACCAAACGCAAGACAACAACACAGGCTCCAAACTTAAACAAGGAAGCAACACCATCTGAAATCCCACACGTTCGGAACAACAAACGGAAGGTACCAGGACAGGTCATGTACAAACAAACAAGATCCCACATCGAAGAACAACAAAAGACTACACACTCAACCGACAATATAAGCAACACATTTATGACAGATACAATGTACGCTCGTTACTCTACCAATACTACTGTTACACTTTATACACTAACTAGAGCGTCGGAGAGTCGAATGCAGGAACACCCCGTCAAGACTCCTAACGTCCATTTGGTGTATTATTCTTAACAGCAAGTAAATGACGATACACACGCGATAGCTAAGATCACCCGTGATAACCCCACCGGCACTTCTACCAGAAATCTACGCGGAGTTTGGTAGAAAAAATTGGCGCCGTCTGTGGGAAACGAGCAATCATACACCACCCGAAACCATAGCAGCAAAGATGGCAACATACCACATTACACCTGAAAGCCTAAAGACAAGAGACGCGCCCGTAGACGCAATCAGCAGCATCAATGACCTGACGAAGGATGAAGCAACAGCCCACCTCGCGAAGGAACTCCAAACGGCCCAAACACACATCGACGAGTATCAATCCGCCACCGCAGGTACCCGGTATTCGGACGCAACCCTCTGTTTCCTGTTCCAAGATACACTAACGGAAGAAGCATGAAGCTGGTTCTACGAGGTGACCATGGGATCCATTCGCTCATTCGGAGAGCTCACAGAGTGTTTCCTCAAGCGATACCAGCTACAGGGCAAGTATAACACTGTCAGCATGCTTCTGAATCCGTCAGGGAGACAATGAAAATCTAGCCGGCTTCATCAATCAGTGGAGGGCCCTTGCGAACACGTACAGGAACCTCGACAAGAACGTGGCCAAAACGACGCTATTAGAAAACCTGACAGGAACCCCGTTCGTGGAAAAGACGGTTAGAAAGGACCACCTCGGGTATGACGAGATTATCGACCTAATTGTCCAAAAGGTACTGGTGAAAACCCATGTGTACGGGGCGCAAGGCCCGAGCGCAACACAGACCTCGAAAACACACAGCTACACACAAGATCATCTGCCATCCCCCATACATCCAAAAACGCACCACCAAAAGCACAGCCCGCCATATCCCACAAGCGTGAAGATCACTATCGTGAGCACAAGAACAACAAACAGTATCAACAAGCGCATCGCGAACGTTCACCACCACGAAACCCACCTCCAGGGTAGGGCTGTTAATCGGTACAAACGATTCGATTATTAGGCCGAACAGAAAATCGAATCGTATTTTTTAATCGGTTTGGTTCGATTCGGTTTTCTTGATTTTTTTACAAAAAACCGAATGGTTCGGTTCGTTTTTTTTTCCGGTTTTTTTAGTTTTTTTTTCGGTTTTTTTAAATAAAAAAACTTTCTAAAAAAATACGATTTTTTTCTATTAGTTTCGAAAATTCGAAGATCTTCATTAGCTACTTTTTTCAATCACTTTGTAAAAGTGTGAAACATAGTTTATGTCAAATCAAACTACAACAAATATAATTAGTCACAAATCACACATTCAAAGTTTCAAACCATAGCAAATGGCCAAATGTTTATCGAAAGTTTACATCACAAATTCAAAGTTTCAAACATCAACAAACATAAACCAAACCAAAGTCCACACTCCATAGTCCAAGTTTAAAACAATCTACAGTCCATCCAAATAAAAATACAATACAAATATCACATAAAAACACTCAATTGAATCCATTCTCAAAGTATACTCAACTTGTCCACCATTCTCACTTTCTCAGCTACGGAGTTTTTCTTTGGCAACTTAGCATTCTTTTTCTTAAACCCACAAGAACCCCAATAATCATCGTTAAGTATCAAACTATGGCCCATACCAAATACTACTTTCATATGGGACAAAAAGAGATATTCACAACATACCCAACAACATCAAACTTGATTGACACTTGTAAAACAACGTCGTTTTATTCATTTCAGTTCAAACGATTCGGTTCGGTTTTTTCGGTTTTTTTTGAGACGAAAACCGAAACCGAACCGAATTTTTCCGTTCGGTTCGGTTTTTTTGTTTTTCGGTTCGGTATTTGTTCGATTTCGGTTTTTTTGGTTCGATTTTTTTTTCGGTTTTCGATTCGGTATTAACAGCCCTAATCCAGGGATCCTCACCAGCGATGCACAGTCTTCTCCATTACCCAGGGCACAAACGAAGAAGTGCTCAAACAGAATAAACGACAAATCTGCCCGCCCATGCCTAAAGCGCCCGGCATCGCCCCTATGCGGAACAACATAGGAACGTGGTGCATGTATCATGATTCGAATACCCACAACACCAATGACAGCGAAATCCTAGCCAGAGAAATCGAACGACTGCACACAGAGGGAACACTGATCTTCCGAACGACGAACGCTGAACGCCCGGTCACAGATATACGAACAAGGGGTATCATCAACAACATCTCAGGAGGGAAGCGGAAGGCCGAATACCCATAAGAACGGGGAGAACCCCAACCTAGGGACGTATTTGCGGTACATCCCGGAAATCCACCAAAGGCAGGCAGGAAGGATTGGCATCCAATCAGCTTCACCTATGAGGAGGAAGGCAACCGGAACAGCACGCTCTCGTTCGTCATCGACGGAGTGGTGGACCGATACTTATTCAAGTGCATCCTCATCGATAACGGAGCCTCCGTCAACATCATCTTTCGGGAGGCATACGAAGGCCTCAAGCGCTCGAAATGCAAGATGACGCAGGACCATGAGAGCATCGCCAGCTTCTCAGGCGAAACCACTTACCCCCTCGGTAGCGACTACATGCAATTCGGCATCGGAGGTCTAGGAACCCCCCAGAGCGAGATCAGAACAGACTTCATTGTCATAGACCTCTGCACATCCTACAACATGATCCTTGGGTGGCCGGGTATCTCAAAGTTAAGGTTGATCATCGCAGGCCATATGCTCCTGGCGAAATTCCCGACAGACTACAGAATCGGCATGGTCAGGGGGTACGATTTAGTGGAAAAAGTTGTTCAACCGGACAAAGACATCACGCGATTGGTGGTACTCGCAGTGGCCGAGTGTTCTCCCAAAAAGCAGCAACCTGATGACGCGCGTTATGGACTGAACACTATCCAACCCGCCACGGAGCGAGAAGGGCAACGCATGATACAACTGTCCCGCGAACACCCGGAGCGCATGATTCGCATCGGCGCACAGTTAGAACCTGACGTAGCGGATCGACTAATCCAGGTCCTAACGAACTGCCGGTAGGTATTTGCATGGTCCTACGCGGATATGCCCAGAATCGCCCCAAGCATTATCTCCCACAAACTCAGCATCAGCTCACTCACAAGGCCGATAAAGCAGAAACGACGGGTGTATGATCAGGAACGATATACGGCTATGCATGCAGAGGTAGACAGACTGCAGAAAATCAGTTTCATCCAAAAATTCGACTACCCGAAATGGATCTCCAACGCTGTCATGGTCAAAAAGCACAACGGATCTTGACGCATGTGCATAGATTATAGTAATTTGAACAAGGCCTGTCCGAAAGACAGTTTCTCGTTACCCCAGATCGATCAGCTCGTAGACGCCACTACTGGGCACGAACTACTATCCATGATGGATGCATACTCGGGGTATAACCAGATCCTCATAAATCTTGAAGACTAGGAGGCCACGTGCTTCACAACGGAAAAAAGGCTCTACTGTTATGTAGTCATGCCATTTGGCCTCAAGAACGCAGGCTTTACCTACTAAAGATTAATGAACATCATATTTTACAGGCTAACAAACAAAATTGTAGAAGTCTACATTGACCACATACTGGTCAAAAGCACCAAGGCAATGGATCATCCCGAACACCTACAAACCGTACTCGAACTCTTGATCAAGAATGGCATGCGATTGAACCCCGCCAAATGCACGTTCGGCGTAACAACAAGCAAGTTTCTCGAATACATCATCAGCAAGGGGGGCATCGAGGCCTCAACAACAAAGGTCAAGGAAATACTAGACATGCAACCCCCCACGACTAAGGCCGAACTCCAAAGCCTAACGGGAAAACTGGCATCCCTCAATCGCTTCATCTCCCGCTACTCTGACAAATGCGCACTGTTCTTCAAGGCCTTCTGAACGACAAACAAGCGAAGCGTCGTTTGGACTACCAACTGTGAAGCCGCATTCGCATCCATCAAGCAATACCTCGCCTCAATCCCTCTCTTATCCAGACCCGTAAAAGGAGAAATCCTATACCTATACTTGTCCGCTTCTCTAACGACCATCAGTTCAACCCTGGTTCAGAGAGAAACAAATTTTGAATTGGCAATTTTCTTTGCCGGAAAGGGAATGACACCTCCCGAGACCCGTTACTCAACAATCGAGAAGGTGACACTCGCACTCGTTATGGCAGCAAGGCGACTCAGGCCATACTTCCAGGCCCACAGCATCCACATTCTTACCAATGTCCCATTACGATAGGTATTGCAATCACCCGACCACAGTGGCCATTTGGCGAGATGGAGCGTCGAGCTAAGTGAATACGATATCCATTATGCGCCCCGAAAAGCAATAAAGGGTCAGTCTATCGCGGACTTTATAGCCGAGTACATAGAGGCCGAGGAGGCGACGCGGCCTGTCCTCGACACGCCGCTCGTTAGCACGGGGCCTCTTAAGAAGAACCCCCAAAACCCAAATCCCCATGGAACCTTTACGTGGACGAATCGTGCACCAAGAATACCAGTGGGGCTGGGATCATCCTCACCGGGCCAAGGGTATACCGGCAGAGTACGTGCTAAGATTCGAATTCAAAGCAACAAACAACGAGGCCGAATACGAAGCTCTTATCGCCAGTCTACAACAGTCTACAACTGGCCCGAAACTCAGAGGCGCAAGCATCAACATCTTCAGCGATTCACAACTAGTCGTCAACCAAATCCGAGGTGACTTCAAGACGAATGGCGATATGATGACGGCATACCTCTACCACGTACGTACAATGTTAAGCAAGCTCAAGTTCTTCAACATCAACCACATCCCAAGGGGAAGAAACACCAAGTCAGACGCACTCGCCCGTTTAGCAACATCGCCCGTAGAAACAGAGCCAGGGAAACGAGTAGTGGAAGTCCTAAAGAGACCGAGCATCACGAAAACGCCAGAAGAAATCTTCATGGTTGAGCCACACGTAGCTAGCTGGATGGACCCCATCATCAAATACAAAACACGGAGCGAACTACCGGCAGACCGGGCACAAGCGCAAAATATCATAGCCAGAGTAGTCAACTTCAGCATCCGACACAACAGCCTGTATAGACAAGGGAAGACATGAGCCAACCTCAAATGCGTCATATTGGAGCAAGGCGACAAGATACTCAGGGAAATCCATTCGGGCATATGTGGCCACCACGTGGGAGCACGATTCATCGCACAGAAGGCACTCCGAAGTGGATTCTGGTGGCCCACCATCCATGCAGATGCAGCCATGATCACTATGATTTGTCACTAGTGCCAACTATACGCACACAAAAATCATGCACCCACGGTCCCCATATCGATCCTCACTTCTCCTGTTCTGTTTGCACAATGGGGACTCGATCTCATCGGAGAACTTCTGAAATCCAAGGGCCAATATCGATACATCACTGTGATCATCAACTACCACACCAAGTTTATCGAGGCGGAACCGATGGTCAAAATCACAACTGAAAAGGTGAAGAGATTCCTGTGGCGTTTGCTCTACTGTCGATATGACACCCCACTCAACATCATCACTGATAACGGGCCGCATTCCACAACGACGAGCTCAAGGCATTCTGCAAGAGGAAGGGCACCAATCTAATATTTGCGTCGCCAGCACACCCCTAGACAAACGGGCAGGTAGAAGCGGCAAACAAAATCATCAAGGAGGGAATCAAGAAGAAGATTGAACTCATCGAAAAAGGAGACGTTTGGTACGGGCGATGGCCCACACTACTCCCCGAAATACTATGGTCAATCTGAACTACCGCAACGGCAGCAACAAGAGAAACCTCGTTCAGCCTCACATTCAGAACGGAGGCCGTACTACCACTCGAGCTCACATACAGGAGCCCAAGAATTGAAAGCTATGACCCCACCACCAATGGCGAAGGACTTAGACTCGACAACGATCTCCTAGAGAAAAGACGAGACATGGCACATCTTCACAACTCCGCGAACAAGCAGCGAGTTGCTTGACTATTCAACCAAAGTGTAAAGGAGCGCCCGCTTCAATTAGGGGACTGGGTCATGAAGGAAATCTAGATGAAGCCAAAAGGCTTACGCCCGTCATAGGATGGTCCCTACGTCATCGACGTAGTCGTAAGCCCGAGTACATTTTACATCAAGGATATATTCGGAAGGAGGATAGGCAACCCCTGGAACACGCAGCACTTGATGAAATATTTCCACTAAGTGTTCATCTGCCTGCATTTGAGTGGCCTTAACGTGCGTAAATCTAGTGATTGTAACCTTTTTGTATGTGCGCGATCGAACGTTTTTGTTTTGTGCCGATAACAATATAAATATACATCAAACACATTCAGATAAGCAATGAACAAAGCAAAAGTACTTAGATATATTCCAAAAAAGTTGTACATGTCTAGCAAAACGCATGCAGGCGCAAGGAAAAAAAAACTACAAAGCAAGAAAACAAAAAGTACAGTTAGTTGACCCCATCCATTGCATCAGCCCCACCCTCTTGCTCCGTCACCCCATCGGCAGCAAGCGTAGTGACCTCAGGCTCTTCGAGCGAACGCTTCAACTTTTCGGCTTCAGCGGCTTGCCACGCCTCGAACTCGTCCACCTTCACGAACGGAAGCATGAGTGAGGAGAAGTTCTCACATTGGACGTTGGCCTCAGCAGCAACCAAGTCCTCGAATTTGTCCGAATCCTTGAAAGCCTGGACCGCATCAGCCTTGACCTTCTCGAACTCGGAAGACGCCTTGAACTCGGCCACCGCCTCCTCCACAATCATCATGCGAACCTCCTCTGTTACCTCATGGGCCCGGGCCTTGGCAAGCTCGTGCTCTAGCTCCTCAATGCATGCACCGCTGGACGACCGGAGGGTGGCAAGGTCAGTCCAAGATTGCGACCCCGGATTGCGCCTCCCCAAGGTCCTTCCTTAGCTCATCTGCCTCGTGTGCAAACTCGTTCACTCGGGCGATCTTCCGATTGGTTATATCGGTGGACTTGGTCAGGGGATGCTGCAGCTTACCAACGTCGACCTGCAGACGCCTGTTCTCGGCCTTCGCCTTGGATAGAATCGTGGTCTGCAATATCGACCCTTTGAGCCCTTTGATGAGGAAGAGCTGGTGCTGGAGCTGTGTGCAGATATCAAACACTACGTTGACTGACTCGCTCAGATCAGCGCCCAACTGGCGCCACTTTTGGAGGGACTCAATAGCCGCATCCATGGAGCTCTGGATATGGGCAATGAACTTCGAGGAGAGAGCCGTTTCGCCCGCCACCGCGACAGTGACGGCCGGGGAGGCCTTGGTGGACGGACCACGGGTGCGCTTCAGTGGACGATTCGAGGGGCCTTGACCATCCGGCCTCCTCGCCGAGGGCGCAGACCGGCGGAAATCCGCTTCTCTAGGTTGGCGGATGGGGGAGAGCTCGAACGAACTCCTAGAGGAGCCTGTATGGGTGGAGGGGGACTTGCCTTGGCTCTCGCGCCTATCCCCGCGCTCAACACGACACTTGCAGCGTTCCTTACTACGCGTCTCCTTCTCCTGGGAGGTGATCCTTTAGGGCCTACTCACCCTCCTCCCCCCTTCTAGTGTCAGGGGCCACTTCTTCACCCTGTACCTCGGTAGTAGCGGCTGGGACCCCGACAGCCGCGCCCACGGCTTTAACTTCCTCATCCACCTCCGGTACCGAATCGAGGTACTGATTGCAGTCCAAAGGGTGCAACACACCCTGGGGAGTATCGCCCTGCACAAGACGGCCGCTTGCATCTTCAACGACCATGCGGGCCTACCGGGCCCTTTGCATGTGCTCCAACATACGTTGATGGGCGGCATCTTGCTTGGTGGAAGATCTGGACTTTTTCATCTTGGCTGCAACAAGAAAAATACAAGGGTAAGCTCGACAACCCACACAAACGGAATGAACAAACGTAGTAAACAGGAAAGAAACATACCAAGGGGGCGTGAGAGACCACAATGCTCGACAAGCTCCCAGTGGTTGGCTGCCTAGAATTTCGCGCGTCCGGGTGGGGGTTGAAGGCAAACTTAATCCGCGTCAACCGCTTTTCCTCCAAAGGGGTGAGAGGGTACGAATTTTGGTATACAAAAACGCAAACACATTAGCAAGGACGAATACAGAACTTCAAAGAAAGCAAACGCCGTTTGCCGACACTACAACACCACACCTAGCGATTGAAAAGACTCGAGGACTCAATGTATCTGATCGCTCCCACGCGATAGAGCACCATCCGGCTTGTCGAACTCTCACTCGCCTCCGACAAGACAATGATACCTACACCAGGCTGTGGAAGAGGAAGGGGGCTTCGTTAACCACTACTTTGTTCGAGGCTCTACCGTTATCGTACCATTATCCTTCATACGGGGAGAATACTTCAAACGGAAGAAATGCCCGATCTCCGCACGTGTGGGGAACTACAGCCCACTAAGGTTCCAAATATTGTGGAAGGCGACCAGCAAGCGCGTTAACGTCGGCCCGCATTGGCCTAAAGTGATATTGAATAGGGCGAGCGTATACTAGAAAAAAGGGTGGAGGGGAAGCTTCAACCCTGCCTTGAGCTAAAACTCGCTCACGCACACGTAGCCGCGCGGAGGGCGTGTGAACGACTTGCCTTGACGGAGAGCCCTCAGCCTCACCTTCTGTGGGATATGGTAGTCGCGATACCATCGCTCGATCTCGTGCACCGACGGGGACTCCTCCGGCTCCTGCACAACTTGGCCATCCACAAGTCGCCACAACACGGGCCCGCCTTGGGGAAGCACAGGAAGGGAAGCCCCAGACACCCGTTCACCGCGCGGGAGAACAACGTAACCGTCCGACCCCCCGGAAGAAGAGGACGCCTCACCACTCGGCACCATCGAAGCACCTGGCTTCTCGGACCGCCGAACCATCTATCCACTTTGCTTCATATTCAGCACTGACGACCTACGTAAAGCACCACTGGTGTTAACGGATAGTGGGGTGACGCTCAGTATGCTATCGGACGAAGAGTCCGAAACACTACATGATGAACCACAGAACCCTATACAGAACCTAGGGGTTTGCGGAAGGGACTCATCGGTGGATACAGCTACTAATTCCATGGTCCTAAGAGAAAAGCAAACGGGGCATAAGCCAAATGGTGAACGCGTAGAGTGCCACGACCCCAATCCCCCCAGCAAAAACAAGCACCCACTTTTCGCAAAACTCAAAAACTGATCAAAAACAACAAAAACCTCAAGAACAAGGGGATGTTCTTCGCAACACACCCAGAAAAGCCTAGAAATCCTTTTACGTACCAACACAAAGGAGTGACATACCTTACCCAGCCAATACTCCACAATAACAAAACCACAAAATCCAGAAATCACCACAAATAGTTTTCAAAAAGCAACAAGAACAAGGAAATTACCTTTGAAGAGATAAGAGGAAGATTCACGAGATAGCAAGCACAAACACCCCAAATTGATAAGCAAGCAGCTTCGAGAGAACGTTTTCGCAGAGTTTCAGTTTAAGCAGCAAAAGTGTAAAAGGTGAAAGTAAAAATACCAAATTATATATAGGCAGTGAAACTAACCCTAGGCAAACGCCTACCGTGTATTTTCAGCTCTTCCGACTGCAGGATTACAACACGTGTCTCACGCGCCTCACGCGCTCCCGCCCAAATTAATTACCCTACCGCTTCGAATGTGGCGCGCCACGCGTCACGCATGCAGCAAGCAACTGAAAAAAAAAACGTCTGACACGCGAGCATGTCAAGTGACAGATAACCGTTACGAAGTCAAAAAGGTTGGAATACAAAAAGACAAGAGGGGCCCATTTCGAAAACAACAACATCGTTTCGTGAATTTTTAAATGTGAATTTTTTGTATTTTCCATTCATGAAACAATAAAGAATATACATAGCACGTACGCTCTACATTTTCTATACTCTATCGTGGCTCACAAGTAGGGGTATTCTCAAACAAGAGTAGAACAAGTTGAGGTTGAAGGGTCGAACAAAGCAGGTAGCAAGTACTTCTTCCCATTTAATCCATTGGCATTGTAGCTAGCACCAGTCGTGGCATCAATCAATAGATCTCCAGCATAACCAGGATAAGCTCCCTTCGCATAGATACCGGGACAAGCCGATGCAGCCTCCAATGGTGCTTCTTTAGGACCCTGGTAGAACCCATTTCCGGTAGGGTTGGTCACAGCCCCAGCCAAAAGGCTAGCAATATTGATGATCATACCGTCCATACCCACATCGTTGTTGGGTGCAACCAAAGGTGGAGATTGTGGGCCATAAATTGGTTGATGGAATGGCCAAGCACATTGACCAGGGCATTGAGTCTCTGAGTTTCCGACCCAGATGTAAGCGAATTTGGAGCTCTTGCTTCCCCTGGTGTAAGAACTCTTTGAAGAGCCGTGAGTGCCGCATTTGCTAGAGCAAAACCCATCAACAAGAACATCTGATGAAGTCAAAACAACATTGATCGCAGAACTCTGGCCTCCTTTGGTTGCCAACTTTTTGATGTGTGTCTCCAAAGATAGAGACTTTCCCATAGAGTACTTCTCGTCAAGAATTTGGGTACCCAAAGAGAGAGACACAGCAGATATTTTCTTAGAATTGGTAAGGTGGTAGTATTTCTCTATGGATTTCCACCATGTAGCAACAGATGGTTGGCTTTTAGACAGAGAAGGAGAAGAAAGAGAGGTGATGAAATCGGAAACTATGGCTCGTTGGGCAGGCTTGAATTTTCCGTACCAGATTAAATTGATGGAGATTTTGCCGGTGAGAAGAGGGCCATTGTGGTATTGGAACAATATTGGGTCTGAGGTATCAGCAAGGTTTCTAGCTGCGGTACCAAATTGAAACAAAGAGATGACCAGGACTAGTTGTAGAGGTAGATACGAGGAAGCAGAAGCAGCCATTGTTTTGTATAACAAAGCTATCAAATTTTGGGAACTGAGGTGGAGTGAAGGTGACTCTAGAGAATGTGTATTAAGCTGTAGGCTTAGTGGGTTGAAATGGCTTATGGAGATGCAGCATATATATAGTGGTGAAGAGTTGGGCTGGGAGAGAAAGTGCATGGAAGGAGCCAAAAGAAAGATGGGTTCGATGTGATGGGAGTAAAGTGAGAGCGGTAAACGCCAGCTGCGGAACGCGTTGCATTTTAAATTGGGAGCAGCTTTTGCTCTGGCATTTTCACCGCAGGCCAAGTTAAGTTGCAGTCCAACCTAAGACTGGCAGGGCATATCCAGCTAACATTTCGTGAATTAAGAAGACGAAGAAGACCAACCGTGATCAATGAGGAGTCGAGGGAAGACACTAACATTTCGTTCTCCACTTTTGACCATGAATAAGCAGGTACTTTTTATGATCTATGTACCATTCTCTGTTATTACCATGATCAGAATGATAATATGCTACACATATTTGCCACGTACTGGTTAGAGGACTCCTCTAAAGTATGCAAGACAGTAAGAGGCTAATTTTGGAAAATTGCTAAAGTTAAAAAGAAAAGATTGAGGGTCTCATATTGTTGGATAGTTGTTTGAAACTGTGATGGTGTGACCTAATCGGGTAAATCATAAGAATTCTTATGCGATTTAAAAATCGCTAGACACTGGTCGACGGGGAGTGAGGATCGAGTCTGGTGCCTAGGGATCTAGGTGGATATCTAGGCAGATCGAGGCCGATCATTTTCATTGTTTTATACTTTTCATATACTTAGAGCTTCCCTTCAACCTCTTAATTCCATACGAATTTTTCACTAGTCAGGAAGCTAGCCATCGCCTAACACCTAAACAAACGGACAACACTTCTTAACATTCAATAATTCACTTAAATTAAGCATTAGGTGTGGTTTTAAGGTGTTCGCGGTTGTGGATGTACATACGAGTAGTAATGAAGAATACAGAGGAAGGTGGGTGTTGGAACAAGTACAGTTGGGTAAAGGTAAAAAAAAAAAAAAAAAGGTATACCCAAGCCTGTCAATGAAGTGGGTTTTGATTCGGATCCGGATTCGCTCCAGACCGTACATATTAACCAGATCTGGATCTAATTTTTAGACTCGTTGATCCGTTTTTGACCCGAATCCGTTGACCTATTTATTTAACAGATCGGATCCGGATCACAAGCAATTCGATTTATATAAGATTTACCTGGTTTATTTTTTTTTTAACTTACTAGATATAATTTACTTTTAATTACATATATGAAATGTTTTGTAATTAATCTAATTTTTTTTTTAAAATAATATATAAATATCTTTAGCAAAGTTATATTAAAATATTAATTAATCAAATGATTTGTTTCTTATCAAGTTCCTCGATGTAAATTGAAGTTCTTTTCTTTTAATCTATCTAGTTTGTTTTTAATGAGATATTTTAGTTATGTAACGAGTTCATGTAATATATTAGTAATAATTAACATATTGATAAAAGAAATAAATTTAATAATTAACATATTGATAAGCAAATGCGGATCCGCTCCGTTGATCTATCGGATTTGAATCCGGATTTGATATTAAAGATCTGCCGGATAAATAGAGCGAATCCGATCTAAATTTTTCTCTCTTTAAACGGATATAGATCTAAGTTGATCCAATTCGACTTCACCCAATTGACAGGCCTAGTCGGATAATTGAGGATTTGAGCCTTTCAGGGAGTGAGTGAAGTTCAAAAGTCAGCGCATGCATTGCCTCCGCTATCAGGTTCCAAATTCCAAGGGAGTCTAAATATTTAGATGAGCTGATAATCCTGGTATGTAGTAGACTTGTGGAGGCTTCTACCAAGGAAGGGTTATGATTTTGAGTTTTGAGTTTGATCCTATCAGCTTCATCACACTCTTCTCTGCATCTTCCTTGCTAGTGTTTATCTTATCCGATCCTTAGAGAACACATCAAAATCTGTTACTCTATATTATGCACATTATTTCCACTTGTACTTATGATGATGAACGACCTGAATTGAATTGCTAGTCGAGTTTCATGTGCTGGGTTGGTGGAACGCTATACATTAATAGCAAACCACAAAGATATAGCAGACTAAGCGTATTGTGTTTCTAATGAAGCTAGCTACTGGATTTGTGATCGATCTTTAGCTGCAAGAATATCTTCACGTGTATAAGTATAACTCGTATATATCCTTGGGAATGTTGCTTGGGTTTTGACTTTGATATCTTTCTATTTTTGTGGCCTTGTGGGAGACATCAGACAAGACTCTCCTTCTCTGTAACTTCCTGATCGATAAGGTTATTCTGATCATGCATGGATGCTGGTTATGTCTAATTGGCGTTAGTTAGTATATTCATTGTTAATAATTATTCCAGCTCTTGCCATTAATCGATTGCTATACGTAACTATACTATGGACACTTATGATTGTAACAGCTAGCTAAATAGCCAAGATTTTACTTCAAATATTACTCTTTCGATTCATAATCCAGATTGGTTAGAATACGGAGTTTAAGATTTAGGGTTTAGTGCAAAGTGATGAATCTTGATTGTGTGACCAGATCGACCCATGCAGAGTTTTATTGTGGGTCGGAAAGTGTACGTAGAGATCCAGAGTAGTGTTGCTGGCGGTGGTTGAGCATGAATGTCAGACACGTGTACAGCGGACGGCGGGCCTGATGATCTGGGCCGAGTGTAATGTGGATGGTCGGCTATGGAGCTCTCAGTGCCAAATAAAGCGGCATGTGGTGGAGCAGAGAGACTGAGAGAGAGACAGACATGGTGCTCTGTACGTTGTGTATGGTGCTCCTTGGACATTACTGTAGTGTTAGGAGTATGCTCAAAGGATTTATGGTTTGTAAGGACCTACAAGTTATGGAACAAAGATTGACACGGAATGGGACTGTGGGAAGGGGAATTGTATTATGTATGTAAACTAGGATAGATCCACACAGTACTTAAATTTATGGGCAGGGGGAGGAGGGGTCGTGAATCTAAGGTTTTGCCAGCTGATTCATTGTTTCTCATATCTGTCTCCATTGAATAACAATAGTCAAGGTTCTAAAATGAGCTAGACGTTAGTTGGGCGGTGAGAATGGAGCTAGCCTTACGTTTAGTACTCTAGGTTGAGATCAAGTGTAGGCAGTTATCTAGACGGAGCTTGTCAAACTATTTTAAATAGGAAAAATTGGGCAAATAATTACTTATTATGTCAAGATCGACAATTGAGTAACTAACGTTTAACATATATCAAAATGGTCACTCAAATTTGATCTCCATATATCAAAAGGTTATATGGATCATTTTACGTTATGTTCAATCATGTGACATACGTGTGCCTAATTTTAAAGGTTATTTTAGTCGATTGGTATCTCTCTCTCTCTCTCTCTCTCTCTCTCTCTCTCTCTCTCTCTCTCTCTCTCTCTCTCTCTCTCTCTCTCTCTCTCTCTCTCTCTCTCTCGACGCTTCAATAGCAGAGGCAAACTCGGCCACCATCTACCACCACTGCTCTCGTCGTCACAATGCTTATCCTTCCTCGTTGTGCCTGGGATCAAACACTACTCGGACTGCTTATACAATCTCACACTGAGTCCCTCCTCGGCAACGTGCGCTTCCCATCCTTGATTCTCAAAGTCGCGTCGATGTCGTTTCAGGGCTCGCAACCCAAGCTTGGCCTCAGACGTCGCGTGTTCTCACTACACCTAGCCCATTCTCCACTTTGAACCTTGGTCGTGACTACCTCACTCTGCTTGCTCAATGGTTCGCGACGACTATTTTCTTCCCTAACTCTGAAGTTTGATCCCAAATCAGAAAGAAAACAAATCCACAACGAAGCTCCATTTTGGGAAAGGGTTGGCGATCTCGGGACGCCCTGAATGGATGGGAGGAGGAGGGCCGACAACGAGAAGCGACTAGACGGAGATCGAATCGATCTTCAGCTTGAACACAATTATTCTAGTTGCAACTAGCTAACTCAGACGATGCAACTTGTTAACTTAAGTCGTGTTTAAGTAGTGCGTCTGCAATATAATTACCGAATGGGTTTTCTGATTTTTTTTTTGCCAAATAGGGATAAAAGGACAAAAATACCCTTGAATGTAGAATGTCCTTTTTTTTATGTCCTACATGACAGAATGACAATTTTGATATACGAATATCATATTTAAGTGATCATTTTGATATATGTCAAACGATAGTTACTAAAATGTTGATTTTGACATAGTTAAGAGACCATTTGCCTAATTTTTTCAGTTGGATAAATATTTATATGAAATTCTTCAAACTATTAGAGTTTCACTTCAATCTCATATTCTAATTAAGTAGTTTTCTCATTAGTTAATTAGACGGGTACATCATAATACCTAAACTAAAGGTTAATCTTCTAGCTTGCGAGGATTTTTAGGACAGTGTCAAGAAGTGCATGAATAATACATATGAAAAATAAAAATAAAAAAGTGGCCGGTGTGAATCGTAAATGAATGGATATCAATTACTTCCCCTAAAACCAATCTCATAACGCCGGTAATCTATCTGAGCTTTTATCTTAACAGGATGATGGATGGTCTAGATTATTATTTTGGCCTCAGTTAATTCATGACTATTTCACATTCGTATTCTGGCTCGTTTACGTTGAAGTGACATAGTCATAAACTTTTCTGCACGCAGACATGCAGTTATGTTTAGGGACAGTACATTCTTAGCATAAAAAGTAAATAGTTAGTATAGTTCCCTGGACATCATATTGAAGATAGTAATACATTTGTACTAAGTATAGTTTGATTATGAAGCATGGGTTA
Source organism: Geum urbanum (assembly GCA_946800695.1). Classification (NCBI taxonomy): domain Eukaryota; kingdom Viridiplantae; phylum Streptophyta; class Magnoliopsida; order Rosales; family Rosaceae; genus Geum; species Geum urbanum. Next base: position 2,103,421 of record OX327013.1, on the reverse strand, counting down.
AAAGTTTGGTCAAAGGCATTTTAAAGATGATGGGCTGAAAGCGTTAAGGCCCAAAGTGATATGAGCAGGACCTAAGGTGTTAGCGAAGTCCAAGTTCATGTGTAAGAAGATTGGGCCGGATCATAAAGCTAAAGAATACTGGTTGGGAATCACGTGAGAGACGCGTGAGAAAAGATGGACCGAATCAAGAAATGTTGATAAAATGCTGGCGGGAATCCAATAGGCCTCGAGTTAATGCTTGGGCACTTGCAGAAGTGGGTGAGATGCTTGGGCCTGATGGTGTGGAGAAATTCTCGATCCGAAACAGTTCCGACTCTTGAGGCCCACGCAATCGTTCCTATTTTTGAGGGAGATTCTCACATATAAATACTAGTTGAGCGCAGACATTTTGATTCATTCACTGGTTGGGCACCGAGTTTTTGCTTGCGAGAGCTCTTAGAGCATCTACACCGGGATGGTGTTTTGCTCTAGTAGATGGTGGAGCCTGTTAGATTTTGCTTTGCTCGAGCAAGACGAGGAGCAAAATTTACTTGGTTGATTGCTTGAGCAATTGGCGGATCCCACAGAAATCCTACGCTATTTGTTTTTGCTCTTGCATCCACCCGCTGCATAACCCAGCTTTTGCTCGTACTCTTCGTGTCAGATCCACATCTTGCGGATATTCTTAGTGACTTGAGCATTGAAGTGCCTTTTGCAAGTACCCACCATCATTCTCCGACATTGAAAAGTCAACATCCGACATATCAAACGCGTGGTCTAACTGGTGTTTTTTGCTCTTGTGGAAGTATCAAATCCTGGAAGATTTTTTATGCTCCCACACATGGACATCGTTATTCTTCTTCTTTCTTGCTTATTTTGGGCCACCTTTCTTTTTCACCCAATGGAAACCGCATAATATCTCTGGTATATATAGGTATAGTTCTATAATTCCAGATATGAACTTGTGACAATATAGTAGAAATTTGAATTCTTATTATTTTCATCTGAGTCAATAAAGAATAAGGATTGGAAAAAGAAGAGGAAGCCATGTTTATAAACTTATAACAAAGATTCAATTTCAAGCTAAAGTATACTAAAGCTAGAAAAGGTGGATGTTTGGAGTTGAAGGTTTTGTGGGATGCAATGAACTATTTGGGATGTGCTATATATAGGCTGGGTAGCGAAGTCTTATCCCTACATATTGTCCTGAAAAACTTGGGTGGAAAGAAAGTGAATGGAAGGAGCCGAAAGAGGTGGGACTTGAATTGTGAAGAGGCCAGGAGGACAACGCGATTCTTTTTTTAGTTGGGTGTGGGCGACTCAATTTTTCTCCGAACCGAATCTAGAGACTTGGAGAAATGGTGACAGTTCAGCCAGTAAGCGAGTTGGGACAAAACTGGTAGCTCACTCATGAATGTCATTGCTAATTATTTTCCAAATCGAGCCGATGGAGGCTGGACTTATGTAGCGAAGGGTGTGACTAATGTTCTTGGCGCAATTTTGTTGTACAAGTTTAAGTTGTTCTCAGCTTATCGTTTACAAATAGTGCATGCGATTATTTGCAATAAACCAATGCTATTTTACGTGGAGCCACTGACGGACTCAGGATTTTGTTCATATGGGGACGTAATAAAAAAATTCAAAAGTATTAAAAAAAAAAGAAATGTATAATTCTCGTAAATCATACTAATAAATCGCTTCATAATGAAATCATTATGAAATCTTAATAAAAAAGCTATTCGAATAAATATTTTACAATCTAGGTGGCTTTTATCTAATTGTGTTTCTTTCCATTACAATTTTTTTGTGTTTCTTTCTCTTTTAACAACACTTGCGCCAAAAATACTTGTGCTACTCCTACATATTTTGACTTTTGTAATCTTTTATATCAAAATTAAAACATCAAATTTTATACAAGCTATAAAACATTACATTGGATGGGCAAATATTAATATACTTATTAGTTCCTCAGGTTCACAAAGTTCATCAAACTTTTTTCCTTTTATGTATACAAGAATCAAACTAAATCGATTGGGATTTGGCTCAGTAAATCCTGAGAATGTGAGACGGTTTATCTCAAAAGAGAAATGTGTTAAAAAATATAATATGTAAAATAAATATTTATTTTCTTAAAAGAATGGGGTGAAGTGTTGATTGAACATGATTACACAATGAGCGTGATTACTTACCTGAAATGGGTATAGAAAATCAGGAATCGATTTCAATTAATGAGTATTAATGTGTTTACTTGTTCAAATTGAATTTAGAATGAAATATGACCCACACTTTTATAATGAATCTTGAAGAAGAAATCCTCAACTTGATACCCAAATGGGGAAATCTATTTGGAATGCAATCACTTAAAATCAAATTTTTATACCCAAATCAAAATTCATAATTTTCAAATTGTCCTTCACTTTTAAAACAAAAATCATATTCGTAATCTTTTATTGTGACTTATGATAATTGATTTACTTATTACTTTTATATTTTGAAAGATTGTTAATGTAAATTTAATTTGGGTGGAAGACTCGTAATGATATATAGACATGTTACTATGTACGTATATTTGATGGATACAGTAGTAATTTACTTAAATTTCATTCCAATTTATGAGATTCATAAGATAGTTAAGTAACACCCATGGATACTAGCAACATTCATATTCTATTTCCTTATAGATGATAAACAAGTGAATGAGAATGACTTATTTCTTTACCAATACATTATAATACTCATTAATTTTGATTCTTACTTATTAACTAATTCATTTCAAGTAAATAAACACGTCCAATGAACATCGTGAGAAGTAACATAAGGCTAGAAAGTATTATCTAAGATATTGATGAATTTAATGACACCATGGAGTTATAAACAATTTACATGATCATGCCTAAAAGGCAATAAGCTTAAAAGTAACCAAAAACCATAAAACCAAAACGGTAACCATAACGCTAGCTATTAGGGTAAGAAAGGTAACCGATACATATCAAACTTCTTGACGGAAGAAACCAGGCCAAACCCTAAGCCTTATTAGGACAAATAGAAATTTGTTGCTCATGAACTCAAGTCGGCAGGGGTGGGAGTAAAATCCTTTAATCCTCTTTTAAAAATATAGAAAATAAAACTATAAGTCTACAATTGCAAGATCTATAGTGTTGAATTTTATCTAAATAATAGATTCGTCCAATTATTTCTTTTTTAGAATATGTAGTGCATTGAACAGAGACAATTTACATCCACTTGTAATTTTTAATTTCCCTCAGGCTTATTGAATGGTTTTTATAAGGATCAACAAATGGTACTCCCCAACCCATAAATTATACTAGTGAGGCTGTGAGGGAATAGAGGCATAAAATAACCAGAGAAGGAGTGCAAGTTTATGACACACACGTTCCCAACCATCCAACCAAATAAAACACCAAAGCCAGCAATACAGAATTCATATAGAATTTCATATGCTTTGGCCCCCATCAATTAGAAAAGAAAAATAAAGTTCATCAACTTAGTGAAACACAAACGGTCCTATGCTTAGTCATTTAGTAAGTAGCCCATTAGCTCTGAGTTTCATATAGCAAAATCACACTTGACATCTCTCAGCAAAGGATAGAAGATGGGAGCCACTTCTATTCACAACCGAGTGTATCCCACGTATTAATAGCAATCATTGATTTAATCATGGTCTTTCTATGGTTTTTGTAGCGCATTATTTCGCATGCTAGCGTGTGGTAATAAAGCAAGGTAACTAAAGCCCCGACGAATGGGCGATGTGACCGGAAATTTCAAGTTCGTCGACGGTGGAGTCGTTGACGTTGAGAAAGAAAGAGAGAGAGAGAGAGTTGACCGATGACTAAGGGCTACTTGGCAGTGGTGGAGTCGGCGAGGTTTGAAGTGCCGGTGACGATGTAAGAGCTAAGAAGAGATGAAGAAGTAGGGGAGAGGACGACGAGTCGGAGCCTCGAGAAGTGGCGCCCAGACGCGGCCTCCATGTTGTAGTCAATGGTGGTCTTCGCCTCCTCTGGCATGTCGTCGCCCGACGTTCTTGCACAGTCAATCGGAGTATGAATCGACGGAATCAAATTTTATTGTGGAGAGAGAGAGACGGTGATGTGGAGTATGAATCGGTCAATTCAGACATCGTGATTAACCATCAAATTTGATCATTCAAATGATAGATGGATGTGATAAAACCTTTCGTGTTAGTGGGTAAGTAGACACGCACATCGTAAGGAGTATATATAATAATTTTTGAAACATTAGAACTATTTATTGTTATTTTTACAAAATTTACGACAAAAAATTGTTAATTATAACGATGAAAAATATATAACTGTGTAAATCAAATTTAATGGGTGAAAAAGTTAACACTAAATTGTATGATAAATAGTATATTCGAAATATATTACATTTATATGTAGCCGATTTCTCATATATTCAACAAACAAATGATAAAATAATATGATTATTTTGCAATTAATACCAAATGGGCTGAGAAGTGAGAACAAAACCCAAGCCTATGCCCAACTTTGCTTAAATAAGAATGGTAAGTGATTAGTGATGTACCCAATTACTCTGGGCACCCTGCAACACATCTCGATCACGGTCGCCGCGCACCACCGTCTCTCTCTCTCTCTCTCTCTCTCTCTCTCTCTCTCTCTCTCTTTCCACAACAGAATTCGATTCCGCCGATTCATACTCCGATTGACTGTGCAAGAACGTCGGGCGACGACATGCCGGAGGAGGCGAAGACCACCGTTGACTACATACAACATGGAGTCATGGAGGCCGCGTCTGGGTCCCACTTCTCGGGGCTCCGACTCGACGTCCTCTCCCCTACAATTTTTGGGTAACCTTTATTTTGGGCTCTCATTCTTTGCAAGATTTAGTGCTTTGTTGCCAGCAACCAACCAACCAATTTCATCAGCCTTTCCAAGTTCAAAGAAAAAAACAATCTCAAAGAAACGAAGAAATTAAAATGAGTCACAATTTTTTTTCCAATGCAAATCAAAACGATTTGCAAAACTTTTATATTATCATACCCGCAATAACCAAAAAACTAAAACAAATCAATGAATAATATTTATCTACTCCTACTATCTTATCATTCTTATATCATTACAATCAACCATCTTTCCTAGACCAAAGTCGAACAACTCGAAGTAGAAGGATCAAACAAAGCAGGAACCAAGTACTTCCTCCCATTAGCTCCATTGGCATTGTAGCTCGCACCCGTCGTAGCATCCACCAACAAGTCTCCGGCGTAACCCGGATAAGCCCCTTTCGCATAAACCCCGGGACAAGCCGAGGCCGCCTCCAACGGGGCCTCCGCCGGTCCCTGATAGTAACCATTTCCGAACGGGTTGGTCGCCGTTCCGGCCAAAAGTGAAGCCAAATTGATTACCATACCGTCCATTCCAACATCGTTGTTGGGTGCTACAAGAGGTGGGCTTTGTGGGCCGTAAATGGGCTGGTGAAAGGGCCACGCGCAGAGCCCAGGGCACCGAGTTGCTGAGTTTCCGACCCAAATGTAAGCGAACTTGTAGTTCTTGCCGTGGATGTGGGAAGTGCCCGAAGCCGAGCCGTGGGTCCCGCACCGGTTCATGCAGAAACCATCGACGGTGACGTCATCGGCGGTCAAGACGACGTTGATGGCGTTCTTCTGGTCGCCGAGGGCAGCGAGTTTAACTATTTGTTTGTTGGTGAGTGATTTTCCGAGTGAATATTTGTCGTCGGAGATGTGTTTCCCCAAGGTGAGTGAGAGCGAGGCTTTCTTGGAATTGAGGTGGTAGTACTTCTCAGTGGTCTTCCACCACGTGGCGACGGAGGGTTGGTTGGATTGAGCCGGTGATGAGGAGGATAAGGAGGTGATGAAATCGGTGATGATGGCTTTCTGGGCAGGCTTGAAGTTGCCGTACCAGATTAGGTTGACGGCGATTTTGCCGTTGAGGAGGGGGCCGTTGTGGTATTTTAAGAGTTGGGTTTGGTCCTGAACGAGCTCGCTGAGCTTCCTTGTTGCCAAGGAGACTTGGAACATCCTGGAAGAGCCCATTGAGACTTGGAACAATGATATGAGAAACAACAGCGATGCAAGAAACTGGTTACAAGAGAGAGAAGCCATTTCTGGGTTTTGAGGGGGTTTTAGAGAGAGAGAGAGAGAGAGAGAGGTTGTGGGTTGAGTGAGTGAGTGAGATGGAGAGGGCTATTTATATTGCGAGACGATGAGTTTAAATTGGTGTGGTGAATTGAATGTGGCAGCTAAGAGAGAGAGACAGTGAGCTAGTGAGCTAGTGAGGTGTGGCTTCTCATTTACGATTTGCTTTGGGTCAGTGAAAAAGAAATTAAAAGCCAAACGGTGCAATACTCGAAGCGCGTTTCTTTATTGCGAAACCGGGGGTTTCATTTACGCTAACACCACGCTTTCGCTCGGAACTTGTTTACCACGCTCCAACGTATATATCCAATCTTTTTGTATTTCTTTTGTTGTGACTTGTGATTTTCATCGGTATAAAATTCAAAATAGATGTCAAACTTTAAAAAAGTAAAAAAAAAAGGGAAAAAGGAAAAAAGGTTTTATTTTCACATGTGTACTTACTGGTGTTTGATTTCCTAACGAAATGATAAGGGGGTGATTCTCACCATCTTATTTTTTTCTCCACTTTATTTTTATTTCTATTTTTTTTCAATTACTTTTTATTGTTTATCAAAATTATTCTTAATAAAGGAAGTTCTTTTTTTGGAAGAAAAATAAAAGAAGTTTAGAAGAGAAAGAGTAATGAATAAAAATAATAAAAAATATTAAACTACTAAAATATTAAATTATTCTTACTCTTTCTCTTCTTAACTTTCTTATTCAAGAATAATTTTGATAAACAAAAAAAAATAATTAAAAATAATAAAAAAATGAAAAAGAGAGAAAATAAGTGTGGAAATAAAAAAATAAAAAAAACAGAGTGAGAATCATTTCCCAGTCATAATATTAGAATTTGCTAAAATCTGTATAACTTTTGATTTCCATTTGATTTGTAATTAATAGTAACCATGACATTAGTTATTATCACATATAGTAGTATACACGTTGCAAATTTGCAAGTGAATTTTAAATCATACAAGCATGTATTGACATATTTAAGTAGAATTTTCTTGCAAAAGTTACGCCTTTCAAAATTAGTAGAAAGATGTGTAGCTCACTAGCTCTAATACTAATATCGAATTTGGGATTAACTTGAGAATTTAAATTGTTTTGTCATACGTAGCCAAATTTTACTTATTGATGGAGATAATTACCAAAATAAGAAGGTTTGAAATTTCCTTATATAGTTTTATTAATAATTGGTTTGTTTGTTTTATTGTGTTTGAAATACGAGGCAGCGTAAGACAAGAAGAGCGTGAGCGTGAAGGGCTTTGTCTTGTCACATTCTAAGAGGAAACGTGAGTTACAGGCTTACAACCCAAGTCCTTGGGATATATAATTGTGTTATGGCATTGGGGCATGGGGTCCCCCTCTCTTTCCTGGAAGTAAGTGATTTACCTTTGCCTTTCTCCTCCGCTACAAGACAAAACAGCTTAGCTTGATACAGATTGCAGAGCATTGCTAAAATCCCCAAACCACCCTTACTCGAGTTCCCAGAGATACAGGAATATTCGATGGGCACAATGGGGATTCCACTGTGGAAGAGATAGACGTTGGGATCACAGGCTTAGCTGGACGAGAAAAATGAATGTTTATTGGGAAGAGTGCATGGGGTGGAACAACTGGCGGAGTGTGGGGTATCCTATGTGGAAAGTGAGGCACGCGAGGCTCGTGAGTCGCGTGAGCTTAGCTGGCGAGAGGAAGCCAGAATCTGAGTAATAAGAATTTAATATGGTTTTAATTCTTATCGGAGGCTTCGTAGGTAATACTGTTCCAGCCGGAGAAAACTATGACAAGTGTAAAAAGTGGTGGCAGCTGGCCATGACATAAGTCATAAGCAAGAAATGAAATATCGATAATATTTCTTATATTTTTGCGAAAAATTTATTTTTTAGATTTTTTGATATTAATTTTATATATCAATATCTTTTGTCTGATATTTTTTGAAATATTTGATATTTTTTAATATATCACCAAAATTCTTGATATTTTTAAATTTATCCGGGATTTTAACTTTACATATATGTTGATCGCACTAAATCCAAAACACAAAACACAAAATTCACCACGTCAATAACTCAAAAGCTCAATCATATAATCTCTATTAATAATCAACATAATACAAGTTACAAGTTTCAAAACACATATTCATCATATAAAAATCTCATAAAGTTTTAATACAAATTTTCATATATTTATCTTAATTTTAATCAATTTTATACTAAATCGATATTTTCGTCGAAATATCTGTATTGTAGACAGTCGATATATCTTCGATATCTGATATTTGACTCTTTGGTCATAAGAAATGAGGATGGAGTAGATAGATGGAAATGAGTAGAAGCTTATATGAAGTGTGGAATTTGCTTCCTGCTATGGTGCTGGTTCAGATGGGGTAGCGTGTACGTCTCTGGGCTATGTCTAGGTTTGATCACGAACTGGATGAAGCTAGCTAGGCACTGATTGATGAGAGTTTACTCCCCCGCTGGTTATGTGTATATTGCAACCAAGATTGAAGCCTTTTTAAGATGATAATCAACAAACTATGAATTAATGACATGAATCCTGCAAATTTTGAACCCGATCTGATTCTATTCGGGACGAGATGAGACGGAAATTAAAATTTTCATTATTTTGTCCCATCCCGACCCATCTTGTTTTTTCGGGACGGGATCAGGTCTTGATTTTGAAATTTTGATAAACCCGTCTCATCTCATCCCGCACAATATATTTTGTCTATTCATTTATTTTATAAAGAATTGACATATTAAAATATCAAACAATTAACAATAACCAACCTAAAAAATAAAATTACCCTATTATGAACTAAATGTATCAATTACACATGAAATAACTGCTTGTCGGGTTACTATTTTTAATTAAACATCAAGTAAAACTGTATTACGTTATGTGGTTGTACACTTCTAGGTCCTAACAAAATATGTTTATCTTATATTAAGCCCAAAATTTGGTTCATCACATCACATCCCATCATATCTCATTCGAATTTTTGTTGTTAAAAACTCTATTAATTATTCATTTTAAATTAAACCCGAAATTTGACTCATCTCGTCTCATCCAATCATGTTCGAGTTTCGAGACGATCTGGATGAACTTTTAAAATGGCTAATCTCATCTCGCCTCGTCTTGTTCGATATAGGGATAAGGATGGCCAAATATTGACCTGACCTGTCATGTGCTCACCCCTATTATGAATGGAACAGAGAAGATGGGACTTGACAATTTGGGACTGTTAGTTACTTTGCCTCACTTGTTTTGACATTTTGGAAGTTTAAATTTTAGGCCTTTTATGTGAAGTTTTTGTTGGACAAGAGAGAATTTTAGGAGAGGGTGAAACCCATTGCCAATGAATATATATTAAGGAAAAAATTCACTCGTGTACTCAGACTCTTTCTATTATACCTAAAAGGGTTCCGAACTTTAAAAACTATCAGCAGGATATCCAAACTCTTAAAAGTTATTATCAAAATACCTGCGTCCAATTTTTATCTCCACTCCGTTAAATTTGATGACGTGATATTTTTTTTTTGAAAATAGGGGCAAAAATACCTTAATATCCTTTTTTGTATTTTCAAATTTTGCTTACATTTTCATTTCCCCCATCTCTCTTCTCTTTCTCTCTCCAACTCAATTGATCATCCATGGCCGACATCACCAACTCCCATGCTTCCCGCCACCACCTCTCTATCACCACTCCGCCACCGCTTCTCCATCACAGTAATTTTTGTTCTTTCTTTTCTCTTCGAAAACCCAAACCTCTTAACCCCCTCCAATTTCAATATTAATCACCACTACCAGTTCCAATATCTAGACTATGATTTCTCAAATGTCGGCACTACAAGATTTTCTACGACGACATAGAGGTCGCGGTCTACTATAAGCACCAAGATGGAATTAAATCAGCTTTGGCCATAGCGACGACCCAGGGAGCAAAGTGGGGCCCCCAGTGAAGAGGCATGAGGTTGAAATCGGTTAACCTAGGCTTTTCCTTGACGGCAAACTGCCAGACCCCTATGCGCGCGCACCTGAGGTGAAGTTCGGATTTGATATGCGGCAATCGAGGTGTCGGGCGGTGGCTTGTCGCTGAACCTGTGGACCCTTCCGGTCAATCTTCGCTGGAGCTGGTGGTATAGGCAGATCCGACGACGGAGGCTACTGGCTCGGGCTCGACGAAGCTACGTCAAACGTTGCTGCTACTATTGTTGTTCTGATCCACTAGAGGCGCTATCTGAGTTGAGTGGCCAGCTTGACTCATTTGTGAAATCAATCTCTACTCCCGGATTGCATCTTTCCGACGCGTCAGGGAGGCTGGCCAACCGGGAGTTAGAGTTTAAGAACAAGACTGTATGAGGGAGAGAGATTGAAAAAAAATACACAAAAAAATGAAAAAAAGGGCCGATTATGGACGCCAAAAATGGAGGTAGTGCCGCTTTAGTCCCGTCGTTGGTGGTGGTACACGGTGTGCTTTGGCAGAGGTTTTTTCACCATAATTTTTTGAGACAACATTGATATTGTAACTAAAATTTGGGTATCATGTTGATATTCATTAAGTTATGACATATGTTAATCGACTAGATTATCCCTTGTTTACCAAAAAAAATGTCATGTCAGCAGTAGTGACTGTGAATGGATGAAACATTGACGCAGGTATCTTGATAATAATTTTTAAGAGTTTGGATATTTTACTGATAGTTTTTAAAGTTCGGGACTCTTTGAGGTATAACAAAAGGAGTGGATACCACAGATGAATTTTTTCCATATATTAAATGGTGATCGAGAATTTGCATGGTTTTTGCCCTTATATTATGTACTATTTTTGTTTAAGTCAACAAATTTTGTGTGAACCGATGAGTTTTAATTCGATCGTGTTTTGTTGAAGGAAAAAACGTAACTAATACTTCAATCATATGTGATAATGAATTGGCAAAACAACCTTATCATGAGCCATAATTAATCACCCTTTTATTATACTTTTGTTTAAGGAGATTTATTCCCATTAGTTTTGGTGTGTGTCTTGTCCTAGTTAGATACGGTTATTGATTAGATAGATACAGAGAATCTCTGTTATATTGGGATTGTGATTGTAACTGATTGTATCAGCTTATATTTAAGGCACTCTATCAATGAGAAGAACATAACTTTCTATCTATTCTATTTTCTCCTGCAACACGTTATCAGCACGACTCTCAGAGTTAATAGAAAAATCATAAACTAGGAGAAACCACTGCCGCCAACGCTAACCACCGCCGACCACCGTCGTCGCCGTCAGCTGCCACTGCCGCCGCCAATCATCGTCGGCCTCTCCTTTTCATCTTCAACAAATTCCAAGAAATTTCAAGAAGTTGATAAGATTGCATGACTTCCAAGAAATCATTTCAGAAGAACTTCTTCATCAAGAGTAGCGGTCATACCGAGCATAACACTCATCGAGGTAAACTTTTCTAAACCGTCAATCTCTAGATCTAGCAAACTTACTTACCGCAAAACCCTAGATCTAAGTTGATGATAACTGCAATATGAGTTGTGATTATTACATATTTATACCCTAGCTCCTATAGACATATATCCATAGAGTATACGTGACGGTCCAGGGGGAGTCATGGTTTGGAAAAGAAAAAGAAAAAGGAAATTGATTCTATGCGACTGTGGTGTCACGGTCGCTGGGTGTGGTTTTTACCACCGTTTTACAATCGATTTTGTGACCATGCATCATGGATCACATTCTTATTCAATTAAACTTGAAAGTTTTGTGATCCTTGACCTTGAAGGCAAGGAGTACCATCGTTGGGTCTCTGATGTAGAGAACACATTCATCGGAAAGAGACTAACCAACACCATCAAACCCACTGGGTCTGGAATAAACCTCCTCCCACCTACTGAAGAGACAAAAGCTCAAGCCCTCGTGTTTTTGAGACGACATATTCACCCATCTCTGAAGAAGTATTACTTGAACAAGACAGATCCCATGGTTTTGTGGGATGTTCTAAAAAAAATGATTCAATAATGTGCATAATGCACAACTTCCTGAGTTGACTACGAAATGGAACAACACCAGAATGGTGGATTTTCCAAAGATCAACGCTTTTAATCAAGCTATGCTCGATTTGCAGTCTGAACTAAGCTTTTGTGGTGTGGAAAAATATGAGGAAGACATGATTGAGAAGGCATTACAAACCTTTCCCACATCTATGAGTCTTCTAGCTTATCAGTACCAGATTTAGTACGAGCAAGGGAGGATTACCGAATTCAGTGATCTCATTAATAGTCTTGCGACTAAAGAAAAGCATCATGAGATCATCTTGAATAATAACTCAAGATCGGCTGGTACCAAAAATCTTGAGAGTTATAATACGGGAGGAAAGGCTCGAAATGATAAGAAGGTTGCTCGTTCAGAACCTTATAATCGTGGTGGACATGCTCCATGTGGGGGAAGAGGAGGGCGTGGGCGTGGCCAAGGCCGCAGCCAAAACATGACTTGGCATAGAGATCAAAACGCCCATCCTCCAAAGAACCAGTCTGGTTTGGTTCCTGATGGTCAACGATATCAACAATCTGGCAAACTTGGTTGTTTCAAGTGTGGCTCTGCTACACATATGCACAAACAGTGTCATGCTAATAGAGAAATCCAAAATATCTACAAGAAGCACAAACAGTATTTGGCTCAAGAGTCGAATTACACTGGAGAATATGAGATGGGGGTTGACATCAACCTAGTTCTAGCAGATGACAAGGGGAAAGAACTTACTACCCCAGATTTTGACTAAGCCTATGTAAAAGGCAGTTGTCTCTGTAATCTTTCAAGTCTTAGTTATGTTTTTGACTTACTTTTCGGTCAAGAATTTTTAAAGACATTTGTCTTTGTTTTATGAATAAGAACACATCTATGATGTAATTTTTGTTGGCAATGAATGTTTATCTATTTTCAGTATATGAAAACGTTTGAGAATGTTCTCTTCCATATGATTCTTATGTATGGTTCGATATTTACACATATGGAAAATGGCAAAGCCAAGATACCACTTTGAAAGAAGAAAAAAACGTCGAAAATTTTATTTGAAGCAGTGCACAAAGTAGCTTCGACCCGTCGAAAAATTGAACTAAACAATTTTCGACCGGTCGATGCCATGCTTCTGTTCGACTTTGGTCCAAATTCGACCCGTCGAGAAATTGAACTGAACAATTTTCGACCGGTCCATGCGACGACACTGTCCCAGATTTGGTCCATTTTCGACCCGTCAAAAGCTTTTCTCGACCGGTCGAATTTCAGTATCGGAAAATCACAAGTTATTTTGGGTTTCCTCGACCCGTCGAAAATCCAATCCGAATGTGATGTTTTTAGATGATTTTTTCATCTGTTTCATTGGCTTATGATGTTAGTTATACATCGGTTTTATTGGAAAACATCGAAAAAAACTTGTGATTTTCTGACCAACTTGGATTTCAACATCAAATGTTGTCATTACATCGGTTTATGCCATGCCATATCAGCACTCAACAAGGGTCACACCCTTCTCAAATCTTTGAGTACATACTTAAAGTGTGCGCCTCATCTTTGCTACAAAGACTCACTTACTTACATTGATTTTGTAGATGTATCAAGGCGAAATGAGTGTCTAGAAGATAATGGTACTACTCATACCATTCTGCGAAATAGGCAATTGTTTGTGGATCTTTTCCCATACAAATCTTTAGTGACAACCATGATTGGTGCATCGTCCTTTATTTAGGGGCGTGGTAATGCAGAGTTTCTGCTGCCCCATGGTACAAAATTATATATCACTGATGCTTTATATGCGCCAAAGGCCAATCGAACCTTGCTAAGTTTCAAGGACATTCGTGCCAACAGATTTCACTTGGAAACCTATTGTGAGAATGGAAAAGAATTTTTGTGTATAACCTCTGTTGAATGTGGCCGCAAGCGTATTCTAGAGAAGTTTCTGGCAATTCGTAGTGGTTTGTACTTAACCGCAGTTCGGATCATTGAATTCAATGCCGTGACTCACACTACTACGTGTGATTCTGATTCATATAAGCTTTGGCATGTACGACTGGGACATCCAGGTCGTGATATGATGATCAAAATCTTAAAAAATACTCATTGTCATCCGTTCTTTAGAGCCAATAAACCTGTGGGATTACCTATTTTCATCGGATTAGATGGTGAGGATGAGACTACCCATCTCAATCCTAACTTGGTCTCCACGACAAGTATAGCACCTTCCCAACAACATACTGTTGAGGCATTGTGCGTTATCTCACTGGATTCTTATGTTGCCATCTCTGATGTGCATCGCTCGTTCTGCAAAGCTTGTTCTTTTGCAAAATTGAGGGCTCGACCTTCTTTTACTTTGGATAACAATGAAAATATTCCATTCTTACAAAGGATCCAAGGTGATATTTGTGTACCTATCAAACCTGAGTGCGGATCATTTAAATATTTCATGGTTTTGATAGATGCATCAACACGATGGTCACACGTTGCTTTGCTATCCACAAGGAATGCTGCGTTTTCAAAACTCCTAGCTCAAATCATTAAGCTCCGGGCTCACCACCCGGACCATCCAATTAAGTCTATTCGATTGGATAATGCAGGAGAGTTTACATCAAAATCTTTTGATGATTACTGCATGTCTTTTGGGATTGATGTTAAACATCCCGTTTCCCACATCCATTCTCAGAATGGTTTAGCAGAGGCTCATATCAAGCGGTTACAGCTTGTGTCCAGAGCTTTGGTAATGCATACAAATTTACCGAACTCTGCTTGGAGTTAAGCAGTGTTACATGCAGCAATGCTCCTTCGTTTTAGACCTGTTGCCCGTCAACCATTCAGTGCGTACCAGTTGGTAACTGGATATGAGCCTGACATTTCACATTTACGCATTTTTGGTTGCGCGGTCTATGTGCCTATTGCGCCTCCACATCGTACTAAGATGGGTTCTCAACGAAGATTAGGCATTTATGTTGGTTTCGAATCACTCAAGATAATTCGCTATCTTGAACCTTCGACATGAGATCTTTTAATTTTACTGCTAGATTTGCAGATTGTCAATATGATGAGACATATTTCCCGCCGTTAGGGGGAGATAGAAATAGTTCTATTCCATTTCAACGTCAGGAATTGACGTGGTTTGATCCCACTGTGTCTCATCATGATCCATGCACATCTCATAGTGAGATGGAAGTGCGTAGGATACTCGATCTTCAGCAAGTGGCAGACTCCATGGTTGATTCATTTGCTGATATCGCTAAAGTGATAAGATCAGATATACCTGCTGCTAATGTTTCTGCAAAGTTGGAAATTCCAGAAAAGGGATTTATTAATAGCAACACTGGGCAAGGAGGTGTTCGTCCTGCTCATGTGGATGGTGTTGCTTCGGCCTCGGCTCCCACCAGAAAGAGGGAGAGACCAAGAAAATCCACAGATGAGCCGCCGGTTAAAAAGCAGGTCATCAAGGCACCAAAAGATCCACTTATCATCAACGTTGTGAATCCTTCACATGAGATTGTCTCTGATTATAGTTATGTCCTTGAATTACAATTGGCATCTCTGGGGGACGCTTCATAACCTTTTGTGATATCAGAGAGCTCAGAAATCTCACTTAGAACAAATAATGCACATGTTCTTATGGATAGATCTTCCATGTTAGTTGATGATATGTTTGCTTATTCCGTCGCTCAGGAGATTATTGACGACGATGAAGTGGAACCCCGCTTAGTTGATGAATGTCAACGTAGAGCAGATTGGCCGAAATGGAAGGAAGCAATCCAGACTGAACTAGACTCTCTGAATAAAAGGCAAGTTTTTGGTCCGGTTATGCTATGCCCACTGAATGTTAAGCCAGTTGGACACAAATGGGTCTTTGTTCAGAAGCGTAATGAGAAGAATGAGATCTTGCATTATAAAGATAGACTTGTAGCGTAGGGTTTCTCTCAACATCCTAGAATTGATTATGAGGAGACGTATTCTCCAGTTATGGACATCATCACCTTCCGCTACCTGATAAGCTTGGTAGTGTCCGAAAAGCTTAGTATGTAGCTGATGGATGTGGTTACTGCATATCTCTATGCAGATCTTGATTCAGAGATATACATGAGAGTGTCAGATGGTATCACTGTACCCAAATCAAGTAACTCTAGACCACAGAGTGCTCATGTTATAAAATTGAGACGTTCACTGTATGGATTGAAGCAATCCGGTAGGATGTGGTATACACGCCTCAGTGACTACTTGATTGAGAAGGGATATAAGAATGATGATTTATGCCCTTGCGTGTTCATTAAAAGAACAAGTTCAGGATTTGCGATAGTTGTTATCTATGTTAATGATATGAATATCGTCGGAACTATTGAAGAGATCAATGAGACTGTTTGCTACTTGAAATCTGAATTTGAGATGAAAGACCTTGGTAGGACTCAATTTTTCCTCGGATTAGAGCTAGAACATCGAGTTGGTGGAATTCTTATTCACCAGTCTGCTTATGTCCAAAAGATGCTCAGACGATTCAATATGGACAAAGCACACCCTGTTAGCACACAAATGGTTGTACGCAATCTGGACCTCAAGAAATATGCGTTTCATCCATTAGATGATGATGAGGAGATCTTGGGAGCTGAAATTCCATATCTTAGTGCTATTGGAGCTTTGTTGTATTTGGCTCAGTGCACACGTCCAGATATTACATTCTCAGTGAACTTGTTGGCAAGATTTAGCTCTGCACCAACGCAACGTCATTGGAACGGAGTGAAACAAGTCTATAGATACTTGAAAGGTTCCATTGACATGGGTTTATTCTTTCCTTACAAAGAATACAGAGAAAAGTATGAGATTCTCGAAAAAGAGAAAGTTGAGACAAATTCTGGGGATTTCGACCCGTTGAAGGATTTCCTCGACCCGTCGAAACCTGCACCCTGGATCGACCAGAGTCACTTCATCGACCGGTCGAGGGATTCTCTCGACCCGTCAAAAATTGGTCCTGTTTCAAAAGGTTTTTATGCTGTCCCCTATTCCAAAACACCGGCTGATGTGTTGGTTGGATTTGCTAATGCTGGGTACCTCTCTGATGCACACAAAGGTCGTTCACAGACCGGTTATGTTTTCACTATGGGAAACACGGCAATCTTTGGAGATCAACAAAGCAAATCCTTGTTGCTACTTCCTCGAATCATTCTGAGATAATTGCTTTGCATGAAGCAGTTAGGGAATGTGTTTGACTTAGGTCAATCATTGGTCACATTCGAGGCTCTAGTGGATTGAAATCTACTGTTATTGATCCTACTTGCATCTTTGAGGATAATGCTGTATGCATTGAACAGATGAAGTTGGGTTTCATTAAGGGTGACAATATAAAACATATTTCGCTGAAGTTTTTCTTTAATCAGGAACAACAACAGTTGTTGAATATTCATGTGAGCCAGATATGTTCTGTTGATAATGCTGGGGACTTGTTTACCAAGTCACTTCCTAAATCTACTCTTGTGAAACATGTGAGAAGCATTGATATACGCAGGTTATCAGAACTCCTAGACTAAGTTTACAGTCAGGGGGAGTTACATTTCTGTAGACATCAGGGGGAGTCTACCTCACATGTAGTAGTTTTAGTAGTTGGTGCGTTGTACTCTTTTTCCCTTAGATCAAGCTTTTGTTTTACTTATGAGGTTTTTGTTTGCTTGGCGAGGTTTTTAACGAGACAACAAGTCATGCATCATTCTTATGGCCATCGACATAAGGGGGAGTGTTTAAGGAGATTTATTCTCATTAATCCTGGTATGTGTCTTGTCCTAGTTAGATACGGTTATTGATTAGATTGATACAGAGAATCCATGTTATATCGGAATTGTGATTGTAACTGATTGTATCAGTCTACATTTAAGGCATTCTATCAATGAGAAGAACATAACTTTCTGTCTATTCTACTTTCTCCTGTAACAACTTTAAATAACAATAGCTAGCGATCCAAGTGCAGCGCATGTAAAGAACTTTAGAAGTGATAACAAAATTATCTATTGAAAGAGATTTAATTCGACCATAGAAAACCACTTAGCTAGCTTGGACTCGAGTCACATACCGTGGAACAAAATAGTTTCATTACAAAGATATATTTTGATTATCAAGTTGATGTCGTTTAATCGATCCAAGCGGTGTTCGCTCAACAGAAACCATAACAAACCTAGGTAGTTTTGTTTACGTGCAATTGACCTGAAAGAAAATAGTTTTCCCCTGAAAAAAACGATCATGTTAAACTAGAAACGTACATCTACATTGCCAGCAGCTATCGTCATCTTAATTAATTCCTAAAGCCTAAAATCACGAGCTGCGAGTAGTAGGCCAGGTAAACTATACAGCTATTAATTATATGTAATGCAACACAATTAAACATTATCCAACTGATTAACCCTAACATGTAGCATTAGTACCCATATTCTAATCCATCAAATCCATCACGACGTTAATTAACCGATCGAGTTTGAACGACAAGGCGTCCACCTACAATGCCCTAACCTCCCGATTGACGCAAAAACCGAAAGCCAGAAAACCGTGTCTGGTGGGAGATTCACCGATCACTATTTAGTTCGCTTTAGCTGCTTCCCTTTTCTTCCCTGAAGCAGACACATTATGATAACAATTATATAATATATATAACCCATTGGATACTATTAATTGAGTAAATATGTTTATCTTGTAGTTACAGAGAAGGGTTCCATGAATGTAGAGGTCTGTTTGTTACAGGAGAATCCATGGCTGGGTTTCCTAAGCTTGCTCCCAGCTGTAGTTAATTGTCTGTAAATAGAAATATAGTTTACCAGCTGCTTCATTAGTTTAAGTGTTATCTTCAGGAATAAAAGAGCTGTAAGCAGTATAACAAATTTGTTTATGACCAGTAATGAAGCGACAGTTTCACCATTATATGTTGGGACTCGGGTGTATAATTTACATGTAAAATTTTGATAAATTAATAATTTTAAAATTGACAAAATTTATTAATTTAACGAATTTATTAATAAATCGAGTATTAAATTAATACTCAAGTCTTCAAGTTGAGATCGGCAAAAACTATTTTTTAACCAGATTATTAATTAATCGAGTATTAAATTATCGAAGTTTTACTCTATGTAAATTAGCTCTCACACGTTTATCCAGCTCTAGGATTTTCTAATGGTTTCGATTGTATTAATTTTAGAGCAGTAATCCTATTATTGATCTTTCATCACTCGAATG
The DNA here is from genome assembly GCA_946800695.1 of Geum urbanum. NCBI lineage: Eukaryota > Viridiplantae > Streptophyta > Magnoliopsida > Rosales > Rosaceae > Geum > Geum urbanum. The sequence continues at coordinate 2,084,075 of OX327013.1, read as the reverse complement.
GACTAATTTGCAAATCTGATTCGAATTCATCAAGCACTCTCACTTTCATCCAATTACTGAACCAAGACCATCGATCAATTGGAGGATTACGCAACACATATTAGATCTTGGGATTTAACCATAAGGGCTTAACTATATAGAATTCGGCCATTAGCTAAGAGCTTTCTGATTAACTTTCATAGAACTAGGGATGGCAATGGATATGATAAAGTATGAATATCAAAATACTGTACCCATATCCGAATCTATATTTTGTGCCCGTCTCCGTCCCGATATCCGTATTATTATATTGGGTATTACCCGTATTATTATATTGAGTATTACCCGTCTCCATATCCGGCGAATACTATGATATTCGTACCCACCCATTGAAAAGACCCAACCCCAATTTAGTTTCTTAAACCGGAATCAAACCCCTTCTGAAAACACAAACTTGCAAAAACCGTAGATATTTCGGCAGAGTTTCACTATAACGTGGAATTACCGTTAACCTGCACCCGAAAACACACTTCAATTTATGCCACAAAAGTCCAACCGTGGGCACCAATCCCATCCGGATTTCTCAAAATCATAACGATCATAATATAAAGTAATAAGCAAAAACTGTAATCTTTACAGAAATCCGGGAAAAATCATATGAAAATATAACATCAGAGTATTCAGAGCGACCTCTAGTATATATATACACATAAATACACAACAGTAAGCTAAACAAGAAACCTACTGGAAAAGAAAGGTAACTCGAATACACTACCAACATAAACACTTTAGGCAACGAATTTGAAAACAACGCGCAACGAGGTGGTAAATTCGTTGCCTATAGTATACTATAGGCAACGACAAGGGTTTTCGTTGCCTATAGTATACTATAGGCAACGAACTCGTTGCCTGTTGATGAAAAATCGTTGCCTAATGTTTGATTTATAGGCAACGAAAAAAATCGTTGCCTAAACCCTAAACCCTATACTATAGGCAACGAGTTCGTTGCCTATTAAAGTGAAATCGTTGCCTAATGTTTTATTTATAGGCAACGAAAAAAATCGTTGCCTAAACCCTAAACCCTATACTATAGGCAACGAGTTCGTTGCCTATTGAAGTGAAATCGTTGCCTAATGTTTGGTTTATAGGCAACGAAAAAAATCGTTGCCTATGCAAATCGTTGCCTAAAGTATGGTTTTTCGTTGCCTATAGTTTAATAGGCAACGAAAAACAATATAGGCAACGAAATAGTAATTCGTTGCCTATAATTATTATTATATCAGATCTAGCCAGCAGCTCCTCCATTCAAATCAAAATCGGTGGAAAAATCTGAAACGTTCTGGAATCGCCAGTGCATTTCAGGATGGACAAGAGTTGGATGAGGCTGGATAGAACTGATGCAAGATATGGGCAGGGAATTAGGAGATTTCTAGAATTTGTGGCGGCTAATTGTGGAGAGTTGCCAGTGCATTATTGTCCATGTAAACAATGTCGGTGTCGCGGCAATCGTTGTCCCATTGCTACAGTTGAGCGACACCTTCATAGAAACGGATTTTGGAATAAGTACACCCGTTGGATTTATCACGGTGAAGCAACAACAGCCGATCCGCATGATCATGGACAATTTGCTGATACTGCGAGTTCATCCAATTATGATCCCACCAGGAGGTTCATCGACGATATGTTTCCTCATGAGAGCGGTGTATTTCATGATTCTCAAGCACCCGTATATGTTCCTCCAGAAGTTGAGAATTTCCCTCACATTGAGCCAGTCCAGCCATTACCTAGAGTTTATGTCAACACACGTGGTATGGACAAGTACCACAACCTGATTCAGATGCATCAAACTCCGTTGTACCACGGATGTCCTAAGACAGTCCTTGAAAGTGTGATGGCAGTGATGCAGCTAAAAGTGGAGACCAAGAGCACCGTGGCAGCGGTCGATAGGTGGCTTCAGTTGACTGGTGATCTGCTGCCCCCCGGTCATCGTCTTCCCCCCACTCATCGTAAGATACGACATGTCCTCAAAGATCTTGGACTTTCCTACACCAAGATTCACGCATGCATGTATGATTGCGTTCTCTTTTGGGGTGTAGACGATGACGGGAAGGATCTATCAAAGCTTGATTACTGTCCGGTGTGTGGTACGGAAAGGTGGAAGTACACTCCTGCAGGAAACAAGAAAGCAGTGAAGATACTTCGGTATTTCCCACTTATTGATAGGCTGGAAAGGTTGTTCATGTGTGCATTCACGGCGAAAGCTATGAGATGGTGGGCTGAGAGGACTTCGCCTGACGATGATGTCCTTAGACACCCTGCTGATGGTCAGGCTTGGAAGCACCTGGTGAATGTGTTTTCTGATTTTGCAGCTGAAGTCCGAAATGTTTGGCTGGGGCTATCGACTGACGGATTCAACCCCTTCGGCAACATGAGTCAGAAGTACAGCATATGGCCCGTTATATTGGTACCGTACAACCTTCCTCCGTGGATGTGCATGAAGAAAGAATATAATATGCTGACTCTGTTGATTCCAGGGCCGGGTTATCCAGGAAAGTGTCTGGATGTGTACATGAGGCCATTGATTATGGAGCTTCAGCAATTGAGTACAGTTGGTCATCCCACTTACGACAGGTTTAAAAATGAGATGTTCCGAATGCGTGCTATGCTTGTGGGCACAATCAGTGATTTTCCAGGTCGAGGGATGTTGTCGGGAAACCCAACCAAGGGGTACAGGGCCTGTCCAGAGTGCATGACTGCCATGTTTGGACAAGCTCATTGCTCGAAGATTGTCCATATGCGTCACCGATGTTGGCTTCCACGACATCACCCATTTCGCCAGGACGCCCAGGCTTTTGACGACACTGTAGAAGAAGGTCTGCAACCCATGGGATGGACTGGAGATGAAATCTTAGAAGTCCTGAATGAGTATAATTTTGGGCCATTGAGCAATCATCCTGAGGTTGTTGCGACTATACCGAAGATACCCGACAGGTATAAGTTCTGGACCCACAAGAGCATCTTCTGGGAACTCCCGTACTGGCGGATGTTGCCTATCAGGAACTATCTAGATGTCATGCACATAGAGAAGAATGTGTGTGAAAGTGTGGTGGGCACCGTTCTAAATTGGCAAGGTAAAACCAAAGATGGCCCTAAAGCTCGCGTTGATTTGGAAAAAATGAAACTGCGGGAACATCTGTGGTTGAAAAAGAAGGGGAGAAAGATGCCCCAAGCTCCTTACACGGTCACGCGTGACGAGAAGCATGAAATTTTTGTGTGGATGGCTAACGTCCAGTATCCTTATGGGTTTGCTGGAAATATAAGTCGGTGTGTTAACTACAGGGACAATAAGATTTATGGATTAAAGAGTCATGACTGCCATGTACTACTTCAACGCCTCTTCCCTATTATGATTCGAGGGTACTTTGATGATGAGGTGGTAGAGCCGTTAGTGGCGCTGTCAAGGTTCTTTCAAAAGTTATGCACCAGAGAAGTGAAAATGTCAGACCTCGAAGAAATGCGAAAGGACATCATTTTTATCATGTGCAAGTTGGAGAGGATTTTCCCCCCAAATTTCTTCGACATCATGCCTCACTTGATGATGCATCTTCCCGAGCAATTGATGCTCACCGGTCCCGTTCACTACACTTGGATGTATCCAATGGAGAGGTATATACCTTGCATTTGTATGATGTTTGCTAATTAAGTCTTTATATATTAATTTATTCTTGTTCTACGTACAACAATAATAACAAGCTGTTTTCATCTTTGTAGACAACTGGGAGACTACAAAGGGTATGTACATAATACATCTGCACCTGAAGGGTGTATCGCCGAAGCATATCTTGCGCACGAGTGCGTAACGTACGTCAAACTGTATTTGGGAGCGCTTGAGGACCCACATTCGAATATGTCGGTAGATGAACCCCAGTTCAACCTTTCTGTAGTCTCTAATGATGTTTACCCACAGAGTAGGTTGCACGGGGAGTGGGAGTTGACACCATATGAGTTAGACATTGCACACTGGTGTGTACTCATTAATTGTCAAGAAGTTAAATATTGGAAAGACACACACCTTGGAAGTCCACAGGTTCGCGGGGATGTTGCGTACCACAACCGGACCTTTGCAAATTTTTTTGGCACATGGGTGAGTATATATTCATTTAGTCATAATATATATGACGTGTAAAAGCAAATTGTGACGGTTATTTATATGAAATGTTGTATCTAATGTTGACGGTTATTTGTTTCAGATGAACTATGTAGAAGATGATGGTTACCCACAATGGTCACACGCATTGAGGCTCTTGGCTATGAAACCTATATCATCAAAAGTTTACGCGATGTGTAGGGTCAATGACGTGAAATTTATGTGTCAAGAAAGAGACAACAGGGTGAAGACACAGAATTGTGGGGTAATGGTGCATGGTGGGGATAACGACCCTGACTACTACGGTGTACTCCATTCAGTGGTTGAACTCATGTATGGTGAGCGCATGAAAGTTTACTTGTTTAATTGCAGATGGTTTGATACTCGTCCGGAGAACGTTCGCATCGATCAGTATGGATACATTTCCGTGAATACTGCCACAAGCTGGTATGAGGAGGATCCTTTCGTTCTTGCCACATCGGTCAAACAAGTGTTTTACCTTGACGATCTTATGAACAGACCCCCGTGGAAAGTAGTAAACCATGTGCAAGCTAGGAATGTGTACAGTGCTGCCACACTTGGTGAGAATGAAGATGACGAAGAAGTTGCAGCATACCAAGAGGGAAATGGAATTGACATTCCGGAATCCGATACAATTCGCCTTAATAATGTTCGACCTGGTATTGTGGTTCAAAATTCTGGAGCAGCACTTCTAAATGTTAATCCAAATGACTTTGATGAAGACTCGAGTGACGAGGACGAGGAGCGACACCTATTACCAGACTTCAACTATCAAACTGCGTCAGACTCTAGCGATGATTCTGATTCTGATTATCAGCCTTAGTTAGAGATGTAATTGAGTATAGTCTTCGAGCTTGGTTCACCTTGAATTGGTTCACCCTGGTTCACCTTGAATTGGTTCACCCTGGTTCAGCTTGGTTCACCCTGGTTCATCCTGTGAACTTGAATGGCTATGTAGACTTTATGAATTTCGTTGCTTATAAATTGAAGTTCGTTGCCTTTAATAATGAATTCGTTGCCTATACTATAGGACACGAAAATTTCGTTGCCTATAGTATAGGCAACGAAATTTTCGTTGCCTTTAACATTGATTTCGTTGCCTTTGATATTTGTGTCGTTGCCTATAGTATAGGCAACGAAAATTTCGTTGCCTTTAATATGGATTTCGTTGCCTATAGTATAGGCAACGACACAAATCGTTGCCTAAAGTATTGGTATCGTTGCCTAAAGTCCTCCTCGTTGCCTAAAGTATAGGCAACGACACAAATCGTTGCCTAAAGTATTGGTATCGTTGCCTAAAGTCCTCCTCGTTGCCTAAAGTATAGGCAACGATTCTTCCATTCGTTGCCTATAATAGGTTGAATAAATGACCCAGTCGCGACCAGATTTCTGCCCTCGCCCTCGCCGCAACGACCGCCGCCGCACCTATTACTCTCGCTTGAGTATATATTCTGCCCTCTCCCGAATATAGGTTCGCATTCTCTCATGATTCTCCTTACTTGAATATATAAACAACGTGATTTAGGTTGATTTTAGTTGGATTTGTGTTGGATTTGTCTTGTGATTTATGTTAGGTTGTGTTGGATTTGTGTTGGATTTAGGTTAGGTTGATTTTAGTTGGATTTGTGTTGTTATTTAGTTTGTATTGTTGAATTTAGGTTTTATTTAGGTTTGATTTTGGTTTGATTTTGGTAAGGATGATGAACTATGTTGGATTGTTGATTTAATTAGGTTGGGATTATATTGTGGATTAGAGGATTTAATTTGGTTATTTAGTTTATGTAAGGTGAATTGGGAATATAAGTGTGATTTTAGTTTGGTTATTTAGTTTAGGTAATTAGAATTGGGAATAAGTGTGATTTTAGTTTGGGTTGTTCATTTTAGTTAGACAAAATTTAAATTTAGGTTAGTGTTGCCTCAATTGTAAGCTATTCATTATGTTATTTTGTTGCAGACATTAATAAAAATGTCGGTGTTCAAAAGATTGATTCCCGGGAAAAGTGGGAAACAGAAAGGAGCTTCCTCCTCGTCACCTCAAGGAGCGACACCTCAAATGTCCTCCGGGTTGAACCCTCAAGGACCCAGGAGTGGGTCTAGGTCCGTTGGTCAGAGTGCTGGAAGCACCGTACCGGACAGTCTTGAGACCGTCTATGTACATTCCAATCGTCACCTCCAACTATATACAGCATCCCAGGATCCCCAAGGTCCACGTCACTCGGTGTCTCATGAACGACCCTCCCGCAACAGCAGCCGAAACTCCACCACGGAATCCGGTCGTCACTCAGTCAGCAGCGAACGCCCAAATAGTACGAGGGTACTATGGCCAAACCAGCAGGACCCACCGTGTATGCCACCTCTTCCTCCCAATCCGGCGACGCCACACCCTAATTCCGGATCATCTGGGCCATCCGGCAGTGCATCCCGTACGGATTCTGTGCACTTATGCCCGCCTAGGGACTTGTTCTTCCCTACGGTTATTCCGAAGATACCTCAGCTCGACCCTAACAACGTGGCCATATATGATGAGGACCCGTTCACGACGCCTGAGGAAGCATACACATATGAGCCGTTCTCTCAACCTCTGTTGAGTGTGAGGGTTAAGGGCCAGCTCACTTACGAGAATGGTAAGTTTATGTTCTTTTAGTAGATACAGTACATTAAATTAGGTTCTATTTCTTAATTTCCTTCTTTTGTACCGTGTCTTAGGCACCGTCGTCAACCCTAAAGCTAAAGCGAGCAGAGGTACCACAACCGGGAAGGGTATTGAAGATCGAGTTGGTGACAATCGGGCTCATATTGATTATGAGGACGATGGCTCGGCTATCGAGTATTCTGACAAAGGGATGTATGCTAGCCAAGCAGGATTTGTCATACGTGATTTCGTCCCGATGTTGTGGGACTCGTGGGGTTCAGTTGATGCTCAAGTGAAGGCCCGAGTGCATAATGCACTGTCGGTGAGTTAAATTTACATTAATTTGTCATAAAAATATGGGCATTCTTATTATTATAAGCCACCAAACATACATATTTATGAGGCTAATTATGTATACGTGTATTGCAGCAATGGTTTATTATTGACGATCGGCTGAAGCAGCCCGGGGGGTGGTGTGAACGAAAGCTCGCGTCTAGGTGATGTGATTTTGGATTTATATAAGGCTAAGTATCCTGAATACGTTAGATTTGTGAATATAAAGTGTTGGTTATATGATATTTTTGTTTCATCAATATAGGTATCGAGAGTGGAAGTCCCACTTGAAGACGTTCTGGGAGGAGAACATAGATAAAGGCCGAAATGGCATTCCAAGTGAGTTCAGATACCGGGAGTACGAGTGGAACTGGCTTATAGCCCACTGGAAGCATCCCAAACTTGTGGTATGCACATGAATTGATTTGCGTACCTAAATCTAAACTAATATTATTATTATTAATTTACCTACATTTTATGATATATTATTTTATATACGCAAGAGGTAGTAGGTAAATCTCTATCTATGTTATTAATTTAATATGTAGGTAAATCTCTAATATATTGTGTAGGTAAATTAAATGGGTTGGATTTTAATCAAAAAAATTAATGTTGCGAGAATATTCTCTAATTTATGCTATATATATAATTGGCTAATAATTGTGCACATTTTCTTATGGTCACAAGCACATTTCGAAACAAAATGCTAAAAACCGAGCGCAGAACGTGAACCCACATCATTGCGGTTCCCGAACGTATGAGAGATGGACTCGTCGTGGGGCAAGGTTGGAACCAGAGACCGATCCTCTCGTGTATTCCATCCGACATGGGTATCCGAACAACCCTGAATATGTTGTAAGTATCTAATAAATATTTGTCCATATTTGATACATCTCATGTTTAATTAATTCTTGTATTTTACTCAATTATTAATGCGTCACCGATTTTGCATTGTCTATTAGGAGAGATTGGTTGAGTCGATCCCGAAGGTGCGTGCTAAAGTAGCTCGAGAGCTGCATCAGGGGTGCACGGAGGAGGAGGTGACCCAGTATGCATCTCAGGTTGACCACATGACGCCCATTAATGCGGCGAGGTGCGTGTCAGATGCGCTTCCCGTTGGAAAGAACAAGTTTTGGGCCAAGGGGATGGGTTACAGAGGAAATGGAGTCTTGAAGATGACTCCAGAATTCTCCAGCGGGTCCAGCAGTTCTAGGTCGTCCGGCCAACAAGAGCAGATTCGGAGGCAGAAGGAGCAGATTCGGAGGCAGGAGGAGGAGTTGGAGGAGATGAGGTGTGCCAGGAAAGCCATGGAGCAGGAAAGAGCCCGTGAGAAGGAGCAGCACGACCAAATGTGGGCATTCTTTCAATCTCAGCAACCTCGGGGGGCTTCGCAGCCGCACCCACAGACTCAGCCAAATCTGTTCACGCCTACAGCACAGCCGCAGTATTTTGGGGGTCACCAGCAGCCGCCGTTATATGGGGACCACCAGCAGCCGCCGCAGCAGCATCAGTTTTTTGGGGACGCCGAGCCGCCGCAGCAGCATCAGTTTTTTGGGGACGCCGAGCCGCCGCTGCAGCATCAGTTTTACAGGGGTGACGACCAGCAGGAGGGTTCACACGAGGACTTCCTCAATTGTGTTAACTTTGATCAGTAACACGTAGCTAGTTTTTGATTTAGGTTGGAATGTGTACGCTTTTGTGGTTTGAAATGTAAATGTTGCAGATTCTGGAATTGGGCCCAATCCAGAATCAAGTATTTTTTTTTAAAATAACACAAACTATAGGCAACGAATTGGTCCAATTTCGTTGCCTATAGTTTGCCACCAAAAAAAATTTCAAACTATAGGCAACGAAATTGGTCCAATTTCGTTGCCTATAGTTTGCCACCAAAAAAATTTCAAACTATAGGCAACGAAATTGGTCCATTTCGTTGCCTATAGTTTGCCAGAAATACAACAATTCAAACTATAGGCAACGATGTTCTTGACTATAGGCAACGAAATTCTTAAGTATAGGCAACGAAGTCGTTGCCTATAGTTTCAAAGTTGGTCAAAATTGACCTGTTGGTTTAGCGTTTAGGCAACGATGAAGTCGTTGCCTATAGTGAAACTATAGGCAACGATGAAGTCGTTGCCTATAGTGAAACTATAGGCAACGATTCACTCTAGTCGTTGCCTATAGTACAAAACCCTAACCCCTAAACCCCGAACTATAGGCAACGAATCGGTTTAAAAATCGTTGCCTATAGTATAGTCAACGATGAAAAGGCAACGACGGTATAGGCAACGAATTTTCGTTGCCTATACTTATAGGCAACGATTTTTAAACTATAGGCAACGATTTTAAATCGTTGCCTAAAGCTGTTATGTTGGTAGTGATACTAAGCCTCCGACTGCGACGTGCAACACCAGAATTTGAACTGCAAACTGGGCATTGAAAACAATGATCTCAGGGAAAGACATATATACCGTTAGAGTGAGTGGACGAAAATAAATGTCTTTCGCCGAATAATATATGTTATAAAAATACATGCGAGTCTAAATGAATGAATATGATATAGTACACGAGGGAGACTCTAACTCCTCACGCGTACGGAGCATGTATCGTAAAACTCTGCGGAGTCACTCATGGACACGTCCGCGCTAGTACAGTCCGAATCACGGGATCCCAGACCCACACGTGATTCTAGCCAGAAAGGCCTCAGGTTAGAGGTCTGCCCCCCCGGTAAACATCCTCGGAGATCATCCGGGAAGCAAATGTATCGATACAACAATATATACTGTGATTGTACTCTGTGTAAACCAAATCATAAATAGTTCTATGCAAGTGTATGAAGCATAATGTAAATGCATATACGTAATACATAATTGTATAAGCATATTCATCGATGCGTATTCGCAAATGCATAATCGTAAAACACATGCTCGTATAAATCATAATCTCATATGCATGTTCATGCTCATAAAACGTGTAATAAGGACTCGCAACTAATCAGTGAAAAGAAATGTCCACTCACAGACAAGCACAGCGTGCAAACGGGTTAATCTCGAGATCCGGCGGAAGATCCCTCGCCCAAAGTATGATCTCGATCCCCTGAATAATCACAAAATATAACTGATCAAAATCACAATTCATTACTCTGTACCACACTTCGGAAACCAACCATTTCCGGAAACATATAATTCGGATACAAAATAATCGACGAAAACCCCCAAACTCTCCACATAAACCCTCGACTTAAAATCCGATAACCAAATCAACTCGAAAACCTCAAGGCAATGATCGGAGCGCGATTACGAGCAAAATGGCATAAAACTCTTCAAAATCCAAAAAGTCAACGCCCTCGCCGGAGCGCTGTCGTTGACCACCGTCACCGGTGGCGGCGCGGCGTCAACGGTGACGGATCCCGGCCAAAATTTTCAAATCACAAGTCCTCCTCAACCCTAACAACTTCCTCTTCTACACCGAGACCCAATTCCAAGCCCACCAGCCGGAATTGAGCCCGAAACCTCAGGGAATCCATTGATTCCGGTGAGCCTGAAACCTCAACCAATTCACAATTCCTTCACCCAAAAGCTTCACAAGGATGAGGGGAACCTTTCCCCCCACACCTCCGACCTCAAATGTCGCCGGAGCGCCGCCCCCGACAACGGCGAAATCCACGGATTTCACCGAGCTCGAACTCCATCAAAACCTCACCAAATCTCACAAATCCAAGTTCTAAACCATAGGAAATCAAGAGAGGATTCTAACCATACCAAAATTGTAGCCGGAGGTGGCCGGAATCGTGAAGTCCGACGGTGAGTCAACGACGGTTCGAAATGGACTTGGTAAATGATGGTCAACGGCGGTCAAACTTCCAAACAGTGATTTTTCGACAATTTTCTGACCATTCCGATACTTATACTCGCGACTCGATACGATCGACAGTCCAAATCGAATCACAACCACGTTTCGGATAACTCAAACTCAAACGGATAAACACAACGAAATTATGCGATTTCAAATATTCATAACATATTCCTCGGTTATCGAAACAATTATCTGAAACCGCCTATGAACTCGAAATCATGCATACTATGATTCTCGTGAAGAGACTCAACTCAAATTCTCGCCCAATAATTAATTCGTGAACCGAACCGCCAATTCAATTAATTTACGATAAACTGTGATTACTCGCAGATTAAGCCGATTAACGTGCTAATTCTGATTCGGGTCGTCACACCCGTTACCGTATATAAATATATGGAAAGATAAATATGTTTATTAGCAAAATCATAATCCAATATATATATATAAATTATTGAATGCAAAAATTAGCTAAATCCAACAAAAAAAAATTCTAGTTTATTTTTTTTTTATAGCAAAAGTGAGTAAAGTAATAGACCTCATGCTCTCATTCACACTAACAAAGTGATTTTCTCATTTAATTTTTTGTTTCAATGAGTGCATCCTGCAAAGAAATTAAATCATAGAAAATTATATAAGTAGAACAAAAAGATTAAGATTATTCCTCTAAACAAATATATATATATATATATATGACAAGTGTTAAACAAAAACAAAGATGGTTTACCTCATCATTTTTGTTGTAGTCAGAGTCATCTTAATTTGTAGTTATATCAGATTTCGAATTTATAGCTATGATAAACAAAGAGATTAATCAACATAGGAAGTCTTCTCATTGAACAAAAATAATATATAATATATAGTAATAATTATGTTTACCTCTTATTCATTCCACAACCAATCTCGGGAACACATCAAGGCTTCTGCTGTTTTTGAATGGAGTAAACTCTGATGAGGGCTTATTACCATTATGCTAGTACTGAAGCAAGACTCTGAAACAACAATTGACACGGGAGTAGCTAGTATATATTTAGCAATTTCTTGTAACGTGGGATATTTAATCCCATTTGAATTCCACCAACACAATATATCAAAGTTTCCATCATCATTTATAGGCAGGAGAGACTCCTTTAGATAATGATCCAACTCAAATTTAACATAGGTGCTAGTAGCAGAGTGAGAAATAAAAACATTAAGTTGTTTCACCAAACCAAGTTTCTCTATAGACACCCTTAATGAAGAGGAAGGAGCTTGAGTTGATCTTAGGGGGTCTGATTCAGAAGTCTGATGAGATCTAAATTGATACTCCTTCACCAAATCATAAAGCAATCTTTTATACTTCTCAATTTCAAGTTTTGCAATTTCTTCGCTCCCTGGATAAAGTAAAGAGCACAAAAATTCAATTTGCTTCATCTTAAACCTTAGATCCAAAATACTTGCAATCCCCATTAAACCATGCATGGCATCCCAATATTTCTTGAATTTTTCCAGCATGATGCCATTTGTTGGACCTCAAGTTGATTAGACTCTTGTCATTCATAGACTGTTAATCTAATTGCAAAAATATTTTTAAAATAAAGATTGGCAGTGAGAAACTTGGTACTTGAAAATAGTTCTGTTGTGTCATTAAACATCTTTAATTTCTCAACAGGTTATATTGTCTTTGACCAATCATCTTCAGTACGTACTTCTTTGTATACGGGCTCACAATGTTTCAAACGAGGGAAAACATCCTTGTATATCATTGCAGTGTTGAGCATGGAGTATGTAGAGTTCCACCTTATTTTACAATCAAGTTCTAACATCTTGGTACTTCGAATTCTCAGTTGTTTTGCTGTCTCTGCAAGTTTTTCCTCTCTTTTTGGCGTTGCAGTCCGAAAGGAAATACTTGACTTGATTTTCTCAATGCTTTTTTGATCACATCGAGTCCATCCCTTACAACCAAGTTTAATATATGGGCACAACAACGCATGTGAAATAAAGTACCATCCAACATAAGAGAAGTAGAATGAATCTTTTAAATGATCTTATCAAGCATGACATCATCAGTAGTGCAATTATCTATAGTTAAAGTAGACAACTTACAATCAAGATGACATCATTTGTCTTTTGTAGATACAAGACTTTATATGATCACGTAGATGTGATATCCCATGATTTTTCTCCGTGGATAGCTGAGCCTTGCAATAATTACACACTGCTTTTATCTTACCACCAATAGCTTCCTTCTCAAAATGATCCCATACTGTAGACCTAAGTTTACGCTTTCTCCCTTGATCGTTTTCGGCATCTCCACTAGGTCATGAGTCGTCCTCGTTTGAAATAGGTATAGAAGTATTCTCGTTTTCAGCCGTCTGAGAAACTCGATTCACTTCAAAAAAAATATCAATTTAGCCATGGTGAAATGCTGTGACAAAAAAAAATTGCCGTAGCAAAAAGTTTTTGCGAAGCCTTTTGCTACAGCAATTTTTCTATGGCTTCAAGAGACGATGCAATTGCTAACAACTACGGCAGTTGCCATCGCCAAAACCTTTTACTACGGCAATTTTGTGTCGTAGTGTTTGGGTTAATATTGACGACGGCAAGTTGCTACAGTTCACACCGTAGTAATATACCATTGGCGACGTTTAGATTACCGTCGCAGTAGTCATTCGCTACGGCAAGAATGACAATTTACTACTGCAAAAATGCCATGGGAAAAATAATTATTATAAACAAAAAAAATAATTTTGGTATGCAATCGATTCCTCCTTGTATTGTATTGTTTTACTCTACCAACAAGATCCCACACACTATTTGCATCATCCTACGTTACATCCACATACCATACCAAAATCTACATCACACGAAAACTATCTCAGCACTTGATACTTCTCTACATGTGCTACCAAACTTTAGGCAGACATTTCTAGTAAGCAGTGACAGCTATATATACACCATATGTAAAGTTCTTACATGAGCTTAACAACAAAGAAACCAGTCTGACCATACTTGCAACACTTTCAGAACTTTTTCCCGCAAAATTCAAGCAAACATACATCAAAATGAGACAGAAAATATCTTGTTTGTCCTTTTCTATCCTTGCATATCCATATAGCATATCCAAAACGCATATAATGTACTACACTAAATTCAGCTGGACTGTTGTAATAGTAATGCAAAAGTCTATAAGATGGTGGAAAATGAATATTCATTTCGCCAAAATATATTTCCTCCATTAATGGTAATAGACTTCTAAAGCACAATCTCGCAATCTTAGTTGCATTTGAGACGCAATTTCGTCTCTCATAGTTAGAACATATAATGTTTCTGAATTAGTATTCATGTCAACTTTAAGCTGCTAATATAGGACAATTGTTGGCTGGGACACTAAAATCAACCAGACACAATCTAAAGGTATTAAGATAATTATGAGAATGCTATGACCTTGAGTACATAACCTTGATATCATTTTGTACGCACAAATAACATCGCTCGTGTAATATGCAGAAAAAAAAAATTAACAAAAGAAAAGATACTTGTTTAGTGAATATTCTCTACCTATGACTATGATATAAAGAAGTGAGAATTATAGCCCCAACGCCCATTAAATTCAAAAGTAAACACAAATAGTAAGACCGTGTCATACCTGGCTGAGGGATTGCAGTATGGGCATTCAGTTTAGAGTCGAGAGTGCTATGGGCCAGGAAGACTGATGGATGCTGATGAACTCGTTCCTCCTCAATGAAGAGAAATATATCATTAAGTAAAAACTAACCTTTCTCTTGAGGTGCAAGGAAAAACGTTTGAACAAAATTCCTCCTGCCTACGAAATTTTGTAGATGCACAGAGCGAGAAACCATCACAAGAACGCCTTCATTTCATGATTCCATGGAATGTGCTGTCTTGATTTCAACTCCAGAATACCCGAGTGACATAACAACTGTATGGATTTGTTGTTGCATACACACAGAAAAGAAAAATAGATGTCATATAGTGATACAACTGTGTGGCTAGTATATCCAGTAAAGGCCTTAAACATAACTACATAAACACAAGATCACAATTACTAATAACAGCCAAAGCTACCACCACCTTTTACCTAAAGAGAACAAAGGTGCACAAGTTTTATGTAGAACCGAAATAAACCATTTCAGACTATAAAAATGAATGCACATTGTGCTGTCAGTATAGTGTCAAGAAAGTTCAAGCCAAGACAATACGTCGATGCACATGCCTGATAAAGCGACGATAGATCAGTTCTAATTTGAACACAAAACTATTACCATCCACCAAAGCAATAAATGAAAGCTAGAAGTTTAAAATAACTAACAAGAAAGCTAACATTTGAGATCCACATCATGGTATGTTACAACTAAATACAAGACCAACTCCTAATACAATTAAATAATGCTTAAACTTTAAAATAAAATAACAAAAGAACTAACTTTTTAGATGAGATTATAGTTTGCTAAAGCTTAAACTCTACAATATGCACATTATCAAAAAAGAAGAAGATATATGACAAGAAAAGGAAACAACAACTACCTACAACGAAACAAAAAAGCCTATTCTTTTTCAAAGAAAAGTGTATCCATATAACGATACAATAATACAGGAAGAACAATCCGGAAATACTCAACATCCCATCCACTTAGTACTATAGGTATCTAACAAAACAAAAACAAAAAATACAATACTCAAACATAAAAAGCGACGCAAAAACCTAAACCCCACTTAGCGACTTGCTCAAAATAAACATACACAAATAACTACATTCATCTCAAACCAACTTCCAAACACCTTAAACTAGATAATTCATTTTCTTTCGCCAAAAAAGATGTAAACTTTAACACCAATTAAAGTTTTACAAATAAACAGAAAATAGAATATCAACATTCCGGTGGCGGTCACTATAGTGTTGGCATCAATGCAAAGCATGGTGTTGGATTCTAAGTAGAATTGGTGCACATAGTCAAGCTGCTGCTGAAGAACTTGATAATACTTCCCCACAAAGTAAGTCCCAACCTAAAACCACACACGCATACATACAAAAATTACACAAAAGAAACAAAATGTCAACACAGCTGAGTAGTAGAAACTAGTAAAAGAGAGAGTCTAGCTGAGAGAGGGAGTACTGAAACCTGAGCAGCGGTGATAGGAATTTTTTAGCCTCTTCAAATGCTTCTTCAGTCCTCGTGCCTGTAAACAAACAAAAACAAAGTTAGATTCTTCAATTTTTTTCAATAAAGTATAGTTGTTTACCTAGCTTTAGAGATTACTCCAAATCTACATCAGATAATCAATCATTTAAATTCAACTAATAATACACTATCTTGAATCAGAACAATCATGTTTCAATATCACTTTAACAAACACTGCATCACACTTCATGTAAATCAAACAAAAGTGCACTAAACAATAGTAAAAACAAAAAAGTTACAACCATTCTATATCCCCAAATTAATTTTTTCTTCAATTTAATCATATATGTTACTAGGTTGAAATCACCTACTTCCATTGTAGTGTTGAACTCCAACCTTGGCAAGCATAGTGTAGTACTCAATCTCTGACTTTCTCACTGGTAGGCAAACGTTGGAGATTATAATCAACTTCCCTGAAAAACAACAACAACCCACATCACAAAAATCAGATCACACATCGCAGATTTCAAAAATAAAAACAAAACCAACGAAATGAGAAAAGATTGACAAAAAAATAGTACCTTTTGAGTTGCAAAGAGTGTCGATGACAGTCTTGTAACCCAAAGTGAACTTGCCACTCTTTATGACTAAAGCGAGTCTGTTGTTGATAGAATCCTGGGTCTTCTTGGTTTTAAATTACTAAGCATGAGATAGTGTCATAAACGCAAAATATTTTAGCGATGTTGTAAGAACTCATAACTTATTTACATCCTTCATATCAAAATTAAAAATTAGCTTACAATCTATCTATGATTCAAACAATACAGTTTATTCAAGCTTTAATATTTGACCACTCAAAGAACAGTGAAAGGCATATCAGTTTCTGTACTACCTATAAGGCTATAACTATTACGTAAGCTCTTACATATATTAAATGGAAGAGATACTGAACGATGTACTTACTATTCAAATAGTCTCCACTTTATTATCGAAAGTCTTAGTCCTTTCGGGTTACTCATTAGCTACTAGAGATCTCTTAAAAGGTAACTTCCCCACTTATATTGACCAAGACCGCATAAGTGTTTCTAGTACCATAACACGCCTACGCAAAACACAAAGAAAACCTTAAGAAATTCTGTTAAAGCAGAACCAACACTAAATGGGAAGATATGTAAATGGCATTACCAGCTGAGGGACCCTATTGATAAATATGGAACTTAATTTGTATACAGAGCTTTTGTCATCTTTAATCGTGTATGTCATTAGCTTCACACACTTTTCTTTCAACGAAACTTCATCATCTCCCCTTCTGTTTACCATCTCTCTGAAACTATTGCCTAGTCATTGAGATAGAAACAAAAGAAGCTCAAATTCAACGATACATATACAAAAACCTATATAGAAACTAGATGTAGATTAAAACCTATACAAAAATTACGGATGTAACCACAAATATCAATTTTCAAAAACCATCATCAATATACTTCAATCAAATCTAAGAGCTAACCATCATCAATATAATCATAGAATACAAAACATAGTAGACAACCAACTGATTAAAGAGAAGGCGAGAGAAAAGAGAAAGATATATGGACCTAAGCTTATAGAGAGAGCGGAGCTCAAGATGTGAGGCGAAGGCGGAGGCCGAGCATGTGATGGTGGAGGCCAAGCAGAAGCTCGTGAATACAGAGAGCGACGATTGAAGGAGTTCTGAGAATTAGAGAGGGATAGGCGATATGGATTTCGATATATGAGGATTGAAGCATCGCACATTTAGGTTGTAAGTTATAATTTTACCACGGCAACAAATTTTCCGTCACAAATGCGGAAAAAGTTGCCACAACATGCGATTACTGTTGCAAAAGGTCTTTCTCATTCGCGATGGCTCATTTTTCGTCGCCATTGGTAGTATTTTCTATGGCATCAAATGTTGTGGTAAAAAATTGAAGCAAACCAGATTTTTTGTTGTAGTGATTCTCAAGATCATTAGAGTCATTAACTGAAGGTTGCATAAAGGCCATTTAGCAGCTAAGCAATTAGGAGAAACGGCAAAATAGCAAGGTAGGCTGGGTAGTAGGTGCTAGGGTTTGGACTTTTATTCTATATATAAACCACTATTTGACCTATACATATATAATTATCGGACCATAATTATGTGTATATATATATAACACTACTAGAAAAAATACTTTAGTCGACTAAAAAAATTCGTCGGCCTATCAGACTTTTTCGTCGGCTAAAATAAAAGCCGACGAACTTTTGTCAGCAAAAGTGTCGTCGACAAATGTATATATATAAATCGTCGGCTAAAGTTTTTGTATATCGTCGGCTAAAGTTTGCATTTTTCTGAAGAAAAAAAACTGCAGATTCTGGATTTCTATTCTAAGAACCTAGGTTATGGAAATAGAAATCCAGAATCTGTCAATTCCACAATAGCCAACAACACCTAAAATGAAAACAAAACACATTTTCATTAACAAACACAATTTTACCTAAACTCTAAATCTCAAATTTTCATTACCAAATTACAAAAATTCCCCAAAAATAATCACAAAATTACACAAATTACAACAACCTAACCCTAAACAAAATTACAACAACTTTCAAAAAATTACAATAACTGTTTCTACCAAACTCCATAGGAATTCCAGTAGAAGTGCGGATGTGGTTAATTCGGATGATCTGAGCTATCGCGCGTATGTCGTCATTTACCTGTTGTTAAGAGTAACAATAGTATTGGTAGAGTAACGAGCGTACCTTGTAACTGTTATAAATGTGTTGCTTATATTGGTGGTTAAGTATGGATTCTTTTGTTGCTCTTCGAGGTGGGATCCTGCTTGTTTGTTCATAACCTGTCCTGGTACCTTTCGTTTGTTGTCCCGAGCGCGTGGGCTTTCGGATGGTGTTGCTTCCTTGTTTAAGTTTGGAGCCTGTGTTGTTGTCTTGCGTTTGGTCTGAGCTATGTTGACCCGTTTGGAGTGACTAAGTGTGCAACAATTATGTATTTACGGGATCATGTACCAACAAGTCCCCCAAGTCAAGGGAATCAGCTCTTGATTGGGGAGTTGCAAGGCTTTATCCAGATTTGCACACGTGGTCACTCGAGAAGGGGGGGGGGGGGGGTGGGGCTCACCCTGATAACCCAGAGTCCCCCAACTCTCCGATGAAGAGCTGATATTTGAGGTCGAATGTTGAAGTGTCGTGTCGTGGGGCCTCGTCCCGCGATAGTGCGGATGTTTGTTGTTGTTCCTTTATCGGGGTGGATTCTGAAATTTGATGTTGCTATTTGGATTCGTTTACGTGGTGACAAGTGATGTTGCTACTCATCCCACTATAGCTCGAATTTTGTTGCTATTCAGCTATCGGGTTGGACTTTGAAACCTGATGTTGCTGTTTGGAGCCACTTACGTGGCAATAAGTGATGTTACTACTCGTCCCACGATAGCGCGAACGTTGTTGCTGTTCGACTATCGGGTTGGAATCTGAAACCTGATGTTACTGTTTGGAGCCGCTTACGTATCAGGTATAGCTCTATCGGGTGGATGCATAACGGGAGGTCCCAGACCTCAGTCCGTTAGCCTCGATCAATGGCACAGGTCATGATGGTATCAACCGTGCCTATGATAGTGCAAGCATAGCTGCCACTTGCACTACAAGAAAATTGCACCCAGACCACGGACCATTTCCGTCGTCTAGGTGCAGTTTTCCGTCGTCTAAGTACTTAGACGACGGAAGCTCCGTCGTCCAAGGTCTGTGCTCCAAGTGCTGTCGTCCAAGAACCTGGACGACGGAGAATTAGACGTTCCGTCGTCCAAGTGCACTTGGACCGCGGACATTATCCGTGGCCCATGTATGCACCTGGACAACGGAAAGGCTAATTCTCCGTCGTCCAGGTGTATACCTGGGCCACGGACATTGCTCGTTTGTCCGTGGCCCAGGTGTTCACCTGGACGACGGATAATTATCGTTTCCGTCGTCCAGGTGAACACCTGGGCCACGGAGAACGGCAGGGTTTAGGGTTTAGGGGTTAGGGGTTTAGGGTTTAGGGTTTTGCACCTGGACGACGGAGAACATAATCTCCGTCGTCCAAGTGAATATTTAATTTTAAAAAATAAATAAATTGAAATTAAATATTATTAATTTAATTTATTATTAATTTAATTTAAATAATGAAAAATGCTAAAAATAAATAAATAAACTAAATTTTGAATATTAATTAATAACTTAATTATTAAATAATCAAAGTAATTAAATTAATTTGTACATACATGAATAATCGAAAAAACCCATAAATTAAAAAATAAAATATAATTCGGAATGCGGAAAGAAACGAGATAATAAACTACTAGCTAGCTAATACACTGGAGGAGCAGATGCGCCGCCGAGTCCTCCGCCTCCAGCCGGGTCGTTGTCGTCGGGGTGTGGGTTCGGAGGAGGTTGACATACTTCTCGATTTTGTTGCATGAGGGCGATGAGTTGGGCTATTTGTGCTTGTTGTTCGTCAAGTCTTTGCCGCATTGACTCATTCTCCTCTCGTGCCAGTCGAGCCTCTTGAATGGCTGCTTCGACGGCCGCAGCCTGACTCCTTCTCCGCTGCCCCGAACCTCCCGTAGATGATGAGCCGGAGGTCGTCGACAAATCTCGTACCACCCTAGGCCCAAAGTGCCTAACCTCCTTGCCAGCTCTACGACCGTAGACCTCATCCGCGATTGCAATTTGGCTCTCTAAGGATAGAGGAGGCAGGTCTTCCGGCGGCACATCTGGGAACGCAAGCTGAGTGTTGGCCAACTCTTCATGCGCACGCTCTATCGCCCTTGCCTACAAAAGAATAATTAATTTATTATAATGAAATCATATTTAAATAATAATTACTATAATTAAAAGCACATATATATATATCACTTACGCCGCATTGACTCGCTTCATTATCGAGCCCTGGCGTCACGTACGCGCTTACGCTTGCATCAAGATAAGGGTGTTTGGAGCCCTTATCCTTGTGCTCCTTGGCAATTTGAATGAACTGCTTGGCGCCGGTAGTATGGTGTTTCTCCTTCTTCCCCCGGTTGGCTTTGTTGACACCGGAGAATTTCTGTTACACAACATAATTAAATCATTAAAAAATGAATAAGTACAATTTAAATAATTCAATTATCTTAATTGAAATAAAAAAATAAATTAATACCTTAAATTGTTCATCGGCAAAGTGGTTACACAACCACTCCCACTCATCTTCTCTCTCCCCTTGCAGCTCTACCGGGGGAGGCACGGGACCGACATCTTTGAAGTACTTATGGAGCCTGTACTTCCAATCTTTATAGATGGAGTTGGCGGTATGGTTGATATGCCTCAACATAGCCGGTGTCGGATCCACGTCAAATTGTTCCTATCAAAAATAAATAGAAAATTATAATCGTATATATTATGAAATTTTAGGCCGAGATTAACAATATTATATAATAACTAAATTGAACGTATTACGTACCGAAAGATCTTTGAAGACTTTTGCCTTCTCATGATCCGGCGCCTCCTTCCAAGTAGGGGCAGTGATACGAACCCGGTTACGGATGATTGACCCTATCCCATGTGCCGATAGACTTGCTAGCTGAGCTGTGGGAGGGCCACCGGTGAATTCGTCGTACGGCAAGTCGATCTTTTTACCGGTCGCCTTGCAAATACGCTCCGCTTTGCCCCCTTTAATGAGACCCCGAGTCCTTTTCGGTTCCGGGTCAGTGGGGACCTTCCTTTGCCTACGGCGGGCGCTGTACATGATGTGGGCCAGCATCCGTACCAAACGTCTCCTTTTTTGATGAGTTCGATCTTCTTCTTGATTCCTTCCTTGATGATTTTGTTTGCTGCTTCTACCTGTCCGTTTGTTTGTGGGTGTGCTGGCGATGCAAATATCATATTGGTACCTTGACTTTTGTAGAATGCTTTGAGCTCGTCGTTGTGGAATTGCGGCCCGTTATCGGTGATGATGTTGAGTGGGGTGCCATATCGGCAGTAGAGAAAACGCCATAAGAATCTCTTCACCTTTTCGGTCGTGATCTTGACCATCGGTTCTGCCTCGATAAATTTGGTGTGGTAGTCAATGATTACTATGATGTATCGATATTGGCCCTTGGATTTTGGAAGTTCTCCGATGAGATCGAGTCCCCATTGAGATCGATAGGGGAACCGCGGGCGCGTGATTTTTGTGTGCATAAAGTTGGCACTGATGGCAGGTCATAGTGATCACGGTTGCATCCGCGTGGATGGTGGGCCACCAGAATCCACAACGGAGTCCCTTCTATGCATGGATCGTGCTCCCACGTTGTGGCCACATACGCCCGAATGGATTTTACTGAGTATCTTGTCGCCTTGCTCCGATATGACGCATTTGAGGTTGCCCCATGTCTTCACTTGTCTGTACAGGCTGTCGTGTCGGATGCTGAAGTTGACTGCTCGGGCTATGATGTTTCGCGCTTGGGCCTAGTCTGCTTGTAGTTCGCCCCGTGTTTTGTATTTGATGATGGGGTCCATCCAGCTAGCAACGTATGGCTCGATCGTGAAGATTTCTTCTGGCATTTTTGTGATTCTTGGTCTCTTTAGGACTTCCACTACTCATTGCCCTGGCTCCGTTTATACGGGCGATGTTGCTAAACGGGCTAGTGTGTCTGCCTTAGTGTTTCTTCCCCTTGGGATGTGGTTGATGTTAAAGAACTTGAGCTTGCTTAACATTGTGCATACGTGGTCATGGTATGCTCTCATCGTATCACCATTTGTCTTGAAGTTGCCCCGGATTTGGTTGACTACTAGTTGTGAATCACAGAAGATGTTGATGCTCAGGGCCTCTGAGTTTCGGGCCAGTTGTAGACCGACAATAAGAGCTTCGTATTCGGCCTCGTTGTTTGTTACTTTGAATTCGAATCTTAGCGCGTATTCGGCTCGTACGCCCCCGGGCCCGGTGAGGATGATCCCAGCCCCACTAGTGTTCTTGGTGCATGACCCGTCCACGTAAAGGTTCCATGGTGATTCAAGTTTTGGGGGTTCTTCTTTGGGAGGCTCCGTGCTAACGGGTGGCATGTCGAGGGCTGGCTGTGTCGCCTCTTCGGCATCCGTGTATTCGGCTATAAAGTCCGCGATAGCCTGACCCTTTATTGCTGTTCGGGGCGCGTAATGGATGTCGTATTCGCTTAGCTCGACGGCCCATTTCGCCAGACGACCACTGTGGTCGGGCGATTGTAATACCTGTCATAATAGGATATTGGTGAGAATGTGGATGCTGTGGGCCTGGAAGTATGGCCTGAGTCTCCTTGCCGCTGAGACGAGTGCAAGTGTCACCTTCTCGATTGTAGGGTAACGGGTCTCGAGAGGTGTCATGCCCTTTCCGGTAAAGAAGACTGGCAATTCGGAATTTGTTTCTCTTCGGACCAGGGCCGAACTGGGGGCCATTAGGGAAGCGGATAGATACATATATAGGGTTTCTCCCTTTACAAGTCTGGACAAGAGAGGGATTGAGGCGAGGTACTGCTTGATTGATTCAAATGCGGCTTCATAGTCAGTTGTCCAAACGACACTTTGCTTGTTTGTCGTTCGGAGGGCTTTGAGGAACGGTGCACATTTGTCAGAGTAGCGGGAGATGAAGCGATTAAGGGATGCCAAATTTCCCATTAGGCTTTGGAGTTCGGCTTTAGTCGTGGGGGGTTGCATGTCTAGTATTGCCTTGACCTTTGTTGCTGAGGCCTCAATGCCCCCCTTGCTGATGATGTATCCAAGAAACTTGCTTGTTGTTACGCCAAACATGCATTTAGCCGGGTTCAATCACATGTCGTTCTTCATCAGGAGTTCGAGTACGGTTCGTAGGTGTTCGGGGTGATCTGTTGCCTTAGTGCTCTTGACCAGTATGTGATCGATGTAGACTTCTACGATTTCTCCCATCAGCCCGTCGAATATGATGTTCATTAATATTTGGTATGTGGAGCCTGCATTCTTTAGGCCAAACGGCATGACTACGTAACAGTAGAGCCCCTTGTCCGTTGTGAAGCACGTGAACTCCTAGTCTTCGGGGTTCATGAGAATCTGGTTGTACCCCGAGTATGCATCCATCATGGATAGTAGTTCGTGCCCAGCAGTGGCGTCTACGAGCTGATCGATTCGGGGTAACGGGAAACTATCTTTTGGACAGGCCTTGTTCAAATTACTGTAATCTATGCACATGCGCCAAGATCCGTTTTGCTTCTTGACCATGACGGCGTTGGAAATCCATTTCGAGTAGTCAACTTTTCGGATGAAACCGATTTTCTGCAGTCTTTCAACCTCCGCGTGCATAGCCACATATCGTTCTTGATCATACACCCGTCGTTTCTGCTTTATCGGCTTTGCAAGTGAGCTAATGCTGAGTTTGTGGGAGATGATGCTTGGGGTGATTCCAGGCATGTCCGTGTAAGACGATGCAAATACATGTTGGCAATCTGTTAGGACCTGGGTTAGCCGAGCCGCCATGTTGGGCTCTAACTATGTGCCGATGCGTAACGTGTGCTCCGGGTGTTCACGGGATAGTTGTATCGTACGTTGCCCCTCCCATTCTTCGGCGGCCGGATAATGTTCATTCCATCACGCGGGTCATCAGGTTGCTGCTCTTCAGGGGAGCACTCTGCCACTGCGAGTACTTCCAATTGCGTGTTGTCTCTGTCTGGTCGAACAGTTTTTTCCACGAAATCGTACCCTCTGACCGTGTCGATTCCATAGTCTGTCGGGAACTTTGCCATGAGCATATAACCTGCAATGATCAACCTCATCTTCGAGATACTTGGTCGTCCGAGGATCATGTTGTAGGACGTGTGGAGGTCTATGATAACGAAGTCTGTTCTGATCTTGCTCTGGGGGGTTTCTGGTGCACCGATGCCGAATCGCATGTAGTCACTACCGAGGGGGTAAGTGGTCTCACTTGAGAAGCTGGCGATGCTCTCATGGTCCTGCGTCATCTTGCATTTCGGGCGCTTGAGGCCTTCGTACGCCTCCCAAAAGATGATGTTGACGGAAGCTCCGTTATCGATGAGGATGTACTTGATTAAGTATCGGTCCACCATTCCGTCGATGATGAACGGGAGCGTGTTGTTCTGGTTGCCCTTTTCCTCGAAGGTGAAGGTGATTGGAGGCCAATCCTTCTTGACACTCCTTGGCGGGTTTCCGGGATGTACCGTAAATACGTCCCTAGGTCGAGGTTCTTCCCATTCTTGTGGGCATTCGGCCTTCTGCTTCCCTCCCGAGATGTTGTTGATAGTGCCCCTTGTTCGTATGTCCGTGGTTGGGCGTTCTGCGTTCGTTGCTCGGAACATTAGCGTTCCCTCCGTGTGCAGTTGTTCGATTTCCTTGGCTAGGATTTTGCAATCATTGGTGTTATGGGTATTCGAATCGTGATACATGCACCACGTTCCCCTATCGTTTTGCATAGGGTCTATCCTGGGTGCCCTACGCATGGGCGGGCGGATTTTTCGTTTATTCTGTTTGAGCACTTCCTTGTTTGTACCCTGGGTAATGGAGAAGACTGTGCGTCGCTGGTGGGGATCTCTGGGTGGTAGGTTTCGTGGTGGTGAACGCTCGCGATGCGTTTGCCAATACTGTTTGTTGTTCCTGTGTTCGTGATAGTGGTCTTCGCGCTTGCGAGATGTGGTGGGCTGTGCTTTTGGTGGCAGATTTTTGGCTGTATGGAGGGATGGCAGGCGATCTTGTGTGTAGCAGTGTGACTTCGGGTTCGATGTCGTGCTTAGGCCTTGCGCTTCTTACACATGGGTTTCCACCAGTGCCTTTTGGACGATTAAGTCGATGATCTCGTCTTACCCGAGGTGGTCCTTTTTGACCATCTTCTCCACGAACGGGGTTCCCGTCAGGTTTTCCAGTAACATCGTTTTTGTGACGTTATTATCGAGGTTCCTGCACGTGTTCACAAGGGCCCTCCATCGATTGATGAAGCCGGATAGGTTTTCATTGTCCCCCTGATGGATCTTTAGGAGCGTGCTGGCAGTGTTGTACTTGCCCTGTATCCTGTATCACTTGAGGAAACACTCCGTGAGCTCATCGAACGAGTGAATGGATCTGGTGGGCTCCTCGTAGAACCAATTTCGTGCTTCTTCCGCCAGTGTCTCCTGGAACAGGAAACAGAGGGTTGCATCCGAGTACCGGGTACCTGCGGTGGCGGATTGATACTCGTCAATGTGTGTTCGTGGGTCTCCTTCCCGTTGAACCTGCTGATCTTGACAGTTTTGGAATACGGGTCCCTACCCTGCGCCAGGATATCGTCTGATAAGGGGCTCACATGAGGAGTGTACATTCCTTTTGGCCCGGTGTGCATGCTTTTCTTATGTGACATGATTTCGTCCTCTATCTCTTCTATTCGCCGGAGCATGGAGTTCCCAACTGTCATGGTAGGTTCCTCGTCATCATACTCACATATTCTTCCAGGCGGTGGTGGAGGCCCTGGGATCCGGTTGTTTCGCAGTCCTCATGGCGGGTCGATCCCGACGGCTTGACTGCTCGTTCCTGGCTCCTCCGTTGGTCCTGATTCCTCTCGTTGGGTCTCCTGGATCCGGATGAACTCGTCAAGCTAATCCTCCAAGTGCTGTCAGGCTTGGCGTTCCTGGTCTCTTTCGGTTCGGGCCGTTTGGAGTTCCTTCACGAGGTGGGCTGCTGCTTCGTCCTCCATTAGGTCGTTGATGCTGCTGATCGCGTCGACGGGCGCGTCTCTCGTCTTTCGACTTTCGGGTGTAATGTGGTTTGTTTCCATCTTTGCTGCTATAGTTTCGGGTGGTTTACGATTGCTCGCTTCCCACAGACGACACCAATTGTTTCTACCAAACTCCGTAGGAATTCAAGTAGAAGTGCGGATGTGGTCAATTCGGATGATCTGAGCTATCACGCGTATGTCGTCATTTACCTGCTGTTAAGAGTAATACACCAAACGGTCGTTAGAGCCTTGACGGGTTGTTCCCGCCTTCGACTGTCTGACGCTCAAGTTAGTGTATGAAGCGTAACAATAGTATTGGTAGAGTAACGGGCGTACCTTGTAACTGTCATAAATATGTTGCTTATATTGGTGGTTAAGTATGGAGTCTTTTGTTGCTCTTCGATGTGGGATCCTTGTTTGTTCATGACCTGTCCTGGTACCTTCCGTTTGTTGTCCCGAGCGCGTGGGCTTTCGGATGGTGTTGCTTCCTTGTTTAAGTTTGGAGTCTGTGTTGCTGTCTTGTATTTGGTCTGAGCTATGTTGACCTGTTTGGAGTGACTAAGTGTGCGACAATTATGCATTTACGGGATCACGTACCAACAATAACCTAACCACAAATTATAACAACCTAATCACAAAATTACACAGTGAGCTCAGCGACGGAGAGGGCTGGGCTGGACTTTAGAATTTAGGGTTTTTAAGCGAGAAGAGGTCTGGGCTAACCTGCAGGAATATAAATCTGAAGACTTTAGCCGACGACATAAAAAATCGTCCGCTAAATTATAGCCGACAACACGTGTCCCAGTCGTCGGCTAAAGTTACAAATTTTCGTCAGTTAAAGTCAAAATTTTCGTTGGCTAAAGTCACACTTTAACCGACTATTTTTTTCAACTAAAGCAGATGATTTTTTTTCAGCCGGCTTAAAAACTTTAGCCGACGAGTAAAAACTTTTGCCGACGACAACTTTTCTTCGTCAGCTAAAGTGTTTTTTCTGATAGTGTAAAGTAGACAATATGTTGAGAAATCTTATATATAAAATAAGATTAGTTACTTTATACTCTAATAGAAAAAATAATTATTATGTGTAATATTACTATATTATAAATATACTAATAACTGTAAATTTAATACTTGTATTGGATGAGTATGGGTCGAGATAGAAAAATATCGTGTCCACTCCGTATTCGTTTTCAAAATCAGGATATAAGGTACATACGTATTCATTATTTTTTTTATTCATATTTATCTCTTATTAAGATTGAATACATGATAAATATCCTATCCAATGAGTATTATTGTCATCCTAAGAACCGAGAGCCCGCGTTAATATCACCTTCTTCATTACAACTATATATTATCATTATTATGAGACATGTATGATTGGACAGATTGAATATTTGGGTTCTTAGCTAGTTACTGATCGCGATCGAATGTGTAGCTAGCGTCTGAACCTGGCCTGCAGGCCGGTATCCAACCATATACCTCATACATGCATTTGTACTACTAATGGGATATATATTAGTAGTAGTGACCACATGAGATATGGAACTTGACATGGCGTATTCACTATTTCATATGTAACCCATATGCACACCACATGAACACGTATGGGATTACCTAAAGCCACTTTAAGTTCTGAGAAATAACATCATGATGAAATGCATTGACCTACGTACTAAATATCTGCAGGTAGGGGAAGGTTGCCATCAAAGGATTCAAAGAATGCATGAACCAAATTTATAGATAGCTCTTTGTTACTGTTTGTTTTCCTTACAAATCATCTAAGATACAATATCTTCACGAATTGATACAAGGGGATTACCTATATATGCAACTATTAACCGTTTTAGTAATTGCTTAATTGTTATATACCTTCGAAAAAAGTACGTAAATTAACAATGAAATGATCGGCGCATATATATTACTGTTATATTGTTCATTTGTTCACAACTAAGAATGGAAGAAATAGCTCAAAGTGCATATAGGAAAGCTTGGAAGCACTAGGATAAGACTTAAGGTCGAGACTAATTAACTGAATCGAGTGCATATGAGAAATGCAAGTCGTCCGAATCTACCATGCCAGTATATAGGAGTCTCAGTGACTAGTTATATATATAATTGATCGAGAACCACAAGCATGCTGCAAGTTAAATGCCTTGCATATATATATATAATCCACATCGGGATATATATTTTTTAATACAATTGCAATTTATTCACACTTGTAGCAGCCAAACTGCCGAAACATCTACGAAGTACGAAGGCGCAGAACAAAAATCTAGGTATAAATCGACTGGAAATGCAATGCTTAGAAAATATGTACGAAGACCCTTCTTTATCAGCATCTATATTCGCTATACATTCTTGTGATCTCTGTAATTTCATCTGTGAAGTTGTTGCTAATGAAAGCTACCGGTTAAGGTCCCAATAGTGGCCACCAGTTCATTGCATGCAGATATATATATATATATATATATGAGAGATGTGCAGTTTATAATTTAGGGTTTCATTCTTATGTGTACACTTAATTGTACTTCATCGATCTAAATTTCTTATAAAATAGATCGATGCTAATTAGATCATCTATATTAATCCACGTCGGCTAAATTAATTGGTTTTCTACCACGTCGGTGTTATGCTTTAATGGATACCTCCCACGCACTCTGTATATATACAATGTCATACAAGTTTCTCACCTACGCGTCTAAAACTCTTTTCAGACCTTCTTATCTCTCCCTCAATGACAATCACATAAAGATGAATCATTCCATAATCCTTGATGACCTAATGGTGGAACAAAGTTCAAACACTGCACGAAACAAATCCGGCCAAGAATAAACCCATGCAGGCATGTATACCTCTACTCAACCCTCGGACAACGTACTCCTTCGGCAAATACACTTCAAAATTTGGTAGCGACAAGGCCGCGCATAGCTACAATGCGGTGGGGGAGAATAGAAAGAAGTATATACGCACTGCCGGCTTTGCTCGATCCCTATACAGTACATCGCAGTGTGATCGAGACCAATGTGCTACTGTGTCATTTACACTAGAAACAACTTTTTTGGTACACTTCAGAAGTTAAAATTCTAGTACTGATGTATGGTTATCTCCTTAATAAGTAGGTGAGAAATTTGGTCTCTTTTAAGTCGTAAATTTCGTGAAGCGAAAACGAGCGAAACTGATAAATGAATGGCCGCTGTGCCACAACTGCAACCCAAGAAAGAGAAAAAATGAATTTCAACAAAAGGAGCTATGCTAGAATGGGCTGCATGTCGATGGGTTAAAAAGAAAACGCATAACAAATGATCCCGGCTCAGCCTATTCTTCCATGCAAGCTATACTTTCTTACCAAAGGTCCATACAACTGGACTATTGGACAAAAACATAAAAAATCATAAAAGTATCGATGATACACGTGGTGATATAACCGGTGAACCTGACTATTTAAAACCCAATTTAAAAGGATCGTAATGTGAATAATCAACTATAGCTTATAATTCTACATATCGTTAACTTCTATAAATTATTATAATTTATAGATTTTATGTGCAAATTTTAAAATAAGTTGCATCTGTTTCAATTTACCAAACACCTCAAACAGTTTTAAATTTAAGTAAGTTACAAAAGTTGTTTTATAAGTTGTTCCAAACTGAGCATAAACATGTTTATTTCCGAATACACCACGGTCTTATAAAAAAATATATAGCGTCTACATATCACAACCAGAATACCTGTTTTAGACAAGGAAATGAATTCGTCGTCTAAGTGATA
This sequence comes from Geum urbanum, assembly GCA_946800695.1. Taxonomy (NCBI): domain Eukaryota; kingdom Viridiplantae; phylum Streptophyta; class Magnoliopsida; order Rosales; family Rosaceae; genus Geum; species Geum urbanum. The sequence continues at coordinate 2,053,515 of OX327013.1, read as the reverse complement.
AATTTCGTCGGCTGGATATTTAAACGACGAAGTCTTTGTCGTATAAGATTCGCTGCCTAAGAGTTGTCGCAAAAGGTCTTAGTCGACAAAAACTCAAGTTCGTCGCCTTAGAACATTGTTAGATGACGAACAAAACATTGTCGTCTTACATTCTAAACTACGAACATTTACAGTCTTAAACGACAACAACTTTCGTCATTTAACACATCTGCTTAGACGACGAAATAAATAATTTCGTCGTCTAACGATAATACTTAGACGACGAACACAAAGTATTTCGTCGTCTAAGAAGATGTTTTAAACGGAAAAAATATTATGTCTTTTTGTCATTTAATAACTTTCGTTAGACGACGGAACACATTTAATTAATAAAAAATATAAATTTCAGAATAAATTTAATAAATATAATATTGATTAAAATATCTACAAAATAGCTGATATCTACATTGGTGTTTGAACCCCCCCTCCCCCAATTCTGCTACTGTCGTCATCGTCGTTGTGGTCTCGATTTCGTAAATGCTGAGATGGCACATACGAACTACAAGCAGATGGAAGTTGTAAGCCCATCTGTGTCATCATATCCCAAAATCTCGTCTCGGTCGCCGTCTGCATCTCTCGTAGACGCGCCTTGTACTGCTACCTCACCTCTAGAATACACGCCTTGACCTCGCAGATGCGCTCCTCGATCCCACTTGAACGAGCTCACGAGGTGAACATGGATGACTGACTCAAAGCTCGAATGTCACCTCGTCCAAGACCTCGAATCTCCTTCCCTGGTTGGATTCTGAGCACGTGATCAAACATCTGGATTTGAGTGTCTATGTCCAGTGGCGGGAGCTCTTCCCCCGGAGTGTTTGGGAATTGTGCCGTCTTCTCGGCCAATGCTTCGCCAGCAAACTGCGCCATCTTCTCCTACAATAAAATAAACAATTGAAAATTAAACTAAAACTTGACTAACATGATAATTGTACCGAAAATTTGACATAATTTTTCCTCAAAATAAAGGCAACCAAAAATCTGAAAAACATAAAATTAAACCATTATAGCACTTGAAACATGCTACAATCTCAATATAGCAACAAATAACCTCATAATTGTATTTCAATACTCATTAAATACTATTGTGGCAATCAAACCGACGCACATAAAGTGTACTCCAATCAAACAACCAATGTGCATAAAATAAATTTCATCTGGTCACCATCTACTCTAACCTATGTGCATACTGGGAAGATGTTTTTCAAGGTTTTGTCGCAGAAATATTCACACAAAAAAGTTGAATATCTGTTAGTTTCGAATTTAATGGTTACTTACCGCTTCCAAAATCACATTTTCTTCCCCGGGCCTGACGTATGCATCTAAGAATGGCACCTGCGAACCCTTCTCCATATGTTCCATGACTAGGTAGGCGACCGCAATTGAGCCAGTATGGTGATTCTTATACTTCTTCTCCCGGTTGATCGTATTCGCATTCGACATTATCTGTTACAGGGAACAGGAAGAAATAATTGAATAATAATAAATTATTAAAGTAATAGAATTTATATTCGATATTCAAGACATTACCATAAACTTTTCGCTCTAGAAGTGTTGGACCAACCATTGCCATTCGTAGTCCCGATTCTTGAACTCGGCAGGGGTAAGGGACTCGTACTCCTTATAGATGTTGTGGCATGTGTGCTTCCATTCGGCATAGATTTTTGTAGCTCGACCCTCAATGTACTGAAACATCTCATCGGAGTCTGGAAAATCAAAGTGTACCTACAACAAATATGAAGAGACGTGATATATATTATAACTGCTAATTATTTAATTTAATTAAATATATTTAAATTGAAAGACGCTTACCGAGAGAGAGACTTACACCTTGTCTCTCTCAGCCTGTGGAAGCTCCTTCCATACCGGGGCCTTTATTGCTACCTTGCTCCGTATGGCGGCCCCAATTTCGTGGCTAATCAGGCTGCTCAGCTGCTTTGACGGAGAGCCTTTCGCGAAGTCATGGTAGAGAACTCCGATCTTCTTTTTCATCATCTTCACCATTTGAGCCACTTTAGTCCCCATACACAACCCTCGTGTGCGTTTTGGGGAAGGTCGTACAAAAAAATTACAAAATTAATTAGTATTCATTGAACACTCACTTAAGAGATTTACCCATTGTGCAATTTCCTTGGCGACGGGCACTAACACACACTTCATCCGCTAATGGAGTATATGGTGATGGAGTTGTCGGGGTTGGAATACTAACTGGCAAAGCACCAGGTGTGCGTTCACCTTCCCATGGATCTTGATTCGTTTGGTCACCACCTCCATTCCTATGATACGCCAATCGATATGCTGCAAGTCTTTCCTCCTCTCGTAGTTTCTTGTTCAATTTTCCACCTAGCATCTTTTTCGATATCCAATTACACGAATATCAAATCACCATTTCAGAATCAATTCCTCTGTTATGTAAACAATAACAACATACATCAACCCTTATCAACAACATACATCTACCAACATACATCAACACTTAGTTGTAGCACACATCTACCAACATGTATCAACATGGCAACATCAACCTCACAACATCTATAGCAACTTGGCTACATTATCTACTACAATAACTTAGCTCATTCAAAATATCAACCTCACTAACAGTTTTAGCTCATTCACATTATCAACCTCACTCACAATATCAACAAAGCAACATCAACCTCATATCGAATAACACAACAACATCAACCATCATATTTTAAACACATTCATATCTTAATCACAGTCCAGCATATGTCGACAAAAAACCACCATATCTTAATCAAACCAAATTTACAATTAACATGCCAATAATTTCACAATCAATTCCCATCGAATTGAAAGAACAAATTAGACAAACCCTTAATTAGAGAGAGAGGGAGGAGGTGTTACCTCAATTGGAATCAGCAGGCTATAAGAGAGAGAGGCGGGGAAGGACTCGGTGTATGGTGGCACTGATGACATCCGGGTGAGGTGGGGGTGATGAAATCCGGGTGAGGTGGCGGAGATAGAGTGCTTTGGGTGATGAGGATGTGGTAATAACTTTGCGATGATGAGGAGGCAGTGATCAGGATCGGCGATGTTGGGTTCGACTTGAGGTGACGGCATCGGCGGAGCTCGTAGGGAGGGGCGGTGTTGGCTGGGTAATTAGGGATTTAGAGAAGAAATGGGGAATAAGATCGAACGAAATCGATCTTATTAACAAATATTTAGACGACGATAATATTTCGTCATCTAAGTAAATTAATTACGCCGCCTAATATTATTTAAAATTTCTCCCAAAAAATGGCGAAAAAAAAAATTACCGCCAAAATATTTGGTGTTAGACGACAAACTAAGAACTTTCGTCGTCTAAGAATAAGGTTTTCTTAGAAGACGAAACTTCAGATATTCCGTTGCCTAGAATTTTTTTCTTTTAATTTCTCAGATCATTAATTTATGAAAAAATAAATTATGGTACCTACACATATATACCATTTGGACACTCAAAATTTACACTATATATATATACCATTTGGATATAAATAAAAAAAAAATTAAAATATTATATTTGGGTAAAAACATGTGCGCTATCTATATATCGACTAAGTTTGTATAATTCAAGTGTTCGCACGCAGATATTCATTCCACGTTAATTTTAACGAAATCAAATTTGACAGAAACAATCGTTAGATATATATATTCATCATAATATAATATGTACGTAGACAAAATTTGGAGAGATTCAAAGTTTAATAAGGCTTTGATCAAAGTACAACCATAAAATTGAATTTTCAATGACACAGAAACGTTCATAGACAAATCTACCATAATTCCGTTTTCCAAACTGGAGACACTTATAGTCTCAAAAATGATTATTCTATGTCCTCTACAAAAAAAAATATTTGCATTATAAGATGATACGTATAGTCGTGTCCTTAGATGATTGACAGTCAACGAACACTTAGACAACGAATATCTAGACCTTCGTCGTTTAAGACAACTATTAGGCGACAAAAAATGAACATATTTGTCATCTAAGAAATACATGATTTAGGGGTTGAGATTTGTGGTTTAGGGTTTAGGGTTAGACGACGAACGTACCAAATTTTCTCATCTAAGTGTTCATCTAAAATAGAATAGAACCTTTTTTTAAAAATCCTTCATGTATTGTTTGAAAAAGTCATTCCTTCTTGCTTGAAACACTCAAAATCATTTTATATATCCAAATCGATCCAAATTAAAGAAAATTCAACAAATTAATCCAAAATAAAATTAGCTACAATGATTACAAATCCAAAAGAAAATAAGACTTTAATCAAACAAATTATTACAAATATGTATGGGAGGCATCATTCACTTTCATAATCTGTGTCATCCTCATTATCCTCACTATCACCTGAGTCTTTCTCCTGATATAAGTCATCATTGTCCTCTTCATCCGTGTCATTAATGTTATCTAGTTCCTGGAGTTTAGTCCAGTTAAGTGGCCTTGACTCGAGTTCTCTAGTTCCTGGATCTTCATTCAGGTGTATAATAGTCATGTTTGGTAAGTCAGAAATATCAGGCTCTTGATATGGATCACTGACATCATTCCTGTCATGTTGTTCTGTATTAGTCCTCCCCTCAAGTGTTGTTACACTCCATATATTTCGATGACACATATGGTTAACTACTTTCCATACACCACCCTCCTTCCTATCATCCAGATAGAACACCTGTTTAACTAAGGTGGCAAGAGCAAATGACTAATCATTGTACCAGCTTGTGCTTGGATTTACCGATTATAAGCCAAGATCCTTTTTCGTAATATTTCGTCTATTTGGGTACGTGTTGAACCAGTTACATTTGAAAAGCACGACAGACACTCCATTCCCTTATATTAACTTAACGACGTTGACAAGGACCCCGTAGTATAAATCATCGCCTTCTCCTACTAAGATCCTACAATTTTGAGTTCTCTTGCCTTCATCATGATCAAATATCCAAAACTTAACTCCATTCACATCACATGCAGAATGAATCTCATCTCTTTGAGGCTTACTAGCAAAATTGTGCAACACTGGTGTGTACCACCCGCAGTGGTCAAATATTTGGAGTACAGTCATCTACAAAATTATGAACAAGTAAAATCATAAAATTATGAAACAATAATCTTCGTCGTCATTTGATATTATTCAACATATATATACACACACCCATTCGAGGAAATAATCTGGGAACAACCTCTTCTGATGTGCTTCCAATTGTTTAGGAGTAAGGCGCGGATCATGTTTCTGAAGTGCTGTCAAATATTCTTTCATGAATTGGTCGACTTTGCCATAGTCTCGCAACACTACCCAATGTGCCTTAATGAGTTCCTATTCGCTTAATCTTTCTGAAATTTGGTGTACTAGTCCAAACACTCGTACAACATCTGTGATGGCAGAAAGATTGTAGCGATAAAGTATATTAGAGGAGTTAGAAGGGGTTGTCTCGATAGTATCTTTAAGATACAAGTTGCAGTAGGTCACACACTCATGTCTAATGTATGTTTATGCTATAGACCCTTCTGGTCTAGAGAGATTTTTAACATATCATTTAAACTGTCTGAGTTGTCTGCAAAAAATTATGATGAAATCATTATGTAAGACATATATATATATATATATATATATATAAGACAACCATAAGAAGTGGTGCAACAACCATTAATTAGATAATGTACATTTCCTTAGATAATGTATCCAAGTATAATGTACCGAACCAGATAGCAACACTTGTTCCAGAAGGTGGATCATTAGGTGAATCATGACGTCAAAGAAAGCAGGGGGGGAATCCTCTCCAATTTGCAAAGGATGTACACAATCTCTTCTTTCAATTCCTCCACATCTGACTTCTTCAACTCTTGTCACATAACTTTTGCCACCACCTGGACAACATTACTAATGGCTCCACCACGTCACGATGCAAATATGGTTGAATTACAACTGGAAGAAGACGTTGCATCATAACATGAAGACAATCATGAGTCTTAAGACTAGCGAATTTGCTATCCCCCACATTTACACAATAAGATATATATATTTGCTGCATTGTTGGATGAATACCAAACACCACAAAATCAGGTGAATACTTCCTTCTTCTTGATCAACTTCACAATGTAAGGTGCCACAGGTGTCTCGGTCCTGCCCGACCTCAACTTCTTTAACCACAAGTGATGACGTATTTTCATACGCTACAATTCTTGACGCGCTTTAAGAGTGTTCTTATTCTTCCCATCAATACCGAGAATTGTTTCCATGATGGTGTCGAATACATTCTTCTCAATGTGCATGACGGCTAGGTTGTTCCAGAGTTCTAACTTTGACCAATAAGGCAGTTCAAATAAAATACTCACGTAACTCGAATATGTAAAATCATCGTCAACTACAGGATTACTGGCCGTCATAAGTGGATACTTACTCAACATTCCAAAATCAACGTGTTGGAGACTCTAGAAAATCTCATCACCGGACCATTCTCAGGGTTTCATACTATTCTCTGCCGTCCTGTCGAAACTCGCTGCATCCAATCTCCATTGGTGATCCTCAGAAAGCCCTCTACAGTAACCCAAGTAACACATCTTTCCCGCGTGAAAGCTAGAGTTAACGTCGTCTAAGAAGATATGACAACCCTTGTACCCTTTAGTTCTACAAGATGCCAGCATCTCATAAGCAGGAAAATCGCTAATGGTCCACATAACTGCTGCTCTCATGATGAATGAAGTTTTAGTATAGCTGTTCCAAATTTGCATGCCAAATTCTCATACCTCATTCAACTCGTCAATCAAAGGTCTCATAAACACATCAAACCACTTTCCAGGCGAGTAACGACCCAGAATTAACATAGTAAGAAAATTAAATTCATTTCTCATACACATCCAGGAACGCAGGTTGTACGACATCACATTAATGAGCCAAGTGTTGTATTGGCCGTCATTAAAAGGATTGCACCCGTATGTAGAAAGTTCAAGTTTGACATTTCGAACTTCTGATGCGAAGTCCGTAAACGGCATATCAAAAGATTTAAAAGCCTCCCCAATCTGTGGGGTGTCTAAGCACATCGTCATCTAACCTCTTTTGGTTATGCCATCTCATTACCTCTGCCGTGTACGGTGACATGTACAATCACTATAGTCTAGGAATCAACAGGAAATGGCGAAGCACCTTCTAAGGAACATTTTTCTTCTTATTCTTCTATTTGAGCTTCCATCTCGACTCGCCACAAACCGGGCATTGCTGGAGGCCTGCATGTTCTTTATAAAATAAGACAATTATTTTTGCACACATCGATTTTCGTGGAAGAAAGACCAAGGTCATTCAATATCATTTTTACCTTAATTATAATAACTATCGGGAAGTTTGTAATCACTAGGAAGCAACTTACATATATGTCGCTGGACATCGTCGAACACTGCATTCGACATTTTGTTCTTCACTTTATGCCCCATTTCCTTCGTTATGACACTCAAAACAATCTCTTTACTATATGGGTGCAACAACGTCTGGGCTTGCAGTAGAAGTCTGTTGTACTTGTTGTAATTAATGGATCTCATGAAGTCGGATGCTGGAGGAACAAACGTCTCATGGTTGGGAGTATCCTAATGTCCATCTTCAAACCCATTTCCACTTGAACTATACGACGAAAATGCATCTTGCACAAGTTCCATAATGGGGTTTGGATCAGAGAAGGTTCACCAGTATTGCTGGATGAGGCGCCATGGTACCCTCATATGAGCCCTGCCATTATAGTTTCAGCATTTGTCTCTGATTCTTCACCGTGTTCAGTCCATGAAGTGTACTCCCTTATCATATCGTGTTCATACAAGTGCTGAAATATTTGTGGAACTGACATCAACTCTAAGTTACGACATCTCCTGCACGGACACATGTAACGCTCATTTCCTCCACCGTATTTAATTGTAAAATGCATAAATTCGTAAATTTCATGTATATACTTTTGATCACCTCTTTTCAACCATAATCATGTTTTATCCATATTGTGCGTTAGTACGTTGTAATGTTTATCTAAATCTATTTAGAATCATAATCTATGTCTGATTTAGACAACAAAATTGAAATAAATTCGTCGTCTAACATAGGTACGTATATAAATCGCCATAGACGATAGTCATCGAAGATGTAGTCGTTATCCTTAATCTCTAACATTGTGCTTCCGTTAAAAAAATTATCACAATTAGGTTTCTGACTCTAAGGTGTAAATCAAAGACAAGACGACTCTCTCAGTGATGTATATATTCGATGATGCCAGATCACTGAGATTAGTGAGATAAGTCAAACCACGAGTAAAAGAATTAACAATTCTTCACATTGTCACATTCAACCCCTTCAAACAAACGTTGAAACTTGAAACAAGTACATTGAAATCATTACATTATTTCAAATGGATCTAACTGTCCGACATGCATAAGTCCAAATTCATGCAAATTGAAACTACCAAACATCTTGTTTCAATTTCACACTAATTACGTTTTGGGAGATAGAAGCACCTTGCTGACCAACTTGTCCAAATTGTCACAAGACGAACCTTTAGGACCAGTGGCGGCCTCTATTGCCAACCTCTTCCACTCCAATGCTTTCTTCTTCATCGCTTTCCCTTCCTCGCCATCCATCAGCTTCCTCACAAGCCCTTCCACGTAATCCCTCTTAGGATCACCCTCTATCTCCATTCCTATCCCCCACTCATTGCAACAGTACCTACAATTCATCTGTTGCTCGGCGAAGAAAGGCCAACAGATCATCGGAACTCCGCCGCAGACGCTTTCGATCGTCGAGTTCCATCCGCTGTGTGTCAAGAACCCTCCGATCGCCGAGTGGCTCAAGACTTGGTCTTGAGGGCACCAACTCGCCAAGAAGCTTCTCTCTTTCGTCTCCTCCGCAAACTCTGCCGGCACCACAGAGGATTCTCCCCCGACTAGGTCAGGCCTGATCACCCAGAGAAACTCTTTTCTACTATTGGCAAGCCCCCATGCAAACTCGATGAGCTGCGTCTCCGTCATCACCGTGATGCTTCCGAAGTTGACGTAGACGACGGAGTTGGGCTCTCTCGAGTCCAGCCAATCTAAACACTCTCTCTCTTCCTTCCAGAGATTCGACCCGAGCGAGTGAAGCTCGCTTTCGGGTGGGATCTGGTTGATCATTAAGTTTAGGGGTCCGATGGAGTAGACTGGAGGCATGAGAGTAGAGAGCCCTTGGAGAACATCGTGTTCGAGGTCGTCGAATGTGTTCAAGATGATGGCGGAGGCTTTTTTAGCGGCGCGTGATGTTTCGTGGAGAACGAAATTGACCATGCCGTCGTTCGGGTCCGTGGTACGGAGGAAGGTCGGAAGATCCTTCAGCCGGATGTCTTTCATGCCCGGGATCCAGTCTATGACGGTGTCCAAGTATCCGTTTGTTAAATAACTAGCATCTGCAAATCAAAACAACATTACGTAAATGATTAATGTACAATAATATACGTGGTAGATGCAATGGGGTTTAATTTATAGTGACTATATATGTGACTAAAGAATTCATTGACTGTGAAACTCCATAAACAGTACGTCTTAACTGGAAGTCAGAGAAGTTGAGAGTATCTGACGTTCTAATTGAAGTAAGCTCTAAGGAACGGGTCTAAAGTTACAAAGAGACCGTAAAATTCTAAATCTATAAAAAAAAAAAATTATATCGATATCTCACTCAAAATTTTTAAAATTAAATATCTTTTATATTTTTTTCTTCATCTTTTGTCTATAATTGTTATTCTCTCGTCATATTATATTATATTTAATGCATATTATGACTTAATTAAATTTAATTTTTATATAAAAAATATAACTTAGAATCATTAAAAAAAATTATTAAAATATAAATAATAAGATTAACCCTAATTATCACGATCACGATTATACCCTACATTATTAATTAAATTTGTTTCGACAAATTTTCATTACTATAGAGACAAAGACATAAGGTTCCAAAACCAATGGAAGATTTGGATCATGCAATTGCTACTCGATCTTCTTCAAACTCGATCATAAACTATATATGCAGATCAACTATTATATTTTTTTTCCGATGAGTTTAGTTTTATTAAGTTTTGGAGTTTATATGATCGTAAAAAGTTTGGGAAAAAATGAAAAAAAAGAAACTAGAGTTAGCTAGAGTTTCCGTGTAGCCAGATCGACAAATGAGAATGCATACCTTTTAGAGGAGTGTAACCCTCGTCAATAAGACGACGATAGTGAACGTAACCCATAAAGCCACAAGCACTAGTCGTCCAAAACAGAACTTCCGGCACACCAAGCTCCTCGGCGGCGTCGAGCGTGAAGCTCATGACGCCGTCGGAGACCACACAGCTCACCGGAGGCGAATCCACCTCCGATTTCAACTCCGCCAGAAGCTTCTTGAAGTGAGGGAGGCACTTGCTTCTGGTCGACTGACATAACTCCGGTATGCTCTGGGTGGCATTGACGTCGGTGGGAGGAAGTCCGTCGGGGATGGTCTTGAACTGAAAAGAAGGCAGGCCGTCGAGAGCGGTGGGGCCTCTGGACTTGAGGAGGCGCTTGTGGTTGAACTCGGTGTTGACAAAGGTGATGTGGAAGCCCTTTTGGTGGAGGATCTTAGCTAACTCGAGCATAGGGTTAATGTGACCCTGAGCTGGGTAAGGGATGCATACAGCATGTGGCTTAGTAGTCTCTGTCATTAAGGAACCCATTTTCTTCTCTCTTCTGGATCTCTCTTTACCTTTGCTCTGAAATTGTGGTGGTAGAGACTAGAGAGGCAATGCTAATGGTTTTTATAGAGGTGGAGATCGAGGAAAGAAGAGAAATAGCAATTCCCTATGCTACGATGTGAATGAGGTTAAAACATAACTGATGTGTCAAAGAAAAATGCCATACAATAATCAATTATTTCTCCCGTTAAAGTTGAGAGATCATTGAATGGTATTTATTTAATAGTCGGAGTAGTCAGACGTCAACGACGGCTGGCAGATCGCTATGTGCACGAAGTTTAAATGGCTATCTATGAATGAAACTGACAAAAGATTGCCTCTTTTTCGATCCTCACTCGTCGTGTGCTTGTAAGCAATGATATTGCTGCTAGCTCTGTAATGTAGTGTCGACGAGGGAAGAGACGGATGTGGACTTTGGAGTTTGGAGTATGAAATGGAGGAGGGATTGTGTTGTGGCTGCCCCCGAACTTCCGAGTACGGTCTTCGTTTTCTTCTCAAAACAAGAAGTATAACCATATATTTTTAATGGCTGCCCCCGAACTTCCTGGTCTTCGTTTTCTAAAAATATCATTTAGATATTTTTTTCTTCTCAAAATAAAAAAATCAGCTCAATCGGAGATAATATGATTATTTGATTGTTACGTTAAAATTATAGGTTATATCAGATGAACTGTATTTATCAAAAGTTGAATGTGATCATCAATAGCCAAATCATCTCCGATTAAACTAATTTTTTGCAAATGTAATCATCAGTTATAATCTAAAGGATGATTAGTTTCAATTTTTGAATAACTTCTTCAATTTTGTGAAAATCGGAACTTCGTTCTATTTTTTTAAAGCGAAACTCTGCTCTGAATAACATATATATATATATATATATATTTTTAGGTTGTCGTTGCCGCCAATCTGCTCGATACCACATCTTCTTCAAATCATGTCGAGAAAAAAAATTCAGTTAGGAAGATATAATTCTCAAGGTATGGCGACAGCCATAATGCCATGCCATATGATCGACCGGTGGAAGGTTCGCATGCAATTATATTTAACGATAGTTCAAAAGTCACAAGCGATTCATATGAGCATGAGATTTGGTATATACTAGAAAAAGAGCCCCGCGCAAGCGCATGTTGATTCTTTATAAATGAGATAGAAATCGTATTGAGTCATTTTTATCGAGCATGATTTCAGTGAAAATGTTATTCATGTAAATGAATCCATCCATGTTCACCTATTGATCTTCCACGCAAGCATTGCAGACCATAAAAATAGGGAACCCACGTACGAATGAAATGATTTGAGAAAACTCCAAATTCACAAAACCGTATGAAAAATTACCAAAACCAAAAAACTCATGGACGCAAGAAAAATTACCAAAATACTTCTTACGAATAGTGACACTACTGGAGGAGGGAATCGGGGCGACGTAGTTATATTTCTACGTCGCTCCGATTTTAGATGAGGCGGCGTACATTGCCTTTGATAAAAAGTACGTCGCTTCAAAAAATTGAGGCGACGTAGATTGAAGTACGTCGCTTCAACAAACTGAGGCGACTAGTTTTTCATTCGAAGCGACCAAACTAATCTACGTCGCTTCGAATAAAAACTAAGCGACGTAGATTGAGCAATCTACGTCGCCTAGATTTTATTCGAAGCGACGTAGATTAATTTGGTCGCTTCGAATGAAATCGAGGCGACGTAGATTGATCAATCTACGTCGCCTCGTTTTTTTAAAATCTGGATCTACTCTTCTTCTTAAAGTCAACCCGTTCATAAAGTTAGAATTTTAGAAAAATAGTTCTCCGTCGTTCTGCAGCTGTTTTGGGCGATTTTGGGGAGAAATTAGAGGAAATTGAGAAAAAAGGTTGTTCTTGCCATTGATTTGATTCTTGAGTAAGGTTAGTTTGATTTGTATCTCTTTAACCCTCTTTATGACCATAATATGTTAAATTAGAAGTGAAATTGAAGTTTTGGTGAAATGTTTGAAGTTGAATTGAATTTGGTGTTATGTTGTAGTTTTAGTGTTTGAATCATTGAATTGTGTTAAATCATGTTATGGGTTCATGAATAATGTTTGAAATTTGGTTAAGTTTAGTGAAATTTATTGATGATTAGAAGTGAAATTGAAGTTTTGGTGAAATGTTTGAAGTTGAATTGAATTTGGTGTTATGTTGTAGTTTTAGTGTTTTAATCATTGAATTGTGATAAATCATGTTATGGGTTCATGATTAATGTTTGAAATTTGGTTAAATTTAGTGAAATTAATTGATGATTAGTGTAGATTATGTGTATTCGAGCCTTAATTAGTAGTGTTATTAGTGTTAATCATGAAATCGAGCATATGGCTATATATAATTGTGGTGTTTATCAACTTAGAACTCCCGTTTGAGAATGAACAACTCATCTAGTTGATCGAGTTGAGTTGTTGATTCCCGAATTGTCCCATTTTTGGACACTTTAGGTGAACATGACTTTGTTGATCCTTTTGCTATTCGTGTGATTTCAGTTTCAGTTTTGGGATATGGTTTCGATAGTGTCTCCTTTAAATGTTCCCCGAGTGCAAATTAGGTTGTTTAGATATGTGTGCACTCGGGGAACTGTAGGGAGATGCTGCCAAAATTTCCCTAAACTGGAGCTGAAACGCATGGGTACAAAAGCGTTGACAAATGTCGTGTTCCCCTGAAGGGGATAGGACCCAACCCGGAGGCATAAGGCGAAGAAGTGTGGGGTTTTGGTTGAATCGCAACTGTGGCGTGGTAACTTTGTTCATATTGATTGTTTATGTTGACAGGAAACATGGACGGACTGCCAGACAAAACTTGGATGACATATCATCGTGCTGATCCAAGGTACATCACAGGCATATTCGAGTTCATGAATTTTGCACTGCTACATAGTAACGGAGCCGATTATTACTTCTGCCCGTGCAAACGTTGTAAGAACGGTCCGTTCAAGGTTACTATGGATGTCATGTATCATCACTTATCACACAGTGGTTTGAGTCCTACTTATACAGTCTGGCACCTTCACGGGGAAGTTTCTGGGGAACCGGCAATGCTCAGTCAACGAAGACAGTGGCTTCAAGACATAGTCGGTCCTTCTAGTGGTGCCGGTCCTTCAGTGAACCCGCAGTTGGAGATTCTACATGATGCATATCCCTATTATCCTGGATACCATGCAGATGCACCCTAACAATTAGTGGAAGATAATTCGGGCATGAACTTCAATGACATGGTAGACGATGATTATGAAAAGTACGATAGATTATTGAAGGAGTCACAGACCCCATTATATGAAGGCAGTGAGGAAACTGTTTTGAGTGCCATATTAGATGCAATGGAAATGAAAAATGAAAATGGATGGTCGGACACAAGTGTTGACTCTTTATGTATTTACATTAATAAAATTCTTCCTAAAGGGCACACATTCCCCTGTTCATACTCGAGAATAAAAAAAATCTTGAGTGATCTTTCACTGGGTTACGAAAGAATTGATGCATGTGAGTTTAACTGTGTGTTGTTCAGGGGGGCGCTTGTAAACGAGAGGATTTGTCCAGTGTGTTATTCTGAAAGATATAAGCCAAATACGAATGATATTCCCAAAAAAATAATTCGTAACTTCCCTCTAACACCAAGGTTGAAGCGCTTGTTTATGTCCCCACACACTGCCAAGCATATGCGATGGCTGGGGGAGCGGATATGCGTGGCTGGTAGCCTCAGCCACCCAGCTGACGGAGAAGCGTTTCAACATTTTGACAGAACTTTTCCAGGTTTTGCACGGGACTGCAGGAATGTGCGCCTTGGAGTAGCAACAGACGGTTTCAATCCATTCGGAACAATGGGAACTTTGCATAGTACATGGCCCGTTGTTGTGATGCCGACAATCTACCACCATCAATGTGCATGAAGAAGGAATATAACATGTTATCAGTGTTGATTCCAGGCCCTAAATCTCCCGGAAAGTGCCTTAGTGTACTCATTGAGCCGATGATCGAGGAGCTAATACATTTATGGGTCGCTGGAGTCCATACTTTTGATCGAGTAGACAATGAGGTATTCTCGATGAAGGCAGCGGTAATGTGGACTATTAGCGACTTTCCAGGTTTAGGGATGCTTGCGGGGTCAACTGTGAAAGGGTACAAGGCATGTCCAATCTGTCTAGATGAGCTAACTTCAGAGCATATATGTGGGAGGATAGTTTATGAAGGTCATCGAAAATGGCTCCACCAAGATCACCCTTGGAGATTGAGCAAGGCATTTAACGGGAAGGAGGAGTTTGGCGGAAGACCCCATCGTAAGAGTGGAGATGAAGTTTTGGAGGACGTTAAGTCAAACGTTTACCCTATTCTTAGCCAACATGAAGACTTGAAGGTGCCGTACAATCCGAATAACAGACAGTGTTGGACTCACGAAGGCATATTTTGGAAGCTGCCGTATTGGTCATCATTGAAGATCAGAAATTGCCTAGATGTCATGCACATTGAAAAAAATGTGTGTGACAACATCCTTGGAACCATTTTTTTCGATTGAATCGAAGTCTAAGGATGGTCCAAAAGCTCGCGCTGCTTTGAAGAAGAGGAATGTGCGAAAAAACCAGTGGCAAAGAGCGGGTGACTTGGGTACGGGGAAAGTTCCTCATGCACCCTTTTTAGTTAAAAATGATGATCTAGAAGATGTGTTCCAGTGGTTCAGGGATGTTAAGTATCCTCTTGGTTATGCAGGTAGTTTGAGAAGTAAGGTGAAAGTAAGTTCCCCGTCACAATTTTATGGATTGAAGACGCATGATTGCCATGTCTTGCTTCAATGTCTTCTTCCTGTGGTTATCAGAGGGTTCCTGCCAGAAAACGTTGTGAAGCCATTGATAGCACTGTCAAATTGGTTTCGTCAACTATGCAGTAGGGAGCTTAAGAAGGAGGTTGTGCGTGACATGGAAACTGAAATAGTGATGATTCTCTGCAATTTGGAGCTCATATTTCCTCCACATTTTTTTACATCTATGGTTCATCTCATGGTTCATCTGCCCGAACAAGTATTCCTTACAGGTCCAGTACACTATACATGGATGTATCCAATTGAAAGGTAAAATGTTTTGTTATTGCTAATATTATGTTCGTTGTGTAATATGTCGGCAATTAGGAAAATATTGTACTAATCGTGAGTGGTGTTTTTGCAGGCAATTAGGAAAATATAAAAAGTCAATGAGGAATACACGTTACCCGGAAGGTAGTATTGCTTAACAGTACCTCGTACATGAGTCGGTGACGTATTGTAAGTCTTATCTCAGACGGATGGACAACGAAGATATCGACACTTCCATAGCTGGGTGGAATGTCAGTTGTGTTTCACTCTTAGTAAGACCAGATATTATCGAGACTCGTCTCCAGTTCAGGTTGACTGAGGCAGAGACTGCTGAGGCTCACTGGCAAGTCTTGGTGGAAACAGACGAAGTCAAACCTTACCTAGAAGAACATCTCAGAAGGTTCGAGGCTAAAAATGGTGAAGATTTCGACGAGCTTCGTCGTCGGAGGAGTTTTCTTCGATGGTTCTTAACATGGGTACATATGCCTATTAATTCTTGTAAGGTTCCTTGAGGGTTTATAACACTTATAACTAACTTGTTTATAACACTTATCTCTCAGGTGTCTCTTAAAGAAAAAAACTCGGACCCGAGCTTGGTTGCAGGAATAAAGTCATTAGCTCAAGGACCTCAGCAATGTCGGGTTTATAAGTCGTGTTATGTGAACAGTGTCAAGTTCACATCGTTTGATAGAGATCAAAGAACCGTGACTCAAAACAGCGGTGTCATGATAGACATGGGTTCATCCAAGTTCTACGGCTATGTTAACTACGTGGTCGAAGTATTAAAATAAGGTCGTATGCCAGTGGTGTTGTTTAAGTGCACATGGCACAACTCCGAGGACCCTGAAGATCTTGCCACCCATATAAAAGATCATGGACTGATATCAGTGAATACAAACAACAGTTACTATGAGGATTCATCCTTCATAATTACAACCAAAGCAAAACAGGTATTCTACATAGACGATCCAAAGGCTGGTGGTACTTGGAAGGTAGTACAAGAAATGTCGCACCGCAATGTCTACAGCGCCGAAGTACTGGCCATAGATGAAAACATATCGCGTACAGGAGATCATATATTCGAGCCTTACCAAGTAGACACTCCCACGGTGATACAATTTTACCCAGATTTTCAACTACTTTTGGACGAAGAAGGAGACGAGGAGGAGGAGGAGGAGGAGGACGAAGACGAGGAGGAGGAGGAGGACGAGGACGAAGACGAGGACGAGGAGGAGGAGGAGGACGAGGACGAGGACGAAGACGAGGACTAAACTAATATTATTATGAATTTGAAACCTAAATTCGTATTTTCTTTAAAGCATAATTTATGTATTCGAGAAAATATTACTAACTTTATAATTCTAAACTTCATTTATGAAAAAAAAAATTAAAAATTAAATCCAAGCGACGTAGATTGATCAATCTACGTCGCCTCATTTATTAAAAAAAAAATAATTAAATCCAAGCGACGTAGATTGATTACTCTACGTCGCCTCATTTATTCAAAAAAAAAATATAAATTAAATACAAGGAAGCGACGTAGATTGATCAATCTACGTCGCTTCCTTTATTCAAAAACAAAAAAATAAAAATTAAATCCAAGCGACGTAGATTGATTACTCTACGTCGCCTCATTTATTCAAAAAAAAAAAAAATTAAATACAAGGAAGCGACGTATATTGATCAATCTACGTCGCCTCATTTATTCAAAAACAAAAAAATAAAAATTAAATACAAGGAAGCGACGTAGATTGATCAATCTACGTCGCCTCATTTATTCAAAAACAAAAAAATAAAAATTAAATACAAGGAAGCGACGTAGATTGATCAATCTACGTCGCCTCATTTATTCAAAAAAACAAAATAAAAATTAAATCCAAGCGACGTATATTGAGTCATTTGTCGCGTGAACGTATTAAGGAAGCATACGAGGCGACGAAGATTGAGTCCTTTGTCGCTTTAATTAATGTAGGCGACGTAGATTGCTCAATCTACGTCGCCTCGTTGGGTTTATAATCCCAGAATCACAGTTTCTTTCTTCTTCTTTTCATTTCGTCCAAACTTCTTCTTCTTCCTCGCGCCGCGCCCCCAAAGCCCTAACCCCCAAATCCCAAACTTCTTCTTCTTCTCCTAATCGACCTATCCTCATCTAAACCCCTCCATCTCAACCCCCTCCACCAAATCCCCTCCATCTCGCCTCATTTATTCAAATCCCCTCCGTCGAATCTCTCTCTCACGCAATTGCAGGTTCGTCTCTCTCTCTCTCTCTCTCTCTCTCTCTCTCTCTCTTCTCACTCTCTCTCCATTCAATTCTATATCTGATAGACTGTAATTCTAGAAAATTATCAATTATAATAAACCTGATCGTGCTTAAGGTATTAGTAATGCACTGTTTAGACCTTGTTAATTTTTCATCCTTGCTTATGAGATTTTGAAATTTCGAAAGGACTAGAGAAATTTGCTAGGGGCAGAGATGTTTGTATTGATGTTGCTTATCCACATGTATCCACAGGTAACTCACCGTAATTGCAATTTCGTTGTTTTAGTTGTTTGGTTGATAATGAATTTAGAGGAAACTGATTAGTTGTGGATATGTTTATTGGATGAATATAGTACTAGTTCCTTGACATTGTGATTAGTGAGCATTATTTAGATCCTGAATTGAATTTGTGGATGAATATAGTAACTAGATCCTGAATTTGTGAAATTGTTCTATATATGAAGATCATCTTCTGGTTTACTCTATTGAATCCCAAAAAGAATGCAAGTAGGATATTGAATGTGTTTCCAATCTGTTTTCAATCACATTCGTCGTGTGTAGCTAATCTGTTTTTTTTGTTGTTTTCATGTAAGAATTGGCGAAATCTGTGTAGCTAAAGCAACCGAATCCGACCCAACTCCGTGTAGCTAAAGCAAACGATTTGAGCCAACTCGAGAAGGTATGGAGCTTTGTGTTTTATACTGTGCCGAATGTGTATTGTGATAATGATTCCGAATGTGTTTTCAATCTGTTTTCATGTAAGTATTGTGTTTTGTGATGATGATGATGATTCCGAATGTGTTTTGTGATAATGATTCCGAATGTGTTTTGTGATAATGATGATTCCGAATGTGATTGAAAATGATGATGATGATTCCGAATGTGTATTGTGTTTTGTTATGATAAGGATATATTGAAAATTGAGGGTAAGGATTGTAATTTGTGTAGTTTGTGTGTGTGGGCTTAATGAAATGCTTAGTTAGTCTCGGGATTAAGGATTGTAATTTGTGTGTGTGGGCTTCATGAAATGCTTAGTTAGTCTCGGGATTAAGGGTTTGGTTCACCGAATATGTAGTACTCTCGGGATTAAGGATTAAGGATTAAGGATTAAGGGTTTGGTTAAATGATTGTAGTACTGTCGGGATTAAGGATTAAGGGTTTGGTTAAATGAATATATGCGTAATGTGGATGATTGTTTGGTAAAACTCCTTGGTATATTGAAGTGTGGTTAATCTTATGTGATTATTACTTGATGTTTCTTTCATCAATTTCAAAGCCTAGCTTGATAAGAGTAGTTCAATTTTAATAGAATAGTTTTAACAGAATGGCTCCCGGAGATACTGGATACAAGAGGAAGAAAGCGGCGATGAGGCGTCGTGAAGCGGCCGCGGCGGCAGCTGCGGAGGCTACGGAGGCGGCGTGGCGAGCATTCAGCCGAGATGGGACTTCCGGGTCGGGTTGTCCCACGGGACAATCGGCGACCCCGACGATTCCAGAAGCTCCCATGTTAACGCCCGCCCCTCCACTTGAGGATGCGATTCCTCAAGTGGATGACAGCGACGCCACTACGGCCTCACAGCACCCTCCCGCCCTCAGCATCCGGTGCAAGAAGACCAAACTCCCCGACATGGTCGACATGGCAACCGGAGATCCGACGACGCAACAGCGCGGAGTCGTTGTCGGGACGAAGACGGAGTACCTCGTCCGGATGAACAATAATAGGAGACTACAAGTCGCTTACTCTACGAGGCATGCGGGGCCTGCGACGAGGGAAATGAGGAGTCTGATGTGCAGAGACATCGGTAGCATCATCCGCGGAAAAGTTCCAATGCTTGCACCTAGCTTCTTGGGACTTAGCGATTTGCATCGCGATATCGTCAGTAACAGTCTTGAGGTATACTTACTGGCCTTAGCTTACTTACCTACTTGTAGTAAATGTAAATATAACTTTTACATAACGGAATTTAAATGTGTTGTGCTAGACGAACTACGACATCCCGACGACTGATGTGGAGATGTGGAACTTCATTGATGCGACGACGCAAACAATCTATAAGGATTGAAAGTACGATTGCCATCAACATTATCTCCACTTCAGCCAGGAGACTCCGGCCGAGTTTCTTGGGAGGGAAGACCAATGGGCGTGGTTAAAAGCCCACTTCGAAGACCCTGCTTACTTGGTGAGTTTCATAAACTATCCGCACAGTTTTGGTAGCCAACATTCGAACAATATGCATGTTTATCTGTTCTTATTTAAAATGATTTTTGTGTGTGTGTGGCAGCGATTGTGCGAACGGAACCGCGGAAACCGAAACAAGAACAAGGAGCAGCAGCTCAACCACCATTCGGGATCCCTCGCCCTCTCGTACCGAAGCGAGGTGTTGGAGAAGGAGGGTCATAGAGCGCCCGCCGTCCAGACGTGGATTAACGTATACCAGCCGGAGAGGAATGCGGCTGAGAAAGTGGTAAGCTCAAATAGGTTCACGTTACGTTATTTCAATTATTTTTGTTTACTATATTGTAATATTATTTATTTTATCTATTTTAATTGAGCAGGCGGCAGTGAAGCGTCGACTCGATGAAGTCTTGTCGCAACAAGATAGTGTTGCGGGCCCAGTTGACGGCGAAGAGGTTTCCCAACCCCAGCCTCTTCCTCTTGATACACAAATAAATATCATAGAGGAAGATGTGGGTTCAAGGCCCGGGACCTCTATAAGAGGTAATAAATCTCCTAAACCACCGTCGATGCATATCTCGATTTACGTTTTGCTTTATTTTGGTTTACGATATAGTTTACTAATATTTGTTCTTGTTCGACGTTACAGGGGTGGGGCGCGCTCTCACACGCGACCCCAAACCGAGAGGAGGGGCCCGGGTACAGGAACGCCAAATCCTAATGCAAAAGGAGATCGCTGAAGCCAAAGAGGCGGCGCGCAGTTCGACCGAGGAGGCGCGCAGATCGACTGAGGAGGCGCGCAGATCGACCGAGGTGGCGCAGAAGGCCATAGCGGATTACAATGCGCTCGCCCAAAGGATGCAAGAAATGGAGGCCATGATGCGATCATTCCAGGCTGGGAGTCAACAACCTCAAGCTCCTCCACCACCTCCTGGCTCGTAAACTGTATCTAGGCTCCCAAAAAACTTGATTTGTGTAAACTTGATTTGTATAAACTTTTAACGTTTTGATTTGTGATTGAAAGCGTTTTTGTGGTTGAATGCGTTTTTGTGTTTGTAAATTGCGATAGGTCGTGACTTGGTATAATAATATTTAATTTTTATTTTTTTTATTTTTGCATATATGAGGCGACGTATATTGAGCAATCTATGTCGCCTCACTGTATAAATAAAGAAAAAAAATATAAAATAAATACATTAAGGCGACGTTGATTGCTCAATCTACGTCGCTTTGTTTATTCCAAAATAAAAAATAAAAAAAGTAAATACATTAAAGCGACGTAGATTGCTCAATCTACGTCGCTTTGTTTATTTAAAAATAAAAAAAATAAATATTAAATACAATGAAGCGACGTAGATTGCTCAATCTACGTCGCTTTGTTTATTCCAAAATAAAAAAATAAAAAGTAAATACATTAAAGCGACGTAGATTGCTCAATCTACGTCGCTTTGTTTATTTAAAAAGAAAAAAAAATATTAAATACAATGAAGCGACGTAGATTGCTCAATCTACGTCGCTTTGTTTATTCCAAAATAAAAAAAATAAAAAGTAAATACAATGAAGCGGCGTAGATTTCTCAATCTACGTCGCTTTGTTTATTTAAAAAGAAAAAAAATAAATATTAAATACAATGAAGCGACGTAGATTCCTCAATCTACGTCGCCTCGTGTATTAAAAAAAGAAAAAAATTAACAATAAATAAAATGACGCGACGTATATTGCTCTCAATCTACGTCGCTTAAGTTGAAGCGACGTAAAAGTATTTACGTCGCGTGAAATGAAATGAAGCGACGTATATTGGATCTACGTCGCCCCAATGGTGGCGTGATCAATCTGAAGCGACTAGACGAGGCGACGTAGTTTTGGTCACAAGAACTCGAGGCGACGTAAAATCCAGCCGAAGCGACCACCTTTCTACGTCGCCCCGATTCCCTCGTCCAGTAGTGTGAAGCTGGTGATCGACCAAGCTTTATTATATAGTAAATGATCAGTAAAATAATTAAGGTTGGCATGCATTTAATACGCAAGTGATTCAGTGAACAAGTAGAAAATATTAGTGATATTAAATAAAATTTGAAATTACTAATTACATAATTAATAAATATGTAATTAGTTGTCAAAAATTAAAATCTGGAAATTCGTTACTGATTGGTTAAAGGTTGAAGATGAAGAAGGAAGTTAAGTCACGTATATCGCATGTTCTACTTAAGAATTTTCACGCTGTCCGTAGGTTCGTATGACGTTGTTCTCCCAAAATAAAACAACTAATGAATTTTGTACTGTAGTATAAGAACTCATTATCAAACTGGAGAGTACCTTAGTCTATCACCAAACTTTAGATGGAGAGGATAAATCAGAAGAGGAGATCTTTTGTTTTCTAATGGGATGTCGAAATGAGAAGAAGATGATCACTTTATATAAGCTTCATTGGGGAACAAGCCACTTACTATCGAGTTAATACTAAAACTGTTTCTGGTCATTATACTCGCCATCAATTGGCAGTAATAAACTATTTCATTTGCCGTCACTAATGTTTTCGATCGGTTATAAACAATCTATTTAGTCGGCTTCAATTGTATATTATAACTAAGGTTTATGAGCGGTTACAAGACCGTTACAGACTATTTAGTCCGTCATTCAATTACATGTCATTACTAAGGTTTATTAGCAATCATAAACAATTTAATTGACAATTCGAAAACATTTAGCTTGTTTTGAGTTTTAATTTCTCATTCATCAATTTAACCATTTAAACAAGTAAATATCTTAATTTAATTGCCTCAAAATGGTTAATTAAAATAGTGTTAAAACACCTATTTTTCAACAAAAATCAAGTTTGGGTCACGAAAATATTAGAAATTGTGGTACTGCTATGTTTTTTATTTTATTTTTTGAGATAAAAGATAGAAATTGATTGATTTGATAAGTTACAAAGGAGAACGCCGATTACTGGCCTATTAGAAAGAACTCCCTATAGTAACCTACACTACAATATGCTCAGTACAGACCTACCACTTACATAACTAGACAAAACTAGACATAGAGAAATGACTGAAAATAATCTAAACCCCACATCTTATCTAGTTATACCCCCCAAACTTACGACCCTACAAGATACCGCTCATCGGCCTGCATAACTCCCCATGTGACTGGAACTGTTAGTGTGGGGCAATGCTGGATATTCACAAAGACGATGTTCGGTTCCCAGATTCGGAACCAAGAGTGCATTGCGATCCACCAAGACAATGTTTCCCAGAAGACCCCATCAGAAAACCACAAAATGGGGAAGGCCCTCCAGCAAGGTGAGAGTGGTCTAATTTTGCTTAAGCCCAAAGAACATTGAAAATCTTAGACTCACACCTAGCATGGCAACCATGCATCACTGATCGCCACCACCCCCACAGACCAGCCGACATAGGGTCGTCGCCGAACCGCCGCCACCCTATGGTCTTCGCCACCACAGAGCCCGTCGACGCGGGTAGCTATTGTCTGCCACCGTCATCTCCTAGTTCTCCTCGGCCTAGGACCACCGTGATTGCCAGGATCTATCCCTCCCTAACTAGCTTCCTCTGTTAGGTCGCCGCTGCTCTTAACCTGCCAGCGTCGTCGTCATCCACCACCACCCACATTCTCGCCCTTGGTGGTCGTTGTCCATAAATCTGGCGAGCCTTAATCGTTGTCCACCCACCACCTTGATCTCACAATTGCACCTCCAAATCCAGGGAGCCTATCATAAGCCCTAGCCAGGCTGCCCTCCACCACATTAGATGCCCTCGAGCCCTTAATTTCCCCTATGCCTCGCCATCACTGTCCCAACAACACAACAATCTCAACATCCCCCAAGCCTTAGCATATTTTGATGCAAGCACAGAGGAAAGCCTTCACAAAGCTTGACGTGAAAAAAGAGTGGTACTGACATGTTAAGCGTTCAAACATTGGGTACGTGATTTTATGTCAAAACTAATTTGTTAATTTATAATGATTGAAATGCTCTATAAACATTGCGGCTAAATAATTATTTTAATCAAATAAATAAATTGACCATTGAATGACATGTTCACCCAAAAAAATGACCCTTATATATATTACACACTTGTTAGTGTTTTATAGTTGTGTTTAGTTGATTCTACATTCGCACGAAACAGTAGAAGTGATGTATAAATTTAGTGGCACTCAATAATTTTTTTTTTTAAAATAAGAGCGGTGCGCAACCCTTATGCTTTTATTAATGAAACTGTTGAATACATACCCGAGAGAACATTATAACTAAACCTATACTATAATCATCACAACCAGAATATCTCGGATAACCACAAGACTACTCCTAACTCTTATGCATTCACACATGCACAATTAGCAGAGAATATGACATCAGCTACTCTATCTGCTTTACTATAATGGCGACACAGTAACAAAAAGTTAATGCGACTAAGGCGACATATCATTACAAATGGAACAGCTTCCCAACCATACTGCCTAATGACAATTAAGTCATCGACGCTTTGTTTCATCCTACCACTAGGAAAGTACACCCATTTAACCATAAGACGCTAATTCACTAGGACAGATAAGGCACTAAGAGTGTACACACAGACAAATCTACATAGAAATCATCTGACTAGCCCTACCCAAAACATAAAGGGTTTTATTTTTGACATAACCTTAATTATAACAAAAAAATAACTCAATAACAACAAAATTATTATAATAACACACCATAGGCATAAGGTAAAAATCCTAGCCCTACTCCACCAGAGCCCAAACCTTGTCCAGAAGCAATCGTATCTCCATCAATCGCCTCCCAACCGCCACGTTGACGACAATTTCTGGCCACCTAGTTCTGATCCACTCTGGGAATATCTGGGTCGGATCTAGATTTTTGGCCACCTTCTCCCCATCATTCACTATTGCTACAGCCATCGTCTAAAGCTGAGCCATTCGATGGCAAACCCGTCGGGCTCCAGGCCTCCATGGAACGCTGCACCTCGACGTATTCGCATTACCAGGGAAGAGAGGACCCAACTAAGCGCTCGCTGAACCACCATGAATCGCCCAGCCCCGCCACCAAGCCTCACCAAATCACTTCTTCTGATCACCCAAGACAACGACGAGAGCTTCTCCCACACTCGAATTGTGGTCGATACCACTATCTTGCAACAAGCACATTAGCCACAAGGCCACACCAGTCCCATCCGGCTGCACCCTCAAAACGCCAACAAGGCCGAATGCCAGCCCCGGCACTGGGGCCGCAGAACAAGAAAAGACCAAGTTTTCTAAAAAAGTTTAGGCCCGTTCCATAGCGCGTGTTAGGGTTCTTTCCCCGTTTCCTTCCTCATTTGATACCAATATTGTTGCTTGTAGATTTCGGTCTGTGGTACTCCATAGTTTGCTGTACATCAGTACATGTGCGTGTTCGTTACAAACTTACCGTTGACTTCATATCTAATGAGTAGTTATTGAATCCTTGGTCACATGAATGAGATCAACCAACTCTATTCGAAGTGGGTGAGACTTTCGATCAGACGGAAGAATAGCTTGCAGTTATACTTACCCTTGCCAGCCCCATCAAACAATTGCAGCAAGTTACAATTGCACGTTTGTTAATTAAATAACTGGCATGGAGCCATGGAGTGATGGAGAGGATTCAAGAACAGGAATGCAGATCATTGAGATTCAAATGGACGGTGTACATGAACTTGAGCAATAGGCACACACCACCATTCAGAAACTGTATGGTTGAGTATGTTTATATGCCAACAGCACTAATGCAGGATAGCTACTGGTATAGCTACTGGTATAGCATATCTGGTCCAAACATTCCTCACAATCAATGCTGAATTTATTTACTCGAATAGACATTTCGATCATTAGGACGTACCGGTCTCAAAATATCCGGGATCTGTAGATAATATTGAATGAAGCATACCATACAATTCACTGTTTTTCAATGATAGATGTTGTTTTAACCGATTTCACTGCACTTATTAACCAACAATTCACAATGCGTCAGAAGTTGAGACGGGGTGGCTCACCTTTAACACTCTGATGCTTAAGTCAATGAATTAGAAGTTTAATAACGTTAGATTTGTTACTTCTTTTTCGCTATAAATAGCGTATTAACTAGGCGGTTGAAGATTGGTTGAACATTTACTGTTCGATGCATATGATATTAAGGCTCATTACGCCATCTGTAGTTCATTGTATCCATCAAGTTTAGCGAGCACGTGTTTCATCTAAAGGACGTCCGATTCGGTTGGTCTGAGGGAAGTACCTCCTTTTCAGGCAGTCTTTAGCTGAGATTAGGAAGTGTTGATTGGTGTTTAGAGTTAAACATACTAAACAAATCATTTGCAATCCGATAATGATGGTTGTTTAATTGGAGATAATAGAGAAACCCTAGTTGGCTTCTTCATTATGGCGGACTGGGGAAAATCAGTGACAACTGGCAGCCTTGATTCGTGAGGACGGCTTGTTAATTACTATATATATGTAATTAAATACGAGAGTTGAGATTTGGTCCCCCATGTCAAGTATCTTGGAATTAATACTACGTAACTGATGACCCTAAATATCTGGAATAGTATCTGGAATAGGGTTTACAATCTGAGCTCGGCTGCACGATCTATTATGCATGTTTTTTTCTTCATGTGCAGGTTGAGGTTGAAGAGACTAAATTCTAATTTCAAGTATCTTGCACCTCCATATTACACCCTGGCGTATCAAAAATCTTGTTGCTGATATTATGCAGTTGTCCAAGCAATCTATAAGTATTAGTTTCGAACATATTCTAATTAAGAGTGAAATTTTGCAGCTGAAGCTTCTTGGAGCTCTAATCTTCCTTTACATTTGTCCAAAACTGTCCAATATGACCAACTTATTATAAGTTCTAATATGCAACGTACTTTGTAGATTGCACCTTCGGTGTTTTGGTATATTTTTACTCGTACTTTGTACACTAGTGTAGAAAGGATTCACACGACGAAGATTAAAAAAACAAAAATCAATCTCGTCGCTTCAACAACTCTAAGCAACGACTATTGAAGTCGTCGCTTACAAAACAAAGAGTGACAGATATTACCCAAAAGTCGTCACTTACAAAAGTATTGAAGCGACCAATATTCATAGTTTTACGCTTAGGTTCATGTTTTGGAAACTCTAGCGACGAAATTCAATCTTCGTCACAAACTAATCATTAAAGCGACAAAGTTTAGTGAAGTCGTCGCTCATGTGTAAACGAAGCGACGAACATTGGTCAAACTTCGTCGCTTAGATTTTTTTTCATGTGCCTTTGTTCTTTGTCTTAAATGCAACCTGTATATATAGATTTTTTTTCATCTGTCTTTGTACTTTGTCGTAGAGATTTATTATCATGGTATACACCATGATTTGGATCCGAATTACACAGTTTGGCACCTACACCGTGTTTTGGAAACTCTAGCGACGACATTCAATCTTCGTCGCAAACTAATCATTAAAGCGACAAAGTTTAGTGAAGTCGTCGCTCATGTGCAAATGAAGCCACGAACATTGGTCAAACTTCGTCGCTTAGATTTTTTTTCATGTGCCTTTGTTCTTTGTCTTAAATGCAACCTGCATATATAGATTTTTTTTTCATCTGTCTTTGTACTTTGTCGTAGAGATTTATCATCACTGTATACACCGTGGTTTGGATCCGAATCACACAGTTTGGCACCTACATGGGGAAGTTTCTAGTCAACTGACAATGATCAGTCGACAGAGACAGTAGCTTAAGGACAGAGTCGAGCACTACCGGATTTTTACCCATTGCCGGCGACTTTTATGTCGCCGGTAATGTTTTTGGACATTGCCGGCGATTTTTGTCGGAAAAATCGCCGGCAATGTAATTTTTTTTTTCGAGACATTACCGGCGACTTTTAAGTGAGTCGCCGGTAATGTCTCAATGGTAATGACATTACCGGCGACTTAAATTAAGTCGCCGGTAATGTCTTTTTTTTTTTTTTTTTAAACATTACCGGCGACTTAATTTAAGTCGCCGGTAATGTCATTACCATCGAGACATTACCGGCGACTCACTTAAAAGTCGCCGGTAATGTCTCGAAAAAAAAAAAAATTACATTGCCGGCGATTTTTCCGGCAAAAATCGCCGGCAATGTCCAAAAACATTACCGGCGACATAAAAGTCGCCGGCAATGGGTAAAAATCCGGTAGTGGAGGCTTCCAGTATTGCGGGTCCTTTAGTGATCCAAGGTAGATCATGGTCTGATATCAGTGGATACAAACACAAGTTACTATGAGAATTCACCATTTTGTCTTGCCATGAAGACAAAACAAGTGTTCTACTTGGATGATCCCCTTACCGTCGGGTGGTACTTGGAAGGTGGTGCAAGTATTCGCACCAAAATGTATACAATGCCGAAGTATTGGCAACATAAGATAAAATGCCTCCTTCAGGGAATCAAATCACAGAGCCTTACCAAGAGGACACACTAACTTCAATACAATTTTACCATATTACTGCATCTAATGTCCAACTCGATTTAAAAGTACACAAAGAGAATGAAGAATCAAGCGACGATAGCCGAGATGATATCGACATCGAAGAATTCGATAAGGAAGAGGAAGATGAAGACGATGATGGAGGAGACGACGAAGAGGAAGACTACTAGTTATTATGTTATATTTCACTTAGTATCATGATAATAATGATGATAAATATTTATGTGGTAATTTTGAACAATATTTACAATATTCTTATTAAATAAAAACATATGCAAAGAGGATAACTAATTTGTTAAGTTTAAGTTCAATCCAAGCGACAAATATTGGTCTATATTTGTCGCTTCACATGTAAAGTGACGATCTCTACTCAAACTTTGTCGCTTCAGATCATGTGAAGCGACGAAGTTTGACTCGCTGCCTTGCTAAACCCTAAACCCTAAGGTGAAACCATAAACCCTAAACCCTCATCTGAAGTGACGTACTTGGACTCACTGGGTAACCTAGTGAGTTTAAACTTCGTCGCTTCAGTGAATCTGAAGCGACAGATATTGGTTTGTTGTCGTTGCTAAACCCTAACTTAAACAGACTTGAAGCGACGAGGTTTGACAATGTTCGTCGCTAACTTAAACAGACTTGAAGCGACGAGGTTTGACAATGTTCGTCGCTTCAATCGGTGAGGGTATTATGTCTGGGTTTGCTTCTTCCTCCTCATTTTCCCAGCTCTTCCCTCAGTCTCTCTCTCTCTCTCTTATATATACTATGTGCTTAATTACTCCCACCACAACAATAGTCTTAATCTCTTCCCCTAGTCCATCTCTTTCATTCCCCTAACTTTCCTATCTCCGATTTTCACTCATATAGCGAAACCAACAAGAAGAAACCGAATTAGGTTTCTGGCCCAATCAGTCGAACCCTGTGCTTTGAAGCCTTGAGAGCTCGACTTTGAAGCCCCGTGAGCCACTCCACCTCGTGCTGCTCCACCCCAGTGATATTTTATACTCCATTGTTAGGTTAGTCTAGTTTAATTTACTTGAGTAAACATATACTATATTGGGAATGGCTTTGTGGGTGTTAAATCCCTTTCCGGAAACTCGATCTGCAAATAAACTGTTTGGATCCAACTTTCAAATGCTTTAAGATTCAATAAATTTATTGAGTTCTTTAGTATAAATTCCAAACTAATTATCAAAGTTATTTATCAACATGGTATTGAATCGTATATGTTTACAACTACTAGAGCCAATTTTCATCATTTCCTCGGTATAATTAGCTAGCTAGCTAATTTTTTTTCTATCAACTTTCAAGAACATCTAGGGGCGACGTTTCCTTTGTAAGCCAGATTCACATTGTTGCATTTTGCTTCTTTGTCGAGCTGAACATTTGGTAGCACAATATCCTGACATGGAATGCTCTTGCTGCAATCGAAAATTATAGCGTCGTCTGAAGCAGTAGTCCCTCTGATGTTTTGGTACAACATATTTTGCACTTTCACTGCCTTGCTCTGAAATATATCAACAGAACTTATCAACAAAACTTGTCACTAAACCCGGAAATAGTACTTGGGTTTGAAAGAGACAGTTAATTACCTGTTGTTTGCATTTTCCATCACTAGTGTCACAGTAATTCTGGTCTATGATTATAGGGTTAGTCACATTATTCATCACTATGTTCTGGAAAACAATGTCACTTGCCATCCCAGAGCCTCCTTGCCATGTCTTGATCCTAACTCCGTTTGTAGTTCCAGAAAGCTTAGCTCCATTCACCGTCACTTTCGAAACATGGTTGAACGTATCACTAGATTATAAGATACGTTGAGTCATGAGTCGAACAACCACTACCAGAAATGGAGACATTACCGGCGACTTGCCGTCGCCGGCCTTGTCTTTTTTTTTCGCCGGAATTGTCATTACCGGCGACAAGTCGCTGGCAATGACGTCGCCGGAAATTCCCCGCCGGTATTAACATTGCCGGCGACGGAGTTTTACGTCGCCGGTAATGTCTTGACATCACCGGCGACTCAAGTCGCCGGCAATGTCAAGACATTACTGGCGACTTGAGTCGCCGGTGATGTGTTCCGTCGCCGTGGCCGGAATGTGAGATATTGCCGGCGACTTAGGTCCATGTCGCCGGCAATGTCTGGAAAAATTTTGAAAAAAAAACGCGGTTCTGGATTGGGCCCAATTCCAGAACCTGCATTGAAAGACATAAACCGTACAATCATACAAGTTCAACTGTACACATAAATGTCCAACGTACAGTACAAATAGTAACGACGATACGAAAATTAACTACAACTACAGGTCAGGGTCCAGGAACTTGCGGGTTAGGGTCGAAGTAATCCATGTACTCATTTGAATTCCGGTGGCTACCTTGGTCTTGCTCTGGCGTTGACTGGTGCGGTGGTGGTGGTGGATAGCTAGGGAACGGAGGGACCGGGGGAGGTGTGGGGAACGGTTGTCCGGTAGTCTGAGCCTCATACATCGTCCGCATCCATGTGTACATCTGAGCCTGCATCTGTGTCTGCTGCTGGACCATGTTTTGGTACTCGGCCATCTGCCTCTTTTGCTCCTCCAACTCCCTCTGCGTCCTCTGAAGCTCCGTTGCGAGGTTACAACTAGAAGCTAAACTTCTTGACCCGGTAGAGTATTCTGAAGTGTTCTTCAATACTCCTTCGCCCGCCGAGCCCATTCCCCTACAGTAGTAGGTATTCTTCCTAGTCCCGCATGCTTTTGCCATGATCTGAGCCGCTATAGGGTGATCAAGCGGATCGATCTGAGAGGCATACTGGGTGACTTCTTCCTCGGAGCAGTCAGGATGGTTAGTCCGAGCTATATTCATGGTCACTTCTGCGGTCGCCTCCTCCACTCTCGCCTAATTGAAAAACGAAAATGAATAACGTACTAAGGATACAAAATAAATTAATATCGAAAAATAGTTTTATTAACAAATGGAGAGGCGAAAGACTTACCGCTTCGTCAGGGCACTGCGGATAGAACCTCTGATGAATATACACCAAGGGGTTCACTTCTTGTTGTTGCTGCGCCTTAGTCGACCAACCCATGTAGTTGAGTGAACCTGCATGATGGGCCCTGGTGTTTTTCAATCTATTCGCCCGGTTCGTCTTCGAAATCGCCTTGTTTGATAAACATATGGAAAAAAATTAGTAACTAACTATTTCAATCTGATACGATACATTAGGCTTGTAAGATATATTCAGGATGCATACCTGAGCTTTGGGGTGCTCGAAGTGAGCTATCAACCACTGCCACTCGTACTCCCTAAACCGGAATTCGCTGGGGGTAGAACCTCGGCCTAGCTCCTTGTATACAGTGTAATGGGAAGAAAGCTCGTTCTTCCACTCTTTATACCTATATTAAAACAAGGAAAAAAAGTTAGAGATATTAAAACACTTGATAAACAAAAATCTAACTCGATATATATTCAAATAAGTCGAAGCACATCACCTCATATGTAGTTGACGCTCTACCCACGTGTGAATAAGAACTTCATCCACGTCACACCACACCTGCAATATGAATATATAAAAGGTAAAATTATATATTTATTCGGACTTAATTAATAAATGTAAAATTTACGTAATGAAAATACGATTTTACTCACACTGAGTGCATTATGCACTTGCATCTTCACGTAGATAGGCACAGATTCCCAATCTGGCCAAAGCATTGGGACCTTGTCCCGCACGATCGCACCGGCCATGCTGACATATTTGCGCGTAGTGTCGAATGCCTCGATCACCTCGCCATCCTAATTGGCCCTTATGGGCGTTTTCCTTCCGCCGGTGGCCTGCTCAAGTCTCTTCCCGGTGCAGGTGCCTCTAGCCCCTTTCCGTTTTCCAGTCCCATTAACGAAATTGCCTAATAATACAATGTCAACAAATTGATATCATTAATTGAACCTATCGCAAGTCTTAAGTAATAATTAAGTAATCAATCTGATGTTAAATAAAATTTACCTGCATCGTCCGTTTGTTGGTTGGTGCACCTCACACTCCCAAGATACACGGGGTCGAACGGGAGGAAGTTATACGCTTCCTCCACGGTCAGGAACTCCGGCCGTCCTTCAACATAAACAGGCATCCCCCTATCATCGAATTCAGAGATCACAGGAATCTCGTCGGGTAGGAAGAGACCGGACGGCGGAGATAGATGAGGCTTGGACGATGAGGTGCCAGCACCACCATGTGTCTCAGATGATTCCCGTGAAACGGGAGTAGGCACAGGGCGAATATGGGGCATTCGGATTGAGGGAGTTTCTGATGCCCCCGTTGACTGTCGCTCGTCTGAGGCTCTACCACCGAAGGGACGTCTGCTGATTGAGCGTCTGGAGACTGAGGCTCGAGCCTCGACTTCCGGTTGCACGGCTCTTGATCGTGCAACTTCCTCCTGAGCTCGCGCCTCTAGCAAGGCTCTCGTGCGAGCAGTCATCATTGGCCCACTGGGCGTGTTGCTAACTGCGGGCGAGGAGGAAGCTTGATAACTGTTCCCTCCACTATTTCGGGAACCTCTCCGAAGCCAATTAGCCGCAAAACCTCCTGGACACCGTAATAGTCATGGATTCGGTTCTATAACAAATCGGAACCGGAACTGTTTGGAACCGGAACCGTTTGAACCTGGAACCGTTATGTTACAAATGGTTCCGGTTACAAACAGTTCCGGTTCCAAACGGATTCAGTTCTATAAAAAATCGGAACCGTAACGGTTTGGAACCGGAACCGTTTGAAAGCGGAATGGTTTGGAACCGGAACAGTTTGAAACCGGAACTGTTTGTAACCGGAACCGTTTGTAACATAACGGTTCCGGTTACAAACAGTTCTGGTTCCAAACGGTTCCGGTTCCAACCCGTTTCGGTTCTATAACAAATCGGAACCGGAACGGTTTGGAACCGGAACCGTTTGAAACCGGAACTGTTTGTAACCGGAACCATTTGTAACATAACGGTTCCGGTTACAAACAGTTCTGGTTCCAAACGGTTCCAGTTCCAAACCGTTTCGGTTCTATAACAAATCTGAACCGGAACGGTTTGAAACCGGAACTGTTTGTAACCGGAACCGTTATGTTACAAACGGTTCCGGTTACAAACAGTTCCGGTTCCAAACGGTTCCGGTTCCAAACCGTTTCGGTTATATAACAAATCGAAATCGGAACGGTTTGGAACCGGAACCGTTTGGAACTGGAACCGTTATGTTACAAACGGTTCCGGTTACAAACAGTTCCGGTTTCAAACCGTTCCGGTTTAAAACCGTTGTGGTTACAAAGTGTTCCGATTCCGATTTTTCACCTTAATTTATACGTTAAATTAACAACTATATCACCTTAATCCAAACACGTTAAATTCCGAAGCCGATTTTTCACCTATTATACGTTAAATTAACAACTAT
The DNA here is from genome assembly GCA_946800695.1 of Geum urbanum. Classification (NCBI taxonomy): domain Eukaryota; kingdom Viridiplantae; phylum Streptophyta; class Magnoliopsida; order Rosales; family Rosaceae; genus Geum; species Geum urbanum. The sequence continues at coordinate 2,019,373 of OX327013.1, read as the reverse complement.
ATCACCTAACTTAACATATAGACATACATCATTTCCGGCTTTAAACTTTTCACATATATATACATCACATATACACTTTGTATACATCGATCATGCATCTTAATTTCACCTAATTTTCACACATATATATATACATCACATATTAATCCAAATCACCCTAGCTAGTTAATTTTCCACATTTTTCAAACATACGTATATATATACACTCCATATAAATTAATTAATTTTTCACATATATACATCACATATATTTCTCCTTCACCCCACAATTATCCACATTAATTTCCCACAATTTTCAAACATACCTTAATTACATTTTACAAATATTTTCCACATGCATACATACATCCCACAATTATCAAAAATTTATTAATCAAAATGCATAAAAATAAAATTTGGAATGAGAGGGAGAGGGAGAGAGAGAGGGAGAGAGAGTGAGCTATTACCTGCCATGGTGGAGCTCGACTCAACTGTTGTCCGGCGACGGAGGTGAGGGGAGGAGGAAGAGGAGGAGGGGAGGAGGAGAGAGGGGAGGAGAGGGGAGGAGAGAGAGGAGGAGAGGAAGAGAGGGGAGAGGGGAGGAGAGGAAGAGAGGATTGAGGAGAGGGTTGAGATGAAGAGAGAGGAGTTTTAGGGTTTGAGAGGTTTTGAATTTTGAGAGGTTTTAGGGTTTGAGAGGGAAGAGGGAGATGAAGAAATGGGGAGCAGCTCGAGCTGCTGGTCTGGAAATACCGCCACCATTGTCGGCGAGTTACATGGTAACTCGTTGGTAATGACATTACCAACGAGTTAATAAGCAACTCGTTGGTAATGACATTACCAACGATTTGCTAACTCGTGGGTAATGTCATTACCAACGAGTTGCTTATCAACTCGTTGGTAATGTCATTATTTCTCGAAAATTATCCGATCAACCTATTTCCGACCAATTTCCGACTAAATAATTTCCGACAACATTTCCGACCATATATAACTACAATTTCCGACTACGATTTCCAACACGATTTCCAACACGATTTCCGACTACAATTTCTTTTGACAATTTCCGACCACGATTTCCAACACGATTTCCGACTACGTACAAATTCCGACTACAATTTCTGACTACAATTTCCAACGTACTAAGGATGATAATCGTAATCATCTTCATCACTTGAGTCTGACTCGGTTTCATAGGTAACCTCTGGCAATATGTGCCGCTCCTCGTCATCTGAATCAGCGTCAACTTCATATGGATTAACATCGAGAAGTTATGCTCCAGTAATTCGAACCACACTCCCAGATCTCACATTATTAAGGCAAATCGTAGATGATTCCGGAATGTCAAAAGCGTTCGGCTCTTGGTATGCAGTAACTTCCTCATCATCTGCGGTCTCACCAAGTGTGGCAGCACTGTATATGTTTCTATGAGCAACATGGTTAACCACCTTCCACGGGACTTTGTTAAGAAGATCGTCAAGGTAAAACACTTGTTTTACTGATGAGGCAAGAACGAAAGGGTCATCTTCATACCAGCTAGTAGCAGTATTCACCGAAAATGTTCCGTATTGATCGGTCCTTGTGTTCTCCGGGCTAGTATCAAACCATCTACACTTGAACAAGTGCACTTTCATGCGGTTCCCATAAATTAGTTCAACAACTGAATGAAGGACACCGTAATAGTCAACGCCATCCTGCCCACCATGGACCATCACCCCACAATTCTGTGTTTTCAGTCGGTCGTCTCGATTTTCACATATAAATTTCACGCCATTGACCTGACACATCGAGTAAACTTTTGAAGCTATCGGTTTCATCGCCAGGACCCTCAATTCGTTTGACCACTCTGGGCAACCATCATTTGCTACATGGTTCATCTGAAAACGTCCAGTAATACGTACACAAGAAATTATGTCATCTTGAAACCACAAAACCACGTACATACATACATGCTATATAAGGATATATATAAAAATAGACATATACACATATACCCATACCCATTGACCAAAGTAGTTTCCAAACGTCCTGTTGTGGTAATCAACATTTCCGGCAATAGTAGGGCAGTGAAGATGATAGTTTTTCCAATATTGTACTTCTTGACAGTTAATCAGTACCGACCAGTGGGCAATGGCTACCTCATTTCCATCCAACTTGTACGACTTTGGCAAGCTTCCTTGTACTACCACGTCACTGGAGATGATAGAAAGGTTGAACTGGGGTTCATCTATCGGCATCTGTTGTTGGGGGTCCTCAAGCGCTCCCAAGTACACTTTGGTATACGTTACACACTCGCGCGCAACATATGCTTCAGCGATACACCCTTCAGGTGCATATTTATTCTTCACATAGTCCTTGTAGGCTCCCAATTGTCTACAAGTTAACAAGTGCATGTTAACTTACTTAAAAAATAAGAATTTACATATAAAAACATAGGCAAACCAAATGTATGAATCATTTGTACCTTTCCATGGGATACATCCAAGTGTAGTGTACGAGACCGGTAAGCAACAATTGTTCGGGAAGATGGATCATCAGGTGAGGCATGATGTCGAAAATTTTTGGGGGAAATATCCTCTCAAGCTTGCACATGATAAAAATGATGTCATCTTGCATCTCCCTGAGGTCTGATTTTTTAACTTCCCTGGTGCATAACTTCTGAAAGAATCTTGACAAGGCCACCAATGGCTCCACCACCTCTTTGGGCAGGTACCCTCGAATGAAAATAGGGAAAAGGCGTTGAAGCAGTACATGGCAGTCATGACTCTTTAATCCGTACATCTTATTATCCCGGAAGTTAACACAACTGCTTATATTTCCTGCATAGCCATAAGGATACCTGCATATATATATATATATATATATATCCATAGGCAACAATTATATTTCTCGCATATAACCATAATCCGGTAAAAATTTAAGGCCAAATTCCTGCGTAGCCATAAGAATATATACCTGACATTACTCAGCCACCGAAAAATTTCATGCTTATGCTTCGGCTTTACGGTGTAAGGAGCTTGCAGCATTTTTCTCTTACCATCTCTTAACTACAAATGTTTCCGCAGACCCATTGCTTTCAGATCAATGTGTGCCTTATGGATGTCTTTTGTTTTCCCCTCCAAGTTAAGAACTGTGCCCACAACACTTTCACACACATTCTTCTCTATGTGCGTGACATCTAGGTAGTGTCTGATAGGCAACCTGGGCCAGTATGAGAGTTCCCATAATATGCACTTGTGTTTCCAAAACTTATACCTTTCGGGCTTGTCTGGAATTGACGCGACTATGTCAGGATGATTGCTCAGTTGGCCAAAATCATATTCATTCAACACTTCCAAAATTTCTTCCCCTGTCCATCGCCTGGGTGCCACACCTGTTTCCATAGTCCCATCAAACGCGTCTGGATCCTGCCTAAATGGGTGATCATATGGAAGCCAACAACGGTGACGCATCTGAACAATTTTACTGCAATGAGGACTGCAACAATCAACCGTCATGCACTCTGAACAAGCCCTGTAACCCCTGGTAACGTTGCCCGACAACATACCGCGGGCAGGAAAATCACTGATGGTGCCAACAAGCATAGCATGCATCTGGAACATCTCCTTTTTGAACCTATCGTAAGTGGGGTGGCCACACTCACTCAGGTACTTAAGCTCCTCAATCAAAGGCCTCAAATACACATCGAGACACTTTCCTGGATAACCCGGGCCTGGAATTAACAGAGTCAGCATATTGTATTCCTTCTTCATGCACATCCATGGTGGAAGGTTGTACGGTACCAAAATAACTGGCCATATACTGTATTGAAGACTCATGTTTCCAAAAGGGTTGAATCCGTCAGATGAGAGCCCTAGCCAAACATTTCGGACCTCTGCTGCAAAATGATCAAACTCCCTGACCATGTGCTTCCAAGCCTCTCCGTCGGAAGGGTGTATAAGGGTGTCATCATCAGGCAAGTTCCTCTCAGCCCACCATCTCATTGCCTCGCCGTGAAAGCACACATGAACAACCGCTCCAGCCTATCAATAAGCGGGAAATATCGAAGTATCTTCACAGCTTTCTTGTTGCCTGCAGGAGTCAACTTATACCTTTCTGTAAAACATACCGGGCAGGCTTCAAGGTCTTCGAGATCTTTTCCCCAGAAGAGAATACAATCATATCTGCATGCATGAATTTTGATGTAGGAAAGCCCAAGATCTTTCAGGATATGTCGCACCTTATGATGAGTGGTAGGAAGACGATGACCGGGTGGCAGTAGCGAAGCAGTCCACTTCAACCAAGAATCAACAGCTTTGACAGACATTTTGTTCTCCATTTTGAGCTGCATCACTCCCATCACACTTTCAAGAACAGTCTTACTACAACCGTCATACAATGGAGTCTGTTGCAATGCAATCAGGTTGTTGTACTTGTCCATACCGCTTGTGTTGACATGAGCTCCAGGTAATGGCTCGACTAGCTCGATATGGGGGAAACCCTCAATGACGGGAGGGACATTTGGTGCTTCATCAGCAAATACACCGCTCTCATGAGGAAACATATCATTGATTAACATCGCTGTTGGATCATAGGAAGAACTGCCCCTCTCAGCAAAATCTCCATGATCATAGCGTGGACTGGCCCTCTCACCAAATTGTCCATGATCATGCGGACCCGCTAACGATGTTTCACCGTGATAAATCCAACAAGTTTACTTATCCCAAAACCTGTATTTACTCAGGTGCCTCTGGACTTTATCAATGGGAAAACGAAATCGATCGCTGAAACACTTACATTCTTTACACGGGCAATAATGAAGTGTAGTGTCTCCACAATTAGCCTTCACAAAATCCACAAAACTCCTAATTCCCTGGTGATATCTGACATCCCATCTTTCGAGGCTCATCCAACTCTTGTCCATCCTGAAAATTCTAACAATTTTACGTATTAATTATATATGAATATACACACATTCACTACTAATAATCGACGCGATATCTCAATTCAACTCTAATTAAATCAACACATGCATGCATATATATATATATCGATCTAATCTCTGAATTCGATTCAGTACTTGATGATGGTATTCTTCTTTTTTCAATTCAAAACGTATTTGACTAGGTAGGAGGCTCTGTTAAGCCTAGCTCCGATAACACTACGATAATACCAGTCGTTGATTCAGACACAAGATAAGATTAACTACAAGCAGTTTTCTCGTTTCGGTGACATCAACAACATTTCATATATATCTCACGAATTGGATTTGATCAACACACACATATATATATATACATACACATATACGTATATATACACGTACCTATATATATAGCTTCCCGAGTGATCGAGTTTTCGACGCGCGCCTTAATTTTGACAATATACCGAAGGATCGATTTCAGAGCGTACGTTTTCCTTCTTTCGATTTCTCTGGATTTTTTTCGATCAAAATGAATGAATGATAGAGCTGCTGCAATCTGCGTCTAATATAAGAGACATTGCCGGCGACGGAGTAAGTCGCCGGAAATGAAGACATTACCGGCGACTTTACGCCGGAAAATCGCCGGTAATGTTTCAAAACATTACCGGCGACTCCAACCGTCGCCGGCAATGTCGACCCACACATTTCCGGCGAAATTCCGGCCGGAAAATCGCCGCAAATGTTCGGCTTGACATTGCCGGCGACGGTTGGAGTCGCCGGTAATGTTTTGAAACATTACCGGCGATTTTCCGGCGACATTACCGGCGACGGAGTAAGTCGCCGGTAATGATGAACATTACCGGCGACTTTTCCGATCGCCGGCCTTGTCTCCGGTGATCTCGCCGGTAATGATGGCAAATGTGCTAGTGAACTATTTCAAGTGGGTTAAGCATGCTAAAGTACTAATTGTTATAATGGCTCTTGTTACAACATGATTACAAGGAAGAACGTGACAAAATTAAATTATTATGGTCTTACATATTAATTTGTATATTGCGGAGTCATCCATTTGGGTCTGTTTGTTGGTACAACTTGGTTAAGTTTGCTTGTATAAATTAAATTAAAGACCATGATCGATCATATTGGGAATGGCTTGATGGGTGTTAATTTCTAGCTGCCTACTTAATCCTAAACTGAACTTTGTTGTGCTTTACATATATATGCTCTACACAATTCAACACTTGGCCTCTTTTAGATATGCAAGTCTTGTAGGGAATTGTTAAATCCATGATAAATAAAAAAGAAAATTTGAAACCCTTATTCCATGACTTGGAAGTGAAGAACATCAATGCAGTTTTGCTCCTCATTGTCTCCTTAGGTATGTAATATACATGCTAGAATTCAATGCATATGTAATGTAACCAATGTAACCCTTTTCTTAGCTCAAACAGATTGCCACAATTCAATGGCACCAGGTTCTAGTGCTCAGAAGAAGAAGAAGAAGGGAGAGGAAGGCGGCCGAAGCATTGAGGGCGGCCGAGACGAGACCAGAGGTGACGGGAGACATCACGCTGGTACCCATCCCGTCGTTGGAAGAGACCAACTCTTCGGTGCTGGGGGATGCTGGAGGTGGCGCTGACAGTGGCGCTGGGGAAGGCGATGACGGTCCTCCGCACTAGAACGAGCCACCACATTCTTCTTCTTGCTCCTCCAAGTAACCATATTTTCACCAATAAACGTGAAGTAGCCAGAAGTAGAACGCTTGTCAGTGATGTTCTCTGCCCAATATGCATCTGTGTAACCACTAGTCCTCAAATCTCCATGCTTATGAAACACAAGGCCTTTACTAGGAGCAGACTTCAAGTACCTCAAAATTCTTATCACAACATTTATATGATCTTCACTAGGATTATGCATATACTGCCTCACCACACTAACAATATAAGCAAGATCAGGTCTAATGTGTGACAAGTAAATTAATCTTCCAACTAACTTCTGATACCGGGACTAGAACATACTTCTTTTGACTCAACATAATACAATTTTTGTCTCTGGCTACCTCAATTGCCAAGAAGTACTTCAACTTCCCAAGATCCTTCATCTCAAATTCAGAAGATAACTGAACTTGTAACCTCTTGATGTCATCAAAGGCATCACTTGTCACAACCATGTCATCCACATAAATGATCAAAGTAGTTAGTTTACCCTGCCGATGCTTCAGGAACAAGGTGTAATCTGAATTACTCTGTCTATACCCAATCTTCTTCATGAAAGCTGTGAACTTTCCAAACCAGGGACTGTTTCAATCCATACAATGACTTCTTCAATCTGCACACCACATTTTCACCTATAGAAGTACCATATCCTGGAGGAAGATCCATGTAAATTTCTTCATTCAAATCTCCATGAAGAAAAACATTTTTCACATCAAGCTGTTGCAAGCCAATTTAGATTAGCTACCGAAGATATAAGGACTCGAATAATATTGATCTTTGCCACTGGTACAATCGTCTTATCCTAGTCCACTCCATATTTCTGAGTGTTTCCTTTTGCAACCAACCTTGCCTTATACATGTCAATTGAGCCCTCTGCATTATGCTTCATAGTGTAAACCCATCTAGACCCAACAGTCTTCTTTCGAGGTAGTAATGGTACCAAGTCCTAAGTACTATTCTTGTTGAGAGTATCCATCTCAACCTCCACTGCCTCAACCCATTTCTCCTCCCTAATTGTATCATGCACTTTACTAGGAAGAGATACAATAGATAATTGATTCAAAAAGCTACATAGGGCTTAGATAATATATAGGTTGACACATAATTAGTTACATGATACTTAGCTTTAGCTGACAAGAGAGGTTCATGTCTTTTTGAAGGCCGGTTGACCACATGTTGACCTAGTAGGCAAGACTCTTTCAGGAATACTAGATCTAAACAAAGGAACACTACTACATACCTCAGGTGATGATAGGCCAGGAGAAATCGTTGATGGAGAGGGAGAGATTGGACTTGCATGTACATCTTCAACAACTAGTGGCCGATTACTAACTAATTCTCTTCCTTTCGACATGTTAGATACTTGTTTGACATATTGAACACTTTCAGAATTCGAAACAGACCCATCAGCCTAGGTATGTTCAACGGTTCGATTCACATCTTCGACCCGTCGAGACACTACTTCGGGACGACCCAGGGTGCTACCGTCGACGGGCCGAGACTCCTCATCTACAGGTCAAAAGTTAGCTACAAGTTGGTTCTAGGCACCATTTTAGATGGGTCAAAAATCACTTCTGGCTGGGGCACTTCAAACTATAATACTGACTTCTGGTTCTCCAAATTGGCCCTCATAAAACACATTCTTCTCCTCCTCACTAAGGTTTACGAAAGGAGAGAAATAACACAAGTCTTCACTAAACGTGACATCCATGGTGACATAGAACCTCTGAGATGGAGGATGGTAGCACTTGTATCCTTTCTGGTGAGTGTCATAGCCAACAAACACACACTTGAGAGTACAAACCTTTAACTTAGATATCTGTTCTTATAAAGATGAACATATGCCACACAATCAAAGACACGAGCAGAAAGTTTGTTGAGAGATGACATGGCAACATGACAAGACAGTACCTAAAATGGAATATGATTCTGAAGAACTATTGATGGTAAGCGATTAATGAGATCAGAGGCACACAATACAGCTTCTCACCAAAGATATTTTGACATATTGGCACTGAGTAAGTGAGCTCTTCCCATGTCTAAAAGATGTCTATTCTTTCTCTCAGAAACTCCATTATGCTCTGGTGTCTGTGGACAAGTAGTTTGGTGAACAATTCCATACTACTGAGAATAATCTTGGAAATAATGATTGATAAAATACCTTCCATTTTTAGACCGAAATACTTTCACACAAACATCATACTGAGTTTGAATCAGATTATGAAACGCAGTAAATGCAGAAGACACGATATCCTTTTTTCCAAGCAGCACAACTCATGTCAGCCTTGTAAAATCATCAATGAACCAAACAAAGCATCTCATTCCTGTCAAGGTTGGACTCTTCGATGTACCCCAAACATCATAATGGATCAACTCAAATTGTGCTGAATTAGAATGAGAACTAGAAGAGTAACTGGACTTATGACTTTTAGCAAAAACACATTTGTCATAATGGAACCCAGATTCTTTTATTCCGAGAAACAATGATGGCATAGACTTTTTCATAACACCAGAGGACATATGATTCAACCAGCGATGCCATAACCAAATTTCTTTAACTTGATTAGAATTCAATGTCAAAGCAACATGTCTTGATGACGCTTGTGTTTCCTCGCTATACATGTAATGTAAGTGAAACAGTCTCCCCCTCTGATCTCCCTTGCATATTATTACATGAGTACATAGATCCTGAAATACAACATATATAGGATAAAAAGTAACAGAGCTTTTATTTTGGTAATTTTACTCCGATACTGACAACAAATGATGGGATAGAGAGGGAACATAAAGAATATTATGTAACACAAGAGATGAAATAACTGGGATTGACTCAATACCTAAGACTGGAAAAGACACACCATTTTCATTAGACACTTTAGGTAAAGGAGAAGGTGACAGACTCGAAAACAAGGACTTATCAAAGGTCATATGATCAAACACACCAGAATTAATTATCCATGTATCATCACCAGTACGTAAAGTCAGAAACTTTCAAAGCAATACTAATTTTATCTTGATGTTCCTCAGTTAGAGAAACATTACCCTCCATGTCATTTTGACTCTCCATGCCACAGAAAATAGGTTCCTCAAACAGCAACATTACCCTCCATGTCGCTTTGTCAATAATAATTTGAAGACAAGAACCTCACACACATTATCGTGGGTTTAGGGTAAAAACCCTAACCATAATAGAATAGTAAAAATAAATAAACTTGACATATTATTTGGTAATGTTGACTTATTAGTTGACACGTCTAGATACACTCATACATTTAATCTCTCTCTCTCTCTCTCTCTCTCTCTCTCTCTCTCTCTCTCTCTCTCTCTCTCTCTCTCTCTCTCTCTCTAAATCAGATCGGCTAAACCTCGCCTCTTCCTTTATTTCTCACTCCCGCGAGTTGCATCTCGCCCTTCTCCGAACTGATTCCCTCTCTTCCTAAATTGACGGTCCTCAATAGAAAAAACTACCCCAGGAAGACATCAGCTTGAAGAGGGAGCCGCAATGACCTTTCACGAGGTTGAGACTGAGTTCGACCTTTTCGGCGCTGTCAATAGCAAGATTGAGGACGGGGTGGGAGTCGACGTCAGAGAGAGGGATGCCGAGGGAGGCGGCAAGGTTGTCGGTGTTGAGGGGGGTTGTGATGCCGAGGGAGGTGAAGGAGCTCGTCAATTCTTGTCAACGGCGTAGCGCATAGTAGATGTCACACCTCCAAATCCGGGGCCAGTATTATACTGAAATATGGTTTAAGGATTTGTGATGTGAATAAGAAAGCCAAATAATTTCAAAAATCAAGGTGTCTGAATAGCACATTTATTGAAAAGAGAAAGTGCTAATATATATTACAATACCGAAGTTTTTGAAAATAATGGACATTACATTTATTCAATTCAAAATACAAGTAGAAAATAATTCGTTTATTTAGTAGGCGACGTATCCCATTTTCCCCAAGCATTCTACTCATCACCTGAAAAGGAGAAAGATGTAGTACCATGAGTCACACTGACCCAGTAAGTACAGCTTACAAGCATATACTAAATTATCTCTAAGAAACATCAAACCGAACAACCAATTCAAAAAGGTGAAATATTGAAACTGGTTATTCTTCCATACTTACACTTGCGTCTTTGTAATATATACATTTAGATACATAATATATATACTTGCACAACTTCACATCTACACACAAACACGTCAATACTTCCGAAGTGAATTCTTTTAGATTAACTGGTAATTACTCAAAGAAAATCATGTGCTTAGTCTCACAATACCAACACACATAAAGCCACAGCATTCTAAAGCCACCTGACAAAGCATGTATACTCCTGGTTTGACACAATTCATTCCTTAGAGTATAATAGTGCACTATCTGTAAGGGACTAGGGTCCTTGGCTAACTTCCACAATAACAAAACAATTTACTAGCAATTCACTTAAGCACGAGTTAATTCGTACTATACACCTAACCTCACACTTCAATCATAACGATCACAAACAAGTCTTTAATTAAGACTATGTATATAGATCATAGAGTATATATTTACATCATAATTTTGTAATGAATATATACATAATAGAATTTGTAAAGGAAGAAAGATCAAACTTAAACGTATTTCATTAATTAACAATTTTGGTCCAAACGTTTCATTCGGCGGTAGTCCGCTCGAAATCCTCCATTTGTTCCAAATTATATTTGAGAGTAAATAGATAGAACGATTAAGTAGATAAACTTGAAATAAAAATTAGTTATCATTAGTTCAAAAGTTTCATTCGGCGGTAGTCCGTCCGAAATCCTCCATTAGTCCCAAATCAAACTTAAGAAGTAAATCATGCGAGTAAGTATATAAAAATAAAGTACAAATGCAGAAAATAAAATTATTAATCCTTGGACCAAAAGTATCATTCGGTGGTAGTCCGTCCGAAATCCTCCATTTGATCCGTTTTATAATTCATCCATATTATGTCCAAAACAAAGAAGTGAGTATACCATCTCGAAGTGTTTTTCGAGAGGAATCCAATGGTAATAATCATAAAGTTCGGTAGGGAGTTCTCAAGTCCAGAAACAAAAATGTTTAGCAACTGTCCAGAAATGGTTACGCTCGCTATTAAGCTCATTTGCACAAATTAATTAGTTAGTAAATATTAATCAATGCCTTTCAAACTTTCCAGATTGATAGTTGAACTCCTAAGCTTCGTTTTGATATAAAGAACATTAAATTTGGTTAATAAATGAGTGAGATATGAATATTTCAAGTTAAGAGCACATTAAGAGGTTTCGAACATAATTAAGGAAAAGATTAGCAAAACTTGTTTTAGCCATAACTTTCTCATTACTTAACCTTTTTAAGTGATTCAAAAGCCAAAGTTGAATAACTTTTTGTGTAGAATCTGAATATGTAAAAATATTTGACTAATTAAAACTTTAACAGAAACAAAAATATTAAATTTATACTAAGGCTCATTATTTCTCTTTTATTCTTAGACATGCACTTTGATGTAATCTTAAAGATAAAGAAGTATAGGAATGCACTCATGTACTTACTCAAGAATTTCAGTAGGTGATGGAGGTATTTGATTAACTCAAGTGACCCTCTTGAAGCAAATGAATTAACTACTAAAGTACTTGGAAGAAATGTAGTTTGGTGTGGGATTTTAGGGGAGTTGCATTGCAACTTTTGGGAGGACTTCAAATCAGTACGTAAGGGGAAGATTGAAGTGGTGCAAAAATCAAATTGAACTCAAGGGTGATTTATATAGACATGGGAGGAGACATGGGAAATAAATTCATAACTATTTTTGTAGACTTTTGTAGACAAGTTGACAATGGAATAGTTGAGCTACTAATTCTAGGGTTAAAATGCACTTGTAAAAACAATAGTAATGTGGTTGGAAATCTGATTGAAATGTTGAAATGTGATTATGTATGCATGTGAATACAATATGTAATGTGATGTGTGAAAATGTATGATTTTACTAATAAAGTGTAATGTAGTGTAATATATATATATATATATATATATATCAACCAATAATAATTTGCACCAAATTGATATATGAGCATGACCTCTAAAAGTATGAACTGCAATCTTAAAATACAAAGTTCGATTCGGAGAAGAGATTCGAACAAGGAAAATTTGGTCGTTTTGCTAAAATTCTATTTCCGAAAAATCGGCTAGTTGGAATTAGAGTTTCTTACTGTTTCTAACTGGAGTAAAAATATTTTTATTATTTTTACTAACATATAAAATGGAATGTTTCACGATTCCAGCTCGTGGCCTCAAACCCAAGACCAGGGAGTACCTGACTTGAACTTGAGTATCCACTGGACCATTTGCCCCACTCCGTTAATATTTCTCTAAAGCTCGTTTTTATACATTGTCTTCGCCAGACAATTTTTTTTATCGAATTTTCTAAAAGCTCTAAGGTCAAACTAAATTATGGTGATTTCTAAGTTTAACGAGTCATAAAATAATCTAAACTATTATACTAATTTTCGGGGTATTACAGTAGAGCCGGAGCCGAGACCCAGAATCACGCCTAATTTGACATGCTCCCTGACTTTGTAGGTTGTTATTTTCTCGTGCTCGTCTTGGGTCAAAATCGAAGGTGAGTTGAAGATTCTGACTTCCATGATTTTGGTTTTGATTTTACTACTGTAATTTCAGTGTGTGTGTCTGACTTTGTAGGTTGTTATTTTCTCGTGCTCGTCTTGGGTCAAAATCGAAGGTGAGTTGAAGATTCTGACTTCCATGATTTTGGTTTTGATTTTACTACTGTAATTTCAGTGTGTGTGTGTGTGTGTGTGTGTGTGTGTGTGTGTGTGTGTGTGTGTGTGTGTGTGTGTGTGTGTGTGTGTGTGTGTGTGTGTGTGTGTGTGTGTGTGTGTGTGTGTGAGGCTAATTGAATTGAAATATGAAATTCGTGTTTCAGGGGCTAGTGTTTTCAATTCAATTGTATAATTAGATATTTGGGATGTATGAATTTGAATTTGAGGATCTTTGAGTTCAGGGTATCTCATGGTGAATTGGGTTCTTTTACTTTGAATTTGAGTTAGGAATTTGATATATATGTGATATGGTTATTTAGGTCTTAATTTGATTGTTCAAAATGTAGTAATTTGATTTGGTTCCTGAGTTGGTAGCAGCTATACAAGAGAACCACAAGAAGGTGGCTATGGTTTTGCTGGACAAAGCTAAACATATATGCGCCAGCCATGGGGTGAACAACAGTTTTTGTTATTTTCTAGTATTTTCTTGGTACAGATTAAGGCAGTGACAGTAATAGTGGTTGGTGATCCAAAGAAGGCAATTTTGTGAAGCAGTGGAGAAACTCGACATCGAATTACTAGTAATAGGCAGTCATGGACGAGGAACTGTACAAAGGTAAGTATCACCATATGACATAAATTTTCTATGTTATTGATCTTGTAAATCTTGTTCAATATCTGAGTGATGTGCTGCCTCAGCTTTCGAACTTGTGGTATGGGATATACATGTGTGTGATCTATACTAACTGATAGCAGGAACGACTTTGCCATTGTCCCATTGATTCCTATGAATATAAGAAACTTGTATTTCTTATTCACAAATCATTCTTTGTTTATGCTGCTAACTCTCAATTTGGTCCTACTTCTGGTTCATTGTTACTAAAAACATAGGAGGAAACTCAGTACCAAATGCTTGTCAATTGTTGATATATGGAATATTTCCTATTCATTGTTACTCACCTTTTCATAGCCTATTTTACGTAGGTTATCTCTCAAGACTTCTAAAGAGGCATACCAGAGTAAAGTGGCTGAAGCCAGATGACATCGCCTGTATGTCATCTGATAGACTTTTTGTACTAGTGGAGTCTCTTGGAATCGAGATGCCTCATCTCACTCAACGACCTCGCCTTCTTAACATTCAATACCATTCTCGATTGCCTAGATGTCTAGATGCCACACATGACATTCCATCCATTGGCATGTCCATGAGGACAAAAGTCCCTATCTTATTTTAGAGACCTTCTTTGTAACTTCAATTCCTCGATGGATGCTGCTCTAGTCAATAGCATTTGAAATCCTGGTTGAACCCTACTCAGTTCAGTAACATAGTTTCTGATGGTGTCATAAGCTTCACTGTAAAAAGTGGTGGCATAAACTACCGAGTTTGGACAAAGTAGTGAGTTGGTGTTGTCAAGAACAATTCCTTAGACTCGAACAGGAGAAATGGAGAATCTTGAATGGCTTAGAGCAAGTCTAGGAGAATAGCCAAACATTGATGGTGATATCAATTGATTTTGGTCCCTTGTATTGAACCATTATTACATCCCCTATTATGTCATTGATATTCCCATCATCTTCATTAATCTTGAGACTAGAATCTGATGTAGAGGTCTTAATAAGGCAAAGTTCTTCACAATGAATACTACGAGTTCATTACAAAGTTTCAACATGTAGTATTTGTCAAAAGTGTAGCATAAAAGATTCATAGAAAGTGAAACTATAAACCAAAGAGGGAATCTGCTCCAAAATTTTAAAACTGTAGCTAAACATATTCAAAATTTAACGAATACAAAAGATGTAGCATGCTCCAAATCATGAACCAAACACATACACCTGAACTAATCAAAGTCTGCAATAATACACTGCTAAAAATAAACAAACAACCAGTAGAGTGAGCTCTAATGCAAATAATAAAATAGGCTAACTGATTTGCCTCACTATTACAAGTGAACTCAATTCACTCATTTACTATGAAACTATAGTGAGAGTTCATAGACTTCAGTTATAAAATAAAAGACATAAGTTATTAATGCAACACACATAGATAAACCAAGATGCATGAACTTCAAAGAGTTCATAGACTTCAGAATTTTCATCATAAGCTGAGAATAGTACCCTCTCTCCTCTTCCCTCATAGTAGATGTGTCCTTGGACATAATCCTCATCTCAGCCTCATATTTCTTAACTCTTACTTTCTCCTTATCAATTTCAACTTTGTTCTTATCAATTTCAACTCTCTCCTTCATAATTTCAATTTTTTTCATCTCTCTCTCTTTTTTCTTTATGCATCATCTGAATTTTCTCAAACTTTTCAGTGTTTTCTTTCAATTTTTTTTCCAGCCTTATTACCTGGTGGTCTCGACAATAGATCAAAAATATCGATGAAAGCATCCTCAACATTGATGTCTTTAGTGAAAGTTGAGGGAACATTAGTTGCACGTCTCTTGGATTTCTTCTTGTTCTTGTTCTTGCTGTCAAGTTCTCGGAAGAGTTGTATCCACTTTGGTTGCTTCCTCAGTAAAATTCAAGCATGATCAAGACTAAAACGAGCATTTTCTTGTGCTTCATAGAGCTTCTTTGCCTCTACAATTTGAAGAGACAAGAATCAACATTAAACATCCATACCACATAGATTTAAACTATAATATAAGAGTATTTGTACAAACCTTGTCTTGTTCATTCTTTCCACTTTCATTTCTTTCAGTTATGGCTGCAAAACATCCTGAAAATTTATTAACATGCAATTGAATTTTTCCCCAAAGTTATTAGCATCGTATCATACCTTTCAGTCTCAAAAGACTTATGTTTATGGTAATATTCAGTGATTCTTTTCCAGTACGTGCCAAGTTTATGATCATTTCTTTTTTTAGGATCCATACAAATATTTAACCATGCACTAATAAGAACTCGATCCTCATCTATGCAAAAGCTATGACCTCTAACTGCCATTTTGGTGATGTTTTGAGAGACCTCATCATATAGTTCGGCCTCTAAAACTTGAGTGGGAAAATTTGGGATTTCTGAAGATAGAGATTCCATAGGTATAAAGAGAAAGATTAGAAAAAGGAGGGCTAGACGAAATATGAAAACTGAGGGCTAAAGGATGATCAGAAAATCAGAGGGCTAAGGAAGATCAAAATAAAAGAGAGAGTTAGATGAACTCTAGAAATTGAAGACGATCTCTATTGACATACACACGACCAGGAACAGAACTTCCACATTTTTTCCTTAGCGTCTCTGAGCTCTCTTCCTCTTCTTGTAGATAAGAGATTTCCAAACTCAACAACTCATCATTAGATGACGAATTGGAAATATCCCAAAAGTTATCATCTAATTTTCAATTCCATGATACTAGTTTGAAAAGCTATAACTACAACAATAAATCAAAAAACATATAATTTATTCACCAATTAGATATCAGTAACCAAAGCCAAAATTAAAATCCCAAAGTTAAAGAAGGAGATTACTCTTGACCTCACTGAGCCAGCGACCGACGTTCTCAAAGATGGCCTAACAACCAGATCGAATTCAAAAGTCGATGGTTTTTCTAACAAACCTAGTTATTCCCACTTGAAAACTTTACCAAATCCCCAAGTTGATGTTGTTCGTTGTTGACGGATGTTGTGAATCAATGGAATTAGAGAAAAGCCCAAACAATTTAGAGCAGAGGGAGAAATTTTTGCGCAAAGACGTGAAAAGAAAGAGTGATTGGAGTTTTGGTAGTTGAGAATACGACTGTCAAATTCCAAATTTGAGAAATCTTCCACGTGGTTTTAAATCCTCTGCTAGAAAGATCATATTGTCTTTTATTTGAGTCAAAACTTACTGTTTGTTGTCCATGTAGGATTTAACATACTCTGCTATACTTTCTCTTAGAGTCGAAAGCTCCAAACTCGGTAGTTCATGTCCACTTTGGAAGCATCACGGTCATGACATTCGGGCAGCTAATAGAGTTTACATGGGGTCTTGCAAAAAGCAAAGAAACGTTCTTAACAGAAAAAGAAAAAAGAAAAGAAAAGAAAAATAACAAAGAAACGTTTGTGTAGGTGATTAAGCCTGGCCTTTGTTAGAGGGGACTCACTTGTGATTCCTATAGATTTTGTAGAAAAGACTGAAGATAGAGGTCTCTTGGAGAACAGTGGCGGAACCAAGATTTTTTATTTCAAGGGCGAAAGAAAAATACAATAAAAACATAGAAACATCGATATGACATCAATCTATTTATATATGCAACAAAAGGGTGAAGATCATTGGACCAAAAAGTCACCATGATATTAATCGATTAATTTAAGGGTGGCTTTTTTTTTATCAAAGATCTTCACCCATTTTGATCTTCATCAGTTTATTGGTTTTTTTCATGCTATTTATATAAGCGGTTATTGTGATTTATGTGGGTAGTGAAAGATGGGTAATCTTTAGGTCAACTCCAACAATGAAGGTGCTATCTGAAGGAGTTGAAGCCATTAGCTCTTCCTCATCACCATTCATTGAGTTCCAACTTCTCCATCTCCAACAATGAGTTTCATTTAAGGGAGCTAGAATACTTTTTGATTTGTTTATAATTATAATATAGATTAAATTCAATTTAATACTTCATTAATAATGTGTTAAATAAAAAATTAATAGATATAATTATTTTCATGATAACTATAATTTTAAACAATATTTAGTTAATACTATAATGATATTTTTTAGTTTTAAGTAGTATTTATAGATTATCGGCAAACAAATAATTACATTGCCACTTGTCAATTAGTCGATAAGATATATTATGCCAAATGTCGTCCGTTGTGACGATGATAAGATTACATCCGATAATTTTTTTGGCCACATGATGGATAAAAATATATGATTTGCTATCCAAATTGAGATGACATTTCGTATCCACATGTCAATTTGTAAGTGGTTTTGTTGATTTTTATACGGTTTTTTTGCCACGTGTCTCAACTTATCTCTACATAACCCGTTTATAAATATTAAACTACATTTTCATGATCTGTCACAATTTGACAACCAAATCTAACTTTCAAACACCTATCTTCTTCTCCTCTTCAAACGTTTTGTTTTTGTTTTTCAATGAAAAAGTTAAGGAGGCTTTTGATGAAAGACCAAGAGGAGTCGGCAACGAGAAACCGATGAAGATCGATGAAGATGTTTGCAACTGCCTTGCAGATTGAGGAATTAGAAGATGGCGAAGGGCAATAAGGCGGTTCTTCAGAAAGTCATGCATACATACGCCGAGATCGTGAACGCATGGATCAGCGACTTAAAGCACTACACTTCACCAAACCATGCCAATTTCAACCAAACATATTTTGGAGGCGGTTCAGAATGCATCCTTATGTATTCAACCAAATGATGCATGACGTGGCCAACTACAACTTTTATTTCGTTCAAACTTGAGATGCCACAGGCAGACTTGGCTTATCCACTGAACAAAAGCTTACATGTGCTTTGAAAACGCACGCATCCAACATACTAGTAGACATGTTTGATGATTACCTCGACATAGCTAAATCCACAGCCACAAAGATTCTAGAACACTTCACAAGATCTATCAGGAATGTGTACCATAAGGATTACTTCCTCCGACCAAACAAAGCATATTTGACTCGCTTGCTTAACAAATCCGAAGATATAGGGTTCCCAGGAATGGTAGAAAGTCTCGAATGCATGCACTGGAAGTGAAAAAACTGCCCTACAGGATGGGCATGTCAATATATCAGCCTTAAAGGAAAACCAACAATGATTTAAGAAGCGGTGACGTTCTATGATACTTGAATTTAGCATGCCTTTTTTTGGTTTGCCAGGTTCTTTAAATGATCTAAATATCCTCGAATGTTCACCACTCTTCGATGAAATTATCCAAGGTAAATCTCCTCCAATAGAGTATTCCATTAATGGTAGAGCATATATCCAAAATTATTACTTGGTAGATGGAATCTATGCGAAATGGGCTAGTTTTGTCCAAGAAATTAAAAATCCAAGGTTAGAGAACACACAACATTTTACTAAGATCCAGGAGGCTTATAGAAAAGACGTAAAAAGAGCTTTTGGAATTCTCCAAGCTCGTTGGTCAATTGTAAGGGGGTCAGCTTGTGGCTAGAGTAAGGAGAATCTCAAATATATTATGATGACATACACTATATGACATAATATAATAATTGAATTTGAAAGAGCTAAAGATGAAGCATAACCATTTGACCCTGATGAGATTCTGATCAACCCAAGTAAAGCGCATATTTACGATGATCCAAAAATTGATGAAGAGGGAAAAGAGCTTCCAACACATGTATATCATGACAGATATACTTGCAACGTTATATGGACGTACGTTGTCCGATCATGAACAAGTGTCTCCAAGGTGACCTAGTTAGGCACCTACATTTGAAGAAGATCGAAGACATGCACAACCACCATTGAAAATATCATTTGTGCGGTGTTGCACTTCCAGATTTGTTCATGTTATCATAAATTCATTTAATTGTATTGTTGTGTCGTGTACTTTTATTTTTGCTAGGTTTGCTCCTTTATTACTCTCAATATATGGCCACTATCGTTATTGTTATTAATTTTATTTGCTTTGGCTTTTGTTGTTAATGAGCATGTTTTTACTTTAAATGAACTATAGCTACTAAATGAATAAATTAACTTATTATTCATTGAAAATAAATTAATTAAACAACATATTTTATCGATCCAATACTCAACAAATAATAAATATTAAATAGATTTTTTTCTTTCTCTAGCAGTGACTCCTGCTTTCCTTGTCTTCATCCCACGGCGGCCTGAGTAGGGCTTGACCTTTCCATGCCTCTACTCGGTGGTTTGTTGTCAGACGGGGAGTCCATGACCCGACAGTTTTCATTGGATTTGGATATTTTCTTACGACTTTGTTGGCTCTCTCTCATTAATGAGTGGCACTGGAGTTCTGGGTGGCGAGCAATGAAGCCAGCGACTGGGCTATTCAATGGTTGGTGTACCAAGGTCGAGTGGTTGGTTCCAGAAAGTGATTTGGAGGGTGGCGTTCATGATTGGGCAGCGGCACAGTGCACCGAGTCAAAAGGATGCTGGATGGCGTTTTCCCCTGGTGTTCATGGTGGCAGCTGTTTGTTCAGGATACGATGGGTTTTGGTCGGTATGAAGGTTGCTTCGGTGCTTGGTGCAGCGGTGATGCTAGTTCTTGGAGAGAATTTTGTGGACCTGGGCTTTTGGGCCTAATCTGGTGGCTGGCTCTAAAGGGTTCTCTTGGTTTTTAGTTTTCTAATTACATTTTTTTCCTATTGTTTTAGGACTAGTATTTGTGCTCTTTGGTACCTCGGTTTATTTGTGTATTTTTTAGATTGGGTGATTCATTGATATTGTTATACCTATCCGAATTACGTGCTTGTGGGTATGTCAATTCCTTTTGTTCATGTCTTTCGTAATCTTTTTAAGATGTAAGTAAGCTCAACATCCTTGAGCTTAGTGCATGTAAAGAATAGTGGTAAGTTCTGACTTCTGTCAGCTCTATTTATACTATTCATACCGAATTCAGTTGAAATCTAGCAATACACCCGGTATATTTGGTGGTGGTTTCAAAAATATTAATAAATATTAAACAACATAAACTCAACAAATAGTAATTATCATCATCTCTATTGATCCAATCGGTGTGACTTAGTGGATCTTAGGGAACCTTACCATCATGACCTTCGTATAGGGTTGAAGGTGCATGTGGTTGTTCCATTTAAGGAGGGGAGGTTGGAGGCATTTGAGTCTTCTTTTTCATACCTATCAACTATTCTTTGTTGCTTGGTTTTCCAAAATCTTCTTCTTTTGGGGTAAAATTGAGTTGGATCCATCATCATCATTTGTGTATCATCAACACGTTATTCGGCTTTCTGAGTATCTTCAATTAGTTGTTGTCTTTGGATCATCTATTGAGATTGTTGATCGAAAAACCTTTGCATTTGAATTCGAAGAGCACTAGGTTCCTCTTGCTTTCCTTTCTTCTTTGCCTCATTTTAAGCCTTTTGTCCCTTAGGATATTGTTGCCTTGTGGTAGTTGGGGCCGAATATGCTTCATTTGGGGGTATCGCATCCTCGTCCAAGTTGATGGTAGGAACATTCGATGAGTCATCAAAGTCCATTGAGGGTGCTTCCCCAAAATTTTGAGTATCCTTCAAATATGACCAACAATGAATATACTCAAAATCACCTTTTCTTTAAAAAAAAATCATTATATTAACATCAAATCAAGGTATACAATTAGATTGTAGCACCTCTAACTAGAAGTCAGGTGGTACATTAAAGGTACAAACGTAAGAGGCATTCCTAAGTGCCTATGTAGCTAGAGTACGAGCTACCATATTACGTTCCCTCCTCAAATGTCTAAAAGAAGCATTTGAGACCTGCATAAGTCTATCTCGGACATCCCTCAAAGAATACTGAAATTGAGCTGAAGCTCTAGTCAAATCCTCCATGGCCTTCACCATAATCATCGAATCGGGCTGTAAATGAGCCGGAGCCAGAGAATGATCCAACACCATCTCCACCGCCACCCAAGATACCTCAATCTCCAAGACAACGTTGAATATTGCCCCTCCACTCTGAATGCCATACCTTTGATAAACTAACAAGTGTAGTCACAAACTACTACTCTAATACCCTCCATTCTTAGGGTTGTATCATAGGCCCCGTCCATACAAACCAAGTACGAACCAGTATGTGGACATCTTCACCGTTGATCCTCTCTATTTGGGCGGTTCGAAAACTTGTTAATAATAATATAATGATCATGCCAAGCTCCTGCCTATACCCTAATAACCTGACTATCAAACTCCATATTGTTTCATACTTTTATCATTCCCTCCCTTTCATATAAACCACATAAACACAATCAATCTTGCAAACTGATCAAAGGGAAGACCAGCAGCACATACCTTCATCCAAGCCTGAAAATCAGTAATGGACATACCCAAACCCGAAGCAACTTAGGAGATGATAGGTTGTACCATCGTACAATCTCGAAACAAATGAATCTATGTCTCAGCCTCCTAACTACAGAGCAAATATCGGCTTGTCACATCCACCATTCATCCTCTAAACCTCAGCCCTGTTGGTAAGTAGCCTTTACATACTTTCTACACATACATCATCGTAGTAGCAGAATCTTTTGCTTTCCAAAAAGGATTCCAAAATCAAGACTTTGGAATAGCTGCAAACTGAAGTAAGGTAATCTAGTCACGGGGTAGTATATAAGCACTACTAACCTTATAATATTTTTTTTGCAGTGTAATGCCAAATAAACTGGTTCGACTCGGGTTGTGTGCTCAAAGGATATTGCATCACTGCTACCTCAGTCGGTGATAGAAACATAGCTGCTAGCTATGTATCCCATTTTCTAGTCGGAGTAATGAACTGAGTCACTCTATGAATTGTAGTCGACCTCATCAATGTAACAGCTGGTTTGAAGTGACCAGGTGTTATCAACCAAATTTCCTCCCAAATTGCCACCGATTGACCATCCCCAACCTGGCACTGGGCACCTTTCTCTAACACCTCGTGCCGTCATGAGTCTTCTTGATTGTATCACACATCCTGGGATTAGGCTCTGAAAATAACAAACTTTCATCAACAAATAAAATATGGTGTAGTCTAGGAGCACCCCTACACACCACAATACCCTGCAATCGACCCTGATGATGCATCCGGCCTATTAATGTCAAAAGACCCTCTGTACAGAGAATAAGTAAATAAAGTGAAATCGAGTCCCCCTGTCTCAGCCCTCTGCTAGGAGTGACATAGCCTCTTGGTACCCCATTTATCTTAAAAACATACCAGACCATAGTCACACAGAACATCATTGTCCAAATCTAGCTCTCAGGGAACCCCAACCGATACAAAACAGCCTCTAGACATCCAGCTTCAACCATATCTCTTGAGCGCCTCCCGACTTCTTATTCCACAAGTGATAAGCTACTTTATTAGCTACCAACTTGTTATCTATAATCAATCTCCTTGGTATAAAAGCACTTTGACAAGGGTCAATAAAAAACTGTAGCATCAGCTTCAATACCGGTTTGTCACATCCTCCATTCATCCTCTAAGCCTCGGCCCTGTTGGTAAGTAGCCTTTACATAGTTTCTACACATACATCATCGTAGTAGGAGAATCTTTTGCTTTCCAAAAAGGATTCCAAAATCAAGACTTTGGAATAGCTGCAAACTGAAGTAAGGTAATCTAGTCACGGGGTAGTATATAAGCACTACTAACCTTATAATCTTTTTTTGCAGTGTAATGCCAAATAAACTTGTCTGACCCGGGTTGTGTGCTCTAAGGATATTGCATCACTGCTACCTCAGTCGGTGATAGAAACATAGCTGCTAGCTCTGTATCCCATTGTCTAGTCGGAGTAATGAACTTAGTCACTCTATGAATAATAGTCGGCCTCATCAATGTATCAGCTGGTTTGAAGTGACCAGGTGTTATCAACCAACTTTCCTCCAAAATTGCAACCGATTGACCATCCCCAACCTGCCACTGGGCACCTTTCTCTAACACCTCGTGCCGTCACGAGGCTCCTTGATTGTATCACACATCCTGGGGTTAGGCTCTGAAAATAACAAATTGTCATCAACAAATAAAAGATGGTATAGTCTAGGAGCACCCCTACACACCGCAATACCCTGCAATCGACCCTGATGATGCATCCGGCCTATTAAAGTCAAAAGACCCTCTGTACAGAGAATAAGTAAATAAGGTGAAATCGAGTCCCCCTGTCTCAGCCCTCTGCTAGAAATGACATAGCCTCTTGGTACCCCATTTATCTTAAAAACATACCAAACCATAGTCACACAGAACATCATTGTCCAAATCTAGCTCTCAGGGAACCTCAACCGATACAAAACAGCCTCCAGACATCCAGCTTCAACCCCATCTCATGAGCGCCTCCCAACCTCTTATTCCACAAATGATAAGCCACTTTATTAGCTACCAACTTGTTATCTATAATCAATCTCCTTGGAGCACTTTGACAAGGGTCAGTAAGAGACTGTAGCATCGACTTCAATCAGTTAACCAACACTTTAGTTGCAATACGATACAGAATATTTCACAAAGTAATCGGTCTATATTCAGTAATCCTCTTTGGAGTCTTCACTTTTAGTAACGAGTTGACATGAGTAAAGAACCTCTTTCAGCATCTGTCTCGATGTTAGAATCTCTTTCACTTCCTGTACCACATCATTACCAACAATATTCCAATATTTCTGAAAGAAGAGAGGAGACATACCATCAGGTCCTAAAGCCTTACTGGGGTGCATCTAAAATAAAGCAAACATGATCTCCTCTTAATTATATTCGGCTAGTAAAGAATGCTTCATGTCATCAGTCACTAACGACTTCAATGAGGAAAGAACCGGTTTCATTTTTGTAGCATCAGATCCAGCAAATTCAAATAACTCCTTATAATGATCAATAACCATCGCCTCTAAACTGGTTGGCATTGTCTGCCACACCCTATGCATGTTAAAAAGACCCGAAATATGATTCTTACGTCGCCTATTGGTAATTCTCTGATGATGATATTTTGTATTCCGACCCCATACATCATCCTCTGATTTTGTGATCTTTACTTCCAGTATTTTGCTTCTTGAGAAAGCAAGAGCTTATATCTATCATACAATCCCTTCCTTTTCTCAACCCTAGTCGGTTGAAAAGGATGATTTAGGAACTCAGCTAGTTTTCTTTGTATCTCCTTCAACTCTTCCTTTCTTGTGCAGAAGGTTTGCTTCGCCCAAGAGCAAAAACCCATTCACTTTATGGAGAAAGGTGGATAACCTGACTAGCCAAAAACTCATGCTTCTATGCATCGGTTGCCATAGCTCTATCAATTTTGGTTTGAGTGACCGAATTATGCCAAGTATACAGACTGCCAGTGAAGCCAACATCGGACAAACCACTATCATTCATACACCTTGCCATGTTGTCCATCTGCCATGTCGGACGGGGAGGCCCTCCTGACTTCTCTGACGATCAAAGAATCCCATTCACATCTTTGATACAACCCATTTATCTTAAATATGTTTCCCTGCCAAGTCACGCAGCAAATCCCACGTCTTCCATTGTTGTGATGGACATGGTTCACCATAAAAACACGTCAATCACCACCTCTGATCTCCATCTCCATTTCTCATTATATCCATGTCACAAAAACTAGGGCTGTGCTTATGAAGATGTGAATCAATCTCATCGGACAAGAACATAAACAAGCGCCTCCTCCTCGACCTAAACACGGCTCCATATGCCCTTGCCTAAACCCTAGATATGATCGGAATTGCTCAAAATGCTCTGGCTTTGATGTCTTCGTCTCAATCCCAAAAGCCACTGCCGGCTTATGACTCATCATGATCAACTTGAATGCTGCCAATTTTGCATCCTCCTTCGTACCCCTAATGTTCCAAGACAAAACCTCCATCTCCTCCAAGATAGTCACACACTTGGCACACAACAGTCGTCGGTGATGCAAGAAAGCGACAACGATTGGTTCTTGAATACCTAGCAATTTAGGTTTTCACCACTCCGAGAATATCGGAGGTATTTTTATAAGTAGTTTTCAATTCAAAATCACCATTTTTTTTGGTAGTGTTGTAATAATACAACTTATCTTGGAGATCCTATATATAAAAAATAAACTAATTATTTATCATTATTTCGTTACGACAATAATTATTTCGTTATGACTATATTATAGTTATCAATATAGTAAAGAAATTACTTGATCGGTCTTGTTTGAGCCGCTTTTATAATATATTTTTTCACTATTTAGAGCTTGTCGTCATTTCATACTTGCCACACTTCTCTTCTTCCACAGAGATTTACAAGCACAAGTGGTTGTACTTTCAATATCCTCGAGTATTTTGGTGAAGTATATTTAGAACATGATAATAATATTGTTTCGGTTACTCCAAGATTACTTAAAGAATAGAGCATTCTAGTTAGCTTTAATGTTCAAAGCAAAAGTAACACCTAATCTATCTCTTCCCGAAAATTTAGGTTTGGAGTAGAGAACCATATAAAACACTGGAGAGTTGTAAATTTTGGATATATAACTATCTAGTTAGAATTCACCAGTATACCATAAGTGTTAGGTCCATAATTATGTTCTTATTATGTCTTTAATTTCACGTTTCTTGTTTTTTTTTTTATGAATAAAGCATCATTCTTATTATGTTCTTGGTAGGATGGAAATTACACACTTATTTGAGAAGAAGTATACATTTCCAGAATCACATGAGAAGATTGAGCAATTTTGAGAAAATGACAAAATAGCTTCACGGAAAATCGTTGGAAGTTGCCCGGAGTGTGCCAGAATTAACTATGGTCAGCCAAACCACCTTTGTCACCCAATCACTTTTATTCCAGCCTATTGGAGGCCCAATCCACTTATAGACCCAAGCCAAGTTGATTTGAAGTGAAGAGGAAGAAGATGGACGACATTCTACTCACTTCTTTTTTCATATTTCCAAGTTTTAGCTCTCCTCTCTCTAGCTCTTTTCTCTCCCAACCCTCTAGAGCACTTATCCCTCTCTCCTCTCTTTATCTAGGCCAAGACCACCACCTTTTCATCACTAAAATAGACCTAGCTCATCCTTCAAGGAAGGAGTCAAACCTTTCCTCATCTCTACCACCATCTTGGTCTAGTTTGGGTGTTCCTCCTCTCACATTTGCCTCTAGAGTTTGGTTTGGTTATTAGATATTGTTCAAAGGAGTAGGAAGTAATCTCTCTTTCCATTGGCTCCTTAGAATCCTAAGAGCTATACTTACCTCATCTTGAAGTTGGGCGCTAGCTAGAAATGAAGATGTGGAGCTAGAAACCTTAGAGTCATTTGGTGAAACTTTGGCTAAGGGGAATCTTCAGTTATCTCTTTACTCTTGTAGTTCTAAGCATGTATCTAAACTTTTTTCTAGTTATATTTTGTGACTAGTCTTGTATAGAAAGCTGGGGGTCAAACCCTAGCCACTTAATGTAGAACAATGATGTCTTGGTGTATGATATGAGTTATGTTTTGGTGTATGATTATGTTGTGGATGAGTTTTATGTGTATGTGATGTGATTGTGGCATGTTTATGTGTTTGTGATTAATGAATGCTTTCACTTATGCATGGCTTAATTTTGGCTAAGTTAGGATTTGTCTAAAGGAACTAAAAATGGTATTTAGGTGAAGTAGTCACTCACTTATGTAAATATGAGCATATAAACATCTGTCGAGTCAAACTCAAAGTTGGTTTATGTTCTTATTTCTTGTTTTCGCTAATTTTTACTAAGTAAACACTTCGACAATTCAATTTTCTATCTCGTCGTGACAACGACCTCTTATGGGAAATCTCTTTATGCATGTAGATAAATATACTATCCAAAATGGTGTCACAATATTGCTTTTTCATGGGCACTCGTACAAATATAGAATATTGGCATAAATAACCACTTTGTCTACACTGATCTATTTTTAGATATATATATATATATTGAATAAATCGACCATACAATGTGGTTAAAGTTTCATCCAGTTTTTGCGTGGTCTCAATCTTGATCCATTCAGCCAAACGCGACAATCGTTTATGTCCCTATCTTTTAATTTCGCTAACTTTGCTTTATCGGTGACTTTGAAAATTCAAACTTTTGCTCTCATCGAGTGTAACGACCCGAACCGTGGAATGTGTACATATTGGTCCGAGCCGTGATTATTGTGAATTAATCGTACTCGTGAGTTTATTCACGACTAAATTATTGGGTAATAATTTGGTTTGAGTTCCTTCACGGGAATTGTAGAGGATTTGATTTCGAGTTCGTAGGAATTTTTGGAGAATTTTTTGGATAATCGGAGCATATAAAATAGATATTTGAAATTATCGTCGAGTTAGTCGTACTTATCCGATTGGGTTTGAGTTATCCGAATCGTGAATTTGGTCGGATCATGACGTATAAATATCGAATAGTAGTAAAAATCAGAAAATCATACATTTGGACCGAGTTTGACCGAGTTGACTCGGGTTGACCCGTTTGCTCCACCGATCTGGTTTATTCCCGTCGTCGGACCCAGCGATTCCGACCACCTCCGGCCGTGTTCTTGGTATGGTTGGAAAGCTCTCTTGATTTCCTATTGTTTCATGTATTTATTTGTGTGTTTTTGTTGAGAATTGAGGGAGTTCGAGCTCGTTGAATTTTGTGAATTTCGTCGGAATCGGGTGGCGGATTCCGGCGAGTCTTTGTGTCGGGTTTGTGGGGGGTTCGGTTCCCCTCAACCCCTTGAAGATTTCTGGGTGGTTTGTTAGGGAATTGGTGGAGCGTTGAGGTGGTATGTGGTGGTGACCGGAGAAGAAGATCCGGCGAGGCTTTCGGTCAAAATTTCGGCCAGTGTGGTTTGATTTGGCTTTTATGGTAGAAGGGAAATATGTTGGGTTTGAGGAGAGGAAGAGTTTAAGGTAAGGGTCGCTGGAGTTGGTCACCATTGGCGCCACGGCGGCGGCGGCGATCAACGGCAGAGCTCCAACGAGGGTTGAGTTTTTGGGATTTTTGGAGATTTTTATATCATTTTACTCGTAATTGCGTCTCGATCGTAATCGTGAGGTTTTTGAGTTGATTTGAGTATTCTATTTTGGGTCGAGGGTTGTTTGGGTGTATTTTGGAAATTTTGATATCCTCATCGATATTTTGAGCGATACGTCTTTCGAGAACGCGGGGTTCTTGACGTATTAGCTCCGTATGTTGTGTTTCAATATGTATTGATTGTATCCCTGTTATTCAGGTGATCGTAATCGAGTGTTTGGCGAGAGATCTTCTGCCGGACCTCAAAATTAGCTTCGTACTGTGAGTGGATACTTTATTTTCACAGTTGATTTGTGAGTCTTGATTATGCATTTACTTTATGCATTTATGAATATATACTTTACAATTATGCATTGTATTAGTATGCATTTACAATTATGCACATACAAGTATGCATCTTATGATTTCATTTTACGATTTTGCATGTGCATGGAAAGTATTTATGATTTGGTTTACACAGAGTACAGTCTCAGATATAAAGGTAGCATCGATGCTTTGGCTTCTTGGCTGATCCCCGAGATGCTCCGGGAATGACAGATATCCTGACCCGAGGTCTTTCAGACTTATAATCACGAGAGGGTCTGGGATCCCGTGATTAGACTATACTATGCGGAGGAGTCCATGAATCACCCCGCATGATTTTATGTGCATTTTTATGGATCAGGGAAAAAGTACTTGGTCGAGATTTTCATGTGCATTGACTCGCATTATGTTTTTATGAGCATATATACTTATATGTTGGGAAAGACATATTATTATTTTCGTCTACTCACTCTAACGATTTCATTTGCCTTTCCCTGGACTTTTCGGTTTCTTTTGCCCAGTTTGCAGTTTGAGTTCCAGGGTTACACGTCGATGGTGGAGACGTAGAGTTCGAGTCACCCTTCAGTTCGTGTAGGTTCTCAGTTCGACCTACTGATTGTATATGATGTGTATAGGAGTCACTCTGAATACTTATGTTATGTTTTCAGTTGAGTTTACTCTTGAATGTTTCTCTGGATTTCTTGTAAACCTTGTGGTTTATTATATATATGATGTTGAGAAATCCGGATAGGGAACAGAACCCCACGGTTTGGCTTTTGGGGAATATTCGAAGTATGATTCTCTTTGCAGGTTCTAATCTTGGCTCACGTATTTCAAAGTAAACTCAGGCAATTTTTTTTTAAAGGTCATGTTTTCGAAGGGGTTTGATTTCGGTTTAGGCAACTAAATCGAAGTCGGGTCCTTTCATCGAGTCCAAGACATTGTAAGGATCACTACCAGAAGAAAAAAAAGCACTTAGATGACGAAGAAATTTCGTCATCTAACATGCATTTTTCGTCGTCTAAGTACTTAGACAATAAAATTTGCGTCATCTAAGTTTCATCGGCTAAGTGTCGTAGTGTAGGTACTTAGATGACAAAAAAAAAGAAGTTTTTTCGTCTAAGTCACATCAAAAATAATGAAATATACTTCGTTGTCTAAGTTTCTAAACGATGAAATTTTACTGAGAATTAAAAGTCGACAAAAAATTTCCTCGTGTAGAAGTTCTTAACCGATGAATATAATTCGTCATCTAGGGTAATTCACTTAGGTGAAAATATTTTCGTCGTCTAAGAAATTCTAACTTAGATGATGAACACATTTTTGCCGTCTCAGTGAATTACTCTAGACAACGAATCCTTATATTTCGTCCTCTAACAATTCCGTTCGAGATGACAAAATATTTCCCGTCTTTTGAATGTTCTTTTCTAGACGACGAAATCTTCAAATTCTTCGTCTAAGTGAGACATGTTAGACGACGAATTTGTTAATATTTCGTCGTCTAAGTTGTATATTTTTTTAATAATTATTTCAGAAATATAAATTGAATTAAAAATTAAATAGTAAATTAAAAAAAATACTCATTGAATATATTAAATATAAAACTTGTACATAAAAGTTGTACCATGATCCGATCAATATATAAACTACATACGAAACTAAAAAGAAATATCGACGTCGGCGGGAGTTTGTACCCTATCGATTCCCCAGATGCTCGGATCGTTGTCATTGTGTCCAGAATCCCGAGGCGTGACATTCAAATGACAAATAGAAATAGGATCCATGCCTACTGTAGTCTTGAGGAGCTCGAGTATATGATCCATCTGAGTTTGTAACGAATCAGTCTGAGTCTAGGTAGCTCGAGCCTCCTCTTCCGTAGCTCAGACTCATTCCTCAGCAGCCGTCGCACTCGAATGCCTACTCAACGAAATCAAAGGCTGGCGTAAACCTCACTCGATTGCCCTTCCAAGGCCACAAACCTCCTTCCCAGGTCGGAGGCCAAAAACTGTATCTACAATATTGATCTGATTCTCCTTTGATAGAGGATGCAGCTCTTCAGGAGTCATCATTGGGTTCTGCAAATATGCGCACGCCAATTCATCCTTGGCCAATTGTATTTGCCTCTCCTGAAATTAATATTATGAACAATATATGAATGTTGATTTCTATCAAAAAATTGACATAGTTTCCCATAAAAATGGAGGAAACCAAAACCCTGCACAATAGAAAACACCTCAAATAACTAATTCCAAAATAACAAACACTTCGAATAATACTTCAAACACTTGAAGATCAGAATAATGTTCCATTTAGCCAACTAAACCAAATTCAGATAACACAACCTAATAAATGTCCTAATCATGATTCAATTTCTTCAATCCAACCGTAAGATTAAACTCAATCTATTTCAAAAAAAAAGGGTTACTTACGGCATGTTGACTCGCAATATATTCTTACCCGGGCCTGACGTAAGAAGACACGCAAGTGTCAAGAAATTAGTGATTTGAAGCCGCATCTCTATGAGCCTTTGCGATGTTGATCATTCTTTCGGAGCTCAACTTATGGTGCATCATCTTCTTGTCACGAGTAGTAGCGTTGACCGCCGACCTTCTCTGTATCACAACAAGAGAAATTAAATAATAAATAAATGTTTAAAAGTAAGAAATGATTCATTTTTATTACGTTAAATACAAGGGAATACGAACCTAAAAATTATCGGATTCAAAGTGTCTAACCAACAATTTCCACTCGTCTTCCCTTTTCGTCAACAACTCTCTTTAGATACTCAAGGCACTAAGTTTCTTATAGTGCTTGTGCTGGTCATGCTTCCAATTCTTGTAAATACATGTAGTCGTATTCTCTACGAATTCCCACATCTCTGGTTTGGCTTTATTGTCAAAATGTACGTAGGAAAAAATTTTAAAAAATTAAATTCTTAGATCCTATGACCCTATGCTTTGTAATTAATTATAAAATAAAATAAAATAAATATACCTTATTACCGAGAGTTCACGGTACACCCTAAACTAGTTAGCTATGTGCAGCTCGTCTCAAGAAGGGGTCTTCATACTTATGTTGTTCCGTATAATAGACTCGATGTTGTGCGAGTACAAACTACTCAGCTCGGGTGTCGGAGGGCCGCTGGTGAAATCGTCATACGACACCTCGATCATCTTCCCCATTGACTTTACTATCTTCTCGACTTTAGATCCCTTCACAAGCCCCCAACTGCATTTGGGGGCCGGGGCTGCCGCCTATTCACTTTGTGTCAGGTGCTAAAGAAAATAGAATCGTCAACAAATGATTGGGGAGCTTGTGACGACGTGGCCTTCAAAGCGGAATCCTTGGCCCTACTGTACAAGTCAACAACGCTTCATTGAGAGCATTAGGTATCATGGGTGACCTATTAGGAGCTGCAGGAGCTGTAACGGTCTCCTCTAACCTTTAACCCCAAACCAACTGTCGTCCAATGGTTTGAAATTCAACATTCTTCTCTTGTGTTGTGTGCATCTTCCTCCTGCCTGACATCTTAAGCTATACAACCAAAACCACATATATTCAACAAATATATATTCAATCAAAATCAACCAACATCAACATATACCGAATCTAGCCATCCAATCCAGTACTTATCTAACACACACATACACAACAACATCAACCAAAATCAACACATATCAAACCTAGCAATCCCACAATCCCAAACATCAACACGTACATACTAGCAATCACACATACCACACATGTAATCCCATAATCCAGAACATACTAGCAATTTCACAATCCCAAACATCATTGACCTACTAGCAATCACACATACTGAACATCACATTCATAACACAATATGATTCTTAATTCAATACATTCATCAAAATCAACACATTTAACACATATAAAAATTATTAAATCAACACAGTGGTGTTTGGCGAAGAGGAGAGAGGAACGATGGCGATGGTGTTTGGAGGAGAGGAGAGAGGAATGACTATAGTGGCATTTGGAGGAGAGGAGAGAGGAAGTGCAGCTCGTGGTCGGGGGAGATAGGAGGTGAGGAACGGTGGTGTTCGAAGTGTGTGTGTGTGTGTGTGTGTGTGTGTGTGTGTGTGTGTGTGTGTGTGTGTGTGTGTGTGTGTGTGTGTGTGTGTGTGTGTGTGTGACAGAGAGAGAAACAGCGGCAGGGTGGAAATCGTCGTTAGAGAGCTCTAAGGCCGGTGTTGCTTTAATTAAGAATTTTGGAGAAAATTGGGGAAGAAGATGATTTAGTTGATATTATTGATTGACTAAGACGACGAAAAATAGGTTTTCGCCGCCTAAGTCGACTTAGACGACGAACTCTAGATGTTTTGTTGTCTAAGCCATTTTTAAAAAGTCAAAAATTTGGCAAGAAAAATAACCCGCTAAATATTGGGGTTAGACGACGAAGTAACATGATTTTGTCGTCTAAGAAGGAACCTAGACGACAAATTCTACGCATTTCGTCTTCTAAGTCATAATTTATCTAATTTTTTTGGGCTACTTGAATAAAAAAATTGGGTAGCTGTCTAAAATTAAAAAGAAATCAACCATTAGATATAATTATTACATTTATATAATATTGTAAAAAAAATTGACGCCAATTCGGTATAGTTTGGTATTCGATCGATATAATTTTGTGAATATCGACAAAAGTTTAAAATACGGAAACGATGGTAAATTATTAATCGTACTACCATTTCCGACGTTACAAGCATTTCCACTTAAGTCGAAACTTTATATATAAATTAGATAAAAATTAATTAAAATTTGACATAAAAAGTAGATCGAAAAGTTAATACTTGTTATACATCTGTTAATGTTGTATAACTTAAGTGTTCGTATGTGTGTATTCACTCCACATCCATATAACGAAATTGAATTTAGAAAAAAACAATAGTTAGATATATATTCATGACGGCATAATATGTAAGTAGATGAATTTTCATTCCATATGAAGTGCGTTAAGGGTTTCATTAGCGTAGTGAACCATACAACCGAAATTTCAACGAAATGAAAAACTTGATATACGAATCTTTGTAACTCCGAGTTTCGAACCGTCGACACTCACAGTCCAAGAGTTGTTTAATTTATGCCTTCGATGAATATAATCTGCAATCTAACATGGTACATATGATTGTGCTTTTAGAGGTCAAATTGTGAAACTTTACTTAGACTACAAAAATGGTTTAATTTCATCGTCTAAGTAGCACTTTCAGGGTTTAGGGGAAAGAGTTTAGGTTTATAAATGGTCGTAGATGAAGAAATGAATATATGTTCGTCGTCTAAGTAGTTCTTAGACGACAAACTTCTATGATTACGTCGTTTAAAATATCCTCTTTAACAGAAAAGTATATTGCATTTGTTTATTCTAAAATCATACATGTAAGACATAACAAGTATTACAAATACTCTAAATGAACATCATTTAATTATTGCCTTGTAATCGATCATTCAAATTCGTATGCGTACGAATTAAGTTTGAATTCGATCGAATTCTCTCGATATTTTCTAACAGTCTGGCTATCTGTGTCACTTCGCAGGGGGCTCTTTGCTAATTATGTAGCTTCCTCAGCAAAGTGGAGATATTGTCTGGCTATCTGTGTTTCCTTGGGTCATGGGGAACCTCGGGTACAGGTTCTGGTGTCTTCTGTCTGGCCCATAACTCTGGGTTACGATCGAAAATACTTGGCATGGCTGCTCAGACTTTGGGTTCGCGAGATTTGTTTCCAAAAAACAACCAGGGGATTAGCGGCCAAAGCATTCAAACATCACTGCAACTGTTCGGGAGTGTACCTCAACTGTTCTTCCTACACCAAACCCATCTCTAATGCCTCCAAAGCTCTTTTAGCTTCTCCAAAGCGCCATAGTAAGTTGCGCCTCCTGCTCAGAATCACTTCCACCATCTTACATTTCTCCTTAACGTACCATATGTCTTCCTTGGTGATATTTCTTAAAGTGGGTGGAATATATGGCTTGGCGAGTGTGTCCATTGTAGCTGCTTCAGAATTCTCTGCTCTAACAGTCTTTTCTACAGCTCGCATTCGCTTGAAATCTTGGGAGGTCCTTTGACGTAGCTCCATCGGGCTACTTGGCTGATAGTGTTTAGGTGTTGAGATCAATTCTGGGCTAACTTGGACTGCTTCTTTTAATTCCTCATATGTGATCTTCAACCCACAGTGGAACTTGCATCGTGAACACAAAGCCACTAGCGATTTTTTTTTTGGGTCAACCTTCTCCTTTCCTTTTGATGTATTATCTTGTTGCCTTTTCGAAGCACCCTCACTACTGGTTTGAAGGTCGAGGGTTAGTTCTCTTTTGTTTGGGTTGTCCCTTGACAGCTCTATCATTCCAACCATCAACGCCTCCTCGATTGCAAGAGTTAGCGAGGGTGCTGTAATCTGCACTTCGCCCTCGTCTATCCACTGCTGAATTTTATACATTAAGTTAATGCATTCGTTAGTTGGGTGACACCCCCAATTTTTATGGTATTGGCAGTGAGGTAGACCTTTTATATCTTCAGGATTTAGGTCTGGAGTCCCTGCTTGAAGTAGCTCTTCAAAAATCTCTGCATGCCTAGATGCATCATATGTGATCTCGGCTCGCCTGGATTGGACAAATGCGATATTGTGCTTAGGCTTTCGCCTTGATCTTCTCCATCTTTGTGTTGTCCCAGATGCATCACGAGACAAGGACGTTTCTAGAACTATAATGGAAGGCGGTGGTATCTTAGGATGTCATTCTACCACCCCTTCTTGGCTAACTACGATCACTTTTCAGTTAATCAAACCCTGAATTATGTCCTTCAAGGCATAACACACTACTGTTTGATGTCCAAATAGGTTGTGGAACCTGCAAAAATGCTTGCCTGGCCATTTATAATTTAGATGTCTTGGCTTGAATAGTGGCCAATAGACGATAAGTTTCATCTCTTGCAGTCCGTCTACGACTTCTTCCACCTTATCATGTGGAAAAGTATATTGCAGGTGAAGTGGTGCATTATCTTCCTCAGCTTCTACAGCAAAGCTATCAGTTGGCGACCAACTGACATTTACCATGTTAACCTGAGGTGCCGGGAATGGTTGAGAATCGACTAGCGAGGCTGTTTTGGAAGCTCCTTCTAAAGCTAACTGGCCTTCATTAATCCACTTCTGGATCTGATCTTTGAGCTTGATACAGTCCTTAGTCATATGGTTCCATGCGCCATGGAACTTACAGTACTTCTTCCCTTTTAGTTGTTCTGCACTGGGTAATGGACCAAAGTTTGTCTTAGCAGCTCACATACTAAAAAGCTCGTCAAGTATTTCATGAACCATGTTGGCATCATATGTGTACATCTCGAATTTTGGCTTTGCAAAAGCCACTGTCGAGAGCTTTATAGGACATTTTTTCTTCTGAAGCTTGCAGAGCTTTAGGACTTTATTTGTCACCAACTTAACAGATTCCACTTGTTCTTCTTCAGTGTCATAGTCTTGTTCAACTTGATCCTCTATATAAGCTACAGTTCTTGGTTTGTTTTTATCATACGACATTGATG
The DNA here is from genome assembly GCA_946800695.1 of Geum urbanum. Classification (NCBI taxonomy): domain Eukaryota; kingdom Viridiplantae; phylum Streptophyta; class Magnoliopsida; order Rosales; family Rosaceae; genus Geum; species Geum urbanum. The sequence continues at coordinate 1,982,572 of OX327013.1, read as the reverse complement.
CATATGTCCCCTTCGATGAGTTGCGCTTGTTATCGCGCTCTTGCATGGCATTAGGAGCTTTAGTCACAGCCATAATAAGCTCATTTAAGGTAAAATATTTGTTGTTGAAAAACAAATTATAGTACTGGTCTTCCAAGCCATTGATGTCCATTTCAACCACTGCATCTTTGCCTAACAGGGTTCTGCATAGGTTGTACTCAGATCAGAAACGATGAATGAAAGCTACTAGTGTTTCTGTTGATGACTGACTCATGGCTGCTAGCTTTCCAATGCTGGTTTTCGGTCTCGTAGTCCCGAAATGGTCTATAAACAATGTTTCCATTGTCGCCCACTCCGTGATGTATCTCTTCTCCAAACCTGTATACCAAACGAGAGCCGATCCGGACAAAGATGAAATAAAAGTTCTCAATTTGAGCTCCTCGTCATCAGCAAATTGCCCTAGTTGTAAGGTGAAGTATGCCAAATGTGTCGCTGTGTTGGCATCGTCGTCCCCTATAAAGGTCTGGAAGTTTATCTGCTTGTAATGTCTTGGCCACTACCAAGCCTTGGTGTCGCCTTTCTAGACAGGGGGAAACAGAGTTTCATACGGCTCATGTGCTTTGGCAATGTGAATGTCACAATCATCCATAAATCTTTCTAAGCGCTCTTCCCATGCATCCGGGAAAGCCTATGCTTGCCATGTTCTCCTGGTGAGATCGGAGATAGACTTGGTAAGGGCCAAGATGTCTCTCTCCATTCTTTGAAATTGCGTGGCCACCACTTTGGCCTGCTTCATGAGGTTTGCATCTGGGGTATGCATGATCTCCACATGCATCCTCACTTGACCATCCGCGAGGGTTGCTATTTGAACCTTCAGCAACTCTTGGTCTTCCAATCCCTTATTATGTTCTAGCCTTAGTGCTTTGATTTCGGCTATTTCCATGTCTATCTTTTCGCTATTGAAAGCGAGCAGGTCTGCTTGTTCTTCAAACCTCTATTCAATTAATTCAAAGTAGTCTTCGAGCTGTACATCCCGCCTAGCGGCGTACGCTCGATACTCTTCGTAACTTAGGTGATTAATGTCACCCTCACTCAAGAAATTTACGTCCATACTTGAATGATGTTTTATTTCGAAAATGATGTCAACCGCCTTCTCAGATAGTGAACGGCAATTAGAAGAAGTGTGTTTCTGGTACTTTGGTTGTGGATGTTTACGACACTGAGGGTATTCCTTTTTATAGGGATCCCCAATTGTCACTTAGAGGCACTTAAAAGCTTGTCCCACTGGATGTGCCAAAATGTTTGACACAAAAATCTCCTAGCGGATTAGAGAGATATTTCAAACTGTCTCTTTTCCTCGATTGTGCTTCATGCACTAGCGTGCCACCACCGTCTCACGACAGAATGTTGAGTTGTAGGCTAGCGGCTACTGACTTCTTAATAAGTGATTTAGACAAGGAGAGCACCAACCTCGCCTAAATGGATCATTCTTGCCTAGTGACCTAGGACTTGTTATTTTTGTGTCTCTAGCTGCGCCACAGAAATCGATACTCTACACTCCTTCTGGTGTAAAGCAGAGCAATCTCTTTGACGTGGTGTTGAATACACAAGGGTGTTGAGTCCTTGAACCTCGAAACTCTCGTCCTTCTTGGTGACAAGCCTCTTGATCGCCAGTTGAAGATTTTTTGCATCCTTGAATGGCAAGAATCTCACGCTCTTCGGGTGACAACTCTCTTGATCGCTGGTTAGGGTTTTCTCATAATGAGAAGGTTAGTTTGGATCCCTTCTAAATCGCTCTTCAACTCTTTATATAGAAGATTGTAGCCATATTCCACTTCACTTGGAACTCTTTGGTATCGGTAATTAGATTCACAACACAACTCTAAGTAATCAATAAAACTCATCTGATACTTATAAATAACTCTCATAACAGAGTCTTAACCAGTATAGGAAATGTTAGATAAAAACAAGACGCATAAATCAGCATTCAATATCATTTCCTTCAAGCCCATTCCAACCCGGACCTGTATACTCCACTCGAGCAGCTCGCCTAATCCAGCCCTCAAAGCTCTATAAGAGATATTTTATTTCGAGCCCAAACACACTGTATTGGTAGTATTGATTGTTGAATGACTTGAATGAGTTGAATATGTGGCTCTGTGCTCAGTGTGCTGTGAGTTGTGTTGTTGAATCCTGAGTTTCGATCAGTTTTGGAAACAAAAAAAATGAAGTTTTGATCAATTTTGAAAGTGAAGAAAGTAACCGTTTGGGTTGTAAAAAATGCAGTTTACAAGTATAAAAATGCAGTTTTTAAATATAAAAAAAAAAACCAAAAAAATACCGAACTGAACCGAACCTATTCTAATCAGTCGAAAAAAACCAAGATAACCGAACCAATAAAAAAAATTAGTTTCATTTTCGGTTCGACCTAATAACCGAACTGAATGTACCGATTAACAGTCCTAGTTCGAATGAAAACAACCTTTGATGAGGGGTAATAACTACGAGCTGTATGTACTGTGTATATCTTTTTCGAATGAAAGGAAATTAACTTAAATTCTGTGGCCCAAGGTATCTCTAATTAGCAAGGATAGAACAACAGAAGGTTGAAAATCTAAGGCAATGTGCTGTGCATTATGCAGTCCGGTAAGTAATTACTTCTCCACCAGACTCATTTTGAGGGAGACTGATGGTGTTGTTGGGTAAAAACATTAATTTCTAGTTATTTGGGACATTTCAATCAATTTTCGTTTCGTACAAGTTTTGATATTACCTTAATATGTAAATAGTTAGTTGTTTATCGACCCTAATAGTTAGTATAATTATACCCTCTATAATCTCCTAAAGTTGACATGCATATATGATAAAATGCATGAGCTAGCATTGATCAATATGCCAACGTACAAAAAATGGCCACGCTAAATGCTACTACTAGATCATAAGAATTTTCATATTGACTTGGCCATGTGCGCTCTTTCTTTTTCTGGTCGGGGAAAATTGATCGGAATTCAAGTTTGGTCATAATTGAATAGCAAACTGCTTAAAGAAAGAAGAAGACACCGTATGATTCAAATTGTATTATTGTCGCATAGTACAAATTGTCAATGATCGGGCGTTTTCATTGATAGTCGTCTATCTTTCAAGGCACAAATTAGCTCAAACTATCAGTAGTTCAGTACTCGAACCGTGTCATGGCATGAATATATATTGCATGTGCTTGTGATACTTAACCAATATATATGGAGAAATAACAAGGATGAATGTTTCCATGAAACAGAACATCGAGGTGGTAAGTGACAACCGGTTGCCAAAAATATATATATAGTGTATCGTCTGTCCAGAGCAGAAATGAGTATTTTAATCGTGGAAAGTTCTATATATATGTACTGTAAAAAAGCATCATCAACAATCCAAATCCTTTGGGAGTGAGTATAACTCAGCCAAATTTGTAGAAATTAATTAGTACGTAAAAGTGAGTATATATATAATTAGAAATGAATTGTTTGTTTTTAATCAATCTAGTAATACTTACCATAAGAATACATAAATTCCAAAGGAAAACATTGACCTAAAAATGAGAGCGTAAAGGAGATGAAAAAAAATCGAGAAAGATTGATAAAAATGAATTGAGAGAGAAGGTTAATGCCAGAGATCGTGCAAGTACAAAGAAAAAATGTAGAAGCCCTGATGATCAATGATCCCAACAGAGAGTTTTAACTTGCATCAAGATTATACATTTGAATTTTTGATCAAATAATGTGTATTTATCAGCGGTTGATTCCCTTAGGTATCTGGGGTATTTTCTGAAGTAGCAACTCCAACTTCTGATTCTGTTGAGGCTTGTTGTGGATTCTGAGAATCTGTCAAAGAAAACTAACAGTATTACATATATATATACACCAGCATATATACATATGGTTCGTTACGATTATATGACGCAAAGATGAGACCGTCTGAGTTTGTATTCATGTGCTTTGAGATGGTAGGGTTCTCATGACCTTACGATCATGCCAAAGGGAAATGATGAAAAATTTCCAGCCTTGACCACTCAATTTAAGGTCCACAAGTAGCCAAGTAGGTAATAGGGTTGGGAAGAAAAAGTTGGCTCTTTTTTCGTCTTATGGTCACTATGTTTTTATTTTGCTCAGAATTACTTGTGAAAGTACCAGAAATCTTTAATCGTTTAGTTTTGTTTATATATCACTCTTTTAATAGACCTACCCCCTCTTAAAATCCTTGGCTCATCATTTGCAGTATCTACCAATTGCAATGCATGCAGTATGTCCTGGACTAGAGCTCTCTCTTCAATTATCTATATACAACTTGTATAAAAAAATAAATTTAATTTATATATACGACCACTACTGACTACATGATCTCCCAGACATGAAACTAAATTAGCTAGTGAGCTCTGAAAGACTGAAACCAAATGCTCTCACTCACTACGTACTGTTCGTTTACACTTCTGCGTGCTGCATCTCTGTCACTCATGACTTCCCCTTGACGATTATTTAAGTCAGCACACAGCTCACTCACATGGGATTGCTTTGCTCCTTTGTTGCCCCACTAGGTCCATGTTGGACAAATCTCTAGGAAATATGATTATCTTATATACACTTCATTGCATTTACTTATTAATCTTCATCTATCTATAGATTTCCATCTGGGAATATTCGGACAGTTTAGTTTGTTATGATATGTTATGTTATGTTATCGGATTATCTACTGTTTTTAAATGAAAGGAGAACGATATAGAGTTTAAGATAGTTAGTTACCGGAAGGAGAGGTGAGAAGAGGACGCCTTAATGTGGGGGGTTGTTGTAGGATGGGAGGAGGATATGAGGAGAAGGAAGCATCAGCTATCTGCTGCGTCGGATAGTAAACATAGGACGCAGCAGCGGGCATACGAAGCGCCTGGGGTGCGGGAGAAAATGCACCCCTCGGAGATTGAAAAGAGTAGCCTTGATGATAGTAGTATGGAGTTCCCATTGAGGAAGGTGATGATGCTCCATACAGTTGTTGCTGGTAATACTGAGGTTGTTGTTGCTGAACTACTTGTTGGTTGTACATCGCTGCCTGCTGCAAATCGTTCAATAATATAATGTGAGCCATTTGTTTTCCATGTGCTTGTATTATTGAATATAGGCATGCATGCATGCATGAGAGAGAGAGAGAGACTCACTTGATGGTATCCATAATCTGAATTGTAGGTTGGATAGCTGCACATTAATAGATGATATAGTTGAGCACAGATGAGCAACAGACATAAATCACTTCTAACACGTAGAAACATTTTAAGAAATTGTAAATGATAAATCAATATTTGCCGCGTCTGATGCTGTTATTTTATAAATACGCAACTAACCATAACCGTCGAAATCACATGTTCTAACAATGTTAATGCAAACCATAACCGACTTCTAACATTGTTCATCCTCTTAGTAATTACGGCAAAAACATTGATAATTAAGTACTAAATTAAAGGATCGAACAGAGGAGTCTGAAATGATCACATAAAGGACCACTATGACTACGATATTGCAAACCCTTGTATCTATCTCACCTCTTTTTTCCATCCAAATTCAAAAACATTAGTTTCTTCATAAAAACGAAAAAAAAAACCAGAAAAAATAGTTTAAGGTTTTGTTTTCAAAATTATCAAATGATCGAGTTATGTTCTTTTGCTAAACCCTAATATGAGACATACATCAGAACCCAGTAGGTCCAATGGTTATGCACATTACGAGAACATGGCGCTAAGGTCAATCATACGATAACATATTTTCTATTTTTCAGGGGAAAAATTATAAATATTTGCTATTTACAGCCTTACAGGTTGACACCAACTGTACACAGCAAATTTATGTAATAAAACATAAAAAACGACACCACGTCTATCTACTCCCCACTGTTTTTGTTTAATTCATTAGCATGGACCATGACCATGTTCTCATTTTGGTAACCGTGCAAACCTGTAAGATGGATACATGATCGGAGCTGCCGTTGGCGGTAGCGGTGGCGGCATTGGCGGCGTTCCGCCGTATGATGGTCCAGCTTGTGGTGCATTTCCCTGATATGGGCTACCTTGATTTCTTCCTATAACAAACGTCATCCAAAATACCGTCGACTTTTATGAACCCAAAAATGATACGACTTTTTTGAATGTGTTTTTGACATTTCCACTGAATGTCGAAAACACTTTCTAACATTCGCATGTTGCCGAATCTGGCATGTGAATTGTAATGAAGAAATTTAGATAATGTACCTCGAGGGGGTGAAGGCCTTCCCAATGAAGCAATGTTACAATTTGCTCTTCTTCCATCGATCATAGGGTTTGGATTAGCACAAGCCCTTCTCGCAGATTCAGCATCACGAAATGTCACCTGCATTAATCATAACCCAAATTCAGAAAAAAGAAACAAACCCATGTTCAAGACAGATTCTTCTGCAGAGATCGAAACACTTACAAATCCATATCCTTTCGATTTCCCTGTATTCTTATCAGCAATAATCACAGCTTCAAGAATCTCTCCAAACTGCTCGAAATACCTTCGCATTTCCTCGGTCGGTGTCTCCCACGCTAGTCCTCCAACAAAGACTTTGGTAAACGTCGTGTCTCCAAATTGTGATCGATAATGTGGGTGAGCCATGGCAACCAAAACATCAAAATCACAACTGAGTATCTCTCTGGTTTCGAATGAGCTAGTTAGCCGATCACTGAGCAAATTATTGATCTTTGCTTCATCCACCCGATCATGATGTTGTTGTTGGTCTTCTTATCTGCTGATATATGAGCCTCCTCCATTTCATTGAAGGAGCTAGGTGGGTTTGGGTTTGGGTTTGATTAGTTTAAAATGCTGTTGTTGTTGTCGTTGAGGGACTGTTCTGTCAAAAAGTTGATGGGCAGTTTGAAACCGAGGAGAGGGGAGTTGGTTAAATTGATTGACTGAGAGAGAGAGAGAGAGAGAGAGAGAGAGAGAGAGAGAGAGAGAGAGAGAGAGAGAGAGAGAGAGAGAGAGAGAGGCATCCGACAGTTGCAAACGCTTATTTGCTGGCTAAAGAAGATGGCAGAGTTGGCTTGTGCTTTGTAATACCGAATGACAGCTGCGTCACTCAACGCACTTGAAAGTGTTTCCTCCCTGTCTCTCTGTATTAATAAAACCCTCCCACCCTCCAATCAAACAATAATCCCCGATTTAATCTGCTTCCCCTTTGTATATAAGTGTTCTTCTCCTCCTTTCGTTAAAGCTTTAAAAACTTCCTCAACCTCTCAATCTTCAATTTTAATTCCCCTTCGTACGTAATTGTGTTCATCTCCATGCACCTTTGTGTTTTTCACTGGGACGCACATCACATGTGTATCATTATCATCGTTCTGCATGTGATGAGATGCAAAAATACAAAAAAAAATATAAGTAACTGCCAGTACATAAAAACCACCGGAACAATGAAACTGTCAGATTCAAAACCACGGGACTTGATCTTAGAAAATTTAATATCTAAGAACATTTCAAGATTTTCTATCTATACTATTATAAAGAGGAGAGTTGTTGTTTCTCCCCGATTCTTCCTAAAATCTCATTTTTATTATAGCTAGTGAGGTAAAATTATCTAAGGATTTATTAGCAATTAATTAAATAAATTTATAAAATTATCAAAATTATTTCATTTTTTCTCTTACTCTCCTATTTTTTTTTCTCTACAATAAAACTGCAAAAAGAAAATTGTTCCCGTTCAAAAAATCAATCGGTTGTTTAAGGAGATTTATTCTCCATAACTTCATGTATGTGTCTTGTCCTAGTTAGATACGATTTAGTCTAGATAGACATACAGAGAATCCTTGTTTTATAGGGACAATTATTGTAACAGATTGTATCAGCCTATATATAAGTCATTCTATCAATGAAAGAGTTATAGTTTTCAGTTTATCATATTTTTCTCTACAACATGTTATCAAACACGCTCTGAGTTGATAGCCGGTCATTACCACACACAAAAAAACCTAACCCTAAAATACCATCTTCCATCGCTGATCTCCACCGTCGGCCCCTCCTTCTTCCAACAATCCTTGTAGCTCATGATCTTTGTGCAGCACATGCTCAAACGAACCTCTCTACATCAACAAGATTGCTCAACTTCCAAGGAACCATATCAGACGTGCTCTTCCCAAACATCAATCGACATAAATTTTCTAAACCGTCCAAACTTTGTACCGGTCATACCGAGCATAACACCAATCAAGGTAAATTTTCTAAACCGTCAATCTTTAGAACTAGGAATAAAACTTACTTCCGACAAAACCCTATATCTTAGGATTGTGATATTGTGATCATTGCATATCTGTACCCTAGTTCCCATGGACATATATCTATAAGGTATAAGTGACGGTCCTGGAGGAGTCATGGTTTAGAAAAAGAAAAGAACGAAAGAGAAATTGATACTATGTGATGGTTAATCACGGTTTCTGGGTGTGATTTTTGTGCCACCGTTTATTGATGGCCGATTTTTGTGACCATACATCAGGGATCATGTTCTTATTCATTAATACTTGATACTAGTGATTGTGGTTCTTCGATCGATACTAATTAAATCTCTTTGTACTTTGTAGATGAGTTTGAATGAGCCGATTATGCCAGAATTCGACATCTTTGATCTTTAAGGAAATGAATTTCATCGTTGGGTCTCTGATGTGGTTAACACATTCATCAAAAAGAGACTCAACAATACCATCCAACCCGCTGGGCCAAATGTTATACCACCATCAGATGAAGTAAAAGCTCAAGTCCTCGTATTTTTGAGGCGTCATATTCATCTAACTCTCAAGAAGCAGTACTTAAAGAAAACCTGATCCCCCTGATTTGTAAGATGCTTTGAAGCAACGCTTCGATAATGTGCACGATGCACAACTTCCTGAGTTGACTACAAGATGGGAAGTCCTTAGGCTTCTGGATTTTCTAAAGATCCAAGATTATAATCAAGCGATGTTAGATCTGCAATCTGAGTTGAGTTTCTATGGGGTAGAAAAGTCCGAGAATGACATTATTGAAAATTCGTTGAACACCTTCTCAACATCCATAAGCATCCTTGCTCATCAGTACCGACTCGCGTACAAGCAGGGGAGGATTCTCACCTTCAGTGATCTCATCAATAGCCTAGCTTAAAAGGAAAGGCGTCATGAGATCATCCTCAATAATAACTCAAGACAGGCTGGTACTAAAAAGTCTGAGAGTTACCAAATTGGAGGAAAGGCCTGTAAGCACAAAACGAATGTTTGTTCAGAACCTTATGTTCGTGGAGGACAAGCTCCACATGGAAGGAGAGGAAGGTGTAAGCGTGGCCAAGGCCGCAACCAAAATCTGACTTGGCATAAAGATCAGAAATCCAACTTCAATAAGAACCAATCTAGTTCGGCAAAAGATTGGCAAAAGTCTTCAAGTTCTAGAAAATTCACATGTTACCAGTGTAGTTCTACAAATCATAGGCACAAAGATTGATGTGCTAGCAAAGAAATCCAGAACATCTACAAGACGCACAAACGGTACTTGGCTTAAGAGTCCAACTATGCTAGAGATTTCGAGATGGAAGCTGACACCAATCTTGTCATTGCAAAGCAAAAGAAGGTGGACCTAGTAACTCCGGAATTTGATTAGCCTATGTAATAGGAGGATATCTCTGCTATGTATTCAAGTTTTTTTTGTTTGTTTTTGGCTTATTTTTCAGTCATTTTTAGTTGCCTTTTTTTGTATTGGCTTTTCGATAAGAACATCTATGATGTAATTATTTTTAAAAGTTGGCGAGTAATGGAATTTTCTCTATTTTTCGGTATATGAATGTGTTGAGAATGTTATTTCACTACCCATTCAGTGTATGGTTCGATGTTTACAATTATATATGGCATAATGACACAATGATACAGTAAAAACGAGTCACAAAAAGAGGATGTTTTTTATCTCACGCATTCTTCGACCCATCCAAGACCATGTTCTGGATATGTTTTTGCACTTTTCAATACATCGAAGGTGATCCTCGATTACCTACGTTTACATCATCGATCCATCGGGAATAGTCTCAACCCGTCGAGAATAGATATCAGAAAATCATTATCAGTTTTAGGTTCTCTTCCTGTCGAGAAATTTGTTCGACCCATCGAAGGGGTGCTTCTAGACATGCTTTCGACCCGTCGAAGGATGTACCCAGATGTGGTTTTTCAGATCTGTTCTACATCAGTTTTTATCGAAAGATAATGGTTTAGACAAATGTTAGCATGCCATATCAGCACTCAACAATGGTCACACCCCTATTCAAATCTTTAAGCGTTTACTTAAGGTGTCTGCATGGTCTTTAGTTTCAAAGACTCACTTATTTACACTGTTTTTGTAGATGTCTCAATGCGAAATTGAATGTCTTGGAGATAGTGGTACTACCCACACCATTATATGGAATAGCAACTGTTTGTGGTTCAACAGAGTTTCTGCTGCCTCATGGTACAAGATTATTCAGCATTGATGTCTTATAAGCGCCAAAGGCCAATCGAACTTGCTAAGTTTCAAGGATATTTGCACCAACGGTTTACACTTGGAAACATATTGTGAGAATAGAAAAGAATTATTATGTATCACCTATGTTGAATGTGGCCGCAAGCATATTCTAGAGAAATTTTCAACTATTCATAATGGATTATATCTAATTATGGTTCATATCATTGAATTCAATGTCATGGCTCACACGACTTCATGTGATTCGAACTCATACATGCTTTGGGATTTTCAACTAAGACACCCAGGTCGTGACATGATGATCAAAATATTGAAAATCTTTCATGGCCATCCATTCTTCAAAGCAAAGAAGCATGTGGGAATACCTAAATCCATCGATTTTGATGGGGAGGATGAGACTACTCCTCTCATTCCTGACTCAGTCTCCAAGACTAATGCAACACAATCCCGAGAAAATACGGTTGCGGCATCGTGCGTTATCTCACTAGATTCATATGTTGTAATATCTAATGCACATCGCTCATTTTGCAAAGGTTGTTCATTAGAAAAGTTACATACTTGTACTTCTTTTGTTGTTGAAAACACCAAAAATATTCCATTCTTACATATGATCCAATGTGATATTTGTGGACCTATCAAACCGGAATGTGGACCATTTAAATATTTCATGGTTTTGGTAGATGCATCAATTTGGTGGTCACACTTTGCTTTGTTATCCACAAGGAATGTTGCATTTGCAAAACTCCTGGCATAAATTATTAAGCTGCGGGCTCACCACCCGGATCATCCAATCAGGTCTATTAGATTGGGCAACGCGGGAGAGTATACATCAAAATATTTTGATGATTACCTCATGTCAGTTGGGATTGAAGTTGAACATCTCGTTCCTCGTGTTCATTCTCATAACGGTTTAGCTTAGGGTCACATCAAGCGGTTACAGCTTGTGTCTCGAGCTTTTGTAATGCATACAAACTTATCGGTCTCTGCATGGGGATATGCAGTGTTACAAGCAGCTATGCTTCTTCATTTTTAATCCGTAGTCCTCCAACCATTTAGTGCGCACCAGTTGGTAACTGGGTATGAGGCTGACATTTCACACCTACGTATTTTTGGTTGCGCAATATATGTGTTAATTGCGCCTCCACAGTGTACTAAAATAGGTCTTCAACGACGATTAAGAATTTATGTTGGCTATGAATTGAAGCTCCAACGATAGTCTTCTATCTTGAATCTTCGATAGTAGATCTCTTTATTGCAAGATTTGAAGATTGTCACTTCGATGAGACATACTTTCTAACGTTATAGGAGGAAGGAATGTATCTATTCTAGTTCAAACTCAAGAATTAACGTGGTCTAATCTCATTATGTCTCATCATGATCCCCGCAATTCTCATAGTGAGATAGAAGTGTAAAGAATACTCAATCTTCATAAAGTAGCAGACTTTATGCCTGACTCCTTAACTAATATCGCAAAAGTGACGAGATCGGATATACCTATTGCAAATATTCCTGCAAGGTTGGAAATCTAGAGAAATAATATTGGTTAGTACCAACACTGGGTAAGGAAACGTTCCTCGTGCCCATGTGGAAGGTGTTGCGTCGGCCTCGACTCCCACCAGGAAAAGGGAAAAACCAAGAAAATCTACTGATGAGCCGCCAATTAAAAGGCAGGTCATCGAGGCACAAAAGGATCCATTCATCATCGACATTGTGAATTTTTCACATGTGATTATCTCTGACTACAGTTATGTCACTACCAAAAAAGCACACTTAGGCGACAAAACAATTTCGTCACCTAAGTGCATTTTTTCGACGAAACTTTTGTCACCTAAGGTTCATCGTGTAATAATCGTACCCTAAGTACTTAGACGACGAAATTTTTGTTTTTCTTCGTCTAAGTGGCTACTTAGACGATGAAATCAACTTCGTCATCTAGGTTTTCGGACAACGAAAATTTGCGTCACCTAAGTATTGAATTTTCATCGCTTAAGTGTCGAACTTTTTTCACTTAAGTATTGAATTTATAAAAAATAAAAAATCAATTTAGACGACGGAAGTTTTTCGTTGCCTAAGTGGAATACTTATTTTTTTATTAAAAAATAAATAAGCAACTTAGAAGACGAAAATATTTACTTTCGTCGCCTAAGTAAATTTTTAAAAATTTTATTTACAAAAATAAAAATTAAATTAAATTAAAAAAATAATTCACTTAGACGACGAAAACTATTGATTCGTCGTCTAAGTGATTTTTTTAAAAATAAAAATTAATTAAATTGAATTTATTAATTAATGCAAAAATTGTAATTAGGACATAATTTAATGATGGCGGTGGTGGTGGTGGTGCCAAGGTTGTGGTGTGGTGGTGGTGCCGAGGTGGAGGTGTGTGGTGGTGCTGAGGTGGTGGAGGTGGTGGTGGTGCCGAGGTGATGGTGGTGGCGTGGTGGTGGTGTATGGTTTGAGAAAGAGAGAGAGATAAGATGAAATTTTTTTTATAAGCGATCACTTAGGCGATGAACCTTTTTGATTTTGTCGCCTAAGTGACTTCAATTTTTCGTAAAAAAAAATTTTGGCGGAAAAAATTACCGTCAAAAACTTAAACTTAGGCGACGAAACTTTTTGGTTTCGTCATCCAAGTGATTTTGAATTTTTAGTAAAAAAATTTTGCGGAAAACAAAAACCGCAAAAATTTTGGACTTAGGCAACGAAAATAAATAGTTTCGTCGCCTAAGTGAATTTTTTTTAAAATAAAATTTAATTAAAATTTAAAAAATAAAAATTAATTACACTTAGACGACGAAAACTACTAATTTCGTAGCCTAAGTGAATTTTTTTTAAATAAAATAAAATTAATTAATTACACTTAGGCGACGAGAATTACTAGTTTCGTAACTTAAGTGAATTTTTTTAAAAATAATAATTAATTAAAATTAATTATACTTAGGTGACGAAAACTAATAGTTTCGTAGCTTCAGTGAAATTTTTTTTAAAATTAAAAATAAAAGTAAACAAATTTTTTTTAAAAAAATTGATTTTATTTTATAAAAATTATATGCAAATTAATTTTGAATAATTGCTTAAAAATCATCAAAAATCAACATTAACTTAAGTGTTGTTAATTAAGTTTGCATTTAACATAAAAAATTTATTTAAGACTAAAAACTTGTTATATATCTAATGGTGTTGTAAAACTTAACTGTTCGTATGTCTATATTCACTCCATATCAACATTAACAAAATTGAATTTCGACAAAACAACCAATTGATATATTCATCATAACATAATATGTAAGTGGATGAATTTTCATTTAAAACGAAGTTCGTTAAGGGTTTGATCGGCATACTCAACCATAAAACTGAAATTTCAACAAAACGGAAACGTTGATATACGAATCTTCGTAACTCCGATTTTCAAACTATTGACACTCACAGTCCAAGAATTGTTTACTCTATGCCCTCAACGAAAAAAATATGTATTTTAAGATGGTATACATGATCGTGCTCTTAGAGATCAGATTGTGAAATTGTACTTAGGCGATGAAAATGGTTGATTTTCATCATCTAAGTACTACTTAGACGACAAAACATGAGTTTCATCGCCTAAAACTTTCCGAGTTTAGGGGAAAGGGTTTAAGGCTTAGGGTTTAGGTCTAGGTTTAGGTTTAGATTTAGGATTTTTTTTTCTTAGATGATGAAATGCAAATTTTCGTCGTCTAAGTGCAAACTTAGACGACGAATTTTGTTTTCGTCTTCTAAGTCAGATCTTAGACGACGAAACATAAGTTTTTGTCATATAATTTCGTCGTGTAAGTCATTTCTTCGACGACTAATTTTTTTCCTCTTAGGTGACACTTTATGTTTCGTCGTCTAAGTACACTTAGACAACAAAATTTTGTACTTAGGCGACGAAATATTATTTCGTCACCTAAGTGGATTTTTTTGGTAATGTGTCCTTGAATCATAATTTGCATGTCTGAGAGACGCCTCAGAATCTTTTGTGGTGTCAGAGAACAAAGAAATCTTGCTTAGAACAAATGATGTGCGCGTTCTTATGGATAGATCTTCCATGTTAATTGATGAGGCATTTGCTTATTTCGTCGCTCGGAAGATCATAGACAATGATGATGTAGAACCTCGCTCTGTTGTGGATTTTCAACGTATAGCAGATTGGCCAAATTAGAAGGTAGAAATCCAGGCCGAACTAGACTCTCTGAATAAAAGGCAAGTTTTCGGTCCAGTAGGGCTATGCCCACCGAATGTTAAGCCGGTTAGACATAAATAGGTCTTTGTTCGGAAGTGTAATGAGAAGGATGAGGTCTTGCGTTATAAAGCTAGACTTATGGCATAGGGTTTCTCTTAACGCCCTAAAATTGATTATGACGAGACGTATCTCCTGTTATAGACATCATCACCTTCCGCTACCTGATAAGTTTGGTTGTGTCCGAAAAACTAAACATGCAGCTTATGGATGTGGTTACTTTATATCTCTATGGGGATCTTAATTCAGAGATATACATGAGAGTGCATGATGGCATTGCTATACCCAAATCAAGTAACTCTTAAGCATGGAGTGCTCATGTGATACAAAGTTGGGAAGGAATATAAGAATGATGACTTATGCCCTTGCGTGTTCATTAAAAGAACAAGTTCAGGATTTGCTATAGTAGTAGTCTATGTAGATGATATGATCATCATTGGGACTCTTAATAAAATCAATGAAATGGTTGGCTACTTGAAATCTGAATTTGAGATGAAAGACCTTAGTATGATTCAATTTTATCTCGGATTAGAGCTGGAACATCGAGTTGGTGGAATCCTTATACACCAGTTTACTCATGTCCAAAAG
This sequence comes from Geum urbanum, assembly GCA_946800695.1. Lineage (NCBI taxonomy): Eukaryota > Viridiplantae > Streptophyta > Magnoliopsida > Rosales > Rosaceae > Geum > Geum urbanum. The sequence continues at coordinate 1,967,254 of OX327013.1, read as the reverse complement.
ATGCCCATGCGATTTAATGTGGACAAAGCACACCTTGTTAGCACGCCAATAGTTGTTTGCAGTCTGGACTCCAAGAAGGATCCATTTCGTCCACTAAACGACAATGAGGAAATCTTGGGAGCTAAAATTCCATATCTTAGTGCTATTGGAGCTTTGTTGTATATAGCTCAGTGCACGCGTCCAAATATTTCTTTCTCAGTGAATTTGTTGGTTAGATTTAGCTATACGTATATGCAACGTCATTGGAATGGAGTAAAATAAATTTTCAAGTGATTGAAGGGTTCCATTTACTTGGGCTTATTCTTCCCTTACAAAGAGATGGTTGAAATTCCCAGAAAAGGGATGGTTGACTCGCAGCATGCAGGTTCTGGGCTCTTCGACTCGTCGAGTAGATCTCTTGACCCATTGAAGGTAATGAACTGTGATAATCTGAAGGTGTCTTTCGACCCATCAAAACCGGTACCCTGGATGGACCAGAAGCATTTATTCGACCCATCGAGCGAGGACTTCGACCTGTCGAATTCCTCTAGTGTTGCGAGCAGTTTTACTGCAGTCCCCTATCCTGAAACACTGGTTGATGTGTTGGTTGGATTTGCTGATGCTTGGTACCCCTATGACATACACAAATGTCGTTCACAGGCTGGTTATGTTTTCACCATGAGAAACACGGCAATTTCTTGGAGATTAACTAAGAAAATCATTATTGCTACTTCATCGAATCATTCAAAAATCATTGTTGTGCATGAAGCGGTTAGAGAATATGTCTGGCTTATGTTAGTCATTCATCACATTCAAGGGCCTAGTGGATTACCATCTACTACGACAGCTCCCACTCGCATCTTTTAGGATAATGCGGCATGCATTGAACAAATGAAGTTGGGTTACATTAAATATGACAATACAAAGCATATATCGCCAAAATTCTACTTTAATCAGGAATAACAACAGCTGTTGATTATCCATGTGAGTCAGGTTGGTTCGACGGATAATGTTGCGGAGTTGTTTACCAAGTCATTACTCAAATCTACATTTGTGAAACATGTAAGCGTATTGGTATGTGCATGTTATCTGAATTCCATGACTGAGTTTATAGTCATGAGGAGTTACATTTCTGTAAACATCAGAGGGATTCTACGTCGCATGTATTAACTTTTGTAGTTGATACATTGTACGAGTTTTTCCTTAGACCAAGTTTTTATTTTACCCATCAGGTTTTTGTTTGCTTGGCAAGGTCTTTAGTGAGGCAACAGGTCATGCATCATTCTTTAGACCATCAACACAAGGGGAAGTGTTTGAGGAGATTTATTATCTGTAACTTTCGGTGTGTGTCTTTTTCTAGTTAGATACGATTTAGTCTAGATAGAGATACAGAGAATCCATGTTTTATATAGAGACAGTTATTGTAACAGATTGTATCAACCTATATATGACATCTTATCAATGAAAAAGTTATAACTTTCGGTTCATCATATTTTTCTCTACAACATCAGTATCTTTTTACAGTTACTTGATAAAGATGAAGACAAGATGAGGGCGATAATTTAATGATAACTTAGTTTAGGTAACTAACATCTAGTTTATCAAAGAATAGAAAGACATGCATCGCAATTCGTTATTCGTAAGATAAATTGCTCTCAAATATGAATGTTCCGACTTTTGTGCTCCTAATATGTTAATTTGTCTACTACGAATTCCACTTTTTATACATGATAGAAGCTAATATTGTCAAAGTCTTTGGCAAGTTTCGTGATGTTTCGGATGATGGTCTTCAACCTCCGACTAGTAGCCTTTGATGCAGTTGATGACCACATCAATAATGAGTCTCCCTCTACTTCTATGTGCTTATAGTTTTTTTCTTTTAGCTTGAACAAGGTCATTTCTTAGAGTAATAGCTTATATATGTGATGAGAATAGTTGACTTTCTATTCTATCTTCAACAAGCTAAAAGAGCGGTACCGGTTCTAGTATTGCCCCTAATAACAAAGTCTAGCCTCCAACCTCTTGACCAGTTCAATTACTTTAAGGGGTCGTTTGTTTCACAAGAATAGCTAGTACTGTAATAGATAAGAGGTATAAGTGATTAGTATTGGGTTTTTTGTTCAAAGATACAAAATTTAACAACCCACGCCAGCACCTGCCTCATCCTTAGGAAATGTTATCTTGAGTACACTTTTTTGGTTACTCAGAATCACACCAAATTTCTTTGAAAAAGTGGAATAGTCCAAGTCCTAGAACTCTTGCGTCAAACATGGGACATGGCTAGTGCCAATCTGAATAACGCACGCAAAAGTAACACAATTAATAAGTGTAATCCTCTCCACACTAGCACAGTGAAACAAACAACTCTTAAACATATTCATCGAAGTTAAATTTTGACAAAAGAGCTATCAAGAGTGCACCATATGATCTTCGGATTCCTCAATTGAGAACGATTGTGGATTTATCATTAGAGAAAAATGTATTCATTATGGAGATCGACTAACTACCAAAATGCTACGAGCTGAGTCTACGACCATTCAATAACAAAAATAACACATATGTACTCTTCATTATCGATATTTTGAAAGTTTGAGACATTTTTTTGATTGAAAAGTTTGAGATATTAATGTTCTTTTTTACATAAAACTAAAAATAAAAATAAAATTGTGATTAAGTGACCTGGCCTTGCTTCTTCGCTAGCTTAGCCAAGTTTTGCCACCGTTACGTGTCTGTTAGCTAGGCCATTGTAGATGATTGGATGGACCAATCGATCATCGTCGAGTTGCCACTTTGAATATACAAAGTATTAATCAAGTGGGGATGCCAACTGCTTATTGTACCATGTTGGATAATTAGAAATTAAAGGAAGAGGCTAAAAGTGGTCATCAATCTCATCATACAGTGTTTGCATGCTCAACAGATCGAGCAGACTACCGAGTACCCGGTTAGAAGCCAACATTTATCATCTGTTTTTGTTTTGTCAAATAAACCTGAAAATTGGGTGTATGGAAAGCATGACAACTTACAATACTTGGTTATACGTACATAGCTTAGGTTATTCTGCTTCAGCTTACTTGGCTATCATTTAGTCAAAATTAAGAACAGCTCATTTCACTATTAAGATATTTTATGTTAATTATTATTCAATTAACTAGCCTACTTCTAATTTTCAAAATGCCAATGAGATATTCCCACATGATCCCCAATGTTCCTAACTGTCAAATCAATCATAAGATGTAGTTTACAAAGCTAACATCCAAACAAACAAGAAGAAGCAATCTAGATGGGTCGTATATGATAGTTTATATTGTCCGTCGGCATCGAATTATTCCCAATTCAGGGGCATTGGTTAGTAGCCAATTAGGTTTTTATACCGAAAAGTTCTATTGGCTGGATCCTAACTGAAGTATAATATTTGGTAATGGAAGACCCTTATCTTGTCCACAAGCTAAATAGCTAATGACGGTCATGAGAGCCACAAAGTCTCTGACTCGATCTGGTCTTGGGACTTTTAATTTTTGAAGAATTCTAGCTTGGACGGTTTCTTGTTTTGGGGGCTTTGAAATAAACGATTAATCCGTAGTTAATTAGTACGTACAAATGACAATGGACCTCAGAACATGCATGAACTCGAGAGACTACATACATTATCGTAGGCCTCATCAAGTCCCCCAAGTCTGGTCCAGTTTGACCCAAAAAAAGTCCCTCAAGTCTGGTCCAATTTGACCGAAAAATAGTCCGCAATAGATTTAGTTCGTCAGATTGTGGGTCGAATTTGAACTTAATGTCTCAAGCCCAGTCCAATTTATAAGAAGCCTGTCCAATCCGGCCCGACCCAAAAATGTTCGGCCTGAAAATTCATTTTGTATTTTAATTTCTTAAATTTAATATATGAATTATTATTTATATTTTATAAAAAAAATTATAATAAGATAAGGACACGAGTTACGACCTTAATAAATAAATTCTTAGTTTGATTGTTGGATTTGCTTTTACATTTTTATTTTGTTACTTGGCCTTAATAAATAAATTTAGTTTTATATAAATAAAATCTTTATTCATTGTTTTGAAAATGTTATATGGTTTTTTAGTTAATGTTTGAGTATTGATTTAAGAGCATCCACAATAGTAATCTTAAGTTCTAGTCAAATTTATCACAAACCTAAATATAACCACCATATTTAGCTCCAATAGTTCTAGATATTTCTAAGTCATACCATATTAAAATAAAGCACTACGAAGAAATAAAAATATTGGAGAGAAAAATTTAACTATTAGTTATTTTTTCTATCCATTCTTACTAATTTTGACAAAAAATTTAACCAAAAATTATATTTGACTTTAGTATATGGTACCTATTAAAGTGAGAAAACGTTAAAAATTAGTTAAATTTTTAACTTTTTAACTTTTTTTTTTGGAAGAAGAAAAATTATAAAAATATCGGACTCGATCCACAAAATCTGGTTCTATAACTGAACTTAGGCTTTACATTTGTGCTTAAAATTCAACCTAATCTAATCCATAATTATTTAATTTTCTCAAAAATCTATCCAAACTTACCCGGTCGTTCACGCCCTACATTATCGATGTGTTAATTTTAGGCTCTGTGCTGTGAAGTAGATATTATCTTATTATCTTATCATGATTAGCATAATGTCTGTTCTGATGTGACTTATGTGAGGTTTAAACTAGGATGCATGCTCGCTTCAAATGAGGTAGGCTTGACTGCAAATTCATGAGCTTTGCGCTATAAATACATATTTATAGGAATGGCGGGCCAGAGAGAGGGAGAGACCACCGCACGCACGCACGCACAATGATCAAGCCAGAGAAGAAGAAGCAGAAGAGAAGACGGCTACATGCACACAAACTGATATAACGCCATGAACTGGCACTCCCAATCATCTCCACGTGGGGTATACGTCTACTATCACTCTTTCAAAACCATGAGCTGGATTTCCATCTCTCTCGTGATCTTTTTTTCTCTGGATCGTTAGAGTACCCATATCCAAGGGATGTAAAATCGAAATTATCGGTGATATTTCGCCGATATTTCGGTTTTTTGAACTTACCTGAAAAATCCGTGAATATATCTCTAAACTTTCCGAAATTTTTCGAAACTTTCCGATATTTCCGATATATCCCTGATATTTTCGATATTTTCCGATATTTAACGAAATTTTTGAAATTTTCAGTAACTTTTTTAATTTAACAAAATTAAAAGCTTGTCAGTCATTTGTCAATCAATACATCATTCCATCATTGCGTCAGACTTCCCACGTTGCCATGTTTACTTGCTTCCCAAATAGAAAAGCCTTTATACTTTATAGTTTATACTAAAGAACAAAACGTGGTAGCCGTCCTTGACAAAACCAAAAGCATAATTATGTATATATAAATCATATAATATTTATAAGTTATATCTATGCGTCTATGTCAGCTTTTATAACCACATTGGTAGCCGATGCTTTATGGCGCATAATCTATGTGACCATGTGTCCATGTCAGATTTTATAATAGGTTAAAAACTTTTACATTGTAAAGTAGATATCTACGGAGTAGCTATGATAAAGTGTTTATAGACTTTTGTAAAATATAAAAAATCAATTGAAGCTATCGAATTTATCGCACCATTACTACTTCTCTCTCTCTCTCTCTCTCTCTCTCTCTCTCTCTCTCTCTCTCTCTCTCTCTCTCTCTCTCTCTCTCTCTCTCTCTCTCTCTCTCTCTCTCTCTCTCTCTCTCTCTCTCTCTCTCTCATACATATATACATATTTGCATTCTGAGTTTCTGGTTGAATTCATCACACCGATCACTTCTCTCACTCTCTCAACAAAACCTTCTTTCTCACAACTTCTCTCTCACTCTCTTAACAAATCTCTCTATTACTCTTTCAACAATTTATAGTAGATTACCCAATCAGGTATGTTATTACTTAGTCGGTTAGTCTTTTCTATGTTGATAAATATATTATTATTGTTCTAATATTTCTTGTTAAATGTATTTATGTTAAAGGCTTAAAGCACTTAATTATACTTTTTATGTTGATAAATTATTATTATTGTTCTAATATTTCTTATTTCTTGTTAAATGTATTTATGTTAAAGGCTTAAAGCGCGCACTTAATTATACTTTTTATGTTAATAAATTTATTATTATTGTTCTAATATTTCTTATTTCTTGTTAAATGTATTTATGTTAAAGTACTTAATTATATGCATGTTACGTTAATAATGTGATATTGATGCCATATTGATTAAGATTTGATCATGTTAAAAAAAATTATATGTAGGAGTTCATTAAATTATTGCAATGGATAGTGGGTCAAGTAGACGTGATCCAGCATGGGAGCACGGTGATTCAATTCCCGGAAACAAGAATGGCTCTATATGCAAATATTGTGGGTTTGTGATGAAGAGCGGAGGTGTCACACGTTTAAAGTATCATCTCAGTGGACTTGATCCCGATTCAAACGTGAAAAGATGTGAATCAGTTCCGGATGCAGTCAAGCAATTTATCACTTCAATAATGAAGAGTAAACAGAAAGAAAAGGCCAAAAAATCTCATATGATCGACGACATCCAAGCTGAACTACGTGGAGATCCGATCGTGCAACTCGAAGATACAAGTGAGGAGGAAGACTATGACGGTGATGACATGGGGCATGAGGAAAGGGCACAATTTCGACAAGCAATACGAGAGTCTAAGGAAGCCCAATGGCAAAGAGAGCATCTCCACAAACTCCCTAACAGAGGACAAAGTAGTGGTTGTAATGTGCAACGAGCCCAGAGCTTTAAAGAATCACAACCAACGGCACCATTGGCGCCAAACCTCAACAAATCAACTCGAGGATGGAAAAAGAGTCTCAAGAATATGTTCTCAGGCGGTTCAGTGAAAGAGGCAATGGGCCGTTTAATAAGCAAATTTTTCATATATGAAAATGTCCCTCCATCAAAAGCCGCATCTCCTCACTTCCACAACATGGTAGTTGGATGCCAACGAGCCGGAGAGGGAGTAAAACCCCCCACACCTTATGAGATCAGGCACAAGTACTTGGATATAGAGTTCAAAGAGATTACTTTACATGTTGCCACATTGAAAAGTCAATGGGAGACGCATGGGTGCACGATCATGTGTGACGGATGGACTGGTCCAACAAGATTGTCTATCATTAATTTCATGGTCTACTGCAAAGGTACCACTGTATTCATGAAGTTTGTTGATTCTTCTAAGCATAAAAAGGATCATGAATATATATATGTATTATTGAAGAACATTATTAGGGAGGTTAGGGAGCATAATGTTGTTCAGGTGGTGACAGACAATGCAGCCAATTATGTTAAAGCTGGAAAGAAGTTGATGAAGCACCATAATGTTTACTGGACTTTTTGTGCAGCTCATTGTATTGATCTCATGTTTGAAGAGATGGGGAAAAGAGAGAGTGCCAAGGATGTGATTGATAAGGGTAAAGTTATTTCAAATTACCTTTATAATCATAATACATTGTTGGCAAAGATGCGTGAATTTTGCAAGGGGGAGATTGTTCGTGCCGCACCTACTCGATTTGTCACTAACTTCATTTCATTAGAGAGCGTACTCAAGAGGAAGTCTGGGTTGAAACAATTGTTCACAAGTGATTGGTGGAGCACTAGCAACTTTTGTCGTACCAAACACGGTCGTACTGTTGAAAGTTTAGTATTTGATCAACTATTTTGGAGTCAAGCACAACATGTGTGTGAACTATCTGAGCCTCTTTACAAAGTATTACGTGTCGTGGATACAGAAGTTTATCCGACTATGGGTGCAGTTTATGAGTTGATGCGTATAATGAAAGAGCAGCTGGAAAAAAAGCCAAATGCAAAATGGGTTGTCAAAATTATTAATGACAGATGGTTTAAAACTTTAAGACACGATTTGCATGCTACAGGTAATAATAATCTTAATTTTTCATTCTTAGTTTTACTTAACCATAAGGTATTAACATTATAATGTATAATAAATTTTTGTATTTGTATTTTTTTTGTAGGTTATTATTTGAATCCTCGTTATAATTATAAACAAGGCGTTGGAGATGACCCCATGCTTATTCAAGTTGTGCATAATGTATTCTCTAAGTTGGACCCTGATTGTCCGACACTAGGCGATTTTGGAAGAGAGGTTTGGCTTATAACGAATTATTTTTAAAAATTATCATTTAAAATTGTGACAATGAAAGAATTCATCTTTTACATTCAGCTCACATATTTCAAAGATTCAAAGCTTAATTTTGCCATGCCAGCGGCAGTTGCTTCTAGAGAAAAGATGGCTCCTGGTATGTATACATAATATATACTTATAATTTATGTAATCTTTCATTAATCACAAATTGAACTTGATTAGGAAAATTAATAATTTTTTTCTTATATGATAGCTGATTGGTGGATGATGTATGGGACAAGTGCACCTACCGTAAAAAGATTGGCCATTAGAGTATTATCGCAAACTGCTTCAGCTTCAGCTTGTGAAAGAAATTGGAGCACATTTGCTCTAATTCATACAAAACAAAGAAACAGGTTGGGATATACTAGGCTGGAGAAATTGGTCTATTGCTATTATAACATGAAGCTTATGCTCCGAGATAAAGAAGCTGAGCAAGCAAATGTTGAGGCCAGAGATCCATTTGATGTGTTTGAAATTGGTACTGAATTTGATGATGAAGAGAGAGATCAACTTTATCAATGGATTAGACCACTACACTTGGATGACGAGGAACAAAATCCAGCTGAGAAAATTGCTGCTGCTGCCCGTGCTGAAGGAATAAATGTCGAGCAGGTACTTCGTGAAGAGGTTATAGGACATGTTGATGAGCATGACTCATTTGAATCTCTCATGAGTCAAGACAATATTCAACCTAATTCAAAGCCTAGAAGTTCACATGCTTCCCAACCTCCACGGTTGAGGAGGGATACCTCAGGTACGAGATCTAGAAGCTTATCAAGCACTGGAGAAGGAGACAGCGGAATGCAGAGTGTTGGAGCCGGTGGTTGTGGCAGCGGATATGGTGGTTACAGTGAAGATGAACCATTTTACTTGACAGATGAACAAAATTTCACACATGCAACCCAAGATGAAGACCATGGAGACAGAAGAGCAGGTTATGGATACAGTGGAGGAGGCAGAAGAAGTGAATATAATCCAAGAGAAAGGGGTCAATGGAGTTTATCAAGGAATTTTGAAGATGTGTTATCCACCACTTTTGGCTCAATAGGTGTTGGAGATGGTAATTACCAACCCTATTATTATGGTCAAAATTTTGCAATGCCTTATCCTTCATATATCATGCCTTATGGTCTTCCAACAAGTGATAACTCATCGTTACAATCACAAACAAATGCCTCAAATGATGATAGCAATGAAGAAAGTCGAGCAATGCCTGGTTCATACTACGAGCTCCAAAATCTTCAAAGACCGCCCCCTGACCCATATGGTTGGCATGTAAGTCAATACATGCAGAATTACATGGGAGAGCAATCATTTAATGAGTACTCTTCACAATACACACTTGATTCTGCACAGAGAGATGGGGAAAATAGTGTGAATTTCGAACCTCATAGGTCCTTTATGTGGTTTTGAAGTATTTATATATTTGATTTTGTAATGTGTGATGTGTAACATATTGTACAAAAATGTGATGGTCTAGCCTCCCATTAAAGTTTAGCCATCAAAAAAATAAAAATAGAACTATTAAATTATATTTTAATAGTTATCAGCACTTAACACGTACTAATTCATATAGTAATATAGCAAATTCATATGTTTTGATGTTTGATCAATATTTTCTTTTCACATAAGGTATGTAATTGATTATATAACAACCTCCAAAAGTTTCATTACAAATTTCCATATATTTTTATTAGTTTACGTCATTTCCGTCAGAATTTTTCTGTGGATCGATATTTCGTCGATATTTCCGTCGATATATCCAAATTTTGGACTGTCGATATATCCTCGATACCCGATATTTTACTCTTTACCCATACTGGTATTTTACGATTGTTTATTGTTTGTGTTATTTGAGGAAGATTGAATACTGTTTGTGATGGAGTAGTCATTATTTATCAAATAAGTGGTGCAGTTTTTATTTTTTGTGTAGCGGTGTCAAAAAATAACACCTCTTATTACTGTTCATAAATTAATTTTTGATGTAATTTTTTTTTTCATTTTCAACCAATTCATAAACGACACGTGTCGTTGTCGTATAAATAATTAAATAAGATTTCGGGTAAAATTTTTGACAAATGGTGAGTTGACACGTGTCACACCGACAGAACGTTATCGGGTAAATAATTGTATAAAATTTTCAACCAATCACGAGCCAACACGTGTCATGTCCACGTATCATTATCATCCAAATAATTGGTGTAAGATTCCCAAAGAGATTTCTGACCAATTGAAAGATGACACGTGTCATCATCTTATCTAATCAGAATATCTAGACTTGGCTATAAATTTATAGATCGGTGCTCCTTGTTCACTCACACTGTTTTCAACCATATATTCTAGATTCCGATAAGATGAATTCTTTTAGTTTTGACAATTTTTTTCCGGAGGAAGCAACGGCAACGTCGGCGAAATGCCGAAATTGCTAATGCTTTCATCACTAAAGCGGTCACGGTCGATGCAATGTTTGATGATGAATCACCTCGCCGCCGACCAAATAAAGAAAGAATGAGAGAGTCAAGGGGACATAATCTTATGGAAGATTACTTCATCGAACGCCTCGTCTTCAACGAACAAGCTTTTCGTCGAAGGTACCGAATGAGTACAAATTTATTTAACTGTATAATGACAGATCTCTGCAACCACGACCAATTTGGCACCAAAGAGCTGATGCCACATGATTGGTTGGATTTCTTCCACAACAAAAGATGACTGGCGCTCTTTGTATGTTGGCGTACGACGCAGTCGCAGATCAGTGTGCTGAAATAACAAGGATATGTGAATTCACAACACTACAATGCATGAAGAAGTGGTGTATGCATATATTCGAGCTTTACAGTAACCTTTATCTCCGCGCTCTAAATGCCACAGACATAACCTGACTTCTAAAGAGAGCAAGGCATCGCAGATTTCCTGGTATGATCGGAAGCATTGACTGCATGCACTGAGAATGGAAGAACTTCCCCACAGCTTGGCAATGGGCATTCTTGGGACAGAAGAAGCGCATAACTATTATTTTAGAGGCGGTGGCCTCATATGACACGTGGATATGACACAGCTTCTTTGGGGTACCCGGATCACAAAATGATATTAACGTGCTCCACCAATCGGACATATTCGATTCGCTCCTTGCCGGAAACTGTCCGAGTGCAACTTATAAAGTCAACGATATGGCTTACCACAATACTTACTATCTAGTTGACGGTATATATCCCAGGTACTCCTTGTTTGTGAAAACAATCTCCAATCCCTACGAGCTACCACATAAATGGTTCGCAAAGAAACAAGAGGCATACCGCAAAGATGTAGAAAAATGCTTTAGGATTTTGCAATCTTGTTGGGGAATTATTCGGCATGCAGCTAGGTGTCATCACCAATCGACATTGAAGAGCATCATGTTGGCTTGCATTATAATGCATAACATGATTGTCGAAGAAGAATTTGTGGAGGAGGAGTTCGAGGAGAACGAAGAAGAAGATCTACAAAACTCATCAACTGCTTTCACAGTTTATGATGCACCAGTGGATGAACAAGGTAATCGCATTCATTTTGAGCCAATTCGAAGGGATGGACAAAATGAACAACGATTTTCCGACCGTGTTATAGATCTCCAATCTTCGTACATCCATGGAGAGTTGCAGAAGGACTTAGTTAAGCACAACTAATATCTAGAGACCGGCGAACGACTTTAAATGATGTGTGTGTGTAATTTTAATTAACCTAGTTTGCAACATGTTTTCTTTATTTGTTTTTCTTTTTGGTTGTTTGAGTGATGTGCGTTTGATTTTAAGTCACTATGTTTTATTGTAATGTGCATGAGCTTTGATGGAATAAAAAAAGTGCGTTTTTATTACTTGAAAATTTATAGTACATAATTTCAATCAAAGCCTAGAATTATTAAAAATTTAAAGTACATAATTTCATAATGGCAAACAGGTACCAAATTATTGAAATAGTAGGCGATAACAATTTGAAAATGCTTCATCTCTACCATCTTCTTCCTCTTCCTCCATTTTCTTAAGGATATTCTCTTTTTTCTTCGAAAAATACCTCTTCGATTTTGGGGCATCCGTATCCATTGCCATAATCCTAGAATCTTCCGCTTGAGCCTTTAATTTGTAGTCCTTCTCCTTAAGGGTGAGTTGTTTTTGGTATGAAGCTAGCTCGGTGGCATCACTTTCTTTTTACCCGGCAAGATGCATTCTTTGATTTTCCATCATGGTTTTCAAAACCTCGTCTCTTACCTCATTTGAAGATGTCATGGCCCTTTTACCATTTCTTTTAGCTTCCTTGGCCGCCTTCATCCGAATGGACTAACTGGACTAGAGTACACTTCTTCTTCGCGGCTTTGTGGTGTTCAATGACTTCATCATCCTCCACTTCGACGGAGGGTGGCATTGAGGTAAAGAGAGGAGTAGTTGCGGAGTTGGAATATGAAGGAGGTGATATACTATGTTCGACGGGCCGAAAATTTGGATGGTTCTTCATCACTTCCCAACATTCAAACTTTGTAAACTCTTTCTTCTTGTGTGCCATGTACCATGATTGAGCTTTTCTTATTTAGGGGGAAAAATTATATGTCAAAATAATATCTAGTAAATGAAGATGTCAACATTGATTAAAATAAATGTAATAAATAATTTATGATAAAATTATTAACACTTACCTCATCTTGCAAATTTGAGCCGGATTGTGCTTTTCTTCGTGCATATGCAAGAGCGGCACCCCAAGTTCTAAAACTCGGCTTCAACTTTGTAAAACGAGAAGAAACCGCTGTTTGAGTCCTAGGCTTCGGCCTTGATTCACCATGCGCAATCTCCCAATTTTCTTTATAATCGGCACAGACTTTTTCCCATAATTTTTCAGATTTTTGCATGTTGTCGGTAATAGGACAAACGCTAATACGACAATAAGAAATACAAAGTTGTAAAATCTTCGGAATCAAGCCAATTGGACATTTTTTGGAAACTAAAATACAAAGGGATGAAAGAGGAGGATGAAGGAAAAGAGGAAGGAGAGGATAAAGTTGTTGTGCACAAATTTGTGTGAGATGTGAATGAAATTGATGTAGTATTTATAGAAAAATTATATGGTGTTATTTGCAATTTTTTTTTGAAATTTTTGGGATTTTTTTACAATTTTTTAGGATTTATTTTATAAAATTGCAGAAATTTCTGAAGTAGCCGTTTCGGTTGAATCTTAGTCATCTAATCAGATTTTGGATTTGAAATGGACAGTCCACATCCATCTGACTGTTATGAATTTTTTTTTCCATCTGGATCGTCACGTGGTGCCTCCTCACACTACAACATTTTTGCCCATTACCGGCGAGATCACCGGAGACAAGGCCGGCGACCGGAAAAGTCGCCGGTAATGTTCAACATTACCGGCGACTTAGCCCGTCGCCGGTAATGTCGCCGGAATCTCGCCGGTAATGTTGCAAAACATTACCGGCGACTCCAACCGTCGCCGGCAATGTCTAGGGAGACATTTCCGGCGATTTTCCGGCGGGAATTTCGCCGGAAATGTCTCCCTAGACATTGCCGGCGACGGTTGGAGTCACCGGTAATGTTTTGCAACATTACCGGCGAGATTCCGGCGTAAAGTCGCCGGTAATGTCTTCATTTCCGGCGACTTACTCCGTCGCCGGCAATGTGTCTTATATTAGATGCCGGATCGGGCAGCTCGATCATTCAATCATTTTGAACGAAAAAAATCCAGAGAAATCGAAAGAAGGAAAACGTACGCTCTGAAATCGATCATTCGGTATATTGTCAAAATTAAGGCGGGCGTCGAAAACTCGATCACTCGGGAAGCTATATATATAGGTACGTAGGTGTATATATACGTATATGTGGTATATATATGTGTGTGTGTGTGTTGATCAAATCCAATTCGTGAGATATATATATATATATATATATATATATATATGAAATGTTGTTGATGTACGGTCACCGAAACGAGAAAACAGCTTGTAGTTAATCTTGTGTCTGAATCAATGACTGGTATTATCGTATTGTTATCGGAGCCAGGCTTAACAGAGCCTCCTCCTATATACCCAGTCAAATACGTTTTGAATTGAAAAAAGGAGAATACTATCATCGAGTACTGAATCGAATTCAGAGATTAGATCGATATATATACATATGCATGCATGTGTTGATTTAATTAGAGTTGAATTGAGAGATCACGTCGATTATTAGTAGTGAATGTGTGTATATATATATAATTAATACGTAAAATTGTTAGAATTTTCAGGATGGACAAGAGTTGGATGAGCCTCGAAAGATGGGATGTCAGATATCACGAGGGAATTAGGAGTTTTGTGGATTTTGTGAAGGCTAATTGTGGAGACACTACACTTCATTATTGCCCGTGTAAAGAATGTAAGTGTTTCAGCGATCGATTTCGATTTCCCATTGATAAAGTCCAGAGGCACCTGAGTAAATACGGGTTTTGGGATAAGTACACTTGTTGGATTTATCACGGTGAAACATCGGTAGCGGGTCCGCATGATCATGGACAATTTGGTGAGAGGGCCAGTCCACGCTATGAATATGGAGATTTTGCTGAGAGGGGCAGTTCATCCTATGATCCAACATCGATGTTAATCAATGATATGTTTCCTCATGAGAGCGGTGTATTTGCTGATGAAGCACCAAATGTCCCTCCCGTCGTTGAGGGTTTCCCCCATATCGAGCCAGTCGAACCATTACCTGGAGGTCATGCCAACACAAGCGGTATGGACAAGTACAACAACCTGATTGCATTGCAACAGACTCCGTTGTACGACGGTTGTAGTAAGACTGTTCTTGAAAGTCTGATGGGAGTGATGCAGCTAAAAATGGAGAACAAAATGTCTGTCAAAGCTGTTGATTCTTGGTTGAAGTGGACTGCTTCGCTACTGCCACCCGGTCATCGTCTTCCTACCACTCATCATAAGGTGCGACATATCCTGAAAGATCTTGGGCTTTCCTACATCAAAATCCATGCATGCAGATATGATTGTATTCTCTTATGGGGAAAAGATCTCGAAGACCTTGAAGCCTGCCCGGTATGTTTTACAGAAAGGTATAAGTTGACTCCTGCAGGCAACAAGAAAGCTGTGAAGATACTTCGATATTTCCCGCTTATTGATAGGCTGGAGCGGTTGTTCATGTGTGCTTTCACGGTCGAGGCAATGAGATGGTGGGCTGAGAGGAACTTGCCTGACGATGACACCCTTATACACCCTTCCGACGGAGAGGCTTGGAAGCACATGGTCAGGGAGTTTGATCATTTTGCAGCAGAGGTCCGAAATGTTTGGCTAGGGCTCTCATCTGACGGATTCAACCCTTTTGGCAACATGAGTCTTCAATACAGTATATGGCCAGTTATTTTGGTACCGTACAACCTTCCACCATGGATGTGCATGAAGAAGGAATACAATATGCTCACTCTGTTAATTCCGGGCCCGGGTTATCCAGGAAAGTGTCTCGATGTGTATTTGAGGCCTTTGATTGAGGAGCTTAAGTACCTGAGTGAGGGTGGCCACCCCACTTACGATAGGTTCAAAAAGGAGATGTTCCAGATGCATGCCATGCTTGTTGGCACCATCAGTGATTTTCCTGCCCGCGGTATGTTGTCGGGCAACGTTACCAGGGGTTACAGGGCTTGTTCAGAGTGCATGACGGTTGATTGTTGCAGTCCTCATTGCAGTAAAATTGTCTCGATGCGTCACCGTTGTTGGCTTCCATATGATCACCCATTTAGGCAGGATCCAGACGCGTTTGATGGGACTGTTGAAACTGGTGTGGCACCCAGGCGATGGACAGGGGACGAAATTTTGGAAGTGTTGAATGAATACGATTTTGGCCAGCTGAGCAATCATCCTGACATAGTGGCGTCAATTCCAGACAAGCCCGAAAGGTATAAGTTTTGGACACAAAAGAGCATATTCTGGGAACTCTCCTACTGGCCCAGGTTGCTTATCAGACATTACCTAGATGTCATGCACATAGAGAAGAATGTGTGTGAAAGTGTGGTGGGCACAGTTCTTAACTTGGAGGGGAAAACAAAAGACATCCCTAAGGCACGCATTGATCTTAAAGCAATGGGTGTGCGGAAACATTTGTGGTTAAGAGATGGTAAGAGAAAAATGCCGCAAGCTCCGTACACCGTAAAGCCGAAGCATAAGCATGAAATTTTTCGGTGGCTGAGTAATGTCAGGTATATATTCTTATGGCTATGTATGAATTTGTCCTTAAATTTTTAGCGGAGTATATATGGTTATATGCGAGAAATATAATTGGTCCATATATATGGCTTCATCTATATATATATGCAGGTATCCTTATGGCTATGCAGGAAATATAAGCAGGTGTGTTAACTTCCGGGACAATAAGATGTACGGATTAAAGAGTCATGACTGCCATGTACTGCTTCAACGCCTTTTCCCTATTTTCATTCGAGGGTACATGCCCAAAGAGGTGGTGGAGCCGTTGGTGGCCTTGTCAAGATTCTTTCAGAAGTTATGCACCAGGGAAGTTAAAAAAGCAGACCTGAGGGAGATGCAAGATGACATCATTTTTATCATGTGCAAGCTTGAGAGGATATTTCCCCCAAATTTTTTCGACATAATGCCACACCTGATGATCCATCTTCCCGAACAATTGTTGCTTACCGGTCCCGTACACTACACTTGGATGTATCCCATGGAAAGGTACAAATGATTCATAAATTTGGTTTGCCTATGGTTTTTATATGTAATGACTTCTGGTTAAGTAAGTTAACATGCACTTGTTAACTTGTAGACAATTGGGAGCCTACAAGGACTATGTGAAGAATAAATACCGCAGATGATGAGGAAGTTACTGCATACCAAGAGCCGAACGCTTTTGACATTCCGGAATCATCTACGATTTGCCTTAATAATGTGAGATCTGGGAGTGTGGTTCGAATTAATGGAGCAGAACTTCTCGATGTTAATCCATATGAAGTTGACGCTGATTCAGATGACGAGGAGCGGCACATATTGCCAGAGGTTACCTATGAAACCGAGTCAAACTCAAGTGATGAAGATGATTACGATTATCATCCTTAGTACGTTGGAAATTGTAGTCGGAAATTGTTGTCGAAAATATGATGTAGTCGGAAAATGTAGTCGAAATTGTAGACGGAAATTGTAGTCGTTAATCGTACGTAGACGGAAATTGATAATCGAAATTGTAGTCGGAAAATGTAGCCGGAAATCGTAGACGGAAATTGTAGTCGTTAATCGTAGACGGAAATTGATAATGGAAATTGTAGTCGGAAAATGTACATAGCTGGAAATGGTACGTATACGGAAAATGTAGTCGTTAATCGTACGTATACGGAAATTGATAATCGAAAATGTTGTCGGAAAATGTAGTCGTTAATCGTACGTATACGGAAATTGATAATCGAAAATGTAGTCGGAAAATGTAGTCGTTAATCGTACGTATACGGAAATTGATAACCAATGTGAACCAATGCATCTGTGTTCAGAAACTGATCTGAACAATGTGAACCAATGCATCAGTTCAGGGACTGAATCAATGTGAACCAATGTGAACCAATGTGAACCAATGTGAACCAATGCATCAGTTCTGTTGAAGTTACTTCCAGTATTTTGGCTACTGGTTTGTATTAAGTTTGGCTACTGGTTTTGTATTAGTTTGCTATATGAGTATGAACTTGTTATTGTGCTAGTTTCTTGATTGCAAGCAGTAATTAATGTGCAGGTTTTCAAAAAAAAAAGTAATATGCAGAATGGTCCCGATTGGTCCCGATTGGTCCCGAACCCGTCCCGAACCGATCGGGATCGGGATAATTCGGTATTAGGTCGAATCCCGACCCGTCCCGATCCCGATTTTACTTTCGGGATCGGGATCGGGATCGGGATAGGTCGAATCCCGACCCGTCCCGTACCGATCCCAGCCCTAGAAATTGATAATCGAAATTTTAGTCGGAAAATGTAGCCAGAAATCGTAGACGGAAAATGTTGTCGGATATTCTTCGGGAAATAATGACATTACCAACGAGTTATAAGCAACTCGTTGGTAATGACATTACCCACGAGTTAACTCGTCGTTGGTAATGTCATTACCAACGAGTTGCTTATAACTCGTTGGTAATGACATTACCAACGAGTTATAAGCAACTCGCCGGCAATGTTGTCTGGATAGAAACTGGGTGGTCGAGCCCGAGCTTCATTTCTCCTCCTCCTCCTCTCCCTCTCCTCCTCCTTCGGCGAAAACTAGTTCACCTCATCCTCCTCTCCATCTCCTCCGATCCTCTCCCTCACCTCTTCCTCCTCTCCCTCACCTCCTCCTATTTCTCCTCCTCCTCCTCTCCACCGAGTCATCTCCTCTCCTCCTCCGATCCTCTCCTCCTCTCCTCCTCCCCTCCTCCCCTCCTCTCCTCCCCTCACCTCCGTCGCCGGCAAAGCATATCGGACTCCACCATGGCAGGTCCGATCCTCTCTCTCTCCCTCTCTCTCTCTCTCAATTTTTAATTATTTTTTTGCATGTGCATGTGTATGTGTATGTGTATGTGTATGTGTATGTGTATGTGTATGTGTATGTGTATGTGTATGTGTATGTGTATGTGTATGTGTATGTGTATGTGTATGTGTAAATTAATTAGGGTGCTAAGTTGGAAATTAGGGTGATAAGTTATAAATTAGCATGTATGTATATATGTGATGTATATATATATTTAGGTATGTGAAAATGAAGTGATGTATATATATATGTGAAAATTATGTATAAATGTGGTTTGGATGAATATGTGATGTATATATATGTGGAAATTAAACCTAATTAAGATGCATGATATATATATGTGTGAAAAATGTGGAAAATTAATTAGGGTTTGTGATTTGGATGAATATGTGATGGATAAATTTAATTAAGATGCATGATGTATATATATATATACACATCGAATATGTATAGTCGTTAATTTAGGTGATATAGTTGTTAATTAATCGTATAAATGAAGGTGGAAATCGGGATCGGGACGGTTTAGAACCAGAATGGTTTTAAACCGGAACGGTTTGAAACCGGAACTGTTTGTAACCGGAACCGTTATGTTACAAATGTTTCCGGTTATAAAAGGTTCCGGTTTCTAACGGTTCCGGTTCCAAACTGTTCCGGTTCCGATTTGGTATAGAACCGAAACGGTTTGGAACCGGAACTGTTTGTAACCAGAACCTTTATGTTACAAACGTTTCCGGTTACAAACAGTTCCGGTTTCAAACGGTTCCGGTTCCAAACCGTTCCGGTTCCGATTTGTTATAGAACCGAAACGGTTTGGAACCGGAACGGTTTGAAACCGAAACTGTTTGTAACCGGAACCGTTTGTAACATAACGGTTCCGGTTACAAACAGTTCCGGTTTCAAACGGTTCCGGTTCCACACCGTTCCGGTTCCGATTTGTAATTGAACCGAAACGGTTTGGAACCGGAACTTATTGTAACTGGAACCGTTATGTTACAAACGGTTCCGGTTCCAAACAGTTCTGGTTTCAAACGGTTCCGGTTCCAAACCGTTCCGGTTCCGATTTGTTATAGAACCGAAACGGTTTGGAACCGGAACGGTTCCAAAACCGGAACTGTTTGTAACTGGAACCGTTATGTTACAAACGGTTCCGGTTACAAACAGTTCCGGTTTCAAACGGTTCCGGTTCCACACCGTTCCGGTTCCGATTTGTTATTGAACCGAATCCATGACTATTACGATGTCCAGGAGGTTTTGCGGCTAATTGGCTTCGGAGAGGTTCCCAAAATAGTGGAGGGAACAGTAGTCAAGCTTCCTCCTCGCCCGCAGTTAGCAACACGCCCAGTGGGCCAATGATGACTGCTCGCACGAGAGCCTTGCTAGAGGCGCGAGCTGAGGAGTAAGCTGCACGATCAAGAGCCGTGGAACCGGAATTCGAGGCTCGAGCCTCAGTCTCTAGACGCTCAATCAGCAGACGTCCCTCCGGTGGCAGAGCGTCAGACGAGCGACAGTCAACGGGGGCATCAGAAACTCCCTCAATCTGAATGCCCCATATTCGGATGGTGCCTACTCCCGTTTCACGGGAATCATCTGAGGCACATGGTGGTGCTGGCGCCTCATCGTCCAGGCCTCGTCTATCTCCGCCGTCCGGTCTCTTCCTACCCGACAAGATTCCTGTCATCCCTGAATTCGATGATAGGGGGATGCCTGTTTATATTGAAGGACGGCCGGATTTCCTGACCGTGGAGGAAGCGTATAACTTCCTCCCGTTCGACCCCGTGTATCTTTGGAGTGTGAGGTGCACCAACCAACAAACGGACGATGCAGGTAAATTTTATTTAACATCAGATTGATTAATTAATTATTACTTAAGACTTGCGATTGGTTCAATTAATGATATCAATTTGTTGACATTGTTTTATTAGGCAATTTCGTTAATGGGACTGGAAAACGGAAAGGGGCTAGAGGCACCTGCACCGGGAAGAGACTTGAGCAGGCCACCGGCGGAAGGAAAACGCCCATAAGGGCCAATGAGGATGGCGAGGTGATCGAGGCATTCGACACCACGCGCAAATATGTCAGCATGGCCGGTGTGATCGTGCGGGACAAGGTCCCAATGCTTTGGCCAGATTGGGAATCTGTGCCTATCTACGTGAAGATGCAAGTGCATAATGCACTCAGTGTGAGTAAAATCGTATTTTCATTACGTAAATTTTACATTTATTAATTAAGTCCACTTAAATATATAATTTTACCTTTTATATATTCATATTGCAGGTGTGGTTTGACGTGGATGAAGTTCTTATTCACACGTGGGTAGAGCGTCAACTACATAATCGGTGATGTGCTTCGACTTATTTGAATATATATCGAGTTAGATTTTTGTTTATCAACTGTTTTAATATCTCTAACTTTTTTTCCTTGTTTTAATATAGGTATAAAGAGTGGAAGAACGAGCTTTCTTCCCATTACACTGTATACAAGGAGCTAGGCCGAGGTTCTACCCCTAGCGAATTCCGGTTTAGGGAGTACGAGTGGCTGTGGCTGATAGCCCACTTCGAGCACCCCAAAGCTCAGGTATGCATCCTTAATATATCTTACAAGCCTAATGTATCGTATCAGATTGAAATAGTGTGAGATCTAATTTTTTTCCATATGTTTATCAAACAATGCGATTTCGAAGACGAACCGGGCGAATAGATTGAAAAACACCAGGGCCCATCATGCAGGTTCACTCAACTACATGGGTTGGTCGACTAAGGCGCAGCAACAACAAGAAGTGAACCCCTTGGTGTATATTCATCAGAAGTTCTATCCGCAGTGGCCTGACGAAGCGGTAAGTCTTTCGCCTCTCCATGTGTTAATAAAACTATTGTCTCGATATTAATAGATGTTGTTAGTTAATACGTTGTTCATTTTCGCTTTTCAATTAGGCGAGAGTGGAGGAGGTGACCGCAGAAGTGACCATGAGTATAGCTCGGACTAACCATCCTGACTGCTCCGAGGAAGAAGTCACCCAGTATGCCTCTCAGATCGATCCGCTTAATCCCCCGATAGCGGCTCAGATCATGGCAAAAGCGTGCGGGACTGGAAAGAATACCTACTACTGTAGGGGAATGGGCTCGGCGGGCGAAGGAGTATTGAAAACCACTTCACAATACTCTACCGGGTCAAGAAGTTCAACTTCTAGTCGTAGCCTCGCGGCGGAGCTTCATAGGACGCAGAGGGAGTTGGAGGAGCAAAAGAGGCAGATGGCCGAGTACCAAATGCAGCAGACACAGGTGCAGGCTCAGATGTACACATGGATGCGGACGATGTACGAGGCTCAGACTACCGGACAACCCTTCCCCACACCTCCCCCGGTCCCGGTCCCTCCGTTCCCTAGCTATCCACCACCACCACCGCACCAGTCAACGCCAGAGCAAGACCAATGTAGCCACCGGAATTCAAATGAGTACTTTGATTACTTCGACCCTGACCCGCAAGTTCCTCGACCCTGACCTGTAGTTGTAGTTAATTTTCGTATCGTCGTTGCTATTTGTACTGTACGTTGGACATTTATGTGTACTGTTGAACTTGTATGATTGTACGGTTTATGTCTTTCAATGCAGGTTCTGGAATTGGGCCCAATCCAGAACCGCGTTTTTTTTTCAAAATTTTTTCAGACATTGCCGGCGACATGGACCTCAGTCGCCGGCAATG
Source organism: Geum urbanum (assembly GCA_946800695.1). Taxonomy (NCBI): domain Eukaryota; kingdom Viridiplantae; phylum Streptophyta; class Magnoliopsida; order Rosales; family Rosaceae; genus Geum; species Geum urbanum. Next base: position 1,944,869 of record OX327013.1, on the reverse strand, counting down.
TCACAAATTCCGGCCACGGCGGCGGAACCATTGCCGGCGACTCGAGTCGCCGGTAATGTCGGAGACATTGCCCGCGACTCAAGTCGCCGGTGATGTCGCCGGTGATGTCTCCGACATTACCGGCGACGCCGTTTCCCGTCGCCGGCAATGTTAACACCGGCGGGAGATTTCCGGCGACGTCATTGCCGGCGATTCGTCGCCGGGAATGACATTTTCGGCGAAAAAAAAAGACAAGGCCGGCGACCTCCCGTCGCCGGTAATGTCTCCTTTTCTTGTAGTGTCATTGGTGCGTAATTTTTTTTATTTACCATTGATTGGCGCATATATTACATGCGCCAGGTGTAAAATAAATTGAACCGGGCTGGTGTCACCCACGTGTGTGGGCTCCACCAGCATGGCTCGTGCTCCAGCATGAGCAGCTGCTTGATCAGCCAGTCAATGAGCAGTCACCGCTCATCTCCATCGTCGTTGCACCTTCATCTCCAGCCTGCTCGTGCTATCCAGTGCGGGGCCGACCAACTTTCAGCACTGCTCATGCTATTTTCTGGAACTAGTGCAGGTGCTCTTAAAGAGCTTTAGCCATAATCGAGCACCTGAATATATATATATATATATATATATTCTAATTAGAGCGGAGTTCCGTTTTGAAAATACAAAGAAAAATTTTGATTTTTATAAGATTGACAAAGTTGTCGACGATTGAAATTACTTATTTTTTAGATTACTATTAAAGGATCATCCTTACAAAAAAATCAGCATAATCGGAGATGATTAGACCATTTGATGCTATATCAAACTTTAAAACTATATCAGATGAACTGTATTAATCAAAAGTTGAATGTGATGATCAAATGGTAAAATCATCTTCGATTGGACAAATTTTTTGCAAGCATCATCCTACAATGATAATCTAAAGAATGATTGGTTTCAATGATCGAATAATTTTTTTCAATTTTTGAAAATCAGAACTTCACTCTGTTTTTTCAAAGAGAAGTTTCACTCTTGATAGGGATTGATATATATATACATATATATATACATTTTCTATCAAGTGCGAAGCTTTGCACTTAAATTTCGAGCTGAAGTTCTATTTTACTTAAAATTGATCAAACATTTCAAAGATTAAAACTACTCATCCTTTAGATACTCATACATGGATCGTGCATGCAAAATTTCAGCTCAATCGGAGATGTTTTGACCATTTGATCGTCGCATTGTTTAACAATGCACACAGATTGTCTATTTAGTTCAAAACTTGAATGTGGTGACTAAATTATCAAAACATCTTCGGTTGAGCTAAAAATTTGCATGCACGGTTTTTGCATGAGTATCTAAAAGATGAGTGGTTTCAATCTTCAAAATATTTTGTTGATTTTAAGTAAAATGGAACTTCACACTGAAGTTTCAGTGCGAAGTTTCGCACTTGATATTAACTGTATATATATATGGCCCTTCCACTAAGGTATACCTATTTTTTGTCATTTTCAGGAATCGGAATTACACATACTTTTCGATCATATTTTAACATTTTTACAGTCTAATTATTAGGTCTATATGAGTAGGTCATTCCTGTAAATTTTTATTCTAAATAGTGATCGTTAAGGTATCGAACTAAGTTAAATCAAGGGACGGACCAAATCTGTCAAACCTGAAACGTTTATACTTATAAACTTCAATTGCAGTTTTGAATACCTTAACGATCATCATTTTGGCTGAAAATTTACTGGTTTGATCTACACATTAAGACTCAAGCTCTGAACAGTGGCGATGCCTTATACCTGAAAATAACCAAAAAAAGATATACCTTAGTGGAAATTATATAGCATTACATTGCTCATCCTTAGGTTTCCCTTTTTTTTGTTCATTTTCAAGTATATAGTATTACACCAACTTTTAGATCATACTTTGACATCTTCTCCGTTCAAATTTTAGTTTCTAATGTGTACAATGGCGTAGCTATTCAAAGATGAGCAATGTCAATTGACACGGCTCAATCCTAAATTGTAGTAACAAATCATGTAAAATTTTGACTTTTCAAACTATGATTATGTGTTTGGTAGAAAATTGACACGGCTGATTAAAAACCAAATAGGAAATGAACTTGCAAACTATATTAATTAGATTAATCCATTCCTTATTAGTATTTGATTCGTATATGGAATCAACTTCAGTTACCTATTGGTGAGAAAGTTTTAAACAACCATTATTAATCTTCTTGTTAATTATTCTTAGATATCCATTTATATATAGGCAATTATCTATCTTTTTATTCAACATAATTTTCTATCTTACATTTTATTTTTTACTATGAATGTATGGTATTTGATTTAGATGATCGTGGTATAAGTTGTTGTTTCAAGTTCGTATTTATTGAGCCGGTTAACGATAAACTTCTTGTAATCTATCATTATTATCAAGATTGTGGTGTAAGTTGTTGTTTCAAGTTTATATTATCATGAATATTTGTCAAGGATAGTTATTAATTAATGAGAAATTTCATATATAAAAGATTTTACTATATTATTTATGTATTTTAGTAAAAAGAAATTAAGTAATATAAATATTAATTCTGACACGGTTGAATCACATTTTTGGCTACGTCATTGAATGTGTAGATCACTTATGCAAATTTTCAACCAAATATCGTTAAGGCATTCAAACCTGTCATTGAAATTTATAAGTATAAACGGTTCATGTTTGACAGATTTGGTTCGTTCTTTGATTTAATCTAGTTCGATACCTTAACGATCACCAGTTTGGCTGAAAATTTTAAAGGAATGATTTACTCATATATTCCTAATAATTGCACGATTGAGATGTTAAAATGTGATCGAAAAGTTGGTGTAATGCCTTATAATTGAAAATGAACAAAGAAAAGGGATACATGAGTCAAGGAATACAAAATCGATATTTCGCTGATGTTTCAGTTCTTTTGAATCACTTAAAAAATCTTCTTTTATATTCTTAAATCTCCCGAAATTTTTCTATTTTTATTGATCGATATTTCCGATATATCGGTGATATTTCCAAAATTTTCTAAAATTTCTGATATTTCTGAAACTTTCAAAAACTTTTCGAACCTCATAGGTCCTCTACGTGATTTTGAAGTATTTATATATTTGATTTTGTGATGTGTGATGTATTCTACAAAAGGCGTGATGACCTAGTCGTTTTAGTCATCAAAAAATAAAAATAGAAGTATTAAATATTTTAATAATTATCAGCACTTAGTACTTACTAATTCATATTGTAATATAGCAAATTCATATGTTTTGATGTTTGATCAATATTTTGTTTTCACATAAGGTAGATAATTGATCATATAACAACCTCCAAAACTTTCATTACAAATTTTCATATATTTTTATTAGTTTCCGTCTTTTTCTTCATAATTTTCACTGGTTCGATATTTCGTCAATATTTTTATCGATATATTCAAATTTTAGATTGTCGATATATTCTCGATATCCGATATTTTACTTTTAACCTAAATAGAAGAGAGATATATAGTCAGGTGCTCGATTATGGCTAAAGATATATATATATATATATATATATATATATATATATATAGTTTACGTACTGTGGAGCGCATGCAGGTCGATGCTATCTTCATTCGAATCCGCTTCGATCTCACAATTCTCTCTATCTAGGTGCATATGTTGTTTTCCTCGAAGTACATCAATGGCATATATGGAGTACGTACTTGTTTTTATATGCGTCCATATTCATGATAAATATAGATGCATGATTCAGAGGCAGCAGGGATCGGTTCGAATCAAGCATGTATTGATTGATATATGTACTCAGTAGATCGATCAATTCAGAATAACATGCAAGCCTCCACCTCCCATCTCTCGCGCCGCCATGCCGAGCTTCCCCTCTGATTGGGTGGTGAGCAAAGAACGTGATCGCCACCGCAACAGTCGAGTAGAAGAAATCCAACTTCAGGTCCGAGCGCGATTTGAGCGAGCCAACGGTGGAGCAACTCAGATCACCTCTGTTCGAAGATGAACGGTGGAGATTCGTTGCAATCAACGACCCAGAATTTTTTTTACCAAATAAACGGTGGTGACGATGACAGGTGTCATTTAACTTTATTCAACTGTCTAAATTGTATCTCACTAATTTATTTATTTTTATATAGTTATCTTTAATTTCAAAACATAAAAAAAATAGTGTAATATTCCAAAAATTTACACAAAAGTTCTATGGAGTCCATGTCATGTCTACATTACTCTAAAATTATCAAACTCAAAAATTGTGAAGTGGTGTTTTCATTATTTGTTAATTCAAATATTTGAAAATAAACTAAGACTTAAAAATTAAATTGACAAAACTGACCGTTCGAATAGATTTATCAAATATTTTTTAGCACCTACAAAATTTTCAGAAACTTCAGAGACCATTTAAACTATGGTCGACATAGTCAATTTTTATTTTGTATTTTTTTTAATATAATATTATTACTCTAAAAAGTAACAAAAAATAGCCACCTCATTTTAAGAAAATTATAGGAAAATTTTCACGCTCTTTTTACGGTGCCTATTAATTTCACTTTAAGCGGTCATATGAGATTTCATTTTGACGAATTGACGATGTGACTACTAGTGTTGTATAACTTGTTTAAAGATTATGAGCATATATAAACCTTACACTACCAGAAAAAACACTTTAGCCAACGACAAAAATTTGTCGGCCTGTTAGATGTTTTTGTCGGCTAAAGTAAAAGTCGACGAACGTTCGTTAGCTAAACGTCGTCGATCATACTTTAGCCGATGACAATAGTGGAAGTCGTTGGCTAAAGTATGGATTTTAGCCGAACGAAAAAACTAGTCGTCAACATAAAATTTTGACTTTAGCCAACAACTTTGTACACTTTTGTCGACGAAATGTAGTCGACCAAAACTTCCCCGCTGGTCAAAATGGTTGACCTAAACTGGACGTTAGCTGACGACTGTTAAAGACTTTCATCGTCTAAAGTCTTTCTACATCGTCGGCTAAAGTATGAAACTCGTCGGCTAAAGTCTTCACTTTAGTCGACGACTGTGACTATTGTCGTCGGCTAAGGTTGCTGATTTTTTGGGAAAAAAAACTACAGATTTTGGATTTCTATTCCCAGAACCTGTCAATTCCACAATTTTATTTCCACAATAGCCAACAACACATACAATGAAAACAAAACACATATTCACCAACAAACACAAATTAATTAAACTTAAGCGTATATACATTTTAAACTTAGCACTTAAACATAGTTAAGTGTTCAAACTAAACTCACATAACACAAACTAATTATCATCCAAATCTATGTCCTGAAAAAAAAAATGGAGTACTACCATCATCTTGCGGATCCTCCCGCCGCTGTGGAGCATCGAAATGGAGATGGATTAGTGGCAACGGAGGTGGGGGCGGGAGTCCTTACGCTTGAAGTTGTGCAGAAAATGCCTGAAACTAGGAAGACATCTGAGCCTGCTGGGCGGCCGCATAAGTACGGGTCTCAGCCTCCTGCACTAATCTCGTCTGCTCCATCGCTTCCATCTGTCTCTGATGCTCCATCATCTGCCTCTGAAATTGCTCTTGTAGTTGAGCAACCTTGGAATATGTCAACTTGAGGGAGAAACTGGGAGTGTTCTTCAAGACCCCATTGCCTTACTGTCCTAGACCCCTACAGTAATAATTGTTCCCTCGTCGTACGAAAACGTGACCCATGATCCTCTCCCTTACCATCACATCAGATTGATTAATATGAGGGATGGCCTGGGGGAGGTCCTTATCCTGAGTCTCTGGTCATTGTTCCCTCACCATCTGAGTCAACGCCACTTCAGCCCATTCCCTTAATCTCGCCTAATTGACAAGGAAAACAAAACATATTAGTAAACATATATATAAAAAAATTAGAGAAAATATATATACAAGCAAATATGTTAAGTTATAAGGGTATAAGACTTACAATATCTTCGGTGGATTGAGGATACACTTTCTCATATGTATACACGTATGGGTTGACTTCACTTTGTTTTGTCTCCTCCTCCATCCAACTCGCAAACGATCTAGACCCAGCATTATGGTTACTCGTGTTGTGCCCCCGGTTCGCTGCGTTTATTCCACAAATGGCCTTGTTGGATAAATAAATATTAAAAAAATATTAGGAAACTAATTTCACAAAATATGATACAAGTAAACACAAATATGATATTACATACCTCATATTTTGGGTTGTTGAAGTGGACTAGAAGTCACTGTCACTCGTACTCCCTATACATAAACTCGCTAGGGGTACCCGAACGGTTGTTGCCATGCGTCTTCCAGTGCTTATGGAGCTCATTTTTCCACTTCTTGTACCTATATATGCAACACAAATGTTAGAAAGTGATAATACATAATCAACAAAATATAACTCAATATATAAAATATAACTCCCGCCACCTTTTTCCTTTAGTGTCATCTGTCCACGTGGATTTAAGGTGCTCTGGAACAACAAACCACACCTGCAATGGTCATATATTTATATATATGTATATTTTTATTAGAACTTAATTAATAAGGGTAGACATTTGTAATGAATATCTAACTAACTTACCGACATAGTATTGTTCACCATGTCCTTTACGCACTGTGGCACCGATGACCACTCTCCCCACAGAAAAGGGACTATATCCTACTTTACCCCCAACTTGACTATTGTAGGACCTCGTCTTTCCCCCCAACTTTACCGCTCCATCCTCTGTCATTTCTATGACCACTAACCCGCTGATCTGTCACATAAAACAAAGTAAAAAGATTAAAATATAAACACCCAATTTAATATACAAATTATTAATAAGTTATAAATTAAATAACCAAGGTATTTAATATTTATCTGATTCTGGCGCCGATGTGTTTGTTACCCTCGCACTAACAAGAGGTGTATCAAACGACGTATAGACGTATACTTGTTGCGGAGTAAGATAACTAAACTGTCCTGGAAGAGGCAATCCCCGATCATCGACGTCAGATATGGCAGGTACGCTCTGGGGGATGAAGTGGTGAGGCGGCGGCATTTATACCCCTGACAACGAGCTACCTGAAGCACTAACCGGAGAGGTAGAAGGAGTTGGAGCCATAGAGGGAGAAGACACTGGCCGGTGAATGGGAGGCATACGGACACCCAAAGAAACAGGAGCCGTAGAGCTGGCCAGTGAGGGCATGGGGAAGCAGTCTTATGGCCAAAGCTGCCTCTTGCTCTGTAGTATATGGTAGCGGGCTACTATACCCTGTTGTGGTGGCTGATCAAGTAGTTGAGCTCGTCGAGGGTTCAAAGGGCCGTGAAATGTGGTCTGAGGGTTGTTGTGGATAGAGGTGGCCTCAAAATTGTCGGCGCTAGACCCTTGTCCCTTAGATCCCTTTTGTTTCTTGAAGAGATTCATGATGCCTACTATAAAAAGCACCCTATTAAATTATAAATACCACATTATAAATTGTACACAACATATATAAACCACATAAATTCAACATAAAAAAATTAATCGACATCCTCATAACCGTCACTACCACTATCATATATTCACCATCAACACCATATTCACCAACAATTCAACATCACCATATACATATATTCACACAAAAAATAATCACACCTAAAAACACCCTCTAAAAAATCATACTTTAAAATCACCCTCTAAAATAAACTTTAACATCACATTCAAATTAACATGACATTCCAATTAACATATATAAATTCATAAATCACACAAATTTCAACAATTCAAAAATCAACAATTCAAAAATTAACCAAAAATTTCAACAATCACAACAATTCAACAATTTCATTAAGAATTCCACAATTAAACAATCAAACAAGGTGAAACAATTAACCAATTTTAAATAATTATCATATTTAACCTAAACCCTAATTTAAAAAAAAATCAAATTTTAGGGTTTACCAGGATATAGAGAGAGAAAGGGCAGCGGACAGAGAGAGAGATGGGGCCGTAGTTTAGGCGAGGCGACGACGAACAGAGAAAGAAAGGAAAAACCTGATTTTTGAGAGAGGAGGATGCAGTCTGGGCGAAACCTGGGATTAAACCCGATGACTTTAGCCGACGACGTAAAAAAGTCGTCGGCTAAAGTATAGCCGAGGAAAATGCCATTTATTATCATCGGCCATACTTTGGCCGACGCCACGTGTCACAGTCATCGGCTATAGTTACTTTAACCGACGAAAATGCATAGATGGCTAACGTATAGTCGAAGACACTTGTTTCAGTCGTCGGCTAAAGTTAGTTACTTTAACCGACAAAAAATGCATAGATGGCTAACGTATAGCCGAAGACACTTGTTTCAGTCGTCGGCTAAAGTAACTTTAGCCGACGACATAAGTCTATTTCGTCGGGTAAAGTGTGAAAATACTTTTAAAAATTAGGCTCATGTGAAAACACGTTTCAAAAAAATTCTTGTTTAACTAAGGCTCATAATCAAAATCATCGCTTGAGTGTGAAGTGTGAAAATACTTTAAAAAATTAGGCTCATGTGAAAACACGTTTCACACAAATTCTTGTTTAACTAAGGCTCATAATCAAAATCATCGCTTGAGTCTTCCTTGGTGTCTGAGCTAATTTCTAGTAATATGTGTCGCTCCTCGTCACCAGAGTCTTCGTTGTCTTTATTTGGATCAACATCAATAAGCCTTACATCTTCGTCACGAATTCGAACCACATGACCCAGCCTCACATTATTAAAGCGAATTGTAGAGGATTCAGGAATACCAATTGCGTTCTGCTCTTGGTATGCAGTATCATCTTCATTATCTACGGCCTCTCCAAGTGTAGAAACACTGTATATATTTCTAGGAATAACATGGTTAACTACTTTTCATGCGTCTTTGTGCACCAGATCATCAAGATAAAACACTTATTTTACTGCTGTGGCAAAAACAAAAGAGTCATCTTCATACTAGCTTGTAGCAGTATTCACCGAAAATATTCCGTAATGATCAGTCTTTGTGTTCCAAGGGTTAGTATCAAACCATCTACAGTTAAACAAGTGCACCGTCATATCTTCCCCATAAATTAGTTCAACCACTAAATGGAGAACACCGTAATAGTCGATGATATTCTACCCACCATGCACCATTACCCCAGAATTCTGTGTTCTCTGTCTGCTGTCTCTATGTTCACATATAAATTGCACGCCATCGACCATACACATTGGATCAACTCTTAAATTTATCGGTTTCATCGCCAAAAGCTTCAATTCGTGTGATGATATTCGCATATTTATGCGTTTATTCGGTATTTAATTTGTTCCCTATATTTATTTTATTGTTATTAATTGAGTGATTTAATTATGTTTATTGTTTTAATAGGTTTTGTGGAGAAATAAAGGAAAAGGAAACAAAAAAGGATTCCTAGCTCAATACGGAGAAAAGAAGGAGTTATGTGCAATTATATAAGCATATTCCAACGTGAACTCTAGGAGAGCAATTGGAGGAAGTATATAAACCTATTTTAGGTTTTAGAAGAAAAGGGATTAGCATTTTTGGAGAGGAATTTCGTGCATAAGGAGAGGAAGCCACAAGAGGAGTTCAAGCCGTCTCGGTTCGACCGATCGAAGATATTCTCGACCCGTCGAATTCTGGCCGGCCAGGAGTCTTCTTCATCTCTTTTGTTTGTTTCAACTCTATGAATTATTTTGGTTCTTTATTTATGACTTTTAGTAGCTAAACTCATTGTTGAGGGGTTACTTGAAGCCCCGTACATGAAGTCTTTTTAATGCTTACAATTTAACCTAGTTTTGCGTATTGTTTGAATGAGGTTTCTTTTTCTGAATGATTCACCGTATGAATACTTGTATGTTTGTTTTGGTGGCCAACTTAGTATGCATGCTAGGATTCTAGTTTCATGAGATATGGGCGACTAAAGATAATTTCTTCCACCGGATTCTCTATAGTGATACACTGATTTTACCGTAAGGAGATTCAAATCCATAGGTCTAGCAGGACACGCCTATAGTGTACGTACCTATGAACCCTTGTAGCTTCTCAAACCTTTTCAAGAGTTTAATTTTTTCTTCTTTGTAAACCTTGGAGTCCATGACTATGGGTTCAATAGAGGGATAGATATAGGGGAGGTCCATGACAAACCTGCATAGGCATAAGGATTAGGTAATAGGATGTGGTTATAATGATCAACTCTTCCTGGGAACTTTCATTCATTGGATATGTGCATTAGGTTAAGTATGTGTTAGAAAGATGGAATGGTGGTGGTGGATTGCATTCCTCTTAACTCTTTAATCGTATAGTTTTAAACTAATTAGCATTTTTACTTTCAGCATTTATTTTCTGCATTAGCTGTAGTTTAGCCGATTAAGTTCGGTATCTAAAACTACTCCGAATACCCTAAAATTTTGTGTGGTAGTCCACCACTGTGTCTCTATTGTTGTGTCCAAATTTCCTAGTATTTGAGTCTGTCTATCTTAGGTTCGTAGTATCATTAGTGTACTGTAGCCGAGTCTATCAGCATTTCAGTTTCGTGTTAAGATTTAGTTTCACCAACTCCTTGTGTTCGATAACCCTTATAATTAACTACTACAATGATATATCTTGGTTGAAAATAAGGTATCTTTGATTAGGTGTTTACCCAGCCTATCATGTGACTAGTTTGGGTGACCATCAAATTGTATATAGTTCATCTGAAAAAATAATCGCAACCATTAACTTTAAATATGAACATTGATATTTATATATATAAATATACATAGCATTAAATATATATATAGGCATACTCAGCCGCCAAAATAGTTTGCAAACTCCCTATTGTGGTACTTAAGATCACCGGGAACCTCATCACAGTAAAGATGGATGTCTTTCCAGTATTGAACTTCTTGACAGTTAATCGATACCCACCAGTGGGCAATGACTAGCTCATATGGTTCCAACTTATACGAGTTTGGCAATCTACCGGCATATGTTGTTGAGGGTCCTCCAACGCTCACAAATACAACTTGGTGTACGTTACGCACTCGTGCGCAAAATATGTTTCAACTATACATCCTTCAGATGCGGATTTATTAGCCACATAGTCTTTGCTTTGTAGTCCCCAAGTTGTCCATCAAGTTGCAAAGTGCAAGTACATGTTATAATTATTAAAAATTAATTTTATATAAAAACATATTGATCATCGGATGTTGAATCGTACATTTTCATAGGATACATCCAAATGCAGTGTATTGGACCAGTAAGCAACAATTGTTCGAGAAGATGGATCATCAGGTGAGGCATGATGCCAAAAAAATTTGGGGAAAATATCCTCTCAAATTTGCCCATGATAAAAATAATGTCCTCTTGCATTTTCCTCAAGTCTGAATTTTTCACTTCTCTAGTACATAACTTCTGAAAGAATCTTGACAACGCTACTAATGGCTCCACCACCTGACGAGGCAGGTATGATCGAATGAAAACAGGGAAGAGACATTGAAGCAGTATGTGGCAGTCATGACTCTTTAATCCATACATCTTGTTGTCTCGGAAGTTTACACACCGATCTATATTTCTTGCATAGCCTGGACGATACCTAACATGACCCATCCACTTAAAAATTTCATTCTTTTGGTCAGGCTTGACGGTGTAAGGAGCTCTCGGCATTTTTTTCTTCCATTCTTTCAACCACAAATATTTTCGTATACCCATTCTTTTCAGATCAAAGCATGTCTTAGGACCATCTTTAGTTTTCCCCTCCCAATTCAGCATTGTGTCCACCACACTTTCACACACATTCTTTTCTATGTATATGATATCTAGGTAGTGCATGATCAATAACTTACTCCAATATGAGAGTTCCTAGAATATGCTTTTGTGTGTCCACAATTTATACATATTGGGTCTATTAGGTATTGCCGCCACTATATTAGAATAATTGCTGAGCTGCCCAAAATCGTATTCATTTAGCACTTCTAAAATTTCATCCTCTATCTATCTCCTGGGTTGCACATCCTTTTCTATAGACCTATCAAATGCCTTGTCATCCGCCCGCCATGGGTGATCAAGTCTAAACCAACAACGGTGATGCATCCGGACAATATTCATGCAATGAAGTCTGCAGTACTCATCAATCAGACACTCTAGACAAGCTCTGTATACCCTAACAACGTTGCTCGACAACATCCCGCAGGCATAAAAATTACTGATGGTGCTAACAACCATGACATGCATCTGGAACATCTCGTGATTGTACTTGTCATCAGTGGGATGAACAATGTTCCACAGAAACTTAAGCTTCTCAATCAAGGGTCTCAAATACACATCGAGACACTTTCCTGGATAACCCGGCCCTGGAATTAACAGAGTCAGCATATTATATTACTTCTTCATGCACATCCATGGAGGAAGGTTGCACGATACCAAAATAACTGGCCATATACTATATTGAAGACTCATGTTGCCAAAATGGTTGAATCCGTCAGATGAGAGCCCGAGCCAAACATCTTGAATCTCTGATGCAAAATGAGGATACTCCCTAACTATGTGCTTTCAAGCCTCTCTGTCAGCAGGGTGTATAAGAGTATCATCATCAGCCAAATCTCTCTCAGCGTGCCATCTCATAACTTTGGCCGTGTGTAAAGACATGTACAACCTTCCACCCTATCCTTCAGCGGGAAATACTGAAGTACCTTGACAGCTTTCTTATTCCCTACAGAAGTCAACTTATACCTATATGTGTGACATACCGAACATGCATCAAGGTTTTCAAGATCATTCCCTTCAGGATCTTTACCCCAGAAGAGAACGCAATCATATCTGCATGTATGGATTTTGATGTAGGTAAGGCCAAGATCTTTCAAAATATGTCGGACCTTACGATGAGTGGTAGGAAGGCGATGACCGGGGGGCAGCATCGAAGCAGTCAACTCCAGATAATTATCAACAACTTTGACACTCAATTTGTTCTCCACTTTGACCTTCATTACTCTCATGACACTTTCAAGAACAATCTTCTTACACCCGTTGTATAACGGGGTCTGGTGGAAGGCAATCAGCTTGTTGTACTTGTCAATACCGACAATATTGACATCTCTAGGGAATTGATGGACTGCCTCAATAGCAGGGAAGCTCTCAACAGCGACAGAGATATCTTGTACTTCAGCAAATACACCGCTCTCATAAGAAAACACATCGTGGATCAACCTCTTTGTTGGATCATTGGATGTATTGGCCTTCTTAAAAAATTACTCATGATCATGCTGGCCCGCTAATGATGTTTCACCGTAATAAATCCAACATGTGTATTTATCCCAAAACTTATTATTCTTCAGGTGCTCTCATACTACATCAATGGTAAAACGATACAAATCGCTGCGACACTGACATTTCATACATGGGCAATAATGAATTATATTCCCGTTAGTATTAGCCTTCACATATTTCACAAAACTCCACATTCCAATGACATATCTTTGATCCCATTTTGGAAGGCAAATCTAACTCTTATCTGTCCTGAAAAAATATATATGTATATATGTATATATATACATACACTAATTAAAAATTCATCATTATATTTATATATACCTTTAAACTACAAATTACATTAATTCTTCTACTACTTAATTACAAATTAACATATACTATATATATGCATAATATCAACAATTAACATATAATTATATATATATATTCATCAAAATTAACTCAAAATTAACAATTAATATATATATCTAACACACACACACACACGCACACACACATATATATATACATACCTATATATATGTAGCGAGATATAGTTTCACGAACTCATTTTGAACCAGCTTCCGACAACACTCAACGATTTGAGAGTGATTTGTATTTTTCTCACCCTTTTTTTTATGAATGAATGAATGAGTTGCTGCCCAGATCTATAAATTTAAAGAATTTTAGCTGACGAAATAATAAAATCGTCGGCTAAAAGACATAATTTTCATCGACTAAAGACAAAAAAAGAAGTTGTCGGCTTGTTTTCTTACTTTCGTCGGCTAAAATATTTTTCCTGGTAGTGTTAGAACGTGAAAAAGTTAGAAGAAAAACGAAATTTAAGAAACCAACTGCTGGATGTGAATATACAACTATTTTAAATGCTAAGTAAAAAGTGAAGTTGGTTCCATCATCGTTTTGGTCTCGATCCATGTAGTCAACCTCGAAGGTCTTTCATACCCATATTTTCTATTTATACAAGTCACAAAGAAAATGTTACCATGATACCATTTAGAAATATATATTTTTATACGTACATGTAGAGGTATCCCGTAAGATGTCATGGCGAAGAGATTGAAAATTGAGTTGTCGAAGTATCCGATAAAGTAAAATTAGCACATCTAAATACTAGGTGCATAAATGACCGTTGAGTTTGACTTAACGAATCAAAATCCAAAGCATGAAGAAATCAGATAAAAATTTTAACCACATCTATATAAGAGTTTAATGACCGCATCATACGGTCTTTTTATTCAAATGTATTTTTTTGAACTTGGATCAATGTATACAACTCAAACATCGTTTTATACCCCTATTTTCTATTTGTTTGAATGATAATGGAAAATGATATCGGGAGCCATTTAATGAAGAAAATTCTTCTTCGTGCATTATGAGGCTGCGTGTAAGATGTCATGGTCGTGATGAGATCGAAAATAACATTGTTGAAGTGTCTTTAGTCATAATTAGTGAAAATAAAAAAGAGGATATAAACGACCATATCGTTTGACATCATGGATAGAGAAGGAAACCGTGATGGAATTGGTTGAAATTTTTATCACAAGTATATAAAAGTTCAGGGACTGCATCATACGATCTGTTGGTATTGGTTTTTTTTTCACTTCAATCCATAAAATCAAACTCGATCATCGATTATGCCTATATTTTATGTTTTCATGAATTTGTACTAATCGTGCCCTTCAAAAATTAAATTTTCGATTTCGTCGCAACCACGACATCTAACAGGAAGCCTCTTTATGCACGTAGGCTAATTTACTTTTGGAAATGGTGTCTTGATAACGTCGTTCATTGTCACTCATAAATATAGAAAACATGGGCATAAATAACGTCTAAGTTGTCTACAGTAATCCATATTAAAAAATGCATTTAAATAGAATGACCAAATGATGCGGTCATTAAACTGTTAGATAGACATGGTTAAAATTTTAGTCGGTTGGGTCATGATTTTGATCTCAATCTGTTGGATGCGGTCATTTAGGTTGACTGCGTGGATCGAAACCGAAACGATGAAGAAAGTGGCTAAAAATTTTACTTCGCATATAAAACAATTCTATATCTATATCCCACGCTTGATTTTTTTTCATTTTTTTTTGCTAGCTTCTAACATTTTCACTTTCTAAGTTTTATAAAGTTCATAAACATTAAACATGTCATGCAACATTAGTAGGCCATTGTCACTTTGTACAGGCCGATGTTTGAATTCATTGAATTACCTTTTATAAAGCATTGAAAGTGAAGTAGGTACCATGAAAAGATTATGAAAAAATTTTAATAATTTTTCTGACTATCGAGCTGTTTATTTTGATATTTGAGAGTTTCAAACAATCATTTTATTCAAAATAACAAAAAGGTAAAGGTTGATTATGTCGATTGACATCGAAACAGTCACCAAAATTGCATAATTTTTGTCTAGTTGTATGAAATAATTTAGCGATCTAATCATACCGTCGGATTAGTTGATTGTATTTTTGAACTACTCAAAAAAAATTAATTATTCATATTTCATCATAAGCTTTAAAAAACAATTGAACAACGCATTTGATTCAGGAAATTGCGATTTCATTTATTTTAGAGTAATTTTAACGTCATATCGATTGCGTACAAATTTTCATGTAATTTTTAGGACTCATGAACTATTTAAATTTTTTACCTAAATTTTCATATTATAGAAATTTACATTAACAAATTTGAAATTGTCAAATGCAATTTGGGCCGTTGATTTTTACTTGAATTTGATAATCCTAGGCCATTGATCTTTATGGATTGCAACAATGACAACAAGATCGATCCGTCCATTGCCAGCGAGATCGATCTGTCCACCGTCGGCACGAGGTGGTCGGTTGGCTCGTCCTCAAAGGCTAACTGTGAGATCCTGAAAATATTCAAGGAGATTAATACGACACTTAATTTGTAATCTCGATGATTACCAAGAATCTTCGTGGAAATCTTTTAAAATTTTAAGTAAGTGAAAATCTTAGTTCAAAGCTTTGATAAGTGAGTACACATCATCGCGAGTCCGTGATAATTTTTGTGGTATTTTTTGAAAGTGTTTGCTATTTATTTCGAATATTAGAAGATTGAAAATAAGAAAAAAAAAATTAAAGAATGTTTTTGGATAATTGGATTTAAATAGACCAATCCAGGCCATTGAACACAAGATTTGGACTTTTGGATGATGTTATACACTTCGATCGGTTGGAATGAACCAGAACCCAATTTACCCAACAAAACAACTATCTTCTCCTTTCGACCTTTATTCCCGTCAGATACATTTCAAGGCCCGAATCGACATGCTATAATTCTCTTTTGCTTTTGATTTCTTCATAAAGTTTCTCGGAATTGTGTCTTCGGTATTATATCCAAATTTCGCAACGATCTGACGGTGGAATCATGCTGGATCAAGGTAAATGTGACGACTTCTCACCACAGTTTTTAAGGTTTTAGTAGCCTCAAATTGACTCTAACTTGTGTTGCATGTCCTCTCCTTCTATACAATCCTCTTCATCTAGATATGAGTGATATTTTTTCAACTTGAATTGAGTATGAAAACGTTATCGATTAACTAAGCTCATTACCCTTTATTTCTTTTTTGAATTTTGAAGTTTGAATTTTCTTTTTCCCTCTCACTCTCTCTCCTCTCCATCTCTCTCTCGACATCGTTGAACTCGCCGGAGACGAACTACCCAAAACGGCGGTGTTAGGTATCAATCTCTTTGTCTCAGTTCCCTCTAACTTTTTTTCATAACCCCATCACTCATCTCTCCATTGTTTTGCTCGAATTTGGAGAGAAACGTTTGAAATTTTAAAGAACCCTAGAAATTTGGGGTAAATTGATTCGGCATCAATCCAACCAAGGAGACCTACTAAGCTTTATAGCCCTCTTCCTTGTGAGTCTTTACATACTAAGGAAAATCTTCAATTCAAACCGAGGAGGGAGAATCGACAAATTGAAGATTTGAGGATTTTTTGGTGTTCTTGGATTCAAAAGGTAATTCGGTGAGTTCTATTTGAAATTGGACTTAGGTGTAGTTTAAAAAGTTGTTGTTGGATTAATTTTGGATAAGTTTGATTTTTGGTCTCCGAAATTTGGAGCGTCGTTGCCGCCGACAGTGCATCCGGCTGATGTGTTTAACAGATGTTTAATGTCGTTTTGTTCATAATTACGTACTAATTACATTGAAGAGATTCTTGAATCAATTGGACTTAGTTTGATTGGGACTTAAACTTTATCAGAATAATAATACGATTAATTTATAATTTGTTAAGATTTTAAAATTTACGTAGTTCGAGACTGCGATATTCCCGACGAGGTAATGAGCTTAGTTGATCGATAACGTTTTGGGTGGTTCCTCTCTGGCGAGCTCGACGACGAATGAGAAATGGAGAGGAACTCCCAGGAAAAAAATCACTCTCAAGGTTTGAATTTTTATTGAGTCGTCAATATGATGCCCAAACTTTAAAAACTATCAAAGTAATTATATGCCTAAACTCTCACAATATCAAAGAAAAAATATAGAAAAAAGAGAATAAAAAAGAATTTTTTTAAAAAATATATAAGGGTATTAAAGTATTTTTCCCTCTGATTTTGAAAAAAAATGTCACTTCATCGTTATAGACGGTGCTGTGACGGAAAATGGCTCTAGGCATCACGTAAATGTAGTTTTAAGAGTTTGAGAATCACTTTGATAATTTTTGAAGTCGGGCATCATATTAATACCTTGGCGAAAGTTCAGACTCACCCTGGGGGTAACTTTTTTCCTTAGGGAAATGGGGTTAAGTTTAAAATTGAAAGCTAGGTAGCTAACTACTTAGAGCATCTGCAGTAGTGCCTTGGACAACACGAGCAACTGGTGGCATCTGTCGGAAATAGCATGAGCTGGTAGATTTTTGCGTGCAGTGGGAGGGAGAGGCTCGGCTGACCGCTAGTTGACCGAGCTGGGAAGCAAGAGCATGAGCAATAATTGCTCGTCGGAGAGGAGGTGCTCTCTGGTGGAGTCCACTCACGTGGGTGACCCCAGAGCACATCTTTTTTTTAATTAAGCCCACTTGCGTGTATTACACGTGTCAGTAGAAAGTAATTTTTTCACAGTTGATTAACGAACCAATGGAAGCTCGCAACGTGGCTGTGTTGTCTGGCAAGACTGCCCAACAAACAAGTTGATCTGGGCTGTCCATTTTCCTTTCATCGGGCAGCCTAGATTTAAAAGGAACGGCTAGTTTTTGTGTATAATGGGCTGAAGCAACAATTTCTCTATAAATACTACATCAATTTCATTTACCTCTCACACCAATTTGTGCACAACAAATTTATCATCTCCCTTCATCTCATCTCTCATTCCTTTGTATTTTTTGCAAAAAAAATGTCCAATTGGCTTCCTTCCGAAGATTTGCATTTTTTGCATCTCTCATCTCTCACCGGCAACGAGCAAAAGACCTAAAAATTGTAGAAAAAAGTCTATGCCGATTATTCAGAAAATTAGGTGATTGCTCACGATGAATCAAACAAGGAGAATATAACCCAAACCGCAATTTCATCTCATTTACAAAGTTGAAGCAAATTTTGAAAACTTGGGGTGATTCTCTTTGTTATGCACAAAGAAATCCAACATCTCGTACAAATTTGCAAGATGAGATAAGTCCTTTGTAATTTTTTCATCTCTACTTTATTTACTTTTATGAATTAAATGTAGCCATCTTCATTATATTAGATAATATTGTGACATAGAAATCTATTCATTATGTTTTTGTAGTTAATAAAAGCTCAATCATGGTATGTGACACAAAAGAAGAAAGAGTTTACGAAGTTTGAATGTTGGGAAGTGGTGAAGATTCATCCTTATTTTAGGTCCATTGAAACCACTACTCCATCTTCTTACCATTCCAACTTCGAAGCAACTCCTCTCGTTAGCAAAATGTCTCCCACCGTCAAATTGAATGAGGATGAAGTTATTGTAACACCACAAAGCAACCGTTAAGGTCCCGCGAGTTCGGTTAGACCTATAGGAGTGCAGGCGGCCAAAGAAGCAAGAAAAAAAGGAAAAGAAGTTATGACTCTTACAAATGAGCTACGAGATGAGACTTTGAAAAGCATTGTGGCCAATCAAAAAATTTGGGTCGACGGGCAAAAAACACATGAGGATAATGATTATACTTTACACAAAGCACAACTCATCCTTCAAGAGAAAGACTATAAATTGAGATTGCAAGCAGAAGAAACAAGGATCATGACCATGAATATGGAAGATATGACCCCAAATTCAAAGAGCTATTTCATGAGGAGGAAAACAGAAATCCTTAAGCAAGGAGATGACAATAAAGGAGAAGATAGCGATTAACAATTTTCAAATTGTTATCCCCCACTTTTTCAATAGTTTTGTCTTCATAATAAATCTAGGTTTGACTTGTTATTATGTAATTTAATTTTTCAAGAAATAAAAATATTCTTTCTTTATTTAGATAATATTCAAACACATTACATTAAAACATAGTAAATTAAAATTAAACAACATAAAATGCAAACACATAAAATTCAAACACACAAAATTCAAACAACATATTTATATATGTTCACTGGTTTCTAAATACTAGTTGTGCTTTACTAAGTCATTCTGAAACTCTCCATGGATATAAGAAGATTAGAGAACCACAACACGGTCACGAAACCGTTGTTCATTCAGTCCATCTCTTCCAACTGGCTCAAAAGAAATTTGATTACCTTTTTCATCCACTGGCCCATCATAAATTGTGAAAGCACTCGATGAATTTTATAGATCCTCTTCTTCGTTCTCCTCAAATTCGTCCTCCATAAATTCTTCCTCAACAATCATGTTGTGCATTATGATGCAAGCCAACATGATCATTATGTGGTGACACCGAGCTGCATGACAAATAATTCCCCAACGAGATTGTAAGATGGCAAATCACCTCTCCACATCTTTGCGGTATGCCTTTTGTTTCTTTGCGAACAACTTATGTGGTAGATCTTGGGATTGAGATTTTTTTTGACAAACGAGGAGTACCTCAGATATATTTCGTCAACTAGATAATAAGTGTTGTGGTACGTCATACCGTTGACTTTATAAGTCTGTTGCGGGCTTCTTCCGGCAAGAAGAAAATTGAAGATATCCGATTGGTGGAGCATGTTGATATCATTTTGTGCTCTAGGCACCTCGAAGAAGCTGTGTCATATCCACGTGTCATATGAGGCCACCGTCTCTAAGATAATAGTGAGACGCTTCTTCCACCCCGAGAATACCCCTTGCCAAGTTGTTGGACAGTTCTTCCATTTCCAGTGCATGTAGTCAATACTTGCAATCATACCAGGAAATTCTCGATGCCTTGCCATCCTTAGAAGTCGAGTGACGTCTACTGCATTTGGAGAGCAGAGGTAAACATCACCGTAAATCTTGTACATTTGGATGCACCACTTTTTCATGCATTCTAGTGTTATTGATTCACCTAACCTTGTGATTTCAGCACAGTGATCTGCGGCTGAACCGTACGCCAACATTCGAAGAGCACTGATCATCTTTTGTTGGGGAAGAAGTCCGAGCAATCCAGTGGCATTTGCTCTTTGATGCCAAAATTGGTCATGGTTGAAGAGTTCCGTCATTATACGGTTGAATAAGTTCGTACTCATTCAGTATCTTCGACGAAAGGCTTGCTCGTTAAAGATAAGAGATTCGATGAAGTAATCTTTCATAAGATCTTGTCCCCTTAACTCCCTCAGTGTTTCATCATTTAAACAACGGTGAGGTAATTTATCAGCTAACAATGTAGCTACCATGACTATGTCAGTGACGAAGGCATTAGCAATTTCTGCATCTTGTCGACGTTGTTGTCGCCTCCTCGTGAAAAAATTGTTCAAATCGAAAAGATTCATCTTACTGATATGGGAATGTGAGGAAATATTTGAAAAAAAATGTGTTTACGGGTAGAATAAGAAGTGATTTGTAGATGGTGTGAGCATACAAGGAGCCATAGATGATTTTTTTATAACCAATTCCAGATTATCTGATGTTTGAAGATAATGACACGTGTCACATCATGATTGGTCAGAAATCTCACCGAAAATCTTCTTCAATTATTTAGACTACAATGATACGTGGCAATGACACGTGTCGTATTGTGATTGATCGAAAATCTTATCGGAATTTTGGTTCAATTATTTAGATGATACCGATTTGTGGGAGTGACATGTGTCGTCTCGTAATTGGTAAGAAATCTTATTGAACTATTCAGACGATAATGACACATGTTGTCTAGTTATTGGTTGGAAATCTAACAAAATAAATAAATAAATTATAATTAATGAATAGTAATAGGAGGTGCTATTTTTTTTACTGTTGCACGAAAAATAGGAACTGCACCTCTTATTTGATAAATAGTGACTGTACCTCCTCAAATAGAAGGTGCTACATGGGTTTATATGCTCTTAATGGACTCAGATCCTCTCCTAACTTCTCTCGCCTAACCATTTACCTAACTTAGGGATCGGCAAAAAGCCTGGCTCGGCCCATGTATAGCCGGCACGGGCCGGACCTCAACAACATTTTAATATTTGCGGGCCGAGCTTTATCTTTTATATAAATATTCGGGCCCGGCCCATTCAAGCGGGATTTTCGGGCCTTTGCGGGTTTTTACGGGCAGGGCCTTTGCGGGCTTTTACGGGCCGGGTCTATCGGGCTTTAATTATTGAAGACATTTCACATTTCACATAACATGCATCCATGCACCGGGGTCTAAACGTATTCCGACGAGTCTAAATTTTACGTACGGTGTTTATCACTATAAGATGGACCCTTCTACATGTCCTCGTTTATCATTAAAACATATTTAATTCTCATATTGCTTGAATTCTCCATATGTATATTAATGTTATTACATTTGTTCCTTTGTTATATGGAATGAAATACCTTTGTGAAACTTAATCGAACATGTTTAATTATTTTATAAAATTGACCGTCGGATTGATTGGTTAGAATATTATAACCATGCCTTTAAAATTTTATAAATTTTGGACTTGATTTAGACATCGATCCATGCATTTTGCCAAATGTGACCGTAGTACTCTTACAACTAAAACGGAAATTACCCCTCCCGAAAATAATTTTTTAACATCAAATTTTGGACACATATTCTTATGGAATACATATCTATCTCATAGTGTCAAAAAAATTGACATAAAAAATTGATTTATCTACTCCCCCCATAGGAAAATAAGATGAGTGTATTTTAGTCTTTTCACAAATTTTGTTTAACTGTATTGACCGGGATCCAAACGTACTTCGATTAGGCTAATTTTTACGTACGGTGTCTTTTATTACAAGGTGAACTATTACATATGGCCTTCTTTATTGTTAAAACATTTTTAATTCTTATATTTCTTGATTTCTCTATATGCACATTAATGTTCTTACATTTATTCCTTGGTTATATGGGTTGAAAGACCTTTGTGAAACGTAATCGATCATGTATCATCATTTTACAAAAATGACTGTCAGATTGGTTGTTCATAATATTCTAAGCATGCCGTTAAAATTTTATAAATTTTGGACTTGATTTAGACCTACATCTATGAGTTTCGCTAAATGTGACCGTAGTACCCTTACAACTAAAACGTAAATTACCCATCTCTAAAGGGATTTTTTAAGATCAAAATTTTAACACACATTCTTGTAAATTACATATCTATCTCATAGTGTCAAAAAAATTGACATAAAAAATTGATTTACCTAGTTTATTCATGGAAAAATAAGCAATATATAAGAGAAGGGTATTGATGTCATTTCACACATTCTCAATTAAACTCTCACCGTTGAAAAATTACAAGATCTAATATGAACCATCAATTATATTTACTGTTTTACTGTGTAAGATAAATCGATATAAAAAAATTACAATGAAACCCTAAACCCTAAACCCTAATTTTCTCTAAACCTCAAAATTCCTAAACCTTAACTTACCCTAAATTTTAATCCCCTAAACCCTAACTTACCCTAAACCTAAACCCTAACTTATCCTAAACTCTAAATAATGATTTAATAGTAAAATAGATACACAAATATAACTATATATGGAATTTCAATATTTGATCAATATATGTATATGTAATATATTAATATAGATATACACAAATATAAAATATATATCTATATAGTACTAGTCACTATATCATATATATATATAAGTGTAGGTATAATGATATATGTACTACTATCTTATATATATAAAAAATTGCGGGCTTTGACGGGCCGGGCCTTAACGGGTTTTTGGCGGGCCGGGCTGGGTTTTAGACCTCTAAACCAAGCCCAGCCCACCATCCACCTAAGCGGGCTTTTTTTCGGGCCGGGCAGGCTTTTAACCCGCGGGGTTGCGGGCCTCCGCCGACCCACGGACCAAATGATAACCCCTAACCTAACTTTAATCAGGACCGTTCATCACATTTAAATGACCAGGATTGTTTTTCAAATAATTTTCTTTCAATGCCAAACCACACACAATCACCTCTCTCTCTCTCCCTTCCTCTCACCATTCTTTCGACCATGTCGGGTTCCCAGTTCGATTAAGCTTCTCCTGTACTCCCAATTTTGTTCCTCAATCCCTCTCTTTCTCAATTCCAATTGCTCCCAAATCAGAGATGAAGCCCCTCCGGAAGAAACCCGGGACATATGACATCAAAGTTATCTCAATTTTTTGGGCTTGGTTATTCACCGTAAATCGATCCAATTTAAACCCAAATATTTTACTTATGGAGTCTATATACCACGAATCAGCGTTAATATTTGACAAAAGCTCTGGGCTAATGTGGTTGAGGGTTGTAATGAATCAAAGATGAAGAGGTCGAAATAAGAGATTTTAATCAAAAGTTGAAGAGGCTAGAGTAAGAGATGTCTGAATAGAGGCATAGTTGAATGCGAAGGAGAAAGAAGGAGAGAGACCACTACAACGTTTTGTGTTAACAGACGGAGAAAGAGAAGATAATGATTTCTAGCCACACAACTGAAATGAACGGTGAGGATGTAAAGTTAGGTAGAGTTAGAAGAGAATAAGTTAGGAGAGGGGAAGTCCCTATTTAATGGGTTTTGCCATCTGGATTGAAACAACGAAACAAAATCTTGGCAAATATTAATAATTTAACAGGTCAACAGAAAACTTGAATTCCCTTGATAAAAGTTCTGTCCCAAACCATTGTAATTGTTCATCTGCAAATGTCTGTGAGACGCTAGTACGTCGTAGTCCAACTTGCATGCCTTTCATTATAATTAGGTACGTAGTTAGGATTCTTAGGCCTACTTCAGTAAAGAGAGTTATATTAGGTCTGAGGTTAAAAATTTAATCCTTAAAATAATATTTATTTAATTTTAGTCTAGACTAAATATTGATAATCATCAATAAGGGAGGGCTAAAAATTTGCCAATATTTCATAACAACTAATAAAAGAGTGGCACATGATCATAAGCTCCATTTTTGCCGCTTCCAGAAAATTTGGCGCAAGCTAAATGAAGGGCTAAAATAGCCCTTTTGGTTTAAATATAGTCCTATAACCCTACAACATTTTCTTACTGGAGATCGTTTTAAGACTAAAATTTGACATTTAACCCTTTAACCCCCCTTACTGGAGTAGACCTTAGGCCTACTCTAACGAGGGCTAAAGAGTTAAATGTCAAATTTTAGTTATGAAACAATCTCTATTCTAAATTTTTCAAGTACCACTTGTCACAATGTGATAAGTCATTAATATCAACTTTTTTTTTTAAGTTTGACTATGTTTATGATAAACTCAGTTCATGTGATAGGCTAGCACCCCACACCGCGTCTCCACCGCAATTTCGTTGTTACCGGTAACCCACGCCGCCGCAAAATGCGACAAACACAAATGTCGATATGTTGTCCTCTTCGACGGCTCTGTAGCCCTCTCCGATGACGATATATAAGTATAAACGCGACCTAAGGTGCAATGCTGAAGAGATCGACCAGATCTAGGAGGCCAGAGACTGCGACTTTGGCAACAAATCTGGTGGTGAGAACTAAACTCGAGGCCAGGCACGACGGCGTGCGTTGAAAGAGCTACAAACGACAGTGGACATCCTTTCCTCTAGATTTATCGTCTACCAACAAAACTCATCCGAGTGGTAAGTTTGGCAGCGCCATCGAGGCTGTTGATCCCTTGGTCCGAGTACGAGACTGCCGATTGCAAGGACAATGACTATCAGTGTAACGCCCTGATTTGCACCTCTTTAAATCGAGCACATTACAGAGCTGCGTGTCCCTAAAACTCAAGCTAAAATTTTCAACTCAATTTTCAAGAACCCGCAAGGCAAAATAAGAATGAAAAACTTATCTGTAAAATAGATAAGAAATTTAATTAGTGAAAGCGTCTATTGAAAATGACGTGAAAACAAAGAAAATTATAAAGTGAATTACTTTAGAAAAGAATACAAGTATCATAACAATTATTGAATAATAGTCCGGTTGAAGCCAAAGTCCAAGTACTTGACAAGAGAAGAATTTTACAAACAAGCTATTCAATAAAGAAATCAATCTGGAATAAATGAAGCAAGTAAACCTATCATGAGGATCTAACTCCATCAATGCCATGACATATGAGATACAAGAAAAGTGAAGCCACATCCAATTGTCTCGTCTTTGTACAAAGTATCTGCATCCGAAACTGTTGTAAGGGTGAGCTTTCGTCCTTGCTGCTCAATATGGCTGTACCCAGTTAGGCGTGATAACAAATGAAATCCTTATGTGTCGGCAAGTAATTGAAAAACCATGCTCATCATAAAATGTTCAAAGCCACGAACCGTAGTAGTATAAAAACATAGTATGAACCATAAAGAAAACTTAAACCTGATGACCGGACTCTGTACCAACTACTACGATTAATATCGTCTACTTGACGAGGTGTAGCGAGAGTGTCCGCTTACTTTGTATCGCCTAGAAACAGTGCCACACCTAAAAAGATGTCAGACACTCTTCCGTCTATACAGCCTCTCTGGAGGTTTAGAGGATCGAAGCCCAGGGAAGTCACTATGCTCCTCTCACTTTCAGGTCATCAAATAAAAACTCATATGCAATGAAAACATTGTAATCATGCAACTAGAAAATACGTTTCTTTTATAAAATCAGTAACTAAGGCAAGTCCAGAATTCCTTATCTGGAACATCGTCGCTTTGACATTCACATGCTTTCCTAGGTCAACACCACTATCATTCACACCTCAGATGACTAGAGTCCTAGTCCGACATACTCAAGTGTCATCAAATCATTCATACCAATTACACTATATCACCAATGTTTCTTACGCAAACATAATTTCTAAAAGGAAACCAACTCAATCTTCATAGCCATAACATGTCCAACAATTTATCTAAACACCCAATTCCTTTTACATCCAAAGTAGTTTAACAATATCAGTTCTCATATATCCACCTCAACTGAAATTAATACTAAAATTTGTTCTAAACCGATGATGTATAAGGCAAAGTTGCGTTAATAACTACTTCTTCAAACCATATATATCATCGGTTATGCCTTCTCTGACTCAGCAAACATATTCATTCATATATACATCATATGAATCCCTTGTCTACTAGCAACATATGTACATGTATACCTTTTCTAATATAACAGTTGTTCTTGGCCGATTAAAGATGTTCTGCGTCCCCTGTATATTACCCACACTTTGTTCTTGATTTTGTTCGAACACCACCCCATATTCTTCAGCCAGCTTCCAAAATTCCACAATTTCATGCCAACTCTCATGCTTCATAAGTGGTAATAAAAGTTCCCACTTCACAGTTCATCAATTAAATAGAGTAGAGCTTCCAAAGCTTGCTCATAACGTTTTGGGTGGTTCGTCTTCGGCGAGCTCGACAACGAGTGGGAGATGGAGAGGAACTCCCAGGAAAAAAGTCTCTCCGAGGGTCTGAACTTTCGCCGAGTCATCAATATGATGCCCAAACTTTAAAAACTATCAGTGATTCCCAAACTCTCAAACTATCAAAGGAAAAAAAATCGAAAAAAATTGTTTTTATTAGAATAAAAATTGTATGGGTATTAAAATCTTTTTCTCTCTGTTTTTGAAAAAAAAAATGTCACATGATCGTTATAGACGGTGCTGTGACGGAAAATGGCTCTAGGCATCATGTCAATATAGTTTTGAGAGTTTGAACATCACTTTGATAGGTTTTGAAGTTTGGGCATCATATTTATACATTAGCGAAAGTTCAGACTATAAGGGTGACTCTTTTCCTTTCCTTAATTTTTCATTTAAACAGTTAAACTTTTCAGATAAAAAATAATAACTGCATACAAATTTGAGGAAAACAAGGTCAAATTATACACTTACCCCTACAGTGTCTTGGCCACTGCGTGTTGCTAGTTTATGTATTTTAGTTAGAACCTGTTAACAACAAGGGGCGGTGGCGCAGTTGGCTAGCGCGTAGGTCTCATAGCTTCTGAGTGATCCTGAGGTCGAGAGTTCGAGCCTCTCTCGCCCCAACACTTTTTTGTTTTTTCTCCGTCTCATCACCAACGTTTGTCATTGTTATCTTCATCGCCACTATATTTGATATTTCTCATCACCATTGTCATTACTTACGTATATTGAGAACTCAATTTAGTATTACACTCTCACCACCCACCCTATTTCTAAATGTCAAAGAGTATCAAGGTGTTGGTGGGTCTTATCATGGGAGGATCCAGAATTAGGATATAGGGTGGGTTATTTTTGTTGATTGTGTACATACATACTGGGAAACATCTCTGTTGGCATTCGAAGATACAAGGACAGAGTTGGGCTTCTCTACAATAGTATGGGCTTGGGTCTTCAAATTGATGAAGTTGGGATCTTGCCACAAATGGTTTTCGAACTAAAACTCTGTGCATCACTTTGCATGTACTCGTGCAGCTTTATGTTTCATTGCATGTCCCAGTTTGAATAGTTTGAGGCTCCCTCCCCCCAGCCAGCAAATCTCTCCAAACCTAGCTTTCATTCTTGCAATCTTGCATGATCAATCAATATGCATGTTTCATGGGTACTAACTAGTGACACGATATATGAATCAAGAGTTTAAGATTAGTCTAATCTGATCAATCTCGTTAAGTAACTCTGTCATGAGTACTAGACGTTTCCATTAGAGGAAGAATCTTTCATATCATGAGTTAGTGGCGTACGTGGTCCTTAATCTATCTGTGTTTGTTCTCATCACCCTCCTCACTTACGCAAAATGTTGCTTCACTTGCATGTGGTTGTTGCACAACTTTAAATGGTGACGGTGGTTCTACTAGATGATTGTCCACTGAAGTTATGGTCCCTCCAAGTCTAATCAAAGTCACCAAGTGTATGATTAAGTAACTTAGTAACCAACAATAATTAATTAGATGATCACCCACCAACTAGTTAATTTTAGTCCAATACGGTTCACATATGAAGAATAATTGAAGCAATGAACCTTTTCCCTAAACCCTAATAATAATAATAATAATCTCCAGTTAGTACATATGTGCATTTTGGTTATGATTAATCAAAATTTCACAACCATATATGAAACTGTGGAGTGTGTACTGTACGTACATATACGGGTCCTGTATTAATTTGCTTCTCCACTCACAGTAGCAAAAATATCGCAGAACAACTATATGTATCTCCGAAGCTTCGTCCATTCAATTAGCTGATTATACCATTTATACGTCTCTTTTGTATTTGGTAAATGATTATACGTCTCTACTCTCCATATCTATATCGATGCTTCATTCTATATACTAATGCCAATTTTCCCTACTCTGTAACTGCTTCATTATAATACGTACTAAGAACCGGTTAGTCGGTTACTACTTGAGTATACAAGTCGAAAACGTAACTAGCTAGGTAGCTGGGAGCAGAGACTTCCTATCTAATTGAAATTGAACTCGATTTTTAGCGTCTTTTTCTCCAGAATAAACAGAGGGCCGAATGTTTCAGTGTTCGAGGTTCTGAGGCTAGTACCATACATGCTCTACTGCCCTTATTAGAATCTACTTGGATTCTTGTTTAGATTGTTTGTATAAGCTGCCAATCCTGCCATCTATTGCTATACATATAGCTAATTAGTCCTGCAATCCCCTCTAGAATCACTGCAATTACCAAACTCGTATAATTAACGTACACTCCATCAGTTATGGTCTCTTTACGTAGTGTAGTGAGACCAGGGACTCATGCATCAATGAAAATAGCGGCACTTTTGGCATGTATGGCATATGATTATAAATTTGTGATGGCTACCATTGCCGAGTCGGAACCGATTCTGATAAAGTAATTTGGAATTCCATACTAAAATTTTAAAGTAATATGGGGTTCTATATCAAAATTAATTGACAATAATAAGAGTAGCCAAAATCCTTATAAACTCAGAGGCAAGCTCTCAATTTCCCAATGTGGGATTCATATATCAACACGCCTCTGCACGTGTGATGACATCTCAAACCATACATGTGGACAACATTTGGGTGACGTGGAGTTCGTACCGTTACACATTCATATATGTCGTGGATAACCTGACTCTGATATCATGATAAAGTAATCTGAAGTTTCGTACCAAAACCAATTGACAATAGTAAGAGTAGCCCAAATCCTTATAAACTCATAGAGAATGTCTCAATTTCCCAATATGAGGTTCATATCTCGATCAACAGATTCAACTTGCATTAATTTTCTTCAAAAAAAAAAACTTTCATTAATTAGGTTAGAAACTGTCGTGGTATCCCAAATTGGTTGAAAATTAGATACTAGTTTTTTTCTCTTTTGTTAATAAATTTTGTGGGAAAGAAATAATGCATGTCTTAACTAGGCCATATACAAAACTTCGATTCAGTGAACTACCAAGATTTTACATACTGAAAGCCCCCAAATCAAACCTAGATGTCCCCCATAATTGAAAGCATATATGTTCATAATGTGATTTAGACTAGCTCTTAGACTTTAATTACTGGGCGAATAATATTGATCGAGCTAGCTTTAATTTCCTCTTATAAGTTCAAGTATAGGTTGCAAGTTATACAGGTAGGTACTTTAAGCTAAAGCCTATTAGGGATGAAATATGGTGTAAAACTTCAATGAACTTGCTCTAATTCGATGTGGAATATGTGATTGTAGCTAGAAGCAGAGGCGGAACTATGAAGGCTCAAGCCTAACGGCCGCCGGGACGATTTCAATTGAATCCCGTGCTAAATATATTTTAGTTGGGTAACAATTCAGCCTAGACATGAAAGACTTCAAGTAAAGCAAACTTACTTTACATTTAATCATCTTTTTATGAGAGGTGATGTCATAGAGTTGGTAAGTATGGCCAAGATCCACCGGGGTAAACTCAATGTGGACAAGAAATGGAGGAGGTTCAGCAAGAGTTTTGTGTTAGAACTTACAAAAAGTGATGAGTTGGGTTGTTGAGGTTAGTTCTAAAATGCTATTTAGGGTTTGAAATTTTTATATATTATTCATTGGTCTATATTTTTTTCTTTTTCAAATCTTTGTTTCCAATGGATGAAATAGTTTGATAATGAACTATCACAAATTTCTCCTTTTTTTTACTTATTCGATGGGGAAAAAAAATCTCATTGACTTTATCTATTAGTTTGTACAATTTTATTATGCACCACACATTTTTAAGTACTCAAATAAGTTATGTATATAAAAAAATGTTGAAAGAAAAAATGTTTTTGATTGATCACGTACAAAAGTATGAAATGTGACCTCACAGACCTCACAAACCTCACATATTTATTCGTTTTCTCCAATAAGAAAATGAAAAGGAGCCGAAAAATTGACTTCACACATTTATTCGTCTTCTCCAATGAGAAAATAAAGAGGAATCGAAAAATTAACTATAGACGGTCAATATTTTTTTTCTACTCATTTAAATTTCAGACACTAGATCCGCCACTGGCTAGAAGGGTCGTCACCCCGCACGTGTGCATGTTATGCCGGCCTGATCGAATTTAGACCAAACAATGGGGCAGTATGTCGAACCCCAAGTTTACAATAAATATCGAGCTAGCTAGTAAGCATCTGGTAATCGATGGATCCAGTAGAGATGTAGAACGCAGTAAGATCGAGATCGAACCGCCGCCACATTCAATCATCTTGTGGAATGTGAATCTTATGTATTATGGATATATCATGCATATCATTTAAAGACTTCACATGCACTGCGGGGTCGTCTTACACTCTTATTACGTGGGGTTTCAAACCGACATATTGGCCATGGTGTAATCTGCATGTGCTTGTTTTACGATATGAAAAACAGACGTACACCAGCAACTTAAATTTCACTGGATTATCGAGTTTCAGTCTTCCATGTAATCTTTGATCGACATCGAACACTTCTGCATGCCACAGACATTGATCATAGTCATGCTTGGCCAACCGATCGAGCTCCATCATCGGCCTCTTAACATCTCTATCACTACTGGAGGAGGAAATCGGGGCGACGTAGAAAGGTGGTCGCCTCGTATGAATTTTACGTCGCCTCGATTTCTTGTGACCAAAACGACGTCGCCTCGTCTTGTCGCTTCAGATTCATCACGCCACCATTGGGGCGACGTAGATACAATCTACGTCGCTTCGTTTCATTTCACGTGACGTAAATAATGTTACGTCGCTTCAATTGAAACGACGTATATTGATAACGTCGCTTGAACTGAGGCGACGTAGATTGCTCAATCTACGTCGCTTCATTTTATTTATTTTTAATTTATTTTTCTTTTTTAAATCCCTTGAGGCGACGTACATTGATCAATGTACGTCGCCTCCATTTTTTTAATATTTATTTTATTTTATTTTTTAATCAATAAGGCGACGTACATTGATTAATGTACGTCGCTTAAATTTATTTAATATTTATTTTATTTTATTTTTTTATAAATGAGGCGACGTACATTGATCAATGTACGTCGCTTTAATTTATTTAATATTTATTTTATTTTATTTTTTAATAAATTGAGGCGACGTACATTGATCAATGTACGTCGCCGAAATTTATTTAATTTTTATTTTTTTTATTTTTTAATAATTGAGGCGACGTACATTGCTCAATGTACGTCGCCTCATTTATTTAATATTTATTTATTTTTTATTTAGAAATAAATGAGGCGACGTACATTGAGCAATGTACGTCGCCTCAATTATTAAAAAATAAAAAAAATAAAAATTAAATATTATTGTACCAAGTCACGACCTATCACAATTTACAAACACAAAAACGCATTCAAATTGCAGATACGCATTCAACCACAAAAACGCATTCAATCACAAATCAAAACGCTTCATTTATACAAATCAAGTTTACACAAATCAAGTTTATACAAATCCTATATACAGTTTACGAGCCGGGAGGTGGTGGAGGAGCTTGAGGTTGTTGACTCGCAGCGAGATATGATCGCATCAAGGCCTCCATTTCTTGCATCCTTTGGGCGAGCGCACTCGCTTCCGATATGGCCTTCTGCGCCACCTCGCTCGATCTGCGCGCCGCCTCTTTGGCTTCATCGATCTCCTTTTGCATTTGAATTTGGCGTTCGTGGTTTACCCGGGCCCCTCCTCTCGGTTTGGGGTCGCGTGTGAGAGCGCGCCCCACCCCTGTAACGTCGAACAAGAACAAATATTAGTAAACTATATCGTAAACCAAAATAAAGCAAAATGTAAATCGAGATATGCATCGACGGAATCGTTTTGGAGATTTATTACCTCTTATAGAGGTCCCGTGCCTTGAACCCACCTCTTCCTCTATGATATTTATTTGTGTATCAAGAGGAAGAGGCTGGGGTTGGGAAACCTCTTCGCCTTCAACTGGGCCCGCAGCACTATCTTGTTGCGACAAGACTTCATCGAGTCGACGCTTCACTGCCGCCTGCTCAATTAAAATAGATAAAATAAATAATATTACAATTTAGTAGACAAAAATAATTGAAATAACGTAACGTGAACCTATTTGAGCTTACCACTTTCTCAGCCGCATTCCTCTCCGGCTGGTATACGTTAATCCACGTCTGGACGGCAGGCGCTCTATGACCCTCCTTCTCCAACACCTCGCTTCGGTACGAGAGGGCGAGGGATCCCGAATGGTGGTTGAGCTGCTGCTCCTTGTTCTTGTTTCGATTCCCTCGGTTCCGTTCGCACAATCGCTGTCACACACACACAAAAATCATTTTAA
Source organism: Geum urbanum (assembly GCA_946800695.1). NCBI lineage: Eukaryota > Viridiplantae > Streptophyta > Magnoliopsida > Rosales > Rosaceae > Geum > Geum urbanum. Next base: position 1,911,452 of record OX327013.1, on the reverse strand, counting down.
AATAAGAACAGATAAACATGCATATTGTTCGAATGTTGGCTACCAAAACTGTAGGTTCGTTTATGAAACTCACCAAGTAAGCAGGGTCTTCGAAGTGGGATTTTAACCACACCCATTGGTCTGCCCTCCCGAGAAACTCGGCCGGAGTCTCCTGGCTGACGTGGAGATAATGTTGATGGCAATCGTACTTCCAATCCTTATAGATTGTTTGCGCCGTCCTATCAATGAAGTTCCACATCTCCACATCAGTCGCCGGGATGTCGTAGTTCGTCTAGCACAACACATTTAAATTTCGTTATGTAAAAATTATATTTACATTTACTACAAGTATGTAAGTAAGCTCGGAGTCCAGCAAGTATACCTCAAGACTCCGGCCGACGATATCGCGATGCAAATCGCTAAGTCCCAAGAAGCTAGATGCAAGCATTGGAACTTTTCCGCGGATGATGCTACCGATGTCTCGGCACATCAGACTCCGCATTTCCCTCGTCGTCGGCCCCGCATGCCTCGTAGAATAAGCGACTTGTAGTCGCCTATTGTTGTTCATCCGGACGAGGTACTCCGTCTTTGTCCCGACAACGACTCCGCGCTGTTCCGTCGTCGGGTCTCCGGTTGCCATGTCGACCATGTCGGGGAGTTTGGTCTTCTTGCACCGGATGCTGAGGGCGGGAGACTGCTGTGACGCCGTAGTGGCGTCGCTGCTGTCATCCTGTCCTTGCGGAATCGCATCCTCAAGCTCAGGGGCGGGCGTTAACTGCGGAGCTTCTGGATTCGACCCGTTCACCGATTGTCCCGTGGGGCAACCAGACCCGGAAGCCCCATCTCGGCTGAATGCTCGCCACCCCGCCTCCGCCGCCTCCGCAGCTGCCGCCGCGGCCGCCGCTTCCGCTTCACGACGCTGCTGCAACGCTTTCCTCCTCTTGTATGCAGTATCTCCGGGAGCCATTCTATTAAAACTATTCTATTAAAATTGAACTACTCTTATCAATCTAGGCTTTGAAATTGATGAAAGAAACATCAAGTAATAATCACATAAGATTAACCAAACTTCAATAACCAAACAATCATCCACATTACGCATATATTTATTTAACCAAACCCTTAATCCTTAATCCCGACAGTACTACAATCATTTAACCAACCAGCTTGAAAACAGATTGAAAACACATTCGAAATCATTATATTCACAAAGCAACATCACATTCACAAAGCAACTAAACATGAACATTAAGCAACCTACACATATAGCTTATCATACAACTTTCTATCATTTGTTACTATAAAACTCAACTTTCTATCATACAACTTTCTATCATTTGTTACTATAAGACAATCTATCATCCATAAACATGAACACACTAACTCATTATATTCATCATCATAAACCGCATGCCCCGAGTCTCTTTTACCAAATTTCACCAACACATGAACAATCTACGTATATGCATCTAACAAGCTGACAATTAATGAGCAGATGCATACCTTATGCCTATGGAAGTTTACACCGTTGACCACAACAGTAATATCACTCAGCAATCCGGCCTTGCAAGACCTGACCACAAACAGAACCACTGATTACATCAATTACAAAATTATCTTCTATTCATGAAATCCCATGACATATATATGATCAGTCTCAATTCTAAATGAACTGTGTATTCGGGATACGATGACATGATACTATGATCAGAACAACTTGATCAACAAATCTAAAGCCAGACTCACTATATACAACTAATCATATCTCACAAGCATTTTATCAAATTGATTTCCTGTAGCCGAAATTCCCCCTCCCAAAATCTACATCTCATATGAAGAATAATACCTCAAGAAGAAGTTTGAACGAAATAATTAGTACACAGAATACTATCCGGTCAACAATTAAGTACATCAACATTCTATTGAAGAATAAAATTCAAATAATCAGTACACAGAATACTTGAAAGTGAAAGCAGTACCCACATTAGCAACAAAGCTACCTAATTGACGGTCATAACACCTTGAGAGAAGTTTATACACCAAGAACAATCGCGAAACATGACATGTCACAAAAACAATTCTACACTTTCAACAAGTGCTTGTAATTCCAACTTTCATTCAAGTATATCAACATTAACCCTCGGAATCAAAGGCCGTGGACACATTACTATTTCGACAAATGGTAAATTTATTCATTAACAAAGATGCAACCTTGGTGATGATGGCGCTGGTCTGAGGAGGCACTGTGAATTCTTCGGCGGCGAGTTTGAGCACGGCGGTGAAGATTGCTGCCTCGGGAACGCTAAACGCACACAAGAGGAAAACAAGATTCGATTAAAGAGAGTGAGAAGAGAGAGAGAGAGAGAGAGAGAGAGAGAGAGAGAGAGAGAGAGAGAGAGAGAGAGAGAGAGAGAGAGAGAGAGAGAGAGAGAGAGAGAGAGACGAACCTGTGAAGATTGAGATTAGGGAGGAAGAAGATGGTTTCGGGATGTTGGGATTAATTAGGGAGGAGGGTTGAGATGGAGGGTTGAGATGGAGGAGTTTGGATTAGGGATTTGTGGGTTAGGGATTTGGGGGCGCGGCGCGAGGAAGAAGAAGAAGATTGGACGAAATGAAAAGAAGAAGAGAGAAACTGTGATTCTGGGATTATATAGCCAACAAGGCGACGTAGATTGAATTCTATGTCGCTTCGATTAATTAATGACATTGAGGCGACGTAGATTGATCAATCTACGTCGCCTCAGTTTATATAATTTAATATTAAATTAAATAAACTGAGGCGACGTAGATTGATCAATCTATGTCGCCTCAGTTATTCAAAAATATAAAAAAAAATTAAATCCCTTGCGGCGACGTAGATTGATCAATCTATGTCGCCTCAGTTTATATAATTTAATTATAAATTAAATAAATTGAGGCGACGTAGATTGATCAATCTATGTCGCCTCAGTTATTCAAAAATATAAAAAAAAATTAAATCCCTTGAGGCGACGTAGATTGATCAATCTATGTCGCCTCAGTTATTCAAAAATATAAAAAAAAATTAAATCCCTTGAGGCGACGTAGATTGATCAATCTATGTCGCCTCAGTTTGCAAAATTTAATTATATAATTAATGACATTGAGGCGACGTAGATTGATCAATCTACGTCGCCTCAGTTTATTTAATTTAATATTAAATTATATAAACTGAGGCGACGTAGATTAATCAATCTATGTCGCCTCAGTTATTCAAAAATATAAAAAAAAATTAAATCCCTTGAGGCGACGTAGATCCCTTGAGGCGACGTAGATTGATCAATCTATGTCGCCTCAGTTTATATAATTTAATTATATAATTAATGACATTGAGGCGACGTAGATTGATCAATCTACGTCGCCTCAGTTTATATAATTTAATTATAAATTAAATAAATTTAGGCGACGTAGATTGATCAATCTACGTCGCCTTAACATATTTTTTATGTTATTCCTGCAAAATTTTATTTTTATGTTATTCCTGCAAAATTTATGTTATTCCTGCAAAATTTTATCAATTTATTTATTATGTTATTTTAGGGTTTACACACATCCATACAAAATTTATACACAATCATTTTTCCCCTTACTGTTTCTGAGTCTGCAAACTGTTTCCTACTACTTTTTTATAGGGAATCACGGGGTATGAGGAATTTTTTCCCTTACTGTTTCTTACTGTTTCTGAGCCATGCAAACTCATCTTGGTTATATGATTCATCATGATTCACCATGATTTAAATGAATTCACCATGATTCACCATGATTCACCATGGTTCATCATGATTCACCATGATTCACCATGATTCACCATGATTCATCATGATTCACCATGATTCACCACGATTCACCATAAATTATACTTTAAAGAAAATACGAATTTAGGTTTCAAATTCATAATAAAATTAGTTTAGTCCTCGTCTTCGTCCTCCTCCTCCTCCTCCTCCTCCTCCTCCTCCTCCTCCTCCTCCTCCTCCTCGGCTTCGTCCTCATCCTCCTCCTCTTCGTCTTCGTCTTCGTCCTCGTCCTCGTCCTCGTCCTCTTCCTCGTCCTCGTCATCGTCTCCTTCTTCGTCCAAAAGTAGTTGAAAATCTGGGTAAAATTGTATCACCGTGGGAGTGTCCTCTTGGTAAGGCTCGAATATATGATCTCCTGTACGGGCTATGTTTTCATCTATGGCCAGAACTTCGGCGCTGTAGACATTGCGGTGCGACATCTCTTGTACTACCTTCCAAGTACCACCAGCCTTTGGATCGTCTATGTAGAATACTTGTTTTGCTTTGGTTGCAATTATGAAGGGTGAATCCTCATAGTAACTGTTGTTTGTATTCACTGATATCAGTCCATGATCTTTTATAAGGGTGTCAAGATCTTCAGGGTCCTCGGAATTGTGCCATGTGCACTTAAACAACACCACTGGCATACGGCCTGCATATAATACTTCGACCACGTAGTTAACATGGCCGTAGAACTTGGATGAACCCATGTCTATCATGACACCGCTGTTTTGAGTCACGGTTCTTTGATCTCTATCAAACGATGTGAACTTGACACCGTTCACATAACACGACTTATAAACCCGACATTGCTGAGGTCCTTGAGCTAATGACTTTATTCCAGCAACCAAGCTCGGGTCCGAGTTTTTTTCTTTAAGGGACACCTGAGAGATAAGTGTTAAGAGGAGTTAAAGATAAGTGTTATAAACCCTCAAAGAACCTTACAAGAATTAATAGGCATATGTACCCATGTTAAGAACCATCGAAGATAACTCCTCCGACGACGAAGCTCGTCGAAATCTTCACCATTTTTAGCCTCGAACCTTCTGAGATGTTCTTCTAGGTAAGGTTTGACTTCGTCTGTTTCCACCAAGACTTGCCAGTGAGCCTCAGCAGTCTCTGCCTCAGTCAACCTGAACTGGCGACGAGTCTCGATAATATCTGGTCTTACTAAGAGTGAAACACAGCTGACATTCCACCCAGATATGGAAGTGTCGATATCTTCGTTGTCCATCCGTCTGAGATAAGCCTTACAATACGTCACCGACTCATGTACGAGGTACTGTTCAGCAATACTACCTTCCGGGTAACGTGTATTCCTCATTGACTTTTTATATTTTCCTAATTGCCTGCAAAAACACCACTCAAGATTAGTACAATATTTTCCTAATTGCCGACATATTACACAAGATTAGTAGGAATCAATATTAGTACAAACATAATTTCCTAATATTAGCAATAACAAAAAATTTTACCTTTCAATCGGATACATCCATGTATAGTGTACTGGACCTGTAAGGAATACTTGTTCGGGCAGATGAACCATGAGATGAACCATAGATGTAAAAAAATGTGGAGGAAATATGAGCTCCAAATTGCAGAGAATCATCACTATCTCAGTTTCCATGTCACGCACAACCTCCTTCTTAAGCTCCCTACTGCATAGTTGACGAAACCAATTTGACAGTGCTATCAATGGCTTGACAACGTTTTCTGGCAGGAACCCTCTTATAACCACAGGCAGAAGACGTTGAAGCAAGACATGGCAATCATGCGTCTTCAATCCATAAAACTGTGACTGGGAACTTATTTTCACCTTACTTCTCAAACTACCTGCATAACCAAGAGGATACTTAACATCCCTGAACCACTGGAACACATCTTCTAGATCATCCTTTTTAACTAAAAAATGTGCATGAGGAACTTTCCCCGTAGCCAAGTCACCCGCTCTTTGCCACTGGTTTTTTCGCACATTCCTCTTCTTCAAAGCAGCGCGAGCTTTTGGACCATCCTTAGACTTCGATTCAATCGAAAAAATGGTTCCAAGGATGTTGTCACACACATTTTTTTCAATGTGCATGACATCTAGGCAATGTCTGATCTTCAATGATGACCAATACGGCAGCTTCCAAAATATGCTTTCGTGAGTCCAACACTGTCTGTTATTCGGATTGTACGGCACCTTCAAGTCTTCATGTTGGCTAAGAATAGGGTAAACGTTTGACCTAACGTCCTCCAAAATTTCATCTCCACTCTTACGATAGGGTCTTCCGCCAAACTCCTCCTTCCCGTTAAATGCCTTGCTCAATCTCCAAGGGTGATCCTGGTGGAGCCATTTTCGATGACCTTCATAAACTATCCTCCCACATATATGCTCTGAAGTTAGCTCATCTAGACAGATTGGACATGCCTTGTACCCTTTCACAGTTGACCCCGCAAGCATCCCTAAACCTGGAAAGTCGCTAATAGTCCACATTACCGCTGCCTTCATCAAGAATACCTCATTGTCTACTCGATCAAAAGTATGGACTCCAACGACCCATAAATGTATTAGCTCCTCGATCATCGGCTCAATGAGTACACTAAGGCACTTTCCGGGAGATTTAGGGCCTGGAATCAACACTGATAACATGTTATATTCCTTATTCATGCACATTGATGGTGGTAGATTGTACGGCATCACAACAACGGGCCATGTACTATGCAAAGTTCCCATTGTTCCGAATGGATTGAAACCGTCTGTTGCTACTCCAAGGCGCACATTCCTGCAGTCCCGTGCAAAACCTGGAAAAGTTCTGTCAAAATGTTGAAACGCTTCTCCGTCAGCTGGGTGGCTGAGGCTACCAGCCACGCATATCCGCTCCCCCAGCCATCGCATATGCTTGGCAGTGTGTGGGGACATAAACAAGCGCTTCAACCTTGGTGTTAGAGGGAAGTTACGAATTATTTTTTTGGGAATATCATTCGTATTTGGCTTATATCTTTCTGAATAACACACTGGACAAATCCTCTCGTTTACAAGCGCCCCCCTGAACAACACACAGTTAAACTCACACGCATCAATTCTTTCGTAACCCAGTGAAAGATCACTCAAGATTTTTTTTATTCTCGAGTATGAACAGGGGAATGTGTGCCCTTTAGGAAGAAGTTTATTAATGTAAATACATAAAGAGTCAACACTTGTGTCCGACCATCCATTTTCATTTTTCATTTCCATTGCATCTAATATGGCACTCAAAACAGTTTCCTCACTGCCTTCATATAATGGGGTCTGTGACTCCTTCAATAATCTATCGTACTTTTCATAATCATCGTCTACCATGTCATTGAAGTTCATGCCCGAATTATCTTCCACAAATTGTTGGGGTGCATCTGCATGGTATCCAGGATAATAGGGATATGCATCATGTAGAATCTCCAACTGCGGGTTCACTGAAGGACCGGCACCACTAGAAGGACCGACTCTGTCTTGAAGCCACTGTCTTCGTTGACTGAGCATTGCTGGTTCACCAGAAACTTCCCCGTGAAGGTGCCAGACTGTATAAGTAGGACTCATACCACTGTGTGATAAGTGATGATACATGACATCCATAGTAACCTTGAACGGACCGTTCTTACAACGTTTGCACGGGCAGAAGTAATAATCGGCTCCGTTACTATGTAGCCGGGCAAAATTCATGAACTCGAATATGCCGTTGATGTACCTTGGATCAGCACGATGATATGTCATCCAAGTTTTTTCTGGGAGTCCGTCCATGTTTCCTGTCAACATAAACAATCAATATGAACAAAGTTACCACGCCACAGTTGCGATTCAACCACCTTCGCCTTATGCCTCCGGGTTGGGTCCTATCCCCTTCAGGGGAACACGACATTTGTCAACGCTTTTGCACCCATGCGTTTCAGCTCCAGTTTAGGGAAATTTTGGCAGCATCTCCCTACAGTTCCCCGAGTGCACACATATCTAAACAACCTAATTTGCACTCGGGGAACATTTAAAGGAGACACTGTCGAAACCATATCCCAAAACTGAAACTGAAATCACACGAATAGCAAAAGGATCAACAAAGTCATGTTCACCTAAAGTGTCCAAAAATGGGACAATTCGAGAATCAACAACTCAACTCGATCAACTAGATGAGTTGTTAATTCTCAAACGGGAGTTCTAAGTTGATAAACACCACAATTATATATAGTCATAATACTAATAACACTACTAATTAAGGCTCGAATACACATAATCTACACTAATCATCAATTAATTTCACTAAATTTAACCAAATTTCAAACATTAATCATGAACCCATAACATGATTTATCACAATTCAATGCTTAACACACTAAAACTACAACATAATACCAAATTCAATTCAACTTCAAACATTTCACCAAAACTTCAATTTCACTTCTAATTTAACATATTATGGTCATAAAGAGGGTTAAAGAGATACAAATCAAACTAACCTTACTCAAGAATCAAATCAATGGCAAGAACAACCTTCTTTCTCAATTTCCTCTAATTTCTCCCCAAAATCGCCCAAAACAGCTGCAGAACGAAATGAAACTGTTTTTCTAAACTTTTCACTTTATGAACGGGTTGACTTTAAGAAGAAGAGTAGATCCAGATTTTAAAAAAACGAGGCGACGTAGATTGATCAATCTACGTCGCCTCGTTTTCTTTCCAAGTGACCAAACTAATCTACGTCGCTTCGATTAAAAACGATGCGACGTAGATTGATCAATCTACGTCGCCTCGTTTTTAATCGAAGCGACGTAGATTAGTTTGGTCACTTGGAAAGAAAAACTAGTCGCCTCAGTTTTTTGAAGCGACGTACTTCAATATACGTCGCACCAATTTTTTGAAGCGACGTAATTTTTGTCAAAGGTATTTTACGTCGCCTCGTTGAAAATCGGAGCGACGTAGAAATGTAACTACGTCGCCCCGATTCCTTTCTCCAGTAGTGTATATGTAATTGATAGCTAGCTCCAACTTAAATGTGGAAAATTTGGTCGGATGTCGATCTGCTGTGTTCGTTTGTATCAGGTTGCTAGCCTCAGAAAATTAAAGGCTAGTCTTCAGAAGGGGATAGTGGACATTCAGTTATTTGAGTGAAAATAATTTACGGAGCTGAAATGATATTTCTTCAAATCATGTCCTCACACTCGCATCCCTTCTAGTGATCTTCTTACAAAATTTTACCCGCGGTTTATTTTCTTAAAAATCACATATTACTAAGAACAATTGCAGTAGATCTCTATATCAATAATATAAGGATTGTTATCAAATATTAGGTCCAACAAATCCCCTATATCAATCTTTATTTTGTGTATCTTTAAATTTTAAGTTTTCATCTCCCATTCCTATACCGAAAAAGTGAAAATATAAGTAATGAGAATAAACAAAAGTGTAATCAATTATTTTTTTTATGTTGTAAATGTAATTAATAATTACATGTATTTAATAATTTATTTAATATTAACAAATCAAAATTAAGCATTGTTGAAGTACGTATAACTATAATTTAAGTAATAGTGATAGAGCAAAATTTTCAAAATTAGCCAAAATAGTTTTGAAGTCTATTTTTGAACAAATTAAAATGACAATATTTTGACCCATGTTATTGATGATATGGTGCTCTAATCAGCCGAACTCATTTTTTTAATTATAAACATATAATTGTGGGATCATCTATACTATTATTAAGCCAACACGTTTTATTTCCTAAATTTGTCAAAATGTACCCATATTACCTTTTTTATTTAAGTTAATCTTAATTAATAAGGTATATTATAATAAAAGGTAAATTAACAGAAGAATAAAAGAAAGAAAAAAACAGTCCACTAACATTTACAAGAAAACTGTCATCTTCTTGTATCATTTTTTAACTTATTTTTATAAATAACTGTCATATACCAACCTTTTTTTTCTCATTTTAACATTTACAGTAATTTTATTTTTAAATTTTTTTATTTTCATTTTCACACATCGGTGTGTGTTTAACTAGTATTCAATAATTAGGTCATCGTGTACTATTTTCCCTCTTTTAGTACTCAATACTCGATCTGACTAGTCAACAACTTGAATTACAAATTAAAAATTAATTTTATGATGACTCGAATTCTAAACGTTCTCTTGGAAAATACAATCAAGTGTCATGTCGCCACTACATCGGAACCTACAGACTCCCATGTTGATTAACCAACGTCGAGAATCAGCCTCAAAGAGAGAGAACAAAACCAACTAGCATACATATGACCAGGAGCGAACAGCTAATCGACTTCTAATATCATGTGAGTCCAAATTGAGCTAACTAGTTTGACTAAATCATGTTCTACACCATAAAATACACAATTTCAGCAAAGCCGGTGGCTGCCATGCTAGTGCTATACAGATAGATATATATAGATATATACCGACGACACCCAGATCGAGCTCCAGAAAATTTCAATCTCCTCGATCATTACATAAATTCCTTATATTTACACAATTACTTGTCTTTTTTTCTTTGGATCGGGAAAACAAATTAATAATTGTCTCTTAGAAAACACAAACCACGCCATGTTTTTAAGGATTTTGATGATAAATCATTGCAAATAATCGTTGTCAACTTTCTTATGGATCACGACCCCTCTTGACATATGTTGCACAAAATGAATCATTGCTCTAAAGTATACAGATGAAAACAAATCCATCGCGAATACTAAAATACCAACTTGGTTTTTATTCTTGATGTCAATTTCGAAGGTTTAATTAATTAATGGGTTCTGGATTCTGGTGATATGAATATACGACTTATAATTTAGTTTTTGTAGACTGAAACTCTGAAAGCAGTGGTAGTAGACCCAAGTATCTTGGATATTATATGCGCCGATTAAATTTAATTTATCAGTGCATAAATATGTAAATCTATGTTATTTATTTGATGTTCATATATTTATTTTTTTATAATTTATTCAGTAATATTTGTTTACTTTGTTGTTTTATATATATTGAGTCAATAGAGGAGAAAAGAAGTAAAAAAAAAGAGGGAGAAAGTTGCAGCGATGAGTTTCGCTAAACCTAGCCATCTCACGCTGATAGGGTTGGGATGCCGATCTTGGATGTCCAAAACTCCTCCTTCTCGGGGGAATCCTGTTCCAGTGCCTTTGGTGGTATCAGAAGAAGTTGACGTTGGTCGAAAAGTGTTTCCATCCGGGTGGGTTTGTTCGCTTCTTCGAGGTTCGGTGAGGGTTGCGGCCTTCAAGGATGGTTTGGTGCAGGAGGTTGTCGAGTGGAGAGAGATGCCAAGACGGGCGAGGCTGAAGGTTGAGGTTTGGTTGTGATCAAGCGAAGGTTGACGGTGGTGGAGGAGAACTTTTCTTGGGGTTGGGTTACCGACGTCGGCTAAGGACTCCAAAGTGTCGGCACAGTCCAAGGTGTCGACTTTTGCACCGCCGAGACTCTCATCAATGTTGGCATGGTCCTGTGTGCCAATAGCAGAGGCGATGTGGCGTCGGATCTTGGTCGAGAATGCTGTGTTGCGGCATCATACAGGCAGGTCAAAAGAGATGAGGCAATGGGGTTCTTAGGTCAAACCATGGGCTTTTGGGCTTTGATTGGTCCTAGGTTCCTTTTGGCTTGGATAATCTCTGAACTCCTAAGGCTTCAGGAGACTTTTTGGATTCGTATAAGGGATTTGGGAGACTTTTATCGGCATAATTTTGGTATTATTGGATTCGTATTAATATTCATATTTAATATGGAAGTGACTGGTGAAAATAAGTCTTGAAAGTCAGAAGGAAAAATAAGAATTAAGAAGATCAATAACTTTTCTTCCAAGACAAGGAGTCTCAAACCAACAAGGAAAGAAGATTCAAGGAGCAATATAAAAACTCCATGAAATATCTATTGTAGTCCTCTTCTCTTCTTCTTCTCCATTCTTTCTTTAGGTTTAGTTAGATTTCCTTTTGTTAAAGGGTTGTTGAAACCCCGTACATGAAATATTTTTTATTCATACACTTTAAACTAATTTTACATATTATTTTGAATGAGGTTTCTTTCTCTATGTGGTTCAACAATGAGTTCTTGTATGTTTTCTTTGGTGTACAACTTAGTATGCATGCCAGAATTCTATTGTCATGAGATACGGGAGACGATAACTTCCTCCACTGAATTCTCTACAGTGATACACCGGATAGATGATTTCGTAGGGTTATTGAAATTCTAGGTTTAGCAGGACAAGCTCATTGTGTACCTGTGAACCCTTGTAGCTTCTCAAACATTTTCTAGATCTTAATGCTTTCTTCTTTGTAAACCTTGGGGTCCATGACTATGCGTTCATAGAGAGATATATGTAGGGGAGGTCCATGACAAACTTATATAGACATAAGGATTAGGTAATAAGATGTGGTTGTAACAATCAACTTTTCATGTGAATTTTCATTCATTAGATATGTGCATTAGGTTAACTACGTGTTAGAGAGATTGATTGGCGGTGGTGAATAACATTCCTCTTAACTCATTCACACATAAGTTTGCACATCTTGCATTTATAATATATTTACTTTTCAGCATTTAGCTGTAGTTCGCCGAATTGTTTTGGTACCCAAATCAACTCTGAAAACCCCAAAATGTATGTGGTAGTCCGCCATTGAATCTAGTTGTATGTGTATAAATTTTGTGACATTTAGAGTAGTGTAAATTAGGCTTGTAATTACATTAGTGTCTGTTGGTCGAATCTGTCAATTTTTTGACAATATCAATTTTCTACGAGAATAACCTTTATTTTCATTGTATTATATTGACATCTTCTATAACTAGAAATTATTTTTAATAGGTGATTTTTTTTGTCTATCATTAACCTATACAGCGTAAATCAGATTAAGATGAGAACCTTCGCAAGTTAGGCAAGCACTACATCAAGAATGCATGCAGATGGATCTGTACTAGAAATCTAGAAATGAAAGTAGTTAGTGGTGGCAAAACAACTTAGTAAAGTAGGCCTCAGGCTGAGCTAGCTAGCATGCAGAATGGATCGAAAGATCTGAACCAAAAGAATTGTACTGTTCGATCACTTCTAAATTCTATATATATCATATATGGTGGACTCGCTAGCAGCTCGTAGTTGGTAAGTACTTTTGAGATATTTTAGTACGGATCAGACGCCAGAAGGCAAAACCAATAGCTAGCCATGCATACTTGGTGCTCGATCTCATCAAACTTCACTACTCGATTAAACTAGTGATCTCTCAAGTGAGCATTTTATATAGGCAAACCAGCGGTCCCATTTCTCTGTCGATCATCTCGATCCATTAGGCCATGATCATTGAGAAGAAGATGGTGCATGGGCAGCATGGCCAACTGGGATCATCTTATCCTAGCTAGCTACATGAATTTGCTCTTTGCGTACGTCAAAACTACTGAACCATGACATCAATACTTATTATATATATAATGTATGGTAAATCTTTTGTTATGAAAAATATCTACAGAGATATAATTGATAGTGATTAAACCTAACACGTTAAAGATCTATGAATCGAGTTTACACAATATCACTTTAATAATGTGATCCACGCGTCACATTGATTGCATCGTTTATTTTGCATTTGGATTCATGTAGATCCGAACAAATTAATTTAAGCCTAAGTTAACTTAGATCCGAACAATATCACTCAAGCTATTTAAGCCTAAGTTAACTTAGATTACAAATATTATACGTCCGATGGAGCCATAGGGCGTCGTTGTTGATAAGTTTATTCTTGGAGAACAAACAAGAACGAAAATTATCAAAAATAAGAATATAATCTTTAGTTTTGTTAAGCGACTGCATCTGTTATAAAATTCTTCTCTCTCCAAATGTGTTGAAGGGCATGTTGATAAGTTAATTGAGATTGGAGCAGGTATCAAATAATTTAACTTATGAATTGTGTACTAAACCCAATTGTACGTCTAACATTTTATGAGATAAACTAAATTATATTAGCCTATTGATCGAATACAACTCAATTAAATTGGAACGGTTGCACACGATGATAAATTCCACATGCCGTTAAAGGGATTCCAATTCAATCTAGCTTCATGCATGGAAGTTTTAATGACGAAAATGATGTTATAGTTTTAGCCACTGACCATGGTCGAACACAATGAAGAGGATGCATTATCCTATCGACCGTGAAAGGGTACGCCAAACCAGATTGAAGCACTAATTAATTGAAAAACAAACATCACAAAATTACAACACCTACATATGCAATTATGCATGCATGCAACAGATACTTTGAAGTTTTGAATACCTAGAGAACAAAATTATTTGAATTATCGCCCTGAACTAGTGTCTTTTTACTCACAGTCTCATACTATAAGACTGTCGTTTGCTTCTCAACTAAGAAAAATTATCCTCTACCAGGCTAAGGCTTACATTGCCGATTAAATTATGAAAAAAAATTATGACAGAGTTTGAACTCTTTGAGATGTATTAATTCGATGCCCGATCTTTAAAAATTATAAAAGTGATGTCCAAACTTTCGAAATTATATCAATATAATACATACAGTCAATTTTTGTCATGGCTCCGTTTGTGTTGATGATGTGGCATATTTTTTATTTTTCAAATGAAAGAGTAAAATGCTCATTAAAGCAGCTGCAGCGGGGGGAGGAATTCTGGGAATTCCTCGATTTTTTGGTGAGACCCATGCCGGCAGAGGAAGTTTGGGAAGAATGGAGTGTGCAGCGGGGGAGAGGAGGGGCGTTGACCGGACGGCGACCGAGAGGAATTCCTCTCGGACGAGCGATTTGAGGAACCGGGAGAGGAAGTCCTCCTGACGTCACCACTCACGTGGCTGACGTCAAGCGGGAAACTTTTTTTTTAAATCCGGAAAATTTTTTAAAAAATTACTGAATTACGGACGAATCGGAACTCGACACGTGGCAGCTCCTAAAACTATTCTAAATAAATTATTTATTCTAAAACTTAAAAAAAATCATAATAAATAGCTCGGACTTCCGAAAAATTCAATAAAAATATGGACAAGTTCATATTAATGTCCTCTATAACTTTCGTGAAGAAAATGAGTCAAAAATCATAACTTAAAAAAATATCATTTTTGAATCGCGACGAAATAAAAAATCATAATAAACACGTTGTCATAACGAATGTATGCTCAACAAAAAACCTAAGTCCAACATGACTCAGATTACATTTAGCTTCAGAGGCATTAATTGCCCCCGAGCCCCCACCAGGGCGCGTCGCCCCTGGACCCCGACTCGCTGACCGGTCAGCGAGACCCCCGTATGCTACTGGCATACAAAATTGATTCAAAGCATATTAACGCGTGTCTAAATAGGACTTCCTATTACTTGGAAATTGGTTGAAAATATTACTCGAAAATAAAAAATTAAAATTTTAAATAATAATGAATAGTAATAGGAAGTCCTATTTTTAGCACCACTGTACGAAAAACAGGAATATGACTTCCTATTTTGAGGAATTCCTCAAATGGGTGAGGAATTTCTCAAAATAGGACTTCCTCTCCATTTTATGGGTGCGGATGCTCTTATACAGCAAAAAGAAACCAAAGTGCTTAAGCACTCAAAAATTGTTATGGCCACTCCCACAAAATTGCTATGGGCACCCAATTTTTTTCAACTCTCTCTCTCTCTCTCTCTCTCTCAACATAAACACAGTAGCAGTGAGTCCCGAAGATGCCCAGACCTCCCGCCGCCTTCTCCTCCTCTATTTTCGGCGACGACACTTACTCCTCGTTGATTCTTCGTCATGCCTCATCTCTTCACACACTCGCTCGAGCTCGACCCGCACCTGGTTCTTCACCATCGAGCATCAAAGCTCATGTCTTTGTCCATAGGACACTCTTATTCCATACCCTAGGAGATGGTTACTGATTAACTAGGGACCTCTTATCAGAGAACATGTCTTTGTCCATAGGACACTCTTATTCCATTTCGCATTTGGGACCTCCAATTCGATCCCATTTTGTATTCTTCTGCCTCCCAACTAGTCGCTCATAAGAATACGATTAACCCTACCATATTTGCTAAATACTAAATCACAGTGCTCAAGTGCTGTTACATAGGCAAGTATGGAAACAAAACTCAAACGTTGACGCATCATCTCAACTTTGTAGTCACATTACCAACTTACAAATGGAGTCGAAGCACGATCCAATCACCCATTTAAGTTAAAAACATATTGTTTGGCTAAATGGATTATGCATCGGCCTTGCCTTGTAATTTGACAACGTAATCCGACCGTCACTATCAATCTTATATATTGTTGCTATTTTGGCATGTGAATATTTACTATTGTTTCATATAGTCCGTGACACACGGCCACCTGAGACTACTCGAGAGTAAATTAATGACGTAAATTTTACAGCCCCTTTTTTATATTCATTTTTTTATCCTATCTCACATTGTCCCCCGTTCCCGTTCCCGTGTTTTGTTTTTGTTTCGTACGCGCCCCCACCGTCACTCGCATACAGACAATTCCCGCTCACACTTGTGACCCAAAACCGAGTGATGATCCTCTGCGAACCCCACAAGCCTCCCTTTACTCGTCTTATCCATTTTCTTTCCGCCACGTCACCCTCCCAGTCCCACCGACACAGCAAAACGCGGCATTCCGGTCCCCGCTCTTTTCCTACTTCCTCGTAATCCTTTTCTCTTTTTCCTCCAAAATTGACTGTGGGGAGCGATCTTCTGTGTCCAGGTCCATATAAGCAACCACTAAGTCTCCGCCACGTCAACTCATAGCTTGATTTTTACCATGGATTTCCTTTTGGAATGGGAAAGGGATTCCCTTTAAGCTAGCTAATTCTATGAGAGCATCCACACCCGACATCTCAAGTAAATGAGGTTTTTTGCTCAAGCAAACTAAGTTTCTCTTTTGCTCAAGTAAATTTAATTTTGGGTATATTTATTTTTAAAATATTTGAGTAAATTAATTTTATCGTGTTGTCAAATATGAAAAAATTATTTACCGGATAGATTTACAACCAATAATAATATGACACATGTTATTATCGACTTAATAATTATACAAGATTTTCGATAAGATTTTATTAAGAATGTGTTTAATTTTTGTATGTGTTTTAATTTAAGGTGTAACAGATATGCTTTTCAATTTCATCTTAATAAATAAATTGTATTTTTATTTCTTGAAAATTTAAATTACATAATAACGAGCCAAGTCCAGATGTATTCTTAGTACAATACTATAACTACTATGGAAAGAGCATGCGACTTGGGTGATAACAATCCAAATATATTTCATCGATAGTTTGATCCCGATTAGGTTCTTCTTCATTAAGGATTGTTAGTTTCTTCTTGGTGAAATTCCTGTTCGAGATTGAGGTCATAGCCTCCAAATTCATTGTCATGATCCTTGTGTCCTCCTCTTGTTTCTTTAATCGTAACTCTTCTTCCACCCTTGCTTCCTTTCGCTTTTGAATTTCTATGTACTCTTTGTAATAATTAAGCTCATTTTCATTATGCATCTTCCTCGCGGTATGCCACGATGTTTGATCACTTGCAATGATATGCAAAACCTCAACTCGTTGCTCAATAGGAGTCTTACCTTGTTTCTTTTGCCGCCTTGCTTCCTTTGTGGCCTTGGTTCCAATTGGTCTAGCCGGACTCGAGGGAGCGGGTGCGTTGTTTTGAGATGTCTCATTCACTTCTTCGTCACCCAAATTGATGGTTGGAGATGATTCGGTTGCGGAATGAGTAGCTTGGTAACTACTTGCATATGGCGATGAAGTAGTAGGTAGCACCGCGACGAAAGATGGATGGTCCTTAACCGCTTCGTAACATGCAAAGTGTGTAAACAGTTTCTTCTTGGCCGCATAATAAAAGGATTGAGCTTGCTTGACCTAATAAAAATAAACAATACAAAATTTTTAAACAAATTAGATGTATAAATTACATAATTTAATTCATTTAATCAAATTAGATTTATATCATATATTGATAAAAGAATATAAACTTATTTCATCTAATAGCGAAGTGCCGCTAGCTATACGCATTCGTGCCCCATGCAAACATTTACCCCATTTTTGCAAGAGTAGCTTGAACTAGTTGAAGTGACACGCAAGCACGATTATGGTCCTTGGCTCATTTGGAGGATTCTCACCTTGTATTGGCTCCCAATTTTGCTTATAATCTGCATGAATTGTCTCTCACAATTTGTCCCTCTTTTGTTTGTTGCCGTTGTATTCATCAATGCTATGGCATACAAAAACGATGCACATTTGTAAATCTTCGGAAAGAAACCAATGTGTGCCCATTTTTGGGTAAAAATGCTCAAAGAAATGAGAGGAGAGATAAATGGAGATGTGAAATTTGTTAAGCACAAATTGATGTGAGTTGTGAATGAAATGACATATTATTTATAGAAAAATTATAGGGAGTGTTCTGAAATTTTTGGGATTTTTTTTACAATTTTTTTTGAGTTTTTCCCATTTATTTTTGTTGGAAAAAAAGTAGCCGTTCTGATGAATTATGGGCCGTTGGATCAGATTTCAGATTCAAAATTAAAGGCCTAGATCAATTGGACCATTGCATTTAAAATTTTCACCCGGGCCCAACATGTGTCAGCAGCCCATTCGCGCGTCATTTTTTTTTTTACTTTTGACTGGCGCATGCAGTGCAGAAAAAAAATGGGGGCACGATGTCACCCAAGTGTTGTGGGCTCTGCCAGGCGCTCGAGCATTCGACCGAACATTTTTTTGCTCTACAGATCGACAAAGCAAAACGTCAACGAGCAGGCGTTGCTCGTTTCCGTCCCGGTGCGTCGCCTATTCTGGGTTTGCTCGAGCAAACCTCGCTGGTCCCACTCATTGCTTGAGCAAGACCTCGTCGGTTACTCGCCGGTACGGATGCTCTGAGTCAGAAATCTTCCAATTTCTCAAATCTGGCACCAGAGGGGACCCAACCTATCAAAAGCCAATTATTTGTTTATATTTATATTTATTCTTTTCCTTTTTATTTTTATTTTTATTTTTATTTTTCTGATAGTTTAAAAAGAAATTACTGTTGTCAATTTTCTGTCCAGGGTCCAATAGAAAATCTATCTTAAAGCAGTATTTGTCTCTTTGTTTTTGGTTGATTGTACACTTGAGGGTTTATTGGCTTGAGATAGGCCTCATCATTTGACTCACGGGCCTCCGCCTGCAAGCCCCGAGAAGTCCAAGTCCGGCCCGACCCAAAAAAATCAGCAATAGGCCCAGCCCGTCGGCCGGGCTTGAGCTTTGTGTCTCAAGCCCTGCTCGTAAGAAACCTGGCCCAAAAGTTCGTCTTGTATTTTAATTTCTAACATTTAATATATGAATTATAATTTAAACCTATAAAAAAATTGCAATAAGAAAACAACGTTGTAATCTCTTTACTAGTTCAATTTTCAATTTATATAAAGAAAAACAAGACTAAGGAAATAAGACTAAAAAATTAATACTTTAATTTTTTCTTTATATATAGTCACTCTTAAAGTGATAACAAGCTCTAGTGTTTTATTTCCTTTATACTACACTTTTCTTGTCTACTTGGATAATTAGATTTGTTCTTAGATTCTCAATTTGTCTACTTGGCCTTAATGAATAAATTTAGTTATATATATATATAAATTATTCTTTGTTTTGAAAATACTATATTGGTTTATATTGGTTTTGATTTGATATTTGAGTGTTGATTTAATGTTTTTCGACTAATATGTAGGAAATTTATTTTTTATGTAAAAAAAATTAAGCCTGACTTAACCCAAAATTTATAGAAATATCCAACCTCGCCTGACGTGAACTTGAGTTTCATATTCGTGCTTAAAATTCGGCTTAGATCAACCCAAAATCCGCAAGATCTGACCACGGAAGCCTGACCCGACCGTTGACGACCCCTACTTTCAGATGATAACCATTTTCTAATTGCAGTAGTTGAAAACCTGTGTCTTGGATTTGAACCATAAACTAACGGAAAAAGTAATTCTTTCAACTTTTCTTTAATCATCTCCACAAGCGGTAAATGCAAGTCATGCACACAAGAAAATGCCGTTTTCTTTTGAGGGCACAAATAAATCAGAACAATAAACGCTCTCGATACTCATCCTTGAATAAGTGACGACGATTTCCAGATTCACTGCTCGAGGGGTCCTTGCTGAGCATGGTGTTGTTTAGTTTCGATTTTGTGGTACTAAAATCAGAGCGATTTGCTTATAGCTAAGTGGAGGACCATAACAGTTGTCATGCTCGATTGAAGCAGATCGACTACGATTAACTTGTCATTTTGCCTTGATAAGTTAATATATATTTTTTTTGATAGATTGATAAATTGATAAGGAGGTTGTTGGCTTAAAACTTAAGTCTTAGTTGGTTGAGAAAGATTCCTTTAAAACTTATGTTTCTGTTATGCATCATTGAAAACGAAAATTACAGAAAAATGGTGTGTACCATTAAATGAGTGGAACAAGTGAGAAAACTAATGCAAGTGCAAAGTTGGGTTGATTACAACATTGTTTAGGGTTTAGAGTGCCAATTGTCCGGCAACTTAAGCGCAAGTCAAGACTGTAGATCCATACACAAATACACAAATGTTATAAAATGAAGGTGTCACATATCCCCTCCTCAGATCTACTTGTGCAAAAATACAAAATAAAATAGGCAGATAGTCAGCAAAAAATTCCTCCATTCAGTCCATTGTACCAATGAAAATTCTCCCTTTTAGATTATTTAATCCAAATTTATTTTCCTTTACACTACAACCTTTTACATGGCAATTTAAAAAAAAAAAACTTTTAGAAGATTATGGTGTGCCGTCACCAAATTTATCATTATCAAATGCTTCATGGGTCGTTTTCTTTTTCACAGGTAAAAAGTTGTTCTTCAATCAAGTGGGAAAGCTGTATTTTGTTATCTTCAATTCACCATTCATCAATTCTTTTCAAAACGTAGCTGCCGCAGGCATACATAGCGAGAAGTTGAGAAGAGAGATACATAAGCAAATGTGAAAAGAAAAAGAATAAAAGAGAGGGAGAGAAGGAGTTAGGGTGAATGTGTGACTGCGTGAGTGATCACTACTGACGTCTCTACTTACTAATGATCAAACTACACCAAAATATAAATTGTACAAAATTACGAGTCATTTTATAGCGGAACATAAATGTGCAAGGTATCTATATACGGTTTACTTTCTCTTATACACTATTGTAATACCTCGATTTTTTTATATAATCATTAATATTCATGACTAATTCACGTTCAATTTAGTGGCTGCAATAAATAATTTTTACTGTCAGTAAATATTGAGAGGTCTTGAGTTAACTTTTTATCGAATTGATGAAGTTGGTTAACTTCGGATGGAAGTCGTAGAATTTGTCGAGACGAGTTCGTAGACGTGAAGAACGTCAAAAACAAAGTTACAACGTAAAAGTTACGATGAGCAGAAGTTTATGGAGAGTTATCTTTCCGCAAATGAAAGAGTATATAAAGGACTTTCCCGTTTTGAAAATTTAGTCTGAGTTGACTTGGGGTCAACTTCTTCTCTCTCGGGTGAGAGAGATCGACCTGTTTAGGGTCTTTTCATGTCCGCCCGACGGCACGGTACTGTCTGGCCATCTCTGGTCACCAAACCAGTTGGGTTCGATCAGCCTCGTCGACTTTTATCTGTTCCTAACTTTGATTTTGGGATTTAAGACCTAAGGAGAGAGATTTTGGTTCGAGTTTGAATTCGACGTCGTCGTCGACAACGTCTCTGGCGATGATTCGGGTAAGGATTGAATCCCCTTGATGCTTGGATGTTGTATACGTGTTGAATTTCTTGGTTGCAGGTTCAACTCAAGGAAATCGAATCAATTTTTGACAAGTTCTTTTCGGCCTCCGCCGTGAGCGGCAATTTCTGGTGGTTTGGGTCGTCGAGGGTACGTAGATGGATTTTTCTCCCCTTATCCTCGCGAGTCGATTTGGACCGGCCGTGAGCCTAGCGGTGGCTCCATGGCGGAGTTATGTCGTCAGAAAGATTTTTCGGCCTAGTTGTTTCCTTGTCAATTTCGGCCAAATAAGCCGGAATCATGTATAGGTCATTTGAGGAAAGTTGTTGGGCTCTTCAAGAGCTTTCCAATGATGTGTCGATCTCCGCCGCCGGCGATGGTCGTCGGTGGTGGCGCGTGGGGTTATGCGCCGCCGCCACACCGAAAAATTAATTTCAGAAACTTGTCGAGTTATATGTCGTTAGCTTCATATTGACGAGACGAACACAGTCGTGAGGTTCAATCTACGTTTAGACTTCGTCAACCTAGTGAGTGGGTGACGGTGACACAGTGGTGGTGCGACTGATAGAGAAATTAGTTTTTCCTTATATCGTTACGATCTCTTCATTGTAACGGATTTCCCGAGTTGTTTCTTTGACTAAATTAGTCGAAATTATTTTTGAATTGAGTACTTCCTCGATTTATCTATGTATTTATTAATTTTGACGATTTTCGACAAGGGTCGGATCGTCACGACTATTCATGTAAGCCTAACGCACGCAATTGAGATTGTTAACAGTGTCCCGCACAATTGTGTGTTGCACAAGCATATAACATATCATTTTAGTGTTAGAGCATGAAACTGAAAACAAAGTAGCATACTTTGTATTATTGACAATAATGTATACAATATATATACATTTGAGGTAAATTAGTTTTGATGCAAAATGATCTGAAATTTTAAAATCGTAAAGATTACTCTATCAAAAACAAAATTTAAAAACAAACTCACAACAATAAGTTCTTAGAGCATCTTCAACAGACTTTTTATAATTTCTCTATTGTGGAGTAATAAAAACCAAAATCTCTATAAAAATTTGCCTTCAACTTCAACAGTTTCTTTATTTCTTTTTATAATTTAATATTTCTCTTTATAATTCAATGAATTGATATAAATTTATGTTTCTAATATATTTTTAGATTAAATTAATGA
Source organism: Geum urbanum (assembly GCA_946800695.1). Classification (NCBI taxonomy): domain Eukaryota; kingdom Viridiplantae; phylum Streptophyta; class Magnoliopsida; order Rosales; family Rosaceae; genus Geum; species Geum urbanum. Next base: position 1,888,740 of record OX327013.1, on the reverse strand, counting down.
TAAACTAGGAAAGAGAAACTAAAAGATAGAAAGAAAATGAAGAAAGAGAAAATGTGAATTAAATTTTAGAGATTTTAAATAAAGTGTAAAGTTTTTAACTTTTTTATAAATATATAATTTTTTTTCTTTCTTTTTTCTCTCTCTATAAAAATGTTTAAAAAGACCGTTAAAACATAAAATGAGTATTTTTATTTTAGAATAGAGATGATTTTAATTTTAAAGTATATATTAGAGATGCTCTTAAAAAAGCCTAGAGTTGTTATCGTACTCATCTATCAACCATAGGACTCTCTTCAGTAATTATCGAGTCTTGTGAAGCTAAAAACGCTAGACTGAAAATCTAGTAGCAGGAGGAGGGTCCCCTTCCTAGAAGAAGAAGGCCATCTTTTTTTTACTCACTTTTCTTTTCCCAGCAAAACACGTCGTGAAGTCTGGTATTTTTCATTCCATTATTGAATAATATTAAATACCTCATACTTACAGGAGTTACAGCAGCGGTGCGATTCTGCATGGTAAAGAACCTTGCCGTGTTCATTCACTTCATTGTGTACAAAAATATGTCAGTCGGAGAAGAGCCTAGCATTCAATTTTCTATATTTAACAAGAGATTTCATAAACTACTAGTCTCTATCCTCTCTCTCTCTCTCTCTCTCTCTCTCTATTTGTGTATTATTTCTTTTCCTCTCATAACATAGTATTCAGCTTTCACGAGCTCTGTCATGATTGTGGTACAAAATCTCTAAACTGCTTTCTCTCTCTCTCTCTCTCTCTGAGCTTAGCAATTGAGCAAAGTGGGAGAGACACTCTCTTCTGACTCCCCTCTTGAAGTGATTACACAACACACAAGTGTTTTGTTGTTGGTGCCAATAAAAGACAACCAAGACAATAGCCAAAGTCCAGTTCATGCGTTTGATGACTCATGCTTAGGTTGTCTAGTCTCTAGGCTCTTTCTTTCATCTCTCTGTTTGGCGATTCTCTCTTCTTTATCCATTACATCTTCTCTTCTCTTCTCTGCTGTTTTTTGCCCCCAGTTAAAAAGGTAAACTGTTTGCTTCTGTAAACTACTTGTGCCTTGACTTTGGCTACATTTGGCTTCCACTTGCAGAGCGACTTCAAACTGCTTTTGGGTTCTTATGGATTCATCTTAAATGGGGCTCTGGTCATTGTGTTTGCCTGGGTCTATGTCTTCTGTGATTATAAAAATAATGAATTTCTGAGAAGAAATGAGCTTGGCCCTTTTGCTAAATAGCTCATTTTGGGAACTTGGTGAAAGTGATCTAAAGACCAAATCTTTGGTTCTACGGAAATGTATTGGCTTTAGTTTTCTGTTGAATCTTGATTGCACTTTGTTTTTCTTTCTGGGTTTATTCTTGACAATTGTGTCTTAGCAAACTATTTACCTTTTTCTATTCCATGGAGTTGAATCATAAATTGGGTCTCTTGGTGAATGGTTAATGGATCTAGTGAGGAAACTATGATACTTTAGGGATGCAATTCTATTCTCTACTTTATTGAAGCTTGTTGTTTAGATATTTGAGCTTGGGATTTGATGAAAGTTCAAATCTTTATGTTTCAACTCTTTCAATCCAGTTTTCTGGAGAATTAAAAGGAACCTCAATTACTGCAGTTTCGTATGATTTAGTCTCAAGTCAAGTACTTTATATGGTTTCTCTGTTTTTGGCAAGAATCTTTCTTTTCAGTGATGGATTGTTCTATGTCGGTGTGTATTTGTTTTTTTGGGGGATTTATGTGAAGTATTGTTCTGGGTTTATTTGTTTTCCTTGTTTCAGGTCATTTCATCTTGTTTGAGCTTTTCCTGGATATGTCATGTATTTGTATATTGTTATTTCATTATATTAACAGATGCTTGTTTTTTGGTCTACAGCAGCCAAAGAATGGCGAGACCTCTGCATCGAGGTTCGTCTGGGGCAGCGGGGGCACGACTCTCTGGGGGCAGCAATGATTTTTGGGACTCCCAGATGAAAGACAAAACAGATAAAGAAGATGACAGAAGAGCTTCTACTGAGAACATTTTTAGAATTCCGGTTCGACTACTCTTGGGGGAAACTTCTCCGTCCAAACAAGGAGTCGGTGAAAATGGCTTTGCATCAGAGCCCTTATTATCTGTGACTCCTAAAAGTCGGCACAAGTTAACTCTGCTGTTGTTAAAGTTAAGCTTGGTATTGATTGTTATTTGTGCTCTTACCGGATCGTTTTGGTGGACTATCTCCGTTTCCACCACTTCAAGAGGTCACATATACCATGGTTATCGGCGACTCCAGCAACAACTTGTTTCGGACCTGTGGCACATTGGAGAGCTTTCTCTTGGCTCTTCAAGGTTGAGAGACCTTGAATTTTGTCCTCAGGAGTATGAAAATCATGTTCCTTGCTTCAATGTTTCGGAGAATCTTGCCTTGGGTTTGGCTGATGGCAATGAGTATGACCGAAACTGTGGGCAAGCAATGAGGCAGAACTGTCTAGTTCTTCCACCTGTAAATTACAAGATACCTCTTAGGTGGCCTACTGGTAGGGATGTCATCTGGTCTACAAATGTGAAATTGACAGCACAAGAAGTACTCTCCTCTGGAAGCATGACAAAGAGGTGAGCAGGGATTTTCATTATTTGCCAACTTTATACGAACTGTCCTGAGCTTTGCTTTAATTTTCAAATTTCCTTGTACTTACATAGGATGATGATGTTGGAAGATGAGCAAATTTCGTTTCGTTCAGCCTCTTTGATGTTTGATGGTGTTGAAGATTACTCTCATCAAATTGCTGAAATGATAGGGCTCAGAAATGAATCTAATTTCATACAAGCTGGGGTAAGTCTGTTTTAATTTGTGACTAGTTCGAACCAACCCACATTTGTGGGGGACCTACATTTGGTCATGAAAGTGAAAATATTTTCTTGGCCTGTGTGGTTTCATATTTTGATTATCATCCCCATTGGCTATTATATGCTATTTTTGAGAACTTTTGTCAGTGGCTTGCACCTTTATTTTAAGTGGGTTAATCATGTTGAGCAAGCAATGGTCTGAATCTGATTTAAACTATTTACATCTATTTTACAGGTGAGAACCATCTTGGATATAGGATGTGGCTATGGTAGTTTTGGAGCACATCTTTTTTCCAAACAGCTCTTAACTATGTGCATTGCAAACTATGAGCCTTCAGGAAGCCAAGTTCAGCTAACTCTTGAAAGGGGTCTTCCTGCAATGATTGGTTCTTTCACTTCGAAACAGTTGCCATACCCATCTCTCTCTTTTGATATGTTGCATTGTGCAAGATGTGGAATTGATTGGGAGCAAAGAGGTACCAGTCAGAATTTTATTTATCACAAATTGCTTCTTTGTCGGGTCACATTTCTTTTATTGGCTACTATATATGCATTTTTTTGCTGTATATCTGTCAAGTCTCCTGTGAAAAGGTAGAAAAGCCGATTCAACACTCAAGTAGTTATTCTTGTGCCCTTCTATAAAACAGTACAAATTTTTATCTAATAAGGGAACCTGTCAGGGTAATATAGAATTTATAATACCATGAGATGGGCAAAATGATTTGTTCTTGTGGCTGCATATGAATTAACTTATGCTACTATACTGACTTGTATTCTATGCAGTGCTACATTTTAATATTTCTACTCTTGAGGTATGCTGCGTTTTGTGTAAATATTCCTGGATTCCTTGTGCAAGTAGGGATTTGGTGAAAATTATGTGAAAATTACGTTTTCTTCAAAGGTTTTCTAAGATTCACATATGCGGCTATCATGTGTTGCAAATTTCTAATGTGCTAGTTCTTCAGTCATTGGAGAGTAATTTGAGGATATATAGTATCTTGTTGGGCTTTGTGTATTTTGCTGAGAAGTGTAACTGAGATGAACTTCTCCAATGTTGAAAACAGGCAAAGTTTAATTTTTAATAGTAATTTAAGGTATACTAATCATCTAAAAACTGTTGTGTCACAGATGGGATTTTCCTGATTGAAGCCGATAGACTTTTGAAGCCTGGTGGATACTTTGTTTGGACATCACCAATTACCAATGCTGAGACATTTATTCGTAACAAAGTGAATAAGAAAAGGTGGGACATGGTGCACGATTTTGCCGAAAATCTTTGCTGGGAAATGTTATCGCAGCAAGATGAAACAGTTGTATGGAAAAAGGCCAGTAAAAAGAATTGTTATAGTTCACGGTATGGAAACCGACATGATTCTTCTTTTCTGCCTATAAATTACATTGTGTATAAGAATAGTTACATGCTTTTACAGAGAAGCAAATTGTGAGATCATAGGTGTATAAGAGCTGGAATTGACTTTTAGTACCATCTGCCTGTTTTAGGAAGTCTGGCTCAGGGACCTCTCTATGCAGTAAAGGCCATGATGTTGAATCGCCATATTACCGACCACTCCAAGCTTGCATTGGGGGAACACAGAGCCGCCGATGGATTCCTATTGAGAAAAAGGCAACCTGGCCTTCTAGGGCTAACCCGAACAAGAATGAACTTGCTATATATGGTAAATTATTTGTTCCTCATACAGCCAGAGATAAGAACTTGCTGAGATAATTTGTCGATCCATTTTAGTCAAAGTCATATGCGTTATATGTGTACCCAAAAAAGAAAACGTTATGTATGTGTTAAATGCTTGTTCAGGGTTGCACACAGAAGACCTTGCTGAGGACGCTGAAACCTGGAAACTGGCAGTGCGTAATTATTGGTCTCTTCTGTCACCATTAATTTTCTCAGATCATCCCAAAAGACCTGGTGATGAGGACCCTTCACCACCTTATAACATGCTTAGAAATGTACTCGACATGAATGCACGTTTTGGTGGTCTTAATTCTGCGTTATTAGAAGCTGGAAAGTCCGTGTGGGTCATGAATGTCGTCCCAACAAATGTCCCCAATTATCTGCCTTTAATCCTTGATAGGGGCTTTGTTGGGGTTTTGCATGATTGGTATGCTGCTCTTCTCTCATGTTATCTTTTTTTGGACCATTTCTGCACTAGTATATTATGTGGGACTTTATTGGCGTAATTAGAATAGCCTGCTGAACCTGAGTCTTGTACTCTTGTTGCTCACTTGATTTGGGTGTGAACGTTAGCTGCATAGTAGTTAATTGGTTGAAGTTGATAAGTCTCCATGTTGTTTACATTGTTGGAGTTCTATCTTCATGTCCAGGTTTCTGGATGTTATATCTGTGCTCCTTTATAGTTTCATGTATTAATAGTACTGCTTTTATTTTTAGGTGTGAGCCATTTCCAACATATCCTAGATCTTATGATATGGTGCATGCACAAGGACTTCTTTCTGTTGAAACTGATCAACAGCATAGGTGTACCATTCTTGATCTATTCACTGAGATAGATCGACTACTTCGTCCAGAGGTATCTATATTAAATGAACCTCTTTCACATTTCATCTCTACTCATTTTGCAGCGTCATTTTGTTCATAATTGGTCTAAATGGTTAAGATAGGGGAAATAACTAATTAGATTTGCACCAGTTGACTTATGATTATTCAAGATCATGCAAGACGAGAGGGAAAATGTACATTTCAAAGATATTTTATCGGAGCATCTGGTTATAGACATCAATCTGCTACTGTGTGAACTCTTTTGTGCCTTAAATATGTGATATTCTGCATTAGTAGAATATCACATATTTAAAAGGTTTTTGTTTTTCATTAGTAGATTGCATTGAAAGTTAATAGGATCTTTAGAAAAGAGAGAAGTGATAAATTTAATGAATGGTGTAAAGATATAAACCGTACAAACTATCATCTGATTTGGTGGTGTTAGCAATGGGTTTTATCTGTGTTATATTTAAGAGAAAAGGATGAAGAGATCTGTTTACATTTAAGGATGCCGCTGGCAGATGCTCCTTTTTTCTTTTTTGGTGGGGTTTTCGACATGGATGGATACATTTACTTTTAAATGCCAATTGTGACACTAGATTTTAGTATGTTTATTTGGGTGTGAGAGCAAATTCCACTAGGATTATTTTTGGTTTGCTTTGATTTCATGCTGATGGTACGGATTGTTTTACAGGGTTGGGTGATAATCCATGACAAAGCTTCTCTTATTGAATCATCAAGAGCTTTAACAACAGGGCTGAAGTGGGATGCGCGTGTGGTAGAGATCGAAAGTAACAGTGACGAGAAACTACTGATATGCCAAAAGCCTTTCTTTAAGAAACAAGCAAACCAGTAGCGAGGACCCGAGGGAGTTTCCAGAAAGGGAGCCAGCTGAGATGGTGGTAATATCACTTCATTCATATTCATTTTACTTATTTTAATCAAATCATCATAAAGCTCCACCATTGAAGTGGGGTAAAAATCAAAAGTTTTGAACAGAAGAAGAAACCAAAGAAACAAGCAAGAAGGAAAGAAAAATCAGTATCGAGTTGGGTAAAATCGACACAACTTCCTGTGGAGCCGTAAGGCTGTCATAGGCACATAGGGCATGTAATTATTATTATTATGGTATTGAGGTCCTGAGCAAGTGAGAGAGATAAGTGTAGGATTAGATTTAATCTTCCATGTAATTTCTCTTTGTAACTATACAACCACATGATTAAGATTGGAAGATGATTACAGAAAAAAACAAGTGCAGTCCGTTTGCTAGTGTATAAAAATATGCTCAGCAATGCATTTATATAAGTCCAGCAGCACCAAGAATTTGATTTTGTATAACATGCAAATACTGTATTGGGAGCTAGTGAAGCTGTTCTTGCTATAAGAATTTAAGATTGAAAATTGTAGGCCCCTGCTAGTGGCCTATTGTTAAGTAGTGTTCCGTGTTCGATATAGTCGAACATATTAGATGGACCGCTTTAAGCATTACGGTGTACTGGTCATCTGATATTACTTTTAAATAGAAGGTAAAAAGTTCGATTTTAGGTATTCAAGCTTTGAAAAAAGAAAAATGACACCATTTTCAGTTACTGTTTAGGATTTCTGCTTTGATTAACTCAAACTCATAGCCCAAAAAGTAAGCCCTGGCCAATTCTTACACCAATGATCATCATATTAATTGGCCATTGCACACATCATCTAGATCTTGTTCTCTCTTGCCTTCACCCATTTACTCCTTTTAGTAACATTCCGTGACAAATACTCAGTTGGCTGTGGCCATTTACCCAAATTTTATTCTCTTATCTTATATTATTTGAATTATTATTTTATCCTTATTTAAATTTACAAAAAAGTTGATAATTTATATTTCTATTGCTTCCACGTCTCGACAAGTATATTACACTCATTTATACCGATTAAATTGTGTGTGCGCATGAAAGGATTTGGGTGAGTCGTTATTCAATTTTCTTGAAATCGTTATCAAGGATGTTTAAAAGTTGGATTGTTCATCAAACTTATGGGGTGCAAAGACTAAAGAGTAATTCCATTAAAAAAAAGAAGAGTAAAGAGTAATAGTACGAGAACAGAAAAAAATAGCGGCAGCTAAATTCCTCCCAGTACATAGTGCACTGTCCTTATTGGGTCCATATTAAGGCTGCCGGAATTGAACCAAATAGTACAGAGGTATTTCCCAAGAAAAAGGAAAGATTATGGGCACCCCCACCTTTGATTATTCCACGCCCTATCAAAGTTCATAAACTTCCATAAATACCCCGGCAGCTATAAAAGTGCCGAAAACGCGCTCTGTTTCGACTCGACTGAGTCGACTCACCTCCCTCTCTCTCCCCCAGAAATTCTGGATTTGTTTTTTTTTCTTAATATATATTTATTTTCGGTTTTGAAATTTTGAACAGATTGCTCAATGCTATGGCCTTCGCCACCGTGGACCGCCACTCCTCTTCCGCCGTCGTTGTTCCCGTCGTTGACCTCCACGTCCTCACACAATCCGAACTCTACGCCTTATCTCTCGCCTCTTCCTCCTCCGCCTCCGCCGGGGCGCGATGCGACGACGACGTTTTGATCCCCAAAATCGACCGCTCTGTCTTCAACGAGTCCGCTGGAAGCCGCAAACAGACCTTCTCCCGCCTCCGCCTCGCCCCTCGCAACTCCTCAAATTACAAATCTGCCCTCCCTCCTCCCCGCCAATCCCAGCCGCTCATCTCTCCGCCGCCGCTCGATCATGAGAGCCGTCAGATCATAACGCTCCTCAAGCAGCTCTTCCCCTCCGAGTGTTATCAAAACGACGACGTTTTCGTTCCTACTCCCGTTCAGTATAAAATCCCCGCCGCACCGCCGGCGGCCTCCTTCGAAGCCTCATCGACGATCGGGAAGCGGAAGCGAGGCCGGCCGCGGAAAGACTCTTACGCCGTTCCTCCGATGGTGATCTCCGGCGGCCTGGCGGATGAGGCTAATATAGGTAATGCAGGTGTTGGGATCGAGAAGCGTGACGGCGAAGCTACGCTGGCGGCGACGTTTGTGCTGAACAGCGAGGGAAAGCTGGTGCAGAGTAGCCAAGGGAAGAGGAAGCGTGGCCGGCCACGTAAGGATGAGGTCAGGGTTAGAGATGAGAATAATGCTGTAATGGCTGTGAAGAAAGAGAGTGTGAATAAGAAGGTAATGAAAGTTGAGGAGGGAGAGATGGTGCTGGTGAATTCAAACGACGCCGTTGTGGATTCGGATGCGGTGGCGGCTGATGGGGACAGGGTGTTTGAGGAGGAGTTGAGGAGGAGAACGGCGGGGTTGGAGAGTGAGGCAGAGTTGCTAGGGTTTATGGAAGGACTACTGGGTGTGTGGTCGAGTGCAAGGAAGAAGAGGAAGACTGTGATGTCTACTGAGCTAGGTGACTTGTTGCCCAAGGGGTGGAGGATTTTGCTGTCTTTGAAGAGGAACGGCGGTCATAAATCGATTGTGGTGAGGAGATACGTAAGGTTTGTTCTCTGGTCTTGTTAATTTGGTATTGTCAATGGTTGTATCTGTGAGTTTATTGAGCTTTGGTGCAATAAAGTATGTTGATTTTGGGATTGCATTTCAGTTTGTAAGAGAGAAACTTATGTTAGATTCTTTGTTAGTTAATAGGGAGTAGAGAACAGTAGACGAAACTAAATAATGTAGAAGTTGGAGAGTGAAACGGTTGAACAAGGTTGAACTCTTCGTGAATATACTACAGTATAACCTCTCTATAGGAATGAAAATCTCTATCGTAACTCGGGACGAATTATAAATAAGAATAACTTCACTTGTGATTAGTTACAAACTTTTTTAGTTCCATCTATAGAAAAATTGCCTCCATATAATAATAAAAGTCAATAGTAGAATAATATTATTTGATTTACGAAGAATTAATAGACTTTTTTATCCTAGTTTGAGACGATGATTTATGTTTAATAGTTATCATGTCTTAGAGTTTGAGACAATGCTTTATAGTTGCTATCACAAAAAGACTATTTTCTTGATATTTGTGATTTAAGTTTGAACTGAACCTTCATTGAGGAATAACCTCTATGATTAACTAATAGTTAGTGCCATCAAAACTATAAAGGAAGCAGTGTTGGTCCTTCACAATTCAGAGGTACCAGAATTTGCAGTTAGGAATCAGCTTTTTGTTTACAAAACCAACTGTTTGCTCATTAAAACTTGGACATGCTAAGCCATTAACAGTACCTATAAGTAGCTTACCTTCCATTACTGAGCTACTAAAATGCCAGAGCGAAGCACAAAAACTTATGGAAGGGTCATAGAGAACTTTTATTTTGCAAAGTGTCTGTCATAGCACTCAGTTCTAGCCCACTGTGTCTGCTGGCAAAAGCAAGAAGCACCTATCACTTAACGATCTTTTACCTCCGCTTTTGATTCTTCAATTGGCCTTGAGGATGTGGTGTTTCATCAGGACAAGAGACAAATAATTATAGGGAAAACTTTAATCCTTTATTGCTTAGCTTATAGCAACCAGAAGGATTCTTTAGCTTCATTTTAACCATGCTCTAATATCATTCTTATGCCAGTTTACCTAATGTGGTTTTATCCAGTCCTAATGGGCAGGATTTTTTGTCGTGCAAGGAAGTTTCTTCATACTTGGACTCTTATTTTAGACTTGGAAGCCAGTCAAAACCTGTTCATAGCGATGACAATATTCAAGTTTCTAATAAAATGGCCATGGGAGACGTAAGTCACTGCATATAATTGTTAATATATATTTTACTTTTCCATGCTATTTTTCATGCTTGTTATATATTCAGGGTATGCCATATGATACCAATGGTACCTATGAAGACAATAACAATAACAATGGCCATGAGCTTGATGGCTGCTCACTGATGCCCATTACCTCTATGAAGAGCTCTGAAGCATCAGGAGAAATAATGGGTATGCCGAAGAAATTGGATCCTATAAGGAGTGGTAGGTTGGGGACATCATTCAAAAATCAAGAACTAGTTGAGAAAGACAGGGAACCGACATCTGGTACTGTAGCCCTCTATGATTTGAGTCCTGGTTTCTCTCAGGGCAATGTAAATGATATCTTGGCAGATTGTTTTGGCTCATACAATGATGAATCTGTTTCATTGTCCTATGAGGAGAAATCCATGAAGGTCGACAAAAACTGTTTTTGTGATGGTTTAAATAATGCTACTAGGGTTTGCATCAGCTCAGTTGATGTGCCCAAAGTGGACATAGAGAGTGATTCAGATGATGTGGGAAAAGAACTTGGAGTTGACAATAGTGATAATCACCAATCAACAAGCACAATAGAAGATATGAAAATTGATGATGTGGATAATTCCGGGAATGCCAGATCTGGTATTAGTGAGTCTTACATTGGACCTGATACTAATATCGACCAGCAAAGTACTTCAGAAGCATGCTCACTTACTCCTTCAATGCTTGTAGAGTCTGTGCACAAAAGAGGTTCTGAAAGTGGTTCATATAATACAGCCACCGATGACAAAATATGTGCTGTCAGTAATGACGTCAATAGTGATTCATTGGCGGCAATTTGTGTGCCCACGTGTGATGATATTGGCCTATCTGGGAGTTATGACAAGGCAGTCAGTTTTGGAAGCTGTTCAAACGTTCAACCTCTAGATGGACAAAGCTGTATCAGTGAAAATAATGCAACAAATACCAGTTGCACTGCAGAAGAATTCTGGCAAGAAAAGAGTGTTGCAAGCAATTCACTAACTTCTTATGGTAATAAGCAGAGCCTGGATGATCTAAAGGCAGGTATTCATACAGCAAAAGGGCCCAGAGTTTATCGTGCCAAAAATTATAATGACACTGTTACTTTTAGTAACAGGGCCACTGAGAATACAGATACTATTTCTTGCATTGAGCAGGAAAGAAGCTCAACAGGCTATTCAGTTACTTCATATGCAAATGAGCATGCATCTGTGTTGAAAAATAAGTTTGGCTGCAATGATATTACGGAAGAACTAAAACAGCATGAGACTGATTTGGTTTGCCCATCAGGTTATAGACAAAGCCACAACCTGGAAAATAATCCAAACTCCACATGCTCAAGGTCCATTGAAGAATCAAATGAGCAGGTCAAAAGATCGTGGAGTGATGAGGTGCTGCTTGGTTTTAGCAGCACACACAGTGGGCTAGAAGTGAGTGCTATGACTAGCACTTCGAAAGATAAAAGTTCTCTAGGACCCTCTCCTGTTCTTCCAGAGGATAACCAAACATTTGCTACTTGTTCTGACATATTTAGTAGATCAGTAATTGATGATGAGCTGATTAGAGATCCTGTTAATGGCTTAGGATATCCAAGTGTTAGTGAACAAACCCCTGGCTTTGTAAATAATCTAAATGGGGGTTATAGCAGCACCTTGTGGGAGCGGTCTGTATCTGAGGGGACAGAAAAGTTGAGGAACAATGAGGCTGTGACAGGTTTTTTAAATGATTGTGAACCTAGTGCCGATTCCATGTCCGAGCTTTTGTGGAGAATTGGTGGGAAAAATGTCCAGCAGAGCGAATTGCCTGACACTTGTGATTTTGTGCAGCCATCTGCCAATTATGTGAACTTTGATATGCTGTTGGGCAAGGTAACTATTCTTATGTTTTTGTTCAACTGGAATCAGTCAGTTCTGCAGTATGTCTATATTGCAATTTAATGAATTTATGCACTCTATTTTTCAGCATGTGTGTCTGTTGATCTAAACTATTTTATGTAAATTTAGATTGCTTGTGGGGAATACATAATCTGTTCCCCAGTATACCCTCTTTCTTCAGTGATTTAACTTCAAAGTTCCTTTACTAACTGAAAGCTTACTGATGTGTTGTCTCTTTACTGCTCTATTTTTATACAATGTTTTTCTTTGATGAACAGGATGCAAATGGAGCTTTCAGTCTCAATGAAAACTTTGACAACATAACAGGTTTTGAAGGACTGAAGTCGGGTGGATTAGAGGAGTTTGGGCACTGTTTTCCGCCTGCTCAAGCAAGCTCCCAATTGAAGGAATCAAATATTCTGTCCTATGATGAGAGAACAGAGCAACGTTTCCATTCATCCAGTTGGCCGGAAAATGAAGCACGGCCTTCAATGACAAATGTAGCAAGCAGGCGTGAGATGAACAGCTGTGTGTGGTGCAGAAATGAGTTCTATCATGATTACGAAGCCGGAATGCAGACTGGTTCGGTGGGTTTTATGTGTGAAAACTGCCAGGGAAAGTTCTCAGGCCATGTCAATTTCCCTTAGTTTTCTGTTCACTCCATGAACAGTTCAGGATTTGCGTATAAATACCCATCATGCTAACAAGACATCTAAGGTAATTTTCACTCCTAATCACTGAGCAGATAATCTGATCGATTCGTTCCCTTGATGTTATTACATGTGAGCAAATATATGGTAAATTATCTGTGGACAAGTTGTAATCTTGTTTAGATTTAATTATGAATGATTTAATATTTTTAAGGGGTCCCTTATTTCTTAGACGGTCTTTAGTTGCTGTTTCTTTCCCCCAAAGTGTTTTGGACAATGCTTCAAGTTGATGATCTATTATGTTTCTTGTTTTTGCTCTATTTCTGTCTTGATAATGTATTTAGTGAAATGTAAAGTACTTGTATAGTGGTTTCACTCTTGGTGTGAAAGGTTATTTCTGTTTCAGCATTCGTTCAAGTTTCTTATTCAGGTGTAAGTCACTCTGGTGTATTACCAAGTCTATTTTGTGATCACTCCATCTTTCCAGTAATCAATAATTTGATTATTGTTTTTAACCAGCATTGCTTGCAAGGACTCCTTTGCTGTTAGACCTGTGGAAGAGGCTGATATTAAGGCTCTCTGGTATGGTGCTCTCTGGTAGGCTGCAGCCCATAATTATTCTTCTCGATTTCCTTAGGTCTGAATGTCTGTTTGACACATTACGAATTTTTAGACCTAGTTTTATATATTTTTTCTTTCTTCATTGGAGGATCCATTTCGTTATCGTCCTTCCGATAAAGAAACTGACTCTCCCAATTAGTTTTACTGGACAACTTGTGCATTCTGAATACAGTCGTAAAATTGAATTATATCCTGCCAGAACTTGATAGTGCTTTCTTCTTATCATGTGTCTTGTGAGAATGGTCTTTAGTGCTGTTAGGGCATATGCAGCGGTGCAGCTGCTCGAGCTGCTCCTCCCCTCTGCTCGAGCAGAAGAGCAAGCAATCCTTGCTCGTGTAGCTGCTTTTTTGCTCGGTCACCGTCGCGGTCTCACCAAAGAGCAGCTGTTCGTGCTGTTTCTTCAGCACCGGTGCATATGCTCTTAGGCTTCCTAGAATGACTTTCCATAAGAAATGGGAAAGATGATTTGGGCTTTAAACAGTAATGTCATTCTCCTCCTACCCTATCCTAGGCATAATCCCGGGATACCCTTACAAACTATCCTAGGCATAATCCCAGTTAGTTTTACGGGACAACTTATTCAAAAACACGGGAAATTTTTATTTAAGGGTTAATGAAAAAAAAAACCACTTTAGGGGTCTACTCTGCAAAAAGTCCCAAACCTTTTCAGTTTTTTTAAAAATTCAAAATGTTTTCATCCTAAATAGCTAATCAAATTTTTCATAGTAATTAGGTGAAATGTCACTGAAAAACTCATACCCATCCCCCTTAGAGAAATCAATTTCAGCTTTCACTCTCTCTAACCGTCTCTATCCTCTCTCTCACTCTCTCTCTGCGACCCACGAATCTGAAACTCATTCTCTGTGAAATGGATTTCAATTTTCACTCTCTCTCTCTCTCTCTCTCTCATCTCTATCCTCACTCTCAAATCTCTCTCTCCGAGAAACAGAACCTTCGTTGCCGCACCGATTTGTCGTTGCTGCACTGATATTTCATCGTCATCTCACCTGCCGTTCGTCTCGTTCTACGTAAGTTATTCATTTTCGAAATGCAAATCACAGACTTTCTAGTTCCAGGCTTTCTGTTATTGACAGTGAAACAACAGTTAACAACAGCTTTCACATAGTGAAAGAACAGCGAAGCCTGTTGTTTGTCGAAAATGATGTTTCAGTTACTCACAATTGGACTCAGTGAACTACAGTTCTCTTTGTTTTAAACATGTAATGAAACCATGCATACATAAAACAGAAAAATAAAACTCAAAGGTGATTATGATTAAGAAGATGTTATATAAACAAAATTGAATAATTTTCTCAATTCAATTACCAGACAAATATCCACATCGATGGTTAACCTTAGTGAACCAATACTTTTCAGCGTTAATTTTCTACTAAAAGGGATAAGAAAAATGAAACGAAGTACAAAATAAAGCTAGATAACTGTAGTGCAGGTCCTTCTGTTGTGACCAGCATACTTGTGATACCTTGAGCACCTTGTAAGGATCGTTTCCTTCTCAGCCTTTGACTTTAGCCTCTTTGTTCTAGGTGTTCCAGCAAGCTTCTTTGTCAATGGAGGCAACAATTGGGGACCATATGCTAACATGTACTGCAAAGGTCTCTCAATTGATGGCATGGGGTTCAGAGTGAAAGAGTAGGCATATCTGAAAGATGTAACACGGTAAAAGTTGTCCAAGTAATCATAGGGAGAATGATTGATCCCCTGGATGATGAGAAGAGCATGTAAGCAGGGAAACCTTAATAATTGTCATTGTCCACAAGAGCAACTTTTTGTGTACACGTTGACAATAGTAGAATACTTGTCGCATTGCAATTCGTAGAGATAACCATTAGCAGACATCACCCTCCAATGTTTTCCAGTGTTTACTAGCTCCCTTAGCTTCTTTTTCATTTTGGGTGTCATCACAGTGTGCCAAGTTTTTGCCGATTCATTCCTAGTTGCAAGCCTTTCCATCAACGTGCGCCTGTAAAAAAAGGAAAAAAATGGTAATGACAACTAACCACAGCTAACCACAACGCAATGATAGCTAATCCACACCTCTGTGCTTTTCTTAAATAAAAAATGTAATGACAAAAAAGAAAGAAGCCAGATAAATAACAATGAACACAGAATATACCTAATTTCATTGGCAAGATAGTACACAAGAAGTGTTCGAAGCTCAACTGTCCAGCTATTGAAGCATTCAGAAATGTTGTTTGTCATTTACTCATATCGATCTCCTTCAAAGAATGCAGCAAACCATTTCTCTTTTAGTAGATCTTTCAAGAAAGTAGTAATTGTTTCATCCCCGTCTCCATCCTTTAATTTGGCAAGGCTAAACTCGTATTACGCTTCGCTTCTGTCATAAGCACATTTCATGAAGAGATCACAGATCCTAGACTTCACGAAAGTACCTGTATACAAGTCTTTGATGTTTGCTAGTAAGTGCCTAAAACAGAATCCATGTGCATCATTCAGGAAAACCTCAGGAAGAGAACTCATTATTTTCGTGTAGAGATCGGAGAGGAATATGAGTTTCCTACGAGTATTAGTCTTATGATTAATATAATGCTTATCAATCTCTTCTCTGAACCTCTCCAGAAACTACCTCCAGTTACTGTCATTTTCACAATCCACTAAACCAAAATCCAATGGATAAAGCCCTGGAAGATAGAAGAAAAAATGCAGGGAGTGCAAGGTCAAACAGCTAACAACAATGAGATACAGTGAAGATACAGTTAAACCAAAACCTTTTCTGTTACATTGATTTGGATCTTTTCTAGAAGCACCGATAATAGTCCCTTTGTATATGTTTTTCAAGAAGCTAGCATCAATGATAATCATTGGCTTGCAAAATTGGAAGTTTCATACAGGTGCCAAAGCACACAAAAAGTCGCTGAAACTTGTGTGTTTCAAGATCTCTATCTACTACAACTCTTGAGTCTGGATTTGTCTTCACAAAATTATCGACAAATCAGAGAAGATTTGTGTTTGATTCAACTTCATTTCCATGAATTACAGCCATGACCTTCTCTTTTCTGTACCACACCATCTTGTAAGGCACTTCTAAACCCTAAGATTCCTTTATTTCCGCTTGCAGCACCTTTTGTTAGGATCCACTCCCAGTTTGTCTTTGACAAAAGAACTGGAAAAAGTAAAAGTGTTATAGTTAGTGAACTAAGAGTCATTATAATTAACCACTGCTAATCACAGCTAATCACAGTCAAACAAAAATCTAGAACCACAGCTAATAATAGTGAAACACAAATCCAAAAGACAGCTAAACACAGTGAAAGGAAGCTAACCACAGTGAACACATACCAGACTACAGAGGCTCTCATCATTTCGCTCTTGTTAACACGGATCATGTCTTTGCACGTGTGCTCTTTATGAAATTTCGTGATATAGGACCAACCATTGACATGGTATAAGCGCGCCTGCACTTTCCATTCATAGTGATCATCCTCTTTCTTTAGGAAATATGCATTGACGCGCACCGGCTCATTCTTTTCGAATAAGTACTTGAAACCGGTCTCTATTGAATAGATCCTGAGTTTGTCTCTGAATTCCTCAACACCACCTACAAAATACTGTCACTTATCTTGTAGAACGTTCGACCATGATTTTGTCATATATTCATTTGGATCCTCTTGACGGAAACAACCAAAAGCAATATCTGCAACATTGCCCATTCCATCATCATCTTCCATCTCATCATGTTTTTCACCAGTCAAATCAGATCCAGCACAATTATTATTCACAAGGTTGACCTATTAAGAGCAAACAAAGAAAGGGAAATTAAAGTGAGAAGAATAACTACAGCTGACAACAATGAAGCTATGTAATTACAGTGAAGTTATGTAATTACACTCCTTTTTGTCTCAACATAATTTGAATTCAACATTTGCAGATAAACCATCATCATCACCAAGTCTTCATTACTTTCCAGAACAACGTAATCTTCCTGTGGTGGAATATGGTACCTCAGTGAGAAAATTGAATCCTTAATGGACCTTATGCAGTTACGGACTGTATTACATATTTCATCAAGTGTTGAGTCATGATTTAAAGATGCCATCACTGTCTCCCCATTGTAAACATACTTCACTAACGTGCCGAAAAAACATGCTGCCATATCACTGCAAAAACACATGTACACTTCAGCTAAACAACAGATATCTGCAACATCCTAAGCATCAACGCTTCAGCTAAAAGACAGTGAGATACAGAATCCTAAGCATCAACACTTCAGCTACAGTGACTACAAACACTTACAATTAACAACAGTCAACCATTAGTGTAGTACGTCTAACATTCAGTTAAATGATAGTGAACTACAGAATTCTAACAGAAAACAAAATAAATACCAAACATGAATTACACATACCAATAGCTAAAGACAGTGAATTACAAAATCCTAATCGTAAACAGTTACCATAAAATTCATCAAAAGATACATACACATAGACTTAAAAACATGTGATTCACCAAGCAAAGATGAAGAAAAGCTAAGGATCTAACCTTATATTGAAAACGAAAGCAACCAGATCATATAATCAAGCACTCTCTAATCAACGACCTTGAATTGAACATCGAATTGAACACGAACAACCTCCGTTCTCACAGCAAAGGTGGAGTTGTACAGCGTCGTCGTCTTCACTCTCGTTAGAAGTGATCTCACGTACACCGACGATGGAGGTAGAGAGAGAGAGAGAGAGAGAGAGAATCCTTCGCAGCACTGAAGAGAGAGAGCAGCTGTATCACTTTTACCTAAAAAATAGATTTTTGAATCTGAATAGGAAAGAAACGAGGGCTATTTGGGATAAAATAGGAAGAAAATGCGAAGTTTTGGGAAAAAAAAAGGTGTTTTAAGAATTGGTTAATGAATTTGGGTTTTTAGAGAAAGAAAGACCAAAAGTGTTGGGCTTTATTAGACTAGGAAAAAGTTATTGGGCTTTAGAGGAAAGATAAATTGAAAATAGGTTTTTAAATAATTCACCCAAATTTTAATATTCTTACAATTAATATATCTTTTCTTTTTTATTTTAATTTGTTTTTCTATTTTTTTCCTTTGATAGTTTTTGAGTTTTGGCATCATTTTGATAGTTTTTAAAGTCCGGGTATCATATTGACGACTCGACGAAAGTTCAGATCTTGGGAGTGACTTTTTTCCTTGGAGTTCTTCTTCATCTCTCACTCGGCATCGAGCTCGCCTGAGACGAATAACACAACACGTTATCGATTAACTAAGCTCATTACTCCATTGAGAACATCACACTCTCAAACTACGTAATTTCTGAAATCCCAGCAAATTTATACACTAATCGTATTATTATTCCGATAAAGTCTAAGTCCAAATATATCAAACCAAGTCCAATTGATCAGAGAACCTGCTCAATGTAAAATCAATACGTAATTACGAACAAAATGACATTAAACATCTGCCAAAACACGTCACCTGGATGCACTGCTAGAAACCACCGTCGGCGGCAGCTGCGCGGTTGCAGGGCTCCAAGTTTCGGTGACCAGAAATTAAACCTATCCAAAATTAACCCAACAATAATTTTCTCAACTGCACCTAAGTCCAATTCCAAATAGAACTCACCGAATTATCTTTTGAATCCAAGAACGCCAAAAAATCTCCAAATCTTCAATTCATCGATTCTCCCTCCTCAGTTTGAATTGAAGTTTGTCCTGGTATATAAAGACTCACAAGGAAGAGTGTTATAAAGCCCAGTAGGTCTCCTTGGCCGAATCGATGCCAAATCAATTGACCCCAAATTTCTAGGGTTCTTGAAAATTTTGAACATTTCTCTCCAAATTGGAGAAAAACAAATTAGCGATAAGTGCTGGGGTTATGAGAAAAAGATAAAGGAGACTGAGACGAAGAGATTGATACCCAACACTGTCGTTTGCCGTGGTTCGTGTCCGGCATGTTCGACGACGAGTGAGAGATGGAGGGGAACTCCCAAGAAAGTCACTCAAAATTTTGCTGAGTCGTCGATATGATACCCGAACTTTAAAAATTATCAAAGTGATGTCCAAACTCTTAAACTATCAAAGGGGAAAAAATAGAAAATAAAATAAAATAAAATAAAAAATAATAGGACTTTTTAAATATATATATTATAAGGGTATTAAAGTTTTTTTCTCTCTGTTTTTGAAAAAAAAAATGTTACGTCATCGTTATTATGTAAATATAATTTTGAGAGTTTGAGCATCACTTTGATAATTTTTTAAGTTTGAACATCATATTAATACATCGATGAAAATTCAAACATAACAGGTGACTTTTTTCCTTTTTGTTATCGTTCTTTTGAGTCTGGAGAGCCATATATAAATGCAACTGCAAAAGGGATGTTGTTATGTTTGATCTCTTCAAGGGTTCAGTCAAATTAATATCATGAATCTGTTTGTAGCATATACCTATTATCTGTCTTCTGTTGGACTCACCAAATTTTGTCCACAAAAGAATGTGTGGTCTTTGATCAGAAACAAGAATATGCCTAGGTAGCAATTGATGGCTCATGAGTCATGACTATAGATGATTGAAAGTCAACTAGAAACTCCATAATCAAGCATAGAATTCTCCACCCTATTAAGCATCTTCTTATATCTACTTTTGTTGTTTGTTTATCCTTCTTTTTTTTGTCAATGGTCACAAGAATATATCTATCTTTGGTTTCTGTTCGTAGGTTTTTTTCTTTTCTTGCATTGGATCAAATTGTAACAAGAATACGCCATAGCTTGTGCTAGAATTTGACCAACCCTAAGCGGCGATGTCAAAATTTGGCTACAACATGTGCTAGAAACATAATATCGCAACCATGTATCCTACGTTCTTCTCAAAGAGAACTATTAAGTCTAGAACCTATAAGACACCTATCACTCTATCAGCATCAGGGCGTCATGGCACATATGAACAAAATGAGAACCAAACCGGGTTAAGGAAACCCTAATGAGGGAGCAGCCCATACCAATACCATTTAGGTACAAATCCAACCAAATCGATATCACCCAGATCACAAATCCAAAACAAAAATAGGCAGGTAGGGGTTGGTAATGAGCCGGGCCGGATTTGAGTATAACACCAAAATTTGAGCTGGGTTGGCTGGACTTTTTTGAAAATTTGAAACCCATGAGCAGGATTTTTTGGCTCGTGATGGGCCGAGATTTTTATGTATTGAATAAAATCTTAAAAGTTGAGCAATCAAATATATCGATAATTATATATAAGCCTCAAAATTTGTTAATTTGTACATGAATGATTCATATTAAGGTAAATTATAGATTTTAGAGGTCCATAGTGATAAAGTAATCTATAATATATATATTTGATGAGATTTACGGGCGGGGCTCAATGGGTCAGGCTAGGCGGGCCTCGATGAGTCTTGACGGACCGAGTTTTTCGGACCAAAGAGCTTTGGGACCTTGGCCAAAGCCCAATCTTATGCTCACATGGCCATAATTTTTTGAGTCTAAATTCGAGCTGAGCCATGCTTGTGCACAATGGACCCTTGACCACCCATGGGCCATTTGGTGACTCTTAGGCAAACCTTTATAGTCCAAGTAACTCAAAAGCGCAAGCCATAGCTTCATGGGCTTGCCAAATCCACCCCAAACACAACAAGTAATAACGTTCAGGTACAACCATGACCTAACCAACCCAACTTGAATCCCAACAACCCTAGGCGGACTAGGCCTATATTGGATCCACCCGCAGTCGCCTCCACATTTTGTTCTGCCAACAGATCAATCGCGCTACTCCACCCAACTTTGTTAAGCCGGATAAACCACTCCACCACAATTAGGAATTGCCACACCAACACGAAACCACTCCACCACAATCAGGGATTGCCACACCAACGCGGGCCGACGCCACTGACCGTCGGTGACAAAAATGTATCATCGCCGCCAAAGGTGTGCTAGGGTTTTGCAACGCTCTCAACATTAGATATATATAAAATATATATATATATATATATATAAATCAGTACAGTTAGACACACAAGATTACGACCCGAGGACTAGAGAAAAATATAAAAGAAAACCAGAAAAACAAATAATAATAAATAAAAAAGTAGTTGAGGCTGAGCTCATAGATATCTATCTTAATGCGTCTCGGTCTTCCTCTTTTTTTTTCTTTCACATTTACAAACCAAGACAAACACATTCACACAACCCAGAAAGAAATCTCTCCTCCACAAAAATCAATACAACAAGCACCGCTGGCCTTTTTCCAAACCCTAACCCAACAAAGGCGTCGACGCTAAAATGCGCCGGGCTTTCTCCTCCACCCCCTCCTCCGCAATCGCCGCCGTCTTCGTCGTCTCGCTGTTCCCAGACAGCTAGGCCGTTTTTCTAATTTGTCAAATTTGTTTTCTTTGGTGAGAGTTTTGGTGCGTTTGCGAGTGTGTGTTGGGGTGTGAAAAATCTTTTAAATGGGGATTAGGGTTTGGGGATTAGGGATCCTGATATTGATGATCGTCGCGCGGGGCCGGCTGACGTCCGCTGCCGAACCGATGCGTTGTCCGACGGAGTCCGCGGCGGAGGCGATCTTTGGTTACCGAGATTCCAATTGTCCGGCGTATGGTTTTGTCAGATCCGTTGGTTCTAATGGTGTTATTGTGGTAAGATTTGTTGGAATTTTTGTTCTTTTTTTTTAGGTTTGAATATGAAATTTTGGTGCTTTTTTCAATTTTAGAAGATTGGGTTTGTGTACTAATATTATTGTGGATTGAAATTGCAAGTTAGAGCAACCTTATTGCATTTCTAATTGAACAAATGAGGCAACTTCAATGTTGAATGAAGTTGAATGGTTTTCATTCAAAGGATTGATGTTTGAGAGAGGATGATTATAGTTTGCATAGTTTATTTGGTACCAACTTAGTAACTTTAGCGATATCCTGGCATTTTGTGATGGTTGCCTTTGATAAAATGTTAAGAGTTCCCTTAAGGGCGAGACGAAAAGCATGATGCTTTGAGATATGAATCCTAAAACTCGGGTTTTATTTCCCTTGATTGATGTTTGAGTCAGAGTTAGTAAACATTGGTAACTTGCATTTGATCACTAACTTATACTTTTGGTTAGTGAACTTTGAAATTGCCTTGCGTAATCTATGTTCATCATGACTGAGCTAAGAATTGTTTTATGCTATTGTCAATGTGGTGATGAATCCTAACATTCTAGTTTTATTCCTTTGGTTAATGGTGTGTTGAGTAGATGCAGTAGGCCTTGATAACTATGTAGTTGGTTTGTTAGTCTAATATTTACATTTTGATTATTAAGGGCGATGAGGTTTCATTACAAAGGGCATTAAATATGGTTCACAAGAATAGTCATGAGTATGTTGCTGTGCTCTTCTATGCATCTTGGTGCCCTTTCTCAAGGATGTTTAAGCCTACATTTTCGGTCCTGGCTTCCTTGTATCCTTCCATCCCACATTTTGCATTTGAAGAATCAGCCATCAGGCCAAGGTTTGTTTCTCTGTACATGGATGTTTATAAATTTTTAATACCATTCTATTAACCATTGAGAACTTGGATTGATGTCTTTGCAGTATACTCTCAAAATATGGAGTTCATGGATTTCCTACTCTTTTCATTTTGAATTCTACAATGCGTGTTCGATACCAGGGTGCCCGGACTCCTGGTTCTCTTATGGCTTTCTACACTGATGTTACCGGTAGGCTTTTCTTTATTAACATGTGTCAGTCCAAATACTGTCTTCTTAAAAGACATCAGATAGAGAACCATCGTTTTGCAAATTGCATGACTTAGTTTTGATTTTTCTTTTTTTCTTTCTACTGAGCAGGCTAAGTAACATACTTTTTTGTCTTTGATTATTCAAACTGTATTTGTCTTCACTTTAGTGTGTTTTGCATTACCATCTAAAATCATATATGCTTAATTTGCATACTTGGCTTTGTTAATCTTTCTAATACGTATTTGTATTTGTTTCATGGAGCACTATTGTAGCACACTAGCACCTGTCATCTTTAGTTGACCCTT
Organism: Geum urbanum; assembly: GCA_946800695.1. Lineage (NCBI taxonomy): Eukaryota > Viridiplantae > Streptophyta > Magnoliopsida > Rosales > Rosaceae > Geum > Geum urbanum. Next base: position 1,865,502 of record OX327013.1, on the reverse strand, counting down.
TTGTGCATGGATGTAGGCATCAAGACAGTATCATTGGATCAATCGTCACTGGGTAAAACTGGACACCCACCAAATCTTGAGAAGAATGATAGCGATGAACAGGAAAGCTGTCCGTTCTCATGGGCAAGATCTCCAGAGAATATGCTTCATCAGGAAACATATTTGGCCATCGCGACTGCTTTTGTTCTTCTGCGATTGCTCTACATCCTTCTTCCTACTGTGATGTCATTTGCTCAATCTGCATGGAGAAGGCATATCCGAAACATAAGATTTGGGAGCTTGTTTGAGCACACTTCTGCATATCTAAGACGGGCAGTACAATTGTTTAACTCTCTTAAAGAGCCTTGCAAGAGGAGTAATTTGCAGGAAGGAGCAATGAACGCACGGGTGTGGGCTTCCAAGTCGCTTGCCACGGTCTCCATTGGCGATGCAAGCACCAGCAGGGGTACTGCACTGAATGAAAGCCGTTGATGGTTACCTGCAGACTTTGAGTCTCGTATGAACAAGGCTGCAGATTGTGGTGTGTTAAAAACTTTTGGTGTTCAAAGAGACATCTGAACACCCTTGATCAAAGTGTCTTGCAACAGAGGTGAAATGTGCCATTGTATCTTGTTTCTGTAGCGGTTCATTCCACGTTTGTCCATATTTCCAGAAGCTTTATAGGTTACAGTATGTTTAACATTCAAATTGCTGAATTTGAACCGCAATTTTTGAATAGGTTTAATAATTAGTAAACCTTTCTTCTGTTCAGTGTTGGCCCAAGGATTGTGAGTGAGGAGAATTGTGACTTCAGTGTTTCTAACCGATGAAAACCCTGTATCAAATGATAAGTTCTTTCTTAGAGAATGCTGAAAGCAAATGGGACCTCCGAAGATAACCTCCTGAATTAATTTTACATTTATGCTGCTTATTTCCCTTTCAGTGTAGTTGTAGAAGTTGCAGGGAATGGTTTGCTTTAAACGATGATTTCAGTTGCCACATGCAATTTATGAAGCACAGGCTCCATTATTGGCTATCCTTCTGTTAGAAAAATTGATTGTGTGAAACTTTCTATAGATTACCCTCTACGTTGTATGGCTTTGTGGTGCTCTCTTGTCTTGAGCTGCTTGTTCCATTTCGTTACTTGAGAAAAGTGAGAACACAACCACAAATCGTGATGGAATTTGTCAGAAAGATGCCGAGGGCAAGATGAAATTGTCCGAGTCCAAACATATTACCCATCGTTCCCTACAGTAATTCTTCCATACCAGCAGTTGCATATAAATGTGTCTATCTCTCTCATCATGTGCTAACATGAGAGCTTACATGCAATTGATAAGTAGGAAAAAGAGACAACCCTGCTGCGGCTAAACATAGCAGGCAGGGACACCTAATCGCTGTTGCATTCATACCAAAAGCAAATGGAGTACATAAGATGGCACAAGTTTCCCATGAAAAGTGAACCATGTCACAATGCAAAAACATGGAACCACAAAGCTATACTCCATGAGTTAGATCCCAGTTGGCAGAAGGCACTACTCATTCTCCACTGTGTCTACATCTTTACTCACAATCTGCCAGAAATCCAAACTCGAGAATCAGATACAGATAGATAAGTACATAAAATACCATAGTCTATCTATTAAATTTTGTTGTGTGTGTAGAACTGAAGCAAATGAAACTGGCCAGTGAGAGCTATATCTGATTATATTTGACGGAAGCTAAGTGAAGCACAAGTTGCAGAAGTGAAGATCTACTAGATGCTTTTAACAAAATAAAAGAAAGCAAACAGCAAGACTTGTGCTTTAACTGCGGGAGATGAGAAAACTAGAAGGCAGTGCCAAATCCCTTTGTAGCAGTATATGTTTGTTCTCTATATTGTGAGGCCATCTAACCATGATATTGGAGTATAAGCTGTAGGCTTATAGTCACTTGCAGCTAGAAAAGTACACCCAACCATGAAAACATAGTAAAACCATCATAAACTTGATCTCTAATGATACCTGAGCTATGTACTCTTTTAAGCTTGTGGTGACTTGAGGATCTAAAGCTCTCTCAGCAAGCTCATATACCAAAATGTTGCCTTCAGGTCCACTTTGTTTGTCCTTCTGCAAATACCTAGAATAAAGAACATACACTTGAGACATTTTCTCCCAGTAGATCCTTAATATATTACCATGACAATAAAAAAGAACTACAATTTAGCATTCCACTCTAACAAAAATCTAACCTTTGCTGGACAAGCGCCTCCAGCGCTTGTTTTGTATTTCCTAGGACTGGATGGCTTTCATTGCTTTCCTCCAGTCCTATCCGCCTCAAATGTTGCCAAAGATTCTCTGCATTTCATCCAGAAAAACAAGACTAAGTTCTCTCACAGCAAGACTAATTGGGCCATTTTGGTTTTAGCAATCTTAAGTAAGCAGACATTTACATGTTACAACCATGACAAATTCATTTAAAGTAGTTAGTGAACGAAAACTGTTCTGCTAGCTATCTTGCATCATGTGCAAAATTACCAACTCGTAAAAAAACATACATAACTAAAACAAACCAACAAGCGAGCCGTACCTTCAGATATCTTCCCACCAGAAATATGTACAATACTCAGGACAACAAAAGTAAAACCAGTAAGATGCGCTGTATCAACATCCTCAACATACTTCTTATACACATCAGCCGGAAGCTTGCTCATAATAATATACGTTTTCGCCTCCACCGCACCTAAACAACACATCAATGGATCATATCATGTCTAAAAAAACACCCGATATCCAATAGCAACGATCTAAACCATTGCAACAATCCACTACGCACATCAAAAATCTCAATTGGGAGAAATGAGCCACTACAAGAACTCAAGAAGAGTAAACAAGAAACTAACTTTGTAGGGAGTTACGGCCCTGATTATTAGAAGAGGGACGAGTCCTCTGAAGCTCCCTCATTTCGTATCCGAAAATGGTGGAGAGCTTGGTTATGGCTTCGTTGATTATAAGCACGGGCAGATTTCGCTTGGCATAGTTTCTGGTGACCAATTGGGTCAGCTCTTCTCGGCGAATTGGGCACCCAGAATTGTGGTGCGTCTTGAAAAGCACGTAGCGGATGACTTCGGCGACGAGTCTGTCCTTCTCCTGAGATTGGAAATCGGAGTCGGTTAGGTTAAAGTTGAAAGCTTTTTTGTTTTGGTTTCTGGGTGTGTGTGAGTGTGAGAGTTGAGTAATCGTACCTGGACGGAGATTTCGAATTGAGAAAATAAGTCTTCGGCGTTGATGGCCATGATCGATTCAGTGTTTGGGGGAGAATTTTGGATTAGAAACTGAAAACCCTAAACCCCCTTTTCACTGGGCTGCGCGCCTCTTTCTATGTTGTGGCGGGAAAGCCCTGGCTGCTGGTACGGATGAAGCAAGGTTGTGTAGTGAGTTGCATCACTTCTTGTATGCGCCTTTGCTCATTTTGGTGAGTGATCCACACATTTTCTTTTTCTCTTTTCTCTTTTAAAAGAGACTAATTGTAGTGTTTTGATTTATGCATGCATGTAGACAATTTAAAAACAATAAGTATTCATGCAATAAGTATTACTTAAAAAACAACAACAAGTATTATAAACTTCTTTTTTTGAGATAATTATTTATGTATGTAGAATAATTGGAGCGGCGTGGGTTCCTCTCCAATTGTGTCCCGAGTCCAATTGAACAAGATGAAATATAACTTCCTTTTTAAAGAAAGATAAGAATTCTTATATAATCGGAGTAATGAACAGAGTACATAATAACCACCCTCAACGGGCAACGACCAAAAGATTATTGCTTAAGCTACCTTATACTAACTCCATACCATTGTTCTACGATACACTTTAGCGTTGGTTGTGAAAACTCGATCCCGATTTAGTTGCCTAAACTAGAATTAAGTCTCTAAAAACCATTAAAACCTAAACATGCTAGTCTAGAAGCAAACCCAATGGAAATTCACGAATCTGAAAATTATAAATGAATATAAATGAAAGAGTCTAAATTTCATAAACCAATCTTACAATGGAAGTTAAAAACATTTATGACACCAGAGCTGCTAGACTCTCTAAACTACATAAGATCACTAATATACTAACTCGCAAGATCAACTCTGGATCATACCGTAGATTACTTATATGCCTCGATCTACATGCACGCCCAACCTCAACTGAGACTCTACAACCTGGGCATTGGAACCCGAAAGACCCAAGAAAAGGCATATGTAAAACATAAAAAATCGTTAGAGTGAATGGACGAAAATAAATCTTCGTAAAACGTTTGTTTATGTCTTTCACCATAACTCTACAATCTTATTATAATAGAATAGCGAGTCTAGAAAAGAAAATGTAAAATCGTAAATGTGTGGAGGCTATGACTAGAGCATAAATCATCTAGCCATCATAAACATAATCGTAACTGGTTCAGATGCGTACAGCGACTTGTCCGGTGCCACTCAAGGATCAGCTGAATGGATGTATCGATACACAACATAGACATAACATGTGGAAAACGTAAAATGTAACATAGAGCATCCGTGCATAAACGTAAACATATTCATAAATTATAACATAAAGCTTAATGGAAATAAGTTTGTAAACGTATTTCCTAGACTCGCACAATCAATGAAAATCAAATTGTCCACTTACCTGAATCGCCAATAATTAGCTAATCCGTTGATCCACTAATTCGTAATTCGTACTCAACGCTCTTAGGTCAAATCGAAATCTAAATTAATTAATAAATGTTTGATTTAGTTGGTACTACGGATAAAGAAATCCGAGACAAAGTGTCACTCGAAAATTTACCTTCTAACATTCATAAATTGCTATTTTTATTCATCCTTGTAAACGACTAACTCGTCATCATCCTAGACATCGTGTTGTACTTCAAATAAGGTCCACATAGACTTGACATATGACAATCGACAGTGTCAAATATCGAGTTACTCCGAAACTTGAAAATAGCCGAAACATTACTAAAATTGTCAAATTGCACAAAAACACGAAAAATTCGATTAAAAATGGCCATAGGAACTTCCCATGACTAAAATTGATTTCGGGTCACGGAGCTCCGCAGTGCACGGCACGCGCCGTCAGAATCCGACCACCTCTGATTCCTGCAAATGACACATCAATGAAAAGCTCAAAGCAAGCCTGACAGTTCATCCGACTACACCTAAACACAAAACTGGCCCGAAAACATCGAAATTTACTATTGAATATCGTAATCCCCGCCGGAATTTCAAGTCGATCGGCAGGCGCCGATAGGCCACGGAGAGGCACGAGACGGGTCCCGATCGACTCCTTGGAGGTCAGGGATCAAAACCCTAACCAAGCGCCACCTAACTCCGGTCGTAGCGCCACCACAATCGAGCGGTTTCTCGCCGGAACCCACGGATTTCGAACCCTGATTTCTCCCTCCACGATGCATGCATGTAGATTATGTAGCTAGGGAATGATAGATGAGTTGTGGGTCATTCACTTCGGAGGGGGAGAGCCGTCGAAAACTCGCCGGCCGCCGTCGGCGATTCGTGAGGGGCGAGAAGAAACCGGGTCGAGAGAGAGAGAGGAAAGAGTTTGGGCTCCGGTTGGGCTTCACCCAATCCAGGTAAGAAAATCCCATCAACCAAAAAGAAATGGACGTCCCAGATTTAATTTCAAGAAGATCAAATGGTCCACAAAAACCAACCACTGGTAAAATCCCAATTATTTAGTTTTTACTAATGAACTTCTAAAATTCGTAAAAAATTACTCTTACCTCCAAAAATTACAATCGACATATCGACATGCTCGAAATAATTTACTCTACAACCCATGAGAAGAAAGCGAGTCCAAATTTATAATTTAGAGAAATGTCAATTTTTAGTCAAGACGAATCTTGATAAACTTTCGATAACCATAACTTATTCATCATGACTCCGATTTCTATCCTAAACTCTAAAACCTAGACCTTAGCTTGAATGACTTCCAAGGGAGTTGCATTCCTAGTTTCTTTGGAAAACTTAAAAGTTTGAGGTATCTCATTGACAGGACTCGCCTCAGGTACCTCCGTGCGGCCCCACCTGAAACTCGAGCAAAACCGGTGCGGGTGCTCGCCGATACGGTTGCTCTAATAGCCTCTCGGTACACTTTACACAAAAACAAATCACAAACCATTTGAATGGAGCACTAAGAGGAAAGTTCGTGCGCGAGGCGCGGTGATGTAATAATCTAATTTTATCTTAAGAAGAAAACAATTATTGCTTTAACAAATGAAAATCTGACATAACTACATATTACAAATACGTAATAGTTCAATATAAATAGTCCTCCCCCTATCATCGAATTCAAGGATCACAAAAATCTCGTCAGGCAGGAAGAGACCGGACGGCGGAGATAGACGGGGCCTGGACGATGAGGCGCCTGACGTCACCCGAGACAAGTCTTGCAGGACCCACATTAGGATAGCTCACACTGCAGATGCAGTAGCCAACCTAACGTGAGTTACCCAAACATGAGCTAAACAAAAACCGACTTTAAAAGTACTTGACCATTAAATAGCAAAGCGTAAGGTATCTCAAACTTCAAATTTACAACAGAAAAACATAATTTACAAAAGTCGGTATTCAAAGTACAAAATTGGAAGAAAACATAAACATAAGTATGTCACTGGATAATCTAATATGAATAAAACAGAAGCAGTGGAGATACTAAGCCTCGTCAACCGGATGGACACTCCTTCAGCAGTCTAACATGAGATCTAGGCAATGTAAAACGAAAAGCCCATGAAATACAGTTTTAAAATGTTAAAGTGAGTGGACAAAAATAAATAATCTAAAAATGGAAAGCCATCGACTATGCATTTCCAACAATAAGCTAAACTTAAAATTTGGCATGCGATTAATTGAAAAATCATAAACAATAATTTTTCATCCAATACTAGGAGACTCCGACATGTTAGACTTTATATACTGAAACCCAATATTTTAACTCACTAGACTCAACATGAAAGTTCTCGATGATCTAACACATCAGACCTGACGGACAACAAAGCTAGCATGCGGGCAGTTTGATGAAAACAACATGTACTTAAGTCTATGATGATATCGATGGTTGGCAGGTACTAGATGCACCAACCATATCTAAGAGATAACTAACGTTAATGACTGGTAGGTGTTGGCTGTACCAATCATATCTAGGAGATATTAACTAATATCGATGATTGGCAGGTGCTGGCTGTACCAATCATCTCTAGGTGATGATCGATAATTGAAAGAAATATCTTAGTAACATTAGAGGCGATGACTGACAGGTGTCGGCTGAACTAATCATATTTATAATCTAGTAGGTGTTGGCTAAACTAGATTATTACCGGCAGGTGCTAGCTGAACCAGTGGGTTATCACTTGGGGGTCAGTTCAAGTGACACATACATGTATGCATACACATAAGCAATTATAATAATAATCTCCTATTGAAAACATTAACTGACAGACTATGACCGAAAATTATATTCTAAAATGTAAGTCTGAGTGACTAACATAGAAGCTAACTTCCAGAAACATAATACTGAATGTTGACATAGACTAAATCACCTAGGATTGAGTAACTGACACAGAGACCAAACTCCGAAAATATATCATTGAGTAATACAAGACAATGAAATCATGTCATAACTCTATTGACATTATGAAATGGTGTAACTAACATTGAAACTAAGTTCTAAACATGACATTGTACAATGAGTGACTGACTCATGTGCTAAAATTATATGTTGAACTTATAAGACTGACATACTCAGTTCTAGAATTGAAAGTCTTTAACTGAAACGTAAATCAACCAAAATCACGAGCTAAGTTCAGTGAATGAAAATGCTTAAAATGTAACACTAAATGATATGGAAACTAAATTCTAAAACAGAAATCGAGTAATCGCATGTATTTATGATTTCAAAACAAAAGTCCATTCACAGTACTAGGTTCACGCCTCCGACTTTGCCAAATTCTCCTTTGTCGATGACTCAATGCGTTGTCTTGTCACAATAAACATTGTTTAATAACTACTCGTTGATGACGATATCGATTAATTAAACTCATTATCCAGTCGGAGATATCACATTCTTGAACTATGTAATTTCTGAAATCCCAACAAATGTATAAACTAATCGTATTATTATTTCGATAAAGTCTAAGTCCGAAACAAACTAAGTCCAATATATTCGAGAACATTTTCATTGTAATCAGTACGTAAATACGAACAAAACGATAAAAAACTTTAGTTGAAAAGCCCTTTGTCGGAGCACCGCCGTGAACCACCACAGGCGGCAGCAGATCGACGATGACGCTCCAATTTTCGGTGACCCAAAACCAAACTTATCTAAAATCAACCCAGCAACAACTTTCTCTTTTCAAGAACATCCAATTCATCATAGAAATTGTCGAATTTACCTTTAAAGTCAAGAACATCTAAAACCCCCAATTCTTCAAATCATCGATACTCCCTCCTCGGTTTGAATTGAAACTTGTCTTTGGTCTATAAAGATTTACAAGGAAGAGGACCATAAAACCCAGTGACTTATTTCTGTTGAATTGATCCCAAATCAATCGACCCCAATATCTAAGGTTCTTGAGATTTTGATCGGTTTCTGTAAATTCAAGCTTCTATGATGCAAGGTAAAGGCTAAGACTATTAGAAAGAGGTAGAAGGTGTCAAGGTGGTTAGTTTAACACCTTGGACACATGTTTGGACCGGCAACTGGTGTTCTCATAAGAGAGAGAGAGAGAGAGAGAGAGAGAGAGAGAGATAAGGTCGGGAGAGAAGAAAATGAGCTGACCCAAAAATGGAAACTGACTTGTTTTCTTAATTGGAAAATAGTTATATATACTTGAAAAAGTTACTGAAAAGTAATACGTAATAAAACTTTCGATGTCAACACTTTCTTCATCGTATCTCTAATTCTATCATTCTACGTGTCCAAGGATTCGTCTTAACAAACTGTACGACTTTGTCCACGGAAACTTCTCGAGATGTCCATTAGATAAAACGTCAAGCAAAGAGTCTCGATAAATACTAACGATAAAAATTATTTACCATCACGATTAACTTACTCCAATTCGTGAAACGGGTTATCACACTCATGTTAGAGAGGGAACATACCACATTAGAAAAGTGGCAAATAAAAGATGACTTATAAGTGAAGAAATGAAGAGACTATACCCAACATTAACTGAGGTATTTCGAGATAAAACCTAACACTTTAATTAAAGGTGGTTCAAGTTGGAACTTTATCAGTGTTACATTAGGAGTCTATATGTCACACTTGCCGTAGCTTAACTTCTCAATCTATGGTTTGCATCATTTGCGTGAGAGATCCCCTCTTCTCTTGGTAACTTCTCAAACTTATTGAACTACTTAACCTACAAGGTGAGGATGCATTCTTCAACCTTGCATTCTAGTAACTTGAATTGGTTTTCTCCGGATTTTGAAATTAAAATTTCATAATCTTAAATTTCATCATTTGTGAATGTATCATTTTGATTTCATCATTCGTGGTGGACTGCGACACTAGGCATTTTTTTTCAACGACACCTTCTCTCTGACTCCTCATAGGGATGGTACTATGCAAAATCAAATGGTAGTCAAGCTCCACATGGGTGCAAGTCGTTCGACATGAGAACATATGAAGTTATGGTAACGTGACGGCGAGGATTGATGATGGCCGTTCGTGATTTGAAATTTGGAGGCAGACTTTGTATCAACATGAATATGAAGGGCGAACTGTGCGCGACTTGCTGGCTTGGGTAAATCTTGGATGAGGATGTAGGCTATTGACTGGCGATGGAAGACTCTGCTTTGCTAAATCTCATGGGTCGGTCAGAGCATTGGTGAGTCTCCAACATCGGTAACGACATCTAGTGGGTTGTTGTAGCTTCTTATGGCCTATTGCTTTGGGTTTGGGCCTGCGGAGAAAGAGCGGTCTGGCATGGGCTGGGCTTTTGAAGTGCATAGATGGTGGGCTTCAAGTCCAAACCCAAAAGAGAAGTTGGTATTGGTGGTGTCACAGATGACATGATGATTGTGGAGGTCCTTATAAAGGGGTCGTGGCTCCACTAGAGTAGCTAGTCAGGTACTTGATAAATCTTTGGTTTGGTTATGTTTATTGCCCACTGATCGAGTTTTTCTGACTAACTTTGGTAGTTTAGGCTAACTTAAGTCGTGAGCAATACTATCCTGATATACTCTATTTATTATTCCGATAATACAATAGTTCTCGTTTGTGTTAAAAGGGGGGGGGGGGGGGGGGAGGGGGGGGGTGTTTCCCGTCCGCCCTAATTCTAGGGGAACATTTCCCACTAGCCAACAAAACTTTGTGAAATTCCCACGAGCCAATTCTCTAAGGGAATATTTCCCAGTCACCCAACTTAACGTGATCTTGCATATTTTGTCCCTATTTATTATGCCTTTATATCTAAGCTCGATTTGAATTGAAGAGAGAGAGAGATAGAGAGAGAGGATTTGAATCCTAGAGAACTTGGAGGCAAGAGAAGCTCTAGATCTATTGCGAGAGAGAAGACTTTTGAATTCGAAATCTGCAACGAAGCCTTGATTGTGTTTCCATGGGTACAGTAAGCTGCAATATTCTTCTCCATTTGGATACTCAAGTTAGGTTCGATCTCTCGTCTTTCTCTACATTCGTTGTTGCTAATTTTTGCTTTTGAATATGTTGTTGTTTTTGAATTTTGATGTTAAAGCTTTGTGCCACTGCTTATATATCGAATCTTTGTGTTAAATTATTTTGAGCTTTGACGTTGTGTATGCAGTGGTGTTTTTGCCGTTGTTGTGTTGTGATGTTATGTGTGAATCATTATCTTTTTAATTTTTTTTGCTATACTGAGAATGAACCAATCGAGGTTAAGTTGGAATCACCACTGGTAGTCATTAGACGTCAACTGAGTATCATATTATGTTAAACTAAGTATCAGATGAACTTCTGTTCTCTCTTCAGAGGCCTTGTTTTTTTTTTTTTTAATTTTTATATTTCTCCTTTCATTGTTGATACATGACTGTGGTTGTTAAGTGCTTATATATGGAAATTGATTCATGTTAACTGTTCATGAACATATGAGTTATGCTAATATTTTAAAGTACATTTGTGAGAGGTTTGGTTTCTCTCCAAGTGATGTTATCAAACTTGCTTATTCACCTGCTGGATGTACATGTGGTTTCATTAATAACAAGAATGATTTCAAGATGTTGTTCACTGGTGCTACCTTATATAATTTGGATTTTATTGATGTCTTTGTTTCTAGGATTAGCAAATGTACTGTGGATGAGGATGAGATCTCTTGTGTTGTCTATGAAGATGAATACCTAACTGAGGCATATAGAATTGAACCTATGGGTAAGCAAAATTCGGTAATGTTGATATGGCTAGCCTCACTTAACACTCATTTGAATCTCATCTGATATTCAGTTGAACCTCACATGACACTCATTTGAACCTCATCTAATACTGAGTTGAACTTCATCTGACACTCAGATGAACCTCACCTGCACTCAGATGAACATTTATCAAGTATAATTTCTACCAACACTCAATTGAATTTTAACTGACACTCAATTGAATTTTATCTGCCACTCAATTAAACCTAATCCAACACTCAGATGAATTGAATTGGGCGAGAGAGGGTTTGAGCTCTTATTAGCTTTTCGAGCGAAAAGTTCAATGTTGGGCGAGAGAGATAGGTTTCAGAGTTTTTATGTTAGAAAGGTACGTTGGTCATTTTTCTTTGTTAGTGGACTGATGAGAATTTAAAATCTATTTATCGACCGGTGGGTATTTCTAATCTGTTTCTTGGACTCCCAGAAAAAAAAAACCATACACTAAATTGGGGTTCATAAATTCCAATGCCGCATGCCAAGTGCCGACACATTAAAATCGATTCATGAGAATTTTGTTGTGCAAAGATACAAAAACTTTAGTGTTGGCACTAGACCAAAATAATAATAGTTGACGGACCGGCTCCACTCAGATTCCTCCATTTTGTAAACCCAAACGCTTAATTTCCTCCTCACTGTATACGGCTATACCCACCTTTGGCGGTGATAGGATTTTGATACGACAAAAGCTTCCGCATTTGGAATGGGCAGTGGCGCAGTGCCCACCACTCTCGGTCGTTCTCTTTCTATCAAGGGGAATGATAGGAGGCGGGGAATTTAAAATATTGAGACTCCAAAATAATGTGTCAAGTTAAATTATTTTTATGTCATTATAAAATTATATATATTGATATATTTTGAAATCAATTTGTAAATTGTCGATCTTATTATTGTGCATCTAACGACTATCATTTATTTAATTAATTTAATAATTTAATTCCCCAATTAAAATCAAACTAGAAAGTTTATTGTAAATTCTTGAAATAATACATGTCTAAGTATAACTAAATATAGAATCTTAATTATAATAAATCAATCCTTGCAAATTAAAAGATATAAATGTTCAACGATAGTTATGGAATCCTATTCATTACATTTTATAATTCTTTCTAATTATAATTATAATTATATTTTTTTTATTTTGTTAAGAAGTTTAAAATTAGAATATCAAAATGAGTTCTATTAATTAGATTGATTAGTTAATATAATACAAAAAATATCATTATTGATACACTTTTTTTTGAAAAAGGAATTAATACACAAGTCGATCAAAAAAGAAATTTGATTCAAAAAATATAATTTAAAAAGGAAATCATGGTTACAAAGTTTGATGTATCTTGCCGGCCAATTAAAATGTAAGACTAGTCCTCTCAAAAAACTACAATTTGAAGGAAAAATTTATTCAAGAACAAACAACTTTTGGCCGAAGTATGTTTCAAATCCCAACAAATTAAGTCGATGCACCCGAAAAACATGTATAACTTTTGCCTCTGTCAATGCCTACTTGGAGAGTAGCCGGAATAAGTACGTATCAAATGTCATAGAAAAGTGTACTTAGATGCTAGACTCATTTTTTTTTATTTTACATTGTCACCACTACAATAACGTGTTTACCTAGTAATTTGATCATGTTTATTGCTTTTGAGAGACTCCAACATTGACTCTTGATTAAGTGTAGCTTGAACTAGTGATACCAAATATGGATGATAGTTTAGAAGTGCCTGGAAGTAATTTTGACAAGAATGATGATGTCCACATGCTTAGTGAACATGATATGAATGATCCAATGACTAAAGAAGGAGCAACAACCGATTTGATGGAAGACATTCTCCGGAAAGGGTTGATCTTTGAGTCATATGAAGAATTATATAGTTTTTGTAGTAGCAAATATGCTAAGAACACCGGTTGGGCAATTAGAAAGAGATCAGACGTAAAAGTAAACGATGTTGCTAAGTACTTGCAACTTGATGTTCTCGAGCATTAAGGAGTAAATCCAGAAAAGAAACACAACCAACAGTGACACAAATAACTGGATGTCATACTTGTATTCGTGCAATATTTTAATCAAATGGATACTACAAGTTGACAATAGTATGTTTGTAACACAATCACACCTTAAGTCCGAAAAAGTCAAAACGTATGAGGCAACATAGAAGTATAGATCCACATTCAAGAGCAAGGTTGTTCTATAATGATAATGTTGGTGTCCAACAATCCAAAAGCTATCAAGCTCTTGTAGTTGAAAAAGGTGGTCACGAGAATTTGACATTTGATGAGAGGGATGCACGAAATCTCAATGATAAACAAATAAGATTGGAGCTTTAAAATGGCCATCCAGATGCTCTTCGAAGATATTTTATCAAGTTAGCATCTCTTTGATTGGAATATAACTTTTTTATTGTATATCATCTTGAATCTAATAAGTTTATTATATATATATGTTAGATTCTTCATTATATTTTTTCCCTCCCAATATTAGTTGTTATTCTTAAATAAATAATCTTTAATATCTTTAAATTATAATTCTAATTATAGTACATCACAAAAGTTCTTAATTATTATAGTCCTAATTTAGTTATGCCAAAATTTAATGCTTAGTCGAGTAGTCCTTCAATGATGTTCCTTTTGCTTTGCATGAGTTTTCATAGAAGTCTTTAAAATTCTATGCATGGAATTTTAGTGTTGAACATAAATAAGGATAATTTATTTAGTTATTTATATGTTGAATTTTAAGTTTGGTTCATGTTTGATTTGTAAGTGTTTGAATGATTATCTCTTTCATAAAGCTTGTTCTTCCACTTGAATCTCGAGTCTGAGCAATCTTAAGATCAAGAAAGAACTAAAATTGAGTTGATATGATTTTAATCTCATATTATATATGATATCTTTTTTAGAAGAATAAAAGAGGATAAGAAGAAAGAAAAAAAAATAAGTTTCAAAAAAAAAATAATTGTATGATTGATAAAATTATTTTTTTAAATATATTATATATAAATTATATAATAACACAAAAATAATGTAACTTGCCACATCTGGGCCTCAATATTTTAATCTCCTTTGGGCATAAAATCATATCCCTTGTATCAAATACGACCGTCCATGGTCGTCGCACTCAACATCGCACCGAATCCCACTAACCGACCCTCGTTAACGTACGGACCCATCTAACTAAAAACAGTGAAACCGTGTGTACGAAAATCCAAAGCCCATTTCTGATCTCCCACTACGTTGTCTCTACGTACGCACCTCGCCCCACTAAGGCACTACGTAGTACGTACTTTGTTATCACACGTATTCCACAACTTTTAAGCCATAGAGTTTCAGAGTCTGTCTCAGAATTTTTGAGAGGGACTGTGTATCACCGTGGTTGCTATGGAGCTTGCGAGGGAGAAACATGTTTACCAGGCGAGGCTTGCTGAGCAAACCGAAAGATACGATGGTATATATGCTAGCTAGCTACCTTCTCTTGCATGCACTTCATGCAATACTGATCTCATGTCTATGAGCTTCTATGTACCAAAGTATATATATTACTGTGGTTATGCTGCACGCATTTTTTGTTGTCAGATGAATAATCTCTAGTTGATTTCTACCAACAAATATATCACAAGCGTAGGTGATCAATTAGAAGCAATATATTTGGTTAATTTCTTGATAGTCTGATTGATGTTATGTTGTTAGACAATTAGAGTAAGAAAATATAATGGAATTGGCTTACTTTTGGTTCCTCTTTTTTTTTTTATTTTTTTTTTTACAAATTTTCGCTAAAAGACTGGTGCTTTTCTTGCCAAATTCACTCTCAGAATGTGTGGTATGTCGAAACGAACCCTTAATTATAAGTATTATTTGAGAGCTTATTTGATGGATAACTGATGTAGGACTGCTTAGGAAATCAGACCGTCATTCCATATATGCTTCTGCATCAATTACAACTTAAATTCTTGTTTCAGAGATGATTGAGGTAATGAAGAAAGTTGCAAAGTTGGATGTGGAATTGACTGTGGAAGAGCGGAGTTTGTTGTCAGTTGGATACAAGAATGTGATTGGGGCGAGAAGGGCGTCGTGGCGGATATTGTCTTCCATTGAACAGAAGGAGGAGGAGAAAGGAAATGAGAAGAATGTGAAGAGAATAAAGGAGTACATGGAGAGGGTTGAAGATGAGCTTGCAGCAATTTGCAGTGACATGTTATCAGTCATTGATTATCACCTGTTGCCATCTTCAACAACTGGGGAATCTACTGTCTTTTACCATAAGATGTGAGAGCCAGTTCCCTTAAAGTTTAGTATTCAAATTAATATGGAGATATTAGATTTATGTATTGGAAAAGCTTAAGAGCGTGGCCAACTCATGCTAGCCAATAAGATAGTAGCCTTAGCCTAGAGACAGCAGAGAGGGTTGATTCGTTACATAACTATGCAGTCCATACACATACAGTTCATTATGTTTTAGTGTTTGTGCTTTACATATGCATTGAACTTCTGCTTCTGCATTTCTGCTTTTGGCAACTCTCTGGATGTAATAGATAGTAGAGGTCTTGTCAATATGTATGTGTATGTATTAAACAGAATGAATTTTGTCTTCTGGCTATCAGGTAACAATATGTATGTGTATGTATACAGAAAGAGTTGAGTTTTAATCCATACTAGTCCTTGTGGCAGGAAAGGAGATTACTATCGATATTTAGCTGAATTTAAGGCTGGGGATGATCGTAAAGAAGCTGCAGATCAGTCGCTTAAAGCCTACGAGGTATGCTTATTTCAGCTTCCTTTGAAACACTTCTTTTTTAAAATTCATACTTTACCTAATTTGGCCAATTAGTATCACTTAAATATCAAAATGGAGTTGAATTGTAATAATAATCTTTGTCCTGCAGGCTGCCAGTAGTACTGCCACAGCTCAGTTGCCCACAACTCATCCAATTAGACTTGGCCTTGCCCTGAATTACTCTGTCTTTTATTATGAAATTCTTAAATCCTCTGAGAGGTTTGTTTGATTCTCTCCCTCTTTGGATCTCTGGTTAATTTTGTTCTTTACTTTGGCGAGTCACATCGTATGTGTTTCATTTGCAACTTTACACCATGCAGGGCTTGTGATCTTGCTAAACAGGCATATGATGATGCTGTTGCTGAACTTGACAGTCTTGATCAAGAATCCTACAAGGACACCACCCTTATTGTGCAGCTTATCAGGGATAATCTCAAATTGTGGAACTCAGATCTTTTAGAGGAAGAAGGTAAGCCCTCTCCATTTCCACCTAATTTTCTAGTAATGGTCCCTGTGAGTTTTACAGACTAATAATGTGCAGAATGTGATCAATTTCGTTCTGAGATCATGCGTGTTGTTCATTAATGCGCGCTAATCATCTCATTAAATTCGCAGGTGAGCAACCTAAACTTGATCAATCCCAGCCATAGGTAAGATATTGGCCTCTGAAGTTAAAAGATGAGCTATTATGTTCTGGTGTTAACTACTAAGAGTTTATTGAATTTGTAAAAACAGATGGAGCACTAACTCTGGATTTGCTTTATAGCAGCATACAGCATGTGATTCATTGGATTACCAAGTTTGTAGTACAGGGGTAGCAAATAATAGGTTTGTTTGTAATTCCTATTAAACAGAACAGCATACAGTACACTTGATGATCTTGGTGGATTTGTAGTCCCAAATGATGTAACAATAAGCTGTCGATCTGATGTACCTGCTTTCTTCCTCTTGATCACTTGCCTGATTTATGAACAATACACACCTATTGCTTTGATAGCTTTTCTCCTTTTTCGGTGATCATAACCGTTCCTAGATACAGATTTCTGATAGTTATCGGTTGGATGAATCACATGTCTGTTTAAATATCAATGGTTGTACAAATTTCTGTTGTGAGATGAGAACTCAAATTACTACGAATAACTTCATGTCAGCAACTATTGTTTTGATGATAAGCAGATGGACTGTTTTGTGAGCGCTTGAAATCGATTAGGAAAGACTTGATGTGCTTATTGAACTCCTTAGACTTTTCTGCGTTAATTGCATGCCCTGCACCTTTGATTATTGCAAGCTGAGCATTCTCCTCCAAGTGCCTGTCAATTGAAAAATCAGAATGAGATAGTTAAGTCACTACAAGATATAACACATGCACACTTTTGTCACCAGAGAACATCAGAAGAAACTCACATTTTTAGTTTGTGAGCATATTCTAATGGAAATACATTATCATGCTCTCCCCAGATTATAAGCGTTGGCTGTATAAAAAAGAGTGACAACACACATATGAGACCAATGCATTATTCATTGGCATTGTAACGAATACAGAAATGAGAGTTAAGATAAATTATGATAACTGAGAAATCTTGGGAAGTTGGGAAAGTTTTCGGGCTTCAGGGATGGCCAAGAACAACTCTTTCATCTCTTGCACATAATCCATCAACAGTGTCTGCACATTGCGCCAACATTATGATCTAAGAATTTTCATAGTACTGTATTTTTTTTTATATTCGAACGACAATAATATTACATCAGTATCTGATGATTATTTGAACACGCAATGAGTAACATTTTTTTACCTCGATAATATCTCGGAGCAAGCAAGAAGGTATGAACCTTAGCGATGGCGGCTTAAAGAATGTGTACTCGATCAACTCCCTGAGCTTAGTGGGCGTCTGAGGCACCAAAATGGCCGCCGCCTCATCCAAATCCGAAACACGAAAAACTCCTTGACTCAAGTCCTTCTCCTCCATACACACCGCCGCGAAGCATATCACCACCCGCTCCACCGTCACCCTGTACCCGCCGAAGCCGCCGTAGCTCAGCCCCACCAGGCTGAATTTTGGTGGGCCTGGGCCCATTTGGGCCTCCATAACTCTCATAACGCATTCGGCCTGGAAGGACTCGGAGCGGTGCGGCAGCGAAGTGGAGAAGCCGCTGAAGAAGAGGAGGTCGGGGACGTAGACGTTGTAGTGAGGAGTGACGTGGCCGATGAGGTCAGCGAACTGCCAGGTGGCGGTGAGGAGGAGGTTGGGTTTGGAGGGGTGTGGGGAGGTGGGGAACCAGCAGTGCATGGTGGTGGCGCCGTCTTTGAGGTCGGTGAAGGTGGAGCGGACCGGAGGCATGAGTTCTTTGGCTCGGCCAAGCTAAAGCATGATGGCATTGCTAGATTGTCTTGATGGGTGGCTGGGGGGAATTGTAATACAAAACAAAACTACAAAAGTGTGAAACTTTTGGTGAAAATACTGTATTTGGGTGATTATAATTGTGTGGTTCTTATGAGTAGATTGCGGTTAAATCATTTTATAGGAGTCAGACGAGTCTCTCTTGAGTAAAAAGGCTTTGGGTTACGTACCCTTGACATGTCAAAAAAACAAAAATCTCCTAGAGTGATAGGAGCGGCTTAGCTTTGAACTCAAGTGTGAGTGAATGTAGTCTTACTAGTCTAATAGATTGATCCCAAAGAAAAACAAAAATAATAGGTAAAAAAAAATGAAATCCCAAAGAGAGCGATAGCTCTACGCCTCTACATCAATGTGATCGGATCGAAGCGGTGACATTTCCTTTGTGCTCGGACCTTAAACCTTCCTTCACGTGGTACACCCTGCACTGTTACTATTGGTGGCTGCTTTTGTCGGCCTAGGTTGATGAAGTCGTTTTAGATGTTCGCATGGGCTCTCGGCCTAAATTAGGACCCCTTCGGCCCTTTCTCACCGCCAACCATTCACATCTGATAATAATGAAGATTGTTTGGATAGAAATTACTCATTTTGTTCCAAATTTTAGACACCATGTTCTCTTGTTGGATGGAGTTTTGTCCTTCGGTTCATTTTAATTCGCCTTTTTAGCCTCATTGTTGAATATTCAAATATTAGAAATTTAGAATCTTAGAATGCGATCATTGTGACAAATACAAAATATGTGATTGTTCTCTTGTCCAACACCATTACTCAAGGGATCCTTCACTACGTCCAAGACTGAGTCATACTAATTGATTCTGTTTCTCGGTTAAGCTTTAATTAAAATCATAATTACAATTCGATCAGGTATGTACTTTGTGAACTTATATAGAGATACATTTGTTGACCAGTTGAGATGATTTCAACCTTCTCAGCTAAGCCAACATTGCTGTATAAAATCAATTCTGAAACTCATCCGGTTTTTACAGTGCAAGAGAGCAGAACAGAAAAGCCGATAAAACTCTAAATCCAGCTAAGAGTGTGTGTCGTTTTAAACTTAAACATGGCAAGGAAAGTCCACAAAACTATCAAACACCAATGACAATAGACCCACAACACTAAATATCACCAACGAATTTAATTTAAATAAGAGAGATTGAGATGTCCCAAGCAAAGGGTGGCCAGAGAAGCAAGAAGAATGTTAATCTGGACTAAAATGAACCCCAAGACTGTGGAATCAATATATGCCTCCAGAACAAAGCTGCAAGAAATTGATCGAAAGATCTTAACCCTCGCAGCCGAAAGATGAGGCAATCAATCAATCATTTTACATAGAATGGCATCTCTCTCACACTCTCTTAGCTATCTCAGTCTTCTCTGACTGCTCTGTCTCGATCGTCATAGGAGAGAGAGACCATCAAGGCATTCAGAGAAGATTGAGAGAGAAAGAGAAAAGAGTTCATCTAAGTCTACCAGATGAGTATAGCTAACAGAAGCTGAAAGAAGGCGGAGAATGAGTAGAGGAGAATGAGGTTATTTGTGTATTTATAGCAAATAGTATGGTGTTACACCATCGTAGGGTTTCCACTTTATAGGCCTGGGCAATTTTTAGTCATTTTGATAAGTGGGCAGACTATTTTGGGCCAGATTATTTGACCAGATGGAATTGTACATCAGGCCCTTTGCTCTCTACTTAAAGGGTTTAGTTCGGCATATCTATTAGAGTTGGACATGAATCTCACAAATTTTGAACTCGACTTGATCCTGTAAAGGACGGAACGGAACAAAAATTAATTTTTTTGCTATTTCGTCTCATCCTATTTTTTAGGAACGTGATCGGATCTTGATTCTGAAATCCCGATAGACTCGTCCCATCCCGCATAATATATTTTGTCTATTTTATCATTGTTTTATTAAGAGTTGATATATTAAATTATCAAACAATTAACAATTCAATAGTAAAAATAATTACTATACAATAATCAAAATATTATACTACTTAATTTTAATATGAACTAAATGTATCAATTAAACATAAAATTAATTTTGTTGTGAATTACCAGCAAAACTCACTTAGGCGACGAAGCAATTTCGTCAGCTAGGCATCTTAGGCGACGAACCAAATGTTGTTGCCTAAGTACTTAGACGTCGAAATAATATTCCTCTAAACGAAGACAATGTTCGTCGTCTAAGGAAAATTTTTGAACTCCTAAAGAACAAGAAGGAAAATTAGTAAAAGTTGCACTAACTATTTACATCCCCGGGATGGAGGTAAAAATTTAGGATCATAATTATCATAGTTAACATGCACATTGTACCTTCTTTATAACTTCCTTCAATAGCAATCTCAGTTCAACTGTTTTTGTTAATCTATAGGTTTCTACCAAGTAAGCTGAACAAGAGGATGAAGGCAAATGACAGAGAAATAAGAGGGTTACTCAAGGCCATTATAGATAAAAGAGGGGGCCATTAAGGCAGGTGAAGCAACTAGAGATGACTTACTGGGTGCACGTTTGGAGTCAAATTTAAAGGACATTCAGGAAAATGAGAAAACCAATAAGAACACTGGTATGAGTACTGAAGATGTAATGGAGGAGTGTAAGCTCTTCTACTTTGCAGGGCAAGAGACCACTTCAGCGTTGCTGGTTTGGACAATGGTTTTGCTTAGCCAAAATCAGAATTGGCAAGATTGAGCAAGACAAGAGGTCTTGCAAGTCTTTGGGAGCAACAAGCCGGATTATGAAGGACTAGCTCACCTAAAAGTTGTAAGTTCACAAACTTTGTACATGAATATTCTATATTGGCTTGATGCATTTGCTTGTGCATAGCTACTAGCTAGTAAACTGCATGACCTGCATTTTATTAAGTTAAATAAGTATTTCATGACCTGCATTTGTTTGTGGTTATTTGCTTGATGCATTTGTACACTAATTTATGTAACTTTGAATGTGTTATCCATTAGGTCACGATGATATTACTTGAAGTTCTTTGATTGTATCCGCCACTGCTGGCGATGTCTCCAACTGCTCCTAAGGAAACACAGCTTGCTAAATTCTCACTACCAGCTGGAGTACAAGTTGCGTTACCACCACTGCTCATTCACCATGATAAGGAACTGTGGGGTGACGATGCAAACGAGTTAAAGCCAGAGAGGTTTTCAGAAGGTGTTTCTAAGGCAACAAAGAGCCGACTCTCGTTCTTTCCCTTCGGAGCGGGTCCTCGGATTTGTGTTGGACAGAACTTTTCTATGATAGAAGCCAAACTCGCTTTAGCATTGATCTTGCAACACTTCACTTTTGAGCTTTCTCCATCTTATGTGCATACTCCTTCGTCACATCGAATCATTCAACCGCAGTATGGTGCTGCTATCATTTTACATAAACGTTAGCTGATCAGTACGTTTTATAAAGAAAATGATATCTTTGCTTTAAAGTGTGAACTTGTTTCGTTCCATACTTGATCAACAACTTAATTGCTGTGTGCCTATGTGTAAAATGTGGTGTACCGAGTCTCTTGGCTGGACTGCCGGGACACAAGATTGTAATATTACAGTTTTATTGTTATTGTTTTTTTGTTGAAAGAAAGAAATATGAACTTGTGATCTTTCATAAAGAATGTAAACACACACACTGCCCTTCATGGCTAGATGATCGAGTAGATAAGCTCATGTCCGTGTCACCGTGGTAGAAATCTATGACCCGCAACCTTAAAATTTGCAATCTAGAATCTAAATTGTAAACTGTAATCAGCAATTCAAAGTATACATCCAAGATCCAATCTTTTTTGTTCAAACTCCCATTTTCTGGAAACGCACTCCGAAAAAGAATATCACCAACAGAAAATGTAAAATGTGACGATATTAACACAATAAACATAAACACAGAGATTAAAAATTTAATTCCAAACAAGACTTCTAAGCAATTCCTCGGATCACAAATAGAAGTAAGTCGTCTACATACCCACTAGATAATTTGTGCTAGTAATATGCAATATACAGCAGGCTAATCCTCCTCAAAGAATTCAAGCTATACCAAACACCAGAAGCATAATCAAGAAATAAAAATTTACAGTGAAGCAAGCATCCCAAATTTCCCCCTTTTCTTTTTCCCTTGCACAAATTCCATGCGGCAGTGTCCAGTAACAGTAACCTGAACCAAGCATGTATTTGTTGATGTGTAACAGATTCATCAATCAACCTCGCTTGCATGTGAAGAACAAACTTCAATTATTGCTATGCAATATGTTTTTATTTGTATCATCCCCTAAATCTAACAACGACACAAGATATATCATCTTTACTATCTCTTTTCAAGGCTTCAGCAGTCAACTCCTTGGCCGCCTTCATAGGGTCCTTAGTTTTTCTTGCAATATCAACTGCCTCTTGATTACCCATGACCTACATCATGAACACACAGGAAAAAAACTCAGAGGAAGGTTCATCCTTGTCATCTCGTTAAGTGTTAAAGAGTGGTTTTTAGCAGCATAGCATCTGATTTAACACGGCAAGAAATAAACAAATTGGAATCACCTTCCAAAGACCATCACTGGCAAGGATTAGAACATCAGTATTTGTGTCTATGTAAGTATCGTGTATGTCAGGGTCCGATCGTAAATGCGACTTGAGGCTTTTATCTCCAAAAGCACGAGAGACAGCCAGCTGTCCATTAACTCGAGGGACATCACCTGAATGATGAGGGTATGTCAGTTTACACAAGAAGCTTGGACTGAAAAAGGTAAGAATGAAAATGTCCCAATGATGTAGATAACATAATGCAGAAGATGATTAAGCAAGTTAAGCATATATCATCCAATCCAAAATCAATTTGCAATTCTTGAACAGGCAAGGTGCTATGTACGGTAATGCAGAGCTTAATTTTAAAACATTACATACTATATCACAATTAACCAAGTGAAGCTTGTCAATCAATTATATTGGGCTCACAGAGAATGATCAAATGGGGTACATGAATATATTGCTCAGTTGCATAATAATGTCAAGTGTCCAAGCCAAACACCCAAGAAAAATTGAATGGACGCTTCTTATCAAGAAATTCTTATACGAAACTCAGACTTGATACAGGACAAATAAATTTACAATGCAAAATAAAGTGCTTGCTCTGAGCTTGGATCCACCATACTATCAGATAAATATGATGACCAAGCAAATTATTTATACCAATTCTTTGGGAACAAAGCACCACCATTACAAGGATGTTAACTGAAGGTCACTTTTGAAGTGTTTAACCTCTTTGAGGTTTGAATTAATTTTGGACCAAAAGCCTTTTCTTTTGTGCCTGGTGTCATCTAAACATCAGTTGGCACCGTTTTCTTTTACTTCTTTATTCATAAGGTAGTTCAAAGCTACAAAAGCACTTTTTAATATCTGATAAGCTGGTAATATCCCACTTTACTGAAACGTCCTTTAATTTTAAAATTACTAATTTCCCTTTCCAAAAGAATTAAAGATAACTGTTTTCAAGATCCTTCCAAAAAAGAAAAAGAAATATAGATAACTGTTTGCTTAGAGGCTGACGGTAAAACACATTATAATATCTGATGACGGTAAAAGAAATCAGGTTTTCAATTATTTGTACAGCAAGGACCAAGTAGAGAACTCTTACCACTCCATGGAGGTTCTTTACTGATGAACAAGTTTATGAATTCTTTGCATTCTAGTACAGTACGAGTTTATCTTTACTCATTTTCTTCTCTAATTGTATAACTATATGAATGGCACATATTCTGACAGATTATGGACACACTTCCACCCTATTTGGTATTGAACCAGTTCAATCTTTATTAAATGTTCAAGCTGTTAAATAACCACTGGCCCCAAAAGTTGAGGATATGCAGGAAGAAACCAACAATAATTATGAAGCTAACAAAGAATCTAAGTAGGAATTTTCAAATATTGAAGATAATCATAATATATTGCGTCTAGCACCGATTAAAAGAATTGGTTGGCCAATAGTATTTTGTCCTTTGGATCTGGAATCAGCATGTCACATTTTTACATGAGTAAAATGCAGACTAAAAATAATTTTCTAGGTGTGTAACTGATCTAAAGTACCTGGCATATTTGAGACAAAGCCACCTTTATTTTCAATGCTACCTCGTTCAGTATTGGGTTCATGGTCGATAGACATCTGTACTGCCTGACCCTCCTTTGAAAGAACTGCCCTTGAATCTCCTACATTGGCCACCCATAACCGCTGACCATTTACCACTATTGCAGTTACAGCAGTGGACCCGCCGCGCCCCAGGTCAGTACTATTTGAGAGAATTGCCTGGTCTGTCCTCTCATAGGCTTTTGAGATAGATCTATTAGGGTCAACCCAAAATTCTTCCTAGAATGGTTAAATGAAAAGCATAAGAATACACAATTAAGAAACTGAAAGTACCTACACGAGAACAATAGGTGGTAACATCTGAAAGCAGCACTACCTCCTTAAGGATGTTTGGAAACAGATGCTTCTGTAAGTATTGAGGAACGGTATCTCCCAAATGACCATCATATATAGCAAACAACCCTAACTCATGTCCCTGGAACTGAACAAATTTAGCAACATGATAGTCCTCCATCGGATGATTAGCTTTTCCTTTTACCAGGCTAAAACCATACTTGATTAACCCCTCGGTGCTTCTTCCTTTACCAGAGCTCGAGGATGATCGTCCTCCAAACTGCATAGGAAACTTAAAAGTAAGAAAACATATTTTACGATACAGAAAAAGGCAGCACATAGAAGGAACCAATTGTTTCTTTCATCACTAAAATGAAAATGCACTTTCTGATCCATATGAGCTTAGAGAAATACAGTTTGTTAGATTGTTTTCCTTTCTCTTAAGAACAAACAATGCTGAGACAAACGTTAGTGAGGACAGAAGTACATTAATTCTTGCTGAACAAACCAAGAAAACAGGCACTTATCGATTCAAATTGTTTTAAAAATCCATTAACTCAACTCAGAACTTAAGCCGCCCCATATTAATTTGCACCTTATAGAAGCATTTTAGTACTGTAAAACTGTTTAATCCCAATTTCAGAATCAGCATAAGCAAGTAAGAAGAGCAGGATAAATAAAATCCTCAGACTTAAACAAACAGGTAGAACACCCAAAAGCACCCCAAATACCAGATATGTCACGGTAATTCACATTTTGTGAACTCAACATCCTCACTATAATAAATGAAGCAAAGTTTTGAATACGAACTATGATGGCTCACCCATAATCCATACAAAGTTAAGTTAATCCATTTATCATACACCAACTTCATATCAACAGTATTATTAAAACGGTCCTATAATACATTCAGAATTGCACCAAATGATATATTTTTCATAACATACTGAGGAAAAGGAAGTAAATGAAGCAGGATTTGTAACATCTTCCAACTTCAAAGGACATATACAATACCCCAAAAATACTTTTGGTCGCCAGATGTACCCACTGTGATTCACACAATCAGCTCAGAAAACATCAAGTTAATAAAACACGCCCACAAACTTATACATGAACAATCAAGGCTGCCCCGAATCCCAATGAGTTTAATCCAACTTTTCATGCACGGAATTGTCAAGCCACCCCAAAAGCTGATAACAAAATCTATCAGAAAAATAAGGGGAAAAATAATATAAAGTCATCAACTGAATCAAACATAAATAAAAGGTCACACTCAGTCAAGACATCTGGTTGAGCAGACATACATCAAACATGAAACACAGAAAAAAGTGAATTAAGAAGTGCAAAATCTGATCATCACCTGAGAGTTGGAAGAGCTAAAACAGCATAACCTCTCCATCAGAAACAAAGTACTGGAGCTAAATCCTCAACATCCACCACTTAAATTCACCTCCAATCAAAATTACAAGCCAAATCTACCTCCCAAAATTACAAAAGCTGTTCAAATTCCTCCAACTGCAGCATCAGAACAGAATTCAATCACTACGAAAATCAAAGCAGAACCACCCACTTTTGAGAAAGAAAAAAACACCAACACTCAAACAAAGGGGAAAAAACACTGAAAAATCGAAAAACGAGTGAAACACAAAGTGGGTATTTGAGATTTCCCTCTTACCCATCCAATTAAAGCTAAAGATGATAGCTTTGGCTTCTCTCCTTATTTTGGCGGTGGCCCTTTTCTTCTGCTTATGACTTTTGCAGTTTGCACAGCCAAAGAATTCAATAATAAAAGGAGAATCGTGATGATGACGAATAATAAAGAAATAAAAGAGAGAACAATTTGAAACCTTTTACTCTCCAAAAAACAAAACCAAGATAATCAAAGAAACCAGAAAAAGATTAAAACTTTGGAGCAGAGCTTGTGTCTGGAAAAATGATATTTTGTAATTCTATATTGGGGGATTTCAGCAAGTGCCTTCTGCCATTAAAGAGACAGAAGTCACAGAACCTTTTCCTTGGTGTTGACTTTGCAGCTTCTAGAGTTCAGGTCCAGTCAGTCAAAAAGTTTCCATCTCGTACCACTTTTATCTCTTTCAAATAAGAATTTACTTTTTTACATCACACGCTTTCGTATTCGTTACAGGTCAAAGGGATGGTACGAGATGCCTTACCAAATATAGTTTCACAAGTATTAATGCATGGTTTGACCAAAGATTTAAAATTATTTTTTCTTCTTTGTGGGTGTATCTGGTCTGGATCGGATCATTAATAAGATTGTAAAACATGTTTGCATGAGAAATGGTCCTTAAGACTTGGGACTTGGGAGGGTCTTGATTTAACAAATGGCTTGTGAAAGTCTTAAGCTTGACTAGGAGACTTTTATTTTGGGTTCTTGACTCTGATAAGTCACCTGGAACTGAAATAGTGATCAAAAGTCACACCAATTTATTTTTGACCCAACAGTCATTTTCTTTGAAAATATACAAAAAAATATCCTGAATTTCAAGTTATTTACGTGTTACCACTGGCAGAAAACGAACCACTCGCCGGAAGTCGATCAAACCGATCAAATCGACTTCCTCTTGCTGAAAAAAGCAGGCGACGATCCAGAGTGTTAAACGCTGATAGCCGTTTGGAGCTGATGTCACCAAGTGTAGCTGTTTGTTTCAGTATTTTGTTCTGTTAATAAACACCCGAGTCAATAGGATAGAGGGGATAGAGTTTGATTATGTTTCTGTTAGGGTAGACCTATTCCTTAGCAAAGGTGCTCATGTTATCCAGGTTGTTGGAAACGTGGAGAGTATTTCTAGCTTTCTGTTTCATGTATGGCTATTTAACAGCCTGAATTTCGTTTGATTCAATAATACGAGTATTCAAGCATTGTGTGAGTGTGTGATCAATACCATCTGTATTAACAATTGGTATCAGAGCTCCGAAAGGGGCCTGAAGAGTGTGAGTAAACACAGAGAGTGTGTGAGAGAGTGAGTAAACACAGAGAGATCAAATGTCAACCTCAGAGAAGTTTGTGCAACCATCCATTCCAAGATTCGATGGCCATTATGATTACTGGTCAATGACAATGGAAAATTTCCTCAGGAGCAAGGAGATGTGGAACTTGGTGGACGAGGGAATTCCAGCACTGGCAGTTGGAAACGCACCAGCAAGCGAGGTACAGAGAAAGAGCGTGGAGGAGGCTAGACTCAAGGATCTGAAGGTGAAGAATTTCCTGTTTCAAGCCATCGACAGGGAAATACTGGAGACAATCCTTGACAAGAGAACATCGAAGGCTATTTGGGACTCAATGAAACAGAAGTATCAAGGGTCCACGAAGGTGAGAAGAGCACAGCTCCAAGCCTTGAGGAAGGAGTTTGAGCTACTGGTTATGAAAGAAGGAGAGAAAGTAGACAGTTTCTTGGGGCGAACTCTAACTGTGGTTAACAAGATGAAGACAAATGGTGAGGTGATGGAACAAAGCACAGTGGTCAGTAAGATACTTAGATCATTGACCTCTAAATTCGACTATGTTGTCTGTTCAATAGAGGAGTCAAATGATTTAAGTGTCTTAAGCATTGATGAGCTGCATGGAAGTCTGCTTGTACATGAACAAAGGATGCAGGGACACCAAGAAGAGGAGCATGTGCTGAAGGTGGCCTATGATGAGAGATCAAGCAGAGGAAGAGGTAGAAGCATGAATAGAGGAGGACGAGGTAGAGGACGAGGCAGACAGACGTTCAACAAAGCTACGGTTGAATGCTTCAAATGTCACAAGATGGGACACTTTCAATACGAGTGTCCTGAGTGGGAGAAAAGGGCAAATTATGCAGAGATGGATGAGGAGGAAGAACTTCTGTTGATGACCTATGTTGAGTTCAACAATTCAAAAAGAGAGGTAGTATGGTTTCTTGATTCCGGTTGCTCTAACCATATGACAGGAAATAAGCAGTGGTTTATGGAACTAGATGAGCAATTCAGCCACTCAGTAAAACTTGGGAACAATCTCAGAATGCCAGTGGAAGGAAGGGGTAACATCAAGATTGAAGTAGAAGGTGCAATTCAGGTAATATCAGAAGTCTACTATGTTCCTGAATTGAAAAACAACCTGCTGAGTATGGGTCAGTTGCAAGAAAAGGGTTTAGCTATCCTAATACAAAATGGAGAATGTAGAGTATATCATCCTAGAAGGGGACTAATCATGCACACACAGATGACATCAAATAGGATGTTTGTAGTACTGGCTAATGTTGTACTGCATGCTTCATCTACATGTCTAAATGTGAAGTGTGATGATATTGGTGAGCTGTGGCATAAGAGATATGGTCATTTGAGCATCACAAGCATGAAATTGCTGCAACAAAAGGAGCTTGTTCGAGGACTTCCAAAATTTCAGGTGCCAACAAATGTGTGCACAAGCTGCATGAAAGGGAAACAGCACCGGGAGATCATTCCAAAGAAAAGAAAATGGAGAGCAACACAACAGCTGCAGCTGATACATTCAGACATCTGCGGACCCATCACTCCAGAATCACATGGCAACAAAAGGTACTTGTTAACCTTTATTGATGACTTGAGCCGCAAGCTTTGGGTTTATTTTCTAAATGAGAAGAGTGAAGCCTTCACAACATTCAAAAGCTTTAAAAATGTCGTAGAAAATGAGTCTGGTCTATCTATCTGTGGGTTAAGAACAGATAGAGGAGGGGAGTTTACTTCCAAGGAGTTCACAGAGTTTTGTAGACTTGAAAAGGCATTAAGAGGCAGTTGACGACAGCCTACACCCCTCAACAAAACGGGGTTGCAGAACGCAAAAATCGTACCATTCTCAACATGGTAAGATGCTTGCTAGAAGAAAAGGAGATGCCTACTCAGTTCTGGCCAGAAGCCGTGAAGTGGACGTGCCACATCCTCAACCGCAGTCCAACTTCAGCTGTAAAGAACAAAACACCTGAAGAATGCTGGAGTGGAGTCAAGCCTAATGTTGATCATTTTCGAGTGTTCGGATGCATAGGAAATGTGCATGTACCAGATGCGAAGAGGTTGAAGCTGGATGCCAGGAGTCAAAGATGTGTGATGTTAGGGTATAGTGAAGAGTCCAAAGGGTACAAAATGGTCAATCCGATAACCAAGAAGGTGATAATCAGTAGAGATGTTGTGTTTGAGGAAGAGAGAAGCTGGGATTGGAGAAGGACAGAAGAAGAAATTAAGAATAACATACTTGATTGGGGAGAAGTTGATGAAGACACATATGCCTCAAGTGATGAAGAGAGTGAAGGTGAAGAAGGAGGAGAATCAGATCACAGTGGTGCCACAACTTCTACATTGCCCGAAAGAAGGATCACTCGACCTCCAACTTATCTTCAAGACTATACAAGTGGAGAAGGACTCTCAGAAGAAGAGAATGAGGTACATAACTTAATCTTGTTTATGGCTTCTGATGATCCTATTTATTATGAAGAAGCAGTGAAAATGAAAAGATGGAGGGATGCAATGGACATGGAGATTGATGCCATTTTAAAGAATGAGACGTGGGAGCTGGTTGATGCACCAGAAGAGATCAAAGTAATTGGAGTGAAGTGGGTCTATAAGACCAAATTGAATGAGAACGGTGAAATAGACAAGTGTAAAGCTCGGCTTGTGGCTAAAGGCTATGCACAAGAGAAAGGAGTAGACTACAATGAAGTTTTTGCTCCAGTTGCTAGATGGGACACAATCCGGATGGTGATCGCTTTGGCAGCAAGAAATGGATGGACACTCTTCCAACTTGATGTCAAAAGTGCCTTTCTCCATGGTGAACTAAGTGAAGATGTCTGCATTGCACAACCTCCAGGCTATGTGGTCAAAGGGGAAGAAAAGAAAGTT
This sequence comes from Geum urbanum, assembly GCA_946800695.1. Lineage (NCBI taxonomy): Eukaryota > Viridiplantae > Streptophyta > Magnoliopsida > Rosales > Rosaceae > Geum > Geum urbanum. The sequence continues at coordinate 1,834,690 of OX327013.1, read as the reverse complement.
TACAAACTGAAGAAAGCACTTTATGGTCTAAAGCAGGCACCAAGAGCATGGTTCAGCAGAATTGAAGGTTACTTCATTAGAGAATGATTTGAGAGAAGCAGCTATGAGCACACTCTATTCATCAAAAGGGAAGAGAAGAACAAGATTCTAATTGTAAGTCTCTATGTTGATGATCTCATTTTTACCAGTAATGATTCAATTATGGTAAAAGAGTTCAAAGAGTCTATGAAAGGAGAATTTGAGATGACAGATCTTGGAGAGATGAAGTATTTTCTGGGAGTTGAAATTCGGCAGAGCTCTAATGGCATTCATATTGGCCAAAAGAAGTATGCTGAAGAAATTCTGAAGAGGTTCGGATTGGAGAGTTGCAATGGAGTTAAGAATCCAATGGTTCCAGGAAGCAATAGGCTGACAAAACAGGAAGATGGCAAGAAGGCAGATGCAACCTTATTCAAACAGGTGGTGGGAAGCTTGATGTACATGACAGTCACAAGACCTGACTTGGCTTATAGTGTATGTCTGACAAGTCGTTTCATGGCCAATCCCATGGAGTCTCACATGATGGCAGCCAAAAGAATTCTCAGATACATTAGAGCTACTGCAGAGCTTGGTATTTTCTACAAAAGGGGATGTAAAGATGAGATGTTGGCTTATACGGACAGTGATTATGCAGAAGACTTGGATGATCGGAAAAGTACTTCTGGTTATGTTTTCATGCTAAGTGGAGGAGCAGTAGCTTGGTCATCAAAGAAACAGCCAGTGGTGACACTCTCAACTACTGAAGCGGAGTATGTAGCAGCTGCTTCTTGTGCATGTCAATGCATTTGGATGCAACAGATACTAAAACAGATTGGAGGTACTCAAAGTAAGTGTGTCAAAGTTCTGTGTGATAACTCATCTACAATTAAACTTGCAAAGAATCCAGTTTTCCATGGTAGGAGTAAGCATATCGATGTGAGGTTCCATTTCCTGAGGAATCTTACCAAAGATGAAGTGATTGATATGAAGCATTGTGGTACAAGTGAGCAGTTGGCTGATATTATGACTAAACCTATGAGGTTGGAGCTGTTCGAAAAATTCAGGGGAGCACTTGGAGTGAAGTCAGCATAGGAGATAAACTGAAATGCATCAAGCATGTTCAGTTTAGGGGAGTGATTGTTAAACGCTGATAGCCGTTTGGAGTTGATGTCACCAAGTGTAGCTGTTTGTTTCAGTATTTTGTTCTGTTAATAAACACCCGAGTCAATAGGATAGAGGGGATAGAGTTTGATTATGTTTCTGTTAGGGTAGACCTATTCCTTAGCAAAGGTGCTCATGTTATCCAGGTTGTTGGAAACGTGGAGAGTATTTCTAGCTTTCTGTTTCATGTATGGCTATTTAACAGCCTGAATTTCGTTTGATTCAATAATACGAGTATTCAAGCATTGTGTGAGTGTGTGATCAATACCATCTGTATTAACACACACCACCACTCCCAAGAAAAATACACAACTGATTAATGACATTTATGCAGAAAGAACCTTATTCATCATATTCCACTGGCCAACTTGGGGCAAGCAATCCTTTTCCCTTCCAGTATCATGGTATTTTAGCTGAAAGCAACACATAAATTAATTGAGGCGTACTATCACAATTCTCACTCATTCGTCGGGTCGTCATCGTCGTCCGACCTCTGTCTCCCTCACTCTGCCGTAACTGGCCTCGGCCGTGGAACCGTCGCTCGACTCCACCAAGTTCGGCGAGCTCGATCCGGAGTCCGCAATGGTCGAGCACGACGAATGCCGGAATTTTTATGTTGTATCTTCAAAATACTTCATGATATTTTTATGACAGTGTGATGGTATCCTTATGATGCTGTGACGATATCTTTATAGCGTTGTCATGGTATCCTTAAAACGCTATCATGGTATCCTTGTATTGTATCTTCAAAACGATTTCATAGTATATTTACGACGCAGTGATGGTATCTTTAGGACGTTGTGATAGTAACTTTATAACACTGTCATGGTATCCTTAAAACGTTGTCATGATATGTTTAAAACACTGTCATAGTATCTTTATGACGCTATGATGATATCTTTATAACACTGGCATAGTATTTTTAAGTAGTTGTTTTAATATCTTTATTCAAGCCTTATCTTATACCCTAAACTCTAAATACTATATCCTAAACCCTATCTTGATCATGATAGGGTAAATTTATTTTTTTGGTTGAATATTGCACATAGTTTGATAATTTAATATGTCCCTTATGTAATCGAGTCGAATTCAAAATTTGCGGGATTCGTGCCCAGCCCTAGATTAAACACTTTTTTATTTTTTTTTGTTTGTTTAGTTTTGGTGCTTACTTCACTACACAAATCATGGCAGTGGAGAATTCATATTTCTCAAAGGAGGCCGCGAACAACGTCCTTTAGTACAGTGGTGGGTTTGGGATTGCAGTGGCTCATGAAAGATGGTGTCGAGTTTGGAGAAATTGCTTTTGGTTTCGGAGCGGCAACAAGTGGTGACGGGTAGAGTTGGCACTCTATTAGGGGTGGTTTGGCATCACATTTCTAATAGAGATGGTTGGACGTTATGGTCTGCCAATGAGATATTCAGCAGAGTTGGTGCTCCATTGGCAGTGGTTTGGCAACATCTTTCTAACAGAGTTGGTTGGGCGTTATGGTCTGCCAATGATATATTATGCGATGTCTGCACTATTTTCAGGCGTGGTTCCATGGCGGTTGCTCCACTATGCACAGTGGGAGGGCTTGGATTGCATTGGATTATGGCGAATCTTAGTGTGGGTTGAGCATGGACGCTCTATTTGGGACTAAAGTCTTCCTTTAGGCTCTACCATAGAGGTCTGACATGGTTAACTAATAGAATTTGGGATTCAGGTAGATCTTTTTTTGTTGTTCAGAGATGGTCATAAAAATAGTGGTATAGTTAGAGCTAATTTAGGCTAGTTCAAGCAGTGATCACTATTATCGTTGTCCATTGAGAACGATCATTGTATACTTTTGTCTATTACTCTGGTAATGAAATGATTCTCGTATGCGTAAAAAAACATAACTAACTCTATATACAGCAATCAAAACTCACAAATGAAAAATTAGTAACTAGAGAGGGTTTTACTTTTCAAAAAACGATAGATTTTTTTGCCCTTATATATGATCCAGAGCGGAGTTTTGTTTTTTTTTAAAAAGAGTGAAACTTCGTTTTTCACAAGATTAACAAAAATTATTTAAATCTTGAAACCACTCGTTCTTTAGATTATCATTAGACGATCATGCTGACAAAAAATCAGCCAAATCAGAGATGATTTATCCATTTAACCACCACTTTAATTTTTGAACTGCATTGAATAAACTGTATAAATCAAAAGTTAAATGTGCTGATCAAATGGGTAAATCATCTCCGATTATCCTGAGTTCATTTTTTTCAAGCATAATTCCAAAGATTAAAGTCTTTTAGTGGTTTAAGCTCTATGTGTAGAATCCCTCGATCAGGTTCAAACTACATAATTGTTAAAATAGATAGACATTGTGCTACAATTCACAATCAAATTAATTTAAACACGCCGACAAATTTATTCTGGGCCTATATGAAACTTCAGAGTCACTTTATGACCCAAAATAAAAATATCACTAAATTCATTATTTTTGTGTAAATATTAATGTCAAAACCCTTGTATTCTTTTATGCCAACCCTAATAATGCATCCCAGCTGTGAGCATAATCTCAAGTGGCCCGAGCATATATCTCATGATTCTCTATCATTTGCTGCTTCTTAGTATAGCACCAAAGGAGACGACGATTATAACTAGGTTCCCAAGATCCTAGCCAGAATCACTCACTATCATCAACTCGTGGAGTCGTGGGCATCTTATGCATTATGTTTTAACTTTGCAGATTAGAATATTAGCATAACCCCACATAGTCCTAGGCTAGGGATTTTGGAATCGGGAACTGCAAAATTGTTTCGAATCAAATCGAAATCAGGTGATTCAGTTCGATTCCAAAATTTTAGAGTATATTTTGTCAGGAATCAAACCGTATTCAAATGGGTCGATTTGATTCCAGTTCCTCGTTTTTATTTTACAAGAAATCGTCGAAAACCGTATATAGTTTATATTTTAACTAAATAATATAATTATATGTCATTATATATAAACGATTTATTATTTTGTTTGTCATTCAAATTACTAAGTTGATGATCATGGGTCACATATTGGGTAAGTTATTTGTTATTTTGTTTATGTCACTCAGATGACTTAATTATTTGGTGATCATTATATCATGGGTCAACCATTTTTTATGAAATTGTATGATATTTTTATTGTTTATGTCACTAAACACCAGAACTAAGAAATGTACTTGTATATTAATGTTAACTAGTAAATGTGTTATGATGCATATAAACTTATATAAAATAGAAACAATAATCACATATTGTTCAAAATGATTCTGTCTTTCAAATATAAAGAATTGAATCATATATACATCAAACAATTCAGTTTGGATTCCTGAAAATTATAGTCAGAAACAAACCATTCTCAAACTTAATACATACATACGTACAGCTAATATGCTAGCTTATCACATAATTCTGCGTACTTTTTCATTTGTCCCGGGCAAAGCCCATGGAAGTCTTCCATTTTACGGTTTACTAATTACTGTTCTCTTAATTAATAAACAAAGTGATCGATGCTTGTTCTTAGATGTTGATAAAGAAATGCAGCAATATTTGAAATGTATTGTTTTTCCTGGTTTAAATATTGATGCAAAATATGGGTTTAGAATTGGGCTTGGGCCAGCAACGTGGTCAGGCCTTTCTGGTCGAATAGTTTTCTGCAACTGCGAATTCTTCACTGTCCTGTGTCTTCAGCTTCGACCATTTTGCGAAGCTGAATATGAGTATATGACATAGCATTATCTTGGTCTAGACATGTTAGTTTTTATCTTTCTTCTTGAAGCTTGTGTTATATAGATTCCTATGTATCTGTTAATTCAAGCCTTTGTTACTCTTAATTTACTTACAATCTTTCAATAGGTGAAGTTATACAACAATGTCAGAGTTATACTTGTCCTGCCAAAGAGAAAGTGAACAAAGATTTCTTATCCACAGTAGTGTACCATTATCAGTACATTACTCGATCAACTCTTTCAGCTCAACATCAGTGCATTACACATAGATTAAACATAGTATGCGGAAACTTGTAGTAGTTTCTTAAGTAACAAAAACAGTTTCTTACCAAGGGAGATTTCATCTAGGGAAAAGGTGGAAAATAATGTGATCAGGATTTACTAACAAAATAGAATGAAAGTATTGAAAAAAAAAAACCTGAGTTTATTCAATGACAACGTATCTTATTTCACTCATTTGAATACAACATTCTATACATAGAGCTCAATTACTGGAGAAGAAAAGAATAGCTAATAAGCAACCTGTATTAGATATTATGATACACACAAGAGGTCTACAGTTGTTGAGGTTGATTGAGATTGCTTTGGGAGAAGAAAGGGGTCGAAGTTCAGTTCAGAATTAAATTCAGCTTCCCCCAATCGATAGAATTTGATTCCAGTGCCAGTTGATCATCATGCCTCAGAGTAATACTTATCCTATTGCAGCCACTGTTCACCTGTAAAAGAAATAAAGAACAAAGGGGGGTGTGAAAATCAATTAGTGTATACAGAATAACTTGTGTGCCTCCTCGTAACAAATTGGCATTCACTTATGCTTTTGAACATCTGATACATGATTCCTGAACTTAACAAGTCAAATATTTATGAAATGCAAACAAAACCAGCAGAACTATGTTAACTGACATGTCAACAGAAAAGTATACAAAAGTTCTTAAGACATGTAACTCAACAATTTATTATAGAAAAATTCTGAAAAGCTAATGCATTTTTGGTAAACTAAGTTACTTCTTACCCAGTTTGTGATAGCCGCCTCCAATTCATTATTTGGTGAGACTGAGGATGTCTCTGCAAGTAAGGACTTGTTGCAATGCCATTCTCATCATTCACAAACTGCTCTGAGTAGCTTGAACTTGAAGGAGACCAAACTGGAACTACACCTCCATCCCTCTCTCTCCTAGTGCTACTAGAAGATTCTGCAGTGGAATCTTCAACAGCATATTGCAGGCGTACTGTATCAGGTCGTGGTGGAGCGTCGTTATGAATAGGCTGAAAACCCTCTTGGATTATGATATCTCTCCTTGCTTCTTGATCCCCAGTAACATTTGTAGGCACTTCAGCTCTACTCGGAAGACCCAACAAACTCTCTTCCTCTTCAACGCGCACCAAAGAAGTAGTTATGCTTGGCACCATCTGATCCCCATAGCGTCGAGTTGGAGGGAAAGGGCTATTCCTCACTTGTTCATAACTGTCCTCCATTTGGATGTCTTGAGGAAAGGCAATGATGATCGATTCAGAAGACTCTCCGAGCCCTTCTTCGGTTCCATTCTCAACAGTGGCTCTTTCATGCTGCCACATCTCTGCTAGTGCTTCTTGCAACCTGGCTTTTGCTGCATCTATACCTACAATAGGAAGAGGATAATTTGATCCAAGTTCAATTCCAGCTGCTTGGAGAACGGATTCCGGTGCATTCCATGGGTGGTGTATCCAGTCAGTTGGTATCCTGGAAAGTTCAGGAAGCCACCTTCGCACATATTCTCCTTCTGGATCACACTTGTAACCCTCAAACTGCAGGATTGAAATCGATAAGAAAATGCTCACTAGCATATCCAGCTGAAACTATATACAAACTTCATGCTATTATATTATATTATTGCAATTAAACTATAAAAAGTTAAAAACATGGAAATGGGAAAATTGCACGCATAACACTGTGCACGAGGCATATGTTTTCTATAAATTAAAGCTGCTGTCAACATCCACACCTGTGGATTATCTATGCGGTCAAACTCACGTCCATCTGGGATAGTGCCCGATATATACTGCCATCCAAGAGCATCACTTTCAAGATCAGCATCTAATAGTGTATCCCAGAAATACTTCATTCCCCACCTCCATGGAAGCTGCAGAACCTTTACAAAAAAACTAGAAACCACTACTCGTATCCGATCATGCAACCAGCCAGTGGCCCACAACTCTCTCATGCCAGCATCCACCAATGGATAGCCAGTTCGACCTTGCCTCCATGCCTTGAAATAGTTGTGATCTATGATCCAGGGGAAGAATTTTAGGTGCCCAAGAAGAGGTCTTTCGTGACTGTACGGATGATTGAAACTAATGTATCTTGAATACTCCCTAAGACCAATAGATTTCAAAAACAAGTTTACACTCTCTTCACCAGCCTTGTTACCTTCATTGGCCCAAAGCAATTGCTTGATGCGAGTAAGATGAAATACTTTTCTCACACTAACCTCCCCAAAATGCAAATGGGGAGAAAGCAGTGAAGTTGTATTACTATCAGCCTTTCTCCGGTTTGTGGAATACTCAATTAATGGCCCATTGATAAATGCAGTAACAGCTTTATCGGCAGTGCTCCACCCGGGTGCCCATGCTCGAGCAAGAAGCGCATTGCTTCCCTTCTCGGATTCATCCTCAAAAATCAAAGTATCAGAAGGACACCTTGATGCATCACCTGAAACGTTCATGAACATTTACATGATGATCTGAGACAAGAAAGGTGCTTTCTGAAAGTATAACTTCACAAACAAAGAGCCAAAAGTAGAGTATATTTCCAGCAAATTAACTTAATGTGTATTCACATTCGATGATGATCAACTAAGCTATTGTTAATACTACAAAAACTGCAGAAAACTTCAAACAGTTTTATGTAATATATAAGTACCTTTAAGACCATTCTACCAGCCACGTACTCTTAACATTTACAACACAAAGTAACCAAAAAACAATCACCATAATGTGGTTCAGGCTATCAAAACAAATGCGGTAAGATAAACACGATGGGGTACTGCATAATATAGAATAAGAGGATCAGTGTTTTGACCATTATTCAAGCTCATTAATACTTTGCATTCAAACCTGATACAATTCTCTTAGGGGGGAGAAGTGGTGCTTCCGGATCATATGGCATGCTGAGGCATCTTTCCCAGAAAGCATCAAAAGTTGTGAACGGGCGATTGTTGACATCAATAACATCCCACGGTTCATAGAGCAAATCAGCATTAAAGGACCGCACAGTTATACCGTTTGCCGATAAAACCTCCTTGGCCCTGTGATCCCTAACCAGTGATATAGGATCTGAAAGCAGGCAGAAGACAAACACTAAGCATGAATTTGCAAAAGCCAACACCTGGTTCTAAATTTCTCAATCACCTAATGGAGATAAAGGAGCAAAAAATCCCACTGTAGTATCACAAAATAAACATTCTTGCCCAAATCAAGATATACCTACCAACTGTCAAATGGTAAGAAACAATAAACCACCCTAAAAAAGGATCATACTCATCACTAACATGGATCAAACTGATCAACCAGTCCCCCAAAAGTCATCAAAGCACCAACCTTTTGAATTAAATATTACAAAAAAGTGAATAATAGTATATAATTGAACCAGAAAAAATACAAATAAAATAAAAGATACAATCTTTTAAGCCTAGTTACAAAAGTATGCTCAAGAATCAAGATTGAAACAAGAACATAAGTAAAAGCAAACAACAAAAAGAACAAGAACTGACCATATAAGTGGTTGAAGAAGAGCTGAGTGGCACCAGTGGCAAGACAAACCTCAAGAAGAGAAGAAACACTATCAGTAGATCTCTTGGTAATTAGAGGAGTGCCCAAACTTCTCAAAGATGAATCAAGATGGGCCAAACTGTGTTTGAGCCACCACCTAGATACCCTTCCTGGATAATAAGGACCTTCTTCCTCAGGTGCCCATATAAAAAGAGCAACCACTCCTCCTGCTCTAACTCCAGCTGCCAAAGCTGGATTGTCTTCAACTCTCAGATCCCTCCTGAACCAAACTACACTGCAACCACCACCTGACATCTCCAAAACAAACAAAAAACCAAGATAAATTCACCAACCAACAAAAGCCCAGCACCCAAATGTTTTTTCTTCTTTTTTTTCTATCTCAATTATATACCACACACTTCTCTCTCTCTCTCTCTCTCTCTCTCTCTCTCTCTCTCTCTCTCCCTAGGGATTGTAATTAAAGATCTGATCCTGTACCTTGTTTCTCACTCTTTTGGGTATTATGAGGGTGGAATTTTAGAGCAATCAATAGTAGCAGAGAAAAGAAAAGTTGAACACAATTTTGGGTGTGTGCATGATATTGATTTTTTGCTCTTATCTTTCCCTTTACTTTATATATATAAAAATAATTTTCCCACTTCTTGGGCAGAATTTTCTTCATGCATGAATGGGTTTGTTTCTTATAAGCTAGTTGCTAAAGGGTTCTTTTTTGGGTCAGAGAGAGATGGGCTGGAGGGAGAGAAGTGAGTGGTTAATGGCTTAATGCCAATGCAAAATTGATAGGCTAATTGCAACCACACCTTTTTTGTTTTTCTGGGAATTTTATACTTTCTTCTCTTATCTTATGATGGAACAAAACAAATCTCATATCCCCGTCTCTAGTTCCTTCTCAAATACTGTCTTCGACAGAGTGGAATATAGTGTGAGCTCATATTCATACTTTACCATTTCGTTTTCAGTATGGTATACAAATAGGTTAGAAAATAAATTAGGCCTCGTTTGATATTGGTTTACAAAATTATTTTTGAAAAATGGTTTTATGAAACAAAAATAGTAAATTAAATTTTACATTTTCAAGATTCAAAAATGTGTCTAGTAAATTGAATTACGGAATTATATTTTCAGTATAAAAATAGTAAAAATGTGTGGTATATTTATACAAATTCTACAAAATATAAATTAATATTTATTTGATGTTAAATTTCAATTGAAAGAGATTATATACATATATTTATAGGGTAAATTTTAATTGAAATTAATCATAATTTTTTTCCTAATTTTGTTTGAAACATTGAAAACTTCATTTTAACGTGTTACAGAACATAGTGTATTTTCTGTTTTCAATATTTTTCATTTTTGAAATTCGTTTTCTGAAAATAGTCTGTCAAACACATTTTCATTGTATTTTTGTATTTAGAAAATAAAAAACAGTTCTGCAAAAAGCTGTCAAACGTAGAAAATGCGTTTATTAAACTAATATTTAAAGGGAGATAAAGTTGACACCCCTTTTATTACAAATTTACAAACCACACCCCTCTATTTAAATCTCATGTGTATTTCCAACACATATTTGCAAAGGATTTAGGAAAAATGGAGGTGTGGATAAAAGGGGTGTCAATTTCACTTCTCTATTTAAACTAGAGAAAGTGTTTGGAGGATTCATATTTAGGACGAATTAATTTAAAATCAATAATCACTTAATTTATAGGAAAAAAAATACTCTAATGCTTCGGCAACTTCAGATTCAAAATTTTTCACTCTTCTTCGATCATTGCAGCCAATAACTTTGTACGTATTCAACTTAAGTAATTCAGAGTTTAGATTGCTGGTTTTTCCTAACACTGGTGATGCAGCGTAAGTGTGTTACCGAACACTTATCTAAACTTTTAATAACTAGAAGAAGAAAAAATATAAAGTAAAACATCAAATTTTGGAGAGTTTGTTGAAGTTAGAGACTAGTATAAAAGAAATATATATACAATGTCATGCAGATGCTCTTTAACTGGCATCTGAATCTGATTCTGACTGTAAATTACAGAGCAATTGTTTTTATTCGATGGAGAATTACACCTCAAATTGGGAGTATTGTTATCTAATTATTTTGTTAATTTTAATATCATAGTTTATCTCTTGTGTCTGAAGTTGGGATTTTGCATTGGCAACTTAGATTTTGGAAAGGGACAGAAGGCAATCCAGGCATGAGGAGATAGGTATATATTGGTGTATTGCTGATTTGCTGACTACTTTGGGTTTGGTCTCTCGGTCCATAATTTTCTCATTTTTCTAATAAAAGCCTTAGATTCTATTTATCGGTCACTCTCGAAAGTGAATCCCGATGTGTCCATATCTCAGTTTTTAGACCGCGTTACATAGATCTATTTTCTTGGTGCAAATTTTACGAACACCAATAAAGCATCCCATCTTATTTGGGGAGATAGAGCTAATCATTGCTCAAATTCACTTTTCAATTTCGTTTTAAAGAAACTGAACCAAATATCAATGTGGTATGAAATGAAAAACCTTATGAGAACTCTTCTGGAGCTATCTTGTGATCCCGTTTTTTGGCGTTACACCTTGAACTCGTCTCTGTTGACATTCGATCATGTCATTCCTTAGGACGAGATCTCTCCCAGTGACTGTAGATTACAGGAGTTAGAGTCTACGTTTTTTGGAGAGACTTCCAATCCCAATGATGATATTGGAGCAGTACAACATGGCTTGCATCCTATGTGTACTCACTCAAACTTTATGACGATGGAATGGCGATGAATCATCGAGATAGGTTGAAGCTGGTTGAGGTTTTGAGGTACAATATGTAGTGTTGTGGGTAGTGATTTGTTATGAAGTTGTTGTGAGACTCTTAGGACGCTCTTGCTTATTGGTGGTTCGAAAACCCACTCTTCGTGGATGTGAGGTAGTCTAACTCGGGGGGAGGGGTCATATTCTCCTACGGCGTAAATGAGATCTTGGATGTTCCAACTTTCATCTATTAGAGTATTGGTTTATTTGTGCTCTTCTTCGTCAATGTCTTTGTTACTTTTGATTCCGGTAAGAGCTAAAAAGATGGTCATAGAGCACCATTCGATTTTTTTAGTTATGATCTGGTGGTCAATTATTGATGACTCTGCAATTAGTGGATGATATTAAACAGTATTGAAATTGATTTGTCTATACTCACCATTAGATTCATAACCGACGATAATTGACTACAGATATCATTGACCAATGAAATATACCAATGATTTTTATTTGTTCGGTGTCCCTCGGGGATTTTCATTGTTAAGTGTTGCTCTTTATTGCTTGTTGTTCAGACCGTAAATTAATATTCATTAATTTAGTTATAATTAAAGCCCATAGGCCAATTCCTGTCGCCTGTTTAGTAATCCCAGTTCGAGATGGAAATAAGATGTGCCTCATGTATCTCTCGTTGAGCAAGAAAGACGAAATCTTGTGAATCAAGTATTCAAAGCCCTTCGAAGATTTAGATTTCCTACTATTTACGGATTGAGGGATATGCTAGGAGCGATCAGTATATATAGAGAGATTCAGGACGAAATTCAGACCTCTACACACATACGCAAATTTGTTCTCAGCAAACAAGCTCTCCTTGCGAGAAAAATCGGCAGCAACAAATTCTAAATTCTCACCAGACAAGGTGTGAGTGGTTCAACGATTCACTCTAGTCAGACAACGGCGATCAAGGGAAGGTTCACTAGACAGAGCATGAAGATTCTGTCGGTTTACAAAGTCACAAACATCTGTTCTGAACACACGCCAAGAAAATTGCTCTACTTTATACCAAACAGGGTGTATACGGCGTTGATTTTCGTGGCTCTGCAATGAGGTCGCAAACACAAGTCCTAGACCATCTAGGCAAAAAGAATTCATCAGACGAAATTGGTGCTCTCCTCATTTCAGACGCTTATGTAAAATCAAGTTCGGTGACGCAACTCTCCAACGATGTTCTGCTCTCGACAGTGGCACGCCTAGCACAACTTAAAAAAATAGTTTGTACTACCCAAACTCTTGAGAGCAACCAAACACATGTAGTTCATATCTAACTATTCGTTCTCTTTTATATAATTGTGCAATAATTAAGTCAAGTTCATATAAAAATTCTTTGTTTACCTTATTTTGTTTTTCACTTTTCTGCAAGTAAAAATTTTACAAATGTTTTTGGAGAAAGTTTGAATAGAAACACTCATGCTTGACACCTACATTTTCGTCTCTTTCTTTTTCAGCTGGTTTTAAGAAATTGAATCCAAGAAAAATGGCTTAGGTTTCTCGTCCTTGAATTTACAGATGGTGCCATTTAATAGGATGTGATTGATACACCATGTTTTTGGGGTGTAGGTTACTGGTATTGCAGTGATTGGTCATTTTAATGTCACTCTCATAAATTATAGGCTGAAAAATTAGAATTTAACTCTCCGTAAAATTCATTTCCAGGTGAATTGAATTAGAAAATGGAAAAAAAAATTGTTGCACTAGCGATAAAGACACATAAGGTGATAATATTACGTATTTGAATCTGAATCGATTATCGTTGCAAGGAAAAAATAAAGGCTGCGCACATAAAGCAACCGGCAATCCGGCAATCCGGCATGGCCAAGCTGAGGGTGGTCGGTGAGACTGTAGCAAAAATACACATGCATGTGGTCCCTTTTTATTGTTCGTTTATAATTTAGCTACTAATGACATGATCATGACGTTCATCTTCTCACAGAATTGGCCATCGACCTAGGAGTATACGCATCCAAAGCAGTGGCAGATTAGCAGTACTACAAAGTTGTCCCAAGGAATAGTAGTGATTATAATATCGTTTTCAATGATGGGTGTTATATTGATGTTTGAGAAAATTGTTTCGTCCTCTGATTATGTCAAGATAAATATTTTAGTAACTATTATTTGACATATATTAAAAGAATCACTCAATTTTGGTCTCCGTCTATCAATTTGGTCACTTTGTTTATTTTAGATATTATATATTTGACATGTGATGTGTGAAAATATTTTTTTATCATTTAATTTTATATATTTACAATATTGTCATTATAATAAGTTTCTAAAAATATAAAATTTGTCATTGATTTCTCTCTCTCTCTGCCTTTGTTCGCTCTTACTCTTTCAATATACTGCGACGTCGTAGTAACAACGGTCGACCTCGTCGTCGCCACCGTTCATAGCCTCCATGCCTCACGCGCCTCCCTCAGCCTCAACTTGCACTTAAGCTGCCACCGTCGTGCTGCTTCATCTTGGTTTCTAGCCCATCGCGCCGTCTAGAGCTTCCCGACATCGCTCACGGCCCCTTGGCTTGCCCAACGCAGCCTCTCAGCTCCTTCTCAACCGACCTCGCGTTCTTTCTTACTATGCTCTTCGACACCACGCGGCACGCCTCCCAACCTCGCTTCGACTCCAACGCCTCTGTCACATCTTCCCGGCAACAATGCTCACTGCGACATCCAAATCTTAACACAGCCAACGAATTTGTATTATGCCAATCTTACACGGGTCGCCGCCTTATGGTGACCTCAAGCCTCGTGCGTGGTCAAGCCCTCTTCTCAAATCGTCCGTTCTTGACCCGATCAGATTTTTTTAGGGTGCTCAGATTAGATTTTCTGGGTAATTGAAAATAAAAAACCAATAAATAGGTAAAATACGTATATACCCCTAAAATGTAGCTGAATATCTTTTAATTAACAAACGTTTGAGAATGAGTGACCGGTTTGATAATAAAATGTCAAGTTGAGTGACCATTTTGATATATGTCAAATGATAGCTAGTTACTAAAGTGTCTATCTTGACATAGTTGGGTGACCATTTGGGCAAGTTTTTCTTAAGGTTTTATTTATAAAAAAAATAGAATTATATTTCTTCCATAAACATAAAATAAGTTCTATAACTTAGTCATCTCCAATGGTAAGATACAAATTTATAGAACTTAACTTATTTTATTATTTCAAGTTTGTATTCATATAATGAATGCGTTAAAAAGTAGAATACATGGTGTAGGTATCATAAGTTTTGGGTGGGGTGAGTTGAGAAAATAGATCCATTTTTCTTACTTATACAATTCAACTTACAAAAGATGGAGACCCAAATGTACTATTGGGGATAATTTTTTATCAATGAGTTGCAAAACTTAATATGCAATCCACCATTAGAGATGACCTAAATGACAAGTAAAAGTAAGAGTACGCCACGGCTAAATCTGCTTCACTGGATTTTGATCATCTCTTAATTGAACTGAGAAAGAGAGGAGTGATCCTAAGTGTGTATTACATCTATGTGACATTAATAGGCTACAAAATTAAATGAACACAACTAATCACAAATGCATAATTAACAATAATTGACCACAAATGTAGAGCTAAAGAGTGTGCAACACAATCAATTTGTTATTGACCACGACGTTATTCAATTTTTCGGTTCAGATCGATTTTTATAGATTCAAAACTGAAACCGAACTAATATTTTAGTTTTTTTTCTTCTTTTTAGTTTGGTTTTTATCAAGTTTTTTTTTGCCACGACTTGGTTTCAGCTTGTTTTTTTTTTTTGTCAATTTTCAGTTACGATGTCCCACCCCTAATGCCATGTACTGTATGTAAAAGAAAAATAGGAGAGACGATGAGATTATTACAATGAAATTTAAAGATGTGAAATTATAAAAAGATAATGATTATAACTGTTTAAGGACATAATATTCATAGTATCCCGGTGTGTGTCTTGTCCTAATTAGCATAGCAGAAGATATTCTCTCAATCCTTGATTTATAGGAATATTGATTGTAACAGATTGTAATGCCTATTTAAGATCATCTATCAATAAATAAAGGACAGTTTTAGATCATATCTTTTGCGTATCTATTTTCTCATTCAACACGTTATTAGCAGCTCTTGAGTTGATAGTCATCACCACCAAAAGAAAAATACTCTAACCCCTAAACACCTAAATCTCCACCACTGGAATCACTTCCACCACCAGAGCACTGCCGAATTTTGTTTTTCGCCTCAAACTTCTTTTCAGCAAAGTTTTCTTACCGAGCTAACACCTCAAGCTAAATCAACTAACCCTATTCGATTTAGAATTAGGTTGCAAAACTTAATTACCGCAACATCCTAAATCTAGGTCTAGATTTATGTTTAAATACTGTGATTTATTATATGCCTCTAGTTCCCATACATTAATGCATGTATGAGTGAAAGGGGATTTAATCACCTCTTCCTCAAGGTTTAAAATTAGTGACGGTCCTGGGGGAGTCACGATTATTAGTGAATATCACGGTTAATTGTGATTTCACATTGAAAAAAGGGAAGTCGATCTTTATGACTATTTGACAGTCACGATTTTCTAGAGAGTGGTATGAAGCCACCAGTTTTGCATCGATTTTTGTGACCAAACATCATTGATCATGGTTCTTATTTCCTAAACTTAATATTAGTGATCATGGTTCATTCGATTGAATACTGATTACATCTCTTGTCTTTTGTAGTTGATTGAGCTGGCAAGGCCAAAATTTGATATCCTTGACATTCAAGGAGCATGATATCATAAAAATGAATATCAGACGTTAAAAATACTCTTCTTGGTAAACGTCTCACTCACTGTTACCATCCAACCACTACCACCTGGCACTGAAGCTAACAAAGACACCCTAACTCGAAAAGCTCAAGCTCTCATGTTTCTCAGGAGACATATTTATCCTACTCCGAGGAAACAATACTTGTTAAAGGATAACCCCGCGGATTTATGGGCGACTTTGCAAAAACGGTTCAACAATGTGCATGACATATAACTTCCAGAGCTACTAGAAAAATGGGATGGAATCTAGTTATTGGATTATCTTAAGATAAACGATTTTATCAAGATATGCTAAAGCTACAGTCAAAGCTTGTCATTTGTGGGATTATAAAGACCAACCAAGCTATGGTCAAGAAGTCTTTGACTACATTCCCTACTTCTATGGACACCCTTTCACATCAGTATCACATTGATTATGAGCAAGGAATACTTAGATCATTCAGTGATCTTATGAGAGTGCTGGCCAAGAAAGAGAGGCATCACAAGATCATTTTCCACAATAATGTTAAGCCAGCCGGTACAAAGAAAGTCAATAAAACTTACAACACTGGAGGGAAGACATGAAAGGATAAGGGGAAACAACGCTATGAACCTTATCAAACTCGTAGTGGTTGATGAGGACATGGTAGAGGTTGTGGTAGATGAGGAAATAGTGAGAATTTGACTTGAACTCTCCATGATAACAACCACAACAAGAATCAATCCAATTGTAGTTCTAGGAATGGTGGAATTCTTCACATTATACTTCTACATCTCACTTAGCACATTGCTATAGGTGTTGTGTGACTAATCATATGCACAAGTAGTGCAGAGCTTCAAAGGATATTCAAAATGCCTACAAGATGTGTCAACAATACCAAGCAAAGCAGAACGAGACACATTATGTTGACTATGAGATGGAAGATGGTGGTGAAACCAATCTAATTGTAGCTGATATTCTCAAAGCAAGCCAAAAGACTACTAATTTTGATTAGTCTATGTATTAGGCTTATGATTCTGCTATGTAATCAAGTTTAGTTTTGTATTTGACTCTAGTTACAGTCATGGTTATTAAATAAGATAATCTTTTGATGTAAGTTTTGATGTTGGCAAAGTAATAATTTTTCTTCCTTTCGGTATTTGAAAGTGTTAAGAATGCTTATGTTCATACATATTGCTTAAATTGTTCGAATTTACAAAATTTTATGGAATTATGACACAAAAATACCATAAACAACGAGACAAAAGAGATGATGGTTTGGTTCTGGGAATTTTCGATCCGTTGAGATTTTTTCTCGCCCGTCGAATGTCACACTTTGGAACGGTTTTGGCACTTTTAGACCTGTCAAATTTTTTTGCGTTATTTTCATTCGACTCATCGAATGTAGTCCTCTGGTACACTAAAGAGCTCCTTCAACCCGTCGATTGCAAGCTACTATCTCCAAAATGTCACAATTTTGACCCGTCGAAAATTTTCTTCGACTCGTCGAAAAAGATATCGAAAATTTGATACGGTTTTAGGTTTTTCTTCGACCCGTCGAAGGTCGGCCATTGTGACAAAAATTTTCAATTTTTGACTCATCGAGAAACATCTCCGACTCGTGAGATCAAGTGTCTAGCAGATAGTGGAACTACTCATACTATACTGAGGAATACAAATTTTTTTATGAATCTTGTGTCATACACTTCATCAGTGACAATTATGATTGGTTCTATGCCTGTTATACAAGGGCGGGCATGGTTCAACACAATTTTTGCTACCACATGGAACAAGAATTTATATCACTAATGCATTAGTTCTATGAATCTTGTGCCATACACTTCATCAGTGACAATTATGATTGGTTCTATGCCTGTTATACAAGGGCGGGCGTGGTTCAACACAATTTTTGCTACCACATGGAACAAGAATTTATATTACTAATGCATTGTACGCGCCAAAGGTCAATCGAATCTTGTTAAGTTTAAGGACATTAGAGCCAATGATTTACACTTAGAAACTCACTGTGAGGATAGTAAAGAATTCTTATGCATAACTTCAGATGAGTGAGGTAGAAAGCATACTTTTGAGAAGTTAGGGGCAATTCGTAGTGGATTATATTTTACTATGGTTCGAATCATTGAATCAAATGCAGTCACTCTCACTACTGTGTGTGACTCGGCCTCATGTTAGCTTTGAGACTGCAATTATGGTTAATGTCCTAAAACCATAATTGCATATAGTAATTAGTAATGTAATGCTTCACTTGGTAATAGAGAGTACAGTAAGTTTATATCACTCATTTAGTAACTAATCGTCATTTGATTGTGAATCAAAACTACAGTTTATAACAAGCTATCAAAGCTGAAATAAATGACTGAAGAATATGGTTCATTGATAATTTTAGAACTAGACCCCAAAAATTTCTGTTAAATAATGCAGCTTTTGAATTGAACTAGTAGGTATCATGTTGGTCAATGATGCATTGTTGGTCTACTTTCTATTCAGTTATGGTCGTTGGAAGCATTGCTTCAACAAAAAGACGTATACGTAAACCATAGCAAACCATTGAGCACATCAAGTGTAGCTTGGAGTCAAACCCGAGTTCCTTCAGTTCCAAGAATGTGTTTCGGAAGCTAAATCGTTCACTTGAATGTTTCATACTGGAGAATTGGCAACGTGGTTGAATTTTCTTGCTTTGGAATTTTGCAATGGCTAGACTTTATGCCTGAAATTTTTTTTTATACAAAACCAAAGCAGCATTTGAAGTCATCGCCTATTGTTTGCCAGTAGCCAAAGGTGCAGCAAATCGAGACTGACAAAGTTCGAACAATTTCGATTAGATTTTAATATCTATATGGTTATATTCAAACAGTTTTGATTAAATTTTGATAAGATTTGGAGTATATATATATAGTTAGATTTGTCGTGTATTTTTATAAGTAAATATTTGTAGTAAGTATTTTAGTTGACAGAAAAAGTTATTTCATGTTAACTGTTTTTGTGCAATAATTCTCTTCTTTTGTAAAAAAATAATAAATAAATTACGTTAAATATGTGTATAATTTCAACAAATGAAGATAACAAAATATAATCCATGTTAGTTTGTAATATAGAAAGATTTGGAAAAAAAATAATCAAATACCTAGAATGAGTAATGAGATATGTAAATTCTTTATTTATTCAAACAACGGATTTACAAGATCCCTTCATTAAATCTCATCATTTCATAATTCTGATATTTACAAATTCTAAAGTTCAAAAACTCGAAATTTTAAAATCCCTTGAGATTTCGAAATCCCATGAATGGATTTGATCGTTCTCAGAAAAAGAATTGTAGAGCAGACCAAAGCAAAACTACGTGGCCCAACTCCAAAGGAAGAAGCCCAAAATAAACAAAACCAAGAAAAGAACGACAGTAAAATCAACACTCAGGCTGGCTGGGCTTGGCGGACTCGCCGTCTCCGCTTCTCCGGTCTCTTCCTAACAGATTGATTGAGTATGTAGTGCTTGGTGATGATGTATGTTGAAACTTGAAAGTAGAAACGAGTTTCTGTAACAGAGCTCTCTCTCTTTGCTCATTAAGTCTGTTGTTTCCAAATTTTACAGTTGAGTATGCTATAATTTTTTGTTGCATTAGAGAACCATGATCAAGTGAAATTTAGAGTTGTCTTATCTCTCTTTCAGCATATTTGGATGGAGTGCGTGGTCCAAGGAATTATAGAAACCCAGGTAACTTTACAAATGTTGGGTTTGATTTTCTGTAATGCAATTTCGTTTTATTGTAGAAAGATTGAATCTTTTGCTTACCCGTTCACTTGTTTGTTCTATATTTGTTTCCAGTTTCAATCAATTTACTACTGATTCACGTGGGGTTGTAGTTTGAAGCAGAAAGTTTGATCATTTGTTCAGTACTTTACTTTTTCTATGTTATTATATGAACAATGTTGTTATGATTGTCTCGTTTTCCATCGAGTTTGTGTTTATAATTGGAGCTGTTGGTTTGCAACTGACATGTGGTTTTTGTCTCCTGCAGCATGTTGAAGCCCTTGAGATTCTCTTACAGGGACTTTGTGGTGTTCGCCGTGAACGATTAAGGGTTCATGAGATATGTCTCAAGAGTGGCCCAAATCTAGGTAAAGCCTCTTTTCCTCTTTCAGTGGCATCTGTATAGGATAATTCTATGGTGTTTTCCCATTTTATGTAGAATCACTCGAAACAGAAGGATAAAACCTTATCTGGAGCTTTAATGAAAAATTTGCTTTTACTTTAATGAAAAACCTCAGCAGTTTGTTGTGTTTTACTTTTATGTTCTTATCCCCAGGGACTCTAATTTCATATTTTCCTCTTTAGTTGCCTTCCAATCAATGCATGTGTGTCATGTGACAATTGGGTGGCTTGGTGTCTTGAGAGTTTCTGCGACTATTTCCTTGTGTGTTTATGTTCCAAAGAAGAGCTTATGTCTACTTTGAATATTATCTGCTGGGACAATTTGCATGAGCAAGCTAATATGTGATGATTATGTACGCCTTTTTTGGGTTCAATATGTATGCTGGGAGACACAGGAAGAGATTATTCAGCCTTCACTAGTTCTGAATTTTCTTTCTACAGGAGCTGTACCTTCGGAGGTTCGACTTATTTGCAATCTTGAACTAGCTGAACCTACATGGTAAAGCTAAACATCTCTCCCCTGTGAAGCTCAGTAATGCCCTCTTTCTCACGTATGATTACGTAGTGCCTCAATTCATTTTCTGTAGGATGGTGAGATTCATAGGAGGAGCAATGAGAGGTGCAGGTGCTGAGCAACTTTCTGTTTTAGTAAGAACGGTGATTGAGAGCAAAGCAAGCAGTAATGTGCTTCGCTTGTTCTATGCACTCGGCTACAAGTTGGATCATGAGCTGCTGAGAGTGGGATTTTCCTTTCATTTCCAGAGGGGCACGCAGATGACTGTGACTGTGTCATCAATTAATAAGATGCCGCAATTACATAATACAAATGAGACTGACCCTGTAACTCCAGGGATACAGTTGGTCCAAGTGACATCCCCTGCATCAGCTGAAACCTATACTGAAGTTGCATCAGCAGTGTCATCCTTTTGCGAGTACCTTGCACCGTAAGTCTGTTTTACTTATATATTATTTTTTTCATTATCTTATTCAAGAAGCAGTGAATCTTACCTAGCTATAATGTAGCATGACTTGGCTTGTTATGTCCCATTGTAATAATAGGTCCCAATGGTTTGAACTTGAATATTAGAGACCAGTTTAAGTTGACCCCTAGCTACCATTAAATTCATTTGAAGTGGCTAGATGACCACCATTTAGTTTTTTTTGTTTTACTATTATTCAATATAAGGTATGGTGGTTGATCATATAATGATATATTCTGTGGCAATTGAGAGCATATAAACCACTTAAACCTAGTAACTCTTGGTTCTTAAAATCAATTAGGAAAATTGATTATTGGGACTTGTGGGGAATGTCCAGAATGTTTATTTATTAGGTAGCATCTTCTTACTTATCATTGATATCTCAGGCTCCTGCATTTGTCAAAACCGGGCATTTCAACTGGGGTTGTTCCTACTGCTGCTGCGGCTGCAGCATCTCTCATGTCTCATGGCGGGGGTACTGCCATATAGCAGAAACTGTGAAACTTGATGATGTAACTAAAGTTGGTAATCAGAATACATCATATGGACTTATCACCGTAGTTTCTCATTTCTTAAAACATTTTAGCAGTGTTAGTAACACCTACTCATTTTCTGCAAAGTTGATAACCATAACTACAAAGTTATATATTTTGTCAAGCATATACTGCATTTTGAAATTAGATTAGCATTACTAGGATGCCTGAATCACTGACAAGGATTGATGGTTAGGTTTTTTTGTTCTACTTTTATTTTTAGGTGAAGTCGTGAAGAAATCCAGTTCCTGGAGTAGCATCCCAGAGTTTCCTAGGCCTGGAATGAAGATAAGACATATTTAAGGATAAATAACCGGTTTAGAATACCGAATCATTGTAGGCAATGTGCAATACTGCGCTCAGTTGTTGTAGTCGATAATGACCATTAGAGCAATAGAGCCTTAAACTTGTCTAAATGTACGTGATTAGTACTGATCGACTTCAGCTTGAGACAATTACAGAACCTCTTTGTTAGTTGTATCGTGTAGTTTCCTTGCATTAATTGGATATTATTCTACATGACTGTCATGACTGTCATGACATATGAAACTTCTAGCTCTGCACAACCATGGGTGGGATTAGGTGATTGAATTTATTTGTTTTCTGAAGGAAAAAAGGAATGACAAGAAGAAACCTAATCAATGTTTAATTTTCTGTGTTGCTTTGACAATCCTGACCAACTTGACTACTTTTAGGGTCTCTGCTCATTTGATACCATTGATCCAACAATCTTGAGTTAGTGTTGACTAATATTTATATGAAAACGATATGAAAGGGAAAGAATATTGTTATGAGAACAAAATGACACGAGTCAAACACGACAAAACTACTATCAGTCTCTTCTAGGAAGATTCATATGATACCTTTGAGTTTACGTCTTCGAGTTGTGTATATGTTTTGTGATTTCTCCATTTTTGGTTGTTTTTGTTATTTGTATTAACGTACTCTGACAATTGTAGACAAAATACGCCAACAAGAGAAACTTATAAACTTTAGATCGAACCAATGTCAATGTAACTCGATCATACTTCTCTCCAAAATAATGTACATATATTATATTATACATAAAAGAGTAAATATGATAAGTATGTGTATATATGTATAAATTTACAAGTGCTATTACATTACACACATATATGTACAAAGAAAATAAGCAAGGGGAATACTAGTACCCTTTCCCACCCAAACAGACGTCTCCTGCTCTTCCGATCCTCACTTGTCAATTTGTAATGTATGTTCATGATGAATTCGTCTTATTTTCAAATCACTTTTTAAAACGATCTATAATAGCTACTAAAAGAATATACGGGTTTGGTAATACTAAAACCTAATCGATGGAAATGGAGAGTGATCTAGAAAATGAAAGGGAATGGTTGAAAACGGAAGGTGACTAGTATTCCTCAATATATTAGGTAATGCATGCATGAATTAATAAAGTGCTTAATCATGCATAGTTCGTTTTGGTTTCCTCAAGAAAAAGCTCGGGCCAGAAGGAAGAAGAAGCACTAGCACTTCTTATACCTCCATTACTAGAAGTGCTGCAGTATTCTCCAGGATTGTTCATCGAAATCTCAGCCAAATTATATGGAGGAATAGCATCAGAGGAGTCCTTAAGAAACCATGTAGAGAACTCATCAATTTCAGGTACTGAATATGCACTAAAAGGGACTTGTGGTTCGTCATGATGATGGGGTACTAGGCTTTGATATTGGAGTGGTTGAGAAAATGATGAGCTTGGATCGTCAAGTACTACTACTTGCGATGATGGAGGAGGAACATTAGTAGTACTAGTACCAGAAACGCTTGAGTTTAACAAATGTGATTGCTGGAGTGTATATTGTTGCTGCAGGTATTGAAGCTTGACCAACTGAGCTACAGTCTCTGCAGCATCATGTAGTGTTGCTGCAGCATGTTGATCTAACTGCGGTTGCAAAAGGTCTTGGAGGTTTGAGAAGAGGTCAGTTCTTGGTTGATGGGTCATCGGATCGATACCCATCTGGATCAGTTTCTTTTTCAAATGTGTGTTCCAGAAATTCTTGATCTCGTTGTCGGTGCGTCCATCTAGATGTGTAGCAATTGCAGACCATCTTTTTGTAATTACACAAACAGAAATTATT
The DNA here is from genome assembly GCA_946800695.1 of Geum urbanum. Lineage (NCBI taxonomy): Eukaryota > Viridiplantae > Streptophyta > Magnoliopsida > Rosales > Rosaceae > Geum > Geum urbanum. Next base: position 1,810,672 of record OX327013.1, on the reverse strand, counting down.
AGACAAATTAGTTATGAGTTATGACAATGAGACTTGGAAAGCCACTAAGACAGAAGTTAATAAGTAACAAGATAATAGTAGTTCAAAGATCGAAGCTAATTCAACTAATTACTTGTTTCCAAGGATAGAATGGAGATGCAAAATGGTTTGCTCCTCCTCCTGAGAAAAATTGCCTCTTTTGATGTCAGGTCTCAAGTAATTTGTCCATCTTAATCTACAGCTCTTGCCACATCTGTTGAGACCTACGTACACAATCAAGAAGAGAAATTAGAGTACAAAATCTTAGGGAAGAAACAAAGGAAAACCTAGCTAGCTACGTACCTGCAAGCTTGGGAAGAGCTCGCCAGCTTCCATGGCCATGTTGTTGAATGTACTGCACAAGCTTCTGATCCTCTTCAGGGGTCCACGGTCCTTTTTTGAGTCCAAGTTCCTCACAACAAGGAGATTTTTCCATAAGTTTGCTTGCTTTTGTATATACGTACTCGAGCACAAAACTAAACTGGGGGTACCGGTAGCAGCTCACTGCTGGTTATTTATACACATTAGTTTTCCATCAGACTAACTAAACGTACGTAATGAGATAAAGAGCAGAACGTTCAGATTGATTAGAATGTCGACGTTGCAGGTCGCTGCTTCATTTGTCAGAGAAGCCGATCCATGCATGCACGCAAGAAGGAACTCTTTCGACGTCATTGTTTGCATGGCTAGCTTCACCATGCACTCAAGCTTAATTTATCAATAATTTTCTAGTACTGGTAATTCGTGCATGTCCATTTATATTATGCTTGGTTGGGGAAAAATGACGAGCATATTGGAACATTCATTTGGAAATCACTAATTAAAATTAATCTCATGCATGATCATACAGACACTGTCATTAATATGATTGATGACCTCAGGCGTAAGGTGGAAATATTTATCTCATTCATAATTTGATCTAGATGATGAAAGCTAGCTTATGAAATTAAACATGCACGGCCGACCCAGCTTTACCTTAATTAAACTTTGGTTAACTTATGAAATGTTCGATTATGTATATAGATTGAGACCTTTTAACAAGTTATTTTCTTCATCCGATCCATTCGAACAAGAGACAATACATTGAGAATAGTTAGATCGAGAAGCCAAATCGCGTACGTACATGGCAAGATTTAGAAAAGCTAGATCGAGCTGCAATGTTACAATAGTGATCGTATTACGTGATCGACAAGAGAAATCTAGCTAGTTGCAGTATCAAAATCGCAGTCTTAGTAATAATTATGAATGCTAATATAGAATGAAATTAAGCGTATGAAATTATGCATGACCGACCACGATTACCTTATTCTTCATTTAACTTGTTATATGCTCGTGGTAGATTGAGACATTTTAACATGTTCTTTCTCTTCTCATCCAAAAGAAAATACTTGAGCCATAGGGGAGACCACTCTGTTCTCCATGCAAGCACCCTCAAAATATGATAATTGTTTAGTTTAGACTTTAGAGGCATAGATCATTGTTGGAAAGAGACCAGTATATGACGATGGTGCCCATTTGACTCGAAGGGTTAGGGCAGTTAGAGAGGAAATTGATTCCCAATGGCCCAATCCATACCAGTTTTTCTTTATGAATACCACAGATAGATAAACAAGTTTAAACAAGCTTCATATCGAACTCTACATCGATCGACATCAATAGTGTTTCTTGGTGCATGGCTTGTGTCCTCATGCAACTTGTTTCTTATGCATACTTGCATTTGCTAGCTGTTGGTAACATTCTGGTTTGTTATATCAACCACTAAAGAAATCAAGTAAAAGGACGTTGTCCTTCGCTACAAGTTAATTAGTTCCTTAAAGATGAAACAAAATGAAAAGTTATAGTACCATTGATCAAATAGGAAAGCTTAGCATTACCGTATACACTAGCTCAATGACCCTAAAATAACTGCCATATATTTGGACTTTGGGGTAAATTTAGACTGCAGGGATTAGTAGATGCTGTTGGTCCTTTCTTTTGGTGAAGGTAGCTTGTAACTAAATTCTGAGGTGAGCATTTACATGCACAACTCTTATTGTTTTGATTAGTGCATACGTAGGCCTGTGATTTAAAGGCAAACTCTTTCTCATATATAATCTGTGGTGTGGTGCCAATCTTAACCAAATTGATTAGTTGCTTTCTGTAACCAGAAAGTAGCTAGTGCTCGTCTCCAGCCTGGATCAGTAATGGCATGATTATCTCTTTCCGGTTCAGATATTCAGTCGCAACATGACCAGTGTTAGGGTTTCAATTCTTGTTCTCGCTCCTTGACGTGCCACATAAATTTCATTGTTTGGATGATCGAACTATGTTTCATTCTTTTACATGAAGATGCAAATGAAGAGCATTTATATAGGCCAGGTTGGCCTTTTGAATTGGATATACTGCTGTCCGAAATTGAAAATCGTAAACTATAAATGACATCATACGATAGTGTTTATCGCGTCTCACGTTTAAATGTATACATAAACTCGACAATGTCCAACCGATGAATTTTGAGAGTTCCGAGTTAATTATAAGTCTGAATATTATTGTATCATGTATGTCATGTTTGTTCTAAGACTTAAGTTTCAAGTTCAAATTTCGTAGAAAAGGGAGAAATGAAACTTTATTTTTAATTAAATAGAAAAGAAAAATGTATGCCATGTTTGGGCTTTCAACTGTAACTGAGAGGCCCATCAAAAGATTTCAACATTAGCTCTAGGTCATTACGTGGCTTACCGTACCTTCCACATGCAAGAACAACAGCTACAGCTAGCAAAGCCAGCAAAGCACATGCAGTCACAAATTTGGAAGTGTTAAAATGCATTTATATCGACAGTTGGGCTCGCATTGAAAGCATTTTCTAACCACTCGATCAGTTCTATCCCCCCCTAATTTTAAATCGAGCTCGAAAAAGCATCCATCTTCTTCTTCTTCTTCACCAAAGCCTCGATCTCAGCTTAGCTAGTAAACTCGATCATCATACATGGGGGCCAACGACGCCGTTTTCAGGTCCTCTTTGGTTTGCTTAGCCATAGTTGTGGTGGTAGTTGGCATTTTCACGCAGTCGTTGAAGAAGATGATAGTGACGTACGTGGTTGGCGTTGTGGGCATCGGGGGTGTGTTGTTGCCGGACTGGGGTTACTTTGACCGCGACTTTTCGCGGTGGGGTTCTCCCGTTACGGCTGAGGAAAGAGCCTCTGCAGTTGCCATGGCTCAAAGATCTGGATTCGCAAGGTTAGTACGTATTTAATCACCTGCTCACTATTTGAAAGGATCGATCTTGATCAATGTACCCTATTGTGTCCTAGCTAATTGCAAAATTGTAGACCATTATGATATGACCGTTTGATTTTGTTTGTTTCTTTTTTTGTGTAAAGTGTAGTTCTGGGCTCCAAACCGATCGATGACACTGGTAATTTAATTCAAGAGAGTCCAATGTCAAATACCAACGAGAATTAGACAGCAAATTGTATTTAACACCAAATAATAAGAAAATTGTGTCCAAATTATAGAGGACGTAATCGGAACTAGGTATATCAATGGTCCTATTTATTGTTATGCACTGGAATGATATGTCTAGATCCTGGCCTGCATTCCTTTTAGATAGCTTGCCATGCCAGAATGGTACTATAAAAATTTAGAGATGTTAACACTTAAACAGATCCATGAGCTATATATATGACAGTAGTGTTTGGAACCGAACGTTTCAGAGTATGCCTCCACAAATTGTATAGAAGAGTGTCATCGATTTGTTTCTTTCCTTTTCTGTTTTTTTTTTCAAATATAATGGTGGTACATATCCCAGTTATCTGTTCTGAGTCTTCCATCTGACTTGTGAGGAACTTCTCTCAATCATTTTGCAGATTCAGAAGGTATCCTATGAGAATGGCTACTTATGCCACCGTTTATGGGTTTGCTCTGTACAAGTGGTGGAGGTTCGTATCAAGTTAATGCAGATCGATTAGTGATTTTGGGTACTTAACTTCTAGTTTCCCGGTCTGTAATTAAGTTACTTATATATGAAACGCGTGACAAGTGTATAAAACTAGTGTTAGCTAGTATGATATATTGGGAAATTTAATTTCCACAGTTGGATCAGGTGTAAAGGAAACCGTATGCAGATCAAATTGTACGTAGAATTGGTAGAAGTCTACCATACACTAAAGTTTTATGAAGATTAATGTTGGATTAGTTACGTGGTGCAGCATTTTGTGAACTATGCTGGGTGAATTGCATGTATCAATGGTGGAGAAAGAAAGGAAGAGGTGATCACCGGACGGAAATAAACAAGCGAGGGCGCGAGGACAATTGAGTGCATGCCTTCTCCACGACATAACTTTGTTTTTTGTTGATGAGGACATATCTTGTTATTCACCCCATTTTTTAGTCTATATCTTCTTATGTTGTCACCTCATTCTTTTGAGAATGGAATTTCATCAGAAAATTGAGAAAATGCATGACCAAAAACTGAATACTAGCTTTGATTCATAATATATATAGTCTAGCGGAGCCACGGAGGTCGATCATTGCACGATTAATTTTTGCTCATGGGTTTTTGAACAGTGACACTTAATCTCTTGAAATCACGTTTGGTTAGTTGACTCATCGAGTAAGCATGCACTGTGGGGTTTAGCTAGTAATGGCAATTTAAGGCAACGTTTAAAAACATTCCGACCAAAATTGTCATGACTCATAAACCCTACATTTTTGGCAAAGTGGTAAGATCATTCTGACAATTTACACGAATTTCTAGTGTCTAAAAAACAACACGCAACACAAGCACTAAAAAGTTTGTTGCTAGGTTTTTTTGCGTTTGCTTGTCCGACGGCTTGCCTCGCCGGTGTGGGCCTTTGGGCATTCCATCGCGTATGTAGTTGGACGGGTTGTTTTGTTTTGACATGGTGAGTGGTTTGGGAGTAATTAAACAATCTAGTTTCGGTTGGCAGCACAGTGTCCTGGGTAAGTAGTTTGGGTTCAGTCATTATCAGAAGTCGTCGCAGTGCCTCAAAGGGGAGAGGTGTACGTGGTTGTCGCTTGGGGTCAAGAGCTGTCTCTTTGAGGCCAATTGGGTTGTCATTGTGCAAACGATTGTTCGGGGAAGCTTCGGATCTTGCATACTAGATTTGGTTGTTGCTCGATGGAGCTATGTCTTGTGTGGGTCTAGGCAGGGCGATTCAGGGTGGTGGACGAGGACTTTGGTGGTGGATAGAGAGGAGAACCGGTTGAGGTCAGAATGCAGGTAGCAGTGCTGAGTCGAAGGGGGTTTCTCTAGGGTTGTTGAAACATCTCCACCTATTCTTCTAAATCTTTCATTAATACATCTTTTTAGCTCCACCAACTCTGGTGAACCATCTTACATTTTATAGATGAAAAAAATGAATAAAGAATATTTATATCTATAAAAAAAAATTATAAAATTTAATGTTATCCCAATAGAATCCACTCTCTCTCCTCAAAACACTTAAAGAGAGAAAAACATTGTTTTTTTAAAAAAAAATTAACATGAGATTTGGTTTTATTTGAATAAATAAATAAATAAATCATATTCACATCAATTTATTAAATTATGCATGAAAACATTTAATTTTGTAGAATAGAATTGAAGAGCTGTTGGAGTTGAGCTCCTCTTTTTATAGAGATTTTATGATTTTATCTTCTACAATAGAGAATTTATACAAGAACTGTTAGAGATGCTCTTGTGTTATTGTTGGTTATGGGCCGGTTAATCCATAAGTTTGAAATATTTTATGTTTTTTTAAGTACTTTTATTTGCTTGTTTATTTTGTGTCACAAATAAGTCTCTGTGTAGTGGGGTATGTTAGACCTTCTAGGCGATCTATTTGTGTGTGCGCTCTTTGTGCCATGTCGACTCAAAGGTGTGGTCGGATGAGAGAGTGTCAACGTATGTCGGCAACATGTTGAGAAATCTATTCCAAACCGAGTACTGATGCATTGCTTTCCCGAGAGGCTGTTAATTGTCTGGAAACTGTTCATTCTTTCTGATTTGTTATCATTGTCTAGCTAAAAACACATAGAACGATCGGTGAGGAGCTTTATATTAAATTCGAATTTGTTTAGTTTCTCCTCAACAAATAAGAACTTCTCAAATTAAAACTTGAGGATTATTGCACTGTCTTTACTTTTTAGTTTTTTTTTTAAAAAGAAGGAAAAAAGAGATGAGCATCCCCACCAAACCCAACTCATGCTTACATTGCTTAGAGCCAGAAAAGCTCAAGGTCGGGCATTATTATAATTCTTCTATGTCGCTAAAACCCTAATTCCCTTCTTGTTCCTCTGACAACGCTCACTCAGTCCCTTGACACTCTCTCTCCGTCTCCAGAGAATCACATGTACTTATTGTTTTATTCCAACTTCTCATTTATTGCTTTCTTCTATTTTGGAAAATCTTAATCATTTAAATTTAAGATCTTTGAATTTCATATATATGCCAACAGTGCTAATAGGAGAATCGAATTATGCTTTTGATCAACATCTAGAGTATTAAGTCAATTTTAGCATCTAAGCTTCTATAGATTAGAGAAAGATATATTTCTTGTTGGAGCTGTTAGTGTTTGTTTCATTTTCTATTAATAATTCCTAGTTATTAGGGAATGCTTTAGGATTTGACTATTTCATTAGTCACTTACCACGTTTCTAGTTAGTGTATAACGTGGGCTGTTTATTTCAAATCTAGTTTTAGTGTAAAGGCTATTTAAGCCGCAAGCTTGTTTGAATTCATAAGTAAGTATTCTCCCAAATTTTGAGTTCTTGCTTTGTTCTTGAGTTCTTAACAAATTTGGTTTCAGAGCCCTAACAAGTGTCTTGATTGAGTGAAGTTAGGAATTGCAATTTTCTAACGTGAGAGAAGTGAGAGAAAACACAGGGTGTGTGAGAGAGAAACAGTGTGTGTGGAGAAAATGGCAGAGGGAAGTAGCAGTGGTTTCGTACAGACCTCTATCTTAAAATTTGATGGGCACTACGATCACTGGGTGATGTTAATGGAAAATTTTCTCTGCTCCAAAGAATATTGGGATGTCGTAGAGAATGGAATCTCAGAAAAGGTGACACAAGGAGCTGAAGTTGTTGAATCAAGATCTTTCTCTACGGTGGTGGCAGAACGAGCACAACCATCAGAAGCACAACGCAAATCGATCGAAGACCAGGCAGAAGCATGACGTAGATTGATCGAGGAGCAGAAGTTGAAGGACTTGAAGGCAAAGAACTTTCTTTTCTATGCAATAGATCGTAATATCCTGAAAACAATTCTCAACAAGGAGAGCTCGAAGAGCATCTGGGATTCAGTGAAGCAGAAATATCAAGGATCCAATAGAGTCAAGCGTTCTCAGTTGCAGGCTCTTCGAAGGGAATTTGAGACTTTGCACATGAAGGAAGGTGAAACTGTAGATTAATACTTTGGTCAAACTCTGACCATAGCCAACAAAATGAAGGCTCATGGTGAGAGAAACATGGATGCTGTGGTGATCAATGAGAAGATACTGAGATCCATGAATGCAAAGTTTGACTATGTTGTATGTTCAATTGAGGAGTCTAATAACTTAGACACCTTAACCATTGATGAACTACAAAGTAGTCTTCTTGTGCATGAGTAAAGGATGAATGGTCATGGAGGAGATGAACAAGCTTTGAAAATCATTGATGAAGAGAAGAGTGGAGGAAGATGCCGAGGTCATGGAGGCTTCAGAGGAAGAGGTAGAGGCAGAGGCAGACAACCATTCAACAAGGCTATTGTTGAATGTTACAAGTGTCACAAACTGGGACACTTTCAGTATGAATGTCCTAGTTGGGAGAAAGGAGCCAATTATGCTGAGCTTGATGAAGAAGAGGAAATGCTGCTTATGTCCTATGTGGATCTTAACAACTCCATGAGAGAAGATGTGTGGTTTCTTGACTCTTGATGTAGTAATCATATGTGTGGGATCAAGGCTTGGTTTTCTGACCTGGATGAGCAATACAGACAATCGGTGAAGTTGGGGAATAACATGAAGATGACTGTTATGGGGAGAAGCAATATCAGGTTGCAAGTTAATGGGATAACTCAGGTAATCACTAAAGTTTATTATATACCTGAGTTGAAGAATAATCTACTGAGCGTTGGCCAATTGCAAGAGAAAGACCTAGCTATTTTGATTCAGCATGGAACATGTAGGAATTATCATCCAAGAAGAGGTTTGATTATGCAAACAACAATGTCTACTAATAGAATGTTTGTACTGCTTGCCAAGGTACTACCTTAGTCCTCTACATGTTTCAAATTGGCTACAGAAGACAACACACATCTATGGCATTGCAGATATGGTCATTTGAATTTCAAGGGACTGAGAACTCTTCAATATAGAAAGATGGTGAAAGGTCTTCCAGAACTCAAGACTCCATCCAAGTTATGCAAAGATTGCATGATAGGAAAGCAGCACAAGGACTCTATTCCTAAGAAGAGTCAATGCAGAGCATCTCAGAGACTTCAACTTGTGCATGCAGACATTTGTGGACCCATCAAGCCAACATCAAACAACAAAAAGAGGTATCTTTTCAGTTTTACTGATGATTTCAGTCGTAAAACCTGGATATATCTCTTATCTGAGAAGTCAGAAGCGTTTACTTGCTTTAAGATCTTTAAAAGTCTTGTTGAGAAAGAAATAGAAGCATATCTTTGGTGTTTACGTACTGACAGGGGGGGGGGAGTTCACTTCACGTGAGTTTAGTGAGTTCTATAGTGCAAATGGTATTTCTAGACAACTAACAGCAGCCTACACTCCTCAACAAAATGGAGTGGCTGAAAGAAAAAATCGCACCATCATGAACATGGTTCGATGTATGTTGTCTGAGAAGCAAGTTCCAAAGATCTTTTGGCCAGAGGCAGTGAAGTGGACTGTTCATGTTCTCAATCACAGTCCAACATTGGCCGTGAAGGATATGACTCCGGAAGAGGCGTGGAGTGGAATAAAGCCAAATATGGGTTATTTTCGTGTGTTTGGTGGCATTGCTCATGTTCATGTACGATATGAGAGAAGAGTCAAATTGGATGATAAAAGTTTCAAGTGTATTCTACTTGGCGTGAGTAAGGAGTCTAAGGCATACAAACTCTATGATCTTATTACAAAAAAGATTGTTGTGAGTAGAGATGTGGTGTTTGAAGAAGATGAGAGGTGGAGTTAGGAAAGAAGTGTTGAGGAATCAAGGCTTGATGTGCTGGAATGGAGTGACAATGATGAAGAAGAAGATGAGCCAGAAATTGAAGAAGAGAAGGCCGAAGATAATGGAAATGCATAAGAGAGAAGGAGTTTCAATTCATCCTCAAATGATTCTCTTGAGGAAAGCTCACCAAGCTTAAATGAAGGGAGGGCTAGAAGACAACCTATTTGGATGCAAGACTATGTAAGTGGAGAGGGTTTGTCTGAGGAAGAAGATGTGAACAATTTAGCTATGTTTACTACAGCTGCTGACCCTAGTTCATTTGAGGAAGCTGTTAGAAGTGAGAAGTGGAGAGCTGCCATGGATCAAGAGATAGATGCAATTGAGAGGAATGATACCTGAGAATTGACAACTCTACCGGCTGGAGTAAAAACCATTGGAGTGAAATGGATATTCAAAACCAAGCTTAATGAAAATGGTGAAGTTGATAAATGCAAGGCTCAGCTTGTAGCAAAGGGGTATGCTCAACAACATGGGATAGACTATACTGAAGTCTTTGCTCCTGTTGCTAGATGGGACACAATTTGAATGGTGATTGCTCTTGCTGCTAAAAAAGGCTGGAGTATCTATCAGCTTGATGTCAAAAATGTGTTCTTGCTTGGGGAGCTGAGTGAAGCAGTGGAAACCACAAGGATATGAGAGGAATGGCAAAGAAAGCAAGGTGTACAAACTCAAGAAGGCATTATATGGACTCAAACAAGGTCCACATGCATGGTACAGTCGCATTGAAGCTTACTTTGTCAAAGAAGGTTTTGATAGGTGTCCATATGAGCACACTTTGTTTGTGAAGACTGGAGAAGGAGGTAAACTTCTGATTGTTAGCTTATATGTTGATGATCTAATATTTACTGAAAATGATGAGGATATGTTTGATGAGTTCAAGAAGTCCATGAAGCTTGAGTTTGATATGACTGATCTGGGGAGGATGAAGTATTTTCATGGAGTTGAAGTTCTGCAGACTTCTGATGGCATTTATATTTGTCAAAAGAAGTATGCTCGAGAAATACTAGAGAGGTTTGGGATGGAGAAGAGCAATGTAGTGAAGAATCCAGTTGTTCCTGGTTTCAGATTGGAGAAAGATGAGAAAGGTGCTAAGGTGGATGCTACAATGTACAAACAGGTTGTGGGAAGCCTCATGTATTTGACTGCAACTAGACCATATATGATGTTTGTTGTAAGCTTGGTCAACAGGTTCATGTCCAGTCCTACAGAGTTACACTTGCAAGTAATACAGAGGATTCTCATATCTCAAAGGTACACTTGATTTGGGAGTATTCTATAGGATTGGAGGTGATGAGAAGCTGGTAGCATACACTGATAGCGACTATGCAGGAGATGTGAATGATCGAAAGAGTACGTCAGGGTATGTATTTTTCTTCAGCTCTGGAGCAGTGTCTTGGTCCTCGAAGAAGCAACCAGTAGTCACTCTATCTACAACAAAAGCTGAATTCATTGCAGCAGCATATTGTGCTTGTCAAGGAGTATGGATGAGGAGGGTGTTTGAAAAGCTTGGTCAAGTCCAGGAAAGTGTACCACTGTGTTTTGTGACAATAGCTCAACAATTGAGCTTTCAAAGAATTCAGTGATGCATGGACGCAGTAAGCATATTGATGTTCGTTTTTATTTTCTGCATGATCTTACAAGAGATGGAACTGTGGAATTAGTTCATTGCAGCTCAGAGAATCAAATTGCAGATATTATGACTAAAGCACTGAAGTTAGATGTGTTTTTGAAGCTTCGGTACATGCTTGGAATGTGTTTGATGCCTGAGTAAACTGAATGCAGTATGCAATCAGTTTAAGGGAGGATATGTTGAAGCTGTTAGTGTTTGTTTCATGTTCTGTTAATAATTCCTAGTTATTAGGGAATGCTTTAGGATTTGACTATTTCATTAGCCACTTACCACGTTTCTAATTAGTGTATAAAGTGGGCTGTTTATTTCAATTCCAGTTTCAGTGTAAAGGCTATTTAAGCCGCAAGCTTGTTTGAATTCATAAGTAAGTATTCTCCCAAATTTTGAGTTCTTGCTTTGTTCTTGAGTTCTTAACATTTCTTTCTAATAGCTAATCGTTTCGTTTACTCATTTTTGCTTAGTTTCAAAGGTGTCTCTGAATGCTTGTTATAATGTTTAGATTTGAGTAGTTTGGTATATGCAACTAGCTGCATTTCAGTGTTTGCTTTTCAATTGGGTTTGAATGATACAACTTAGCTTGCTGAGGGGATTAAACTGCATTGTAGTTAGCTCAGGTCTGATTGCTGCGGAAACTAGTGATCCCAGGTTCGAAACAAACACGCTGTGCTGCTACATAGAAAATTAGAGATGAGGCTGCTGACACACAACCATGATGTCATCAAACATTAAAGGTGTGACAAACGGCTTTCCTCTGCGAATTGAAGCAGAGAAAGTGGTGGAGAAGAAGGTGGATTTGAATATCGACTTCCTCAAGAATATGTTCCCTATGATTGAGTGGAAGGCTCTCGTCTCTGCTTCTCATACAATGGGCTATTCCGAGCTCCCTGAAGAGGTTGAGCCTTCGAAGCTTGATTCCGAGGAGTTCCTGCGCAAGTTCCATCATGCCCTTTTGGAGCTTCATCTCGAGGAAGGTGCACTTGTTTGCCCCGAGACTGGTCGCCGATTTCCAGTGTCCAAGGGAATACCTAATATGCTACTTTCATGAAGATGAGGTGTGAACCGAGTCATAGTGACTGGACTGCAATATCTTGTACTCGATAAAATTTAGGCACTTTGTTCTGCAACTTTTGGCAATTAGAAGCTGGATTTGTATGCCTCAATTTCCCAACGGGAAGCTGGATTTGTATTTTTATTGTCTTGTTTTTTTTGGTTAATACATTTGCCATGTTTTGTAAAAGCTAAAAGCAATTTCAGTGTCACTGGCATTGAAAAAGAGATGTACAATCTCTTGGCAAAATGTCAGGACCCTAAAAATTAATCTTGGTAGTTCAAATTCTCAACTTTCTCTTTGAGAGTAAATTATCTGTCAGCCACTACCTCAATAAATTTGTGAGTACATGCACAATTTGAAAAGACATGGACGAGAACCAAGGATGTCAAATTAGTGAATCGCTTTCTATAACATCAATGATTTGAACGATTATGGCTCTTACAAAGTTACAAATGGTCGTAACTGGGAAGAAATATGAATAGGAAAAATATATGGTACACTACAATACTTCCCCTGAATTGGGTTTTGAAGAAGTACGAGACCTATAAACTTGATCTGTTGAGTGAAAAGTGGCGGTCACTACTTCATTCGTAACTCTTTTTGCAGAGGGGCGTTTCACAAGGAGGAGGTGGAACTCCAAAAACCCAGTCGAGAACATTCAAGTACTTGGACCTGAACACTTCCCTCTCCTCTGCATAGCAGTGCATTATGATGGCCGTTGATAAGCTGAAGATCAGCACATCTGCTCTCTTCAATTTCTTTGATTGTAGCAAGTATCCGGTATCAACCATGACCGTGAAAAAGCTTTCAATTGCTCGAGCGAGACAGTAGAGTGATATCTCGATTCGCCTGCTCTTCTTCTCAATGGCCAAGGCCAGGCCTGTTGGGAACTGTCCAACGAATATACCAGAGGCTTCTTAAACAAGAATAATCTTTATCTTGCTACCAAGTTAAGGAATTGAAGGAATATCATACCGTCCCCATTGCCACCATTGGAATATTACATGTCCTGAAAATCCTAAACAGGAAGCACGTCCACATCCTGAATGACAAAGATAATACAAGCAAATTCTCGTGCCATTAGTAGTGAAAGGATACAACACCAGTTTGAGGACTTAATGCTGCATGTTCCTGTGTCATAGAAGATCTATTTCTAATTGTCCACCATCATCATTATCAAAATTGTCATATTGATAATAGTCCAGTTATCATTTACCAGAACAAAGGCACAAATAGAGCTTATCAATCCACTATCTAAGTCCTTTTCCTCAAGTGGCTACGTGAGGTAATTCGAATTCCTATATCAGTAGATAAATTGCAAAGAATCTTTTGCTAGGTCTCCAATTTCATTTAGCTATAGCTTCTTCTTTTGTATAACCAGACATGCTCAAGTTCTGCTTCATGGTCCTGGATAAAAGCTGGGTCCTCCTGCCACAACCCTACAACTTTTGGATGTCTAGCAGATATGTGGGTACTATGAGGATATCCGAACACTATTGACATCGAAGTAAACAACGGGCCTAGCCATTCCTATTAATTATGGGGCATGGGCCCGTCCAATCCTAATCTATGTGATAAAGTGAAAACAACATTCTAATAACAGGTTACTTCACAAATGACACCAACATATATTGATATTAAAGAGAAAAAGGTGCTGACCAGGCAGATGCGCAATATACAGAAAGAAACAAGCTTGATCTTGCAGTGCCAAGAAGACCCTTTAGTAGTATTATGTAATGTCTGCATATAGAAAAATAAAAAAGTCATCACAGTTATCAAATGGTGCAAGAGAGACAGCATGATATCATATTGCTTACGAAGTAATCCAACTTTTAACTCAATGGGAGCTTAAAAATCACCAAGAGAAAAGCGCATGTAACTGCTACAACAAAAAATCATTGGTATCATATTGATATTAACACTGAGAATGTTCTTTAAGGACTTTAAGAAGTTATTGATAAAATGACATATTGTGACACCTTAACCACCATGTTAAATCTCAATTTCCCTTCTCAGTACATTTGCTTCCCTTGAGGATGCTAGCATGATGATGATGATACAGCATTAATACAGGAAATGGTATAATTAAGAATTTTTTTTTGTATAAATCACCTTTTCAAGAGATCTTGGCGATGAACTATAAGTGCTGGAATCAGATAAACTGGAAGATAAACAGGCACTGATCTCTTGTAGGCTTCAAATAGGAAAGAGACAATATGCCCACTACAGGACTGATCGCCGTGTACAATCTGCATTATGACACATGAAAACATAAATAACACTAAAGGGCGGACAAAGTAAAAAACACAAAGAATCAGATGTAAGGAAATAGTACTGATGAAAATATCACATGGTAGGAAACAGTGGTATGATTTGGAGAATGCATACCGTGCAGGGAACTTGCATGGCTGGATCTAGTTTAATATTTGTTCCCACGGATTTGTAGTATCTTTCTATTGCTTCCAAATTACTAAACGGTAAGCCACTTGCAATCTCTTTCACACCTTGCAAAATCACCATATCCTTTCCCCCATGTTTGTTGAGAAAGGATTTATATGATGGAGGCAAACTCTCCTGCTTCAGTATGTAAGCAGACCTGAGACATGAATTATTACTTTTTTATATGGTCTTTCAGTAAGCTTTTGCTCTTCACAGGAAGAGTTAAAATGATTTTAAAGATAAATGAGACACCGAGGCTCTCAAGACATAACTATACTCGGCAGTTCAATACTGCCCCAATGACAACTTGTATCAACAAAAATGACAACAATAAAGCAACACACATCAAAATATAAACGACGGTCTACACAAAGTTTACTTACAGAATTTGCGAAGAGGAAAGACACATGAGGAAGATATCACCGTGCTTCCAAGTAAGAGGCTTACAGATCCGACCAAACCGTTTGCTCTTAATCCCACACCGCGTGGCCAACACGGTCGCACGCATAAGTATGTAGATAGCCAAGCTCGTATGCTGCGTGTTATGCCCTGTAAGAAGCATAGATGGTCCTGCTATAAGTCCCGCCAACAAAGCCCTCCACTTGGCTGTCCTGAACTAGAGTAACACCACAACACATACACCAAAACAAAGTTAAAACAGAGCAAAAACCGACTATGTAAAGTTGGAAACAACGAGAACAGGAACAGTGAGAACAACATGCCTACGGTGACCTAATACAGAACCAATGATCTCATCCACCGAAACAAATGTGCCAGCAAAAGTCCCTAAAAACAATCCATATCTCAAAGTTTCCTTCAACGCAGTAACAATTGCTTCACTATTCGTAACCACACCCTCAGTCCTGATCAATACAACAGTAAAAAATACTTAAAATTCACCTGAATAATAATAATCATACACAGTAAAAGTACTTCAAAATTATGAAACTAAATAACATTACCGAGCTTTAATTACTGATTGTTTACCTGAGGGAGGCTAAGAGCTTCCTCTTTCTGAGTCTAACGAGGATGGAGAAGACGGCGAGGCCGCCTTTGAGTCCGGCGCCGATGGTGAATCCCTTAATCGAAGCCGTCACGACTCGCCGGAGCTTCTCGGCGTCGCTCGACGGCGCCGGAAAGGATGTGACCGAAGAGGAGTAGCGAAACGCCGGCGAGGACCTATCGGATTTGCGGCAATGCGCGCACACCGGATCAACGTCGTCGTAGTGATTGCCGTTTGCGGCGGCGAAGCAGGTGCAGAGGTCGCCGTCCGGCGGCATGGTGGGGGAAGAAGAGGGGGAGGCGCGTGGGGAATGGAGTGGCGCGTGGGGGATTCGAAAGGAGATTATTGGAGGAGTAACGGCGTGGTGAGTTTTAGAGTTTTAGAGAGGGAAATGAGGTGTGTACGAAGGAGAAGAAGCTCGGGAAATCATTTTTGTACAATTTTAAACGAGAGGAGACAAAATAAGAGCGTTAAATACAAAAAATTTAACCATAAATTGATTTAAACAACGGGTAGGATTTTATTTCTAAACATAGTAGCACCTCAACTCAATCCGTTAAGTAAACTAAAAGATTAAATTATTTTTTTATAAATAAATAAAATCTTAATTAAAATTACAGTAGACATTTTTTTCACCTCTCTCGGCTTGTGTCATTCAAGGATGTCGAGTGTTTGGAGTAACCGCTGGCATCAGAGGCCTTTCAATCCCAAAACAACTTTGGTTGCCGAAGGCTCATGGGATGCAAAGAACAATCCGGTACATTTTGTTGCTTGTCATTTCTTGGAGGCTACAACTGGTTCTTTCAATCGGAAACACTAGTAGTGTAGTGGGGCAGATTTGGAGCACCAAATCCAGGACGGAGTCAGGTTACTTTGAAAGGATAACATTCAAAACTCGTCAGAGTGACGACGGAAGAGTCCTCATTCCAGGCCCCAAATATGAGTGCACAAAACTTTACCAAGTAAGTGAAAGACAGAAGCCTGCTGCTAAGAATCACAAGACCAACCTGTACCCAAGTCCGTTTTCTTATGACATGAGATTTGATATAGTTGCCTGGGGCAGCTCCGAAGCACTTTCTGTTGGCAATCAGTTCTTCTGTAAATGAGTGCGTCGTTGTCTAACATAAAATAAAATAAGAGACTTTGTTTTTAAGTGTATTTGGCACTTCTATATTGTCCTTTAATGTAATTTGTTCATTTTAAATCTGTTTAAGGAGATTTATTCTCCGCAATTCTTTATGTGTGTCGTGTTCTAATTAGATAAGGATTAGACTAGATAGAGATGCATAAAATCTCTGTCTTATATGGACAGTTATTGTAACATATTGTATCAGCTTATATATAAAACATTCTATCAATAAAAGCGTTGCAATTTTCAGTACTTTTCTTCTCAACAACGTTATCAACACGCTTTGAGTTGATAGTCAGTCATTACCGCAAAAAAAAGATCCATAACCCCTCCAAAACAGCCTCCACCGCCGGCCTCCTGCACAATCGTCGATCTACTCCACCGTCGGCTCCTCCTTTATGATTTCGACGATCATACTTACACAACGCACACTCCACCGCAACTTCCTACTTCGTTAAGGTTGCTCGACTCCCAAAGAGTTGTTTCAGACGAGCTCTTCTTTCACGTTGTCCAAGTTTTGTACCAGTCATACCGAGCATAACACCAATCGAGATAAACTTTTCTAAACCGTCAATCTATAGATCTAGCATTAAAAATTATTTTTTGCAACACCTTAGATCTAGGATTGTGATACCCTAGTTCCTATGGACCTATATCCATAAAGTATAAGTGATGGTCCTGGGGGAGTCACGGTTTAGAAAAGAAAAAAAAGAAACGAAAATCGATACTATGTGACGGTTTGTCACGGTTCCTGGGTTTGGTTTTTGAACCATCGTTTATTGATCATTAATTTTTGTGACCATAGATCATGGATCACGTTCTTATCCAATGAAAACTTGATATTAGTGATCGTGATTCTTCGATCGGTACTAATCAAATCTCTTTGTATCTTGTAGATGAGTTCGAACGAGCTAGTTAGGCCAGAATTCGACATCCTTAATTTTCAAGGAAATGGATACCACTGTTAGGTCTCTGATGTGAAAAATACATTCATCGACAAAAGACTTACCAACACCATCAAATCCGCTAGGCCTGGACAAAATCTAATTCCACCCACAGATGATTCAAAAGTTCAAGCCCTCATGTTTTTGAGGCACCATATTCATCAAACTCTCAAGAAGCAGTATTTAAAAAAGACTGATCCTTTGGAATTGTGGGATGTTCGGAAGCAACACTTCACTAATGTGCATGGTGCACGGTTTTCTGAGTTGAGTGCGAGATGAAAAAATCTCAGATTCCAAATTTTTCAAAGATTCAAGATTACAATCAAGCGATGTTGGATCTGCAGTCAGAGTTGAGTTTCTATGGGGTGGAGAAGTTCGAGAACGACATGATTAAAAGGTCGTTGAACACCTTCCCAACATCCTTGAGCATCCTTACTCATCAGTGCCTGATTGAGTACGAACAAGGAAGGATTCTTACCTTCAGTGATCTCATCAATAACCACGCTAAAAAATAAAGGCATCATGATATCATCCTAAATAATGACTCAAGACCGGCTGGTACTAAAAAGCCTGAGAGTTACCAAAATGGAGGAAATGCCCATAAAAATAAGAAGAACGTTCGTTCGGAACCTTATGTGTATGGGGGACATGCTTCACGCGGTGGGAGACAAGGGCGTTGGCGTGGCCAAGGGCGCAGCTAAAATCTGACTTGGCATAGAGATCAGAACGCAAACTCTAACAAGAACCAATGTTGTTCGGTTAATGATGGACAAAGGTATTCACATTTTGGAAAATACACTTGTTTCAAGTGTGGTTCAAACAAGCATATGCACAAGCAGTACGGTGCTAGCAAAGAAATCCATAACATCTATAAGAAGCACAAACAGTATTTGGCTCAAGAGTCAAACTATGCTAGAGATGTAGAGATGGAGGTTAACACCAATCTTATTCTTGCAAAGGACAAGGAGAAGGAACTTGCTACTCCGGATTTTGAATAGCCTACGTAAAAGGTGGTTATCTATGTTATGTATTCAAGTTTTGGGTTGTTTTTTGGCTTATTTTTTCAGTCATTTTTACAAGACTCGTTGTCTTGATTTTTGGATAAGAACATCTATGATGTATTTTTATTTGCTGGCAGTAATGAAATTTTCTCTATTATTCGGTATATGAAAATGTTGAGAATGTTATTTTCATACTCATTTAGTGTATGGTTCGATATTTACAAATATATAATGACACAAATATACAATAAAAATGAGATACAGTAGAGGATGTTGTCTTTAGACTCAGGGAGACTTCGATCCATCGAGGTCTTGTACTTCGATGCATCGAAGCTATCTCACAGGTCGGTTTCCTGAGAATTTTTGATCCATTGAAAATTTGTACACAAAACAACTTCGATCCATCAAAGTTGAGCCTTAGATCTCTGATTGCAATTTTTGATCCATCGCAACACTCATTCGATCCATCAAAGGAATTCCTCGGGTCAGATCTTCGATCCATCGAAAATCAGTATCGGAAAATCAAGTTTTATTTTGGGTTTCTTCGATACATCGAGGTATTGCACTTCGATCCAACGAAGGTAGGTTTTAAGAAGTTTTCGATCCATCGAAACGTTTGTTCTTCTATCTATCAAAGGTTCTACCCAGATTATGGTGTTTTTGAGGTATTATACATCGGTTTTATTGGAAAAGGATGATATTTTTTTGACCAACCTGGATTTCAGCACTGATTGTCGTTTTACATCAGTTTGTGTCATGCCATATCAGCACTCAACAAGGGTCACACCCTTATTCAAATCTTTAAGTGCCTACTTAAAATGTTCGCCTGGTCTTTAGTTCAGAGACTTACTTATTTACATTGATTTTGTAGATGTCTCAAGGCGAGATTGAGTGTCTTACAGATAGTGGTACTACCTATACCATTATGCAGAATGGGCAACTGTTTGTGGATCTTTTTCCATATAAATCCTCAGTGACTACCATGATTAGTGCAACGCTAGTTATTCAAGGGTGTGGTTCAGTAGAGTTTTTGCTGCCTCATGGTACAAAATTATATATCACTGATTCCTTATACGCGCCAAAAGCCAATTGAACCTTGCTAAGTTTTAAGGATATTCGAGCCAACAGTTTTCACTTGGAAACATATTATGAGAATGAAAAAGAACTATTGTGTATCACCTCTATTGAATGTGGCCGCAAGCACATTCTACCGAAGTTTCTGGCTATTCATAGTGGTTTATATCTAACTACAGTTTGGATCATTGAATCCAATATCGTTACTCACAAGACTTCCTGTGATTCAGACTCATATAAACTTTGGCATTTTTGACTGGAACATCCAAGTCGTGATATGATGGATCAAAATAATGAAAGATTTTCATGGTTATCCATTCTTCAGAGCAAAGAAGCATATGGGAATACCTATATCCATTGGTTTAGATGGGGAGGATGAGACTACTCCTCTCAATCCTGGCTCGGTCTCCAAGACAAGTGCAACACAATCTCGGCAACATACCACTGTGGCGTCATACGTTATCCCACCAGATTCAATGTTGCAATCTCAGATGCACATCTCTCTTTTTGTAAATTAAAGCTTGTTCTTTAGCAAAGTTACAAACACATCCTTCTTTTTCTGTTGCTAATACAGACAATATTCCATTCTTATAAAGGATCCAAGGTGATATTTGTGGACCTATCAAACTGGAATGCGGACCATTTAAATATTTCATGGTTTTGGTAGATACATCAACACGATGGTCACACGTTTCTTGCTATCCACAAAGAATGCTACGTTTACAAAACTCCTAGCTCAAATTATTAAGCTCCGAGCTTACCACCCAGATCATCCAGTCAGATCTATTTCATTGGACAATGCAGAAGAGTTTACATCAAAATATTTTGATGATTACTGCATGTGACATCTCATTCCTTATGTTCATTCTCAGAACGGTTTAGCAGAGGCTCACATGAAGTGGTCACAGCTTGTGTCTCAAGGTTTGGTAATACATACAAACCTTACTGGTATCAGCATGGGGATATGCAATGTTGAACGCAGCTATGCTTCTTCATTTTTGACCCATCGCTCGCCAACCATTCAGTGAGTATCAGTTGGTAACTGGATATGAGCCTGACATTTCACATTTGAGCATTTTTGGTTGCCCAGTATATGTGTCAATTGCGCCTCCACAACGCACTAAAGTGGGTCCTCAATGAAGATTAAGCATTTATGTTGGCTATGATTCTCCAACTATAGTCCACTATCTTAAACCTTCGACAGGAGATCTCTTTACTGCAAGATTTGCAGATTGTCAATTCAATGAGACATACTTCCCGCCGTTAGGGGGAATAGGAATGGTTCCATTCCAGTTCAACGTCAGGAATTAACGTAGTTTGATCCCACTGTGTCTCATCATGATCCACATACGTCTCAGAGTGAGATAGAAGTGCGAAGAATACTTGATCTTTAGAAAGTAGCAGACTTTATGTCTAACTTCTTTGTTGATATCGCTACAGTGATGAGATCAGATATATCTACTGCAAATATTCCTGCAAGGCTGGAAATCCTGAAAAAGGGATTGGTTAATGGCAACACCGGGTGGGAGCATTCCTCCTGCTCATCTAGAAGGTGTTATGTCAACCTCGGCTCCCACCAAGAAAAGGGGGAGACCAAGAAAATTCACTGATGAGCCTCCAGTTAAAAGGCAGGCAATTGAGGCACAAAATGATCAATTCATCATCAACATTGTGAATCCTTCTCATGAGATTGTCTATGACTACAGTTATTTCCTTGAATCATAATTGGCATGTCTGGGGGACGCTCTAGAACCTCTTGTGATGTCAAA
Organism: Geum urbanum; assembly: GCA_946800695.1. NCBI lineage: Eukaryota > Viridiplantae > Streptophyta > Magnoliopsida > Rosales > Rosaceae > Geum > Geum urbanum. Next base: position 1,789,419 of record OX327013.1, on the reverse strand, counting down.
GACCAAAGAAATCTCGCTTAGAACAAATGATGTGTGCGTTCTTATGGATAGATCTTCCATGTTAGTTGATGATGTATTTGTTTATTCCATCACTTAGGAGATTATTGACAACGATGAAGTGGAACCTCGCTCTGTTGCATATTTTCAACGTAGAGTAGATTGACCGAATTGGAAGGTAGTAATCCAGGCCGAACTAGATTTTCTGAATAAAAGACAAATTTTCGGTCTTGTAGTGTTATGCCCACCGAATGTCATCTGGTTGGACATAAATGGTTCTTTGTTTGGAAGCGTAATGAGAAGAATGAGGTCTTGCGTTATAAAGCTAGACTTATGGCACACGGTTTCTCTCAACGCCCTGGAATTGATTATGAGGAAACGTATTCTTTGGTTATGAACATCATCACCTTCCACTACCTGATAAGTTTGGTAGTGTCTGAAAAGCTAAACATGCAACTTATAGATGTGGTTACTGCATATCTCTATAGGGATCTTGATTCAGAGATATACATGAAAGTATCAAATGGCATTAAAAGAACAAGTTCAGGATTTACTATAGTAGCTGTCTATATTGATGATATGAACATCTTCGGGACTCTTAGTTAGATCAATAAGACGGTTAGCTATTTGAAATCTGAATTTGAGATGAAAGACCTTGGTATGACTTGATTTTGTCTCAGATTAGAGCTGAAACATTCTTATTCACCTGACTGCTTATGTCCAAAAGATGCTCAGGCGATTTAATATAGACAAGAAACACCCTGTTAGCATACCAATGGTTGTTCGCAGTCTGGATCCCAAGAAAGATCAATTTTGTCTGCTGTATAACGATGAGGAGATCTTAGGAGCTGAAATTGCATATCTTAGTGTTATTGAAGCTTTGTTGTATTGCCTTCTCGGTGAACTTGTTGGCTAGATTTACCTCTGTGCCTACGCAACATCATTGGAATGGAGTAAAACAAATCTTCAGATACTTGAAGGGTTCCATTGACTTAAGTTTTTTCTTCCCTTACAAAGAATACAGAGAGAAACATGAAATTCCTGGAAAAATGATGGTTGAAACGTAGCATACAGATTCTAGGGCCTTCGATCCATCGAAGGAATTGTCCTTCGATCCATCAAAGGATGCTCCTTGGACGAACCAGAGTACTAACTTCGATCCATCGAAGAAGTTGTTCAATCCATCGAATGATGGACCTGCTGTGAGCAGTTTTACTGCAGTCCTCTATACCAAAACATCGGTTGATGTGTTGGTCAGATTGCTTATGTTGGGTACCTCTCTGACCCATAAAGGTCGTTCACAGACTGATTATGTTTTCACTATCGAAAATATGACGATTTCTTGGAGATCAACTAAGCAAACCCTTGTTGCTACTTCCTTGAATCAATCAGAAATCACGGTTAGAGAATGTGTCTAGCTTAGGTCGGTCATAGGTCATATTCGAGGGTCTAGTGGATTATCATCTACTACGATGGCTCTCACTTGTATCTTTGAGGATAATGCAATATGCATTGAACAGATGAAGTTGAGTTACATTAAGGGTGACAATACAAAACATATATCGCCGAAATTCTTCTTCCATCAGCAACAACAACAATTGTTGAATATCCATGTGAATCAAGTTGGTTCGGCGGATAATATTGCAGACTTGTTTACCAAGTCACTACCTAAATCTACATTTGTGAAACATGTAAGACGCATTGGTCTGTGCAGGTTATCTGAACTCCATGATTGAGTTTACAGTCAGGGGGAGTTAAATTTCTGTTGACATCATGGGGAGTCTACGTCACATGTAGTAGCTTTTGTGTTGATGCATTGTACTATTCTTCCCTTAGACCAAACTTTTATTTTACCCATGAGGTTTTTGTTTGCTTTGCGAGGTTTTTGTTTGCTTGGTGAGGTTTTTAATGAGGCAACAGGTCATGCATCATTTTTTAGGCCAACAATACAATGGGGAGTGTTTAAGAAGATTTATTCTCCGTAATTCCTAGTGTGTGTCGTGTCCTAATTAGATACATATTAGATTAGATACAGATACAGAGAATCCTTGTTTTATATGGACAGTTATTGTAAGAGGTTGTATAGTCTATATATAAGACATTCTATCAATGAAATAGTTACAGTTCTTCAGTTTACATACTTTTCTTCTCAAACAAAATCCAACTTTACCCTTTATAAAACAAACTCTTCATACATCACCTTGACATGTTTAGTATCCCTCTCTCCTTCTCACCCTTTTTCATTTTCTCCAATTCTCTCCCTTGCCACAAGATTAGAAAGTTCTTTTTTTTTATATATATACAACCAGATTTAGAAAGTTTCTATTTGAATTCAAAAAGAAAGAACACTTATAGACATCATCATATCATCGTATTAATCTGGGCAAAAACAAAACTGAGTAATCCCACAATTTTTTTGATTAATGCTGGCAGAATAGGAAATTGGCCAGGTGCCTAGGTCTTGATCGAAGAAACAATTCCTAATATATTATATGTGTTAGCCACCTATTTGCCATTAATAAACAAAATAAGGTCGAACAAAACATTTATACGCATACACAAGAAAATATCGATGTAAAGTCATGTTAATTGACACCAGAGAGCTAGATGCTTGAACAAGGAGACGAAAGAATCGAAGAAAAAATTAATAAGGTTTGGTTCTAAAAATGTATTTTTTTACTGCATGTAATTTTTTTTAAAGTTGTGAATTATAAAGAGATGAGGAAGGATAAAGCTGAAAATTTTTGTGACAAAAATCTAAGAGGAGGTATAAATATTAATTTAGGAGGCATGAATAGACACACCCTTTAATTTTTTATTTTTTATTTTAAAATTATTAATTCTTTTTCTTTCTAAGGAAGTTTGGTGATTCGATCTCATAATTTTCCCGCCTTTCAAAATTATTTGGTTGAATTTCAAAATAGTTATAAGAGATTTGAGATACAGATGATAGTACTTCATGATTAAAAGCGTTTTTGAAGTTTATCACTCTTATGTTTAAAGAGCTTGCAAAACTGCAAAAAAAATGTTACCAAACCGAGTAATTCTCAACATCTTAACCAAAAGCTTCATGTTACCATATTTTTAAAGCCATCTTGAATAATCATGTATGAAAATTCTTCATATCTCTTATAATCCTTGTAACTAAAACCATAGCTTCATATCAGGTAAGATATAAATTTGATCCTTTTACGTAGTCGGTGACATCATTCTAAATCGTGTTCATAACCTCAAATTTTCTCCATAATGAATGTTAGCTTTGGTAGCTTTATTTTTTGGCATTCCATCATACAACGTTACGAGCTATAAGACAATGAATACACTTAAACACACATGCCAATCAATTGCCTAGTAGTGCATTGGAGATAACGTTATGAAACGTGACAGAGAAGTGTGGGCAGAAATCAATCTAAATAGGTTAAACTGTCAAAGAGTATGGGCGAAATGAATCCCATGCCATAAGAGCATATAGACGTTTCATAAATGCATTCCGGCACGAATAGGATGCTTTCTACGCATCAACACAATGCATCAACACTATGCAGTAACACCGTGATATGCTGTCATAATATTACAGAGCTATGGAAAAAAAGCAATCAGCAAATCACTTCTTGCTTTCATGGAATTGAATCGAGAAAGGATGCCTCACCTGAACTCTTGTTCTCAATTAGGCGTGAGGATAGCAAAGATGTTTAGAGTAGCACCAAATAATGCTCTGTACCGATCAACCACACTTACCCAAAAATGAGTCGGATATCGCCAGTTACAGACTGCAGAGCATGACTCAGAGAGGGAAAGAGATGTTGCAGAATGATGTGTAGAATTTCTTTCTTTTGCCAATTACAAGAAACTTTCAAAATTTTAATGGTAACAGCTACTGTGAGACTATAGACCTACCAATGTGAATATATAAGCTGGTGCTCCTCTCAGAGTCATTGTAAAAACTCCAAATCGTATTGCTCCAAATGGTTCCACTTAATTCTTCATTCCACCTTAAGGACAATTTTCATGAACTCATAGACGAAGTAACTTATTGACGCCGAAGGAAGTACCTGAGATGCAAAACAACATAGATAAGAAAAAGGAAAACGATAATTCTAAAAATAAGTTTGGAGCGGAAGGAAACTTACGTAGGAAATTGCAATATCGAGAACCTTATACAACTAAACATTTGGATAAAGTGATGTAAAATAAGCACCATATTCTCAGTAAGTCCCAAAAAAAATTTAAGTTTTATTCTGGAGGCTGAAATATAAGGGGAAGTTTGAACTAACAAAATACTCAATTTGGAGCAATCCATCCCTGTCCAGATATAACATAGGCACATAGGTAAAATGACCAAAAGAAGAAGGATAGAGTCTGGTCAAACAGATTTGAAAAACAATATGGCATTGGCTAGTCTCACCCATATATACACAGTGACTATGACTATGTTTACACAGAACATATGACCATGAATAGAAGTACAGAAGCATCTGATTGACCATATTAACTGATATAAAACAAAACAAAAAATAGCTCACTAGACTGGGATTCTGTTAGCAACATGCCTGTAACAAGCTAGGAACAAGTCCTGCATAGAGTGCTGGGACACCTCCTCGTTCAACTATCTTAATACAAGTCGCCAAGGTGCTCATTTTAGTAGCCTGGGATTGCAATTGAAGCTGTCTCCTCAGAATTTCAAATGGATAAGTAGCAGCTTCTGCACAGGCACCAGCAATAGCTCCATAGAGTAATGTCCTAACGGGTCCCAACTCCAGTTGGTCAAAAGCATTCAGGTGCTTGTCATGTTGCTGCATTTTCTGAATTCTTTTCCTTCCATCCGGTGAACGCAGGTAAGCTGATTTTAAGATATCATACACACCATAGAAAACTGCACCAGAAGGTGCCATGCTTGCTATGGATGGTACTAGCCCTTTATAAAGGGAAAAGAACCCTTCAGTCTGAATCATGTAGTGGAAAGCACCAATGACACCACCCAAGGATTCTCCACCAGGAGCCACTAGCTTAGTTCGAACCTGTAACATACAAAATCTGAATTAGCTTTTATAAGTGTTTTCAGAGTTATTATCTCTCAGTGAGCATAAATCAATGTATCATATAAGATTTTTCTATTTTTCGCATTAGGTGTTATTAAGGGAGTGGATTTTCTCAAAATGAGAAATAGTGTGGAATAAGTATCTGGCTTATAGACAGTGCAAGTTTTGTGATTATTCATCAGAATTGTACAGTGCAAGTGTGCAACAGTGTTTTAGATAAAAAAAATAAAAAACACAACTTGAAAAAGTAAAAAAGTAAGCAACAAGCAGAACACTTGGTTAACAATATGAACTGAACTCTTTAGCTGTGCAATACCCAATTTTCCACCGCAAAACAAATTACATAATCACTGAAGTTTCAGTATAGCGTATATAGTCTATGGGGGTTAGGCAATACAACCTTCAGCAGGGAAAGGTTCCATATAGTAGCAGTCCAAAGGAATCATGGTTCCATTATCTATCAATAACATATTCAAGGTAAGCACCAGCAAATATTATCTATATCTTTCATTTGAAGACTGAACATAAAAGCGTATCTCATGCATTGAAAATGAGACCAGCAAGAGGAACAAACAACAGCTAGTTCATCCTATTCGGCGTCATACCATCTATCTGTATATGGGCCAAATGATATAAGTGTATAACAAGTAAAAAGCCATAGTCGATAATTCCAGAGTTCCAGCTAATTGCATAACTATATCATTTAGCAATGTCACCAATACTTGGATCACTGCATTTGTGAATTAAGAAATTATTGCATTTCTACTCCTAACAAGAACAACAAGACTAGCTAGGTTCATCTAGTGTTTAACAAAAACAAAAAATTCCAAAACAGCCACTAACCGTGTCAAGAGGTAAGCACATAATGGTAGCCGTAATCCCAGCTGCAGCACCAGCAACAAACCTCTCAAAATGCGTAGTCTCCTTATTCCCCGAAAATCTGAGCAACTGCTTTCTGTAAGTATCATACGCATAGAAATTGATCGCTTTAAATGGCGCCGTGCGAAGAATATTGACTAGGTTCCCCTTCCAAAAACCCCTCACCCCCTGCGACACCGCTATGCTCTTAACAAGCTCGAACAAATGCCTCTGTTCACCGCGAACTATATACTCCAGCTTTAGTCTCTCGAGCGGCGCAACAAATGTTCTATCATCATATAACAACACTCAATCAAAAATAAGCTAGAATAAGCAAAATCTACAACTCCAATTTTCGTGCATTATGTCAAAAACCGAATATAAATTCCATCAAACCATTTCTATCTATCAGTCATTGCTAATCAAATTACACATTTATCTCTACAGTGAAATATGAGGACTGAAAAAAAAACTGACCTGGAAACCATGGCGGCTATGGCGCCGGCCCAAAGATGCTTAGTAGTGTTCATCGCCCGCCCTCTCCTAACCACAACAACTTTCACTCTCTTACCTTCTCCGACGAAAGCCTCGTCGCCGTTCTCGACCACGCACAGTCCTCCTTCTTTGGACTCGCGAACCGCCACGTCATCGCTTCTCAAGCTCACCGACAAAAACGCCAGCCGCAACCGAAGAATCGGGTGATGACCCGACCCGCCGGGAACGACGGCGTTTGAGGAGATTGTTTTGCGGAACGAAACGGCGTTGAGGAGAGAATTGGAGACTGTGGTGGTGGGGTCCAGGAACAGACCGCCGGCGAAGAATAAGGCGGAGTTTGAGGAGGAGTGAGAGAGCTCCGAGTGTGGTGGTGGCATTTTTTCTTGGGTGTGAGGGGCGTGTTGAATTTGAGTTGATTAATGACTATATTTTCAGGGATTTGGGATCATTGGGTAGAGCGTTGATTCCATCGCCGAACATGCATAGTAGAATTCTCAATTCCTTCTTTCCTAGGATAATACCAGAAGGGAATATACTGCTATCACTCTCCCCAACTCTGTTGGCCTTTTCTTTCCTTCCTGTTTTGTGTTTGTTTGGGCAAACGGACAAACTCTATAGCTGCTTTTGGAAAATTTTGGAATGCACCCCCTTTACTCTTTAGCCTTGTAACGCGTGTTAATATTTAGTTGGTTGGTTTGGTCAAATTTTATCCTAGTTGACTGAACGCATGTTCAGCTTATGTCATTGTATTCTTGAGTTGACTGAGATCTCAATGCGTTTCTCTTCCCTCGCCGATCCAATTTGCTGCACCTGGGATCGCAGCGCCGCCGTCATAGTCGTCGACCCTAGAAGCCTGAACTATGGTCTCGGATCCATACCTGGAAGGGAGACTTAGGTCGACGACAAGCGACATCGGCATGAGAGGGAAGCACGAGGTCGGGGATAGCGGAGGGCAACGAGCTCGAATCTGAGTAGAGCCGACATAGCCTGGCTGTAACCTGGAGTCGTAGCGAGGAAGACACCACGCGGGGATGATGCAAATGATTCAGAGGCCAAGGTGAGCGAGGTTGGGATCTAAAGTTGTGTTGTGCGACGTGGGCGACGTCGAGAGATGTAGGGCAGCTCGACTCGATGGCGTGCGAGGGAGATTACTAGGCGTGGCGGCGTGACGACTGAGAGGCGATGATGACAAGTCGACTACAGTAAGGTTGTGGCCGAGCTTGAAGCTCACAGTGCTGCTAGAGAGAGAGAGAGAGAGAGAGAGAGAGAGAGGCAGCGGTGGTGGTGGCGGAGCTGGAATTTTTGGGCGCCGAACAGGATCACATAGACTGAGCTTATCATAAACTCAGTCAAGTTTGAAACATAAAACCAATCAAGTGCAGACACATGACAAAAATGAAAAAAAAAACTAACGGGGTGCTGAACATTGGGGTGCACACTAACCTGATCCCCTTGTTTCCTCTTGATTGGGCCTAGTAAGGGTTTAATCAAGTGAAGGGTTGGTATTGGATTTGGGTCAGACTTGGGCAGATTTAGGATCCAGGTGGTTTGATTCGAAAAGTCTTTGGTGTATAAGTCGAGCTTGAGTCTTAGTTTTTCCAGTTGCTTGTTCAACAATGCTAGGTTTAAGGGCCACCATTTGGCCCATGAGCCCAAAAAACTCATGGGCGGCCCCAAGCCCATCAAACCCAAGCTCGGAAAAAAGCCCTAGGTTACATCTAGTGCGAAAACTATTGACTCGATCATTGGTATGCCAAAAGCTTCTTATGCTTGAGAGTTAATACATCACTGTTGGTCGCCGCAAGCAACAAAATTACTGATCATTTTTTGCAATTTCGTGATAATTTTGTGAAGTTTTTCACATGTAGAGACTTTTATCTATTAGGACAAAAGTTTAGGTAACATAAAATGTAATCGAAAAAAAAATTAATACAGTAAAACTTCGATAATTTAATATTCGATTAATTAATAATCTTGTTAAAATAATATATTTTGCTTGTCCTAACTTGGAGACTTGAATATTAATTTAATACTCGATTAGTTAATGACTTTGCTAAATTAATAAATTTTGTCAGTCTCGAGGTTATTAATTTATCGAAATTTTATTGTATTAGGTAAAAGAAAAAAACATAATAATAGAAGAACAAAAAGCCTACTAAGCAATCACAAGACTATAAATACCCCTCACCCTCGTCATTTGGCGCCAAGTTTATTTCTCGAAACACACACGCTCTCTCTCATAGCCTCAAAACTGTCAGAGCCCCAAAGGCAGCGATTGTACGACCAATTTCTAGGGTTTTCTCTACTCGATATGGAACGATGCAAAAGCTAGGATTTCTAAGCATGAGGAGCTTGGATCAGTTCAAGTCCCTCTCCAAATCGGTCTCAGGACCTTCAAAGAGCTTCGCCTACGCTTTGCAGCATTCGGAGTCGACCTCCATGGGAAGCTTCGCGAATCTCAAGGTCACCGCATGTTCTGATTCGTTCGATCTTGTTTGTTTTTTAGTTGATTTTTTCTGTGATTTTGAGTTTCTGACCTGCCCCATCACTCTATTCGATAGGTGAACGAGCAACAGTTTTTCCCGTCGTTTGCGTTATCGTGGGCACAGTTGATCCCACTATGACCTGCGGCATACTCTACCCGCGATTCCGAAAGTAGTGACTTCAGAATGCGCATGTGATTGACCAACGACAAGTATGTTTGGTCTTTCACAAGCATGCTCGAGGAAAACACACTTGTTCAATACATGGGGATACATTCAAAACGAGACTGGGGATTTCAGCCGTTCTTGAAAAGGCAGTCCGATACTATACCTTGTAGGTGAATGGATGAAGGTGTCCCACTGTTCGCACTATGATAAGCGGCTCCAAACAACAATATCGATTTAGAGTCCAACTATACTCTACACTGTAGGCAAACAGATGAAGGTGTCCCACTATTCACGCTACAATAAGCGGCTATGAACAACAACATCGTTCTGGAGTCCAACTCATCATTTGCATACAACATCACAAATTCATTCGCATACAAACATCACACAATCATTTGCATACAATATCACGTACATTTCCATTCTTCATATCAAAAGCACGATCATTCGCATACATCACACGATCATTCACATGATTATTATCTTGTACACTAATCTATTACAACTACTATTACAATATATGGTCCGATAAATGCAGGTATTCGCGTACACTATTTGAAAGCTCTGTCAGACGAGATCACTCCTTAATCGGGGACTTGGAGCTACAGGACCGGGTCCTGCCCTTTTTAATGGCTTAATGTTATTTAAATAGGCATAATTCAACTCCTCAATCAAGATTTGATCTCTTTGACTTGGGGACTTATGAGACTTGTTAGTATAGGTCATTACATCACCTAATTAACACATACTTACCCATTAAATAGGTTAACACCCCTGCAACCAGGCAAAAGCCATCAACACAGACTTCAACTTCACACAAGGAACCAACTCCATCCGAACAGCCACGCGCCTGAACAGGCACTCCGAACATTCGGACCGAGAGCAAGAAATCTCACATCGAAAAACACATACAAAACACAAAATCAACCACCAATATAAGCAAGTCATTGATAACAGGTAAGGGGAGACGGAATCCATCACTCTCATACTATTTCTCACTATTACTGTTATATCCAATACATCATCTGACTTAGGCATCAGAGTGTTGAAGGCGGGCAAGTCCCGCCTAAAAATTTGACGCATGCTCGCTCTTGTATTCTTCTAATAGCTGAAGTGAAGCCCGAATCTGAACACCAAAGATCCGAATATCGAGTACCCAAACACCGAAACACTAGCTAAACATCATTCATCAGATAATCCTATCATTGTTTCTGCTAATTATCTCCCGCGTAATCTGGTAGAAACATATAAAGCAAAAGATGAGCTTATGTTTCAATGTCGTATTTATTGAAAATAATGTATTATCATTGTGTTAAATTAATTAACTATTTAATTAATTAATTATACATATTATCCTCTATATAAAAGACTGCTTCTTTACTCTTCATCAACTGTCACAAAGAACAACTCTTTCCCGCGAAAACTGAAATGGACTCGTCGTCGCTCCATTTCAGCTCACTCTACTCTTCTTTCCTCTCCTCTACTACTACTCCACTCTACTCGACAAACCCCAAAACTCGCATCCACGTCAGCACCAGCGTCAGGTGTTCGCCATCATCACCGGTGACTCCGGACCCGTGGTCACTCAGCGACGGCGACCCGACCCGGCCCAAGCCCAAATCAAAACACCCGAAGAACCCCCTCTCCGACGACAACGCCCGCCGCATCATCAAATCCAAAGCCCTCTACCTCTCCGCCCTCCGCCGCAACCAGGGCCCCGACGCCCAGACCCCTAAAAGGATCAAGCGCACCCCGGAGCAGATGGTCCGGTACCTACAGGACGACCTCCACGGCCACCTCTACGGCCGCCACGTCATCGCCGCCATCAAGCGCGTGAAGTCACTCGCCGAGGTCGCCGACGGCATGAGGACATGAGGACCGTGATGTCATCGTTCGTGGGGAAACTCAGCTTCCGTGAAATGTGCGTGGTCCTTAAAGAACAGAAGGGATGGAGACAAGTACGAGACTTGTTCTCATGGATGAAATTGCAGGTCAGATTTCTCTTTTCACACTTTGCAGAATTATGATCAATTGTCACAGTAAAGCTTGATTATTATGATTAATAGTTTGATAATATAGATGTGATTTATGATCAATTATCACAGTAAAGCTTGATTATTATGATTGATAGTTTTGATAATATAGATGTGATTAAAGTTTTTTGGTCGAATAATTATACAGTCGAGTTATAGGCCTAGTGTGATTGTGTATACAAGAGTGCTGAGGCATATGGTCAGATTGGGAAGATCAAGCTAGCTGAGCAGGTCTTCTTGGAGATGCTGGAGGCCGGTTGCGAGCCCGATAAAGTTGCTTGCGGCACAATGCTGTGCACGTATGCGAGGCGGGGCCACGAGAAGGTGATGCTGGCGTTTTATTCGGCCGTGCAGGAGAGAGGGATTGTGGTTTCAGTTGCTGTTTACAATTTCATGCTGTCATCATTGCAGAAGAAATGTCTGCACGGAAAAGTAGTGGAGGTTTGGAGACAGATGGTGAAGGAGGGAGTGGAGCCGAATGGGCTTAGTTACACGGTGGTAATTAGCTCACTTGCGAAGGAGGGAATGGTTGAGGAAGCGGTGAAGTGTTTCGATGAGTGCAAGAGTGGTGGGTTTGTTCCAGGAGGTGACTTATAGTTTGCTGATAAATTTGAGCACTAAAAAAGGGGATTATGACCGAGCGCTGAGTTTGTATGAAGATATGAGGTGTATGAGAATAGTTCTGAGCAATTACACGTGCGCTTCATTGCTGACTTTGTGTTACAAGAAGGAGGATTATTCTAAAGCCCTTGCTCTTTTCTCAGAAATGGAGAAGAAGCGAATTGCGGCTGATGAAGTCATCCATGGTTTGCTTATTAGAATATATGGGAAACTTGGTCTTTACGAGGATGCTCAGTCAACTTTTGAAGAGATGAAACAGATGGGTCTGCTTAGAGACGAGAAAACGTACTTGGCAATGGCGCAAGTGCATCTCAATTCGGGGAATTACGAGAAAGCTTTGGAAGTTATTGAACTGATGAAGTCTAGAGACGATGTCTGGCTGTCGAGATTTGCTTATATCGTCTTGTTGCAGTGTTATGTGATGAAGGAAGATTTAAGTTCTGCCGAAGTAACATTTCAGGCTCTAGCCAAGACGGGACTGCCTGACGCAGGCTCTTGTAACGATATGCTCAATTTGTACGTAAGTCTAGACTTGATGGAAAAGGCCAAGGACTTTATTGCACGGATACAAAGAGACCGGGTGAATTTTGATGAGGAGCTTTGCAGAACAGTTATGAGTATATATTGCAAGGAGGGATTGGTCGAAGATACTGAACTGTTAATGGAAGAGCTGAGGACAAGTAGTCAATTATTCAAAGAAAGTAGATTCATCCAAACAATTTTGAGAGCAATGTATGAACATAAAGAAGATCAACAAGTTGAAGACAAACTCGCTGCCTTTTTCCAGCCCGACACTGTGGCCCTTGGATTGGTGCTCAATCTCTATCTAGCAAATGGCGACAAGAGCAAGACGGAAAAAGTCGTTGCTTTCTTGCTTGAAACTTCTGGTGGCTTATCGACTGCTAGCCAGCTTATTAGGAACATCATCAGAGAAGGTAAGAAGCTTACGTGTTAACGCCTTAGTATTATAATTAAGATGCACGTTGCCTCTGAATAAAAGGAACAACTTTCGTTGATCAATTTTGGCAGGTGATGCATATAAAGCAGAATTACGTATCAATCAATTGTTCAAGGTTGGCTGCAGAGTGGATAATGCGACGATATCCTCTTTGCTTAGTTTATATGGAAGGAGACACATGCTTGAAAGAATATGGTGATAAACTGTATTGTATTCAATCAATCTAACTCTGTACAAGCATATGCATACATATACCGAAGATGTGCTATTCTAGGAATACATTCATTTACATGATTATGATCCTACAATTACTCCTATATCCCAGTAGTCTGATTTGATCCACAATCTACTCCCTATAAACATGAATGCATATTTTCTTTCCTTTAACACTCCCCCTCAAGTTGGAGGATGAATGTCAATGATTCCCAACTTGCTGAGGTGTGTGTGAAATGCTGGAGACCTTAATGGCTTAGTCAATATATCTGCAATCTGACTACCGGTTGGCACATATGCTGTTTTGACTTCTCCTCTTTCTATTCTCTCACGAACTGTGTGGCAATCCAATTCGATGTGCTTCGTCCGCTCGTGATAAACTGGATTTGCAGCAATGTGCAAAGCTGCCTGGTTGTCACAAAACAATCTCGCTGGTTGAGGTTGCGGAACACATAAATCTCTCAATAAAAACCTCAACCAGGTGAGTTCACAAGCGGCTACAGCCATGGAGCGATATTCAGCCTCTGCTGATGATCTTGATACGGTTGTCTGCTTCTTACTTTTCCATGACACAAGTGCTTTCCCAAGAAAAACACAATAACCAGTCACTGACCGACGTGTAGTTGGGCATCTGGCCCAATCTGCATCACAATAACTAATCAAGTTAAGTGAACTATCTGATGGAAATAGTAATCCTTGTCCTGGTGCAGCTTTCAAGTAGTGGAGTAGTCGTTGAGCAGCCTTGAGATGGTGCACTTTGGGTTCTTGCATGAATTGGCTGAGTGTATTCACTGAGTATGTGATGTCCGGCCGGCTAATTGTGAGATATATTAACTTTCCAACCAGTCGTCTGTATCTAGAAGGGTCCTTGAGGGTTTCACTACCAGTGGCTGTCAATACCAAATCAGGTTCCATGGGAACAGTTGCTGGTTTTGCTCCAAGTAATCCAGCTTCTTCCAATATGTCTAATGTGTACTTTCGTTGACAAACTGTGATTCCCGCTTTAGAACGTGCAACCTCAATGCCAAGGAAGTATTTGAGTGGTCCAAGATCTTTAATCTTGAAACAACTATGAAGAAATGCCTTGAGATCATTAATTGCCTTCTCATTGTTGCCTGTTATAACCATATCGTCAACGTACAATAGCACAATAGTAATAGAATCTCCACGAACCTGTGTAAAGAGGGAGTAATCAGCTCGTGATTGTTGAAACCCAATTTTTTGAATCGCACAGGAGAACCGTCGAAACCAACTCCGAGATGCTTGCTTAAGGCCATAGAGTGACTTGTTGAGTCGACAAACAACATTCTCCCCCTGGCGACGATACCCTGGAGGAGGAAGCATATACACTTCTTCAGTGAGTTCGCCGTGTAAGAAGGCATTTTGCACATCCATCTGGTGTAACGGCCAATCCCGAACTGAAGCAATAGCTAGCAAGCACCGAACAGTGATCAGTTTGGCAACAGGGGCGAAGGTATCTTTGTAGTCAATGCCTTCTCGCTGTGTGAACCCTTTCGCAACAAGGCGAGCTTTATAACGTTCGATTGTCCCGTCAGAGTGATACTTGATCTTGAACACCCATTTGCATCCAATAGGACGCTGACCAGGAGGAAGAGAGACCAGAGACCATGTGTTATTGTCCTCAAGAGCCTGTATTTCAGAATTCATTGCTGCTACCCATTGGGGGTCATGACTGGCTTGTGCATAAGTGGTTGGTTCTGCTAAATTAGAAATATTGTTCACAAATGAACGGTAAGCAGGAGATAACCCAAAATGGTTAACATACCTGTGCAACGGGTATCGGGTGCTGGACATGGATGAAGAGGAATTGGCCGGGCCTAGTAGAGCAGCATGGTTGGTCTTGTAGTCCCGAAGATAGGGTGGAGGCTGGGTGCTGCGATTAGAACGTCTGAGGGCTGGTGCAGGGTCGGGAGCTGGTGCAGGGTCGGGAGCTGGTGCAGGGTCAGGTGCTGGTGCGGGGTCGGAGTCGGGGACTGGTGCAAGGTCGGTTGTTGGTGCAGGGTCCGGTATGGTGGGCGTTGGCGTTCCCGAGGGAGGAAGATCGGATAGTGACGATGGAATTTGAGCAGCTGTTGGTTGGATTGAGATATCAGGTGGTCTTGAGGTTGGACGACGCACGTAAGTGCGTAGAGTAACCGATCGAGATGACGACGGTGCCATGGTGCTGGATTTAGATCGAGGAGGTGATGGTGGTGGCGCAATGTTGGTGTTGGTGGGAGGTGCGACAGGTTCTGCAGGATGAGGAGAGGCACTGGTATCTGTTTGTGGTGGATTGGGCTCATGGACTTGGGCCGAGTCAGCTGGTGTTGGTAGGACTGGGTAATCTTCTTGGTCTTCAATGGGAAGCTTGCCAAGAGGAAATATGTGTTCACGAAAGATGACATCTCGGGATGAGAAAAATTTACGACTCTCAAGATCATAGAGTCGATAACCCTTTTGCCCAAGAGGATACCCCAGAAAAATACATCGACGTGCACGAGCATCAAACTTATGGGAAGGAGTGAGGTTTGTTGCGTAGCATAAACAACCAAAAACCCTGAGGTGAGTATATTGTGGTGGTGTGGAATGTGAACGCTCATAAGGGGATTTATGAGAGAGTATAGGTGTGGGAAGACGATTAATGAGATAACAAGCTGTTTGAATACTCTCACCCCAAAATTTTAGTGGAAGATTTGCTTGAAATCGAAGAGCTCGTGCTACATTTAAAAGATGACGGTGTTTGCGCTCAACAACCCCATTTTGTTGAGGGGTGTATACACATGTGTGTTGAAAAATGGTGCCATGCTCGTCAAAGAAAGCACGCATTGACATGAACTCTCCCCCATTGTCAGTACGTATGATTTTGATGTCACGATGAAATTGTGTTTGAACCCAAGAAAAGAAAGACTTCAACAAGGGTTGAGTATTGGATTTGAAAGTCATGAGATGAACCCATGTAAAACGGGTATAATCATCAACGATAGTGAGGAAGTAACGAGCACCAGAGTGGGTGCGAGTTTTGTGAGGTCCCCATATGTCACAGTGTATTAGATCAAATGGAGCAACTGATTTTATGGAACTTGGAGGAAAAAACAAGCGAGTTTGCTTAGCTAGAGGGCAAATATCACAGACATGATCATGATCAGACATAATTTCAGGAACATTTTGGGAGAGAAATTGGAGAGGTGCGGTAGATGGGTGGCCAAGGCGTTGATGCCATAGGTCAGAGGTACGAGTGATATGGTTGGCAAGATGGGGATTTTGGTGTGGTGTGAGGTAATAGAGACCATTGAAGTGCTTGCCCAGGCCAATAATTCTCTCTGTATCCATGTCCTGCACAACACAAAAATCCGGGTAAAAGATTACTATGCATCTCAAAGCTCGAGTCAATTTACTCACAGATATCAAATTCACACGAAATTTGGGAACATGGAGAACGCCATGAAGTGATAAATTGCGAGATAGTTTGATCGATCCAATGCTCTCAACTGCAGCTTGTCCTCCGTTCGGTAATCCAACGAAATCATGAGATGTCTCAACATTGTTGTGAGTAGGTGCAAGATGTGATATGTGATCCGTTGCTCCGCTATCCACAATCCAACATAATGTAGAATATGGATCCCGACGTGCAATGTTGCATGTGGGGGTAACTATGCGTCGGACAATATGTCCTTCTGTGTTAATCATGGTGTCAATTTGGTAGTACTGTATGATCTGGTATTTTGGTGTGTTTGCGGAAGGTATGTGGGTCTGTAGAGTCACCAGGATTGGTGCTCTGATACCATGAAAGAATATGGTGATAAACTGTATTGTATTCAATCAATCTAACTCTGTACAAGCATATGCATACATATACCGAAGATGTGCTATTCTAGGAATACATTCATTTACATGATTATGATCCTACAATTACTCCTATATCCCAGTAGTCTGATTTGATCCACAATCTACTCCCTATAAACATGAATGCATATTTTCTTTCCTTTAACAATGCTGGACAAGGCCAAAGAAATATATACTGCATTTGCAGATTCACCTCAAGCTAAAAAATTACTATGTAACTCGATGCTTGATGCTTATGCCAAATGCAGTAAATCAGAGGATGCATACTCACTTTACAAACAGCTTAGAGAAGAAAGGACTGATCTGGATGCTGTTGCCATCAGCATAGTTGTCAATGCTTTGACACATAATGGTACGAATGGATTATCAGATAACAAAGCTACGAGTTATCACCTGTTTCGGTCTTAATTATCTCTATTGTATCAAAACCAAGTATATGTTTTTACTATGAAAATTTCCTTGGCTTAATGCTGATCATAATTTGAATATGTAATATTCAGGAAAACATAAAGACGCAGAGAATGTGATCCGCCAAAGCCTTGAAGACCACTTGGAGATTGATACTGTGGCATACCATACTTTCATTAAGGCTATGCTGGAAGCAGGTTAATTTTATATTACGAGCATTTAGTGAATAAATCTTCTGTAGGTGTGAAGGCATACATGTTGTTGGCAACTCCTTGACAATAGACAAAACACAATAGACTGAAGATCATCAAAGAAAGAGATTGAAGATGTTGGCATCTCTTACTTATCTCTTTGGGATATCAGGTAGTTCATGCATCCCATAACATGGCTTTCATTTAGGATAGCAACTGCTGCACAAATCTCCGTTGATCTGCTGGTATTCTGGATTTCTGTCCATACGTGATTTTTGTTGCCTAGGTTATTTCTTAGTCTGTATGCTTGTGATCCTCTAAGGCATAGACCTTCCTTATCTCAGAATACATGTGCTTTTGGTTCATGATAGTTGACTTTGTTTGATTTGAGGTGTCTTAAGCTCACATGTGATTTTTAGGGGTATGAAATGTGCTTTACAGCCTGGACAACTTTTTGCTCTTCTCAAGTCTGTTCTTCACGTGCTTGCTGTAGTTGACTTTGCCATTTCTGGTATTAGGCTGTGACAGGCTGTTTCTCTCCCAAAAACACTTCTTGCCTAAAATAGAAACTGATGTTGAGTGTACACTGTGTCACTAAGCATGCTGCTGCCTTGCAAACCATTTCGATGTGTTGTGTCAAATCTGGACAGTTTTAGGTCTGCCATAGGGTGTTTCTTTTGTTGGTTTCTCACGTGCTTTCTTGTGGTCCTTGACCTCTATTTTGCCTTGCTTACTAGCTGCACTTAGCTGCTGTATTGTATTGCCTATATAAGCAGCTTAAGACTGTTGTGAACAGTTGGTTGGTTGAGTGAAACACTTGGGGGTTTTGGTTATTCTGTTTTGGTACTCTTTGAGAGCACTTTCGAGTGTAGTTTCTCTTATCTCTTCTCTTCCCCTTCCATGTCTTTTGGTTGCTCTTTATAGTGCATAATAGACATGGTTTCTCAAGCTTAAAACTGTTTTTCAAAACTCATATGCATTTGTGCATTGTGCATTCCATAGAGATAAAGTGTGGAGATGCCCAACCCAAGAAGTGATCAAGAAGGTTCTAACTTGAAGTGTAGTTAAGAATCTGTGTTTGATACTTCTGTTTTTCTTTCCAAGTGTAAGCACATTGATTAAGGTAGTGTAGCTCTGTTTGTACTAGTGGGTAGACTAGTCAGGATAGCATAAGGGGTATGTATCCCAGAGTGCCAGAAACTTGTAATTGTGTGTGTTACCAATTAGTGGAAAGGTTTGTCCCTCAAGAGTAAGGGGCACGCAGTTTTGATCCTGGTTGTAGGATTTCTGCGTTATCAAAAACATCTGGTGTTAATCTTTACTTTCTGTCTTTAGGTTTTAACACTCGTATCCTGTTTTTCGGGATAGGACTCTATCTTGCTATCCCGAGAACAGATTAAGCGAAAAAGTGGGAAAAGGCCTATTCACCCCCCCCCCCCTAGGACCTTTAAGGTGAAAGGTTGCAATAACTCGGGTAAATTTGATGATGCAGGTAGGTTGCATTTTGCTTCCAGTGTCTATGAGTGCATGCTTTCTAAGGGGGTCACTCCATCGATTCAGACATATAACACTATGATCAGGTAATGGCTTGATATACATTTTATGCTTTTGAGATGACTTACTTCAAAATCCAAAAAATGTATTGAACAATACTCGTGAACATGGTTGCAGTGTTTATGGGCGGGGTAGAAAACATGATAGAGCTGTGGAGATATTCAATACAGCTCGTAACTTGGGTTTGTCTCTGGATGAGAAGGCATACATGAATCTGATTAGCTACTATGGGAAAGCTGGTATTGTGCCTAATCCATCTCCATTCCCATAGCAAGTTTGAGTTATACATGAATGTGTATTTTGTCGGTTTTGCTATGTTTGCCTAGGTCATGCTAACAAAATATGGCTATTACTGTGTGGAATATATTTTTATTACATATTTAGCTGTACTTGAAGGTTTCTACAAAAATTTGTGCTGATTCAGTTGTGATATATACACGCATATACTTTCAATTTCGGAAGTGTCTTTTGCTAACGTCCCTAACTTTGATATTTGTTTCTTTGCAGGCAAAAGACATGAAGCTTCCTTGTTATTCGCTGAAATGAGGGAGGAAGGCATAAAACCCGGAATGGTACAATACCGCAACTTATTAGATTACGTTAAAAGGAAATATAGTAGATGCTACAAGTATCATTCTAATGTTGTACTGTCTCATATTACAGGTGAGTTACAATATGATGATGAATGTATATGCTACTGGAGGACTTTATCAAGAAGCGGAGGAGTTATTTAAAGCCATGAAGCGAGATGGTTGGTCACTCGACTCATTCACCTACCTATCGCTTACACCGAGAGTTTGAAATACTCAGAAGCAGAGGAAATTATCAGTTCCGTGCAGGAAGACCGTGTCTATCCTTCGTGTTCACATTTTAGCCTCGTAATCTTTGCTTTCGCCAAAGTGGGATTGATAGGGGATGCAGAAAGAGTTTACGGGGAACTAGTTGCAGCAGGTTTGAAACCAGACTTGGCGTGCTACGGGAACATGCTGCGAGGTTACATGGACTACGGACATGTGGAACAAGGCATAAAGTTTTATGAACAGATAAGAGGGGAGATAAAGGCGGACAGGTTTATTTTGAGTGCAGCTGTGCATTTGTACAGGTGTTGGGAATGAAGTAGAAGCAGAAAGCATTGTGCGTTACATGAGTGAGTAGTATGGGAATTTCGTTCCTGCAGAACTTAGAAGTTGGATCCAAGCTGACGAAATCCCCCGGCAATGTTGCAGAAGTGATTCACTAAATGGTATTCTGTGTGAATGATATGACTGAGCAGAGGATCACATGTCAATGACGAACTGACTGACCAAGATAAGATGCTGTAAATTTATATGTAGAAGACTAAAAACAAGCAAAGTTGAATATTCACACTGATCATAGTTGTTGAAAGTAGCTGAATTGGAAATATTCATGCAAATGACGTACTATTTGAAACTTTGGATAGTATTTGATAGATAAGCAAACAAACTATCACTGAAATGGAGCAATTACAGAATACATATTATTTCCACGTTCGAACATTTAAAAACAAAATAATAAACTTCCAAAGAATCCAAAGAATCCTTTTTTGAAACATTCTTTCCATATCACACTTCCTTTTCTCCCTAGTCGTATCAGTTATCACGCGGCTCATCATCTCCAACAATATCTGTTTCACTAATCTCTGAACTTCTTGGAAAATCTCTTGGATTACCTTGTGCAATGTCAAAAACAGATTCATCTTTTAGACGATATCCTAAATAGTCAGTGTGGACTGTTCCCAGCCGAGCAAGATAAATCTTTGCCGGTTTCATATGAGACAAATGTACACAAGTTCCGCTTTCGCGATCATATACATATTGATAACAGAAGGCAAGGATTGCTTTTTCAATCCAATCTGCCATCTCCATCCTATTCTTATCTTTGTTGACTTATGTGTATCAATTAAGATTCCTAGTGTAATTATAATTAGTATAGTTTTTATTGTAGTTATTCTTTCCTAGTATGAAACTGTCTTGTAAAGCTGTATAAATACCTCAATTTGGGATGAATGAAACATAACATTCTAACCTAAATACTTTGTCTATACTTTTCTATTTGGCATCAGAGCCTACCCTGCAGACCTATCGACAAAACTCTATTTTTTGTCAACCCACTACAGCCTTACAATTCTGCTGCCATGGGTGATGGATCCGAATCTGCTGTGATCTCTTCTCCTTCGCCGCCTCCACCTACAACTATCCACTACTATCAAGAAACCTTCTCTTTTCCCATTGGAGTGCTCTTGAATGACACCAATTACTCTACTTGGGCTCCTACAATGCAGATGCGCATAGGAGGCCGTAACAAGCTTGGATTCATTACCGGTGCTTCGGCTGCTCCGCCTGCTGGCACTTCTGAATATATTACTTGGGCCACTGATAACGAGAAGGTGAAGAGTTGGCTGATTGATAACATGTCTCCTAATATCATTCAATGCTATCTCCGTCTCCAGACTGCTGCTGAAATTTGGAAGGCCCTACACCTGACCTACTACGATGATCAGGATTTACCCGAATCTATGAACTACACCGTCTCTGCTTCACTGCCAAACAAGCAGGGCGACCTATTTCTGTTTACTAAAATGAGATAGTGGCATGGCTTGAAGAATTGGATCAACGAGTGGCATCCTTTTTTGATACTATAGCTGCCATTGTCCAAGACAACAACTACAAGTCCATGCTTCGAGTTCATATGTTTTTGGGGGGACTAGACCCTTAACTTGACCAAATCCGGGGGGAGATTCTTTGAATGGAGGAACTTTTGAGCCTTGACCAGACTTATGCCCATGTTCGTCGTGCTCACACTGACCGCCTTACTTATTCATCTGGTACACGTCAGCCTGCAGTCATGACAACCATTCCTTCCCCATCATCACAACCGGCGCCGGTTCCCGCTAACGACGCTCAGGCTGTTGTGGCTCACTGACGATCTCCTTCTACCTCCCGCCCCTCTGATGGCTCTCGGTTTGTCCGCCCTCCTAATCCGTATGCTCATTCTGTATGTCCAATGTGCAAGGATAAGGGCCACGCCCCAGACAATTGTTTCTCCAAGATTGGATATTCGGAATGGTGGGGTGATCGTCCGAAGAAGGCTCTTCCTCCTACCAAGGTCTCGGCTCATATCGTCCAGTCTGGTACGTCTGGTAAGGTCTCTCTTGCTACATCTTGTGGGAATAATGCTTGGATAATTGATACCAGTGTATCAGACCATATGACTAATACCCCTAGCCTAGTTCACTCTATTCATCCCTCTAGTTTATCTAGTGTGTCTACTGCCAATGGTTCTCCATCTTCTGTTGTTGGTGAAGGCTTTGTTACTCTCTCTCCATCTTTAACCATTGATTCTGTCTTAGTTGTTCTCTCTCTTGCCTATAATCGCTTATCTGTCAGTCAAATCACTATGGCTCTCTTTTGTTCTGTCACATTTTATCCCAATTTCTGTGTCTATCAGGACCTTCTGACTCGGCGGATTCTTGGTTATGGTATTAGACAGAGGAAGATGTACTATCTTGATTTGACATCCAGTGGAGAGCAGCAACTGAGTTCGTTGAGTCAAGCCAACAGTGTTAAAGTCTTGAATAAGGCCAAGGATACCATCTGATTGTGGCATCGTCATTTATGTCATCTTAATTTTGGTTATCTAAAGAAGTTACAACCCCATTTGTTTTCGAGTGTTGACAAATCATCTTTTAACTGTGATACTTGTGAACTGGCTAAAAGCCACCGTGTTACTTACTCTCCCAGTTTGAATAAATGCTTAGTTCCTTTTATGAAAATTCACTCTGATGTTTGGGGCCCTGCTCGAATTCCTACACCTACTGGAGCTCGTTATTTTGTTACCTTTATTGATGAATGTACTCGGATGACCTGGGTTTGCTTGATGACTAACAAGAGTGATGTCTTTGCTCATTTTGTTGACTTCCATAAGATGGTGGAAACTCAATACCAACAACCTATCCGCGTTCTTCAATCTAACAATGGTGGTGAGTATGTTAATGATGCCTTGTCTACTTATTTGAGCTCTCATGGGATTCGCCATCAAACTTCTATTGCTTATACACCTCAACAGAATGGCTTGGCAGAGCGCATGAACAAGACCTTGTTGGAAATTGTTTGTGCCTCTTTATTTGGCATGCATGTTCCTCGCTCTTATTGGGGTGCCGCTGTTACTTCTGTTGCTTATTTGGTTAACCGTACTCTATCCCGTGTCATTGAATTTCGAACCCCTTACCAGAAGCTTCATAAGATGCTTAATGTACCCTCTCTCCTTAATTTGGAACCTCGGGTTTTTGGGTGCACTATCTATGTTCATGTCAACAAGCAATTGCAAGGTAAACTTGATCCACGTGCCATTAAGTGTATCTTCATTGGGTATGCTAATTTTCAGAAAGGCTATCGATGTTATGACCCTCTTACCAAGAAGACTCATGTATCTCTTGATGTCTCCTTTCGGGAGTCTCTCTCATTTTACTCCGGGGGAGTGTCTGAGTCTTCCCTTTAGGGGGAGAAAGGTATTATGAAGGAAACGCTCTGAGGCTTCCAGAACTTGAGGAGCTTGAAGATTTAGAATTGCAGTTTGGGTCGGCAGCATATCAGGGTACCAGCTTCGATGGGTCGAAAGATTCCTTCGACCCATTGAAGGATAGGAGGAACGAGGTTCAAGATGAAAGCCTCGATAGGTGAAAGGATTTATTCGACCCATCGAGAAGTCGAGGTACAAGTCTTGATGGGTCGAAGAAGTCACTAAACCCATCGAAGGATGGGAATAGTACAGATCAAGGTTCATGCCTCGATGGGTCGAAGAAATCCTTCGACCCATCGAAAACTTTGGACAGCATAGTTCAGGACACTTGCTTTGATGCATCGAGAGGGTTCTCTCGAAGCATCTAAAATTCCCAGATTCATGAAGACTTGATGGTCGATCAAGATAGTATTGAAGCTTCTATTCCTCTGTCTACACCATCAACTGAGATCCCTGATCATGGTGTTTTACCTGAGGTATGTAAATCTAACCGTATCACTAAAGGAGTCCCTAAACAACAATACGAACCTAGCATAGATGCCAATGCAAAATACCATATTACCAACTATAGTATTGAAGATTCTATTCCCATGTCTACACCATTAACTGAGATCCCTGATCAGGATGTTCTACCTGAGGTACGTAAATCTAACCGTATCACTAAAGGAGTCCCTAAACAACAATACGAACCTAGTATAGATGCCAAAGTAAAATACCCTATTACCAACTATATTTCTCACCATAGGTTGTCTAAATCTCATGCACTTTTTGTTCATCAATTATCTTCAGTATCTATTCCTAACAATGTACAGGATGCCTTAACAGATCCCAAGTGGAAACAAGCTATGAATGAGGAATTAAATGCCCTGCAGAAGAATGAGACTTGGGATATGGTTTCCAAACCACCTGGCAAGAAGACTGTTGGATGTCGGTGGGTGTTTACTGTGAAACTTAAAGCTGATGGAAGCATTGACCGCTACAAGGCTAGACTGGTTGCTAAAGGTTATACTCAGAGATATGAAGTTGACTACCAGGAGACTTTCACACCTGTTGCCAAAATTAATACTGTAAGAATTCTTATTGCTCTTGCAGCCTGCTATGACTGTCCCCTACGTCAATTTGATGTCAAGAATGCATTCTTAAATGACGACTTGGAAGAAGAAGTGTACATGAATGCTCCACTAGGTGTCAATTGTCAACTAGGTCATGAAGGAAATGTGTGATATTTGAAGAAGTCTTTATATGGCTTGAAATAATCACCTAGAGCGTGGTTTGGGCGTTTCTCTAAGGCAATGAAGAAGTTTGGATATCGCCAGTGCAATTCTGACCACACTTTATTTGTTAAGCACAAGGATGATACGATTACTGCTTTGATTGTGTATGTTGATGATATGGTGGTTACAGAAGATGATCCATGTGAGATGGCACATCTTCAGAAACAATTGTCACTTGAATTTGACATGAAGGATTTGGGAGATTTGAAATATTTTCTGGGTATTGAAGTTTCAAGGTCCAAGCAAAAGATTACATTGTCCCAACGAAAGTATATCTTAGATCTTCTTGCTGAGACATGACTGTTAGACTGCAAGCCTGCTGCTACCCCTATTGAACAAAATCACAAGTTAGAGCTTCTCCCATATCAAGTTCCAGCAAATAAGGCCAGGTATCAATGTTTAGTTGGGAGACTCATTTACTTATCACATACTAGATCTGATATTGCATATGTAATTAGTGTAGTGAGCCAATTTATGCATAGCCTTGGAGAAGACCATATGATCGAGTGTTGTAGTGCGTATCCTTAGGTATTTGAAGGACACACCTGGTAAAGGCTTGCTATTTGCAAAAAACAGTGATTTGCCTGGCCATGCTCGTGATGTGTGTGTCTCAGGTTATAATGATGCAAATTGGGCTGGTGACCATACTAATAGAGCATCTACTTCGGGTTACTTTACTTTTATTGGTGGAAGTTTAGTAACTTGGCGTAGTAAGAAACAAAATGTAATTGCTCGCTCTAGTGCAGAAGTTGAATATCGTGGAATGGCGAATGGAACATGTGAATTATTGTGGATTCGGAATGTGCTTAAAGAGTTAGGTTTCAAGCTTCAGAAATCTATGGATTTGCATTGTGATAATACAGCTGCGATTGAGATTGCTCACAATCCCGTTCAGCATGACAGAACTAAACATGTGGAGATGGACCGACATTTCTTGAGAGATAACCTTGACAAGAGGATTATCCGGTTTCCCTTTGTATCATCTGATGAACAGCTAGCTGATGTTCTTACTAAAGGACTATCACACGAGGCTTTCAGTAAATGGATTGTCAAGCTAGGAATGATCGACATCTACGCGCCAACTTGAGGGGGAGTGTTGACTTATGTGTATCAATTAGGATTCCTAGTGTAATTATAATTGGTATAGTCTTTATTGTAGTTATTCTTTTCTATTAGGAATCTATCTTGTAAAGTTATATAAATACCTCAATTTAAGATGAATGAAACATAACATTCTAACCTAAATACTTTGTCTATACTTTTCTACTATCTTTGCCTTTGGAGCCTGGCCAGTTGTCATATATATGTCCCTTGACATACAAGTTAAGGTGTCCATAGGATTTCTCATTTCTCTGTTTGATTGTTGCCGCGTAAGCTCCCACTGGGCCTACAGGATGAACATAAGCATTTCAGGTGTAAAATCTTTATACTTGTTCATCTCTTTTACACGATCAAATGAATAATAATCACATGTTCCTTCTCTACTGATCTTGTATATAATCTAAAAAGGAAAAGAAAAAATCTGATGAATTAATTCAAAATTATAGTAATCATTAATTCGAAATTATAGTAATCACATATTTATAGTTATAGAGCAAGTAGCCAATAATTAATGACTTACCCGAACCCGAACCCGACTCAACTCACTCGGTCACTCTTTTAGTTTAGTTAGTTAGTTCGTAATCTGTTTTTGCTAACTGGTATGATGATGATGAATTTGATTGTTTTGCAGGATCAGAAAGAGGCTGTGGAGAAAGGGCTCATAGCTATGGAAGATGTCGAAATGGCGGCTGCTGATGTCGATGATAATGGTATGTAATGCTTTTCATCATCATAAACACTAATTAACTTCGCATCAAATTAGTAAAATTTAGTTTCCGGACAAAATGTAATGTCGATCTTGCTACATTCTTGTGGATCGATGCAGAGGAATCTGAAGGTAGCAAGAAAGGTTCAAAGAAATTTCACATGAAGAAGAGTGTCAAGGTTAAACAAGGAAAGCACAAAGGTAGCTGCTTTGCTTTGTTATAAGCTCTCTTCTTCAATTTGCCTATGATCTCTGCTCTGTATTGTGCCTTTTCTAATAATGAGTTTATGTGTTTTGGTCCTTTTGGGTTGGACAGGGAAGAAGAAAGGAAAATCTTCAGAGCCTGCTTCGGCTGCTGCTCAAGCTTCGGTTGATGTAATGGTAGTGTAGTTTGTCTAATCGATGAAGAAAACATGAGAGTGATGCCACATTTGTACTCCCACCTGATCGATCAATATGTTTCCAAGTGTTTATGAGTACTGTTATCCTTTGATAGTTTTTTAGTATGATCAAGTTAATGTAATACCAAGTTTGATCGAGGTTGTGCTCCTTATTCTTGTTCTTTTGCTTGCCATTTTGGTAGAACACAACCGTTGAATCAGATTTGAAAGAGAAATGAATGATATAAAACGGACAGGAAATACATCGAGCTAGCTGATCATCCTTAAATCTTGCTTGTAGAATCTGTTCCCTTTGTTTCGTAGGACTACACCAGACACAATGTGCCAAACAAACAACAAAAACAATCGATAATTTGATCATTGAACTTTGGAATATATTAAAAATATCAATTATGACAAACTTGAGTGATCATTATCACTAGTCTCCTTTCCTATATTCCCACCACCATATTCCTTTTCGAAAGAGTCATACTCCGGACTTAGAATTCTCAACAGTGGAAACAATTCAATTTCGCCTTTGTAAATACCCCTGCCTCTTTCGATTTCTTTGCACTTGGTCTCAAATTTCGCAAAAGCCACAAGCAGTTTCACCAACTCTCTGCCTTGACTAGAATCTAGATTCAGGTGGTCAGGCTCAGACACTTGTTCTTCCACTGCATACTCAAACACCTTTCTGGCTATGTTTACACCACTGCACTCGTTCTCAAAATTTGCATAATCAATCCAAGCTTGTGTTGAGCAGATCTATGTAGAATTATGTTTCAGGGAGAATTCATTGATTCAATCATCCCAAATTTGGGGTTAATAAAGATGTACAATTAGTTTCATAATAGGAAATAATATTTACATTCATATCACATCTATACAATTTTAATTCTAATTACAAAATAATATTCTCAATAATATACTTTCCAACACTCCCCCTCAAGTTGGTGCATAGATGTCAATCATGCCCAACTTGTCAATCCATACTGCAAATGCATGGTGTGATAACCTCTTTGTAAGTACATTCGCTAATTGTTCTTCAGAAGCTACAAAGGGAAAACGTATATTCTTCTTATCAAGATAATCCCTGA
Organism: Geum urbanum; assembly: GCA_946800695.1. Lineage (NCBI taxonomy): Eukaryota > Viridiplantae > Streptophyta > Magnoliopsida > Rosales > Rosaceae > Geum > Geum urbanum. The sequence goes on along the minus strand of OX327013.1, from coordinate 1,761,461 downwards.
TAAAGTGTCTATCAATCTCCACATGCTTAGTTCAATCATGCTGTACTGGATTATGAGCAATTTCAATTGCAGCAGTGTTGTCACAATGCAGATCTATGACCTTATGGAGCTTGAAATCTAGCTCCTTCAATATATTCTGAATCCATAACAGTTCACACACTTCATTTGTCATTCCTCGGTATTCAACTTCAGCACTGGAACGGGCAATCACATTTTGCTTCTTACTACGCCAAGTTACTAAACTCCCACCAATAAATGTGAAATGACCAGAAGTAGATGCCTTATTAATCTTATCTCATGCCCAATCTGCATCAGAATAACCTGTAACTTCAAATTCACCATCCTCTGAAAATAGTAAGCTTTTACCAGGTGTAACCTTCAAATATCTGAGAATACGCATTACAACACCCATATGCTCTTAACTTGGATCATGCATGAACTGACTCAAAACACTTACAACATATGCAATATCAGGCCTAGTATGTGACATAGATCAATCTTCCTACTAACCTCTGGTACCTGCCCTTGTTTGTTGGAACTTGACTAGGGCACAACTTCGACTTATGATTCATCTCAATATGAGCATTAGCAGCTTTACAATCCAATATTCCTGTTTGAGCAAGAAGATCAAGCATATACTTTCATTGTGACAAGGTGATTCCCAACTTGGATCTTGCAACTTCAATTCCAAAGAAATACTTCAACGGACCAAGTCCTTCATCCCAAACTCTTGGGATAAACGCTTCTTCAAATCTCTCATCTCAACTGGATCATCACATGTAACAACCATATCATCCATATATATAATCAAAGCAGTAATCTTACCACCCTTGCGTTTAATGAACAAGGTATGATCAGAGTTGCTCTGTCGATATCCAAACTTCTTCATGGCTCCAGAAAATCTCCAAAAACAGGCTCTAGGAGATTGTTTCAATCCTTACAATGATTTCTTCAATCTGTAGACTTTCCCAACGTCACATGGCTTACAGTTAACACCTGGAGGAATATCCGTGTACACTTCTTCTTCTAAATCTCCATTCAAGAAAGCATTCTTTACATCAAATTGGTATTAACGCTAGTCATGTCACGCTGCTAAGGCTATGAGGATGCGTACAATACTGATATTTGCTACGGGAGAAAATGTCTCCTGATAGTAGACTCCATATCGTTGAGTATAATCTTTTACAACTAGACGAGCTTTATATCAATCAATGCTTCCATCTGCCTTCAGCTTTACTGTAATTACCCATCTACATCCAACAATCTTCTTTCCATGTGGTGCAGGAACAGTCTCCCATGTTCCATTCTTTTGTAAAGCCTTCAGTTCTTCATTCATAGCTGGCTTCCATTTTGGATCTGTCAAGGCATCCTGCACATTATTGAGAATAGATACCTGTAGATAATTGACTAATAACAAGTGCATGTGATCCAGACAACCTATGATGAGATACAAATGCAGTAATAATATATTTGGCTTTGGCTTCTATAGTAGGCTCATATTGCTTCTTTGGAGCCCCCTTTGTTTCTCGTTGAGATCTCCTTGGAACAACCTCTACAATGTCTGATTCAATGTTATCAGTACATACCTCATGTGAGACTTTCTGAAAAGACTCTTTGGTTGATGGAGTAGAAAGGGGGGGGGGGGGGGTTCATGAAATACAACTTCAGAAGAATGTTGAATTGCTTGTGACATTTTATCTCCAGATCCAGTCTTTGATAGATCAAAAATATCCTTCAATCCATCGAAGGTGTCTCTCTGGTTCGTTTCGGGTGCAGGATTCAATGGATCAAAATAATCCTTCAATCCATCGAATGGGACTATCTGGTTTGTTTCAGGTACAGGATTCGATGGGTCGAAATAATCCTTTGATCCATCGAAGGGGACTCTCTGGTTCGTTTCGGGTGCAGGCTTTGATGGATTGAGAGAATCTTTCAATCCATCGAAGGGGGCTCTCGGGTCCGATTAAACTACTTCAAAAAATCTCTCCAAATTCTCCAATTCTTCGAATTCTTGTAAGTTCAGAGAATTTCCTTCACATATACTTCTCTCCCCCTGAAGGGAAGAATCTGTAACTCGCCCTGAGTAATAAGGTTTAGATTCACGGAATAAGACATCCAGGGAAACATGCAGCTTGTTGAGAATTGGATCATAACAATGATATCCTTTTTAGAAGTCAGCACACCCAACAAAAATACACTTCATAGCACATGGATCAAGCTTGCCTCTAAGTTGTTTGTTGATATGAACATACACAATACACCCAAAAACTCTTGGCTCCAAATTCGGCAAGGAGGACACATTCAACAACTTATGCAACTTCTGATAATGATTTTGAAACTCAATCACACGGGAAGAAGTGCGATTGATCAAGTATGCAGCAGAACGAACAGCTTCTCCCCACAAGTTTGGTTTCACATTCTTGCCAAAGAGAGAGGCCCGAACAACTTCCATTATCTGTCTATTTTTCCTTTAAGCTAATCCATTTTGTTGAGGAGTATAGGCAATTGAAATCTGGTGTCGGATTCCATGAGAGATCAAGAATGCAGACATCTCACCATTCATATATTCGCCACCATTGTCGGATTGAAATACTCGAATTCGCTGTTGATACTGGGTTGCCACCATCGCATGAAATTCAATGAATCTGGAATACACTTCATTCTTGTGCTTCATTAAGGAAACCCAAGTCATCCCAATACATACATCAATAAAAGTAACAAAATATCGAAATTTAGAGCGGGTAGAAACTTGTGCAGTGCTCCAAACATCGGAGTGAATTTTCATAAAAGGGACAGAACATTTGAATAAACTTTGCGAATAAGTACTACGGTGGCTCTTAGAAAATTCACATGTTTCACACTTAAATTTTGAAGTATTCACACGCGAAAATAATAGAGGTTGAAGCTTCTGCATATATTGAAAATTCAAATGACCAAGACGACGGTGTCATAACCACACATCTTCCTTAGCTTTATCCAAACTGGTGGTATTATTCACTTGTCCCGATGAATTCAGTTGGTGTGCGCCACTACTTGTCAAATCAAGATAATATTACTTTCCCCTTGGAATGCCATAACTAAGAATTTTTCTAGTCACAAGATCCTGAAAGGTACAAAAATCAGGATAGCAAGTGACGGAATATGCAAGCGCCGCATTTATCTGACTAATAGATAAAAAGTTATAGGAAAGAGAGGGAACAACAATGAAAAAATCAATGGATAGATTATCCGATATCTTGACAGAACCTTCACCAATAACAGAAGATGGAAAGCCATCCGTAGTAGACACAACATGTTGAGGGGATAAATTAATGGTTTATACCATACTGAGGGTATTCGTTATGTGATCAGTTGCACCAGTATCAATGATCCAAGTAGGCTTTGCAGATAATGCATAGAGAGATGATACATGATTCATCGTACCTGATTCAACTATATGAGCGAAAGCAGTTGATGATCTAAGCGACATCTTTATGTTTCAAGTAGTAAGGGTTTCAAGATTCAGGATTGCAAGAGTATTATTTGGGTTTAGGGTTTAGGGTTTTCAAAATTCAAGAATTCGGGTGAAATTTCAAATGCAGTAGAAGAAATAATTTAGTGGTGGTAATTCAGGGTTTTAATTTTAATTCGGGGTTTTCACTTCGGAAAAAAAATCCAGGAATTTCGGCTTTGATATCAACTAAAATTTTGTTTTAGATAGAATTCATTGATTCATTTATCTCAAATTTGGGATTAATAAAGATGTACAATTGGTTTCCTAATAGGAAAAAATATTTACATTCATATCACATTTATACAACTTTAATTTTAATTACAAAATAATATTTTCAATAATATACTTTCTAACACGAAGTATCTATCCAAATCTCTCAAAGCTTGCTCTAGCTCTAGAAAAGGTACAGCAGTCCCCTGAAACTATCAAAGGCTTTGGCTTTTCTACTGTGCACCTAGACAATATATTTACCGTTTGATCTTTCCTTGTTTGTAGAACCTATCGGTGACATCTATGCTGAGTATCTCAAGGGATTCGTGTCCACAATACGAACCAGAGAAACCAGGTGAAGAACCTGTTCGATACAAAAATATCTCTCGCGGAGAGATCCTTCCGCGAAGCAATCTCTTTTATGGGTTCGGATAGTTTTAACCGCAGGTACCGGTTTATCCTGTATGTGTGCTTCCTATGCTGGCGTGCCACCGTCTCTCGATGGAATATGGACTGTTAAAAGCCGCCTGACTTCTTGATAAGCAATTTAGACAAGGAGAGCACCAACCCTGTCTGAATATGTCCTTCTCACCTAGTAACCTAGGACTTTGATATGTGTCTCTAGCAGAGCCTTCGAAATCGATACCTCACACTCCCTTATCAGTGCAAAGCAGAGCAATCTCTCTGATGGTGTGTTGAGAACACTGCTTCCTTTGAGTATCCAAACTCTCACTCGATAGGTGACAAGCCCTTCAACTTTCCAGTCGCAATTGCTTCATTCTGATCGCAATACTCTCACTCAATAGGTGACAAGCACTTTGATCTGCTGGTTGCAAAGAAGATAGAATCTCGAAGACGAGATGTCTGTCTAGGTGTACTTGCGTATAGCAAATGTATGTATTTGATCGGGGACCTCTTCCAGAAAGCTCTTACTTTCCTTATATACTCGCTCAGCAGTTGTCTTTCAATTCATTTGAACTTCTTCTGTTCTTACTCTTTGAATCTCAATATAACTCTGACACCAGCATACGGGTTATTAATTCTTATAGATATTCAATGCTATCACAACTCTTCTATCAAAGAAACTAATCTGAGATAAAACAGGTATGATAGACATCCAAGCCGTATGGAATCAGCTAAATAATGAGTCACAGTTCTAACTGAACTCTCCTTATTACACTTGGCCGCTAGCCAAGCTCTTTATAACACAATGGGCCGCTCGCCAAGACTTCAGCCAATCTTGGGCCGCTCGCCAAGACTTCAGCCATTCAAGCCCAATATGAAATATTTATTTCAGGCCCAAACAGAACGTAAACTCCATTCTGACTCGGTGCAAAATGATGTGGACTCTATTGAAGCTGATAGGGATGAAGTAATGGTAGAGGTTAAGCAAGCTGATATTGACGAGGACATTGCTATGGAAGCGTATGAAGACATAGTTGGAGTCCAACTGTTGGACCATCATAAACACATTGCTATTGTATTGTTCTTTTCTTTGAAATGCATGCTACTCTTGCTTTACGTAGGATCAGAGCCAAAATGAGTATTAGGATTTTGGAGATGTTCATACTTTTGGGACATTAATTACTTCATCACTTATCAAGTAAATTGGAAATTCAAAGCTGATGGAAAAAGTGAGTACTCTCTATAAGAGCATCTGCACCGGGCATATTTTTTGCTCAAGCAAAGCTTGAAATCGGTGGGGGCTCTCACCAATAGCACGAGCTAGATGGAAAAAATGGTGCAGCGATGTCGTTGGTGGCCAACGACCGCACGTTGACGATGAAGGCGAGCAGCTGCTCGAGCAAAGCTTGCTCGTGTCAGAGGACGAGCAGATGGCGGAGCCCAGTGCCACGTGTCCCAGATTATCTGCTCGAGCAACAAATCTGCTCGGTGCAGATGCTCTACCTCCTTGTTCGAGCAACAAAATTGCTCCTTCTGTTGATATACCAGTGCACGAAAATTCACTCTTGCTCATCCTATTCCATAAACAGTGATTGCTCCTCTCAAAATAGAAAGAACAAAGGAGGATGAAAGGAGCAAATCCGGTGCAGATGCCCTAAGACTCTAATCGTTAATCGTATAAGCCCCGACCTGACCCGGCTTTGATTTTAAAAACATTATAAAAGCTCAAGCCCCAAGCATTAATCGTGCAGCTATTTGAGAAAAATAAAATAAATGGGTTTCAACCCAAAAACATCATCTTCTCCATTATCAAGGGCCAATTTGCCTTTAACCCAAAAGCACCATCTTCTCCATTATCAAGGCCCAATTTGCATCCAGCCCAAAAGCATCATCTTCTCTGCATATATAGAGTTCTGTTTCAATTTCTACCATTTATTTCGTTCGTTCGTTCAGAGTCCTCAACCCAGAATCCTTTTCCCCCAAAGTGTTCGAAAACTCCCTCCTCAGCTCAAGTAAAATCTATACTCTCTTCTCCACAATGGATCATACAAGGAAAATTCGACGAACAATTTTACCCTCCATAGCTGCAAATTGCCAGCAGTGCAGCGTTTCTTTTGCTTCCCCTTGCAAAAAAGGACCCGAGCCTCTCAACTTGATCCCTCCCTCTTTTATAAGCTTAACTCACTCTCAAAACAAACCCAGACCACAGAGAGAGATAGAGAGAAAGAGAGAAAACCTAATCCACAGTCCTAATTCTCTCTGCTCAAATGTCGAACTACGATCTTCTTGAAGAGCTTTATGACAGAGAGATGTGGAGGGGAGAGATGTGGAGCAAGGAGTATTTCTCTCAGGCTTGGTGGAGTGATCCGGTTAACGCAGGTATATGCGATCGCGTGTTCTATAGTCCGTTCTTGGTGGCCATGGCTGCGGGGACGTTATCGCCGGAAACCTTTCAACAATTTCACTGTCAGGAGTATCCAATCTTGACAACCTTAATCGAACTGTAAGTCTTCATGCCGCTTTATATATTTACGTCTTTTGTTTCTTGGACAAGTAATGTTTCGGTATATCGTGAAACGTTGTTCTTCTTATTTCATTGAATTTTGTTTACATAATTGGGTGATGTGCACTGAACGTGTTCGATGAAATGCCTTATGGACACATTAGATCTTGATATACTGTTTGTTATGTGAATGTCCTGCCAGTATTGATGAATGCATTTTTCAATATTGCAAGTTGGTGAAAGCATGCTTAGTTTTGTTGCAGTAGAGTAGACCTCATTAACTACGTGATTATTGTTGATTTCGATACCATTTCAGGTTTGAATCGTATTCATTGCTGATGAAGGAAAGTGGCTTACAAGACATGAAGACACTAACCTTGGAGCGCAGAGCGCTGCACAAGGTTGTTCCCTCGGAGAACGATATTTCTATCTCCACCCGAAGATACACAAAGTTTCTAAGAGCTATGTGCAAGACAAAGGATGTTATGAAGTTCTTAGCCGCTGTTATCCCTGCACTTAGGATTTATAACATGGTTGCCCAGAAAATGAAAAGGGATATCAAAGGCAAAGCTCATGCTAATGTCCAGGCATGGATTGATATGTATGGTTCTGAGGACTTTGAAGTCGTTTTACAACAAACAGAATATTTGATTGATTGTATTCCTGGTTCGAGAGATTGTCCATTGAGTAAGGTGTATAGGCAAGCCTGCCATTTCCTGGTGGATATGTTTTTTTCTGTACATATATCTTTGAAACTGTGCCCATTGGATGAAGTTTGTCCTGGTTTCCACATGGTTCTTAGTTTTGAACCTCCTTGCAGCGATGATGAGCAGCACAGTGGAAGTATTTTAAAGTTTTTCCAAGTCGGAGGAGATATAGAACGCATTGCAATTGAGCTTTGTATGAATACCCACTCATGTGTGAAGAAGATTATTCCACTGTTTGGACAGAAGAGTTTCTCCGTTGAGTTTTTACAAGAAAGGCTTGATGAACTAAACTTAATGGAGATGAATGCTTCAGCTACAATATTGAATCCAAAAGTTCTTTTATCAATTGATCACTGTTCGTATGATGTGTTTTGTAGAAGTTTCTATTTTGAGAGTGATGCTGCAATTGATCTCTTGGGAGAAATGGGAAGTACAGCAACTGTATTGTCTTCATTTTTTTGTGGAGTAAACATATTGATGGAACTTTTCGCTTCAAATAAACTACAAAAGGTTGGATTTGATGGAAACATGGTGTACTTTGATGACCAACGTAAGTGCACAGGATGGAGAAAAGTGTCAAATTTGGGAGAATCACACAATATTGGTGGAGGGTTCACAGTTTTTATCAGCGATTCACCGTGTGATTTACTTAATTTGACGAAAGCGAATATCGGGATAGCAATATCACCCTCTGAAGACTTTCTCAAACTTGGAATTCAATGTGGTCTCACATTTCTCCCCATACTTGACGGGATAATCAGAAAAACTGAAGAAGCTACATCGTGGCTTCCATGTTCAGGAGTACTATATATAGCAAAAGATTGGGTGGATGTATGTACATTCTTTTATGGTAATAAAGTCATAAACAGACCGGCAGCTGACTCAGAAGAGAACCAGCGCATTTCAATCACATTTGCTGATCCAAAGACTCACAAACAGGTAAAGAATAACTCGATTATGAAGAGGAATTCCTTGCTTTCCGACAACATATAATGTGGTTGCTTTCTTCTAAATTCTGATAATGCACAGTGGTGATATTTTAATATGCTTATATGTCTTACAATCTTTCTGCAGGTTCCATTTGAATCAGTCCCACTTTTTCGGAGTCAAGAAAACATATCTGGGAAGGTATGTTGGTTGATTGCTCTGTTATAATTGTCCAGCATTACGGTGAAAGTTCAATTCCTTGAAATTGAGATGTACTAGATTTGACTACAAAAATTGTCTTTTTACTTATTTAGTGACATTTCCTTTCTTTGATATTATATTCAGATTTCTATAGAACCAATTCAAGGAATAATTGTTGAACACAATGGAGTTAAGGTGGAGCTTCTTGGTCAAATAGGTATCTTTATCTGCAAGCTATGTATGTGTTTCATTTTCAATGCTTTTGCAATAGGAGATATGATGTAAAGTAAGAGTATGTTAGTTTAATTTTTTTGGATGAGTATGTGGTATTGTGCGCACTGAGAGATTTTATTTTTATGTTGCAGAGATGTACTTCGACAGAGGCAAAGTTTATGACTTTACTAAACTTGGTGAGTGTGTTTTGGCTTTGTTCTGTTAGCTTTGGACGGGTTGTACTCATTTATTAGTAATTCTGACTTATATACATGGTTTGAATTTTCATCCATCCCTTCCCTTATTAATAAAGAGAATTATTGAGGCACTTTCGCACCGACCCTCCTTAATGTCAACCATACCTCGTCTATTTAGTGTTTCGTGAAATAAAAAAGAGCTGTTAATTCCATTTCCGAATTATTCTGTAACATTGCAGCTGTACTCTCTGAAACCTTTTTATTCTAGCAAGCGTTAAGTTTCTTTTCTGTTCTTTACAGTTCGTGAACTTGATGTCCCTGGGGAGATATATGAAAGGAAGACATATCCATTTGAGTTTTCTTCCGTTGAAATGCCCTATGAGACCTATAATGGACTCAGTGTGAGGTTTAGGTAAGTCTTAAACATTTCTATGGATACTTAGTAAACCAAACTATGCAGCACTGATTGGTTAGATAGAACGTCTAAGTCCTATTCCATGTCTGTGCCCATTAGGCTCTGTAATAGTTTTTAAGTAATCAATGTAACTGTATCCATTGCCAACTTTAGAATACTTGCATTGCAACTCCAATCAAAATTTTGAATTGTAAACATTTGAATATGATAGTTCATGCTCTAACATGTACTAAATTTTCTGGTTATAGGTATGTTCTGAAAGTCACAGTTAGCCGTGGTTGTGGCGGTAGCAAAGTGGAATACCAAGATTTTGTGGTAATCTCTTTGTCCCTTTCAAATGTGATTTACTTCTTAATTTATCTAGTGAGTATATTTGTCTACTGTTATATATATATGTGTGTTGAAATTTTCTTGTTTTTTGGAAACCTCCTCATTGAGAATTGTTGCTCCTATTTAATTCTCGTAGTTAATATTGATACACTTTTGTGCTTCAGGTTCGCAACTATACCCCACCTCCATCTATCAACAATAGCATCAAGGTGAGTACATCTTCCAATTGTTTATATGGTGATTATCTCAATAGGTATATATAGCAGAAGCTAGTGCCCTTATTATTCCTTCCATTCAGATCTTTCTTATAATGTTATTGCCTCTGCAGATGAAAATAAAAGTTAAGGATCAACTGTGCTTTGAATTGGAATACAACAAGAGCAAGTAAGTTAACCAAATATTTCATGAACGGCTTTTTTGTTTATTCTAATAGTAATGTGGTATACATGCATTAGGTTGGCTTTGATTACTCAAACTTGGTCAAGCTTTCACAGCTGTTGCCTGAGCTCACTTGCAGATTATATGTATATTACTTGTTAGTAACTGTATAATATGGGCATTGACTATTTAATATACAGGTACCACCTGAAAGATGTTGTTATTGGAAAAGTAAATTTTCTTCTTGTAAGAATGAATATAAAGAATATGAATCTGGAGATCAGGCGTGAAGAGTCAACAGGATCAGAGCCTAATACTCATCTTGAGACAGTCACACTTGCTAAGTTTGAATTGATGGATGGTGCTCCAGTAATAGGTATGTTTACCAAGCTTCTGCTGCCTCTTGTTTGCTGGCACCAACATTAGAGGGCTTCAACATGAAACTGCTTGCGTATTTAGTTTGTCACCAGAATTTTATGCTTATTTGAGATGATGAGGTTAAAGTAGTGTGATCGTAGTAGCTAGTTATAGCCCCATGAAATATTAGCTTACATGCATATGCTTGCCTTTTCAGGTGAAACTATTCCCATTAAACTGTTTCTCTGCCCTTATGAACTGACACCTACACATTGCAACATTAACAATAAATTCAGCGTGAAGTATTATTTGAAACTGGTTCTGGTTGATGAGAAGGACCAGAAGTTTTTCAGGCAGCGAGAGATCACTCTATATAGGCTTGAAGAGACTTCATGATTACTCTTTTCTTATGTTATCCCCCCAGTTGATCCGGTTAGTAGAAAAAAGAAAAATGCACCTCGTAAAGCTTAAAACTATCAGAATCTTGTTGTGCTGCGATCTGCTGTCCTTGCGGAGTTGCATCTTTGATACAGTGTTACTGCATGTACATGGATGTACATAAATGACAGATAGAGAAGATCAGTGACTGCTGTTACAATTACTGATGAACACGAAAACACCATATGGGCATATGGTTTGAGAAAGATTTTTTTTCCATCTTATGTTTGAACAATGTATCTGTTGTTTTTTACTCGTTATCGACATCAGATCTGGGGTTGAGACATCTGTTTTTTTGCCATCAGAAACCTTATTGGTCTTGAGTGCACTCTCCTGGATTCTTATTACGTCTTGAGTGTTTACGTTGTCTTCTTCTTTCTTGACTTTTAGAATCATTCTGTCGGTGTACAAAATATGGCCATAAGGTTCTGAAAACAGTCCAATAGTTATGTTGTAGCGCTGTCGTTAATTTCGTGAATCTTGGTCTTGAAACTTCAGTTTTGCAGATTTGGGGAAAATTTTAAATCTTAGTCTTGTACTGACGACTACGAAGATCAATATTATTGCACCATTTGATTGAAATACAAATTACAAACTCCATTTAAGTTGGTCAAATTGCATACAAAGGGAGACAAGGTTGTCTCTTTGAGCCCTTTCTAGGAAAAATTGTGTTACAGGATTTACAGCTTACAAAGTCATACAATGACTATAAACCTCAGAATGAGATTTCTTCTGGCACTTCTCCAAATCTACTGGATGAGAAGCCATTGACTCCATCAACTTAGCAAATTCTTTGCCTGCATAAAGAACATCCCAAGAAATTAACTTGCCAGAGTATAACCAATCACCATCAAATAGTAGCACAAATAGGAATCACACAGATATGAAGTATGTATATCATAGTGCAGATAGCTAGCTAGTTCAAGCAATGATTGGTGGTTCTTTATTAAACAATTTGCACAACAGAAAACCATTTGATGCTACACCATATTCCCAGTAGCTAAAAAGGAAAGAAATGATTGGTGGTTCTTTCTTAAACAATTTGCACAAAGACCTTTGATTCTGGGTATACGAGTAATCACGTCAAGATGGTAGTTAAGTCATCCAATTTACTCTTACCAGTTGTAACCTATCCACCTCCATAGGGTGTCTTCCATAGGCATTAACCAGGTAGGATGAGAGATGCAATCGCATTTCAACTGCACAGTAAAAAAGGTTCATTTTATAAAAGGAATATAGATGGTGAGTAAACATACAAGTTGTCTATAAGGGCACCTGCAACGATGCCGGAAAATTGCACGAGCAGTGCTCAAACAAGATCGATTCAGCCTCGGGTAGTACGAGCAGGCTGATGATGAGCCGTCTGGTGGAGCCCACGCACATGGGTGACGCCAATCCGGCTAGATTTTTTTACATCTGGCGCGTGTAGTAAATGGTAAATAATAAAAAAAATTACGCACCAATGGTGAGACGCTACATGGCGATCGAGATGGAAAAAAAGTCCTCAACAGTCAAATTGATGTGGACCGCCCATTTCAAATCCAAAATTAGATCGGACGGCTGAGATTCAACCGAAATAGTTACTTCAATTTTAACAGACATTTCACAAAATAAACCCTAAAAAATTACAAAAAAATCCCAATTTTTTTTAAAAAATTTGTAAATAACACCATATAATTTTTCTATGAATACTACATCATACCAATTTATGTACTTTTAATTTTCTAGTAATAAAAACACACTTTTTATTCCATCAAAGCTCACGCAAATTACAATAAAACATAGTGACTTAAAATCAAACACACATCAAACATTAACCCAAAAAGAAAAGCAAATAAAACAAACATGGTTAATTAAAATTACACACACACATAATTCAAAGTCGTTCACCAATCTCTAGATACCAGTTATGTTTAACTAAGTGCTTCTACAACTCTCCATGAATGTGCGCAGATTGGAGATCTACAACACGGTCGTAAAATCGTTGTTCATTTTGTCCATCCCTTCGAACTGGCTCAAAAGGAATGCGATTACCTTGTTCATCCACTGGTCCATCATAAACTGTGAAAGTAGTTGATGAGTTCTGTAGATCTTTTTTTTCGTTCTCCTCGAACTCCTCCTCCACAAATTCTTCTTTGAGAATCATGTTATGCATTATAATGCAAGCCAACATGATGCTCTTCAATGTCGATTGGTGATGACACCTAGCTGCATGCTGAATAATAATTCCCCAACGAGACTGCAAAATTCCAAAGTACCTCTCTACATCTTTGCGGTATGCCACTTGTTTCTTTGCGAACAGTTTATGTGGTAGCTCTTGGGAATTGGAGATTGTTTTCACAAACGAGGAGTATCGGAGATATATATCGTCAACTAGATATTAAGTATTATGGTAAGTCATACCGTTGACTTTATAAGTTACACTTGAACTGTTTCCGGGAAGGAGTGAATCGAATATATCCGATTGGTGGAACACGTTGATACCATTTTGTGAGTCGGGTCCCCCAAAGAAACAGTGCCATATCCATGTGTCATATGAGGCTTTTAGTATAGCAGCATTAGTTCGTTAATTAAACATACTTACCCACTTAAGCAGATGATCGACACCTACCTGACCACCCGAAAGACCACCAAGCGAACTACAACTTCACTCGCAAGACCGAGCCCATCCGATCGGGCACGCGCCCGACAGGCGCACATCCGAATGCTCGGCCCATATGACAGCAAAATGCAGCCCTATCCCACATCGAAGAACACAAGCAAGCAACAATCTCACCCACCTACACTACAAGAAAACTGCACCTAGACCACGGACCATTTTCGTCGTCTAGGTGACGTTTTCCGTCGTCTAAGTACTTAGACGACGGAATCTCCGTCGTCCAAGATCCGTGCTCCAAGTACTGTCGTCCAAGTAGCTGGACGACTGAGAATTATGTCTCCGTCGTCCAAGTTAACTCGGACCACGGACATTATTCGTGGCCCATGTATGAACCTGGACGACGAAAACACTAATTCTCCGTCGTCCAAGTGAACACATGGGCCACGGACATTGCTCGTTTCTCCGTGGCCCACGTGTTCACCTGGACGACGGAGAATTAGTGTTTCCGTCGTCCAGGTGAACACGTGGGCCACGGAGAATGGCAGGGTTTAGGGGTTGGGGGTTGGGGTTTAGGGTTTAGGGTTAGGGTTAGGGTTTGTGCACCTGGACGACGGAGAACATAATCTCCGTCGTCCAAGTGACTATTTAATTTTAAAAAAAAATTAATCGAAATTAAATATTATTAAATTATTTTATTATTAAATTAATTTAAATAATGAAAATAGTCAAAATTAATTAATTAAACTAAATTTTTAATATTAATTAATGTATTAAATAAATAATTAATTAATCTTTAATTACATACACATCCAAATTAAAAACCAATAAAAATTATAAAATATTGTTCGGAACTCAGAAATAAAGAAACGCGATAATTAACTAGCTAGCTAATACACTGGAGGAGCAGATGCGCCGCCGAGTCCTCCGCCTCCAGCCGGGTCGTTGTCGTCGGGGTATGGGTTCGGATGAGGTTGACATTCTTCTCGATTTTGGTTCATGAGCGCGATGAGTTGGGCTATTTGTGCTTGTTGTTCGTCAAGTCTTTGCCGCATTGACTGAGTCTGCTCTTCCATTCGTCGATTCTCCTCTCGTGCCAGTCGAGCCTCTTGAATGGCTGCTTCGACTGCCACTGCCTGACTCCTTCTCCGCTGCCCCGAACCTCCTGTAGATGATGAGCCGGAGGTCGTCGACAAATCTCGTACCACCCTAGGCCCAAAGTGCCTAACCTCCTTGCCAGCTCTACGACCGTAGACCTCATCCGTGATTGCAATTTGGCTCTCTAAGGATAGAGGAGGCAGGTCTTCCGGCGGCACATCTGGGAACGCAAGCTGAGTGTTGGCCAACTCTTCTTGCGCACGCTCTATCACCCTTGCCTACAAAAGAATAATTAATTTATTATAATGAAATCATATTTAAATAATAATTACTATAATTAAAAGCACATAAATTTAATATATCACTTACGCCGCATTGACTCGCTTCATTATCGAGCCCTGGCGTCACGTACGCGCTTACGCTTGCATCAAGATAAGGGTGTTTGGAACCCTTATCCTTGTTCTTCTTTGCTATTTGAATGAACTGCTTGGCGCCGGTAGTATGGTGTTTCTCCTTCTTCCCCCGGTTGGCTTTGTTGACACCGGAGAATTTCTGTTACACAACATAATTAAATCATTATAAAACTAATAACTACAATTTAAATAATTCAATTATCTTAATTGAAATAAAATAAAAATTAACACCTTAAAGGAGTCGTCGGCAAAGTGGTTACACAACCACTCCCACTCATCTTCTCTCTCCCCTTGCAGCTCTACCGGGGGAGGCACGGGACCATGTTCTTTGTAGTACTTATGGAGCTTGTACTTCCAATCCTTGTAGATGGCGTTGGCGGTTTGGTTGATATGCCTCAACATGGCGGGTGTCGGATCCACGTCAAATTGTTCCTATCAAAAATGAATAGAAAATTATAATCGTATATATTATAAACGGTTTAACTAATATTAACAATATTATATAATAACTAAATTGGACGTAGTACGTACCGAAAGATCTTTGAAGACTTTCGCCTTCTCATGATCCGGCGCCTCCTTCCAAGTAGGGGCAGTGAGACGAACCCGGTTACGGATGATTGACCATATCCCATGCGCCGAGAGACTTGCTAGCTGAGCTGTGGGCGGGCCACCGGTGAATTTGTCGTACGGCAAGTCGATCTTTTTCCCGGTCGCCTTGCAAATACGCTCCGCTTTCCCTCCTTTAACCAGACCCCGAGTCCTTTTCGGTTCCGGGTCAGTGGGGGCCCTCCTTTGCCTACGGCGGGCGCTGAACATAATTGATTCGGCGGTCGAGGACGCCTGAGTACTGCCTGTTGAATGGGTACCGGGCGTCGGAGTTTGGAAGGGGTCGACGTAATCACCGCTCTCGATGAATGGAGGAGCGGGAATTTCCCCAGATGGCCCAACAGACGGACCAGATGATCTGTCCGGATTGGGATTGAGGGCGTCGTTGCCCTCCTCTTGAACCCAACCGACTTGGGCCGCCAACATTCGGAGCATGTTATCTTCTGCCTCCTGTTGGGCTTTCTTCTTGCCGGATGTCGTCTTTGGCGGAGCCATTTAAACCTAAGAGTACGGTGTTAAAATACCTACTTACCATAATAATTACAACTTAAAAATTTACGCTAATTAATTAAGTACGTTTAAGATTTAAATAGAGTACACTAGCTTGGCATTTTCGGTCGTTCAATGGACGTGCGACCCGCGCGATAAAGTGTAAATTTTCAATTAATCAGCCTTGGTTAAATCGAAAAACATGGCCAGTTAGGGATAGAGATAACGCGAGAGGCAGGACTAATTTCGACAAAAGTCTTTCTTAGTCCAAATCCTGTCACCAGTCATAACCCGTTTCTAGACACCATGTCCGACATTCGGCCAATTTTTCGAAAATTTACACTCCCTCAAGTCCTTTGCAAACTCCGCCCTCAACCTCGTGTCCATAACTTCACTTAGGTTATGGTGTGCGGTGATGAAATCCACACATCACGAGGGGTTAAGGAGATAAGCAAGGAAAAGAGGCGCCATCTATTCCAAAGAGTGCGACTTAATAATTACCAAGCATATGTACTAAATTTAAATCGAACACGTACAACTAATTAATTTACTAGAAAATACACGTAAATATTAATTAATAATTTTTAATTAGATGCAATAATTTATATTTATTTATCATGCATTTAATAAAAAATTGATTCATTTAATAAATTATGAATAATAATTTATTCATTTAATAAATTTAATAATCAATTTTTTTAATCATGCAACTAATTAATAATAAATAATTACAATAATTATGATTTAATTAATTAATAACAATAATTAATCATTTATTAAATATTTAAACTAATTAATCAATTAAATTCTACTAATTAATTATATTTAGAATTTAATTAATTAAATAAATGAAAATTATTTTAATAAGGGAAAAATAGAAATTTACCGAATCGGAGTTTTCGGGAATATCGCCGGAGTTTTGAGTCGTCGGAGAGGAGGAATTCGAACCACGCCGGAAAAAATGTCGTCGGAGCGTCGCCGGAGGAGGATCGACGGCCGGAGGAGAGGAGAGGAGAGGAGAGGAGAGGAGAGGATATATGAGAGGAGAGGAGGAGATGGAATGATGAGAAAATGAGGGAGCCGTGCAACTCTATTTATAGAGTTGCACCTAGACGACGGAGCACTATTCTCCGTCGTCTAAGTTCACTTGGACGACGGAAATAGTGTTTTCCGTCGTCTAGGTGGCGGTTTCAAAAAAATTTAAGCGGCGCCAATTAATCGGCGGGACGTTCTAAACCGCCATAATTTTGGACTTAGACGACGGAGAATGAATTCTCCGTCGTCTAAGTGAAAATTCAAGCGGTCCCAAAAACGGAAGCGGTAAATTGAACCGCCATAAAAATTGGACTTGGACGACGGAGATGGTCAGTATCCATCGTCCAAGTGAAAATTACATGAAAAAAATAAACAAAAATAAGTTTGAACCGCCATGGTTTTTGAACCTGGACGACGGAGATTATCATTATCCGTCGTCCAGGTGTTCACTTGAACGACGGAGAACGGCATTCTCCGTCGTCCAGGTGAAATTTACGTTAAAAAAATTTTAAAATTAATTCGCTAGGAATTTAGCGATCTGTCATTCGAGTGAAATAGTCATCCAATATCGATAAACGCATCGTATATATGAACAGTTAAATTTGAACTGACTAATAATTTTACGTCTTGAAACATGTTAAGTATCGACTAATCGTTACGACTTAAGTGTTCATGAGTAGAAGCTCATTTGCAGCAGAGTATTAACGAAATTGAATTTGGACAAAACAACCGTTGGATATGTTCGGCGTAACATAATATATAATTGTCTTCAAAGGACCATAAAATAATAAGTTCGGGAATGGTTTGATCGGCACAGTCAACCGCAAAACCGATAATTTCACAAACCGGAAACGTGGATACAAGGCATTTCGCAACTCCGATTTTCGAACCGTCGAAGCTCACACACCAAGAATTGTTTACTCTAAAGTCTTGATGAAAAGAATATGCATTGGAAGAAGGTCTAGATGGTCGTTGTCTTAGAAAAAATTACGATATCTTCACCTGGACGACGGATATGAGCGTTCTCCGTCGTGCAGGTTCTCACCTGGACGACGGATAATGACGTTCTCCGTCGTCCAGGTGTATAGACCCTGAATTCAGGGGTTAGGGTCTTAGGGTTTAGGGTTTAGGGTTTGTGAACGTGGACGACGGAGAATGACCAACTCCGTCGTTCTAGTGTATAATTGGACGACGGATAATGACCATTATCCGTCGTCCAAGTTCTAAACCCCGAATTCAGGGGTTAGGGCCTTAGGGTTTACGGTTTAGGTCGTCCCCGGTCATTTGTGTGTCTGTTCAATTATTCTGATTCAAAAATATAATTAAATTTTTTTATTCTCCGATCCGATCTGCTAGATTTAGGGTCCAGGATTTAGGGTTTTATATGAGATTGAGATTTGGCGTGGCGCCAAAGGTGAATCGAAAATGGCGGGGGATCATATATATATTACAATAATTACAATAATTAATTACCAATTAATCTCCCTCGTCGTATGACCGTACTCTTCGTCATAATCATCATCGTCCTCATCCCCGTTAGACGACGGCTCATCCTCGTCATCGTACTCAACATCGTCCGACGAATAACCTGAGTCCTCGTCCTCGTCCTCTTCCTGCTCGTCTTCTTCATCTACCTCATCGATAATCTCATCTTCAGTTAGATCTGTACAACCATCAGGCATGGGTAACCGTTCACCATCTTGAACCAGGTCCATTATATCGGAGCGAATGACAGAAATATTAGGCTCTTGATAGGCAGGAATGTCTCTTTCTGGTTCAGCAGCATCTTCAGTCGTCGTCGGTGTCCCTTCAATTATCTCTGTATTCCATATTCCTCGGTGAGAGATATGGTTCACTATTTTCCACCCTTCACCGGCTTTCGGATCGTCGAGATAGAACACCTGCCGAACTAAGGTGGCGAGAGCGAAAGGCTCATCCTCATACCAGCTAGAGTTTGTATCGACTGATAATAGTCCCAGGTCTTCCTTTGTACGCTTGAACCATCTGCACTTGAATAGGAAAACGTTGACATCCTTCCCGTAGCATAGCTGAACCACATATACAATAGCCCCGTAATATAGATCATTGTCTTTCCCAACCGCTACCCCACTGTTTTGTGTTCTTCTTCCTTCGTCTCGGGCCAATGAATGGAACTTTACACCGTTCACAAAACATCCGGGATAAATATAGTGTTTAACCGGCTTCCCTGCTAGCAAGTGCTTTGGCCATGACCACCACCCTCCGTGGTTTTCAGATTTTTGCAGATCAATCATCTGCGAAAAAGGGCAAATTAATATAAGGGTTTACTTTCTACAAACATATATGTATTTAAATAATTAATACCGAGACGTACGTACGTACCCATTGGAAGAAATAATCGGGAAACTTCTTCTTAACCATTTTCTCAATCCACGCCGAACTCTTGTTTTGATTTAACGCCTGAAGCCTCTCCCTGTATGACATCATGTACGGCTCAACTTCATCACAGTCTCGCAACACTACCCAATGTGCCTCAATAAGTTCTTCCCGTGTTAACGATTCCTTTAATACTCCTCTAAACGGTCGGACGACATTGGTGACGACAGAAAGATTGATGCGGGCACTGCGATCAGATGCAGTGGGAGGTGGTGGATCTTTGAGGTACCTGTTGCAGTAAGTAACACACTCATGCATTAGGTATGTCTCTGCTATGGAGCCATCCGGGGCCGACCTGTTTTTGACGAATGACTTATACTGTCCAAGCTGTCTACAAAATCAAACGTACAATAAGAATAAGTACATATAGCTAGCTAGTATATATATAATCTCCAGTGGAACAAATTAATTAAATAGTACGTTGTACGTACCTTTCTTGAGGATACATCCAAGTGTACTGGACCAGACCAGAAATGAGCACCTGCTCGGGCAGGTGGATCATTAGGTGAATCATGATGTCAAAGAAAGCAGGGGGAAAAATCATCTCTAGTTTGCAAATGATGTGCACAATTTGTTGTTGCAATTCCACCACATCTGACTTCTGTAATTCTCTGGCGCATAACCTCTGCCACCACCTGCACAATGCCACTATTGGTTCTACGACGTCCCGAGGCAAGTATGGTCGAATTACCACTGGAATCAGACGTTGCAGCATAACGTGATAGTCATGTGTCTTTAGACCAACAAACTTGTGTTGCACCTCGTCCACTGCTCCAGTTATAGTAGCTGCATACGTAGCCGGATAACGAACGCCCTTAAACCAGTGAAATACAGAACGTCTAAGCGTCGGCTTCACTGTGTAAGGTGCATCTGGCATCTTGTTGTACACTCATTTCCTATCCCTCCTCAACCACAAGGGACGACGTAGATTCATTGATTCCAAATCTTTGCGTGCTTTGGGAGTATCTTTAGTCTTGAACTTAATACCGAGAATTGTTCCCACCACGCTGTCGCACACATTCTTTTCTATGTGCATCTCGTCCAAGTTGTTCCTCAGCTTCAACTTCGACCAGTAAGGAAGTTCAAAGAATATACTCTTGTGATCCCAATAGCTCAGATCATGTGGAGGAATTGGATTGCATTTCTTTACATCCACGTCATTGCTCAACACACCAAAGTCGAAATAGCTCAACCTCTCTAAAATCTCTTCGCCCGACCAACTACGAGGTTTAGGATTGTTCTCTACCGTGCCGTCGAAATGAGCTTCATCCTGTCGCCACGGGTAGTCGTGAGGAAGCCATCTACGGTGACCCAAGTAACACACCTTCACGTCGTCCAAACATATAGGACATCCATTATATCCTTTTGTCCTGCAGGCTGCCAACATCCCATAAGCTGGAAAATCGTTGATCGTCCACATTACGGCAGCCCTCATCGTGAACATCGTGTCACTGAATTTGTCATAAGTTGAGACTCCATTTTCCCACAACAGTTTCAGCTCGTCGATCAAAGGTCTGAGGTAGACATCTAAGCACTTCGATGGAGATTTAGGACCTGGAATTAGTACGGTAAGGAAATTAAATTCCTTGTTCATGCACATCCACGGAGACAAGTTGTACGGCATCAGAATAACTGGCCAAGTGCTGACGGCGGAGCTATTACTTCCCCAAGGATTGAATCCGTCTGTAGATAGGCCGAGTCTAACATTTCTAACCTCTGCAGCAAAGTCTCCAAATTCTCTGTCGAAATGTTTGAAACCCTCCCCATCCGCGGCGTGTCGCAGGACATCGTCATCTATTCACTTTTCTGCGTACCATCACCTCGCCTCAGCTGTGTGTAGAGACATGTACAGGCGCTGCAATCTGGGAATCAAGGGAAAATATCTAACAACTTTCACAGGAATTCTCTTTTTCGAACTCTTCCTATTCAACTGGAATCTGCACTGGCCACATACGGGACAATATTCCAACTCTTTATACTCTTTGTAAAATAGCACACAATCATTCGGACATGCGTCAATTATCATGTACTTTAGGCCGAGGCTGCTCAGGATATTTCTAACCTTATAATGAGATTTAGGAAGATTGTGATCATCAGGAAGCAACTTACATATTTGCTCCTGAATTTCGTCAAAAGCACTCACTGACATTTTGTGTTTCACTTTTATCTTCATTTGCTCCATCACATATTGCAACACATTCTCTCGACATCCAGGGAACACCGGGGTCTGCGCTTCAAGTAGCATCCAGTTGTACTTTTCCATCTCACTGGTGTCAGTGGCCAAGCTAGCTGCGGAGAATGTGTCATCATGCTCATGAGTGGTACTGTAACCTCTGTCTTGGTGTTGGTGTCCACCATGACTACATCCCGGAAACGCATCATGGACCAAATCTGCAGTTGGGTTGCAAGCTGGGGGTCTAGCACCACTGCCGCTGGATGAGGCACCATGATAACTGTACCCTGAGCTGAAGTCTGCTGCGCTGAACTCTACTGCTTCACCATGCTCGCTCCATGTAGTGTAACTCCACATCATACCATTTTCGTACAGGTGTTGCACCATAACATTAACCTCCGCATACTGACAATTAAGACATTTCTGACACTAACACCTGAAACGTTTCTTTCCCTGACCATGTTCTATCGCAAAATTCATAAATTCGCTAATTCCATCCATATACCGGACATCACATATATTCTTCAACTTCATCCAACTCTTGTCCATACTGCTACAAAATATTATAATTAATTAATTATTACATATATATATAAGTCCATTATTTTACGCTTCATTATACGTACTCGATCTACATCGATCCATCAATTACGTACGTAATTTAATCGATCTGTACATATATATATATAGCTAACATCCTTGCATATATATGTACGCCATCTATTTCACTAAATATATATTAATTAAGCAAATTTTAACTACGTACGTACCTGTACGTTGGCCTAGCTTCTCGATATCTGTACGTTAATTAAGCTAGCTAGCTAGCTAGTCAGCGCAGATCCCGGCCCTTATCGATCCTGATTCTTCTCGGCTTTCTAGCTAGCTCCCTTCTGCCTTCTCCCTTCTATCTCTCCTTCAAATTAATGGAATGATCGATATGAATTCAGTTTGGCATCGGGCATATATATAATGCTTCACTTAGACGACGGAGGTGTCGGTACGTCGTCTAAGTGGAAGTACGTTACGTACTCGGACGACGGCGTGTCGGTCCGTTGTCCAGGTGATCACCTGGACGACGGAGAATACCATCTCCGTCGTCCAGGTGATCACCTGGAGGACGGAGAAGACTCCGAGGTCCAGGTTACAACCTGAACGACGGAGAATACAATCTCCGTCGTCCAGGTTATCACCTGGACCTCGGAGTATTATCCGAGGTCCAGGTGGTAACCTAGACGACGGAGAATACCGTCTCCGTGGTCCAGGTGATAACCTGGACCACGGAAAAGGCTCCGAGGTCCAGGTGTTCACCTGGACGACGAAGATGGTATTCTCCGTCGTCCAGGTGATACTTGGACCACGGAGTCTTTTCCGTCGTCCAAGTGTCACCTGGACCACGGAACAATTACGTTTCCGTGGTCTAGGTGCAGTTTTCTTGTAGTGATATATAGGTAAGGCATTTACTACAGGTAAGGGCATTCGATTCAATTCAATTCAATTCCAATCATTAACTCCATCGCATTCAATATTCCAACCTAATTTCTTACACGTTCGCTCGACTGTTATATCTAATACATCTTCTAACTTAGGCATTAGAGCGTTGAAGGTAGGCCAACCCTGTCTTAACCATCTAACTGCTTGTTTGTCGTTGTATTCTTCTAACAGCTGAGGCCGAACACCCGAGCCCGAACGCCCGAATACCCGAAGAGAGAGAAGGCACCCGATCATCCGAACAACCCGAACGTTTGGACGAGAAGAGATTACTCGTACTTGATTATGTCCCGCGTAATCCGGTAGAAATAGAGGCCACCACCTCTAATATAATAGTTGGACGCTTCTTCCGCCCCCAGAATGCCCATTGTCAAGTTGTGAGACAATTCTTCCATTCCTAGTGCATGCAGACAATACTTCCGATCATACCAGGATATTCGCGATGCTTTGCTCTCTTTAGAAGTCGGGTAATGTCTGCTGCATTTGGAGCGCGGAGATAGAGGTCACCGTAAAGCTCGTATACTTGCATACACCACTTCTTGATGCATTGTAGTGTTGTTGATTCACTCATCCTTATTATTTTAGCACATTGATCTACGGCTGAGCCGTACGCCAACATATGAAGAGCGCCAGTCATTTTTTGTTGTGGAAGAAGTCCAACCAGTCCAGTGGCATCTGCTCTTTGGTGCCAAAATTGATCGTGGTTGTAGAGATCTGTCATTATACGGTTGAATAAGCTCGTACTCATTCGGTATCTTCGACGAAAGACTTGTTCGTTGAAGACGAGGCGTTCGATGAAGTAATCCTCCACCAGATTATGTCCCCTTGACTCCCTCAATATTTCTTCATTTGGCTGGCGACGAGGTGGTTCATCATCAAATATTGCATCGACCGCGACCGCTTCTGTGATGATAGCATTATTCATTTCGACATTTCGCAGACGTTGCTGTCGCCTCCTTCGAAAAAAATATATTCAAAACTAAAAGGATTCATCTTATTGGAATCTAGATGGAAATGGTTGAAAACGGTGTGAGCGAACAAGAAGCACCAAGCTATAAATTTATAGTGAAGTCTACCCCATCTGATTCCTAAAGATGATGACACATGTTGTCTTCCAATTAGTCGGAAATCTCTCCGGAAATCTTATCGAAAATTTTGTACAATTATTTACACGATAACGTTTTGTCGGTGTGACACGTATCAACTAGCCATTGGTCAGAAATCTTATCGAAAATTTTGTACAATTATTTACACGATAACGTTTTGTCGGTGTGACACGTATCAACTAGCCATTGGTCAGAAATCTTATCGAAAATTTTGTACAATTATTTACACGATAACGAGTTGTCGATGTGACACGTGTCAACTAGCCATTGGCTGGAAATCTAACCCGAAATCTTATTCAATAATTCATACGACACTGACACGTGTCGTCTATGAATTGGTTGAAAATCAAAAGAAATATAATTTTAATTAAAACATTAATTTATAAACAGTAATATGACATGCTATTTTTTGGCATCGCTGCGCGAAAAACACAGGAACTGCACATTCTATTTGATGAACAGTGACAGCTCCTCCTCAAAGAGTGCTTGCTCCTCTAACTTGAGCTTGGATGATCCTCATTAAATTTATAGGTAAAAATTGAAAAAGATTTAACCTTCAACGTAGACCTCTTTGCTAGTTTCAAGAGATCAATAAATGAAGGGACTTTACTTCCCAGGAAGTGAGAGGCAGCCTGACCAGGTTTAAGCCTTGACATTGAAGGGATAACACAGCACAGGTGATTGAACAGTAAAATGACTAGAACAGTTTCTTAAAACACAAAACACATCAAGAAGCCATCGTTGAGCTGTCAGTACGTTGCAGGCAGGCATGACAAACGCAATTAAGGTGCTTCTAAACCAAAAACTGAATCAAAAGCATTGTAACATCCGTCAGAAAAATAAACATAAAAGTTGCAATAGGGATCATATCAATGAAAAACAACAAAAACAAACTACATTCCTATATTCCCACCACCATATTCCAATCGGAAAGAGTCATACTCCTGACCTAGAATTTCCGACAGTGGAAATAATTCGATTCCGCCTTTGTAAATAGCCCTGGCTCTTTCGATTTCTTTGCATTTGGTCTCGAATTTCGCAAAAGCCACAAGCAGCTTCACCAACTCTTTGCCTTCACGACAATACAGATTCAGGCCAGGCTCAGACATTCGTTCCACTGCATCCTCAAACACCTTCCTGGCTGTGTTTACACAACTGTACTCGTTCTCGAAATTTGCGTAATCAATCCAATACTGCGCTGGTGTCCGAATGTACTCGCCGTTTTTGATCAGCTCCCTGTAAATGGCCCTGGCGCGTTCGATTTCTCCGTTACTAATCTCAAACCAAATCCACCCCTTCCACGAAGAAACAGATACCATAGTCCCGGAGCGCCGCCACTTCTCGTACACTCTCCGAGCCGCCGCCACGTCGCCGATAATCGTCTCCTCCATACTTAAATACGACACCCAGAGATTCCTCGCGATCATAGTCGGCGGCCTGCCGGCCAGGGCGCGATCGAACACGCGCCGGGCTGCTTCCGGGGAACAAGTCCGCAATTCGAACCAGGCGTAGCGGAACCAAATGGCGGCACGGTCCTTGTCTTTGTTTGTGAAATCTAAGACGGCGCGTTCGTAGATGGCGCGTGCGCGAATCATGTTTTTGTTCTCATTGGCCTCCCAATCGATGTACGAATACCACTTGTATATGCCGCCGCCGTTGACGACTGACATCTCATATTCCAAACGCTTCCTCTCAACCTCAAACTCAACATCACTCTCGACCTCACACTCACACTCAAACTCAAACTCAAACTCTTCACTTCCCATTTCGTCTCCTCCTTCTTCCGTAAATAAATCCATAAAATAAATATGAGCCCGAAAGAGAAGGGGAGAAGGGTTTTATATAGAGAGGAAAAAGAGAGAGATCCGACCCATTTCAGAATCGGACTTGGATTCCCAATCCAATAACATTTCCTTTTCTATTTTACGTCCTTTAAATATAAGGATTCCCAACTCAATAACATTTCCTTTATTTTTTTATTTTTTACGTCCTTTGAAAACACATATATATATATATATATATATTCGAATAAAGAATGTTTCATTGAAAGCTCTCCTGACCTGAATAATATATAAACTATACTTGACTGGGATAAATATGTCAACTCCAATGAACTTCGCAAGAAACGCAAGAAACAAGCGACGTAAATAAGTCATGATCCGCACGTAAATAAGCTAAGATCCGCAACTTCAGTAAGTTCGACAGTACAACGAGTCACCTAGACCCCAGACCTTAACTCTTCCTGGATCCCAAATTCGAAACCTGAACGATTCTTTTTGGAGCCCTAGGTCCAGGCCCAGCCCATACAACCTCAAACTAGTCCAAACCAAAAGATTATTGACCCAAAGCCCAACAACCTTCTCATGCCAACGGGACCAGACTAGCCCAGCATCCTTATAGTTTTAAAAAATCACACACAAAAAAAAGAAGTTATTTGGTTAATGTTCTTGGAATTTAAGATCAATAGTCTTGCACCATTTGATTGAAATACAAATTACAAACAAAAGTATTTCCCAGTGCAGATGGCTAGTTCAAGCTGTAAGGGACCTTTGATTCTGGGATTTCTGGGTATACAAAAAGTAATCTCATCAGGATAGTAGTTAAGTCATCCAATTTGCTCCATAGTGTCCTCCATAGGCATTAACCAGGGTAGGATGAGATGCAACCCCATTTCAACTGCATAGTAAACTTGAGCTGTTTACCTCCTAAACATACCAGAACTTTGAAGTATTCTGCTGTACTCTGCAATAATCGAAGAGCTCTTCACTAGTTCCCATATCTTGGCAGAGTTCTTCAACCAGTCACGTTCAGTCACAGTGTTTCGAAAAGAAGAGGTATGCATAGATAAGAATTGAATTCAAGACAGAATATTAATTCCTCAGCATAAACTTTCCTTGAAATCGTCTACTTTTTCTAAGAAAGGAAGGTTATTTAATTAAGGTGAGAGCGAAAGAGAGACCTGGTCTCTCAGTTTCCATAGCATAGAGGTATGTAATACCCCGAAAATTAGTTTAATAGTTTAGATTATCGTATGACTCATTAAACTTAGAAATGACCATAATTTAGTTTGACCTTAGAGGTTTTAGAAATTCGATAAAATAATTGTCCGGCGAAGACAATGTATAAAAACGAGGTTTAGAGAAATATTAACGGAGTGGGGCAAATGGTCCAGTGGATACTCAAGTTCAAGTCATGTACTCCCTGGTCTTGGGTTCGAGGCCAAGAGCTGGAATCGTGAAACATTCCATTTTATAGGTTAGTAAAAATAATAAAAATATTTTTACTCCAGTTAGAAACGGTAAGAAATTCTAATTCCAACTAGCCGATTTTTCGGAAATGGAATTTTAGCAAAACGACCAAATTTTCCTTATTCGAATCTCTTCTCCGAATCGAACTTTGTATTTTAAGATTGCAATTCATACTTTTAGAGGTCATGCTCATATATCAATTTGGTGCTAATTATTATTGGTTGATATATATATATATATATATTACACTACACTACATTTTATTAGTAAAACCATACATTTTCACACATCACATTACATATTACATTCACATGCATACATAATCACATTTCAACATTTCAATCAGATTTCCAACCACATTACTATTATTTTTACAAGTGCATTTTAACCTTAGAATTAGTAGCCCAACTATTCCATTGTCAACTTGTCAACAAAAGTCTACAAAAATAGTTATGAATTTATTTCCCATGTCTCCTCCCATGTCTATATAAATCACCCTTGAGTTCAATCTGATTTTCGCACCACTTCAATCTTCCCCTTACATACTGATTTGAAGTCCTCCCAAAGTTGCAATGCAACTCCCCTAAAATCCCACACCAAACTACATTTCTTCCAAGTGCTTTAGTTGTTAATTCATTTGCTTCAAGAAGGTCACTTGAGTTAATCAAATACCTCCATCACATACTGAAATTCTTGGGTAAGTACATGAGTACATTCCTATACTTCTTTATCTTTAAGATTACATCAAAGTGCATGGCTAAGAATAAAAGAGAAATAATGAGCCTTAGTGTAAATTTAATATTTTCGTTTCTGTTAAAGTTTTAATTAGTCAAATATTTTTACATATTCAGATTCCACACAAGTTTTGCTAATCTTTTCCTTAATCATGTTCAAAACCTCTTAATGTGCTCTTAACTTGAAATATTCATATCTCACTCATTTCTTAACCAAATTTAGTGTTCTTTATATCAAAACGAAGCTTAGGAGTTCAACTATCAATTTGGAAAGTTTGAAAGGTATTAATTAATACTTACTAACTAATTAATTCGTGCAAATGAGTTTAATAGCGATCGTAACTATTTCTGGACAGTTGCTAAACATTTTTGTTTCTGGACTTGAGAATTCCTTACCTAACTTTGTGATTATTACCATTGGATTCCTCTCAAAAAACACTTCGAGATGGTATACTCACTTGCACGAATCATATTCTGGACACACAAAAGCATATTCTGGGAACTCCCGTACTGGTCCAAATTTGTCGATCAAGCACTACCTAGATGTCATGCACATAGAGAAGAATGTGTGCGAACGTGTGGTGGACACAGTGCTGAATTGGGAGGAGAAAACTAAAGACGGTCATAAGGCACGCATTGATCTGAAAAGAATGGGTATACGAAAACATTTGTAGTTGAGAGAAGGGAAGAAAAAAAATGCATCAAGCTCCTTACATCGTCAAGCTTGACCAGAATAATGAAATTTTTATGTGGATGGATAATGTTAGATATCATTCAGGTTATGCAGCAAATATAGGCCGGTGTGTTAACTTTCTGAACAATAAGATGTACGAATTAAAGAGTAATAACTACCATATATTGCTTCAACGTCTCTTTCCTGTTTTCATTCGATCATACCTGCCCCGTTAGGTGGTGGAGCCGTTAGTAGCGTTGTCAAGATTCTTTCAGAAGTTATGCACTAGAGAAGTGAAAAAATCAAACCTGAGGGTAATGAAAGAGGACATCATTTTTATCATGCGTAAATTTGAGAGGATATTTTCCCCAATATTTTTGACATCATGCATCACTTGATGATCCATCTTCCCGAATAATTGTTGGTTACTGGTCCAATACACTACACTTGGATGTATCCCATGGAAATGTACATACGATTCAACATCTTCTTTTTTAGTCTGTCTTTATATAATTATATATTTTTCAATAATCATCGCATGCAATTTGCAATTTGATAGACAACTGAGGAACTACAAAGACTATGTGGCTAATAAATCCGCACCTAAATGGTGTATAGCTAAAGCATATCTTATGCACGAGTGTGTAACATACACCAAGTTGTATTTGGGAGCGTTGGAGGACCCTCCACAATATATGTCGGTAGATGAACCACAATTCAATCTGTCTATCATCTCCAATGATGTTAAAGTATATGGACAGTTGCCTAAGTCGTACCAGGTTGAACCATATGAGTTAGCCATTGCCCACTAGTGGGTATTGATTAACTGTACAGAAGTGCAATACTGGAAAAACATCAATCTTTACTGTCCTACAGTTGTCGCTGATCTTGAGTACCACAATAGGAAGTTTGCAAACCATTTTTGCGGTTGTGTACGTCTACATATATATTTACTTCTATATATATAAAAATTAATTTCAATGTTCATATTTAAAGTTAATGGTTGCGATTTTTTTCCAGATGAACCATGTACAATGTGATGGTGACCCACACTGGTCACACAAATTGAGGCTTTTGGCGATGAAGCCGATAACTTCAAGAATTTATCCGATGTGTAAGGTCAATGACGTGCAATTTATATGTCAACATAGAGACGATAGATGGAGAACACAAAATTCTAGGGTAATGGTGCATGGTGGGCAGAATGGCATTGATTATTACGGTGTTTTCCATTTAGTGGTTGAACTAATTTATGGGAAGGCATGACAATGCACTTGTTTAAGTGGAGATGGTTTGATACTAACCATGAGAACACAAGGACCAATTAGTACATTTTTTTTTTCCGGTGAATACTGCTATAAGTTGGTATGAAGATGACCCTTTTATTTTTGCCACATTGGTAAAACAAGTATTTTATCTTGATGATCTTATATAGAAAAGCGCATGGAAAGTAATCAATCATGTTGTTCCTAGAAACATATATAGTGTTGCTACACTTGGTGAGGCCGCAGATAATGAAGAAGCTACTGCATACTAAGAGCCGAACGCAATTGGTATTCCTGAATGCTCTACAGTTCGCTTTATTGTGAGATCGTGTAGTGTGGTTCAACTTCCTCAAGCAGATGTAAGTCTTATTGATGTTAATCCAAATGAAAACAACGAAGACTCCGGTGATGAGAAGCGACACATATTACCCAGGTGATGATTCTGATTATGAGCCTTAGTTAATTATAAAGAAGAATTTATGTAAAATGTGTTAATTTGTTGATCATGAGTCTATTTTTGTAAAGTATTTTCACACTTCTAAAAATAGCGATTATGATTATGTTATTTAATTAGTTAAACAGGTAATTGTGAGAAACGTGTTTTCACAAGAGGCTAATTTTTCAAAAAAATTTGTGACTATAGCCGACCACATTTGACTCAAGTCATTGGGTATAGTCACTATAGGGACTTTAACCAACGACATTCATGTACAATATCGTCAGCTATAGTTATCGGGTTTATACCCAGAACGGAATAGAACAACCATTGTTTCACCCCCTAAACCCTAAATCCTCCCCGCCGCCTCCCCTAAACCCTCTCGCCTTGCTCGCCAGACCCTGCTCGTCGCCCACCCCGGTGAGTTTCCCCTAAATCCAAAAAATTTAGATTTTTTTAATTAGGGTTAATAAAATATATATGTATATGTGTATGAATTAGGGTTTTGAGATTAAGGTTTGAAATTAAGGTTTGTATATGTGTATAAAATTTTGAGATTTTTTTAATTAGGGTTTTGTGATTAAGGTTTGTGTATGAATATATGTGTATATTTGGTATATGTGTATATGATGTTGAAATTTGATATATGTGTATGTGATGGTGAAATTTGATGTTTGGATTAAGGTTGAATTTGGTTGAATTTTTGTGATGTTATGAATTTTTTGTGAATTTGGATTAAGGTTTGAGAATTTTATGTGGTTGAATTAGAATTTTTGTGAATTTGGATTAAGGTTTTGGAATTTTGAGTAAGGTTATATGTTAATTTGGATTAATGGTATATATCAACGGGTGCAGATGCTCTAACGAACGAGTATAGTAGGATTCGTGTGGGGCCATAAGGTTGGCTCCAAGGACAAGCCAAATGTCGATGATTCTATAGGGACATTGACGGTAGTCTTTATCTCACCAAAGGTACACAAGAGGCGTCTTAATTAAAGGGGGCTTCTGACAATGGATGATGATGTGAATTTAGAGGCAATAACCTTAACTGTGGAGACACCTCCTATAGGCGAAGGAGGCAGTGACATGGTTGTAGAGGCAGAGAAGGGCCTTGGGGCTTCCTAGGGACAAGTCTCTTAGTAAGTGTAAGTGAGCATTACTTTGATTTATCTATGTTGGTGCTTGCCTAGTTCTCGGGTGGCATGTCCTCGGTTATTTATTTTTCTTCATCTTGATTAAATTGGTAGTGAATTAATGTAGAAATTGTCTTTACATTAGCTTAACGATAACCTTTCATTTCGTACTTTTGGGATATCTACTGTGTATCATTGTATACTCACTATATTACTTAATAATATAATGCCTATGAACCGTAAAAAATAAAAATAAAAAAAATTGCCGTGCAACTTACATATCTACGAGGGAAAGGACTACCAAAGAGGCCCAAGATTTTGGTAACAAGAGGAATCAGTCTGAGGGAATACAGTATGTGTGTTGCTACTGGGCTGTCATCCAATTTATTTTTGGGCCTTTAGTTTTGGTACTTGAACGTCCAACCCGACCCGAGTCTAGAGCTCCAAAAGCTTCTTCCAGTGAGACAGTTGTCGTCAAAATCACGCGGATTGCGGCTTGCTGCTCAAACGCTCCTGGTAATTTCAGATCACACAACATTGGATATTCTCCATTTTTGTATTTGTTGGATAGTATAGCTCGAATTGTTTTTTGGCTTTTCCTTTTTCTTTCTGTTATTTGTTTTAAACTTTGTGTGTTTTGGTTTTTGAGTCTCAGAGAGAGAGAGAGAGAGAGAGAGAGAGAGAGAGATCAATGGCGCTGTCGGCGTCGGACTTACCAGCGATGTTCTCGTTGCTGAGTAACTCATTGAGTGGCGATGAAAGTGTCCGCAGACCGGCAGAGGCGGTGCTCTCAGTCGGAGGCGAGACCTGGTTTCGGCTCTTGTCTCATGGTACGCTGGTTCTTCTTCTTCTAGGGTTTAGGCCGTGACTTTTAATTTCTTGTTTGTTTCTGAAATTAGATTAGACTAGACTAGACTAGACTGTAGTTATTGAAAATGAAAAACGGAAAATGCAGGAAGTCATAACATCCAAAGATTCGGCACCTCATGTTGACGTTCGCTTGATGGCTTCAGTGTATTTCAAGAATAGTATTAATCGTTACTGGAGGCACAGGCGTGATTCTGTGTGAGTCCTCCATTTTAATCACTGTTTCTTTCTTTCTTACTTTCTTCTGAGTCAGCCAGGTAGGCTGTTGCTCATTTTCTCTTTCTCTTTCAGGGGAATTAGCAATGAGGAGAAACTATATCTCAAACAAAAACTCTTATCACACTTTGGAGAAGAAAACTATCAGGTACTGATTACGTCTACAACTCTAAGGTCTTACTTTTGGTATGGACATGTATATGTACTTGCAATGGTTTTTCTCGAGCATTCATTGCCTGTTACTGCAACAACTATAATATCTCAATCTAATATAACTGCGTGCTCTGAATAATAAACATGCTACCATTTAAATTTTAAAGTTTGTTTTCATTCTTTAGTTGCTAGTATTTTAGCATGTCTTGGATAATTGTTAAGTTTAATTTTCACGGTGCCTCTAAAACTTCTATAAGTTTTGTGGGAAATGAGAGGCTTGCATGTCCAGGGATTGATGTACAAATATCTTTCTCCAGTTACTTTCGAGGTTACTAGAACACCCTAAACCCCACTCTGAGTCTTGTTTTCTTAGTTTCGGCCTACGATGACCTAAAAGTTTTACTTACATTTAGCATTCATAATCACTGATTTCCATTTCTTAATTTGTTTCCGACACAGATAGCGCAAACGTTGGCTGTGCTTGTTTCCAAAATTGCTCGTATAGATTATCCAAAAGAATGGTATGATTTCACTGTTATGTATATTATTACTTTTTAAATTTTTTTTTAAAAAGAAAAAAAATGGACTTCATTGTTGAAAAGAAGAGATGGATTTCTGAGTCTTAAAGACCTTTCTAGGCATCATTTTTATTTGTTTTTAATTCCTTATCCACTTCTCGGATTGCTGTTATTTTGACTTCTATCTTTTTAGATATGGACATTGCAGTTAATTTATAAGCTCATAATGTACACAAACTTTGTGGTGCGACAAGGACTTGATAATGGGATGTTTGGTATTATTTGTACGTAGTTAAGGGTTCAGAAGAGAGGTGATTAGGACCTAAGGTGAAACTGTACAACTTTAGTTTGCAAGTCTTGGAAACTCTTTATACCTTGAATCTATGTCTTACCGAGTATCAAAATATGTATGTTTTTGATTGTTACGTTTCAAATCTCGTCTGTTATCTTTTGTTCTCAACAAAACATTCATAGCCCAATTATGAATTCCTCCATCAAGTACATAACAGGCTCATGGAATATGCAGGCCTGAGCTCTTTTCTGTTTTAGCACAGAAACTGCAGTCAGCAGATATTCTTTCTTCACACAGAATTTGTTTGACCCTCTTTCGAACGTTGAAGGAGTTGTCCACGAAGCGTCTCATGTCAGACCAAAAGACCTATGCAGAGGTATACGCTCTTTCTCTTCTCTTTATACATACATTTACTTTTATGTTTCTAGTATTGATATTAATAATCAGGGTATGGATGTTTGAGATTTAGTGGTTTGTTCATGAAGGCTTGGGCATTGCATAGTTTGCTCTATAGAGGAAGGAGGACCGATTGTCCCTATGTTTTTCTAAAATAGACTTTAAGTGGAATAATTTTTTTTTCCCTTTCCCAGAGGGCAGATGTAGAGTTACTCTTTCCCATCTTGTAAGACACATCATCTGTTCAATACAATTTTAAAGGGTTCTGTGTGAGATATCTTTTTTATAGTTTTCTTTCAGACAATAGATAAGATATAGTATGCACTGTATGCTGTTGTTTTTTCTTCTTCTTTAGAATATTTAATGTTTGCGCTTTACAGCCAATTATATTATTCAAAGAAGGACCACTTCTGTATTGGAGATTTTAATTTTCTCTTCAACCTGGTTTTTTAGTTTGAATCCCCAAGCAGGTAAATTGTAGTTTAATCTGGAACCTTTCTGTGTGACACCAGATAAAATTGAAAACCAGGAGAGAACTCGCAAGTGAGTTCTCATGGATCGTAAACTTGCCACTCTTAAGGACTCCGCCAAAGAGATGAGAGTTTTAAAAGAAAAGAGAGGAATCTCTCTATACTGATCCAGTATGCTACTATTTTTGATTTAAAACTCAACTTCCATTCCAAGTACGGTTAAAGAGAGACTGATGGAACAACCTTCCATGATAATAACAAAACATGAATAAACCTTATCAACTAGGAAACATGAATAAACCTTATCAACTAGGAAACATGAACTTGGGAAAACAGAAGCATGATAGATGCACTAAATGCTTATTCAGATGAATTAAGTAGATTGACTAGGCAGTGTTTAAAAAAAACAGTAATCGGACACGAATCGTTATGGTACTGATTATTGCGTAGCTGATTACTCGGTGATTAATCGGGATTAATCGGAATCGGTATTTTTTTATCTATTAAATAATATTATAATTAGTAATATATTAAAAAAATATCTAAAAGATCATTAGCATTTCCAAAGATACCCTATTTCACAAATAAAGTAAAATTTTAACTTTTTTTACGTAAAATATCACTCCAACGGGTACCCTAAAGCAAAGTTAAATGTAACTTTGAGTTAAATTTTGAAATTATATTCAACAAAAGTGGAGAGAGAAAATGACTTGAAGTCATATTCTCCTGCTTTCAGTTTTTATTGTTTTAACGTTCAATTTAGTCTAGTTTAACTTTTAAGTAATTTTTTTACTACCTCACAAGTTATATATCGTCTAGCTATATTTAACTTTTAGACAATTTTAACTTTAAAATTTAAAACTCCATCATTGGAGAAGGTAAAATGATTAAGTAAAAAAAATGTTAGGAAAGTGATCAAAATTGAACACATAGTTCAATATTAAAATAATAAACATAAGAGAATGCGTTTCAAATAAGAAAATCATTCCATGCCAAATCTTCTTTGAAAAAAAAGATTGGGTTTTGGGTTGTTATTTTTAAATTTTGATTTCTCGTTAAAAAAAATATCTGGCTGTGTAGGCAGTGTAACCCACCGATTAATCGGTGAATCGGCCGATTAATCGGTCTCTACACAGTTCACTGTGTAGGGGGCCGTTCAGGCTTTAATCTACGCAGTTTCTTACCGATTACTGATTACACACCGATTAATCGGCCGTGTAGACTGTGTTTTCGAACACTGTGACTAGGTATGGTGTCAAAGGCACATTTGGTGCCAGGCCTCATTTTTTTGTTTCCACCTTTTTCTCACTCTTTATATGTATTATTTCTCTTAAGTTGGGTCTTGTCAAAATAATCGAAGATTATATAAAAAGAGTATCAGTATATGTACTCTATGCTGAATACAGATATTTGCTGGGACATCTTGCGTAGACAGTGCTTTATGCTTATATCTCTTAGATATAATTTGAAATACTAATACTAAATGCCATTGCAATAAGCTTCGCTTCCTTCTCTCTCACGCGCACACACCTGCACCCATGAATGTATCGTTTATTTTGAGGATAATATTC
The DNA here is from genome assembly GCA_946800695.1 of Geum urbanum. Classification (NCBI taxonomy): domain Eukaryota; kingdom Viridiplantae; phylum Streptophyta; class Magnoliopsida; order Rosales; family Rosaceae; genus Geum; species Geum urbanum. The sequence goes on along the minus strand of OX327013.1, from coordinate 1,725,296 downwards.
ATATACATATGGACACTCTTTGGCAGAGTGATGTGAAGACGTTGTTACATGGGTTCTCCACATTTTCTTTAAGCTACAACACAAATACATTGGAGCAGCATCATGATGAGCTTTACCTAACATGTGAGCGATGGCTTTTGTGCTTGAAGATAATACGTCAATTAATCGTGTCAGGGTTTCCAAGTGATGCACAGTGTGTACAGGTAGCTATCCCTTACCCAAAAAGGAACAGAAAAAGGAAACATAAGGTTTTTGTTAGTTTTCTTGGAAATCATATGGTTTTTTAAGGCCGAGTTTTAATGATCTGTCTTGTAGGAGGTCCGACCAGTCATGGAGGTCTCGCCCATGCTCTTGAATGCTATTCAGTCATTTCTTCCATACTGTAAGATCTTCTTTATCCAAATGTTGAGCAGCTACCATTGTCTTCCACTTATCTGATAGGATTACACAGTATCATTTTCAGATTTACTCTTGGTGTACTTGAGAGATTTTAAAAGAAGAAGTAATAACTGAATGAAGATTACTACATCGTATCAGTTTTTGATCTAAACAAACCAATGTTTTCCTTTTTCTTGTGTATAGAAACAAAATTTGTTGAACATAAGTTATGATATAAAAAGATAGATGACATTAAGTCCACAAAAGAACAAAGGTACACCACGAAACCCTAAATAAACAACAGTAGCAACTCGACTATTTATCTCATATCTTAGAGTTACAGATAAAAAAGGGTGATGAGGTATTGGCTACATCACATGAAGATCTTTGTTCTTGTGTAGCAATATGTACTAAGTTGTGCTGGATAAGATTAGCGTACTCTGTTTGAATGACGTTGAAATCCTTAATGGCCACTGGTTAAAACTGCTCTGAATTTTGGTTAAAATTCCTGGTCATAAATCTTTGACAATTGCCTTTTTAAATTTCACCATGTTGTTTGTTTCAATTTTTGTGAGGTTGCGTTTAAGATGCACCGATGTAAGATCCATTGATTGTTGCTTTGTCAGATTTTATTTTCTTCATCCACCCCCCTCCTCTATGCATATGCATACAAATATAATATATATATTGTGGTTTTGTTTGTGTGGTTTCTTAATGCTGTTCTTTAACTGTTGCCTTTTCCAGATTCATCTTTTCAGAAAGGTCATCCTAAATTTTTGGAATTCCTAAAGAGGGCTTGTACTAAGCTGATGAAGGTTTTAATTGCACTTCAGGGCAGGCATCCCTATTCGTTTAGTGATAAATGCGTTCTGCCAGCTATAGTTGATTTCTGTTTACAAAAGATCACAGATCCTGATCCTGATGTATCATCCTTTGAGCACTTTCTGATTCAATGTATGGTAATGATAAAAGCTGTATTACAATGTAAAGAGTACAAGCCAAGTTCCATTGGTCGGGTGATGGATGAAAATGGGATCACACTGGACCAAATGAAGAAAAATATGTCTGGTGCTGTCAGTAGCATCATGACTTCCCTTATGACAAGAGATCGCATAATCGCCTTGTGTAGCATACTGATAAGAAGGTAATGATCCCTATACCTGTTTCAAATATTGAAGTTCACATGTCTTTACGTCCTTTATGATTTTATTAAAAAGAAACAAAAAAAATTGCCAGGAGTCAGAGAGAGTGCACACTGTGAAATGTAATCCTATATATATATATATAAACGTAATAGTTTCTTGCGTTTCACCCCAGATAACCCCTTCAAGTCACATGTGACCAAACCACAAGGGAATGTAAAAACAATCTTTTGCATAAATCCTCTCGAGCAGCCACAACCATGTCTTAAAAATATTTCCTGACTTAATGATATGCTACCATGTTATGCCCAATATGGTAATTTTACGTGCAAGTTATCTCTTTGGCCCTTCACACAGTTGATTGATTGTACGGTAGCATCTATGAGATTTGACATCCACACTGTAACTTCAGACTGATTAGAGGTGTGAGAGAATGTTGAAAACCTTATGGATATAAATGTTGACATCACTCTTGTAGTGTACATGTCTCTTTCTACCTTACAGAACGTTTTGATCAAGCAAAAGAAAAAAATAAATGAATATTGTGAGCCATTTTGGTCTCCTTATGGTACATGTAGAAAGGCACTAAGTGCAAGCACTTCGGACATCTCTTTAAAATCTGAGATTCTATGTCTTGTTACAAATTCTATCGGTAAATCTGGTTTGTTGACCTGTTTCAGGTACTTTGTTCTAACACCAAGTGATTTGGAAGAGTGGTATCAGAATCCTGAATCTTTTCATCATGAGCAGGATATGGTTCAGTGGACAGAAAAATTAAGGCCATGTTCTGAAGCTTTATACATTGTTCTTTTTGAAAACCACAGCCAGGTTAGTGCAATTCTTTGTGCACTCTGAGATAGTTTTGGACAATATACTATTTTTCCTCGAAGTCACAGAATATGTGCTTACCCTAAATATTGATTTTAGCTCCTAGGTCCTGTTGTGGTTTCCATCCTTCAAGAGGCAATGAATGGCTGCCCAACTTCAGTGACTGAAATCACTCCAGGTTTACTTCTGAAAGATGCTGCTTATGGTGCTGCTTCATATGTTTATTATGAACTATCAAATTATCTGAGCTTTAAAGATTGGTTAGTGCGTATGCTACACCCATATATAGTATATATGTGTATCTCATGTACTGCAAACTTAGGGGTCATCTATTGTCAAGCCAGATGGCCCAATATTGAGAATGGTCAGGGTGAAAACTGTTAACTGAATGGAAAATAAGTACATGGACGTATATTAGAGTACAGAAAGGAAAGTAAAGGAAATGATTTTTGATGAAAATAGGAGACCGTAGAACATATTGGTTAGCGAATTTGTTACATGAAGTGATGGGGTTAACCTTTTGGACTTTATGAGCTAAACTAAGTGAGAGGGAAGGCAATCCTCGTCCATATAAATGAATTGAGTGCTCAGTGCAGATCATGTCTGTTCCTCTTTCTTTTCTTTGCTAATAAGAGTTTGCATGAGCTTGGACATCTATTTATGACTCGATTATTGCAGGTTCAATGGTGCGCTATCCCTTGAACTCTCAAATGATCATCCAAATATGCGTATCGTTCGCCGAAAAGTTGCAGTAGTATTGGGACAATGGGTTTCTGAGGTACGGATACTCGTGTATTATTTATTATAAAAGTAAAGATGCTTCCGTGGAAAGAACGAAGTTCAACTCTGAATAGTATTCACCTGAGGATGCATATGTATGTGTGCTAGACATGAGTTGATAAGTGCATTTGTATGAACATATCTTTGTCATATCATGTTCATATTGTCATAAATTCATAAATACATATAGAAAAACGATTATATGACACTCTGTCTTAAGCTGCAATCGCGTTGATATTATATTTTTAATATATATAAGAGAATCATCATGAATGAGCCATCACGTGGGATCTGGAGGGTTGATCATGATTGTAGACTCCTGTGATGGTTATCTTATTTGAGTGCTCTTTTTGAGATCTAATTCTTTGCATGAGTCACTTGAACTACAAAAGCTTTGTGTCATTGAAACTGTGTACGAGCCAAGTGGGACTTGACCCTTAGAAGGGTAGTAAAGTAATTGTCATTGGTGGAAAAAGTCGGGAGTGGAGTTTCTTTGAGTGCTCTTGGTTTTTACTTTATGTAGTTTAAATAATGGTTTTCATTGCAATCTGATCCCAATTTGATACTATTAGCCATTCTTGTTCTTGTGTATTTAGTAACCTACGGAGATAAGTCTCAAATATTGTTTTTTTTAACTGTCATGCCAGATTAAAGAGGACACAAAGAGGCCTGTTTACTGTGCTCTAATCCGGTTACTACAGGACAAAGACCTATGTGTTAGGGTATGCACATTTAGATATGTAAATTTTCTCATCTTTTTGTTTGCCTGCACTGGTATTTGGCTGTTCCCGATTATTTTCATGTGTGCCTTTCTTCTTCCAGTTGGCAGCCTGCAGGTCTTTGTGTTCACATATTGAACATGCTAGCTTTTCAAAAGGAGAATTCATCGATCTTCTTCCTATATGTTGGGATTCAAGTTTTATATTGATTGAGGAAGTTCAGGAGTTTGACTCTAAGGTAAAATTACTATGCCCTTAAATTTTTTGGGTCTCTTTGTTTTCACATTTGGGTCTCTTTATTTGAAATAACAATTATACATGAAATTTGCCAAAATGACCTATTCCCTAATCAGCCTTCAAATTCAGATTTGAGAAATTGAATTTCGCTAATCCATGAGCCTTTCCCTTAAATTCTTAGATGCAATGAATGATGTAGAGAATCTTTATATGTTTCTGATAACTACTTTTGTTCCCAACATATTTGAACACACACTGCGGGTTGCTTTTGACTTCAGGTATGAAAATTAATTTCTAAAGATTTCGACGGCTCTGTATTGTCACATACTCACGTAATACAATTCTCTTTGAAAGTTGGCATTTAAGTAATATTTAGTGTGTAGTGAGATGACACTAAGGAATCTACTTTATTTCTTCTAGTTTGTAGATTGACATGTACATTCCACTCTATATTGCTCGATTGTTACCTGCAGTTTCTAACTTTCTATTCATTTGCAGGTTCAGGTTTTGAACTTGATTTCTGTTCTGATTGGACATGTGAGTGAAGTTATTCCGTTCGTGAACAAGCTTGTGCTATTTTTTCAGAAGGTAGGGGATAACAGTATACTATATTGTTTTGATTTGTTTTTGTAGGCGTTTTCCCTTGATTGTTAATTACTTTCTTTTCTTTCGTCTTTCATCTTCCTATGACCTGTCGTTACATTTCCAAGATGACAAACACAATTTCTGTAAATGAATATATTGGGGTATCGAATTTGGAGACAGCACCTAATCACTTAACCTTACATGTTTAATACTATATTAAGTATCCAAATTCTCCAAAGTCCCACATTTTGCTGCACAAATATCAAGAGACAAATTTTTTGTGTTCTTAAGATTAATTTGCAGTTTAAAATATGTTAATTATGGGGTTCACCTGAATACTTTGTTCTCAAGTTGACGGGTTGAAGAGTAAGCTGTTATGGCTATCTTTATTATTATTAGTTCTTGTTCTTGTTCTTGCTCTTGTTCTTTATCATTACGGGGTTCACACATTGAGATTTATTTCTTTTTGATCAAAGGTCTGGGAGGAATCCTCTGGTGAATGTCATCTGCAGATCCAACTTCTTATTGCATTGATGAACTTTGTTGTTGCACTTGGCTACCGATCACCCGTTTGCTACAACACATTGCTGCCCCTTCTGCAAAAGGGAATCGATATAAATAGCCCTGATGAACTTAATCTTCTAGAAGATAGCATGCTGGTTTGTCCTTATGGTTTTATTTTAGTTGCTTTATTTTTTATAACCAATTAGAAGAAGGCATTTCAGGAGGCCTCGAAAAATACATGCAGGCAAAAAATTTAAAACAATTAGTATCAATGTCACTGGCTGACTGTAAACTTCCAGTTGTGACGGCAAAGATTAACAATGCAAGAGGGAAATGCGAAAAGATACAGTTGAATAACATTACCAATCCAGAAATCAAAATGATGAACATTACATAAAAAAAGATAAAGAACACAAAGAGTATTGCACCGGCCTGTTATAGTATTGGACCTCTTGATTTTTTCTGTTTAGAGTCCCTATTTTTTATACACTAACTACGGTTGACCTATGTATTGCAGTTATGGGAAGCCACACTTTCTCAAGCTCCTTCAATGGCTGCTCAATTACTAGCATATTTCCCTTGCCTAGTTGAGATTCTGGAAAGAAGTTTTGATCATTTGCAGGTAAGAAATGTGATCCTGGGACTCTGTTCTGATCTTGATTTACTATGGTACATGTCTGGTTTTGTGTGTTAAAGGTAACAAATAATGCATCAATAAGTCTCCTTTTGCTGTAACTTGCAACTTTGGGAACCAAGCAGTTTGTTTGTGATCTCACTTCTTGTATTTTGATTAATCAAACTGAGGGGAGGAAGGATTCAGAGTTGGGACTTGTTCCAACATTTTGTTTCAGGATAATGCTTTACCACTTGACCAAATATCGAATTGTTATTTGTTTGCATTTGAATTATAATTGTAAGACAATCCTATAGTATCATATGGATAAGAAATTAGCCTGGTGGACCTACGACTGAAATATTGAGCCTTTATTTATTCTCTGCAGAGATATTGTTGCTTATAGCTGGCATCATTTCCTCATTTATTCTCTCTAGACTATGTCAAACCGACCACCTGGTGGCCAAGACTGGTCTTTCGATGCTGGTCACAGTAATTCCGCAGATGCGGCTTCTTTGATCTCCTACATGAAGATGGGGCGGGTAAGCTTACATGTTTCCCAACCTCCATTTTCTTAAACAATTCATGAGTTTGGATCTCGAGAATTAGATATAGAACAATTCTTTTTCCCTATTAACTAATGTTGCATTATGTGAAGGGCCATGGATCAATAAATGCTTACATCCGTGTAACCGGGGGATTTTATCTTGTGCTATGCGACACATTGAGATCTGATGACCTGGGTGAGTCTTTTTTCAGTTTTAGTTAATCAATTGTATGATATTATTGGCTTTGAGCTTATTATGTTTTGCTGCAGAGGTACAAGGAAATGAAAGATCATTTATGCTCGATGAAAATACGACAAAGTGTTTCATAATTGATAGGAGGATTGTCATTACGGCTTGTGGAGGTACGGATAGACAAGATGATCTATGGAATACAATTGACATCAAGTATGATGATGCCAAAGAGAACTTTCCAGATGAGGAGTTACCGGACGTACATGATATCAAGGGATGGATTGATGAGTATATGACGACATATAAAGCTTTTGATCCTGATGGTGTGGATGTGTTTATAATTGGGTATTCTCGAGTGCACAACACTTGCATTGCACTAATTTCCCGAGATTTATCGAATGGTGGACTCGACTTAAGTTTAGCGAATTATCCCTACGACCAACTACACGAAGTTATAAGTTCTGGCTTCAAAGATGTTCTGACAATATGGGTTGAAATGGAAATTGACAAGCGCATAAATGTGGAGACAAATGAGATGAGCTATAATTATGCCTTGAATTTTCTGAAACACGGTTTCCTTGAAGCCTCTCTTAATGATCTTGAAGTTGGAGGGTCTTTTGAAGGTATCATCTTGTCTTTGGAACAAGTTAAACAATGAAAAATAAAAGAAATATCAACAACATTGGATGTTTGGCTCCACTAAAACTGTCTTCGACACCTCTGGCCAACTAGAGCAAAGCACAGTACTAACTTAGCATTTTTCACAGATAAGCTCTATATCGAACATTATGTAGAAACTATGTAATGCAATTTATAAATGGAATAACAAAAAGAAAAGTGCAGTTGTGTAACATATGAAGTTCTTAAGCAATAAAATACAGAAGCATCTAAAATTCTCATTAAAATATAAAACTATGAATTCATTTTTACTTCCTAGACCTAAAAGTATAATACAAGTGGCTAGAAACCAGTTTCCACCACCAACTGTGTATATCATATTATTAAAGGCAGTTTTGTATATGACATGGAAAAGTGTTATACAAAGTAGCGTTTTCGACTGAAAAAAAAACAGAAGGAAAAAGCAGAATGTGATGCCAATTATTAGCTTACTAAAGCTGATTTCTCATCTAGCTACAATTTCTTTCGACCAAAAATAAATAAAAATCTAGCTATAATTTCTAGGAATTTTGATGTTTTAGGGTTTAGGTATTCAAAGTTGTACTTCCTCTTCCTAGATACAGTCATCTTCTAGCAAGAAACTCTTTTACATTAATATAAGTGAATATATATTAGCTTGTTTCAAAGACAAGATGATACCTTCAAAAGACCCTCCAACTTCAAGATCATTAAGAGAGGCTTCAAGGAAACCGTGTTTCAGAAAATGCTAGGCATCATTATAGCTCATCTCATTTGTCTTCCCATCTATGCGCTTGTCAATTTCCAATTCAACCCATATTGTCAAAACATCTTCGAAGGCAGAACCTATAACTTCGTGTGGTTGGTCGTAGGGATAATTCGCTAAACTTAAGTCGAGTCCACCATCCGGTAAATCTCGGGAAATGAGTGCAATGCAAGTGTTGTGCACCCGAGAATACTCAATTATAAACACATCCACACCATCCGGATCAAAAACTTTATATGTCGTCATATACTCATCAATTCATCCCTTGATATCATATACGTCCGGTAACTCCTCATCGGGAAGTTCTCTTTGGCCTCATCATACTTGATGTCAATTGTATTCCATAGATTATCTTGTCTATCCGTACCTCCACAAGCCATGATGGCAATCCTCCTATCAATTATGAAACACTTTGTCGTATTTTCATCGAGCATAAATGATCTTTCATTTCCTTGTACCTCCGCAGCAAAACATAATAAGTTCAAAGCCAATAATATCATACAATTGATTAACTAAAACTGAAAAAAGACTCACCCAGGTCATAAGATCTCAATGTGTCGCATAGCACATTATAAAATCCCCTGGTTATACGGATATAAGCGTTTATTGATCCACGGCCCTTTACATAATGCAACATTAGTTAATAGGGATGAAGAGGAAGAGGAAACTATGGATTTTGATTTTAACTCCGATACCGAAGAAGTACTTGAAGGATATGGAGAAGAAGAATTGGAGGAGTAGGCTTACAAGAATGTATTTTTCTTTATTTGAATTATTTTTTTAACATGGTTACCTAGTTGGTGAATTGTGCATGTTTTTTATTTTCGGGTTTTCTTAAGAACATTATTGTTTAATTGCATTTCTTACTTGCTTCAATTACATTTTAGTTGAAATCTTGAATTGAATTTCTTATTTTCCTTAGAACATTGTTGTTAATACATTTTTAAGGACATATGTTATGTATTTTCATTATTTTCAGCATTATATGTTATTTTTTTATAATTGTACTATAGAAATCAAGTATGATGAGGCCAAAGAGATGAAAAATCAAGTATTGTCCAAAAAATGTATTATTTTCAGCATTATGTTTTGTATGAAAAATCAAGTATGAAAAATGTTATGAATAGAAATGTTATAGATTTTATAACATTGTTATGAATAGAAATGTTATAGATTTTATAACATTCAAAATGTTTCATTCATAACATTGTTATGTTATAGATTTTTCATAACATAACATTATGTTAGCATTATAGATACATAACATATTAAAAAAATCAAGTATGAAAAATGTATTATAGAAATGTTGGAGAAATCTGGTCAAAAAATAAATGGTCACTAAAAATGTAGTTAACTGGCACTTTTCCCACACTTTTCCCATATCATCTTCTTTCTTGAAGGTCACTAAGAATGCTTTCCAACTCTTTCTTCTTTTCCCAAATGCTACAACAACTTTGGGTTGAACACCTACCCTGCAATAACAACATAAATTGATAAATTTTGGACTCTTTTGAGAAGAAAATAAATCTATTTAAAATAAAGAAATATAAACTGTAAATAACTTACTCATTTCTTATTAAACTCTTCATCTTATGTATATAGATTTTTTTGTACGGTTGTTTGTCAAAAAATAACAACTGAGTCTTTATTTCAAAATGATGGTTCATTTCAAGTGCAACATCAACGAAATGACGGAGTTCTTGAACTTCCACCTGAATAGCACTGTCTGGCCCCACAAGCCACACTAAACAATGAAAAATAAAATAAATATCAACAACATTGGATGTTTGGCTCCACTAAAACTGTCTTCGACACCTCTGGCCAACTAGAGCAAAGCACAGTACTAACTTAGCATTTTTCACAGATAACCTCTATATCGAACATTATGTAGAAACTACATAATGCAATTTATAAATGGAATAACAAAAAGAAAAGTGCAGTTGTGTAACATATGAAGTTCTTAAGCAATAAAATACAGAAGCATCTAAAATTCTCATTAAAATATAAAACTATGAATTCATTTTTACTTCCTAGACCTAAAAGTATAATACAAGTGGCTAGAAACCAGTTTCCACCACCAACTGTGTATATCATATTATTAAAGGCAGTTTTGTATATGACATGGAAAAGTGTTATACAGGGTAGCGTTTTCGACTGAAAAAAAACAGAAGGAAAAAGCAGAATGTGATGCCAATTATTAGCTTACTAAAGCTGATTTCTCATCTAGCTACAATTTCTTTCGACCAAAAATAAATAAAAATCTAGCTATAATTTCTAGGAATTTTGATGTTTTAGGGTTTAGGTATTCAAAGTTGTACTTCCTCTTCCTAGATACAGTCATCTTCTAGCAAGAAACTCTTTTACATTAATATAAGTGAATATATATTAGCTTGTTTCAAAGACAAGATGATACCTTCAAAAGACCCTCCAACTTCAAGATCATTAAGAGAGGCTTCAAGGAAACCGTGTTTCAGAAAATGCTAGGCATCATTATAGCTCATCTCATTTGTCTCCCCATCTATGCGCTTGTCAATTTCCAATTCAACCCATATTGTCAAAACATCTTCGAAGGCAGAACCTATAACTTCGTGTGGTTGGTCGTAGGGATAATTCGCTAAACTTAAGTCGAGTCCACCATCCGGTAAATCTCGGGAAATGAGTGCAATTAATGCAAGTGTTGTGCACCCGAGAATACCCAATTATAAACACATCCACACCATCCGGATCAAAAACTTTATATGTCGTCATATACTCATCAATCCATCCCTTGATATCATATACGTCCGGTAACTCCTCATCGGGAAGTTCTCTTTGGCCTCATCATACTTGATGTCAATTGTATTCCATAGATTATCTTGTCTATCCGTACCTCCACAAGCCATGATGGCAATCCTCCTATCAATTATGAAACACTTTGTCGTATTTTCATCGAGCATAAATGATCTTTCATTTCCTTGTACCTCCACAGCAAAACATAATAAGTTCAAAGCCAATAATATCATACAATTGATTAACTAAAACTGAAAAAAGACTCACCCAGGTCATAAGATCTCAATGTGTCGCATAGCACATTATAAAATCCCCTGGTTATACGGATATAAGCGTTTATTGATCCACGGCCCTTCACATAATGCAACATTAGTTAATAGGGATGAAGAGGAAGAGGAAACTATGGATTTTGATTTTAACTCCGATACCGAAGAAGTACTTGAAGGATATGGAGAAGAAGAATTGGAGGAGTAGGCTTACAAGAATGTATTTTTCTTTATTTGAATTATTTTTTTAACATGGTTACCTAGTTGGTGAATTGTGCATGTTTTTTATTTTCGGGTTTTCTTAAGAACATTATTGTTTAATTACATTTCTTACTTGCTTCAATTACATTTTAGTTGAAATCTTGAATTGAATTTCTTATTTTCCTTAGAACATTGTTGTTAATACATTTTTAAGGACATATGTTATGTATTTTCATTATTTTCAGCATTATATGTTATTTTTTTATAATTGTATTATAGAAATCAAGTATGATGAGGCCAAAGAGATGAAAAATCAAGTATTGTCCAAAAAATGTATTATTTTCAGCATTATGTTATGTATGAAAAATCAAGTATGAAAAATGTTATGAATAGAAATGTTATAGATTTTATAACATTGTTATGAATAGAAATGTTATAGATTTTATAACATTCAAAATGTTTCATTCATAACATTGTTATGTTATAGATTTTTCATAACATAACATTATGTTAGCATTATAGATACATAACATATTAAAAAAATCAAGTATTAAAAATGTATTATAGAAATGTTGGAGAAATCTGGTCAAAAAATAAATGGTGGAGAAAACCAAATGAATAAGATTCCAAAAGAAAACGCTTGAATATCCTAAAATACTATTCGGAGACAAGTGCAAATGTACGTTTTTATCTAATTAACGAACATCAGCAAAGTAGGAAGATGGATTCTAATTAAAAACAAAAAATCTTGTCCACCAACTTTACAATATTAGATCTTATTGGAACAAGGAACCTCACATTACTATACAGGTATGATCATATAGGATATATTGTTGTAGTTTTTATAGCACATAGAGCAGGTAGCTAGCGTCTACTACAACAAAAGATATGAGCATTTATCACACGAAACAAAATGAAAAACTCAGCTAAATTGTAAGTTAAATATATGTTTTGAGCAATATACCGTAGTAGATTAAACTTGATAAAAAAATAAATAAAAAGGTAAACATATAGTAACTCATTTTATTTTTTCTTTCAAAAGTGTAGTAGTAAGCAATATCTTTTTGAAACCAAAAGTTATTGAATGTGTTTGATGTTTTCTTGTTTAGGACAGGACATAATGTCCAAGCTAGACACGATCGATAGGTTTCTTACTTTCTTATAGGAGCTTATTGGAAGTTTGGAACCATCGATCGTTTTGACCGTATATGTAAACACAAAGTAACTCACCTTTTAATCTTAGTCCCAGCTGGAATTTAAACTCGTTCAAAAGCAAAAATATATGCAAGTGAGACTTCCCAGGTGGGATTGGGCCGAGTTGTCCCTAAAAATGAAAAGCAAAAAGAATTAAGCGACTCGATCGAGTATTTTGCTGACACCAATCCACCCGGACAAATCATCATATAACTTCGGAAGTTCTAAACCCATAAGGGCATCTCCAATGGCAAGTCCTAAAATGGGGTCCTAGATCTAAATTTAGGACCTCAATTTAGGACTTATGATTTAGGACTTCACTATCTCCAATGGTGAAGTCCTATATTAGAGTTTGATTAAATATTAATCGTTGGATTGATTTCGGAATATATTCTTGGCCGTTGGATCAGAATCAGAAATTAAAAAACAAAACAAAAACTGAGATATGCAGATCTGGCCGTTGATTTCAAATTGCATTGAAATCAGGCCGTTCAAATTTCGAACGTTGGAGGGCAACGGTAACTGGTGTGGAGCAGCAGGCGGGTCCCAGTGCTGAGCGGCTTGTCGGCTACTCTCGCTCCATGTCAGGAGCGTGGCGCGTCACCTGCAGCTCACCATCCTCCAGTTGCTCGCGTGGTCTCCCATCGCCATCCAAGGCGCGTCACTCCATCCCCTCTCTCCTCTGTCTGCGTCAGCTGGGGCCCACGAACGTGCTGGGCTGGATTTTAGGACGGGATCTATCTCAGGTTCTATCTTAGATCCCCCCATAAGACCTTACCCTATATTTTTAGGGTTTAGAACCCCAAAAATGCACCATTGGAGAGCCCTTTTGAGTTTAGGGTCTAGATTTTTAGGGTTTGGATCCCCCCATTGGAGATGCCTTAAGAGCATCCAGCGGACATGCTAAACCAAAAAGTTAAATTTGAATTTTAACATGTGAGATGGCATTTAGTTGGCATGAGATGGCTCTTATGTTCTAAACCCATAAGAGCATCTCATTTTAGTTGGATGTTAAAACTAAAATAAGATGTTATTTTATTATAATTCTATCAAATGTTCAACTAAGTTTCTCTGTCTCCTCTCTAATGCTTCACCTTCAAAGCAAGCCGTCTCTTTACTCAAATCGACTTCCTTTTGTTTCAATCTATGATCTTTGATGAACTTATTTGAGATTTGGATAAGAACCCAGAATTTTCAATACCCCTACATTGATCTAGTATGTTTCTGGCTTCCATCCTCACTCTAATTTTGAAATATGACTCATAAGTTCACAGCTATCGTTGCTGGTCTATTTATAAAAATAAAACAAAAGAGTTAAAAGCACGATCAAACGTCGGTGGAAGAAGAGAGAGTGGAAAATAAAGACGATATGATCGAAACGTGGGAAGGAAGAAGAGAGAGACAAAATTGCAGAAGAGAATGCAATTTAAAAAGATTTGATAGAATGCTTCTCGTCTGTCAAATTTGGCAGACCATCTTCTATATGTCATCCACGGTGGATCCACGGAGGAGATAACATATCCATTAAAAGCGATCTTTTCTGCCAAAAGTGACCGTTGAGAGCTCTAACTGACTTTTGGCAGAGCCGCTGGAGATGCTCTAAGTAAAATTCCTTTATTTTTGACAAATATGAATGGCATGATGAATACCTACGACTGTAATATGTATTATCTGGTGTGGACCTCCAATGGACATGGTCTGGCCCTTGCTTTGAAACAAGTTTGCTGAAACCTAAAAGTTATAAATGTGAAAAATCTAATACGGACTACTAATTATGAAAATTATGCTTATAGTTAGACACATGGAGATCGATTTAGAACAAATTCCTGATTACCGACAACCGAACTTTTAAACATATAATAGGATTCTATATTTACATCATGCAAATAGTAGCGATAACAACGTACACTCTAGTTAAATCTAGCTATCTTCTTGCACTCGCTTAAGACTTTACTTTGCGAGCGTAGAATTATTATCGAACTTCCGATTTTGAGTGCCGGTGCTCGCTTCCCTATCTAAATCAAGGTTAGAACAAAGCCATTTCAAAGCCTACAAACAAGACACAATTATCAGTTACTTAAATTGTAAGACTAGAGAGAGTGATCGGCTTGGCTTCGATCTTGATTGATTAATTAGCTTAACTTGATCAGAACCTGCAGGCTTTGATCTTACTAGCACACGATGAAGCTACATGAGCTTGACTCAAAGGCCTGAATAGAGCTGAGGGGCTCTGATCGGTGTGTGCATATACTTGCAATTTGGGCATGCAGGCGAAGACTTACACAGCATAACCAACATGTGACATCTCATGCACACAGTTGCCACCATCTCTTGGTCACGATCAACTTCCAGTCCTCCTCCTCCTAGCAGCCTCGACGAGTTGTTCGTCTTGAAAAGTGCCCTGAAGCTGTTTGTGGTGGAAATGTCTGGATGAAGAGGCTTCGAATCGCACCTCAAGTTCAGCTCAAGGTCTAAGCTAATGTTGTTGCTTGTTGCGCTAATTGGTGGCTCAGGACTTCTCCTTGGATCCCTATAAGTCTTCATCTGAGTCCTTGTGTTGTAGAAGTGTATCTGCCCTGACTGCAGACATCGCAAAATGAATAAATTTATGGACTCGTGAGTATGGTATTTCTTGGTCGCTTCTGCATAATAGATAGTCCAAACAAACAAAAAAGGGTACGAAAATATGTGTAGATATATACCTGAATATCGAGGCATTGTTGCCACTCCAAAGGCAAAGGAGTCTCGAGGTGAAGATCAACATCGAAGAAAGACTTTGCTCTGGTTTGATCATCAGATGGTAATTTTGAACACTTTTCGAGAAGCTCAGATTCCACAAGGGGAAAAGGATCATCCCACTTTCTCTTCTTGTGGGATGAATTCTCAGAGTCGGGGATCGATCGCTTCTGGTTTGGTGAAAGGGGAGGAGCTGCTTGGAAAGACACCATAGCTGCGCTAGCTAGCTTTGAAACTCAGAGATAGAATAAGAGAAAGAGAGAGAGTTAGAGTTGTGTAGTTTTCAAATGAGTGGTTATATAGGCTCGATCAAGAGTGATAAATATTGAGTTTGGTCATAACTGAAGGGAGAATCTAACAGGGGCAAAATTTATTTGAACGTACAACTAAAACAAACCTGGCCTACATATGCTTACATTCCAAGTTGGCTAGTTCAGCTCAGCTCGATCAGCCAAGGCATGGCAGCTCTCTGCTTATTAAAGACTAAGATGTTGAAACCCTAACAAACTAGCTGCATGCGCTCCTTCCTTGGTCTAATACGATTCAGCGAATTCAACTCATCCCTCCTGATCCTGATCCTCCTGATCCATCGATGCCACCCAACTCAGCCAACTAGAAAATCCAGCAGTGAATTTGGACTGGGCTCCATGAACTGTGCATGTCCTCGATATTAAGTGAGTCATTACTATTACACTCAACAAAATTTATTCGACATCCAGATTTTCTGCTCTTCATATGCATCGATCTGATCTTTCTGGTACTGATCGGTCTTTCTCGTGCTCATGTTTACGTACAAGCTGCTTGATTTCAATACAACTCATTAATCGATATGAATACAAAGTCATTTTTCCTAGCTGCAAACCCTAAATTCGAATTTCAAACCCCTACAAATAGTGACATAACTTTTAACGCATAATCAACACGAAAAAGATCGTTTTATCATCTCCTGAATTCGATTTGATGAATGTAACCGTGTTTTGTTCTTAAGTGAAAAAAATGCTATGTAAACCCTAAAATGAAGTCCGTGTTTCGAGCATGATCGAGCACAAAACCAACACCAAAACAATCGACTAATTATAAACGGAACGTGTCTACCGATACATCATTGAATGAAGAAATTTAGTGAGGGTGAGATTTTCTATGAAGTGAGCTACCTAGCAAAGCCAAATAGGTAGGCAATAGTTAAAAGTCGAAGAACGTACACACCAAATGGGCGCCAAGTGATGGACGATATATACTCATTACGACTGGCGGTGTGAGATGGGGAAGAGGAAATTAAGAAAGAAAGAGGTCGTTGAATTGAAGAGGAGGCTGCGAGAAATAAATGAGATTGTGAATGCTGTATACAGTTGAACAAGCTAGGGAAGGTCTTGGAATTGAATGTTATTGTGAATGGTTCATCCATCCATCTCCAATAAATTTGGGGATGGATACATAGACGTCAATAACTCCAACTTCCCACAACTGGGTTTACTCCCAAGAACAACAAAACTTTAAAAACTCCCAACACCTCTATCAGGAGCCATCAATAACCACATTATTCCATGAATATCTATTTAAGCTCTGCAACTAATTAATTAACATTGCTTTGAAAGCTGCCCTCACCCTCAACACCATCGGCTATTAATTCAACCATATCTGTACGTACACCATTGGGGAAGAGATCCGAGGCGACGAAGCTTTATGGTCGCCTCGATGAGATGTGACCAAGTCTTCGTCGCCAACGCGTCGTCGCCTGAGATCGGTCCCTTCACTATTGGAGCGACAAAGATTGATAAAACTTCGTCGCTTCATTTTAACTGACGTGACAAAGGTAATCTTCGTCGCTTCGAATTTGTGCCGCGAAGATAGGAGTTGTCGCTCCTCTGTTTGAGCGACCAACATTGGTGAAAGTGGGGCTACCAAGGGCAACAATCGAAGCGACGAAGATTGATCAATCTTCGTCGCCTCAATTCAACCGAAGCGACGAAGATTGATCAAACTTCGTCACCTCATTTACACCGAAGCGACGAATATTGATCAATTTTCGTCACCTCATTTTAACTAAAGCGACGAAGATTGATCAATCTTCGTCACCTCATTTTAACCGAAGCGACGAAAATTGATCAATCTTTGTCACCTCATTTTAACTGAAGCGACGAAGATTGATCAATCTTCGTCGCTCCATTGGGTGACAGGGAAAAAAAATTAAATATTAACGTACCAAGTTACGACAGTTCACAATTTCAACGCACAATATATGATAAATGAATCATTCAACCACAAATCAAGTCATACAGAAAAATAAACCACAAATCAAAATGTACACAGTTTATACAAACCCTAACTACTATTGTTCACAAAGTAGACTCATGGTCGGGGATGGCGTTGCAGCTGGATTGCGTGCCAGGAGCGGGTGGAGGAACTGGAGCTTGTTGACTCCCAGCTTGGATCGATCGCATGAATGCCTCCATTTGTTGCACCCTTTGGGCAAGCGCATTATAACCCTCTCTGGATTTGCGCGCCTCCTGTTTGGCTTCAGCAACCTCCCTTTTGGCTTCAGTGACCTCCCTTTTCAGGGATTGGGTTTCCTCTACATTGTCGGTCACCCGGGCCCCTCCTCTGGGTTTGGGGTCACGTGTGACTGCGCGCCCCACCCCTGTCATGTCGAACAAGAACAAATAAATATGTTTGAATAGTACACAAAAAGTGAGCAAAACGTAAATCGAAATAAACGACCACAGATTTTGTAGTATTACCTCTTATAGAGGTCCCGGGCCTTGAACCCACATCTTCATCTATGATATTTATTTTTGTATCGAGAGGAAGATGATGGTCTTGGGAAACCACATCGCCGTCATTGTCACCCGCTGCACTATCTTGTTGCATGAGGATATGTCTGTGATGTACCTTGGATCAGCATGAGGATATGTCATCCAAGTTTTGTCTGGGTGTCCTTCCATGTTTCCTGTCAATATAAACAATCAATATGAATAAAGTTACCACGCCACAGTTACAATTCAACCAAAACCCTACACTTCTTCGGCTTATGCCTCCGGGTTGGGTCTTATCCCTTTCAGAGGAACACGACATTTGTCAATCCTCTTGCACCCATGCGTTTCAGCTCCAGTTTAGAAAAATTTCGACAGCATCTCCCTACAGTTTCCCGAGTGCACACATATCTAAACAACCTAATTTACACTCGGGGAACATTGAAAGGAGACACTGTCGAAACCATATCCCAAAACTGAAACTGAAACCACATGAATAGCATAAGGATCAACAAAGTCATGTTCACCTAAAGTGTCCAAAAATGGGACAATTCGAGAATCAACAACTCAACTGGATCAACTAGATGAGTTGTTGATTCTCAAACGGGAATTCTAAGTTGAAAAACACCACAATTATATTTAACCACACTCAATTTCATGATTAACCCTAATAACACCACTAATTGAGACCAATACACCTAATCTACACTAATAATAAAAAATTTCACTAAATTTAACCAAAGTTCAAACATTATTCATGAACCCATAACATGATTTATCACAATTCAATGATTCAAACACTAAAACTACAACATAAGACCAAATTCAATTCAACTTCAAAAATTTCACATTAACTTCATTTTCACTTCTAAATTAACATGTATTATGGTCATAAAGAGGGTTAAAGAGATACAAATCAAACTAACCTTACTTAAGAATCAAATGAATAGCAAGAAGAACATTCTTTCTTAATTTCCTCAAATTTCTCCCAAAATCGCACAAGAACAACTCCATAATGCGAATGAACTATTTTCCCAAAATTTCAACTTTATGAAGGGTTTGACTTTAAGAAGGAGAGCATATTCAGTTTTAAAAAATTGGGGCGACGAAGATTGATCAATCTTCGTCGCCTTAGTGATTTGAAACGACGTAGGTTATTTCTGAGGCTACGATTCCATTCTTCATAGCTTCATTTAGATTGGGCAATGAAGTACCGATCCTTTTTATTTTTCGATCATCATCTTTTTAGTTTTCTTTTTTCTTTTTCTTGACATTGAAGCATTTATACGTATCATGCAACTCGATCATGCTCCCTAAATATTAATCTGCTTCTTCGATCAATTGAAGGCCCTCTATATATTCATGAACAAACATGTAAGTGATCGATATATAGGCATCTGTTTCTTATTCTTTTTGGTACGTAACTCTTATTTATGTTTGAAACGAACACCATTTGGATTTGAAATGAGATATATACAGTATTTCGAGTTCAGTTGCACTAGAGAATTAGGGTACTATCCGGTGCTAAATTGTAATGCACTAAACAGATTTAGGAGCTGAATATTCACCAAATAAAGCGTCAATTAGTATCTTGGATGAAGTATAAGATCGTTACCAGCCCATGCACGTGCCATTTTAGTATATCTTACGTACGTACCTTCTTGATCGGCCCGATGCTTAATTTTAAGTTTCAATACAAAAACCTAGCTCCAGAGAAGAACCGAAATCCTTCATTATGATTCTTTGTTCGATCAAGTATCACTTGTCATTATACGGCAAAGTTAATATGACTAATGTAAAAATATTGTTATAACTTTCCTGGTCATATTTTTATGTATACTTGACTACTGTAAAAATATGATTATAACTTGACTAGCCACGGCAAAGTTAATATGACCAGGGCAAACCTAAAATATACATAAAAATACAAACAAATCAATTTAGCAACACCAAAACTGAGAAAGACCCAATATGACTACTCATGCACTAATATAATGCGACAAAATATAATCGATGGGGAAGCACGTCTCAGCATATATAAGGATCAAGTGGCGTGATTGATTCAATCTAGTCATGATAATCGACTCGACACTAAATTGAAGATCATATTATGGATTAAAGGACCTCTAGCTGCATTATTCATTTATAATCAATATTCCCATTACGCATTTCACCAACTTTATAGTGTGTAGTACCTCTACCCACATTAAAGAGGGATGGTTTTATTGGTTTCAACTTCTCTGGGGGTAGACAGTTGAATCCCAATTAAGAGCACAAGTTACCCTAATTAATATTTCTGTCCTTAATTTTGTTGGGGCATAGGAATAAATTAAAGAAAAAATCTGAAAATGAAATACATTTATTAAGTTTGAGCTAGATCATGGCCTTATTTAATTGCTGTCTGTTTCTTTTTCCTTTTCACTTGTGCTTCTTGAAATTGATCCTCTGAATGTGAATCATGTGATATTGAGATGCATATACCCTTTTGGCTCAGAATTGTATTGCAAACAATCGAAAGGAAAATTGCAAGTACGTTTTTATGGGGGGAAAGTTTCTTTGTTTGGAAAAAGGATCTAGCATGGGCGTGAAGGACAGTTTAGATACTTGAAAGAGGTGTATAGTTAACCGGTTTTTCACCAACCATGTATAAATTGGTGAGGGGGCCTAAATAGACTAGACAGCTGATGACATAAATACCAATATCCTGTTTATTTCTAATACTTCAAAAGGGTTAGGGCACAATTAATGAAAATATGGGTTTCCTAACTTAGGGTATTTTGGTGAGAGCTAGTTCGATCACTTTTTGGTATTAGTTTTGTGTTTATGTATAAGATTTGCTGATCAATGTGAACTATAAAAGAAAAACTAAGTTCCACGTACTGTGAAGTAAAGCTGCAGACGACCATTTAGTAAGTACGAAGAAGAAACGGCAGTACATTTGAAGAGTGTTCTATAAGTTTTGAAGTAAAGGCCTGCAGACTGCAGCGGTCTCCTAATGAATAAACTCACCGGCCAGCTTCTTCTCGAAATAAGAAGCTCCAAGAGTACGTACTATGGGTTTAGGTGTGTGCTTAAGGTAACTTTTTGTGCAAGTCTGGTAAACGAGCGTAGTTACTCCTAAAGAGCTAGACAAGTCAATATTACACCAGCAATCCTCTTGACATACCCAAAGTCGTGAATCAAAGATATACGCGGTGATATACGCACACCACGTCAATCGGAGCAGAATGTAACCAATAACATTTTTTCTCCTAGAGCAACTTCAACAACTTCTTAATATTTTTTGTAAAATAAGGAAGTAAAAGTCAAAATTTCTAAAAAAATTATGCTTAATTTCTAACATGCTCCCTTATTTTACAGATTCATGCATCTATTACAACTACATTTTTTTATTATAATAATAAAATATTCTTTTTTTATTGAGACTTGCAAAAAGGTGTTTGGGAAAGTTTTGAGAGATATTGGGACTCGCAAAATATTAACGATAGCCCATTATATATCCAAAAATTTGAAGGTTGCTGTAAATTTGGAGAATGTTTCGTTCTCTCTCATGTCTTTCTCTATTTTGAAGAATGAGCTAGGAAAGCTGTTGGAGTGAAAAATGCTCATTATTTTCAAAAAAAAAAATTTCTCTACTTTAAAGAAGTTGTTGGAGTTACTCGTAAGATATAATTCGGATTGCCTAATTCAACAAATGAAAAAGAAAAAATATTACACAAGAAATTTGAAAAAAAAAATAACGAGAACCTTTTAAGAGAAAGATGGTATGGCCAAGAAAATGAAACAAAAACAGGGGCCTCAAAAAAATGGTATTGAAGGCTCTGAAGGGAGTAGAGTGTATGAATTCATCTGCCTTCATTAACTCATCTTGAATGCAGAATTCAAGGATGACCATCGAAGATGGCATGGAGGGAGGATCAAACAGTCACTCACTTTCTTCAACATCGTCATCATCGTAACTCAGCTAGCTAAGCTCTCATCCCCAGCAATCTCTTTCCTTCTTCCTCCATTCATTTATGTTCTTGTTTCTCTGATCGAGCCCCTGTCTGGCTCTCTTTCTCTCTGAATTCTCATTCATCACCTAGCTTGCAAGTTTCGTATATACATTGATCACTTCCTCCATATAACTTTTGATCTATTTGTCAAAATCTTCTACTATTCATCTGATACGTACCCGTATGTTAATATCATAAATCTCTATCTCAAAATTGTTTATAAATGTAAGATTCAACTGTTCCACGTACGTACTAACTAGCAGGAAATTGATTCCAACTAAGATGCACCAAAGAATTAGAGCGTCGACTGACCGACGATACATCTTTTATGTACTTATGCTAATGCATGCCAAACATATAATTTGTTTCGATATTAATTGAGTACATGCATTTAATGCTTAACAGCCATAATGCACCACCTACCTAATTACTTACGAAATAATGCATGGATGGAACCTAAGAGCATCTCCAACAACTCTTGTAAAAATACAAGAATTGTTATTTTAATTAAAAAATATATTTTTTTTGCTCCAACAACTCTTGTAAATTATCTTGTATCCTATAGAAAATGGATAAAGAAGAGAGAGAATCCTTATATCTATAGAAAACTCAAAATTTGTATAAACATCTAAAAATCTCTAAAATTTATTGCTCACCTACACAATTCAACTTTATTTCCTCAAAATATAAACAAAAACACATCAATTTTTCTTTCTCTCCTACAATTTATTGACTTGATTTGAGAAATATCTCTATGCTCATTAAATTATAGAGATTATCATTTATTTTTTAAGAATAGAGCAGAAAAGTTGTTAGAGTTGATCCCAAACAATTATAGAAATTTTGTGTTTTAGTCTTGTATAATAAAAATTTTATACGAAAACGGTTGGAAATGCTCTAATCAAGCTAACAAGTACGCCTTCATTTCAATATACTAGCCTCCTTAGCAAATTTTTTTGTGTATTTATAGACCACTTGCACTTATATTTATTGTCTTAATATTATGTGATATTCTAGGTCCGACTCTTTTACCGGCCGGCCGGAAATTTGTAGATCGTGATATTGTTCATCTGATCATCTCGCTCCACTTCCACGTACCAATTGAGTTGATTAATTAATTAATTAAGGATTGGCCAGAATTGGAATAAGAGTTCATTTGGATATGAATGTATATATCATGCACCGTTACCTTTTGGAATATGCTAGTTGATTTTGGGGTCGATATGAATCATATGATGCAAGCATAATTAATCATGATGGAGCTTCTATAGGGCATATTCATGTCTAGTAATTAGGTGAGATGTATGAACGTACAAATATTTATGCATGGCCTACCTAGCAGAAAGCTGCTACTGAGTACTAAGGATTGATCACTTTCATTCGTTAATTTTTAGTTGGCCTCGATCAGGGCCGGTCCTGAGGGATTCGAGGCCCAGTGCGAAGAAAAAAAATGAGCCCTTATACAAAAAAAAAAAAAAAAAAAGACAATTTTTCTTTTTCGGGGTTTGGAACCTAGCCAAGTGCAATGTTAGGAGGCTCATCCCCACGCCTGGAAATTTTTATTGATATGTTAAAACATGGTACAATGGGGGGGACATAAAACCATTACCCCAGAGAAGGAAAAAAAAAACCACATCTCATCTGAAATGACTCATTCTTGCATTTTTAGAAGCAAAGTCATCAACAATATGCTCAACTTCAACAACTTTCAGCATATTCTTCTCAATACTCAATAGTGCCAGTCCATTCAACCTATCTTGAGCCATAGATGTCTGCAAATAAGATTTTATCAACTTTAATTTTGAAAAACTTCTTTCCGCTGATGCCACAGTAATAGGTACAGTCAACAAAAGCTGATAAGCAACCAAAATATTTGGAAAGAAATCCATTTTTTTTGCGAACTCCATAATTTCAATGGAACTCCATGGTTTTCCAATTTCATATGCTTCAGTTGGCAGCATATCTTGCAATATCTGCAATTCTGAGAGTAAAACCTTAGCATCAATATCACAATCCTCACCATGTTTCAAAGCATTTTCAAGGTTTAGACAACAATTTTTCATTCCTTCATCATCCAATACAATCAACCGTGATGCATCAAACAAGAAGCCAAACATAGATTCAAAAAGCTCCATTTGTTCAAATCTGGTTTTCAATTGAGAAATTGTCATATCAACCAAAACAAGAAAGTTGTCTGTTCTAAAATTTTCTTGAGCAGATTGTTGTTCTCTTTCTGTATTAGGGTTTTCATCAAAATGTCTTTTTCTTGTAGCCTTACGCGATACATGAAAAACTGGTTCAATTCCCATTTCATCAACAATTTCTTTCGCATCAGTGATAGCAGAATTAAACCCATTCTCCCTATATTTCTCAAAAAATGAAACCAGTCCTTTCAAACTTTCAATAGCTACATCAAGAAGCATATCCTTAGACTGCAAGTTTTTGCTCACCAAGTTTATTTTGAACAAGATGTCATGCCAAATAACCAAACTCAGAACAAATTCAAAACTTGAAAATTCACCTGAAACTAATTTCTCAGCATCCCAACTTATCTTAGAATCATCAGAAACTTCAGCTAATTTGATCAAAGCATTTTTTATTTTTGGAAATTGACTTTTAATTGCTTTCACACTTTCTATACGACTCTCCCATCGTGTCACACACAAAGATTTCAAAGTTAAGTCATCCGCATATTCAAGCAAAATGTCCCATCGCTTTGTTGAATTAGCAAACACATTATATATGGCTTGGCATGCCCCAAAAAAAGATTTTCCTTTTAAACAAGAGTTTGCCATATCAGAAAGAACCAAGTTTAGAGAATGACAACCACAAGGCATATAAAAAGCTCTAGGATTTATGTCAAGTAATCTTTTCTGAACACCTTGATGTTTCCCTCTCATATTAGAACCATTATCATACCCTTGTCCCCTCACATCATCAATATTCAAACCGATAGAGTTAAGAGCAGCTTGTAATTCACCAAAAAGACCCAAGCCAGATGTGTTTTCCACATTTAAAAACTCCAGAAAATATTCTTCTATTTTTATCGGGCGACTTTTAACATCAACACATCTAATTATCAAAGTCATTTGCTCTTTGTGGCTAGAATCAGGAGTGCAATCAAGAATCACAGAAAAATATTTAGCTGCTTTAATTTTTTTTATTATTGCACTCCTGACACATGATGCCAACATAGCTATCAATTCATTTTGTATTTTATGACTGAGATAATGATAATGAATTTCTTTATCTTGAATGAGTCGAAAATGATGCTTCATTATTGGATCAAACTCAGCTATAGATTCAAGAAAGCCCAAGAAATTTCCATTTGAATCTTCATAGATTTTTTCATTTGTTCCACGAAATGCCAAATTATGCATTGCAAGACATTTAACAACAGCAATTATTCTGATCATAACTTGCTGCCAATGTTCAGTATCTTTTTTGATTTGCTCTTGCAATTCTTTATCAATAGTTTGATTTGTTCTCAATCTTACTCGGAGTTCAGCCCAGGCTCTAAGGTTGGCATAGTGTTCAGCAGTCTCTTCATGTTGCTTAAGTTTTTCACCTAGGTGTCCCCAATCATCAACCCCAACATCTGCTAAATGACTTTTAGAACGGGCTTGTCTTACCACTTTACAACAAAAGCAAAACACTTTATCTAATTCTTTTGAGTAAACCAGCCATTTTCTATCAGACAGTTGTCCATTTCTTAATTTTCGATCATAATAGTATGTGGAGAATCCCCTATTGTGCTTATCCTTTGGAAAATTAATATTGGGTTCTCTAACAGGACCTTTTTCAACAAGCAAGTCTCTCAATTTTCCATCTAGACTATCCCACACTCTAGGATCATATATATTCACAGATAATGAAGCATTTGAACGTTCAGGCACATGATTAGCTTCTTCATTATTTTCAGCATTCTCATTTTCAAGCACATTTGTTGTTTCTTCATTTATTTCATTTTCATTTTTAGGCACATTTGTCGTTTCTTCATTTATTTCATTTCCATTTTCAGGCACATTTGTGGTTTCTTCGTTTACCACATTCTCATTTTCAGCCTGGTTTGTTCTTTGATTTTCAGGCACATTTATTGTTTCTTCATTTACCTGATTTTCATTTTCAGGCACATTTGTGATTTCTTCATTTACCAGATTTTCAGTTTCTGGCACATTTGTGGTTTCTTCAATTACGACATTCTCATTTTCAGCAATATCTTGTGCTCTTTGATTCACTACATTTTCACTTTGGTTTCCAGAAGAAAGGTTTCTTTTCTTATTCCAAAGTTTTTGAATAGAACCTCTTTGAGGTTTTATTATTGTTTCTTCTTCTAGTTTCTTTCGTTTTTTTTAGAACCACCAGATGCTTGTTTCTTAGGAAACATTGCCTTAAACTAAAAATTGCAATACAGTAATAGAACAAATGAACAATAGAACCTGGATGGTGAATCCGTGAATGTTGCACAGCTGACCAAAGAGCACATCCGCTATTCCACTTCAACTCATTTTATCAAACCAAAGCAGTGAAAGCACACATGACAGATGCAATCTTCTCTGCAGAAACATAGTATATATTACAACACAATTCCATAAGTACAATTTCATATATGAATTTCATATACCAATTTCATATTATCATATATCAATTTCATATTATCTCATCTAATATGCATAGTTTCAGAAAGGAAAAAAAAAGTAAAACAAAGAGATTCGAAACAAACCTTTTTCAATGGCAAAACCAGAAAGAAGAAAATGATTATGAAGCTCCGATTCCTTCGAACTCCGAAGCCGTCGAATTCAGAAAATCAAAGTAACCTTCTTTAGAAAATAGATCATGAGAGAAGAGATGTGAAATTGAGAGTGCGAAACTGAGAGAGGATGAAAAATTGTGAAGGATCATCATCAATTTATAGAGGTAGCAGAGAAAGAAGTTTTGGTTTAGGAGAACATCAATCGCCAGCCGAACTCCTTGATTCCTGCAATGGGTCTTCTTCATAATGAAGGGAGAAGATCAAAGAATGGATATAGTTTGGTTTTCTTGGAAGTTGGAACAATGAGACTGGAAATTGAAGGCCGAAGAAAAAACAAAGGGGAGAAGAAGATGGATCAGGAGGGGTCTGTTGGTGTGGTGTGTGGTTACTTCATTAATTATATTAAATTTATTATTAATAAACAAAGAAAACAGGAAAAAAAAAGGAATTTTGGGCCCTGGGCCCAGTGCGGTAGCACTGCTTGCCCTCCCACAGGGCCGGCCCTGGCCTCGATTAATATCAGTTAGGCGTCTAGTTCCTGTCCGTGAATCGAAAGCTGTAGGCGTTTGAGTATATCGCCGTTAAACCCCGTTATGGTAGATACTTGACGAGAGCTCAACATGTATGTTATAGAACTTGCCAAATAATTACCTAGTGGATGTACGTAGCCTCCCTCAAAGTGAGAGGTAAATTACAGTAAGCAAGCAGTTATTAATTAATTACTTGATGTCAGACGGATTAACCACATTACATCCATACTCTAAATCTCTAATCAGGTACTTCGGATAAGTTGATCAGTGCAGATCGAATAACATATGTGATACTTGAAGTGGGATTAGGAAACATGACCACATAATGTTCAAATTGATTAAGAATTTTCTAGTACTAGTTTACTTTCGCGTCACTAGCCTAGCAGTACTAATATTCAGGATTGATACTGTATTCGTGTCTACCTTGAACAAACCGGCGCCAATACCAGTGCTTCTCCCACACCATGTGAACTGAGTCGAGTGGGATCCCTTTAGTTTCCGGCAAGAACAGAGCAACGAAAACGGTCATGGTGAAGATCCAACCTCCATAGAACAAGAATGTGCCATATTTGAAATGACACAACATAGTCAAGAAGGTTTGGGAAAGCACGAATGTGATTGCGAAGTTCATAGCCACCCCAACGCTCTGGCCCGTGGATCTAATTTTCATGGGATATATCTCACTTGGTACAAGCCAACTCAAAGGCCCCCAAGACCAACCAAATCCAGCCGCATATAAACACATGAACACTAAAACTAGTATGGCATAGCCCTTTGAGATATGCTTGGTGCCGTCAGTGCCTGTTGTAATCGCTAGAACAACAGCCACCCCGACCTATATATGTACAAAACGACCGAGTCATACATTCAGGTTCGATCAATAGGACTACATATATAACAATTAGAAATGACATGCATGCGCCGACGTACCTGAGTAACGAGCATTTGGATACCACCTTCCATGAACAAAAACCTCCTACCACACCGATCAACAGCATAAGTAGACACCATAATCGAAACAATGTTAACCACCCCGAGTATGATCGCCGCAATCAAAGCCGAATCGTTTCCGAACCCAACGGACTGAAACAACACCGGTGCGTAAAACGCAATGATGTTGATTCCAGTCACTTGCTGAAAAAATGGAATGGCAATCATTCCCATCACCAGTTGAGGCCTGTATTGCCTCTGAAAGATCGTCTTAAATGGCTCCTCATTGAGAGCTTTGGCCACTTCACTTGTCTTGATGAGCAAAGCCAATTCTGGTTCAATGTCTGTGCCTTTTCCTCGAATCTTGATTAGGGCTTGCTTGGCTTGCTCAAGCTTATTGCGCTCAACCAAGCTAGTTGGAGAGTCGGAAATGAAGAAGGCGCCAACAGTCATTATGGCGGCGGGGACTATGGCGAGGCCAAGAGAGATACGCCAACCGTTTTCGTGCTTGGCAGTGGCGTAATTTATGCAGTTGGCCGCGAGCACGCCGATTCCGATGAAGAACTGGAAGCCGGTGCTGAAGGCTCCGCGCCATTTTGGTGGTGCAATTTCGGAGAGGTAAATGGGAGCAGACTGTACATCCATCGTAGCAATGTTATTAAATGGAGAAACCCTATCAAGTATTGTAACTTATTTTTTATAAAACTTGTTAAACTATTGTCAAGGGCAATAATGTGGGTTCGTGAATGAGAATTTGACTACGCGGGTGTAAAGATAGACTTTAATTGAGTACATCTTCGATGGTTACGCAGATGCATACATGCATGACATAGAGAAATGTACGTTGCTAGACTTACTTGGTTAGTGAAACCAACTCCTAGCCCTAGCAAGATACGACCCAAGATGAGCATGGCCACATTGACAGCTCCACCATTGATAGCGGACCCAGCTAGGAAGGTAGAACCACCCAAGAGCATGATATTCCTCCGCCCTACGATCTTGGCGAAACGGCTAGCTACAAGCGAGGCGGCCAAACCAGCTATGTAGAGAGAGGATGTGAATGATGTTAAGAGCTGACTATCATACACGCAATACATATTCTGCTTTGTCTGTGCTGCCTTCCTCAGCACGGAAGGGAAGAATTTTCGAAGAAATGGTACCATTGTAGTCACACCTCCTGAGATTAGTGGACATTATCACGGTTAATTTCATAGCTATATGCCTTTATCCATTAACTGTAAGACAGTCTATTTGATGAATTTATTTTAGGATTATTAGTTAACAACCATGCATGCATAATACATATTACACAAAGATAACACAATGTAAATTTACCTTAAAATAAAGCGCATGTGTTAATGACTTTTTTGTCCTTGTACTTTTGTGATCGTTATATATTTATATGTACATCCTAACTAGCTAGCTAAATAAATAATGTGCAGTATATAAGTGATATGGATCTGTCATTTGTTTTGTTAAGAAATAAATTGACGTTCAATAAGAAATTAAAACACAGATCAAATAACAAGCAAACCTAACAGCATATGCAGCGGTTTGCTCCTCCTATTTCAGGAGGTGCCATTACTATTCACCGAATAAGAGGTGCAGTTGCTATTTTTCCTGCAACTGTACAAAAAATTGCACCTCTTATTATTATTCATCAATTTTAATAATTTTTTATATTTTTATTCCTTATGTAAGTTTCCCTCAATAAGGATATGACACGTGTCCTTATCGTCTAAATAATCGGAGGCATTTATCAACATTCTTTATTTCGTCGCGATTAAAATCAACAATTTTGAAGTTAATTAGGATTTTGTGCGCGCTCGATTTCTTCATAGAAGTTGTAGAGAATATTATTACGAGCATGTACGAATTTATATTGAATGTTTCGGAGGTCCTAACTTATTATTATGAATTTCAGAAGTTTTCGAGTAAAATTAATTTATTAAAAAATTTACTAAGAGTCAATAATTATTAACCATTAGATCAAATAAGGTTCTAATGTGGGCCGTTAGATCAACATAAGATCTAATCTGAGCAGAAGATGGAGCTTGAGTTGGCGTCGAAGTTCCATCGAGGTACGAGACAGTGGTTGTGCAATACACGTGGGCAGTGGGTTCCACCAATTGATCGTGCTCTCGCCCGAGCAAGAGCTGCTCGTCCAGTTGCTCGAGTTGCCGGTCAACGAGCGGTCGTCGTACTCTTTTTCTACTGCTGCAAGTCATTTTTGCCTTGCTCGTGCTATTTTCGGAGGACCCCAGCAGTTGCTCCTGCTATTTCACCTCCCGCTGCAGATGCAGCTAATTAGCATTTAGCAATTTAGCTGAGCTTGTCATGCTTGGGACGTAGTGTTTTGTCTTGTTATATATTCCATTTGTTTGAGAGGGTCTTTTCTGTTGTTTGTGATGAGAGGATAGCAATAAGATGTTGGAAAATCAAAAAAATCTAACCAAACCTCTCATTTTATTATAGTGGCGGAGTTAAGATTTACGATTAGGGGAGTCAAAATTAACTTTAAAAAAATTCAAATAATGTAATTAGTTTTCAAAATTTTGAAATTATGATTGTAAATATAGGTACTATCAATTGTAACATATCCTAAAAATTGTCTTTTATAATTAATATTTTTGTCTCCAATAATAACATTGAGAACAGTAATGTCAAACAACTATTTATCAACTCCTCACCTATCTTGTTACATAAATAATTTATTATAATATTATCAAATTTAAGATTTTAATATAAAAAACGTGTAGAGAAAATAAACATTTACGATATAAGTAGATATAAGTAGCTATAGGGCCTATTCATAAAAGAAAAACATAAATCATATTCATAGTAAACATATAAATAATTACGTAGAATCCTTAAATAGTATTTGGTCTCTTACCTCTAACAAAATATATGGGACTTTATACTTTCACTTTTTATCTAATAATTAATGGATGATTAATGGACAATGTAACATGCCTTTTTTTCATCGGTGGGCAGGACTCAAAGTTCGACACATCACTACAATGTTCAAGTGGTTTACGAGATTCATATCCCTAATATATATTATATGTTTCATACTTTCATAGTTAAGATTGATGGCAGTGGACTAAAAAATTTCAATCACAAATGCCTCGCCCTATACAGCTCCGCCCGTCTACCATGGATAAACCAAGTGCCCAAGTGAGTGCCCCATAAAATAAAGCATAACGTAGGGTTCAACCAATCATAAACTAACACATCTCCATGCATTATAAGATAATGCAGAGATTAGACATTACTTGACTACACTGCATGTTGCTCGAGCAGGAAATTATTTATGATGCCCAGCTAGCAAATTCTCATCTTCATTTACTTAACAGGCAAATTTTAATCTTTCAGCTAAACCATAACAGTAATTTATGAAACAACATTTACAGATCAGAAGGTGGTAATTAAATAACTAATAGAATCACCACCTTCCACCTTCCACCTCGTGGCTCATACTTCATCTTCTTCCTCCTCACTCTTGTTTAAATTTTGATTTTTTGGATTGTGGTGTTTGGTGCTAGCTACTTTATGCACCACAACTTCAGCTAATTCAATTCGAACGGTTTGGAATGAAAGCCACAGCACTAATCAAACTAAGTAACCAAAACAAAACGCACCTGAAATTCCGATGTCGTAGCCAAATATCAGACCGCAAGACGCAGCTATGATGCAGGTGATCACCACTGACATCGTTACCTTGCCGTTGTTGATGCCGGTGACCGGACCGGCATCAGCCGTGAAGCCTCCCCCGGCGGCCATGTTAAGCTCTCTGCTTCCTTGTGATCAATCTCTCTCGCCTTTCTCTCCGGCCTTTGGTTTTTCTTTGAAAACCAAAAGCTAGCTTGCTAGCTATAGCTAGCACTGAATTTGGCGGAGTCCAGTTCACGTCATGACGGAGTACTAATATATAGGCAAACTTTCCAATTGGCCTCGCACATCTTGTATTATATATATATATATATTATGCTTTTTAATTTATAGGTGATTTTTTTTTCATTACCTCCAAAAGAAGAAAGCTTTATCTACCAACTGTAGGCATGCATGTGTATGGGGTGTTCTACCTTACCTCGGAGTATTAAAACTCTCCAGTTTTAGAACATTAGATCACTTCATTTCTCCAAAAATAAAGACCGCATAAGTAATCTAACGCTCCAAAATTAAGAAATTTTAATACTCCGGAACGCTATAAAATTTTTGGCATGTGTATACCTATCAAGCACTTCAAAGTTCCAACCAAGACAAGAGAATATAGCATCAAAAAAGAAAATTAATATGCATCTACTCCTATTGGTTCTAATTATCCATTCATATATAGGTCCTCGACGACCAAAATCTAAAACCAAACAGATGATTAAGAGCTACATAATTAAGTTACTTTATCTGATTTGTAGTTTTACATTTCCACGATTACTACTGCGCACTTGCATCTTTCTCCTTTTATTAAGTAAGAAATCAAATTAAGGAATTTGAAGATCCAATTAATAGAACTCTGTCTTCTTTTGGCAATAGGAATGCTCCATCCCACCTCCCCGAATTACGTACGTACTCAAAATTCCTTTAGACCACATATATATTTCCACTAATTACAAATGATGTGTGTGCATGTCCTCAGACCTCACTGACTTATAGAACTCGATCAGAATATTTGCTACTAGCTTCATTCATGTTACTGCCAGCTCATTGCAATTAATTTGGCCTTACATATGTATCTAAATAGAGATAAATAAATTTCGCACTACTGGAGGAGAGAATCGGGGCGACGTAGTTATATTTCTACGTCGCTCCGATTTTAGATGAGGCGACGTACATTGCCCTTGATAAAAAGTACGTCGCTTCAACAAACTGAGGCGACGTAGATTCATAGTTGTCGCTTCAACAAACTGAGGCGACTACTTTTTCATTCGAAGCGACCAAACTAATCTACGTCGCTTCGAATAAAAACGAGGCGACGTAGATTGAGCAATCTACGTCGCCTCGATTTTATTCGAAGCGACGTAGATTAGTTTGGTCGCTTCGAATAAAATCGAGGCGACGTAAATTGCTCAATCTACGTCGCCTCGTTTTTTTAAAATCTGGATCTACTCTTCTTCTTAAAGTCAAACCGTTCATAAATTTAGAATTTTAGAAAAACAGTTCCCCGTCGTTCTGCAGCTGTTTTGGGCGATTTTGGGAGAAATTTGAGGAAATTGAGAAAGAAGGTTGTTCTTGCCATTGATTTGATTCTTGAGTAAGGTTAGTTTGATTTGTATCTCTTTAACCCTCTTTATGACCATAATATGTTAAATTAGAAGTGAAATTGAAGTTTTGGTGAAATGTTTGAAGTTGAATTGAATTTGGTGTTATGTTGTAGTTTTAGTGTTTGAATCATTGAATTGTGGTAAATCATGTTATGGGTTCATGAATAATGTTTGAAATTTGGTTAAGTTTAGTGAAATTTATTGATGATTAGAAGTGAAATTGAAGTTTTGGTGAAATGTTTGAAGTTGAATTGAATTTGGTGTTATGTTGTAGTTTTAGTGTTTTAATCATTGAATTGTGATAAATCATGTTATGGGTTCATGATTAATGTTTGAAATTTGGTTAAATTTAGTGAAATTAATTGATGATTAGTGTAGATTATGTGTATTCGAGCCTTAATTAGTAGTGTTATTAGTGTTAATCATGAAATCGAGCATATAGCTATATATAATTGTGGTGTTTATCAACTTAGAACTCCCGTTTGAGAATCAACAACTCATCTAGTTGATCGAGTTGAGTTGTTGATTCTCGAATTGTCCCATTTTTGGACACTTTAGGTGAACATGACTTAGTTGATCATTTTGCTATTCATGTGATTTCAGTTTGAGTTTTGGGATATGGTTTCGACAGTGTCTCCTTTAAATATTCCCCGAGTGCAAATTAGGTTGTTTAGATATGTGTGCACTCGGGGAACTGTAGGGAGATGCTGCCGAAATTTCCCTAAACTGGAGCTGAAACGCATGGGTGCAAAAGCGTTGACAAATGTCGTGTTCCCCTGAAGGGGATATGACCCAACCCGGAGGCATAAGGCGAAGAAGTGTGGGGTTTTGGTTGAATCGCAACTGTGGCATGGTAACTTTGTTCATATTGATTGTTTATGTTGACAGGAAACATGGACAGACTCCCAGACAAAACTTGGATGACATATCATCGTGCTGATCCAAGGTACATCACAGGCATATTCGAGTTCATGAATTTTTCCCGGCGACATAGTAACGGAGCCGATTATTACTTCTGCCCGTGCAAACGTTGTAAGAACGGTCCGTTCAAGGTTACTATAGATGTCATGTATCATCACTTATCACACAGTGGTTTGAGTCCTACTTATACAGTCTGGTACCTTCACGGGGAAGTTTCTGGTGAACCGGCAATGCTCAGTCAACGAAGACAGTGGCTTCAAGACAGAGTCGGTCCTTCTAGTGGTGCCGGTCCTTCAGTGAACCCGCAGTTGGAGATTCTACATGATGCATATCCCTATTATCCTGGATACCATGCAGATGCACCCCAACAATTAGTGGAAGATAATTCGGGCATGAACTTCAATGACATGGTAGACGATGATTATGAAAAGTACGATAGATTATTGAAGGAGTCACAGACCCCATTATATGAAGGCAGTGAGGAAACTGTTTTGAGTGCCATATTAGATGCAATGGAAATGAAAAATGAAAATGGATGGTCGGACACAAGTGTTGACTCTTTATGTGTTTACATTAATAAACTTCTTCCTAAAGGGCACACATTCCCCTGTTCATACTCGAGAATAAAAAAAATCTTGAGTGATCTTTCACTGGGTTACGAAAGAATTGATGCGTGTGAGTTTAACTGTGTGTTGTTTAGGGGGGCGCTTGTAAACGAGAGGATTTGTCCAGTGTGTTATTCTGAAAGATATAAGCCATATACGAATGATATTCCCAAAAAAATAATTCGTAACTTCCCTCTAACACCAAGGTTGAAGCGCTTGTTTATGTCCCCACACACTGCGAAGCATATGCGATGGCTGGGGGAGCGGATATGCGTGGCTGGTAGCCTCAGCCACCCAGCTGATGGAGAAGCGTTTCAACATTTTGACAGAACTTTTACAGGTTTTGCACGGGACTGCATGAATGTGGGCCTTGGAGTAGCAACAGACGGTTTCAATCCATTCGGAACAATGGGAACTTTGCATAGTACATGGCCCGTTGTTGTGATGCCGTACAATCTACCACCGTCAATGTGCATGAAGAAGGAATATAACATGTTATCAGTGTTGATTCCAGGCCCTAAATCTCCCGGAAAGTGCCTTAGTGTACTCATTGAGCCGATGATCGAAGAGCTAATACATTTATGGGTCGTTGGAGTCCATACTTTTGATCGAGTAGACAATGAGGTATTCTTGATGAAGGCAGCGGTAATGTGGACTATTAGCGACTTTTCAGGTTTAGGGATGCTTGCGGGGTCAACTGTGAAAGGGTACAAGGCATGTCCAATCTGTCTAGATGAGCTAACTTCAAAGCATATATGTGGGAGGATAGTTTATGAAGGTCATCAAAAATGGCTCCACCAAGATCACCCTTGGAGATTGAGCAAGGCCTATAACGGGAAGGAGGAGTTTGGCGGAAGACCCTATCAGAAGAGGGGAGATGAAATTTTGGAGGACGTTAGGTCACACGTTTACCCTATTCTTAGCCAACATGAAGACTTGAAGGTGCCGTACAATCTGAATAACAGACAGTGTTGGACTCACGAAAGCATATTTTGGAAGCTGCCGTATTGGTCATCATTGAAGATCAGACATTGCTTAGATGTCATACACATTGAAAAAAATGTGTGTGACAACATCCTTGGAACCATTTTTTCGATCGATAAGAAGTCTAAGGATGGTCCAAAAGCTCGCGCTGCTTTGAAGAAGAGGAATGTGCGAAAAAACCAGTGGCAAAGAGCGGGTGACTTGGGTACGGCGAAAGTTCCTCATGCACCCTTTTTAGTTAAAAATGATGATCTAGAAGATGTGTTTCAGTGGTTCAGGGATGTTAAGTATCCTCTTGGTTATGCAGGTAGTTTGAGAAGTAAGGTGAAAGTAAGTTCCCCGTCACAGTTTTATGGATTGAAGACGCATGATTGCCATGTCTTGCTTCAACGTCTTCTTCCTGTGGTTATCAGAGGATTCCTGCCAGAAAACGTTGTGAAGCCATTGATAACACTGTTAAATTGGTTTTGTCAACTATGTAGTAGGGAGCTTAAGAAGGAGGTTGTGCGTGACATGGAAACTGAGATAGTGATGATTCTGTGCAATTTGGAGCTCATATTTCCTCCACATTTTTTTACATCTATGGTTCATCTCATGGTTCATCTTCCCGAACAAGTATTCCTTACAGGTCCAGTACACTATACATGGATGTATCCAATTGAAAGGTAAAATGTTTTGTTATTGCTAATATTATGTTCGTTATGTAATATGTCGGCAATTAGGGTTTATTGTACTAATCTTGAGTGGTGTTTTTGCAGGCAATTAGGAAAATATAAAAAGTCAATGAGGAATACACGTTACCCGGAAGGTAGTATTGCTGAACAGTACCTCGTACATGAGTCGGTGATGTATTGTAAGTCTTATCTCAGACGGATGGACAATGAAGATATCGACACTTCCATAGCTGAGTGGAATATCAGCTGTGTTTCACTCTTAGTAAGACCAGATATTATCGAGACTCGTCGCCAGTTCAGGTTGACTGAGGCAGAGACTGCTGAGGCTCACTGGCAAGTCTTGGTGGAAACAGACGAAGTCAAACCTTAACTAGAAGAACATCTCAGAAGGTTCAAGGCTAAAAATGGTGAAGATTTCGACGAGCTTCGTCGGAGGAGGAGTTTTCTTCGATGGTTCTTAACATGGGTACATATGCCTATTAATTCTTGTAAGGTTCTTTGAGGGTTTATAACACTTATAACTAACTTGTTTATAACACTTATCTCTCAGGTGTCCCTTAAAGAAAAAAACTCGGACTCGAGCTTGGTTGCAGGAATAAAGTCATTAGCTCAAGGACCTCAGCAATGTCGGGTTTATAAGTCGTGTTATGTGAACGGTGTCAAGTTCACATCGTTTGATAGAGATCAAAGAACCGTGACTCAAAACAGCGGTGTCATGATAGACATGGGTTCATCCAAGTTCTACGGCCATATTAACTACGTGGTCGAAGTATTATATGCAGACCGTATGCCAGTGGTGTTGTTTAAGTGCACATGGCACAACTCCGAGGACCCTGAAGATCTTGACACCTTTATAAAAGATCATGGACTGATATCAGTGAATACAAACAACAGTTACTATGAGGATTCACCCTTCATAATTGCAACCAAAGCAAAACAGGTATTCTACATAGACGATCCAAAGGCTGGTGGTACTTGGAAGGTAGTACAAGAAATGTCGCACCACAATGTCTACAGCGCCGAAGTATTGGCCATAGATGAAAACATATCGCGTACAGGAGATCATATATTCGAGCCTTACCAAGAGGACACTCCCACGGTGATACAATTTTACCCAGATTTTCAACTACTTTTGGACGAAGAAGGAGACGAGGAGGAGGACGAGGACGAGAACGAGGAGGAGGAGGACGACGAAGATGAGGAGGAGAAGGAGGACGACGAAGATGAGGAGGAGGACGAGGACGAGGAGGAGGACGAGGAGGAGGAGGAGGACGAGGACGAGGACGAGGACGAAGACGAGGACTAAACTAATATTATTATGAATTTGAAACCTAAATTCGTATTTTCTTTAAAGCATAATTTATGTATTTGAGAAAATATTACTAACTTTATAATTCTAAACTTCATTTATTCGAAAAAACAAAATTAAAAATTAAATACAAGGAAGCGACGTAGATTGATCAATCTACGTCGCCTCATTTATTCAAAAAAAACAAAATAAAAAAATTAAATACAAGGAAGCGACGTAGATTGATCAATTTACGTCGCCTCATTTATTCAAAAAAAAAAATTAAAAATTAAATACAAGGAAGCGACGTAGATTGATCAATCTACGTCGCCTCATTTATTCAAAAAAAACAAAATAAAAAATTAAATACAAGGAAGCGACGTAGATTGATCAATCTACGTCGCCTCATTTATTCAAAAAAAATAAAATAAAAAATTAAATCCAAGCGACGTATATTGAAATATTCGTCGCGTCATATTAAAGGAAGCGACGTATATTGAGTCCTTTGTCGCGTGAACGTATTAAGAAAGCATACGAGGCGACGAATATTGAGTCCTTTGTCGCTTCAATTAATCTAGGCGACGTAGATTCCAATCTACGTCGCCTCGTTGGCTTTATAATCCCAGAATCACAGTTTCTTTCTTCTTCTTTTCATTTCGTCCAAACTTCTTCTTCTTCCTCGCGCCGCGCCCCCAAAGCCCTAACCCAGAAATCCCTAACCCCTAATCGACCTATCCTCATCTAAACCCCTCCATCTCAACCCTCCATCTCAACCCCCTCCACCAAATCCCCTCCATCTCAACTCGGACTCAAATCCCCTCCGTCGAATCTCGAAGCCTCACGCAATTGCAGGTTCGTCTCTCTCTCTCTCTCTCTCTTCTCACTCTCTCTCCATTCTCATTCTATTATTTAATTGCATGCGACATCTTCAATTGAAAATGTCTCTTCCTGGAAGTAAAGTCCCCGAATGGTTCAAACATAAGGGTGCAGGATTTTCAGTAAGTGTGAGATTATAACCAAATTGGTTCACCAATGGGTTTATGGGATTTGCCGTCTGTGCTATTTGTAAATGGGATATCTCTATATATATATAGTCCTCATATATCTGTTGCTTGCTTATGTACCTTCAAAGGAGTACATGGTGAATGTAGTTTCCTCATATATCTGTTCGGCTCAGATCATATGATCATGGGATATGTGTCTTGGTCTAAATTTCACTTCATTGAAGAAAGAAAGCTGATCAATGAAACCTACACAGAGGCCACATTTGAGATTGTAGTTGTATGTGATCGCAGTGTGTTTATATTTGGCATTGTCTCATTTTCTTTTTTAAGTGGAAACATTGTTGTTGGGTTTTTGAGATTAGGAGAGAGCTGCATGGAAATGAGATCAAGTGTTTGAGCTTGTGGGTTTATTTTAAGCATGGTATGTGAAACATTTGAGATTGGTATGAAATGTTGGATGGTTATGTATTTTGCATATGTTGGATGGTTAGGGATGGTTAGGTATGAAATGTTTCCAATCTGTTTTGAATGTGTTTCCAATCTGTTTTCAATCACATTCGTCGTGTGTAGCTAATCTTTTTTTTTTTGTTGTTTTCATGTAAGAATTGGCGAAATCTGTGTAGCTAAAGCAACCGAATCCGAGCCAACTCCGTGTAGCTAAAGCAAACGATTTGAGCCAACTCGAGAAGGTATGGAGCTTTGTGTTTTATACTGTGCCGAATGTGTATTGTGATAATGATTCCGAATGTGTTTTCAATCTGTTTTCATGTAAGTATTGTGTTTTGTGATGATGATGATTCCGAATGTGTTTTGTGATAATGATTCCGAATGTGTTTTGTGATAATGATGATTCCGAATGTGATTGAAAATGATGATGATGATTCCGAATGTGTATTGTGTTTTGTTATGATAAGGATATATTGAAAATTGAGGGTAAGGATTGTAATCTGTGTAGTACTCTCGGGATTAAGGATTGTAATTTGTGTGTGTGGGCTTCATGAAATGCTTAGTTAGTCTCGGGATTAAGGATTAAGGGTTTGGTTCACCGAATATGTAGTACTCTCGGGATTAAGGATTAAGGATTAAGGGTTTGGTTAAATAATTGTAGTACTGTCGGGATTAAGGATTAAGGATTTGGTTAAATGAATATATGCGTAATGTGGATGATTGTTTGGTAAAACTCCTTGGTATATTGAAGTTTGGTTAATCTTATGTGATTATTACTTGATGTTTCTATCGTTTCTTTCAAAGCCTAGATTGATAAGAGTAGTTCAATCTTAATAGAATAGTTTTAACATAATGGCTCCCGGAGATACTGGATACCAGAGGAAGAAAGCGGCGATCCAGCGTCGTGAAGCGGCCGCGGCGGCAGCTGCGGAGGCTACGGAGGCGGCGTGGCGAGCATTCAGCAGAGATGGGGCTTCCGGGTCGGGTTGCCCCACGGGACAATCTGCGACCCCGACGATTCCAGAAGTAGGGGTTTTAACGCCTGCCCCTCCACTTGAGGATGCGATTCCTCAAGTGGATGACAGCGACGCCACTACGGCGTCACAGCACCCTCCCGCCCTCAGCATCCGGTGCAAGAAGACCAAACTCCCCGACATGGTCGACATGGCAACCGGAGATCCGACGACGCAACAGCGCGGAGTCGTTGTCGGGACGAAGACGGAGTACCTCGTCCGGATGAACAACAATAGGCGACTACAAGTCGCTTACTCTACGAGGCATCGGGGGCCTGCGACGAGGGAAATGAGGAGTCTGATGTGCAGAGACATCGGTAGCATCATCCGCGGAAAAGTTCCAATGCTTGCACCTAGCTTTTTGGGACTTAGCGATTTGCATCGCGATATCGTCAGTAACAGTCTTGAGGTATACTTACTGGCCTTAGCTTACTTACCTACTTGTAGTAAATGTAAATATAACTTTTACATAACGGAATTTAAATGTGTTGTGCTAGACGAACTACGACATCCCGGCGACTGATGTGGAGATGTGGAACTTCATTGATGCGACGGCGCAAACAATCTACAAGGATTGGAAGTACGATTGCCATCAACATTATCTCCACGTCAGCCAGGAGACTCTGGCCGAGTTTCTCGGGAGGGAAGACCAATGGGCGTGGTTAAAAGCCCACTTCGAAGACCCTGCTTACTTGGTGAGCTTCATAAACTATCCGCACAGTTTTGGTAGCCAACATTCGAAAAATGATTTTAAAATGATTTTTGTGTGTGTGTGGCAGCGATTGTGCGAACGGAACCGAGGAAACCGAAACAAGAACAAGGAGCAGCAGCTCAACCACCATTCGGGATCCCTCGCCCTCTCGTACCGAAGCGAGGTGTTGGAGAAGGAGGGTCATAGAGCGCCCGCCGTCCAGACGTGGATTAACGTATACCAGCCGGAGAGGAATGCGGCTGAGAAAGTGGTAAGCTCAAATAGGTTCATGTTACGTTATTTCAATTATTTTTGTTTACTATATTGTAATATTATTTATTTGATCTATTTTAATTGAGCAGGCGGCAGTGAAGCGTCGACTCGATGAAGTCTTGTCGCAACAAGATAGTGTTGCGGGCCCAGTTGACGGCGATGAGGTTTCCCAACCCCAGCCTCTTCCTCTTGATACACAAATAAATATCATAGAGGAAGATGTGGGTTCAAGGCCCGGGACCTCTATAAGAGGTAATAAATCTCCTAAACCACCGTCGTTCATCTCGATTTACCTTTTGCTTTACCATAGAGTATACTAATATTTGTTCTTGTTCAACGTTACAGGGGTGGGGCGCGCTCTCACATGCGACCCCAAACCGAGAGGAGGGGCCCGAGTACAGGAAACCCAAACCCGAATGCAAAGGGAGATCGCTGAAGCCAAAGAGGAGGCGCGCAGATCGAGCGAGGTGGCGCAGAAGGCCATAGCGGATTACAGTGCGCTCGCCCAAAGGATGCAAGAAATGGAGGCCATGATGCGATCATTCCAGGCTGCGAGTCAACAACCTCAAGCTCCTCCACCACCTCCTGGCTCGTAAACTGTATCTAGGCTTTGTATAAACTTGATTTGTGTAAACTTGATTTGTATAAAATTTTAACGTACGTTCTGATTTGTGCCAATTTTTTCTATATAACTTGATTTTGGTTGAATGCGTTTTTGTGGTTAAATGGGTTTTTGTGTTTGTAAATTGCGATAGGTCGTGACTTGATACAATAATATTTAATTTTAATTTTTTTTATTTTTGAATAAAGGAGGCGACGTAGATTGCTCAATCTACGTCGCCTCATTGTCTAAATAAAGAAAAAAATAAAAATTAAATACATTGAGGCGACGTAGATTGAGCAATCTACGTCGCCTCCTTTATTCAAAAATAAAAAAAATAAAAATTAAATACAATTAAGCGACGTAGATTGCGCAATCTACGTCGCCTCATTTATTCAAAAAGAAAAAAAAATAAACATTAAATACATTGAAGCGACGTAGATTGAGCAATCTACGTCGCTTTGTTTATTTAAAAAAAATTAAATATTAAATACATTGAAGCGACGTAGGTTGCTCAATCTACGTCGCTTTATTTATTTAAAAAAAATTAAATATTAAATACAATGAGGCGACGTAGATTGAGCAATATACGTCGCCTCATTGAGCCAAAAAGAAAAAAAATTTAAAAATAAATAAAATGAAGCGACGTAGATTTAGCAATCTACGTCGCTTCAGAGGGCTATAAGATGAAGCGACGTAACATTTTTTACGTCGCGTGAAATCAAATGAAGCGACGAAGATTGGTTCTTTGTCGCCGCAATGTTGGAGTGATCAATCTGAAGCGACAAGACGAGGCGACGTAGTTTTGGTCACAAGAAATCGAGGCGACGTAAAATCGAGACGAGGCGACCACCAATCTTCGTCGCCTCGAATCTCTCCTCCAGTAGTGTGGTAATACAGGCTGTTGAAATAAAAGAAGTGAAAATTGTGTGTAAAGGTCTCCCGCAGTGTTGACTCTCCAGTTCTGTGAGATTCAAAAGGAATAAATTTCTGAATGTCCATGATTGTCTACCAAGTTATAGAAAACTAGTGTTCTCGATCCAATCCAAAATGATTCCAAATTCAGGTCAATTACAAGCTTAGGTCATTGTTTATACTTATGGTATAATCTAACAGTATAAACTCTAAAGCATGCACGTACTGGTGGGGAGAGCCGAGGGCTAGTTGAGTCATGCGCTTAAATAAAAAGTGCACCTTGCTATCTTCCCTTCCTGGTCGAGCTTCAATTTTCGGGTGTGTTTTGTTTAGAATTTTCAGAAATTCTATATGGGAATTCGAATAAGGTGTTTTTTTTTTGAGATGATTAGTAATTTTGAAATTTGATAGTAATACAAGGCTTCGATCATCAACGAAACCTTATAGTAATATTATATTAAACATAATCATGCGACCGATTCTAAACTAGCAAACAAGAGTAAAGTGAGGAATGTCGAAAATCAAGGTGATGGCTTTGTATATATTTATCATCACTATTTGTGTAAGAGCTTCTCCTACAAATTACAAAGTCAATTTGCTATACATTTTTATAGTCGAGTGCAGATCGATCGACCAGTCTAATTAATTACTGAAACTAGCTTAAGAATTCACTTAAACAGAACTATTATGTAATAGACTATCACATAAAAAATAATGTGATTTATGAAGTGGCATGAGACTTAAAACTCTATGAAACATACCATGCATGTTGATAATTGTGGATACAAAACTTTCAAATTTGTTCTGGCGTCCGTAGCGTTAATGTTCCTCATGATTGGTAGTGTTCTAACTCTTCCTGTTTACCTTGAACAAACCGACTCCAATACCAGTG
The DNA here is from genome assembly GCA_946800695.1 of Geum urbanum. Lineage (NCBI taxonomy): Eukaryota > Viridiplantae > Streptophyta > Magnoliopsida > Rosales > Rosaceae > Geum > Geum urbanum. The sequence goes on along the minus strand of OX327013.1, from coordinate 1,681,675 downwards.
CTTTGCCCAAACTGTGTGCATCGAGTCGAGCGGGATCCCCTTAGTCTCCGGAAAGAACGATGCAGCAACAGCAGTCATGGTGAAGATCCAAGCTCCATAGAACAAGAATGTACCATATTTGATATGGCACAAAGTGGACAAAAATGTTTGGGATAGCAGAAATGTGGATCCAAAGTTCACAGCAGGCCCTATACTCTGGCCTGTGGGTCGTATTTTCATGGGGAATATCTCTGTTGGTACGACCCAAGTTAAAGGACCCCAAGACCATCCAAATGCAGCAGCATATATACACATCAAGACTAGCACTAGTATGGCATAACCCTTTGTGATATGTTTGGTGCCGTCAGTACCTGCTGCGATTGCTAGAACAATAGCCACCGCAATCTATACACAAAAGAGAGACCAATTTATGCATTCTGGTAATTTAAGAACTTCATAATCACAACTCATAAATTTGAATGTACTCATATTACATGCATGCATAGGCCTACGTACGTACCTGAGTAATGAGCATTTGGAATTTTGGATACCGCCTTCCAAGAACAGAAACCTCCTCCCACACCGATCAACCGCAACAGTTGACAGAAGAATCGAGGCGATATTAACCAACCCTAGTATGATGGCCGCAATAAGAGCCGAGTCGTTTCCGAATCCGACAGATTGAAACAACACCGGCGCGTAAAATGCGATGACGTTGATCCCTGTCACTTGCTGAAAGAAGGGAATGGCAATCATTCCTATCACGAGTTGAGGCCTATACTGCCTCTGAAATATTGTAGCAAATGGCTCCTCATTAAGAGCCTTAGCTACTTCACTTGTCTGGATGAGCAAAGCTAACTCTGGTTCGATGTCTGTGTCTTTTCCTCAAATGTTGACTAGGGCTTGCTTGGCTTGGTCGAGCTTATTACGTTCGACTAGGCTGATGGGCGAGTCGGAGATGAAGAAGGCGCCAATGGTCATTATGGCGGCTGGGACTATGGCAAGTCCCAAGGAGAACCGCCAGCCGTTTTCATGCTTGGCTGCCACAAAGTCAATGATGTTGGCGGCCGGCACTCCGATTCCGATGAAGAATTGGAATCCGGTGCTAAAGGCGCCTCGCCATTTTGGTGGTGCGATTTCCGAGAGGTAGATGGGAGCAGACTGTATACTGTAGCATCTATTAGTAACGGATATACATGTGTAATTAATATAGTCTACTTTTCTTGAGCATTAGTAGACTTACTTGATTAGTGAAATCAAGTCCAACCCTAGCAAGCACTACAACAAATATGCACATTTAGTGTGTCGAATTAAATATTTCGTCACTATTGGTACCTCTTTTAGTGTTAGTGTTGAAATTAATTTCGTCGCTATAGCCCTTAAGTATTAGTGACAATATCATTCTGACACTAAAAATATTAATGTCGAAATTAATTCGTCATTAAAGCAATTTGAAAAACTAAAAAAAAATCCACATAAATAAGAGAGATTTGCTCTAGTGACACACCATTAGTGTCAAAAGAAAGATTTCGTCACAAATAAAGTCCACACACATAAACAAGGAAGAAGAAATTGGTGTTAAAAAAAAACTTCTCTGGAGCCATCAGAGCTCTCTGAAGCCATCGTCGTCGTAGCCATAATCTTTGTCGTCGAAAATCGAAGAAGAAGGAGAAGAGCCATCATCTTTGGTGCTGCACCATCGTCGTCTCTGATTGCAGGTGACGATTTGAAATTTGAAATTCCTAACTCATTTGATTCAAAATTTGAAATCTCTAAACTCGTTTGATTCGAAATTTGAAATCTCTAGCTCATTTGATTCGACTTGTAGTCGTAGATCTCTGTAAATCCCTAAGCCGCCACAGCTCACCGTCGTCTCGCGCCACACCACAGCACCGTCTGAATCTAATCTTGTCGCCGCGTAGTTTCAAATTGCCGTCGACCTCGTCATTTCCTGAACCCCATGCTGCCTCGATCTCAACATTAGTTCTCAGTATTCAAACAACTAGTTGTTGAACTATCATACACCTTGTCTTACTGATCTTTACAATGGTTAATTTCATATGCTGTAGATGTCAGCATCCCGAGGGGAATTAATTTTGTATGACCTGTAAGGACATCTTTTGTAGTACATGCAACTACAAAAGGCCATTTTATTCAGCATTATAGGGAGACACTGCATTGTATTGTTGTTAGCTAAAGGTAAATCAATTGATGTTTTCTATGGATTACAAGCTCAAATCATTGTTTTTGTTTGTAGGGATTGGCACGAATATCTCTATTGGTTAATAATTTCATGTTTACTCATTTGAGTTTTCGTGTTGTGAATTTGGCTGAATAAGTTTAATATTTTTCCTGTAGCTTTTTCATATGTTAATGCGTTTAGTTTCTATTTGTCGTGAAAAGGACCAAATGTATATGGTGAAACTGATCACTCGTAGAAACTGTAGGTAAACATAAATATGCATCTTTCTGTTCATACAGCATAATGTAGCTTTATTTTTCTTCAATCATGGCCAACTGGGAACAGGGAACTATAGCTTAATTCTAACAGATGCATGTGATTGTGACAAGAGTTTCGTTAGTTTAGAATTCTACGTTCAGTTGAAGATGGCAAAAGCTAGATTGATTATAACGAAAGTTGTGTAAGTTTAGACTTCTATTTTCTAATTTATAATATTCTTGATCTTAATTAAACTTTATATTTTACGATGTTTATGATCATTTCTTTCAAAGTACTAGATAGAACGTATTGCACTGCATTGCAACCAGTGGCTTCTGTGTGGTTGAAAATTAGATTGACATTTTCCATCTGCAACATATATCAATTTCAAGAATCGATTTGATGAGTCATATATGAGTCAACAAAGTACTTTCTTATCAAGTTTCTGTGTCCACATTTCAAGTTTCCAAGAAGTTTTAAATATTTTGAAAAGCATTAAAACCATGTCCTCTCTGTAGTTTCAGTAAACTAAATCTTACAAGCCACAAGTATGTAACCACTAGTTTGTATGTGATTTGTGGTTTGTGAACTATTTAACTGCTCCTCTATACTGCTCCCAACTGACTTGTTATACTTATATTTTTGCAATCATGAATCAGGCTGTTCCAAGTAGCCTAGGATTCTCCTTGCTATTTTTTTTTTTTTTGTGTACAATTTTTGCGTCTTGTTTTGGTATAATAAACACATGGTTTGGATATGTTCATTTCTGCATGTTAAATTTTCTTCCTTGAACATGTCAAAAAGCATAGATTTCGTCTCTCACATTCCTATTTGCATTTCCTGTTTATGGTCTGGTTGCTCTGGTGAGTACCAGTACAGCCTTCATTGCGAAGGAAGACCATACATTTAGTCAATTAGGAAGATCTTTTCAAGTGATAGTATAGGCATACCTTTGATCGGCAGTTTGAAGGTCAGTAGTTTTGTTCTTGGTCATCTATTTTCACATTTACAATAGTGCTCCTTGGTGTTTAATCACTATCCTCCGATAAAGATTCATAATCTAATAGCTCAATCTGGGTAATGGTCTTCTATTTTCATAGATAAAGTAGGCACTTAAATTACTTTTAGAATTATGTTGGATAAAGTAGGCAGCTATTCTCTTGCCTATTCTACAAACTGGTTTCATATAATCTTCATTCTTTCCATAATAAGCATGTGGCTTAATCTTCATTCTTCATTCTTTTCATACATGTAGAGACAATATAAATTATGACTGTGTGTTGATGCTTCATTTTAAAAAAATGGTAAACAAGTACGAATTATATAGTCTCATTTACTCTAAGTGTAAGAGGGTTTAGATTGTTAATTTTCTTGTGCCGTTAAAGGCTGTAATTAATGGGGTTATTATGGTAGAATGGACAAGAGTTGGGTTCGTTTAGACCGTTGTAGTCCCGAGTACTTTGCCGGTTTGACCGCCTTTTTAGATGATGCATTTTTCAGAGTTGCACCCGGAAATAAGATAGTGTGTCCTTGTGTGAAGTGTAAAAATCGTTATATTGTTGATAGAAAAACGGCACAAAATCATCTTGTGGTGAAGGGGATGTGTCCCTACTATATGAATATCGGTTGGGATCAGTATGGAGAGACATGTGCTGATAATACAGATTAAATGGAAGTAGAGAACAACGATGATGCTGAGATCAGTGGTATGCATGACTTCCTTAATGAAATGTTTGTGCAACCAGAAATTGGAGACCACGTTGGGTCATCAGCTCAACCACTGCTGGGCCGAATAGTGAAGTTACTCTAGTTTTGGGGGACTTCCAGTCAGGTTTCTGTCGTTCTCGGTGCGCTCATTTCGAATTATATTTATCTTTGACCGAGCTCAGAGAATTTCCTTGTTCAGTCTTCAGAGATGTAGGGGTTGTCGCTAGAAATAGAACAAGGCACCTATGCGGTGGGTTTGACTTCCACATGAACGCACATTGCCAATCTAATTGGGACTTTCCCCTTTTTCTTACTGTCAATTACAGATTCTTTAGCGATGTAAAGTCATCAGGCAGTAGACCAAGGGAGCGGCTGTCTCGGTATTCATTCTTGAATCAGTGACTGAGAGTAAGGGCTAGTGATCAATAAAATAAGACTAGTGGGGCATCTTGCTTTTCGTAGTAAGCAACTCTCTTTATAAAGCTCTTTTTTTCTCGAAGTAAAGAGTAGTTCTTCTTGTTCCTATTCTCCGATTCCGAATCTGATCGAACTCCGGAATCAGGCTTTCAGGCTCTTTAGAGTGTTAGAATGCGTCTTCTGGTCCCCATGTGGGTGATTCCCCATTTTCTTCGTTAAACGTTGGGTTCTCAATAAGAAGATCGTTGTCCGCTGGGATCTAGTCCATGAAAGAAAGACCTTTTTTCTAGTCTATCCGTGTTAATTAAATCCATCCCGTGAAACAAAGGATAGTTCATTCTTGCGGTGAATAAATAGAGACTACTACTGCAGGATAGACCGTAACTTCAGGATCAACCTTAATGAATTATGATGAATTATGGCGTAACGGGCTTGGTATAGATCCGTAGCCCACTCTAGGTCTTTAACTGAAACTGGGACTAGGCATTGAAAAGCTCGATCAACATCCTCCTCCCCCGAGGTTCTAAGGAGGGACCTTTCCCGTCACTTGTTAGCTCTGTCTGCCACGTTTTAGCGACATAAAGTGCGAATAAAAGTTCATCGGGACATTTTCTAACGTCTGGGACATTTTAACCCAAACGACATCCATCTGTTGACGTTGCGGGAGCCTTTGAGAGACCAACACCTGCAGCTGAGAGGTATTATAAGCTATTAGAAGATTTGAACAAAGATGTGTACCCTGGATGCAAGTACAAGAAGTTGGAGGCTATTGTGAGATTGTACCAATACAAGTGTTTAGGGGTATGAGTGATAATGTCTTCTCTAAGTTATTAAGATTTATCAAAGACTTGCCTCTGAAAGGTGAATGTTTGCCGGATTCTCTTCACCAGACCAAGAGCATTGTTCATGAGTTAGGCCACTCATATGATAAGATTGATGTATGTCCTAACACATGTATGTTGTTCTATAAAGACATAGCACAGTTGAATGTTGTGGTGCCTTAAGATATGTTGAAGACGAAGCTGGAAGTGGTAAAAAAAAATTCAGCCAGGGTTCTGTTTCCCTTTAAAGTCTAGGTTGGAAAGGATATTTATGTCTACACATACCGCTAAGCATATGAGGTGACATGCAACTGAATGTCCTAGTGATGACTTCATGAGGCACCCCTCAGATTCTCCTGCGTGGAAACATATGGATTCAATATTTCCTGATTTTGCAGCGGAGATCTGCAATCCTCGCTTGGGGCTTGCAACGGATGGTTTTAGCCCATTTGATGGTAAGAAAGGTCCTCCATACAGTGTGTGGCCAGTTATGATGTGTGTGTATATAACCTTCCACCTTAGATGTGCATGAAGCAGTCCAATCTCTTTTTATCAGTTCTGATTCCAGAATCTCATGGGTATGAATATGGATGTATACCTAGAACCTCTAGAAGACGAGTTGATGGAGGTTTGGGAGAATGGTTTCATCGTTTACGATGTGTCTTGCAATGAAAGGTTCAGATTGAGGGCTGCATTGTTGTGGACTATAAATGATTTTCATGCTTATGGAGATATCGGGATGGTGTACGAAGGGGTATAAAGCATGTCCACACTGCATGAACAAACACGACTCAATGTACTTGGAAAATAGTCGTAAAATCTGTTATATGGGCCATCGCTAATTTCTACCTATTCAGCACAGATTTCGGAAGCAAAAAGCACTATTTAACGGTCACATAGAAGAGCGTCTTGCACCAAAACAGCTGACTGGGTTTCAATGTTTAGCTGAATTGTCTACTCTCACATTCACTTTTAGGCCTAGTGTTGGACAAAAAAGAGTAAGATCTTCTACTTCTTCAAGTACGGGCAGAGCTGTTAGTAAAAGAATTACAAGTGGGAGAACTAGGAAAATTATTCAATGGAGGAAAAAGAGCATATTTTTTCAATTGTCTTATTGGAAACATTTGAAGATACGAAACAATTTGGATGTGATGCACATAGAGAAAAACATATCCGATAATATTTTGGGGACGTTGTTAGCAATGAAAGACAAGACAAAGATGGATTTGAGGCTCGTGGTGACCTTCAACTCCTCAATATAAGGCATGCACAACATCCTCATGGAGAAGGAAGTGGCTCATTTTTACCTCTTGCCTTATTCAACATAAGTAGGGATGAACAAACCTTATTGTGTGAGGTGCTTACTACCATCCATGGCAATGATGGATTTTGCTCAAATATATCACGTTGTGTAAAAATGAAGGAGAGGAAGATCTATGGTCTGAAAAGTCATGATCATCGTGTTATTATGCAACAATTGCTTGCAATTGCAATACGACATATATTACCAAAAGGCACGAGATGTGTATTGCTTGAAGTCATTGCAATTTTCAGACATTTATGCTTTAAAAAGTTATCAAGGGCATCGTTAGAGGTGATGAAGCAAAGGGTTGCAATGGTGCTATGTAAGATGGAGAAGATATTACCTCCATCTTTTTTTGATGTGATGGTTCATCTTCTTGTGCATCTACTAGAAGAGGCTGACGTTGCTGGACCAGTCCAATTTCATTAGATGTACGGGATCGAAAGGTACTTGGACACGTTGAAGAAGTACGTGAAGAATAGAAATCGTCTCGAAGGATGTATTGTTGAAGGATACATTGTGGATGAGGCTTTGTCATTTTGCTCATTGTACCTTGTGATATCGAGACCCGGGGTAATCAAAGAGGCTGTAATGCATATTCCAATGGTTGTGGCGTTGTTGAAGGCCTGAGTATTTTTGGATCTTTGGGTCATTCTTAGGGTAAAGGAGACAAGTCAAGCTTATCGATAAAGTTTGGGAGCAATGTCGGAGGATCGTCTTATTCAACTGTCATGAGTGCCAACCATATATCCAGTAAGATTCTTTTACTTTTTATCCACCACTTCTCTATATTGATTGATTTGACCTTACAAATTATCGACTAATGATTTCATTCTGATCAGAAAATGTCTTGATAAACTGTCACGAAAGAACCGACGTATTCCCATCCGAGAGCTGGAGAAAACTCGAAATAAGATTTTTCCAGAATGGTTTAAGAAACAAGTAAGCCTCCCAATTTATGATTGTTTGTAAGAAGAAGAAGAAAAAAATTAGTTTAGTGCTTATTAGTATCTCTGTTTTCATAGGTGAATACCCTGTATGAAGCGCAAGATCTATCAATTACCGAAGATTTTCGGTGGTTAACAAATGGTCCAGATAAAAATGTCTTGAAATACAATATTCATATTGTTAATAGGTTCAGATTTAGGGTAAAGGCAGTTGATGATAAAATGAAGACTCAGAATTATGGTATTTTTCACACGGCTGCCACTGCCTGTTATTCTAGTGCAAGAGATCGCAATCCGCGTTTTGGTGATGTTGATTACTACAGTGTTCTTAAGGAGATATATGAACTTGATTATAATGGTCCCACTAATAATGATGACAAATGTCGTAAAGTTGTGCTATTCAATTGTGATTAGGTGGATAATACTAGTACACGAGGCAAAAAAGTGGATGAAGATGGTTTCACACTAGTCAATTTCAATCACCTACTGAGAATAGAAGACACATTCATACTGGCCACATCTGCAACTCAACCTTTCTATGTTAAAGATCACTTGGATCCAGATTGGCATGTTGTAGTGACAACACAACCAAGGGATCTTTATTATGTCCTCGCTGAAGGTGTTGCCTCCTCAGATCTTGAAAATCCATTAAATGCAGCTGATAATTATGCGATACCAAATCTTGATGACCATTCAATGGATAGTGAGGAGATTGAGACCAGGATAGATATTGATGGGATCTATGTCAACCAGGCTCTACTTGTTCGAAGTGAGTTAAGGGAGATAGAAGGTGATGGAGATGATCTCTGCAATGATGATGATGATGAAGATGAGCTTCATGAAGACATGGTGGACTAAATGTTGTAGCAAAGTGTGACTTGCATTTATGTTCAGCTTTTCCTTAGACTTGTATAACAAGATATAAACATAGAGATTATGTAAATGTCTATGTTATATTTCACCCTGTATGTAAATTAATGTCAGTGTTTCTTCACCTATATTTGAGATTATCTACTGTTGCAGATGAGTTGGGAGATAGTTCACCGGATCTCAACATAGAGGGATCAACATCTACTGCCACCAGCACAGGTGCATTTCTAAATTACATTGTCTCAGTTATGTGTTGTGTTGTGCCAAATTGGGAGAAAAGAGAAATGAAGGAGTTTTATGGCATTACTATATCCTACTCCTAGCCAACCTTTCGGTGAATGCTTGAAGCTTAGTTATGCATTCTTTTCTGTTTTGATTCTATTGTTTATCGTTATGTATGATCATCCGATTTTCTTGTCTTTGAGGAACTGAGCCTCAAACTTCATGTATGCTCTTTTGTGCAGGTGGAAATACTAAACGTGGTAAAGGGACATGCCATGGGCGAATCAAGCCCTTGAGTTCGACAAAACCAGTGCTAGTTATGGCCCAAATGATGCCCAGTTTGGTCATTATTTGGGTGGCTTATCCCGTAACACAAATCTACTCCCTTTTATTGTCGATGACAAGTTTGCCCACTGGCCACACATCCAAAAGTGCTCCAAGAAAGTAGTTTGGGACATAGTCATGGTGTGTTTATTTCTAACTTTATTTCAGACTGTTTTTTCCTCTTCTTTTCATTCTTTTTAGTACTAATACAGTTCATAATGTCGATGTAGGCCAAAATTGAATGGAAGAAAGAAGATCTCCCTCGTATGCTCGACATTCAGTCACACATAATGACTTGAGTAAGCACGTATTGGAGAAATTATAGAAACCAACTGAAAAGAGATTATTATACCCCTTACATTGGCACAACAAGAAGATGGATTTGTGAAGAAAATGAGGTAGATGCCATTACATGGTGGAAGATGGTGAAGCATTGGGATCAAGAGAAGACAAGGGTAAGAGCTATTAACTTAAGTCCCAATTTGTGGAAATAGAGTCAAAGTACCAGAAACAACAAGTGGATTCTAATGTGCATCATGAGAAAACTCAAGCACAACTCATTCAAGCTCAGCAAGAGTTAATAGCTATCAAGCAGCTTCTTATGTCTCAACAGCAGCAGTTTTCTTTCCCAATACCTCCCTCAATAGTTCCTCAAATGTATTGGAGACCACCTTCATATCTTGCCAATGGATTTACAGCATGTCTGCTGGGCAGTGGAGATGAGAACACTCTGGAAGCGTCTTTGCTCAGTGGAGCTACATCACTACAAAGCTCTCGCGTGCAAGTCTGAAAATGGTATGCTCTTATTTCATCTCAACTTATCTGATTTGTCTGTTGTTTCTGTTTGCCTTCACTTCAGTGTTGTAAACTTGGAGTTTGTTCCAGAGATTTGATTCTTCCTGCAATGTAGTATATTTAATGTGGGTGCAATATTCATATTCGAGAAGTTCCTGGCTTTTTCTGAATTGGAGCTGTTTAGACTGTAAGGTAATCCTTTGTGGTGAACCGGTCCAACACCTCTATGAGCACTATCTGTAGACAAATCATTCTCTTGCTATCAGTAGCAAGGTACCTGCTTTTAACCAAAGCTTTCTAGATCTCATCTCTCTACGCAGCTGAGCCTTAAACCTCTAGTGCTCTACTTCACTTGTACATTGTGACTTACTACTGAAAAAGTCTTCTGGTTTCGTATCCTTAGTCAAATACATACACTAGTTGTGTATACCTTTAGTTTATGTGTAGTTGTACCTGGTATGAATACAATGTGTTGCTGCATATGCAGAGAAATATTCTGATATTTTGCTCAGTTAGCTATTAAATAAAACCTTTAGTTTGCTTCTCAACTATTGCTTTTATGCAGCAGAAATTTTGATGAAGTAGAAGTAAAATTAGTAATGTACCAGCATTATATCTCAGTGGAGAACTAACACAGTGTGTTGTATGTTTTGTTTGGCTTTTGGAGGTAGCCGGAGCAATTGTGATTGATATTGGTGAGCTAAAGTACGTTGTGGACTTGTGGGAATGAGTTCGAGTTCAAATAAGTGCCGAATGGACCAGAAGACATTTCATAGATGATCATTTCTCTAGTCAATTGAGGAGGGAATTGAATACAAACAATACTGCGCAGCAAGTTTTTTTCTAGGAATTTGAACTTTGAAGAGTTTCATTTGTAGTTGTAGAAGTTTGAACTTTGAAGAGTTTCATTTGTAGTTGTAGGAGGCTCAACAGTTGAGCAATTGTAGCTTAATGTGAATCATCGATCTGTAGATGGAGGAACAGTTTTAACCTGAAACAAATTCCTTGTTACTATGAGAAAGATTTAGATCCTTTTTGGATTTTTTTTGCATTTTATTTTTAGATTTTACTATTTTTGTTTGTTTGTATTAATACAATGTATAATACTTCTTTTATGTATTGTACATTGTATTTGTACAATATACAATGCAACGTATAATACATAATTATGTATTTTTTATTATTATAAATTATTACTTTTAGTGACGAAATAAAAGTAACATTAAAGACTTCCCCTTTAGTGTTGAAAAAAGTTTTGACACTAAAGAGGTCTTTAGTGTTGAAATTCTTTTTGACACTAAAGATCTTTTAGTGACGAAATTCAAGTGTCATTAAAAGTTAAAAATGATGTTTGACTTTGTTGATCCCGCGTCACTATTAGAGACAAATTTTTTATCTTGGCTGTCACTAATACCTTTAATAACGAAAAATTATTTTGTCACTCATAGTATTTATTAGTGATGAAAATATTTGAAATTTTGACACTAAAAGCCTTTTAGTGACAAATTTTTTCCGTCACTAATGTCTATATTTGTCATAGTGAAGATACGACCTAAGATGAGCATGGTGATATTTACAGCTCCCCCATTAATAGCAGACCCTGCTAGGAAGGTACTACCACCCAAGAGCATAACGTTCCTCCCTCGCCACAAAAGAAGTGGCCAAACCAGCTATGTAAAGAGAGGATGTGAATAATGTCAAAATCTGACTATCATAGATGCTGTACATGTATTGTTTGGTCTCTGTTGCCTTCCTCAAAAACGGATGGGAAAAATTTGGCAAGGAATGGTGCCATTGTGGTCACACCTCCCGAAACCATTGAGGATTATTATGATGGTTAATCTATTTCATATATATAAGGTATCAGTACCCTTTCTCTCAGGTATATATTTTTGGGGTTATTTTCAGGTATAAGGTATTACACCAATTTTTCTATTATATTTTATCATCTCCACCGTTCAGATTTTAGGTCTTAATGTGTAGATCAAGCCTGTAAATTTTCAGCTAGCCAAAATGGTGATCGTTAAGGTATTCAAAATTGTAATTGAAGTTTATAAGTATGAACGGTTGAAGTTTGCCAGATTCAGCCCGTCCCTTGATTTAACCTAGTTTGATACCTTAACGATCACCATTTTGACTGAAATTTTACTGAAATGATATACTCATATAGACCTAATAATTGGACGGTGGAGATGTTAAAATATGATCGAAAGTTTGTGTAATATCTTATACCTAAAAATGATCAAAATTAAATATACCTTAATGGAAGGGCCCTCTATAAAGTATATGTCAAATTAATGACGTCACGGATATGAGTTTTGAGTTCGATCAAGTGGGATATTTATATATAACGTTTCAATACCGTTATGACTGTCATAGCTATTGAAGAACTCACATCTTATAGAAGACGTAACCATGCATGATTTCATCAAACCTCGCCAGATCTCAGTTTTCTATCTATTTACAACAATACAACGTACTAGAAATTGCGATGTCATAGCCAAATATGAGACAGCAGGACGCGGCAACGATGCAGGTGATCACCACTGACAGGGTTATCTTGCCGTTGTTGATGTCAGTGACCGGAATGTCAACGGCCAATAAGCCTCCTCCGGCCATTTTTGAATGCTTTGATTTTTCTCGATCTTAATTAGTTTCTATCCTCAAGCTTGCCAGCACTGAAAATTGTTGAGTCAAAGTTCAGGGAAAGAGTGATCAATTATTATTCAAGGCTAGAAGCTAGCCTATTGACGTTAATCATCTCGTCCTTCAACTTTTAGGGAAATTCTACAGCGGGGGATCTACCTAAAACCAGAATTAATGTAGGTATATACTCCTTTAGATTGTAAAAATTCTCATTTTATATATAATTTCCACAAAGTAATTGATCAAATCAAAAGAACATTCAAACACATCTCTGTAATCTTAATATGAAAAAGAAGGCACGATTAGAAAAATCTGGCCTGTGGATAAAGAAGATGCATGCATGATACTCATTGATTGCCTACAGACGCCAAGTTTTTTTTTTTGCCTAGTCTACAGACGCCAAGTTACGATCTATCCTTTTTGCAAGGTAGCCGACGGAATACGTACTATGAGTGTTTATTGATTGCTCAAATAGAATATATGATCGATTGGAAGCTAGTGACTAAAAGTCTTCTATAGTCAATATCCTTCAAAAGTCTTCTATAGTTAATATCACTAAATTTTGTCAGAATCGACAATTTAATCACTGAACTTTGAAATATATCAAAAAGATCACTGAACTTTAACTTTGCCTGTTAATTTGATCACTTTATCTATTTTAAACATTCTAATTTGTTAAATATTTTACTTATATAAATAAGATTATGAGAGAAATGCACATAACATGAGTGGGAGAAATATGAAAAATCACCATGAAATAAGAAAAATTGACATCCAAGATGGACAAGTGATCAATTTGATAAACAAAGTTAAAGTTGAGTGACATTTTTGATATTTTCTAAACTTCAATGATCAAATTGTCGATTATGACAAACTTGAGTGATCGTTACAGCTATTTCCCCCAATATCCTTCAAAAGTCTAAAAATGGCTACCTTGCAATGAGTCCTTCTCTTGATGTTCACCGTCCGCACCTTATTCCAAAAGATTTTAAGCTCAATGACAATTCGGTAAGGCATATTATTCCAAAGTATTTACCAAAAAAATTAAAAGGCAAATTTGGTGTATTTGATATTTTGGTTACTTAACTAATGAAACTATAATTTTGGTCATTCAAATTTGGCAAATGGGACACATTGGTCACTCGACTTTGGAAATTATAACGACTTTGGTCACTCAATTTTATGGGGTGAGAGGTAGGGCTGTGCACGAATCCTACAAATTCCGAACCCGAGAAGGAGTGAGTGTCCCAACCCGTCCATTTTTTATAGATGAGATCGGATCTTGATTTTGAAATCCTGATAGACCCGTCCAGCATAATATATTTTGTATATTTTATCATTTATTTTATTAAGAGTTGACATACTAAATGATCAAACAATTAGCAATATTCAATCAAAAAATAAAATTACTCTACGATGATCAAAGTATTACACTACTTATGATATGAACATATGTATCAATTAAATATGAAATAAATTTGTTTGTAGTTTTACTACTTTTAACTAAACATTAAGTAAAACGGTATTACTTTGTGTAATTGTAGACTTCTAAGTCTTATCAAACTATCTTGATCTAATATGGTTATATTGAGTTCGAATTTTTGTTCGTTCCGCCTCATTTGGATTTTTGTTGTTACATACTCTATTAAATGTTCATTTAAAATTGGGCCCAAAATTGGACCCGTCTCGTCCTATTTGGTTTTAGGACGATCGGGACAAACTTTTAAAATGCACAATCTCGTCCCGTTCCGTTCGGGATAGGGAAGGCCAATAATTGACCCGATCCATCCCATTCCCGGCCCTAGTGAGAGTAGAGATCCATAGTTATAATTTCAATAGTTAAGTAACCCTCAATGTATCCCATTTATCAAACTTGAGTGACCAAAGTTATAGTTCATAAATTAAGTTACTAAAATATCAAATACACCAAACTTAAGTGACTATTTTAACCTTTTTGTCAATTTAAAAAGGCATTTTTGGTATGTTAAAATTCAAAATTTCAATTTGTTCCAAAAAAATGACAGATGACTCAAAATTGAAACGAATCTGATGTGAAAGTTGAGTCATTGGACCCATATTGAAAAACAACAATTGTCAGAACTACATTCAATATTGGAAGTGAATCTAGAACTTGACTTTTTTTTTTCCTTTTAACTTTAACTTTTTTCTAATATAACCATCTTCTAAAAATCGTTAGTCCCTAGTTCAGCAGTGATGAGGAAGTGGCCACCTACGTGGAGAGACTAGGCGGACATCTTGTAACGAACCGAACCTAGATTAGTGAGTTAATCATCATTAGTCGCGCTAATTAATGAGCTAAGCAGCAATCGTCACGTTTATCGGGTTTTGTCGCGATTAAAAATTAATTTTTTATAAATTATGAATTTGGACTCAATTCCTTCATGGAAGTTGTAGAGAATATTATTTCAAGCTTGTGTATTTTATTGGATTTTTCAGAGATCTGATCAATAAGTTATGAATTTTTGAAGTTTGGGAATTAGAAAATTATTTTGGAAATCAATCAATGATTAGAAAATTTTGGATCGTTAGATCAAACAGTAAATTGATCTGGGCCGTTGAATTATTTCTACCATAGGGTATAAATTCAAACTTTTTACCCGATTAGGTAGAACCCTCCTCGCGCGACCCGGATTGCGACCCGATGGCGCGACCCGACCCAGATTTGTGACCCGGTCAGATTCTTGCCGTCTGGCCACCACTGGACGTCACTCTGGCCAAAAAAGACTCCCCTCGATGTTCCCCGCCTTTATCCACCCTCAAATCTTCGTTCATCATTGAACGAGAGCGAATCGAGGCTGAGAATTTTCTCGGTTTTCCCTGTTCGGCTCCGTCCCGGCGACACCGTTTCTGCCGGTTTTAGGTGGCGAAACCACGTGAGCTTTGACCCTTGCCCCTTTAAGAGTTGATTGAAACTCATCTCGAGTTGCGTTATAGTTGTATGACGTCGGTCGGATTCGGGCCGATTCCGACGAAAATCTGCCGCCTTTCGAGGTATGTTACGACCCCTTCCGGTTTGATTCTGACTTTGGCTCAGTTGTGAAAGATAATCAGTATGTTGAGAGCTTTGAATTGATATATCAATTGTAGTGATCGGAGGTGGCCATTTTCGGTAGTGCATGGCCGCCGGCAGTGGCACAGTGTGGACCCCACGTACCGCCGGGCGTGGCGAAGTTTTGGCAACTGAAAAATCAAAACATTTTAACGGAATTTTCTAAGCCATTTTTGTAATCGTTTTCGCATAGTTCATGTTGTTTTACAGATTTGGTAATATCTTGGTTTTGACACAGGATTCGAGGTGACTCAACGATTTGACGCGGTCAAGCGTCGTCTATCGAGTCGAGGCTAATCTTCGGTCAAGTTTGTTTGCAAGGCCCAATGACTAGGATCAAGTTTAGTTCAGCGATACGAGCAGTTTGGGTAGTGTCTCCCGTTTATTGAAATAGAAATGTAAGTTTCCGATCGATATTCTGTCTCAGATTATTTTATCTACTTTAGTTGTACAATAGTAACATGTCATTGATTAAAATTAGGCTATTGTTTTGTTTTAGGAACGTCGAATAAGATCTTTGAGTTTGGTAATTGACTACTTACATTTCAGCTAGCCAGGTGAGTGGACACTTTGGTTTTCTCTGTCATTATGGAGTCTAGATTATACATGTTTATTATTTACATTATATTTTTATGACACGACATGTTATACATTTTATATTTATGCATGGAGGCACTACATGATATTTTACGATTTTTATGCACGTCATGTACACGATTATGCATCGATGCATTGGCTGCTCGACTGATCATCGAGTACGCTCCGGGTGGGCTAGGAATTTCTTACCGGATGATTCATATGTTTTTGCCTCCACATGCTTGTCTTACTTTTATTTAGACTCACTCAGTTTTATTTTATTTTTTGGTGAAAGGCATAAGGTTATGTTTTACGATTTCTTAAGATTATTTATTTTCGTCTACTCACTCTGACACTTTCCACATTTTATATGCCTTTCCCCTAAGCCCTTCGATTTCTTTTGCCCAGATTGTAGGTTTTAAGCTGAGGTCGGACGCATATGTAGATCAAGGCATAGCAATATTTTTCGTAGCATCCGGTGTCGATCCTATGAGATAGCATCTTAGATGGCATATGTAGCTTAGAGAGTCTAGCTGCTCTGATGTCCTAAACAATGTTAAGTTCTTGGTATTGTGAATTTACAAGTTATTTCTGCGAAATTAGTTTGTCTAATTCAAGATTTTTGAATATGTTTTCTCTTTCCTTCGATTTTCTTTTAGATTAGCATATTTAGGTTCTAATGGTCATTTAGGGCCTAATCTCAGTTTAGAAAGCTTAATCGGGGTCGGGTCCTCACAGTTGAGATCAGAGCTTTAGGTTATGGGTTTTGTAGACCGTATTAGGCTGCTTTTGTTTTCGTGCTTGAGTACGCTTAACATCTCGCGAGTGATGGCTCGACTGGCCAGAAGATCCCCATCGATACTCAAGGTGTTGAACGTCGTCAAATACGTGACAAATTTGTCCAAGTACTAACCCAACCTGTGCATCAGCCTACCTTTGTCGCTATGCCTTGTGTACGCCGACCTCAATCTGTATTCCAAGGTAAAAGTTTTTCAAGAAAGTTAGTAGTACCTTTAAGTTTCAAGTAAGGGAAAGCGGTGAACTTTCAAGCTTACTTTACGGCGTTAAGGTATAATATTATCATGCCAATTTTAAGTGAGCTTGACAAGAACGTTGGTGATTTGTCATCAATTCCGACTCATAGACAACTCGTAACGTCTAGCTAGTAAATTATTATCTATGTCAATAAATCAAGTCCACTAATTTCCTTCATTTCACCATGTTTAATTTTGCATGCCCCTTCATCATGATGAACAAAAAGTTTCGAAGGTCTTGTTTCGTTTTTCAGCTTTACACTTCAAGTTTAATTTCTCAACTTCATTCTCCACGATCGTTGGTGATCGCATTACACTACAAGAAAACATCACTTAGACCACGGAAACGTAATTGTTCCGTGGTCCAAGTGACACCTGGACGACGGAAATGACTCCGTCGTCCAAGTACCACCTGGACGACGGAGAATGCCATCTCCGTCGTCCAGGTGGTCAGCTGGACCACAGAGTCTTTTCCGTCGTCCAGGTGATAACCTGGACGACGGAGACGGCATTCTCCGTCGTCCAGGTTATCACCTGGACCTCGGAGTCATCTCCGTCCTCCAGGTGATCACCTGGACGACGGATATTGTATTCTCCGTCGTCCAGGTGATTACCTGGACAACGGACCGACACGCCGTCGTCCGAGTATACGAAACGTACTTCCACTTAGACGACGTACCGACACCTCCGTCGTCTAAGTTATGCATTATATAAGCTGATCGAATTCATTCCTGGTCTCGATCTATTCATTCCATTTGAAGAAGAATTGAAGGAGAAGGGAGAAGGAGAAGCTAGGGAGCTAGCTAGAAGCTAGGCCGAGAAGAATCAGGATCGATAAGGGATCTCCGCTGACTAGCTAGTTAGCTTAATTAACGTACAGATATCGAGAAGGCCAGCAGGTACGTACGTACGCAGTTAAAATTTGCTTAATTAATTAATTAATTAATTAATATATATTTAGTGAAAACGTACGTACATATATACATGCAAGGATGTTAGCTGATGTTAGCTATATATATATTTATGTACAGATCGATTAAATTACGTACGTACGTAATTGATGGATCGATGTAGATCGAGTACGTATAATTAAGCGTAAATTAATTGAGAAATATATATATATATATGTAATAATTAATTAATTATAAAATTTTGTAGCAGTATGGACAAGAGTTGGATGAAGTTGAAGAATAGATGTGATGTCCAGTATATGGATGGAATTAGCGAATTTGTGAATTTTGCGATAGAACATGGTCAGGGAAAGAAACGTTTCAGGTGTCCGTGTCAGAAATGTCTTAATTGTCAGTATGCGGAGGTTAATGTTATGGTGCAACACCTGTACGAAAATGGTATGATGTGGAGTTACACTACATGGAGCGAGCATGGTGAAGCAGTAGAGTTCAGCGCAGCAGACTTCAGCTCAGGGTACAGTTACCATGGTGCATCATCCAGCGGCAGTGGTGCTGGACCCCCAGCTTACAACCCAACTGCAGATTTGGTCCATGATGCATTTCCGGGATGTAGTCATGGTGGACACAAACACCAAGACGGAGTTTACAGTACCACTTATGAGCATGATGACACATTCCCCGCAGCTAGCTTGGCCACTGACACCAGTGAGATGGAAAAGTACAACCGGATACTACTTGAAGCGCAGACCCCGGTGTTCCCTGGATGTCGAGAGAATGTGTTGCAATATGTGATGGATCAAATGAAGATAAAAGTGAAGCACAAAATGTCAGTGAGTGCTTTTGACGAAATTCAGGAGCAAATATGTAAGTTGCTTCCTGATGATCACAATCTTCCTAAATCTCATTATAAGGTTAGAAATATCCTGAGCAGCCTCGGCATAAAGTACAGGATAATTGACGCATGTCCGAATGATTGTGTGCTATTTTACAAAGAGTATAAAGAGTTGGACTATTGTCCCGTATGTGGCCAGTGAAGATTCCAATTGAATAGGAAGAGTTCGAAAAAGAGAATTCCTGTGAAAGTTGTTCGATATTTTCCCTTGATTCCCAGATTGCAGCGCCTGTACATGTCTCTACACACAGCAGAGGCGATGCGATGGTACGCAGAAAAGCGAATAGATGACGATGTCCTGCGACACGCCGCGGATGGGGAGGGTTTCAAACATTTCGACAGAGAATTTGGAGACTTTGCTTCAGAGGTTAGAAATGTTAGACTCGGCCTATCTACAGACGGATTCAATCCTTGGGGAAGTAATAGCTCCGCCGTAAGCACTTGGCCAGTTATTCTGATGCCGTACAACTTGCCTCCGTGGATGTGCATGAACAAGGAATTTAATTTCCTTACCGTATTAATTCCAGGTCCTAAATCTCCATCGAAGTGCTTAGATGTCTACCTCAGACCTTTGATCGACGAGCTGAAACTGTTGTGGGAAAATGGAGTCCCAACTTATGACAAATTCACTGACACGATGTTCACGATGAGGGCTGTCGTAATGTGGACGATCAACGATTTTCCAGCTTATGGGATGTTGGCAGCCTGCAGGACAAAAGGATATAATGGATGTCCTATATGTTTGGACGACGTGAACTCTAGTTGGCACGCGGGGAAGGTGTGTTACTTGGGTCACCGTAGATGGCTTCCTCACGACCACCCGTGGCGACAGGATGAAGCTCATTTCGACGGTACGGTAGAGAACAATCATAAACCCCGTAGTTGGTCGAGCGAAGAGATTTTAGAGAGGTTGAGCTATTTCGACTTTGGTGTGTTGAGCAATGATGCGGATGTAAAGAAATGCAATCCAATTCCTCCACATGATCTGAGCTATTGGGATCACAAGAGTATATTCTTTGAACTCCCTTACTGGCGAAGTTGAAGCTGAGGAACAACTTGGACGCGATGCACATAGAAAAGAATGTGTGCGACAGCGTGGTGGGAACAATTCTCGGTATTAAGTTCAAGACTAAAGATACTCCCAAAGCGCGCAAAGATTTGGAATCAATGAATTTACGTCGTCCCTTGTGGTTGAGGAGGGATAGGAAAGGAGTGTACAACAAGATGCCAGATGCACCTTACACAGTGAAGCCGACGCTTAGACGATCTGTATTTCACTGGTTTAAGGGCGTTCGTTATCCGGCTACGTATGCAGCTACTATAACTGGAGCAGTGGACGAGGTGCAACACAAGTTTGTTGGTCTAAAGACACATGACTATCACGTTATGCTGCAACGTCTGATTCCAGTGGTAATTCGACCATACTTGCCTCGGGACGTCGTAGAACCAATAGTGGCATTGTGCAGGTGGTGGCAGAGGTTATGCGCCAGAGAATTAAAGAAGTCAGATGTGGTGGAATTGCAACAACAAATTGTGCACATCATTTTCAAACTAGAGAGGATTTTCCCCCCTGCTTTCTTTGACATCATGATTCACCTAATGATCCACCTACCCGAGCAGGTGCTCATTTCTGGTCCGGTCCAGTACACTTGGATGTATCCTCAAGAAAGGTACGTACAACTAATAAATTAATTTGTTCCACTGGAGATTATATATATACTAGCTAGCTAGCTATATGTACTTATGTAATGTGTACGTTTGATTTTGTAGACAGCTTGGACAATATAAGTCATTCGTCAAAAACAGGTCGGCCCCGGATGGCTCCATAGCAGAGACATACCTAATGCATGAGTGTGTTACTTACTGCAACAGGTACCTCAAAGATCCACCCCCTCCCACTGCCTCCGATCGCAGTGCCCGCATCAATCTTTCTGTCGTCACAAATGTCGTCCGACCGTTCAGAGGAGTATTAAAGGAATCGTTAACACGGGAAGAACTTATTGAGGCACATTGGGTAGTGTTGCGAGACTGTGACGAAGTTGAGCCGTACATGATGTCATACAGGGAGAGGCTTCAGGCGTTAAATCAAAACAAGAGTTCGGCATGGATTGAGAAAATGGTTAAGAAGAAGTTTCCTGATTATTTCTTCCAATGGGTACGTACGTACGACTCGGATGAGATTATTTAAATACATATCGCTCATGTTTGTAGAAAATAAACCCTTATATTAATTTGCCCTTTTTCGCAGATGATTGATCTGCAAAAATCTGATAACCACGGAGGGTGGTGGTCATGGCCAAAGCACTTGCTAGCCGGGAAGCCGGTTAAACACTATATTTATCCCGGATGTTTTGTGAACGGTGTAAAGTTCCATTCATTGGCCCGAGACGAAGGAAGAAGAACACAAAACAGTGGGGTAGCGGTTGGGAAAGACAATGATCTATATTACGGGGCTATTGTATACTTGGTTCAGCTATGTTACGGGAATGATGTCAACGTTTTCCTATTCAAGTGCAGATGGTTCAAGCGTACAAAGGAAGACCTGGGACTATTATCAGTCGATACAAACTCGCACTGGTATGAGGATGAGCCTTTCGCTCTCGCCACCTTAGTTCGGCAGGTGTTCTATCTCGACGATCCGAAAGCCGGTGAAGGGTGGAAAATAGTGAACCATATCTCTCACCGAGGAATATGGAATACAGAGACAATTGAAGGGACACCGGCGACGACTGAAGATGCTGCTGAACCAGAAAGAGACATTCCTGCCTATCAAGAGCCTAATATTTCTATGGTCCGCTCCGATATAATGGACCTGGTTCAAGATGGTGAACGGTTACCCATGCCTGATGGTTGTACAGATCTAACTGAAGATGAGATTATCGATGAGGTAGATGAAGAAGACGAGCAGGAAGAGGACGCGGACGAGGACTCAGGTTATTCGTCGGACGATGTTGAGTACGATGACGAGGATGAGCCGTCGACTAACGGGGATGAGGACGATGATGATTATGACGAAGAGTACGGTCATACGACGAGGGAGATTAATTGGTAATTAATTACTGTAATTATTGTAATATATATATGATCGATGCCGGTTTACGGTAAGAAATTAATCCGAATTATATATCCTGGCCAACGGAGAAATTAATAAATATTGGCGCCAAATCTCAATCTCATATAAAACGTACCCTAGCTAAATCCTTGACCCTAAATCTAGCAGTTCGATCGGATCGATCGATAAATTTTTCAATTATATTTTTGAATCAGAATAATTGAACGGACACGTACACAAATGACCGGGGACGACCTAAACCGTAATCCCTAAGGCCCTAACCCCTAAAATCGGGGTCTATGCACCTGGACGACGGAGAATGGTCATTATCCGTCATCCAGGTAAACACTAGGACGACGGAGAATGGTCATTCTCCGTCGTCCAAGTTCACAAACCCTAAACCCTAAACAGTAAGGCCCTAACCCCTGAATTCAGGGTCTATACACCTGGACGACGGAGAACGTCATTCTCCGTCGTTCAGGTTAGAACCTGGACGACGGATATTAAGTTATCCGTCGTCCAGGTATAAACCTGGACGACGGAAACGATCAAATCCGTCGTCCAGGTGCAGATATCGTAATTTTTTCTATGACAACGACCATCTAGACCTTCTTCCAATGCATTTTCTTTTCATCAAGACTTTAGAGTAAACAATTCTTGGTGTGTGAGCTTCGACGGTTCGAAAATCGGAGTTGCGAAATGCCTTGTATCCACGTTTCCGGTTTGTGAAATTATTGGTTTTGCGGTTGACTGTGCCGATCAAACCCTTCCCGAACTTATTATTTTATGGTCCTTTGAAGACAATTATATATTATGTTACAACGAACATATCCAACGGTTGTTTTGTCCAAATTCAATTTTGTTAATACTCTGCTGCAAATGAGCCTCTACTCATGAACACTTAAGTCGTAAAGATTTGTCGATACATAACATGTTTCAATACGTAAAATTAATCGGTGGTTCAAATTTAACTGTTCATATATACGATGCGTTCATCGATATTGTACGACTATTTCACTCGAACGACAGATCGCTAAATTCCTAGCGAATTATTTTTAAAATTTTTTTTACGTAATTTGAACCTGGACGACGGAGATGGTCATTTTCCGTCGTCTAGGTGTTCACCTGAACGATGGAGAATGATCATCTCCGTCGTCCAGGTTCAAAAATCATGGCGGTTCAAATTTATTTTTGTTTATTTTTTTTCATGTAATTTTCACCTGGACGACGGAAACTTACCATCTCCGTCGTCCAAGTCCAAAATTATGGCGGTTCATTTTACCGCTTCCGTTTTTGGGACCGCTTGAATTTTCACTTAGACGACGGAGAATTCATTCTCCGTCGTCTAAGTCAAAAATCATGGCGGTTCAAAACGTCCCGCCGATTAATTACGCGCCGCTTGAAATTTTTTAAACCGCCACCTAGACGACGGAAAACACTGTTTACGTCGTCCAGGTGGACTTAGACGACGGAGAATAGTGCTCCGTCGTCTAGGTGCAACTCTATAAATAGAGTTGCACCCCCCCTCATTTTCTCATCATTCCATCTCGTCCTCTCCCTCTCCTCTCCTCTCCTCTCCTCCGGCGACGCTCCGACGACATTTTTTCCGGCGTGGTTCCTCCTCTTCGACGACTCAACTCTTTCGATATTCCGGCGACATTCCGACTCGGTAATAATTCTATTTTTTACCTTTTTTACATTTTTGTTAATTAATTAATTATTTAATTAATAAATAGTTTTAATTTATTAATTAGTTTAAAATAATTAATAGTTATAATTATAATTATTAATGAGTTGTTATTATTAATATTGGGATAATTATTATTAGTATACATTAATTATTTGGTAATAATTTTATATTTGTTAGTTCAAATTAAATAATAGCAATAATTATTATTGTTGATAATAATTAATTATATTGGTAAATGAATAATTATTATTATATGCATGATAAATAATAATTTATTATTGTAATTATTTATTGTTTTAATTAAAAGATAATTAATTACGTGTATTTTCGAGTAAATTACATGGTAGTACGTGTTCGATTTAAATTTAGTACATAGGCTTGGTGTAATTAAGTCGCACTCTTTGGAATAGATGGCGCCTCTTTTCCTTGCTTATCTCCTTAACCCCTCGTGATGTGTGGATTTCATCACCGCACACCATAACCTAAGTGAAGTTATGTACACGAGGTTGAGGGCAGAGTTTGCAAAGGACTTGAGGGAGTGTAAATTTTCGAAAAATTGGCCGAATGTCGGACATGGTGTCTAGAAACGGGTTATGACTGGTGACAGGATTTGGACTAAGAAAGACTTTTGTCGAAATTAGTCCTGCCTCTCGCGTTATCTCTATCCCTAACTGGCCATGTTTTTCGATTTAACCAAGGCTGATTAATTGAAAATTTACACTTTATCGCGCGGGTCGCACGTCCATTGAACGACCGAAAATGCCAAGCTAGTGTACTCTATTTAAATCTTAAACGTACTTAATTAATTAGCGTAAATTTTTAAGTTATAATTATTATGGTAAGTAGGTATTTTAACACCCTACTCTTAGGTTTAAATGGCTCCGCCAAAGACGACATCCGGCAAGAAGAAAGCCCAACAAGAGGCAGAAGATGCCATGCTCCGCCGCTTGGCGGACCAAGTCGGTTGGGAATTACCACCGGAGGGCAACGACGCTCTCAATCCGGACGGATCATCTGGTCCGTTCGTAGCGCCCTCTGGGGAAATTTCCTCTCCCCCATTCATCTCGAGCGGTGATGACGTCGACCCCTTCCAATCTCCGACGCCCAGTACCCATTCAACGGGAAGTACTCAGGCGTCCTCCACCGCCGAATCAATCATGTACAGCGCCCGCCGTAGGCAAAGGACGGCCCCCACTGACCCGGAACCGAAAAGGACTCGGGGTCTCGTTAAAGGGGGCAAAGCGGAGCGTATTTGCAAGCCGACCGGTAAAAAGATCGACTTGCCGTACGACGAATTCACCGGTGGCCCTCCCACAGCTCAGCTAGCAAGTCTCTCGGCGCATGGGATAGGGTCAATCATCCGTAACCGGGTTCGTATCACTGCCCCTACTTGGAAGGAGGCGCCGGATCATGAGAAGGCGAAAGTCTTCAAAGATCTTTCGGTACGTAATACGTTCAATTTAGTTATTATATAATATTGTTAATCTCGGCCTAAAATTTCATAATATATACGATTATAATTTTCTATTTATTTTTGATAGGAACAATTTGACGTGGATCCGACACCGGCTATGTTGAGGCATATCAACCAAACTGCCAACTCCATCTACAAAGATTGGAAGTACAGGCTCCATAAGTACTTCAAAGATGTCGGTCCCGTGCCTCCCCCGGTAGAGCTGCAAGGGGAGAGAGAAGATGAGTGGGAGTGGTTGTGTAACCACTTTGCCGATGAACAATTTAAGGTATTAATTTATTTATTTTATTTCAATTAAGATAATTGAATTATTTAAATTGTAGTTATTCATTTTTTAATGATTTAATTATGTTGTGTAACAGAAATTCTCCGGTGTCAACAAAGCCAACCGGGGGAAGAAGGAGAAACACCATACTACCGGCGCCAAGCAGTTCATTCAAATTGCCAAGGAGCACAAGGATAAGGGTTCCAAACACCCTTATCTTGATGCAAGCGTAAGCGCGTACGTGACGCCAGGGCTCGATAATGAAGCGAGTCAATGCGGCGTAAGTGATATATATATATATATGTGTGTGTGCTTTTAATTATAGTAATTATTATTTAAATATGATTTCATTATAATAAATTAATTATTCTTTTGTAGGCAAGGGCGATAGAGCGTGCGCATGAAGAGTTGGCCAACACTCAGCTTGCGTTCCCAGATGTGCCGCCGGAAGACCTGCCTCCTCTATCCTTAGAGAGCCAAATTGCAATCGCGGATGAGGTCTACGGTCGTAGAGCTGGCAAGGAGGTTAGGCACTTTGGGCCTAGGGTGGTACGAGATTTGTCGACGACCTCCGGCTCATCATCTACGGGAGGTTCGGGGCAGCGGAGAAGGAGTCAGGCTGCGGCCGTCGAAGCAGCCATTCAAGAGGCTCGACTGGCACGAGAGGAGAATGAGACAATGCGGCAAAGACTTGACGAACAACAAGCACAAATAGCCCAACTCATCGCCCTCATGGAACAAAATCGAGAAGTATGTCAACCTCCTCCGAACCCACACCCCGACGACAACGATCCGGCTGGAGGCGGAGGACTCGGCGGCGCATCTGCTCCTCCAGTGTATTAGTTAGCTAGTAGTATATTATCTCGTTTCTTGGGAGCATTCCGAACAATAATTTAATTTTTAATTTATGGGTTTTTTCGTATGTACAAATTAATTTACTTTGATTATTTAATAATTAAGTTATTAATTAATTAATATTCAAAATTTAGTTTATTTATTTAATTTTAGCATTTTTCATTATTTAAATTAAAATAATAATAAATTAAAATAATAATATTTAATTTCAATTTATTTATTTTTAAAATTAAATATTCACTTGGACGACGGAGAACATAATCTCCGTCGTCCAGGTGCAGAACCCTAAACCTTAAACCCTAAACCCCTAACCCCTAACCCCTAACCCCTAAACCCTGCCGTTCTCCGTCGTCCAGTTTTTAACCTGGACGACGGAAACTCTAAGTCTCCATCGTCCAGGTGAACACCTGGACGACGGAGATTGTTAGCTTCTCCGTGGCCCATGTATGCACCTGGACGACGGAATAGGACATTATCCGTCGTCCAGGTGAACACCTGGGCCACGGAGAAGCTAACAATCTCCGTCGTCCAGGTGTTCACCTGGACGACGGAGACTTAGAGTTTCCGTCGTGCAGGTGGCTACCTGGGCCACGGATAATGTCCGAGGTCCAAGTGAACTTGGACGACGGATTACTAAATCTCCGTCGTCCAGGTGCTTGGACGACAGCACTTGGAGCACGGACCTTGGACGACGGAGATTCCGTCGTCTAAGTACTTAGACGACGGAAAACTGCACCTAGACGACGGAAATGGTCCGTGGTCTAGGTGTAATTTTCTTGTAGTGTTAACACTTTATGGGCCTCGGTATGTGGTGAGTCATGGTAATCAAAATCCTTTTAATTATGTTCAACTACTAGTTTCGTGTGATGTGTAAAACTTTTCAGCCTTTTGTTTGTGTTTAAACTTTCCAGCTTCTTGTGTCATATTCGTGAAACTATTCAGATTACTCACTTCATAATGGGGGTTCCTTCGGGGACATCCGATAAAATTGGAATGACATCGTGAAGATTAGCATGATCATTACGTAGGGACAACACTTAGGGATCGAGAACTGGTGTTAGTGTATGTAGTCACTTGTTGTACATTATCATTTGTCATATCCCTGGGAAAGGTTATAGATACTTGGGGTGTGTTGTGCATATGTCCTCAGTATGATGTGTCGTTCTCGTTCAAATCGGTTTTGATCAATTCTGCTAGCTCGTTTCGCTGCTCGTGTTGTAATTGTTCGATTTTACATCATTTCATCTTGGTCATGTTGCACTCTTGATAATGTATGTCACGAAGATTATTCACCAATCTTATTGACTTTAACTATTATCGATGGTGTAGATGCAGAAGTGATAATTGTATCGTTCCAGTTACATCAAAACCCGTAAATAGCTTTGGGATCATTGCCACCTATTTTGTGAAGATTTGGCATATGACTTTAACTAATTTCACTTCAATTTGATTATTGATGTTTCGTTTGATTCCACTAGCTCCAACTATTTCTTCGGTTTTGTTATGTTCTATTTCTCGACATGTGCGTCAAGAATGTTGTTCACCTGCCTTAACTGGGAGGATTCTCAATGTTTAGTATTACTTCGATATGTTAGATTTTGGTTAGTTTGATGCGCATAAAGTCTCTTGAATCAGTGCATGTATGAAGCAGTAAATTCACTCTTGTACATTCTTTTGTCGAGATTGTTGTTCTCTCACAACCATTCTGAATCTCATCATCAATGGTGGTCATGAACTTATTTCTTCCTTACCTAGTTAGAGTTTTATATTCTAGCTAACTCTGTTCTTGAGCAAAAATTTGATATTCAAAATGAGGGCTACTTGGAAGACGAATTCTCAAGTTCAGGATCTATTGATCATTATTGAACGTACGCAATATAGTTTGATGACAAGTACTATGTAATTTATCATACTATTGTGCACGAGGATTGTCGAGACCATTATAGTCAGTTGCGTGGTTGTGTTAGATGAAGAGGTTGTGCTACTTAAATCTGGATAATTGTGGTAGTAAAAGTGTGTGAGATTTGTTGGAACTATTTGTTGTGATGCGAATAATTGTATGTTGGTAAAAACTATGAATTTGCAGGTTTTTTGGTTCCACTATAAACGAATAGGTCATGCCAAATTTTTGGTAGAATTTTTCCTCGATTTTTGAGTGGTTAGAATTGTTCAGTTATGAAGCACAACTAGTCATGATAATAGATTAATGACTCATTTGCGTAGCGGTTTGTAGGCAAGACATTCTTCATTGTGAATTTTAAGTTTCGCTTTGGTTAAGTCGATCAGTTCGATATCGTCTCTCTCAATGAGTTTAGTAGATTTGTGGACTTTCTAATGCGTTAATGGTTTATTAAGACTCCCGAATTTGTATCAGTAGTACAGAGTTCTTTATGCCAACTATCTTATACGATGAATTTCTAACATTAGGAGTATGTTCAGGACTCGGTGCATCAGCCTCCATCATCGGTGTAATCTTGTTCATATTGATAATTTTGTCTCGATGTATGTTGATCAGAGTATGTAGCCTTAGACAAAGATCGATATCAGACACTTTTATGTCAGGTAATCAAAGCAGATGAAAATCCCCCACAGTATAGTCACTTCTAGAGTTATTGCCAGTGGTTTTGACTTTCATATTCAAGCATTTGCAGATTTTGTAGTTTTACGGGAAAAGGTTTTCTTCTTAGTTGTGTTATGATTTTCTAAGATTCTATTCATGTATAGAAGCGACAAGTTTAGGAAAGCATACGACTTCCTGTTCCTACACCCCAGCTTAGGATTTTTGTCGGAGTAACTTTGAAAGCACATCAACAATTCCAAAATTCAAAAAAAATCGCAGTTAGCAGATTACAAAGAACTTGGAGTAGACAGATGTGGTGTCATAGCATTTCAGAGCAATATCTTATTGGAGGAATTTGAGTATTTCCGGGAATCAACGTGAATCCTTGCAAGAATTCGCACCACTACAGTTAATGTTGTTGTGGAAACGTAGTGCGTATGGGACCTTGCAGAAGCTCAGGGTTGTAGTTGTGTGTTGACTTTCGGTGGTGTAAATTTTGAGGGTGAAATTTTTATTAGGGGGTAGATTCTAACGACCCGAAACAAGATTAGTGAGTTAATCATCATTAATCACGTTAATTAATGAGCTAAGCAGTATTCGTCACGTTTATCGGGTTTTGTCGCGATTAAAAATTGACTTTTTATAAATTATGAATTTAGACTCACTTACTTTATAAAATCTTTATATGATATTATTGCGAGCTCACACATATTTTTATTGGATTTTTCGGAGATCTGATCAATTAGTTATGAATTTTTGAAATTTGGGAATTAGAGAATTATTTTAGAAATCAATTACTGATTAGAAATTTTTGGACCATTAGATCAACACAGTAAATCGATGTGGGCCATTAATTTATTTCTACCCTAGGGTATAAATTCAAACTTTCTACCCGGTTGGGCAGAACCCTCCTCACGCGACCTGGATGGTGACCCAACGGCGCAACCTGACCCGGATTTGTGACTCGGTCAGATTCTTGTCTTCCGGCAACCACCAGAAGTCACTCTGGCCATAAAAGACTCCCCTTGATGTTCCCCGCCTTCCTCCACCTTTAAAGTCAGTGTTCATCGGTGAATAAGAGCGAATCAAGACCGAGAAGTTTCTCGGTTTTCCCGGTTCAACTCCGTCGCTGGAGACGCCGTTTAGGCCAGTTTTAGGTAGCGAAACCATAAAAGTTTTTTCCCTCTCCCCTCCAGGAGTCAATTGAGACTCATCTCGAGTCGTGTCGTGGGTGTACGGCATCGGCCGGACTCGGGCTGATTCCGGCAAAAATCTGCCACCTTTCGAGGTATTTTATGACCCCTTCCGGTTTGATTCTAACTTTCGCTCAGTTGTGAAAGTTGATCAATGGGTTGAGACCTTTGAATTGAAGTATCAATTACAGTGATCGAATGTGGCCATTTTCAGCAATGCGTGGCCGCCATGCCTACTTGTCCTTGTGCACGGCAGAGTTCCGGCAACCGAAAAATTAAAAAATTTCATAGGGAATTTCTAAGCCATTTTTGTAGTCTTTTTCACATAGTTCATGTCGTTTTACAGATTTAGTAATATCTTGGCTTCAACACAGGATTCGAGGTGACTCGATAATTTGACATGGTCGAGCGTCATCTGTCGAGTCGAGGCTCATATTCAGTCGAGTTTGTTTGCAAGGTAGGATAAAGCTTAGGGTTATGTGATATGAGGAGTTTAGGTGGCGTTTCCCGTTTATCGAATTAGAAATGTGAGTTTCTGATCAACCTTCTGTCTCGGATTAGTTTATCTTCGTTAGTTGTACAATAGTAACATGTCATTGATTAAGATTAGGCTATTGTTTTATTTTAGGAACGTCGAATAAGATCTTTGATTTTGGTAATCGACTTACATTTCAGCTAGCCAGTTGAATGAACACTTTGGTTTTCTCTGTCATTAGCGAGTCTCGATTATACATGTTTATGGTTTACATTATCTTTTTATGACATGACATGTTATATATTTTATGTTTATGCATGGTGGCACTGCATGATATTTCATGATTTTTATGCACCTCACATACACGATTATGCATCGATGCATTGGCTGCTCGGCGGATCACCGAGTACGCTTCGGGTGGGCTAGGAATTCCTTACTTGATGATTTATACGTTTTTGCCTCCACACGCCTGCATTACTTTTATTTACACTCGCTCAGTTTTATTTTATGTTTTCGGTGAAAGGCATAAGATTACGTCTTATGATTTCTTAAGATTATTTATTTTTGTCCACTCACTTTGACACTTTTCACGTTTTATATACCTTTTCTCTGAGCCCTTCGGTTTCTACTGCCCAGATTGCAGGTTTTAAGCTGAGGTTAGATGCGCATGTAGATCGAGGCATATCAATATCTGTCGTAGGATCTGGGGTCGATCCCACGAGATAGGATCTTAGATGTCATAGGTGGTTTAGAGAGTCTAGCTGATGTGTGTTATAAAAAATGTTAAGTTTTTGGTATTGTGAATTTACGAGTTATTTCCGAGAAAGTAGTTTGTCTAATTCAAGATTTTCGAATCCTCGTTTTCTCTTTCCTTTGATTTTCTTTCAGATTAGCATATTTAGGTTTTAATGGTCATTAAGGGCCTAATATCGGTTTAGAAAGCTAAATCGGGGTCAGGCCCTCACACATCTATATGGCTCAACTTAATCGACATGTTGAGTCACAAATAGCATACTAATTTGCACCTTATCTCTTTGAGTTTATGCTTGCCTTAGCCTTATTCTTGTCCACTATAACTCACTTTTTTTATTTTGGTAGGGATCGGAGATGGGGAGAGAAATCATCGTTTCAAAGCTCAAGAAAGACGTAAAACGGAGAAGAGAATGTTAAAAGTGGAAATTTGGAAAGTCAATGGCTAACTTTTCCAGTAACCCAGTAATTTTTCGGCGAGCATTCCGACAAGATACCATATATGGAAACTCAAATGTTGGAAGACCATTTATCCATGGTTGCCCCTTTTTACTACTAGGACTTGTGACCGTTTAGTTTTGCTTTGCATAATTACCCATCTTTGAACCCAATTGGTCCAAGCACATTCTTACTCTATCTACTCCAAATCAGATTTTAAAACCCCCAAAAGATAACTTTTTCACATCACACTTTATCATTCACACCACCACGTACTCTACCCTATCCTTGATATTTTCTCTCTACACTCCACCATCATCATCTCTCCCCAATCCAAACACCACCATCAAATTCATCTACCCATTACTCCACCACTACAAACTTCTTTACCATCTCACCTATTCCATCTTGGGTCATCAATTTTTGGATGTGAAGAGCTAGAAGAAGAAGATGAGAGTTGTAGAGTTCATCCACCTACCATCCTCTACACCATCATTAGTCACTTCTCTCTCTCTCTCTCTCTCTCTCTCTCTCTCTCTAGCTTTATGCATTTCATTTATTGATGTTGTTATTGATGTACTACACCATGTGTGAGTAGTTTATTTTGTTGGAGCTACAGTTGTAATCCCTAGCCAATCTAGTATTGGATTGATGTTTTAGTTTATAATTGATGAAGTTTGTGATTGTTATTCTCACATGCTAATTCAAGAAGTGAATGCTTATATTTGAATGTGACTAGTTTAATTACGAGTGTTTGTTATTGCATGAGAAATATTTAAGGATTAGTCAACTTGTAACATTTGAAGCATGAAAGCATACTATATGTGCAAGTGAGGATTGTGAGTTAAAATCACCTAGACCTAGGATTAGTTTGCTTGCATGATTATCTAGACTAAAATATTTATGCATCTAGGGCCAATGAAGTGAGAGTTAACCGGTAATATTATTTGTTCTTAGGTAACAACAAAGGAGTCTTGGTCTTAGTAGACTTAATTGGAATGCTAAGAGAGTAATTGGACATGAGAGTAGCATCATTTGTAGCTTGAACATCAATACTTGTAATAGAAGCTTTGCTGATCAACTTGAAGTTCCAACTTTCATCTCATTTTGCATTATCTTAGTTTAGTGGTAGCTTAGTTTAATTAGTTTCCTAGCATTTAGTGTAAAAATTCTCAACAACTGAATCACTACACTTTACATTGTATATAGTCACCATGTTCTTAATCTCTTTGAGCTATTGTGATTGTATATATATGTGTGTCATCTAGTTTTACCTTAGGTTCACCTAGTTTAGGAAATGATTGACCAATCCTTATGGTTCAACATCCTTACTTAACCTCTATCTAAAACTTGACATCGTATACTTGCGAGTAACTTTCTAGCTAACACGGCCTAGGCGGGAATTTTTAGTCGAGATGGTTAACGACGGCTTAGCATCTAAGCAAATATTAATCAGCTAGGTGGATAGTTTTAATGCTATAAGAGCAACTCCAGCAATGTCACATAAAGTTTGTTTTTTGTTCAAAAATAGAGTTGAAACTTATTTTAACTAATCGCTTGTGTAGATTTATTCCAACAACATCAGTTAAAATGTAGTTAGATATGAATAAATACTTAGTTTTAATTGGTTGATAATAAAATATATTTATTAAGTTAGTTATTGATTGCATTTGCAATCCAGAAGAAAGGAATTTATTACAGTATTGAATGCTTTCATGGTATAATTCATGTTTTCGGTATAGGAATAGGGGATGAAAACATGAAATATAGTGAATTTTTAAATTGGCTAAAAAGATAGGGGAGCTGCTGGAGTGAATTTTAAGAGAAAATCTTTAAATTTTAGTTAGAAATGAGAATCTACTGGAGTTGCTCTTAATGCTCTAAAAATGGCTACTAGTCGGGCGACAAGGAATGGATTATCTAGATGGTACCTGAGAGACATCCAGACGGCCCGAATTAATCGGCTTAAACATGATTTTAATCGCACGGTTAACCATAATCTAGCGCCCAGACAAACTAATAATCGGGAAAATTGCCCAAATGGTCACCCAACTATGTTAAAATAGACACTTTAATAACTATCGTTTGACATATATCAAAATGGTCACTTAAATTTGGTCTTCATATATTAAAATGGTCACTCATTCTCAACGGACGTTAAATAATGAAATATTGTGTTATTTCTGGAGGATGTTTACGTCTTTTCAAATATATTTTTTTTCATTTTTTTTTCAATTACTTTGGCACCCATATTAGTCTGATCCAGGCACCCGAAGAATCGTTGGAAGACATTAGTGACTTTGGTAGACGAGGAGGAGGTAGATCCTAGATGCATTGCGGTTGCAACAAGGGAGCTTAGAGCAAGCTTGAAACATAGACGGATCTTAGGTATAATGCATGCTTGAAATAGAGATGCCAGGTGATGCTAAGTGGCGTACGGCGTCGTTGCGGGTTTTATGACGTGATGCAGCGGTGGTCGATAACTAACCGTGGCTGAAGGTGGCGCAGGCGCGAGAGACAAAGACCGAGGCGGGACCGAGACCATGAGGCAGCGCAAGAGGCATAGGATATGCAGCTGGAGGCACTGGAGAGGAGGCGTTGATCTTATCTCCTCTGATATTGCATTTTTATCGGGGGACTGTGCCCTTAGCCTCATGTCGCGCTGCAGCCGTTTGTCATAACGTGTCGCGCCGTCATCGATCTAAGCTCATCGTGCTCCTCAATTTTTGTCGATCTCTTGGAAGTCACATAGGCTTAGGCTGAGGCTGAGCCCAGACCAGACGGAAGCCAGTATGCAGGAGAGAGAGAGAGAGAGAGAGAGAGAGAGAGAGAGAGAGAGAGAGAGAGAGAGAGAGAGAGAGAGAGAGAGAGAGAGAGAGTTATAGTGACACATTAGTAAATTTTGAAAATAGTGGTAATGATACTTTTATAAATATTAAAAAGTTACAAATAAAATGACATATATACCCATCATATATCACATATGTAACGGCTAAAATAGACAGAGTGACCATTTTGATATACGAAGACCAAATTTAAGTGATCATTTTGATATATGTCAAACGATAATTACTAAAGTGTCTAACTTAACATAATTGGATGACAATTCAGACAATTTTCCCTTAATAATCGGTTTTTACTATCGGAGATTCTCTGAGAACTTCCGATCAAATCAAAGCAGGGTTAGCCAGCGTCAATGTATCATATTCAAGGAATGCAAAATCGAAATTATCGGCGATATTTCGCCGATATTTCGGTTTTTTTAACTTACCTGAAAAATCCGTGAATATATCTCCAAACTTTCCGAAATTTTCCGAAATTTTCCGATATTTCCGATATATCTCCGATATTTCCGATATTTTCTGATATTTACCGAAATTTTTGAAATTTTCAGTAACTTTTTTAATTTAACAAAATTAAAATTAAAGCTTGTCAGTCATTTGTCAATCAATCCATCAATCCATCATTCCATCCTTGCGTCAGACTTCCCACGTTGCTATGTTTACTTGCTTCCCAAATAGAAAAGCCTTTATACTTTATAATTTATACTAAAGAAAAAAACGTGGTAGCCGTCCTTGACAAAACCAAAAGCATAATTATGTATATATAAATCATATAATATTTATAAGTTATATCTATGCGTCTATGCCAGCTTTTATAACCACATTAGTAGCCGATGCTTTATGGCGCATAATCTATGTGACCATGTGTCCATGTCAGATTTTATAATAGATTAAAAACTTTTACATTGTAAAGTAGATATCTACGGAGTAGCTATGATCAAGTGTTTATAGACTTTTGTAAAATATAAAAAATCAATTGAAACTATCGAATTTATCGCACCATTACCACTTCTCTCTCTCTCTCTCTCAGTTTCTCATACATATTTACATATTTGCATTCTGAGTTTCTGGTTGAATTCATCACACCGATCACTTCTCTCTCACTCTCTCAACAAAA
This sequence comes from Geum urbanum, assembly GCA_946800695.1. Taxonomy (NCBI): domain Eukaryota; kingdom Viridiplantae; phylum Streptophyta; class Magnoliopsida; order Rosales; family Rosaceae; genus Geum; species Geum urbanum. The sequence goes on along the minus strand of OX327013.1, from coordinate 1,646,009 downwards.
CCTTCTTTCTCACAACTTCTCTCTCACTCTCTTAACAAATCTCTCTATTACTCTCTCAACAATTTATAGTAGATTACCCAATCAGGTATGTTATTACTTAGTCGGTTAGTCTTTTCTATGTTGATAAATATATTATTATTGTTCTAATATTTCTTGTTAAATGTATTTATGTTAAAGGCTTAAAGCACTTAATTATACTTTTTATGTTGATAAATTTATTATTATTGTTCTAATATTTCTTATTTCTTGTTAAATGTATTTATGTTAAAGTACTTAATTATATGCATGCTACGTTAATAATGTGATATTGATGCCATATTGATTAAGATTTGATCATGTTAAAAAAAATTATATGTAGGAGTTCATTAAATTATTGCAATGGATAGTGGGTCAAGTAGACGTGATCCAGCATGGGAGCACGGTGATTCAATTCTCGGAAACAAGAATGGCTCTATATGCAAATATTGTGGGTTTGTGATGAAGAGCGGAGGTGTCACACGTTTAAAGTATCATCTCAGTGGACTTGATCCCGGTTCAAACGTGAAAAGATGTGAATCAGTTCCGGATGCAGTCAATCAATTTATCACTTCAATAATGAAGAGTAAACAGAAAGAAAAGGCCAAAAAATCTCATATGATCGACGACATCCGAGCTGAACTACGTGGAGATCCGATCGTGCAACTCGAAGATACAAGTGAGGAGGAAGACTATGACGGTGATGACATGGGGCATGAGGAAAGGGCACAATTTCGACAATCAATACGAGAGTCTAAGGAAGCCCAATGGCAAAGAGAGCATCTCCACAAACTCCGTAACAGAGGACAAAGTAGTGGTTGTAATGTGCAACGAGCCCAGAGCTTTAAAGAATCACAACCAACGACACCATTGGCGCCAAACCTCAGCAAATCAACTCGAAGACGGCAAAAGAGTCTCAAGAATATGTTCTCAGACGGTTCAGTGAAAGAGGCAATGGGCCGTTTAATAAGCAAATTTTTCATATATGAAAATGTCCCTCCATCAAAAGTCGCATCTCCTCACTTCCACAACATGGTAGTTGGATGCCAACGAGCCGAAGAGGGAGTAAAACCCCCCACACCTTATGAGATCAGGCATAAGTACTTGGATATAGAGTTCAAAGAGATTACTGAACATGTTGCCACATTGAAAAGTCAATAGGAGACGTATGGGTGCACGATCATGTGTGACGGATGGACTGGTCCAACAAGATTGCCTATCATTAATTTCATGGTCTATTGCAAAGGTACCACTGTATTCATGAAGTCTGTTGATTCTTCTAAGCATAAAAAGGATCATGAATATATATATATATATATATATATATATATGTATTAACATTATTAGGGAGGTTGGGGAGCATAATGTTGTTCAGGTGGTGACAGACAATGCAGCCAATTATGTTAAAGCTGGAAAGAAGTTGATGAAGCACCATAATGTTTACTGGACTTCTTGTGTAGATCATTGTATTGATCTCATGTTTGAAGAGATGGGGAAAAGAGAGAGTGTCAAGGATGTGATTGATAAGGGTAAAGCTATTTCAAATTACCTTTATAATCATAATACATTGTTGGCAAAGATGCGTGAATTTTGTAAAGGGGAGATTGTTCGTGCCGCACCTACTCGATTTGCCACTAACTTCATTTCATTAGAGAGCTTACTCAAGAGGAAGTCTGGGTTGAAACAATTGTTCACAAGTGATTGGTGGAGCACTAGCAAATTTTGTCGTACCAAACACGGTCGTACTGTTGAAAGTTTAGTATTTGATCAACTATTTTGGAGTCAAGCACAACATGTGTGTGAACTATCTGAGCCTCTTTACAAAATATTACGTGTCGTGGATACAGAAGTTTATCCGACTATGAGTGCAGTTTATGAGTTGATGCGTATAATGAAAGAGCCGCTGGAAAAAAAGCCAAATGCAAAATGGGTTGTCAAAATTATCAATGACAGATGGTTTAAAACTTTAAGACACGATTTGCATGCTACAGGTAATAATAATCTTAATTTTTCATTCTTAGTTTTACTTAACCATAAGGTATTAACATTATAATGTATAATAAATTTTTGTATTTGTATTTTTTTGTAGGTTATTATTTGAATCCTCGCTATAATTATAAACAAGGGGTTGGAGATGACCCCATGCTTATTCAAGCTGTGCATAATGTATTCTCTAAGTTGGACCCTGATTGTCCGACACTAGGCGATTTTGGAAGAGAGGTTTGGCTTATCACGAATTATTTTTACAATTTATTATTTAAAATTGTGACAATGAAAGAATTCATCTTTTACATTCAGCTCACATATTTCAAAGATTCAAAGCTTAATTTTGCCATGCCAGTGACAGTTGCTTCTAGAGAAAAGATGGCTCCTGGTATGTATACATAGTATCTACTTATAATTTATGTACTCTTTCATTAATCACAAATTGAACTTGATTAGGAAAATTAATAATTTTGTTCTTATATGATAGCTGATTGGTGGATGATGTATGGGACAAGTGCACCTACCGTAAGAAGATTGGCCATTAGAGTATTATCGCAAACTGCTTCAGCTTCAGCTTGTGAAAGAAATTGGAGCACATTTGCTTTAATTCATACAAAACAAAGAAACAGGTTGGGATATACTAGGCTGGAGAAATTGGTCTATTGCTATTATAACATGAAGCTTATGCTCCGAGATAAAGAAGCTGAGCAAGCAAATGTTGAGGCCAGAGATCCATTGGATGTGTTTGAAATTGGTACTGAATTTGATGATGAAGAGAGAGATCAACTTTATCAATGGATTAGACCACTACACTTGGATGACGAGGAACAAAATCCAGCTGAGAAAATTGCTGATGCTGCCCGTGCTGAAGGAATAAATGTCAAGCAGGTACTTCGTGAAGAGGTTATAGGACATGTTGATGAGCATGACTCATTTGAATCTCTCATGAGTCAAGACAATATTCAACCTAATCCAAAGCCTAGAAATTCACATGCTTCCCAACCTCCACGGTTGAGGAGGGATACCTCAGGTACGAGATCTAGAAGCTCATCAAGCACTGGAGGAGGAGACAGCGGAATGCAGAGTGTTGGAGCCGGTGGTTGTGGCAGCGGATATGGTGGTTACAGTGAAGATGAACCATTTTACTTGACAGAGGAACAAAATTTCACACATGCAACCCAAGATGAAGACCATGGAGACAGAAGAGCAGGCCATGGATACGGTGAAGGAGGCAGAAGAAGTGAATATAATCCAAGAGAAAGGGGTCAAGGGAGTTTATCAAGGAATGTTGAAGATGTGTTATCCACCACTTTTGGCTCAATAGGTGTTGGAGATGGTAATTACCAACCCTATTATTATGGTCAAAATTTTGCAATGCCTTATCCTTCATATATCATGCCTTATGGTCTTCCAACAAGTGATAACTCATCGTTACAATCACAAACAAATGGCTCAAATGATGATAGCAATGAAGAAAGTCGAGCAATGCCTGGTTCATACTACGAGCTCCAAAATCTTCAAAGATCGCCCCCTGACCCATATGGTTGGCATGTAAATCAATACGTGTAGAATTACATGGGAGAGCAATCATTTAATGAGTACTCTTCACAATACACACATGATTTTGCACAGAGAGATGAGGAAAATAGTGTGAATTTCGAACCTCATAGGTCCTCTATGTGGTTTTGAAGTATTTATATATTTGATTTTGTAATGTGTGATGTGTAACATATTGTACAAAAATGTGATGGTCTAGCCTCCCATTAAAGTTTAGCCATCAAAAAAATAAAAATAGAACTATTAAATTATATTTTAATAGTTATCAGCACTTAACACGTACTAATTCATATAGTAATATAGCAAATTCATATGTTTTGATGTTTGATCAATATTTTCTTTTCACATAAGGTAGATAATTGATCATATAACAACCTCCAAAAGTTTCATTACAAATTTCCATATATTTTTATTAGTTTCCGTCATTTCCGTCAGAATTTTCAGTGGATCGATATTTCGTCGATATTTCCGTCGATATTTCCGTCGATATATCCAAATTTTAGACTGTCGATATATCCTCGATACCCGATATTTTACTCCTTGATCATATTTGTGGTTTCTTCTCTTCCACTTTACTTTCTTCTCCCTGTACAATTTGTGATTTTCTTCCACATATATTGGCGGGAAAGCGCGGATGTAACCGAGAAGTCCAAACACAAAATCTTGGTGGCAACCAAGTTAAAACCAGCAGTCCCACCACCGTAAATAACCAAACCACCCAAGGGCGTATCCGTCAATAAAACCCCCAATCTTCACCAACTCAAATACGAACCCTAACTCTCTCTAAGCCGCAGACACTCTTTCACAGTCTCTCTGAAGAATTCAAAATCATGTCGCACTTCGGTCGATCTGGACCTCCCGATATCAGAGACACCTACTCTCTCCTCGTCCTCAACATCACTTTCCGTAATTACCCTTCCCCTAAATCCCCACTTCAAAACCCTAATTCTCTATTCTTTCCGATGACCTAATTTTCACTATCTGTGTTTGTTTTGTGTTTTTGGCTAGGAACCACCGCCGACGATCTGTTCCCGTTGTTCGACAAGTACGGCAAGGTCGTCGACGTGTTCATCCCCAGAGATAGAAGAACCGGCGATTCGCGTGGCTTCGCTTTCGTTCGCTACAAGTATCAAGATGAGGCCGCCAAGGCCGTCGATAAGCTCGACAGTTTGTTTTAATTCTATAAACCCTAAGCTAGCTCCATTGAAGAAGATAAAAGATTTTTTATTTTATTTTGATGTATAATTGGATGTTGTTTTGGTTTTTAGGGAGAGTTGTGGATGGAAGAGAGATTATGGTTCAGTTTGCTAAGTACGGTCCGAATGCGGAAAGGATGTGAGTTTTTAGATATCTTAGCTGCTATTTTTCAAAGCTGGTTTTGTTCTCGATTTTGGAATTTTTTTTGGTGCTGTTTTTATTAAGTCGGAGTGTTTTGTTCTGTTTGCAAGCTCCAGTCACAAGGGGAAAGTGAGTGAATCATCCTCCAAGTTGAAGAGTAGGTCGAGAAGCCGCAGTCCTCGTCCAAGGTGAAGTTTTTGAATACAACATTGTGCTGATTATCAAACATCTTGCTCTGATTATGATGATATTGTAAATTGAGTAAAGTCACCATTGTTCCACTGTTTTTTACTGTAAATTTAGCCATTACTATAGTTGTAGTTAGTTACATTTTTTTTGTCATTATGGTGCCCGGGTTGATGATGTTGATATTATTGGTTTCATTGCCCCAATTATTGCAATAGGAAGCTGTTATTTGGGGTTGAAATTTATTATTATAAAAAAAATCATCAGTGGTTCCCAGGTTTCCATTCACTGCTCTAGAATGACATTATTTGAGATGTTATGTTTTAGTTGCTATGACAACACTCTTTGGTGTCACTAGTGTGCATGGTGAAATCTTGTGCGGTTGTGCGACTAGGATAGCATTTTTCAAATATTTATTATCATCTTCATGTCTGTAGTTGGTTAGTACTGTTTGTAGTTTGATCGTATACACTTCAGGTATCGAGATGAATATAAGGATAGGGATTATAGGAGGAGAAGTCGAAGTAGGGACAGATATGACCGTGACAGGCACCATAGGAGTGAAAGAGAGCACCGCTACAGAAGCAGGAGCCGCAGTGCAAGTCCTGGTAATCGTAAAAGGGGAAGATATGATGATGAGCGGCGTAGTAGAAGCCGATCATATGGAAGGTACAACTTTCCGCCTCTCCGATTATCCCAATCTTTTCTGATGAGCCATTGTGCCTAATTAATGTGTTCTGTGCTGTAATATTCTTTTATGATCTGTTGTGCCTTACCAGTCTGTCCTGTTGCCAACTGTTTTGTGTTTCAAGTGCCGTAACCTTATTTGATTAACGGTTGTGCCTTGCTAATTTTCTCTCCTGGCAAATGTTTATTTTTCAAGTGCCTCACCTCCTCGGCCTAGCTCTAAATCTCGAAGGAGCCTTTCTCCTCGTAGAACACCTCCAAGAAGTGAGAGTCCTGATGCACGCAACCGCAACGAACGCTCCCCTACTCCTGTACCAACTGCTCGCTGTGATGATTCTCCAAGTCCTCGTAAATCTGATGCGGATGTGAGCCCATAAGGTACACATATGATCTTGGTATTGATTTTCTCTTGTTGGTTTGCAACCCATCGTTCAAAAATAAGAATGACCATGCGTTGTTTACTTGTTATGTTTCTGTTGCAGTAATGATGAGGTTGCTTATCATGTTGCTGGGGATCTATCTTTGTCTTCAGCGCACCTGTCTGCATCCTAAGAAGTTGAGTTTGAAGTACAATCGACTTGTTGAATGTCTGCATTTGACTGCCCTGCAGTTTGATGTACGATCAACTTGTTAAAACATTTCTTTGTTGGACTAAGTGAGTTTCTTAACTCATTTTTGTTTGATGGTTACTTCTGTATTTTGCTTTATGAGCTGGTACTCTATCAAGTGTTTGATGTAGTTTTTCAGAATGAGGAGCTTTTTATTTTATCAATGTTTAAATGTGTAGTTCTCTTAGCTTTTGTGCTTGGCCTTTTGATTTCTAAATGCAGTTGCTTTGTGACTTTGAATATTTATGATATACTCATAATGTATGTATGCTGGCCTTATATAGTGATGTTTGGGAAGAGTGAACATTGCTGATTGAAGAGATGCCGTAGCTAGCTGTTGGTGCTTTTAATATCACAGAAAGGGTAGATGTCAATGTGTCATGTTGATGCTGAATGCAGTCTCTGGTCTTACCTGTTTTACTGGTTGGTGATGTATGGGAGGAGTGAACATTGCTGTTGAGGATATTTTGACCACAGATACAGTAGGATGTCAATGTCATGTTCATGCTGATTGCTGTCTGGTCTAAGCTGTTTTTCTTTGGTGAACCTCTTTCGGTAAGGGTAAAAATTCACATTTCAGCTTATATCAATGGGTTCTTACTTTCCCCTGATTACCCTATTGCTTCATGATTTTCTTTTAAAAGTTTGATCCTGCAAAGGAACTCACGATGCTGTGGTTGCCAAAACTTGGTTGGAATTTAGGTGCCATTGCATGTAGCTGATGCAGTTGATACAAAAATGTCATTTGTTTTCTTTTTGGAAATGAGGGTGGGTTTTGGGGGAGTTGGTCTAAAGTCTAAACTGTTGCTGGCTGTCCCTGCAATTCTAGGATTGGTCCATATTTGCAAGTAATGCTGTTCATGATGCAGACTTATATATATAGTCAGATAAATTCTGCCACTTCTTTCAATTGAGTGCTACAAGATTTAGCAATATGCTGTGTGAAAATAATTCTATTTCCTCAAGGTAACCATGTATAATAACGTACTCAATATGATATATAGCTTATCTTTACTTCTGTGGTAAAATTTAGAACTGTATTCAATCCTTTGAAGTCACTTGGATTTTATTTCTTTAATCAGATATGAAGATTAGATGGTCATCATCTGAACCTTTGTTTGATTGAATGATATAGGCTATATTGTGAGGAACACAAATCCAATGAATCATTCATCTTAACTTGATGCTGACCTCGTCACTAACAAGAGTTCAAGACTGTTATGCTACTGAAGTCTTCGTTTACTATATTTCTTAAACGCTCGTCTGCCCAAATGGTTTCCGTCATAGGGGATGTTTTATTGTCCTGATCAGATACCTAACTAGAAAAGTCGAGCACCCTATAGTACATTATTCAATATAAACCAAGAATCAATAAATTAGTTACTCAATCCAACCGACAAAGAAGACCCAAAATTAACAAAGAAAGATATTGGTGAGTTGTGATATGTTGATATTTGATAACTTATAATATTGTCTATAATTCAAGATATGGTTGAGGTAGGTAATGATTTGAAAAACAATTTTTTAACGCAGATTGTTCGACATATAACTAGGCAACAATGAACATTGGCAGATAGCAGTTCTTTGTCAAAAGAATCAAATCACAATCATGACCAGGTCTCAATCCTGAGAACAGAAATAAATCTAGGTTTTCCCTTACACGTGTGGAAGATTTTATCCGAACCGAGAAAATGTTATGCTCAGTGATTCAGAAAATGATTGGGGATGAATAGTTGAAAGAATTGACTAAAACTACAGATTACAGATTATTAATCTTCAGAAATCCAAATGGTACCTCCATCAAAAATGGACTTGTAGTAGAAATTTATACTAACATCAAGAGAAGACTTTTCCAGGTTCCTGAAACACTCTTGCATTTCTTACAGAAACAAATTCAACAAAAGCCAGAATGCTAGTTTCTCTAGTGAGGCATTAAACCATTACAGTCATCAACTCACCATGGGAGCATCAACCTTTGAGAAAATGTGCTCTCTCTTGTTCCTCATTATGTGCGTTGTTTTCAGTTCATCATCAGCTAATGGTGCTGCTGATGAAGCTGGCGCTCTTCTCTGATGGAAAATGAGTCTTCAAGACCCTCAGTCACACCCAAGGAACGAAATATTTCCGGTATATTTCCGAAATATTTCCGTTTTTTTTACTTCCCAATATTAATCCTACATATTAATATCTTTTGTCTGATATTTCTCAAAATATTCTATATTTTTGGATATATCACCGAAATTCTCGATATTTTCGAATTTATCCGAGATTTTGACTTTACATATATGTTAATCGCACTAAATCAAAAGCACAAAATCCTCCACGCTAATAACCCAAAAACTCAATCAAATAATCTCTATAAATAATCAACAAAACACAACTTACAAGTTTCAAAACACATTGATCATATAAGAATCTCATAAAGTTCAAATACAAATTTTCATGTATTTATCTCAATTTTTGTCGATTTTTTATTGAACCGATATTTCATCGATATTTTCGTCGAAATATTACGGTCGATATATTTTCGATATTTGATATTTTACTCATTGGTCACACCTGACTTCATGGACTACTACACAGCATTTCCCCTATGAAACAAGTCCATGCACTTGGTTTGCCATTTCTTGCAACACTGCCAAGAGCGTCACTGGAATAAACCTTACTAACTTGGGTTTACAAGGTACGCTCCATGAATTTTCATTCTCGGCTTTCCCAAGTCTCGAGTTTCTTGATCTCAGCATGAATTTCCTCAATGGCACCATTCCACCTGGAATTAGTCAACTCTCCAAGCGAGTGTATCTTTTGATTTGTCTGATAATAAGTTCAATGGTTCAATTCCGGCTTCTTTGGGAGATCTTAGTAATCTTGCTTACTTGAGTTTAAGTAGAAACTATCTTAGAGATTCTGTTCCTTTAGAAATGGGGAATCTGTCAAAGTTAGTGGAGCTTTACTTGAATACCAATAATCTTACAGGTCAAATACCACAAAGTTTTGGGAACTTCAGAAAGCTAAAAGTCCTGTACATGTTTGAGAACATACTTGTTGGCTCCATTCCCTTAGAGATAGGAAAGTTGGTATCTCAGCTATCTAAGCCTTCACACCAATAATTTTTCTGGTAGTATCCCAGATTCCTTATCTAACTTGAGACACCTTAAATCACTTGAACTGTTTCGGAACAACCTCTCTGGCTCAATTCCGGAAGATATTGGAAGCTTGAAGTCTCTTGTTGTTCTAAATGTCTTTGAGAATCAACTCAAGTGGTCCTATTCCCATGCCCATTGGTAACTTGAGCAAGTTAGAGGTTTTATACATCCGCGACAACAAACTCTCTGGTTCCATTCCTGAAGTGATAGGAAATCTTATGTACTTGTCTGTGCTAAGAGTTGCCAGAAACAATTTGACTGGTCATTTGCCAGAGAATCTCTGCAAATGTGGAGTGCTTACAAATTTTACAGAAAATGGTAATCGTCTCATAGGTCGAATGCCTGAGAGCTTGAGGAACTGCACATCCTTATATAGAGTCCGCCTCGATGGGAATGAATTCACTGGAAACATATCTGAAGATTTTGGTGAATATCCAAACTTGGATTACATAAATTTAAGTGACAATAAATTTTATGGTGAAATTTCAGACAACTGGCGCAAGTCACTTTAGCTGACAGATCTTGAGATTGCAGGTAACAACATAACAGGTTTTATACCACCTGAAATTGGGAATTTGACTAAACTACATGTGCTTAATCTTTCTTGCAATCATTTAGTTGGGAATAAATCTGTACAACTTGGAAAGTTGACTTCTTTGGTGAAGTTTGTACTAAATGACAATCAACTTTCTGGGGTATTGGATCCCTGACTGAATTTGGCACTCTTGATTTGTCGGCAAACTACTTGAGCCAGTCGATTCCTAGTAGTATTGGGAACTTTCTTAAGCTGCACTACCTGAATTTAAGCAATAATAAGTTGAGCCATGGAATTCCATCTCAGTTGGGTCAGTTAAAGCAGCTATCTGTGCTAGATTTGAGTCATGAATCTCTTAGTCATGAGATACCGATGGAGTTTCTTGGTTTTGAAAGCTTGGAGACACTTAATCTGTCCCACAATTATCTCTCTGGTGTTGTTCCGCAGACTTTAATCTTCATGGCTTAAAGACTGTAGACATATCATACAATCAGTTATCCGGTCCGATTCCCAACAACAAAGCATTTCAAGAGGCTCCTGCAGAGGCATTTCAAGGGAACCAAGGTTTGTGTGGCAATGCAACTGGTCTAAAACCCTGCAATAAGACTCCTGACAAAAAGAAACATAGCATTGGTTACAAACTTTGGTACTTCGTATTCCCACCTCTGGTAGGAATACTCATACTTGTTTTGTGTGGAATTATTGTCACTAGTAGAAGGAAGAAGAAATGTGAAAAAACCGATGAAGAGGAACTGCACCCTCAAGAATTCAAACTTCGTGCAATAACAATGTTCGAAGGAAAATTTTTGTGTACCAAGAAATCATAAAAGCAACTGAAGAATTTGATGCTGGTTTTTGTATTGGGAAGGGAGGCACTGGAAGCGTTTACATGGTAAAGCTTCCATCAAACGAATCGGTAGCAGTGAAGAAACTCCACAGTACTCACTGTGAAGATATGAGAAGCTTTGAAAAAGAGTTTTTAAACGAGGTGATGGCATTGACAGAGATACATCACCGTAACATAGTGAAGCTTTATGGTTTCTGCTCACATCCACGACACTCGTTTTTGGTTTATGAGTACCTTGAGAAGGGTAGCTTGTTCTCAATCTTGTGCAATGAAAAAAAAAGCCGCGGAACTGGATTGGAGCAAGAGGGTGAATATCATCAAAGGTGTGGCTCATGGCTTATCATACATGCACTGTGATGTTTCACCACCAATTTTTCATCGAGACATAACCAGCAAGAACATTCTGCTAGATGCTGAGTATGAGGCTTGCATTTCAGACTTCGGTACTGCTAAGCTGCTAGACCTTGATGCATCTAACTGGATTGCTGTCGCTGGCACATTCGGATATGTAGCACCAGGTATCATAACACATTCAGTGTCAGATATAAAGCCGTCAATGATTTTGTAACATAACATGCTACATTTCCATAGAACAGCATTCCTTATGTGTGTAAATCAGTGTCATTCATGAAGGTGACAGAGAAATGTGATGTGTACAGCTTTGGGGTGTTGGCACTTGAAGTGATCCATGGGAAGTACCCGAGCGATCTGGTCAGGTCCTTACTGTCACCAGCTGCAATCGGGGAAGGCAAAATGCCGGCAGATGTATGGGACGATCGCCTTGAACCAGGGACAGGTAAAACTCGGATGAGATTGTTACTATCTTAACATTAGCAGTCGCATGCTTGCATCCGAAACCTCATTTTAGGCCAACCATGTATGACGTTTCTCAGATCATAACAATGCAAATATCTCAGACAGACTTGGACATATACAATGCTCAATCTGTCTTGATTATTTAGGCAGCAGAAACTGAACCTGGCTACTTTGTTCCTCTCTGTACAGGCTAAATATACACCTAGCAAATATTTTCTATGTTGTTGAACTATCACTATTTCATTTCTCCTCTTCAAATTGATGAGAAAATTAGAAGTGACTAGTGCCTGTATCCATACCTATATTGGTAGGAAGTAACATTTTTGGTTTTTCAGCAAGGACAAAAAAAGAATGGCTTGAACACAGCAAGTCAAGCAAGCAACAGAAGAAACTAGAGCATATGCCACAAATCAAATCTGTAACAAATAGACCCAAATTGTTTCACTGCTCAAAGATACACTTCTCATTTGGCTTTCATTTTACTTCAATGAAAAAACCCATTATTTGCAATGACACAGTATTTGCGTAATAAAAGAACCAAAAAAGAAAAAATATCCCCACCCAGAAGACTTGAACTTTAGTGTGCATGCATTTATCCCAAAGTCTTCTGTCAATAGTAACATTTATTTGGCCTTTTGGCATTATCACAAATAAGGGACTTGACCTGATGACATTGTCACACGGAAAGGTCTGATGAGTGAAGTCCGGTATTCTATCGACTAATCAAAAAAATTAAAATGACATCAAGGTCGCCCCTTAGTTTTCTTCTAGAATTTCCGGACATGAAATTGGTCTTCTAACAAAGCTTCAAGTCCTTCACCTGAATGGGAATCAGTTAAATGGCTCAATTCCTCAGGAGTTAAGCCTGCTTAAATCTCTCTATGAGCTTGCTCTGAGCGAAAACAATCTAGAAGGGTCTGTTCCAGCCTTTCTGGGAAATTTTACCAACATGACCACTTTGTTTCTTTATCAAAATCAGCTTTCTGGTGCCATTCCCCCAGAAATCGGAAACCTGTACAAATTGGTCGAACTGTACTTGAATATCAACCAGTTTACAGGTCCTATCCCTCCTAGCTTTGGAAACTTGGAAAATCTGACTGTATTCAGTGTATTGTATATAGCAAACAACAACTTCTCCGATTCAATCCCATCCGAAATAGGAAAGATGAAATCTCTCGTGCACGTGCTCATTTTTGCATGAAATCTTTCTGGTTCAATCCCGGCATCCATAGGTGATCTGCCAAACCTTTCCCTTCTTTACTACAATCAAAACAAACTCTCTGGTAGTATTCCTAAGGAGATGGGGAACTTGAAATCTATGGTGGACCTACAGTTGAGTTAGAATCAACTGAATGACTCAGTTCCTGCTTCACTGGGCGACTTGAGCAACTTAGAAAGCTTGTACCTCCGTGAAAACCAGCTTTCTGGCTCCATCCCCCGAGAGATAGGAAACCTCGCAAAGTTGAAAAAACTGCAATTGGATACCAACCAGTTTACTGGTTATTTACCCCAAAACATTTGCAGTGGTGGATTGCTACAAAACCTCACAGCATTCAACAACCGTTTGATAGGTCCAATCCCGCAGAGCTTGAAAACTTGCAAGAGCTTATTCAGCGTATGTCTTGATGGGAATCAATTGACAGGAAAATGAGGAAATATATCTCAAGCTTTTGGTGAGTATCCAAACCTTGACTATATAAAATCTCAGTCACAATGACTTGTATGGTGAAATCTCACCAAACTGGGGACAATGCCCACAGTTAACGAACCTCGAAATGGCGGGAAACAAACTTACTGGAAGTATACCACCTGAACTTGGCAGTGCAACTCAACTACAGCTGCTTGATCTCTCTTCCAATCATTTAGTTGGTGCAGTTTCAGAGGAGCTCGGGAGACTAACTTTGTTGAATCTGAAGTTGGGCGATAATCAACTTTCAGGTCATATTGTCACACCCCGCTAACCTCCAAGGCAGATACAGCAGATCCTGGAAGCTGCCAGGAGCACCTGGGGGCTGCCAGAAGTATCTAGGCAGATCCGGAAGGTAACGGAAGTCTCCGGAAGACTTGGGAAACATCAAGGCAAGTCTTGAATTCTCTAGAAACTTAGAGAGGCTCGTAAGACTAGTCCACTCCGGAGATCTCTAGAACCTTCTTGGGACATGTTAGACTTGTATAGATAGGTCTAGAACTTGTACATGTGTAGAATAGTCTAGAACACTTAGGCTAGAGGTGGAGGCTATAAATAGGGAACCTCCCCTCCCATTTGAGGTAGAGAGTGAAGTAGGAAGTGATCCTAGAGCCTTGTAAAGCATTCACAAGCTAATACAAAGTTCCTTTCTCCCAAATCTTTAAGTGTTCAAGCTTTCTTTCTCTCTTGTGTTAGACTATCATTCCGCTGCATCGTAGAGGCTGACTTAGATTGTTCGAGGAAGTGAGCAATTCTAAGGCCGCACGGTGGTTTGAGTAGTGAAGAACTCAGCCCGTGACAGTTGGTATCAGAGCAAGCGTGTCCGATACCGAGAAAGAAGATGTCTGGAGAAGGAATTTCCGTGGAGCAGACTGTAGCTGCTGGTAGCAAGAGGAGCGTCAAGGACCAAGTAGCTGCCTTAGATGCACGGCTGAACAAGATGGAGACAGTCGTGGTCGAGTTCGACACTCGACTTGAGGAGGATGTCGTGAGGAAGGACGATTTCGCAGCCATGATGGAAGAGTTGCGAGAAAGTATGCACGGCGCTCTCAATATGATGGCGGATACTATTCGGAGGGAGGTCCAAGAGCGACTCGACAACCTCAATGCCGGGCTCACAGCTCTCCAAGAGGAAGTGAAGGAAGTTAAGGGAGATGTTGCGCTATGCAAGGAGGCAGCCGTGAACAAGTCGCAAGGGCTAAGGGACGCAAAGGCAGTGGACTCCTTTAAACCCAAACCCTTCACCGGGAAGAGGGAAGCCAAAGAACTTGATACCTTCCTATGGAATATGGAAAGGTACTTCAAGTGTATCAAGATCGAAGACGACGAGTCCAAGATCTCGATGGCTACCATGTTCTTAGCCGACAATGCCCTCATGTGGTGGCGTCGAAGGAGCATGGAGATCGAAGAAGGTACGTTCACCCTCACTACTTGGAAAGAATTTAAAGATGATATCATGCTACACTTCTACCCCCAAAATGCTAGATACGAAGCTAAAGAGAAACTTAGGTGGCTCAAGCAAACTAGTAGCGTCAAAGACTATGTCAACACATTTGTTAGTTTGCTATTCGAGGTGCCCAACATGCCGGAGGAAGACAAGCTCATATACTTCATGAGTGGACTACAAAATTGGGCTAAGCTCGAGCTGCAAAGAAGACAAGTTCAGACCTTGTCTCAAGCCATCGCCGCAGCCGAGTCTCTTGTCGAGTTCAGGGTCAGCCACCAAGGAGACTCCAAGTTCAAAGGGAAGAACGTGAGCTATGAGAAAAGTGGGGGAGACAAGCCAAAGGAAAAGCCACGAGACAAGGCTGGGTCCAGCAAGCCAAAGGTGAGGACCGAGAGGCAAGACAAGCCCGCAGGCAAGGCTTGGGAACCAAAGTGTTACCTGTGCGATGGCCCTCACATGTTGCGCGACTGCCCTCAGAAGAAATCTCTCAAAGCTATGAGCTTACAAGGGCCGAGGACTGAAGAAGAGGAAGGTTCAGCTAGGATGGGATGCATCCAATTGCTGAACGCTGCGAAGGCAAGCATGCAGCAGGCAAGGCGCAAAACGGAAGGAGGATCGTTGTTCATCGATGTCAAGGTAGGCGACACGGTGACTCGTGCCTTGGTGGAATGCGGAGCCACGCATAACTTCATGACGTCGGATGAAGCAAAGAAGCTTGGACTCCGAGTCACGAAGGAACCTGGCAGTGTGAAGACGGTGAATACACCTGCCATTCCCATTGCGGGAGTAGCACGCAATGTGGAAGTACACATTGGTGCTTGGAAGGGGAAGGTCGACTTCACGGTGATTGA
Organism: Geum urbanum; assembly: GCA_946800695.1. Lineage (NCBI taxonomy): Eukaryota > Viridiplantae > Streptophyta > Magnoliopsida > Rosales > Rosaceae > Geum > Geum urbanum. The sequence goes on along the minus strand of OX327013.1, from coordinate 1,630,303 downwards.
CATGGATGACTATGGCATAGTGATTGGCCTTGAGTTCATGGACAAGGTACGAGCTTTTCCCATTCCATTCTACAATACTTTCTGCATAGTAGCAGACGGGGAGATGCCTTGTGCGGTACCCGTGGTGAGGCAAGCAAAGGAGAAATGCACCCTATCCGCCATGCAGTTTGCAAAAGCATGGAAGAAGGGCGAGCCTACCTTGCTTGCCACCTTGAAGATAGACGAGAAGGTTGAAGGGAAGGTCGACCCATTGCCTAGTAAGATCGAGGCAGTCCTTAGGGAGTTTGGAGATGTAATGCCCAAGGAGTTGCCAAAGAAGCTACCACCGCGGAGAGAGGTGGATCATGCCATCGAGCTAGAGGCCGGAGCAAAACCCCCTTCAAAGTCGCCTTATAGAATGGCGCCACCGGAGTTGGAGGAACTTCGTAAGCAACTAAAGGAGTTGCTCGACGCTGGCTATATTCAACCGTCGAAGAGTCTGTATGGAGCCCCAGTCCTATTCCAGAAGAAGAAGGATGGCGCGTTAAGAATGTGCATCGACTACCGGGCGCTTAACAAGATCACAATCAAGAACAAGTATCCAATCCCCTTGATTTCAGACTTGTTCGATCAGTTAGGAGGAGCGAAGTACTTCACCAAACTGGACCTTCGCTCGGGCTATTATCAAGTAAGGATCGCACCCGGAGACGAGCCGAAGACCGCATGCGTGACGCGATACGGATCGTTCGAGTTCTTAGTCATGCCATTCGGCCTTACCAATGCCCCAGCCACATTCTGTACGTTGATGAACAAGGTATTTCACCCTTATCTCGACAAGTTTGTGGTTGTTTACATTGACGATATTGTGGTCTATAGTAAGACTTTAGAGGAGCACGTTGAACATCTGCGCATAGTGTTCGAAACCCTTAGGAAGCACGAACTCTATGTGAAACGGGAAAAATGTTCCTTTGCTAAAGAAGAGGTGGACTTCCTAGGCCACAAGATCAAGGATGGGAAGCTTTTGATGGAAGAGGGTAAGGTGAAGGCCATCCAAGAATGGGAGCCGCCAACCAAGGTACCCACCCTCCGTTCCTTCCTTGGGCTGGCTAATTACTATCGGAGATTTATCAAGGGGTACTCTGCCATCGCGACACCCTTGACAGACCTTTTGAAGAAGGACAAGAAGTGGCAGTGGACGGACGAGTGCCAGCACGCCTTCGAGGAGCTGAAGAAGGCACTGATGGAAGAACCGGTGCTAAGGCTGCCAGACCTTAGCAAGCCATTCGAGGTACACACCGATGCGTCAGACTTTGCCATTGGTGGAGTACTTATGCAAGAAGGACATTCGGTAGCATACGAGAGTCGCAAACTCAATGATACCAAGAGGCGCTACTCCACGCATGAAAGGGAGATGACGGCAGTGGTGCATTGCTTGCGCACATGGAGGCATTACCTGCTTGGATCCCATTTCATCATTCGGACCGACAACGTTGCTACTAGTTATTTCCAAACGCAGCAAAAACTCACTCCAAAGCAAGCTAGATGGTAGGAGTTCCTTGCCGAGTTCAGCTACGTGTTGGAATACAAGCAAGGGAAGGAGAACGTGGTCGCGGATGCCTTAAGCCGAAAGGCCGAGTTAGCACCCATCATTGTTACCCCGAAGAGCACCCTCATGGGGAGGATCAAGGAGGGACTGGTCCACGACCCCCAAGCCGTGAACCTTGTGGAGCTTGTCAAATAAGGAAAGACAAGGCGGTTCTGGCTTAAGGACGGGTTGTTGTACACGACGGGAATGCGGCTCTATGTTCCAAGATGGGACAATCTGCGAAGAGAAGTATTAAGCGAGTGCCATGATTCAAAATGGGCTGGACACCCTGGCACCCACCGCACATTGGCGTTATTAAGCGACACCTACTATTGGCCGCAAATGCGAGACGACGTAGAAACATATGTGAAGACTTGTCTCGTATGCCAGCAAGACAAGGTGGAGCAGAAGCAACCGGAAGGGCTGTTGGTACCCCTCCCCATTCCATCTAGACCATGGGAGAGTCTAAGCATGGATTTCATCACCAATCTACCCAAATCCGATGGTTGTGGATCCATCTTTGTGGTGGTAGATCGGTTCACCAAGTATGCGACATTCATCCCTGCCCCTATCGAGTGCTCTGCAGAGACGGCAGCAGGCTTATTCATGAAGCACGTGGTGAAGTATTGGGGAGTACCGAAGAGTATTGTCAGCGATCGAGATGCTCGATTCACCGGGAGATTCTGGACAGAACTCTTCAAGCTACTCGGAGCAAAGCTAAACTTCTCCACGGCCTTTCACCCGCAGACAGATGGGCAGACAGAGCGCATCAATGCCTTGTTGGAGTTATACCTCAGGCATTACGTAAGTCCAAACCAACGAGATTGGGTAAAACTACTTGACGTAGCTCAATTCTCTTATAATTTGCAGCATAGCGAGTCAACAGGGACAAGTCCATTCGAGTTAGCAACGGGACAACATCCCTTGACTCCTAGCACGCTAGTGTCGGGCTACAAGGGGAGCAACCCCGCTGCATATAAGACAGCCAAGGAATGGCAGCAAGCGAATGAGCTCGCTCGGTCGCAGCTGGAGAAGGCAGCAAAGAAGATGAAGAAGTATGCAGACCGACATAGACGAGACGTGACCTACCAACCTGGCACCAAGGTGCTTGTCAAGGTAAATCCCACTCGGCACCAAGGGAACAAGAAACTTCATAAAAGCTTGCTGAGAAAATATGAAGGCTAGGCCCTTTCGAAATCCTGCGGAAGGTCGGAAAGGCTGCCTATCATGTGGAGTTACCTTCCAACACAAAAATACATCCGGTGTTTCACGTGAGCCAATTGAAACCTCATCATGAGGACGCCGAGGCACCGGAACGAAGCAAGTCTCAGCGAGCTCCCGCATACGTGACGACTTCCTTTGACAAGGAAGTGGAGAGCATCGAAGGCAAGCGCGAAGTGCGAAAGAAGAGGATACCAAGGTACACTGAGTACTTTGTCAAGTGGAAGAGGCTGCCATTGTCTGAGGCCAGTTGGGAGAAAGAGGAGTCCTTGTGGCAGTTCAAGGACAAGATCGAAGAGTTTGAACGCGAGCAAACCGCAACGGCGACGAGGATGCCGCCGGTTTAAGTGGGGGAGAATGTCACACCCCGCTAACCTCCAAGGCAGATTCAGCAGATCCTGGAAGCTGCCAGGAGCACTCGGGGGCTGCCAGAAGCACCCGGGGGGGCTGCCAGAAGTATCTAGGCAGATCCGGAAGGTAATGGAAGTCTCCGGAAGACTTGGGAAACATCAAGGCAAGTCTTGAATTCTCTAGAAACTTAGAGAGGCTCGTAAGACTAGTCCACTCCGGAGATCTCTAGAACCTTCTTGGGACATGTTAGACTTGTATAGATAGGTCTAGAACTTGTACATGTGTAGAATAGTCTAGAACACTTAGGCTAGAGGTGGAGGCTATAAATAGGGAACCTCCCCTCCCATTTGAGGTAGAGAGTGAAGTAGGAAGTGATCCTAGAGCCTTGTAAAGCATTCACAAGCTAATACAAAGTTCCTTTCTCCCAAATCTTTAAGTGTTCAAGCTTTCTTTCTCTCTTGTGTTAGACTATCATTCCGCTGCATCGTAGAGGCTGACTTAGATTGTTCGAGGAAGTGAGCAATTCTAAGGCCGCACGGTGGTTTGAGTAGTGAAGAACTCAGCTCGTGACAATATACCCTCTACATTCGCATCATTGACATAACTTCAATATATGAACCTGTCCACCAACAAATTGAATGAGTAAATTCCAAGTTTCATAGGTGGCACGTCGAAACTAATATACTTGAATCTGAGCAACAACAAGTTCAGTGAAGAAATTCCTTCTTTGTTGGGGAACTTATTCCAACTTTCCAAGCTAGATTTAAGCCACAACTTACTTGAGGGTGAGATACCATCAGGTCTGAGTAAACTGCAGAGCTTGGAGGATCTGAATTTATCCCACAACAATCTTTCCGGTGTCATTCCAACATCTTTTGATGATATGCCTGGCTTGTTGTACATTGACATTTCCTACAATCAGTTACAGGGTACCGTTCCTAACAGCAAAGCATTTCAAAATGCTTCCTTGGAAGGGAACAACGGATTATGCGGCAATGTTGTAGGACTCCAACCCTGCAATCCTTCTGCAGGAAATAAAAGTACTTCAAACAAGCACAGAAAACTTGTGTTTTTAATTGTGTTCCCTGTCCTAGGAGTACTTTTACTTGTTTGACTTGGAATAGCAATGATAAGAAGAAGAGGAAGAAAAAAGGAAATACCACCAGACAGAAGAGAGCTATGTGAATAATGAAATCTTTGCATAGCAAATTTTGATGGAAGGAAATGCAGAAATCATGGAGGCAACCAGCAGTTTTGACCCTGCATATTGCATTGGGAAGGGTGGATATGGATCTGTTTACAAGGCAAAGCTACCATCAGGAGTCATAGTTGCTGTGAAGAAACTCTATACCCAGTACAAGATAGTGAGGAGACATCTCGGAAGGAATTTCTCAATGAGATAAGGGCACTACTAGAGATCAGACACCGGAATATTGTGAAACTTCTTGGTTTTTGTTCAAATGAGCATCACTCCCTTTTGGTGTATGAGTACCTACAGAAAGGTAGCCTGGCTGCAAACTTGAGCAATGAGTTGGAAGCAAGAAAAATGAACTGGCGTAAAAGAGTGAACATTGTAAAAGGTGTGGCTCATGCCTTTTCTTATATGCATCATGATTGTGTGCTGCCTATTGTGCATCGAGACATATCTAGCAACAACATTCTGCTGAATGACGATTATGAGCCCTGTGTTGCCGACTTTGGCACTGCCAAGATTTTAAATCCAGACTCATCCAATTGGACTACCCCTGCAGGAACATATGGATATGTAGCCCAAGGTAAAATAATTCTTATATTTCTAACTTAAAAGCGAAGCGTGAACAAACACGCATAAGCTTCTTCTTTTTTCAAAAACTAGTGGAAGTAGATACGCGAAGGAAACGTCTAATATATAATAAAAATTGAGTTATATATACATAATAAAATAGAATTTGATTATTAACTTAAAATTGTTGCAGGAGAAAGTAGAATAGACAGAAAGTAGTTACTCTTCTCATTGATAGAATGCCTTAAATACAGGCTGATACAATCTGTTACAATAACTATCCCTATACAACAGGGATTCTCTGTATCTATCTAATCAATATCCATATCTAACTAGGACAAGACATACACCGGGATTAATAGAGAATAAATCTCCTTAAACACTCCTCATTGTGTCGATGGCCGCAAGAATGATGCATGACTTGTTGTCTCATTAAAAACCTCACCAAGCAAACAAAAACCTCATGGGTAAAACAAAAACTTGATTTAAGGGAAAAAGAGTACAACGCCCCAACTACTAAAGCTATTACATGTGAGGTAGACTCTCCCCGATGTCTACAGAAATATAACTGCCCTGACTGTAAACTCAGTCTAGGAATTCTGATAACCTACGCATACCAATGCCTCTCACATGTTTCACAAAAGTAGATTTAGGAAATGACTTAGTAAACAAGTCCGCAACATTATCAACAGAACCTATCTGGCTCACATGAATATTCAACATCTGCTGTTATTGCTGATTAAAGAAAAACTTCAGCGATATATGTTTTGTATTGTCACCCTTAATGAAACCCAACTTCATTTGTTCAATGCATGCAGCATTATCCTCAAAGATGCAAGTAGAATCAGTAATAGTAGATTTCAATCCACTAGAGCCTCGAATATGACCTATGATTGACCTAAGCCAAACACATTCTCTAAGTGCTTCATGCAAAGCAATTATCTCAGAATTATTCGAGGAAGTAGCAACAGGGGTTTGCTTTGTTAATCTCCAAGAGATCGCCGTATTTCCTATAGTGAAAACATAACCGGTCTGTGAACGACATTTGTGTGGGTCAGAGAGGTACCCAGTATCAGCAAATCTAACCAACACATTAACCAGTGTTTTGGAATTGGGGATAACATGAAAACTGTTCGAAATGGGACCACTTTTCGACGGGTCAAATTTGGACCAATTTTGGGACAAAGGCATGGCTTCGACGAGTTAAAAATTGTTTAGTTTAATTTTTTGACGGGTCGAATTCGAACCATTTTCTGACAGAAGCATGGCTTCGACGGGTCTCAAATTGTTTAGTTCAATTTTTCGACCGGTCGAAGCTGCTCCGTGGACTGCTTCAATTTTTTCAATGTTTTTTTCTTTTCAAAATGGTATCTTGGCTTGCTTTTGCCATATATATGTGTACATATCGAACCATACATAAGAATCACATGGAATAGAACATTCTTAAACACTTTCATATACCGAAAATAGAGAAATATTCATTGTTTGCCAACAAAAATTACATCATACATGTGTTTTTATTCATAAAACAAAGACAAATGTCTGTAAAAATTCTTGACCGAAAAGTAAGCCAAAAACAAAACTAAAACTTGAAAGTTTACAGAGACAACTACCTTTTACATAGGCTTAATCAAAATCTGGGGTAGCAAGTTCTTTCCCTTGTCATCTTCTAAAACTAGGTTGGTGTCAACCTCCATCTCTTAATCTCTAGTGTAATTCGATTCTTGAGCCAAACGTTGTTTGTGCTTCTTGTAAATATTCTGGATTTCTCTACTAGCATGACATTATTTGTGCATATGTCTAGTAGAGCCATACTTGAAACAACCAAGTTTGCCAGATTGCTGTACCGTTGACCATCAGGAACCGAACCAGATTGGTTCTTTTGAGAACGAGCGTTATGATCTCTATGCCAAGTCTTATTTTGGCTGTGACCTTGGCCGCGCCCACACCCTCCTCTTCCCTCACGTGGAGCATGTCCACCATGATTATAAGGTTCTAAATGAGTAACCTTCTTATTTTTTCGAGCATTTCCTCCCGTATTATAACTCTCAGGTTTTTTGGTACCAACCGGTCTTGAGTTATTATTCAAGATGATCTCATGATGCTTTTCTTTAGTCGCAAGACTGTTAGTGAGATCACTGAATTCGGTAATTCTCCCTTGCTCGTGCTCAATCTGGTACTGATGAGCTAGAAGACTCATAGATGTGGAGAAGGTTTGTAATGCCTTCTCGATCATGTATTCCTCAGACTTTTTCACACCACAAAAGTTTAGTTCATATTGCAGATCGAGCATAGCTTGGTTAAAAGTGTTGATGTTTGGGAAATCCACCATTCTGGTGTTGTTCCATTTTGCAGTCAACTCAGGAAGCTGTGCATTATGCACATTATTAAACCTCTTTTTTAGAACATCCCACAAAACCATGGGAAGTGTCTTGTTCAAGTAATGCTTCTTCAGATATGGGTGAATATGACGCCTCAAAAACATGAGGGCTTAAGCTTTTGTCTCTTCAGTAGGTGGGAGGAGGTTTGTTCTAGGCTCAGTAGGTTTGATGGTGTTGGTAAGTCTTTTTCCGATGAATGCGTTCTCTACATCAGAGACCCAACGATGGTACTCCTTACCTTCAAGGTCAAGGATCTCGAATTTCGGCCTTGTAGGCTCATTCGAACTCATCTACAAAAACACACAGAGATGTTTTATTAGAAACGATTAAATACTACAATCACAAAACTTTCAAGTTTAATTGAATAAGAATGTGATCCATGATGCATAGTCACAAAATCGATTATAAAACGGTAGTAAAAACCACACCCAGTGACCGTGACACAACAGTCACATAGACTCGATTTTCCTTTTCTTTTATTTTCTTTTCTTTTCTAAACCGTGACTCCCCCAGGACCGTCACTTATACTCTATAGATATATGTCCATATGAGCTAGGGTATAAACATGTAATATTCACAACTCATATCACAATTATCATCAACTTAGATCTAGGGTTTTGCGGTAAGTAAGTTTGGCCTCGATCTTAGACGGTTTAGAAAATATTTACTTCAACATGTATTGTGCTCGGTATGACCGCTACACTTGATAAAGAAGAAGTTCTTTTGAAACGATTTCTTGGAAGTCGTGCAATCTTTTCAACTTATGAAACTTCCTGGGATTTTGTTGAAGAAGATAAGAGGCTGACAGTGAATCTTGGCTGCCGGCGGTGATCGGCGGTGGCGGTGTTCGACGGTGGTGATCCTTTCTCCAAGTTTTAGGATTTTTCTATTAACTCTGGGAGTCGTGCTGATAACGTGTTGTAGGAGAAAGTAGAATAGACAAAAAGTAGTTACTCTTCTCATTGATAGAATGCCTTAAATACAGGCTGATACAATCTGTTACAATAACTATCCCCATACGACAGAGATTCTCTGTATCTATCTAATCAATATCTATATCTAACTAGGAGAAGACGCACACCGAAATTAATGGAGAATAAATCTCTTTAAACAAAAACATGATTAAAATTTAATTTTCATTTGATTGTTTTCAAACAATTACATGTATAATAATATGATTCATATAAATAACACTAAATTTCTCTCAAAATTATTTGTGAAATATGATTTAGCGCTTCCAATATGGAATATCAAGTTTTCAAAAGGAATATATTTTTGTAATCATGCTTCCAAAATATTTCTGAAAGAAATATTTTTGAAATCGTGCTTTCGAAAGCTTTCGACAAGCTTCTGGCAAGCTTCCACTAGCTTCCACTTTCGAAGCGGGAAGCGCCTTCACTTTGAAGCTTCCATGCAACTTAGGCAATGCCATCCCAAAAGGTAGTCCTCACCAGCTTTGAATCATTTTTGGTCTCTAATTAATAATTATAGTCTTTTGGATTCAGATAAAACGACAAAATAGAGAGGCAAGAGAGCTAAGCTAGATAGTATGTGCATGAATGAGCCATAAGAATTTCGATTTGAAAAGATTCGCAAGTTTGCTATCAAACCAAATAGGGGTGGATCCAGGATTTTAAAAGAGGGTAGGCTGTATAATATTGTGCAACGCAATTTTTTTCTTTCTGTAAAGCTCATGAGACTAGAATACACAACAAAGACTCAACATGATCTGAGAGGTCTTGGAGGGCCTAAGGGCTCTTTCTTAGGCTAGTTTGTTAGTGTTTTCTCTATAAAAAAAAAACTTAAACAACGAAAGGATTTTATGTTTTTGTTATAAAAATGAAAAGAACATGCATCGGAGGAATATTTTTAACTCATATGCATCTTTGACTACTACTACATCAGAAACGAAAACATTAACTCATGCAACAACTAGTAAGCAGATATGAGCCGAATTTAACATTTATTGATTTTATATCATGAGAAATCACTCAAAAAAAAAGTTGAAGTTATAAAAGAACATAAAAGTAGAGGAAAACAAATGCGGAGAGCATCAGAGAGTGCAACGGCAAAAAAGGGAAACTCCTATATAAGGAAGAAAGATGGACGAAAATTGAGTAATCGAGATTACACAGACAAAAAAATTGTGAGAAGAGGAGAAGAGGCGTGGTGGACAATAAATTAATTATAAATATATATCTATTTGTTTTATAAAAAAAATAATACTCCAAAAATCTGGACGGACTGCAGCGCACCTTGCCTTCACCAAGATCCGCCCTGAAACCAAGTGTGTCAATATGAAAACGAAAACAAGTCCAAAAGGGTGGGTCGTATATAGACGAATTTGAGCAATTTGATACGTCCTTTAGTCCCCTTTTCAACTCTTATCTCGTACTGAAGACCACAAACTAGCTAGGTAAGTCGGTATTGGTGCCCAAGTCGACCTCGAGTACCACTTTGACTCATGCATGCACACAATATATTATAGACCACAAATTCAACCATGTTGATCAAATTAGAAGATTCTAAATATTCAAGTCAAACCATAAATAATCAAACAACCATATATATAGAGACGAAAAAACTAGCTATATCTAGGCAGTAACCTTGTATACACAAACAAAACCCAAAAGCCATGACTAGATCTCTAATAACTTCTTCAGCTTACATCTGCCTCTTCATGTATCTTCTTCTTCTCCATCATCTTTGTCACTTTGCCTCAGCAATTTTCTCAACCGAAGCAGAGGCTCTTCTCAAATGGAAAGCCAGATTTCTGAATCAAACCCAAAATAACCGGCTCAAGGATTGGAATTATGTTCCCAATACTAATACTACACGTGCCAGCAATTCTTCAAGTCCATGCAGTTGGAGTGGTATTTCATGCAATGCTGATCAAAGAGTCACCAACATAAGCCTTCCCAATTTTGAGATACAAGGTACACTTCACCAATTTTCATTCACATCATTTCCTAATCTTGTATACCTTAACCTCAGCTCAAATCAACTCTTCGATGTCATCCCACCTCAAATCAGCTCCCTATCCCAACTAGTCTATCTTGATCTTTCCGAAAACCAGTTCACCGGAAGAATCCCACCTCAAATTTCTCTTCTAACAAATCTTACGGTTCTCTTTCTCTTCAGAAATAAGCTTTCTTATGCTATTCCTAATGAGATCGGGAACCTGAAATCTCTTGTTAAGCTAGAAATAGGAGAGAATCACCTCAATGGGTCTATTCCGACAACATTTGGTCATCTCACAAACCTTACCATTCTCATAATCTATAGGAATAACTTAACCGGCACTATTCCTAAAGAGATTGGGAATCTGAAATCGCTTGTTAAACTAGAAATAGGGGAGAATCAACTCAATGGTTCCATTCCAACTTCAATAGGTAACTTGACCAACTTGAATATTTTGATCATCCGTGACAACCAACTTTCTGGCTCCATTCCCCAAGAAATAGGAAATCTTACCAAGTTAATCAAATTGGGTTTGGATAGAAATCAGTTTGCTGGTTATTTGCCTCAAAACATTTGCCAGGGTGGATTGCTTACTAATTTTTCAGCAAACAACAACTATTTGATTGGTGCAATCCCTAAAAGCTTGAAAACATGCACCAGCTTATTAAGACTCCATCTTAATGCAAACAAATTCATTGGCAACATATCTGAAGACTTTGGTGTTTACCCTAATCTCAAGTTCATAGATATTAGCCACAACCGTTTTTCTGGTGAAATTTCTAAAACTTGGGGACAGTCTCCACATTTAGTAACGCTTCGATTTGCGGGGAACAATCTCACTGGCTCTATACCTCCTGAGATTGGGAATGCAACCAAGATTCAGGAGCTGGATATTTCTTCAAATGGTTTAGTTGGGACTATTCCTAAGGAGATTGGGAGATTGACTTCTTTGTTGGAGCTCATGTTGAATGGCAATCAACTTTCGGGTCGTGTGCCATCAGAATTTGCATTGTTTACTGATCTAGAACATCTTGATCTATCACAAAACAAATTCTATGACGCGATTCCAAGCTTCATGGGAGACTTTCTCAATTTGCACTACTTGAATTTGAGCAACAATGAGTTCAGCCAAACAGTTCCCTTTCAGTTGGGTAACTTGATTCATTTATCCCAACTTGATTTGAGTCATAACTCACTGGAAGGTTATATACCTTCAGAAATGAGCAACATGGAGAGTTTGGAGAACCTTAATCTTTCCCACAATAACCTTTCTGGTTTTATTCCAACAAGTTTTGAAAACCTGCATGGGCTGATTTATGTTGACATATCCTACAATGACTTGGAAGGGGCACTTCCTAACAACATAGCATTTCAAAATGCTTCTCAAAAAGCATTAGCAGGGAACACCGCATTGTGCGGAAACCTTCCATTTTTGCAGCCCTGCATTAGACAAAGCTCGAAAAGGAACCACAACCTCATGCCCCTAATAACCTTCCCTATTCTTGGAGCAGTTGTAATACTTCTAGCCGTTCTATTTGCATTCCTAGCAAAAAGAAAACAGATGACGCATCAACATCTAGAAGAAACCCACAACGACATGAATGAAGAGGTCTTTCTATCAGGATTTGGTTCACATGGAAAAACAATGTACGAGGAAATCATAGATGCAACAGAAGATTTTGATTCAATGTATTGCATTGGCAAGGGGGCACATGGAAATGTCTACCGAGCAAATTTGTCATCATCTGCCAAAACAGTAGCTGTGAAGAAACTCCATCTGCTACATAACAATGACAGAAATTCTCCGAAGGAATTCTTTAGTGAAGTCAAGGCACTTACGGAGATGCGCCACCGAAACATTGTAAAGCTTTTAGGTTTCTTTTCGCATCAGCAACACTTACTCTTGGTGTATGAGTATTTTGAAAAAGGTAGTTTGTCCAAAATTCTGAGAAAAGATGAGGAAGCTAAAGAACTGGGGTGGAGTGAAAGGGTGAATATTGTTAAAGGTGTAGCTCATGCCTTGTGTTACATGCACCACGATTGCTTCCCACCAATCGTGCATCGTGACATCTCAAGTAAGAACATACTGCTAGATCATGAATATCAAGCGAGTGTTTCGGATTTCGGCACTGCTAGGTTCTTAAATCCAGACTCAATTAACCAGACTGCCCTTGCTGGAACATATGGTTACATTGCACCAGGTACTATAATTTTTTTTTCTCTTTTCTGTACAATATAGAATTAGTCATTCTATGGTATATTAGCATAGACTAACTTGATACAAATGTAGACAACTTCATTACATCAAATGAGTCTCTTTATATATCGAGCAACATCGAGTAGCCTTATTTGATCTAGTCTATATGTATATCATGGTAGTCTATTATGTATTGAGATACTCGGCATCATGAACTGGTGCGATAATGCATCGTAGAATTTCCCTTCCAATTAATGATACCTATATTTTGGTACTGATAGTTTAACTTTTATGATCTTTTGGTGAGCAGAACTTGCATATAAAATGGAAGTGAATGAGAAATGTGATGTCTATAGCTTTGGAGTGGTGACATTGGAAATAATCATGGGAAGGCATCCAGGAGAGCTTCTATTACCTGTATCATCGGGTCCTTCTTCTTCTTCGTCATCAGCATTCCCAGCAGCCCAGCACATGTTAGTTGTGGATATTGTGGACAAACGCATTTCTCTTCCTACACATCAACTTGCACAGGAGGTTCTTTCGCTTGTGAAGACAGCCTTTGCAAGCTTGAATTCAAGTCCTGAATCTCGTCCAACGATGAAGCAAGTTTCTCGACAACTGGAAACTCACAGGCTGCATTTGCCAAAGCCATTACATCTGATAACATGTGGTGAATTATTGTAAGTTTGCTTCAATTGTATAATACAGGAAAAATTGCTGAAGAGGTCACTCATAGATAACAGTTAAGACGAATTGGTCACTACAAATATTGGATTGGTCACTCATGTTTGACATTTTTATTCAGATTGGTCACTTTGTCTGTTAAATTTTTTTTAACATCCAAAACGGATGAAGTGACCAATCTGAATGAAAATGTCAAACATGAGTGACCAATCCGATATCTGTCAAACATGAGTGACCAATCTGTCTTAACTGTCAAATACGAGTGACCTCTTTAACAAATTTCTCTATAATTAATAAAACAAGGTCATCATAATTTTCTACATTCTCTAGTAGCCTTATATAGCCAGTCAATACTGTTTAAGGAAACATGTTGATACACATGTACACTGAGTTACTGATCGACTCTATGCATTGGTCGATTAGCTTGATGTATCGTCGACGAATCCAAGAAACATCCACAGATCATGACTAGAGAAGATGGTAACCAAAAAGTGCTAAGCAGAGCGAGATTTGTTGATGATGAAGAGAAATAGAGAATTAATAGTTTATAAACTCGTTGTTTAGACTAGCTAGTTTATTTATGTGTGTTTGTGCACATAACATAAGCATTTGGGAAACATGAATATGATTTCGACAATGTCCTATAACTTGGAGCGGCAGGTATCTCATATATACAGTACCTGGATCAGCAATGAATCCAATGATTAATGTCAGTGACTCACTAGTAGCTCCATCAGAGACCTCCGACGCCTCGAGTTGCAGATAGATCGATGAACTGCACATTAACATGGCCATAAAGCTTCCATAGGTGTTGAAACTTGAGCATCAGAGCTTGTTTATCAAACGGTTTATGAGTGAGAAACTGTGTCATGAAACTGTTAGCATATTTGCTTCAAGGACGTGGAGCGGCTGCCGAGGTAGAGATAACCTAAATTAGCTCCTAGAGCAATAAGAGCCAGAGCAAAGCGAGCAAATTAAATATGGCATCGGTAGTGGTCTATGGTGGCTGGTAGTCGTGATATTAGTCATATTACAGACACAAAGACACGTACTACTGAGAAAACTAGGGTTTTCTGGAAATAACGAGAAAACTAGGGTTATCTTCGAGAGAAAGAGAACAAGGGTATTTGGCCCGCTTAGATAAATCGGTTAATGCCAATACGATGCTAGGAGACGTGTGATTTTATTTATTAAATTAGAAATAATCAGAGAGAACATAACGACTATACTTGGGGATACATGACATCTATCTTCAAAGACAACTTCTTGTCTCTTCAATCCGTCTCAAGCTCATTTTTAAGAGGTTTTTTCCACTAGCCTTAAAATAAGAATTTTAATTCCCCAACAATAAAATTTTAATTCTATATATCCTCAATTTAATTTATAAATTACTCCATGCTATTAATTACTCTCTCATCTCTTGACCATTGACTAGACTCCGACGATGTTGACCATTGACCACTGATATTAACCGGTGATAGGATTCCAGGAATTGATGACCAGATTCCAGTGACTTTCACCGTTGAATGATAATGTCTCTATACTAGGTTCATCTGAGTGTCAGTTGAAGTTCATCTAAGTGCCAGTTGAAGCTCATTCAAGTGTCAGATAAAGTTCATGTGGGTGTGAATTGAACTTTCTCTAATATGTGTCAATTTAAGTTCATTTGAGGTGAGTTGATGTTTATCAAAGTATTAGATAAACTTTAACTGGGTATTAGTTGATTTTTATCTGAGTGTCATATGAGGTTTATTTGGGTGTGAGTTGAACTTTCTGTACCAAGTATCAGTTTAAGTTCATCTGGGGTCAATTGAGGTTATTGGGGTTCATTTGGAGTCAATTGAGGTTCCCGGGTTCATCTGAGTGTCAGATGAACTTCAACTAGGTATCAAGTGAAGTTAATATGAGTGTCAGATGAGGTTCATCTGACTATCGATCAGTTAAAGTTCAACTGGGTGTCAGATGAACATCGTACTTAGCCCAGCTCATTTTTCAAACCATGTAAATGATGTTAACACTTTTGAAATAAAGGACAGTAACAACGCCTTCATAAATTATGTAGAACTAGAAAATGTCCAACAATAAGAACAAAAGTAATTACTTAAAATACAAATAACATGGTGAATCTATAATGTGATTAAAACAAGAGACATGGGTTCCTTAAATTGCTACAATTAGCTTCAGCAAAAAACAAGATTCAATCTTTCTCACCCAAATTGAGGTCCCAACAAAATTAAATAGGCACAACTCACAAAACTCAACCCAAGCAAACATATCCAACACCGAATTTTGAATCCAAATGGATAAACAGATTAACACCAAATGAGTTAGCTTATTTTAATATTCGGACCCCGAGAGCTTGATCCATCAGTGTGCGTCAATGGGAAAGGCTGAGAGCAGAGATGCATGGCGAGCTGAGACATAGTATGGGATGGTAACGAGGCTTGGAGCAGAGCCGCTCGCGGCGAGCTGGGGGAGTGGGGAGACATCTTTGGTCTCCAACCTCGACAGGCATCACAAGCCACTCAATCTCCTACAAACACCAATTATGAGCCGACTTCATAGTCGAAGTCTAAATTTTTACGATATCCTGCAATTTGTTGAGATTAAATTTGATTTTGGAATATGGGAAGCCTCTTTATTGCTTTGTTTTACTTTTTGGGTTCTCAATGTAAGATGTATTTTCTTAGATATCTCTAGAATCATTTTAGGTCTTGAACTCTCCTTAGTTAATATAAGGCTCATAGCCTCTGTGTTGTATGAGTAGTGAGAGTCTCTTTGTATTCATATCAGTTCAGTTTAATTGAGCAATATATTTCCTCTCTTATGCTTCTCTTTGTGAGTGTATTTTTTTAGTTTGTTCTTCTTCTTGTTTGGGTGTTCTTAGGTTATTTGAATCTGTTGTGTGGTTGTTGTTTTCTTCATGGTATTAAAGCCCAAAGGGTTGTAGGGATGTTGTGTCAATCCTTGGAGAAGAAGATCGGTCAGTGTTGTGTTGCTGCAAGAGATGGAGTTTTCTAGTTGGAGTTCTGGACTCGGTATCGAGCCACTCAACCAATTAAACTATAAGATGTGGAAGTCTTGTATACAGTCGTATTTGGTTGGTGAGGAACTATAGGTTATAGTTGGTGGAGGAAGTACAACTCAACCTGACGGGCAAATCTGTGATGCCTTAAGGAAGTGGACGACCATGAGTGCAAAGGCAGAGTTCGTGCTAAAGAAGTCAAGCTCTTCGGCGTTGTTCGATCACATTATCAAGTGCAAATTGACGAATGAGATTTGGGAGATTCTCAACAAGCTATTCAACAAGAAAGATCTTGGCAGGTTGCAAAATGTTGGAGAATAAATTAGCAACTACAGATAAAGGTGATATTTTAATCTCTCAATTCTTCTTGAAGATTAAAAATTTGTGCTCGAAGATTTCTCTTCTAGGTCTGGATGAGTCCATATCATAGGCAAGAGTGCGAAGACATATCATTCGTGGACTGAAAAAGGAATACTCTCCTTTTGTAACCTCAATTCAAGGTTGGGATCGACAACCGTCCTTAGAAGAGTTTAAAAACCTCTTGTCTTCTCAAGAATCTCTAGCACGACAAATGGCCGGGATGTCAATCTCTAACAACATGGGGGAGGCGGCACTAGCTTCTCGCGGAAAGAAGAATTTTAGGTTCGAGAAGAAGAAATTCTGACAACAGGACAATGATGACCCCGTAAGTCTTCTTTCAGCCACCAAAAGTTCAAATGTCATCAATGTGGTAAGTCTTGCCACATTAAAAAGTTTTGTAATGCAAAACTAATTTCTGAAAATTATGCAAGGCGAAATAATGGTTCTAATGATTCTAGAAATGGAGACGATGAAGGAGATTGGGATAATTCTTTCATGGTTAAATCAACAACTCTTAATGCCAATGCAAGTATTAATTTCCAGGAAGATTGGATAGTGGACTCCAGTTGTGGCCATCACCTAACGGGTGACAAATCTAAGATTTTGAAGCTGCAGCCACACCAAGGGAATGAAGCCATGGTGACAACAGACAATATTGTTCATAAGGTTGAAAATGAAGACACGGTGGTTGTCAATGGTGGAGGTAATGACTCTATCACCTTGAAAAATGTTTTTCATGTTCTTGGAATGAGGAAAACTTTATTTTCTGTGCCAAATGTTGTTGATGCTGGTTACGGAGTTTTATTTATGCAAAATGATGTTAAATTTCTCCGAAATATTGAGTTTATCAAGGCTGAGATTACTCATACCGGTAGGAGAGTGAAAGAAGTTTTTGTGTTGTTTGCTTCTTCCTCTTATGTTGATAAATTGAACAGCAATGAAAAATCTTCTTTGTGGCACGAAATATTGGGGCATGTGAATATAGAGAAGTTGAATGTTATGGTTCGTAAGAACCTTGTGAATGGTATGCCTAACATGAATATTCCTTCCTTTAGTTCTATGGCAAAGATGACATCTATTTGTGTGGTGATTTCCTCGGCAGCTTCCTTAGGATGGAAATTATGGAAACTCGACGTTAAGAATGTTTTTCTATATGGCGATCTTAACAAAGACATTTACATGGCACAACCAGCCGGCTATGTCTCTAATGCTCATCCAAATTATGTATGCAAGCTCAAGAAAGCTCTATATGGGCTTAAACAAGCACCACGAATGGTATGGGAAGATTTCTGAATATTTGCAATTCTGTGGCTATCACTATACTGATGCAGATTCAAGTCTTTTTGTCAAGAAGGATGGTGACTAGCATATGGTGGTTCTTTTATATGTGGATAATATGATAGTAACTGGAAGTGATGAAGATGAGATTACAAAACTGAGAGAAGAGCTATCTAGTCAGTTTGATATGAAGAATTTAGGTGAGCTTAGCCACTTTCTTGGTTTAGAAGTAAAGAATATGAAGGATGGAATTCTGTTATCATAAGAAGGTTATGCTAAGAAGGTGGTTGAGAAATATGGGTTGAAGCTTAGCAAGAGACGATATACTCCACTCGACACAAGTGATAAATTAAGGAGGGATGTAGGATCTCTCTTACCAGATCCTAAGTCTTATCATTTTCTTGTAGGTGGTCTTCTTTATTTGACAATCACAAGGCTAGATATTTCCTTTTTAGTTGGACTCGTAAGTCGCTACCTGCAAAAGCCTCATTTAGAAGCAGCCAAGAAGATCCTCAAGTTTGTTAATAGTACTCTTGATCTTGGTCTCTTTTACAAAAGAAGTGGTGGTTTTTACTTAAATGGTTATACTGATGTTGATTTTGGTGGAGATTTAGACAAGAGAAGATCTACTTCTAGCTGTGCTTTTCTATGCAACAATACAAGTGTTTCTTGGTGTAGCAAGAAACAAAATGTAGTGGTTCTATCAACAACTGAAGTAGAGTACAATGCTACTACACTTGCTGCCCAAGAGTGGAACTAAACACATTAAGATTGTGCATCATTTTATTAGAGAGAAGGTTCTCGATGGTGTAATCAACAACAAGGATGTGAAAAGTGAACTAAACTTTGCATACATTTTTACAAAGGCACTCCCTAAGGGAACATTCGAGTTCCTTCGTGCTAAGCTGGGAATGGCTTCCAAAACCAACTTTAAGGAGGAGTGTTGAGATTAAATTTGATTTTAAAATATGGGAAGCCTCTTTACTACTTTGTTTTACTTTTTGGGTTCTCAATGTAAGATGTATTTTCCTAGATATCTCTAGAATCATTTTGGGTCTAGAACTCTCCTTAGTTAATATAAGGCTCATAGCCTCTGTGTTGTATGAGTAGTGAGAGTCCCTTTGTATTCATATCAGTCCAGTTTAATTGAGCAGTATATTTCCTCTCTTATGCATCTCTTCATGAGTGTATTTTCTGGTTTGTTCTTCTTCTTGTTTAGGTGTACTTGGGCCATTTGAATCTATTATGTGGTTGCTATTTTCTTCACAATTTCCAACCAAATCATGTTAAAAAAAATCATAAAAATTCAATATCCAATCCATTTGAACCAAGAGAGACATCGAGGCTTGAGCGCGAAACTCTAGGTGAAGATGACAGCTTGAGGGCGGAGCTGATGCCGTCGTCGCCATCCTCTGAGCATGAAGTCGAGACAAAGACAGAGGGAGGCAGATCTCGAGGTCGATCCTGTGATGCGAGAAGAGAGAGGTGGCATTGTATGGCAAGGAGAAAAGCGATGAGTGTGGCTCATCTTAGCGGTGAGCAAAGGAGATTAGGGCGGTGAGCCAAGGCTAAGGCGAGCATGAGAAACGGCGAGCACGAGGGACCCAGAGGCGTGGGAAGGCGGTGAGTTCGCGACATGAGAGAGGATTACGATGCTTGCAAGATACAAGCCCTGGAGATGGCGAAACCGAGGGCGGCGACAACCGGGGGATACCAAGAGGCCGAGGTGGACGGGTGACGACGATGATGTCAAGCACAACTACTGCTTTAGTGATTTTCTTGGTAATGATGTGTGTGTGTGTGTGTGTGTGAGAGAGAGAGAGAGAGAGAGAGAGAGAGAGAGAGAGAGAGAGAGAGAGAGAGAGAGATAGATAGAGATAGAGAGATAGAGAGAGAGAGAGAGAGAGAGCTCACACAATAAGATGGATAATAAGTGGACAAAATTCTTGATCAACAAGAATAAGATACAATACGTCCCAACAAGCTTCATTTTGCACAAATCCATCTCTAGATCTAAACGATCTTTTAAGAATCGGAAGAGCTTCATTCAATTGATCCACTGGAGGTTTGCCTCTACAAAGACAATGCACGATCTGTGTAATATTTTTTTTATAGAGGTCTCACAACCTTAACATGGATGAGACCTAGAAAAGGCATTAAGCTACCCTCTTGAAGCATAAAGTCTCGACATGTTGGGCTACTGTGAACCATATTTGCCACAACTTCAACAATCTACAAATGATGAAAATTAGAAACAAAACATTGAGAACCATAAAAAAACAGTGTACTTACAATATTTTTCAGCGGCTCATCGTCTAAAGCTAGAAGCTCTATCAATTTGGGTGCATCACGTGTCAGAATCATGCCACAAGCCGGTGGCAATATGGCTACCCTAGAAAGCACACTTGTTGTAACTAGTTAGAGTTGTGGAAAGACTTTCCAGGAAAGGAATTCAAACAAACAACGAAGGACTCTTGCTAGATCAAATTCGACACTCGTGAGAACATCTCCACACTCATACTTATGGCCATACCGCTTTGTGTAAATGGTAATTAGAAGCACTTGTTTACATGGCCGGATCTAAGAATTTGAGACCTGATGCAAGAATAAAAAATAGTGCCCTCTAATGAAAAAAAAATGCTAATAAAAATAACGAGTATACAAAATTATTTCAAATAAGTATCCAAACCAATCTACTTTCACATTGTTCTCGTATCTACAGGAACAAATTCAAACCATATATACACTAATATTTCAGTTTGATTTGTTAATCACAAGCCAAATACAAATCTATAATCAAGTACTTATAAACTTAACCAATATAAGTTGATTCTCTGACATAGTACATACTAAAATAAATAAAATTAACAATATTTCAACACTCTATATAAAAGAAAAATGATGTTCCTAATGATACTAATAAAAAATAAAAGAAAACAATCTTCAGATCATAACTTCTTTCCTCAAATATATCATAAAATTATCTAAATGTTACCTTCTTGTAATTCTTTTTAAATATTTTTATATGTATATTTTTTCTTAGAATTTATATATCTACATAAATAAATTGGACCCTCCGAAATTTTGGTGTCTGAGACGCCCACTTCTTTCACCACACCTCAGGTACGGGCCTAGTTATTTAGTCGTTGAAAATTGTTGTTCGTCCCGGTGAGAAAAAAAAATACCCATCGCCATTAAGAGACAAATCTGAGACAACAAAATTAAAGAAACCGACAAAATCTCAAATTAGAGTGTTGCTTTGATTTTATTTTTTTATAAAATAGAATGCGACAAAATTAAGTAAAAAAGATCATGGAATCAAACCCTCAAATTGTCACGCAAGCGCTTCTCGAACGTCATAGCTGCCTTGTGGCAAGACTGGAAGTCCTTTGTCTTTTTCTTCTTCTTAGAGATCGGTAATGCATGAATTTTTGGGGGATCAACATGTCTACCATGACTTCGTACGTAGGACTAGGCTTTCTCTCTAAAGACTCTCTTTCTCTTTTACCCTAAAACTTCGAGAAGAAACTACAAAACTTGAGACAATGAAAATAACTTCTTAAATAGGGGTTTCAAAGTGAAGTAGGGTTGAGATTGGGTTGGGGTCCTACACTATTTCCCCCAATCACCGGTCAACATCTGGCGTGGTCTTAGTACTTTTAAGACTCAAAAATGGAGAAATAGCAATATGGTCACCCAATTCTTCGATTTCTCCTCATTGAAATCGGTTCATGTTTAAAAATATCAATTTAGTTATTCAACATTTTCTAGATGTTAAGAGCATCTCCAACAATAGTGTTAAATTTTTTAGTCAAATTAGCTAAAAGTTAAGAGACATTTTAATCCAGGCCCTATTTTCCAATTCAATATTAGATGCAGTCATGTTCATTTTTATTTTTTAATTGCAGTTCTTTGATAAATTATTTTGACTAATTTACCCTTTCAGATTAAAATTAGAAAGAAATTTAAATTTCATAAATTTAATTTTTCTATAATTACAATTGTTAATTCTACATTCAAATTTGAATTCTCCTACTAAATAGAAATAAATACAAATAAACCTAACAAAAACACCAATTGATCGAAGAACACCAAGTCAACCTAATTATGAGATATATTTCAAGAATTTGAAAATTATAGAAAGAAAAAAAAGAACATTACGTCTATCTAATCGCAAGATATAATAAGGCTGTATTCGGTAAAGTTTCTAAAACCTATTTTCTGTATTCCAAATCCTAAAACAACGCCAATATACATTCGACGGATAGTTTCTGAAATTCGTAGAGAACTATATTTGGAATACATAATCAATTTGTTGTATCTTTTGCAAAACGGTTCAAGGTCGTTTCATCTGTTTTTAAAGAACAAAATCTCAAATTAATGCATTTTTGACTCAGAAAAATAGGAGCATGATTCTCCTCCCTTTCCTTAAAAAAAAGAAGCGCGACGTTAGAGCGCCATGAACAAAAAAATATTCGTTCACAAATGACATATATCTATATATTCTCTCTTTGATATTTGCTTTATCTTCTTCATCAACAAGACACAAACACTTCTGGACAATTTTCAGAGAGTGGGCAATGGCTATACTCTTCCACTGATTCTTTACAATTTTCTCTTCACTCTGGGCATAAGTGTGATCTCATGATCTTATAGTCTGTCCATTGATGGATTTGATATGAGTTATGGTGTATATGTAATCGATCGGTTTCCGATTGCCGTATGCGCTATTTTTAGCTACACCATTATCGCCACTGGATGCTGGTTCGCTCACAAAGACGGAATCATTCATTTTTGTATAAGAATTAAGCATGATACAATGTCAAGCGAACTATCAATGACCTATATTTGTGTCTTTAAATAAAGAAGACAAGACTCAGTATTACAGTTGAACTCCAAGACCACTGCTTGACCCAGCTCTGAACAACCTTTACATATATATGCTTGTTCTATATAACTTGTTTTCTTCAATTTATATCTTCTACCAGATGCGCCTTTTAGTTTTATTTTTTGAAATCAATTTGAAAATTCAACTACCAAACGCATTTTTAAATTTAGAAAATGCAAAATACAACTATCTGTTTTTATTTTACAAAACAGTTCCTAGAAAACTGTTTTGTAATTCGTTACCGAACAAGCCCTAAGTGATTTTGAAATTAACATCACAAAATAAGACTATTAGATTTAACCTCATATATAGGTACAAACTGTTATACTTATAACTATCTAAAAGAAAGGTAAAAGCATAAATAGAAGACTATGTCTTAAAGAAAGATAAAAGCTCAAATAAAAGATTATCTAGAAGAAAGGTACATTTAGGGGGTTGTATTGTATTTAGATTTCTTAGGTGTTTTATGTACTTTTAAGGATGTTAAAAGTCCAATGGTATTCAATCAGAATTTATTAAGACTTTTAATAAGTTCATGAAAGTCATGGGGTATTCAATTTGGATTTCTAGATAGAGATTTTAAGGAGGTTGTATACAACCATGGATTTTGTATGATTGTTTTGTATTTTAGAAATCCTTTAAATCTTGATGTATGAAATTTAAATTTTAAACAATCCTTTAAAATTTTGATATATTCATTTAGGATTTTAAACAATCCATAAAAATCCTGTGTTATTCAACAATCCATGGATTTTTATGGATTTCATTAAATAGCCAATTTTTAAGGATTTTGAAGGATTGTTTAAACACAGAATACCTCTTTGGAATCAGGTCTCCCACCCAAGAGATTTTGATGGATTTCAAAATAGAACCTCTCTCCCCCTCCCTCCCTCCCTCCCTCTCTTCTATATACGTCCTTAAAACCTTGGTGTCACAATAAAGATAATGTACTTAACCTTTGCTTTCAATATCACTTCCTTATAGTTTGATTTCATTGATGACTTCAACTACTATACTTTTGACAACTAACTTATATAGGGTATAAACTTTGGTCTAGTTAAAGAATACTACGACTTTATAAATATGATAAAAATAGTACCTCAAAATCTTATTTTATAGAAATGAGATATCTCTATCTTCTAATGGTCTCTTCTAATTTAAAATATTGAGTGATCCATTAAAGTACATACAAAATTTCTCATATTTAAGTGTTTGTAATTTTTGTTTTCAAACAATAAAGAACTTCAGTTTCTACGAAAATGACAACATTACTTGATAATGGAATGATGAATGTTGAAGAGAATTAAAATAATGAGAACGTGAATTAGAAATACGGTGACAGTGCCAATTCAAGAGTGTGATCATTATGTTGAAAAAATCAAGAATAGTACATTTCGTCTTTGTATATGTGATAATGTATTTTAACTTTTGAATTTTTGGTTAGACTTTAATTATTTGAGTAAAGCTTAAAAATTCAACCAAATCCTTATAAAATAATACAAAAGAATCATTTCAAATCTAAGTAGAATTAAAACAATCCGTAAATTTAAAACAATCCACAACAATCCACGGATTATAAAGAATCTTTCAAAATTCAAATTGAATACATCCCCTAAGTCCATGAAAATCTTGGGATGTTCAAAAACTTTATGAATTCTAAGAAATTCTTAAATACTAAATTCTTGTAGATTTTAGGCTTTAATTATAACTACAAAATCCTAATACAAATTCAACCAACAAACCAAAGATTTTCAGAATACGTTCATTTTCTCACCTTTTTTGTGTTGCAACTTGGTTCTGCATCAAATTATTTGGATTCTTCACCAAAAAGTCTATTTTATATCATGCATCATAATTAAGCTCTATAATTGTGAGCTCTTCTTTTGTTATTGGAAAACTAATTGACCTTGTAAAAATCACATTCACTGATCATCATTATTTTTTTTATGTTGTCTTTTTTTTTTTATAGAAAATAAAACCGTCAATTTTTTAGCCATAGCAGCACACAAGCATAGCAACCATATCTCATCACA
Source organism: Geum urbanum (assembly GCA_946800695.1). Lineage (NCBI taxonomy): Eukaryota > Viridiplantae > Streptophyta > Magnoliopsida > Rosales > Rosaceae > Geum > Geum urbanum. Next base: position 1,605,598 of record OX327013.1, on the reverse strand, counting down.
ATCACAATTTATCTTCTAATTCCTCCTCACAGATTTGACATTTACAAATATAGAATAAGGAACCCTATGAAATAATATAAACTTTTTTTTATCTCTTATTCATTTGGATTTTGGGTTTTGGCATGTTTAAACATTAGTTTATGACCTTATGATATAAAAATAAAGTCTATCAAAGTCTAGCAAAATTCATGGAATTTTTTTTGAAACATTGTCAAATGTTTTCGAAAAGCTAGCTCACAAAATCAGTAGATTTGTGAGATTTTTGAAAATCCAATACAATCTATAAATATTTTAGAAATCTATCACTTGAAAAAGTCCACCCGAATTCAAATACAATACGGATTTTGTCTAAAAGAAAGGTAAAATCTTCATAGTATTTTCTCGATAGGTATAAAAAAACAAATTATATATGATCGAGAACTAAGCATTGAGAAAAACCTCGTCATGCACAAGAAAAATACAAAATCTTTAAATCAAGTATATCAAGGGAAAAGTTTTAGTATAATGTGGAAAGAAAAAAAACTAATGATAAATTCATACAAGAAGAAGATTTGATTTAGTTTTTAAAAAATATGACTATACAATAGATGGTGAAAAGAAAAGAAAAACTATCACACATACCTCGAACATAAGAAGAGAAAAATAAGAAGAAGACAATCAAAGGTTAATAATAGGCATAAAAAAGAATGTAAACTTAACATTACCTTTGTCAAAAATTGTAACAATATCTTTGTAACATTTGAAATGAATATACAAATGATGAACAAATGAACACAATTTAGTATGAGATGATGATCGGTGGAGAAAATATATAGATGATGATGGACAACTTCAATTATAGATGGACAAATTTATAAGCTAGTTTGATAATTGAATAATGAAAGGATCAAATGGTAGTGAATGCAAAAATAATGAGTTGTATCATTTTTCTTAATAAATTATCAAAGTAATCAATCAAGAAATTAAGAAGGTGTTTAAGGAGATTAATTCTCCATAATTTCCAGTATGTGTCTTGTCCTATTTAGATACGGATATTAATTAGATAGATATATGGAATCCCTGTCATATCAGGACACTTATTGTAATAGATTGTATCAGCCTGTATTTAAGGCATTCTATCAATGAAAAAGCTACAGTTTTTCCCGTTTACATATTTTCTCCTAAAACACGTTATCAGCACGACTCTTAGAGTTACTAGAAAAACCCAAAACTAGGAGAAAATCGATGACCACCGTCGACCTATTTCCTCTTCTTCAGCCAAAATCGAGCCTGTGCAGTTCAGAAAAATTCGAAAGAATATTGTGAATAGTTCAGGACGAACCAGAGGACGATCTTCATATTCACGGAAAGTTTCAGGTGTCTAGTTTCCATAACATCCAGAAAATCTCAATTTGGAGGTGTCTAGAGAAAGTTATTTCTATTTGAGTGCACGAAGGTCAGACTGCCCGAAAAAAAAAAATTGACAAGATTGCACGACTTCCAAGAAATCATTTTAGAAGAACATCTTCTCATTCATCAAAAGTAGCGGTCATACCGAGCATAACACCCATCGAGGTAAACTTTTCTAAATCATCAATCTCTAGATCTAGCAAACTTACTTACCGCAACACCCTAGATCTAAGTTGATGATAATTGTAATATGAGTTGTTTTCTATTACATGTTCTTACCCTAGTTCCTATGGTCCTATATCCATAGAGTATAAGTGATGGTCCCGGGGGAGTCACAGTTTAGAAAAGAAAAGAAAAGAAAAGGGAATCGATCACATGTGACAGTTAGTCACGGTAGCTGGATGTGGTTTTTGCCATCGTTTATGATCGATTTTGTGACCATATATCATGGATCACGTTCTTATTCATAAAACTTGAAAGTTTTTGTGATCGTAGTTTTCGATCGTTATTAACAAAACATCTCTGTGTGTTTTTGTAGACGAGTTCGAATGAGCCAGCTATACCGGAATTCGACATCCTTGACCTCAAAGGCAAGGAATTTCACCGTTGGGTCTCTGATGTGGAAACTACATTCATCGGAAAGAGATTGACCAACACAATCAAACCCTCTGGGCCTAGAACGAATCTCCTGCCCCCCACTGAAGAGTCAAAAGCTCAAGCTCTCATGTTTTTGAGGCGTCATATTCATCCAACTCTCAAGAAGCATTATCTAAACAAAACAGATCCCATGGTATTATAGGACGTTCTGAAACAGCGGTTCAACAATGTGTATGATGCACAGCTTCCTGAGTTGACTGCTAGATGGGAGAACACTAGACTTATGGATTTTTCCAAAATTCAAGAGTTTAATCAATCCATGCTAGACTTGCAGTCAGAGTTGAGTTTTTGTGGGGTGAAAAAGTCTGAGAATGACATGATTGAGAGGGCGTTACAAACCTTCCCAACTTCCATGAGCATTCTCGCACATCAGTATTGGATTGAGTACGAACAAAGGAGAATTACCACCTTCAGTGATCTCATCAATAGCCTTGCGAAAAAAGAACGGCATCATGAGATCATCCTCAATAATAACTCAAGACTGGCTAGTACTAAAAAGCCTGAGAGTTACCATACTAGAGGAAAGGCCCGCAAAAATAAGAAGGTTGATCGTTCAGAACCTTATGTTCATGGAGGACATGCTCCACGTGGGGGTAGAGGAGGGAGTGGGTGTGGCCAAGGCCATAGCCGAAATCTAACTTGGCATAGAGATCAGTATGCCAACTCCAACAAAGATCAGTCTGGTTCGGTTTTTGATGGACAACGGTTTCAACATTCTGGAAGATACATTTGCTTCAAATGTAGTTCTAATAAGCATATGCACAAACAGTGCAGTGCTAGTAGAGAAATCCAGAACATCTACAAAAAGCACAAGCAGTATTTGGCTCAAGAGTCGAATTATGCTGGAGATTTAGAGATGGAGGTAGACACCAATCTCGTTCTTGCAGATGACAAGGGGAAAGATCTTGCTACCCCAAATTTTGATTAAGCCTATGTAAAAGGCATTGTCTCTGTAATCTTTCAAGTTTTTTTAGTTTTGTTTTTGGCTTACTTTTCGGTCAAGAATTTTAAAGACACTTGTCTTTGTTTTATGAATAAGAACATATCTATGATGCAACTTTTGTTGGCAAGCAATGAATATTTCTCTATTTTTGATATATGAAAGTTTTGAGAATGTTCTATTCCATGAAATTCTTATGTATGGTTCGATGTTTATATGTATATGGCAATATGAGACAATGATACGGTCCAAACATGACACAAAGGAGAGGATGTTATTTTGAACTCGGTGACATTTTCAATCCATCGAAGTATTGCACTTCGACCCATCGAAACTATCTCTCAGGTTGTTTTCTGGCATTTTCGACCCATCGAAACAAATATTTCGACCCATCGAAGCCTATCCTCGGGTCCTTTGGTTGCACATTTCGATCCATCAAGCACTTCTTCGACTCATCGAAGGGATGTCTCAGGTCAAATTTTTTGACCCATCGACACTCTCTTCGACCCATCGAAGGAATGTCTCAGGTCAAATTTTTCGACCCATCGAATACTGATGTCGAAAATTTGATCTTGTTTTTGGGTTCCTTCGATCCATCAAAAACCTACTCGACCCATCGAAGACATCATTCTGGTCATTTGCTCGATCCATCGAAAAGTTATTTGACCCATCGAAGAACTGTCTCAGGTTAATTTTTCAACCCATCGAAGCTTTGCTTCGACCCATCGAAAATGGTATCGGAAAATCACATGAATTTTTTTTCGAAATGGTATCTAAATCGACCAACTTGGATTTCAACACCAGATTTGGTTATACATCAGTTTGTGTCATGTCATATCAGCATTCAACAAGGGTCACACCCTTATCTAAATCTTTAAGTATACACTTAAAGTGTATGCCTAGTCTTTGCTTCAAAGACTTACTTATTTACATTGATTGTGTAGATGTCTCAAGGCGAAATTGAGTGTCTAGAAGATAGTGGTACTACCCATACAGTGCGTACCAGTTGGTAACTGGATATGAGCATGATGTTTCACATTTGCGCATTTTTTGTTGGGCGGTTTATGTGCCAATTGCGCTTCCACAGCGCACTAAAATGGGTCCTCAAAGAAGATTAGGCATTTATATTGGTTATGAATCTCCAACGATAGTCCGCTATCTTGAACCTTCGACATGAGATCTCTTTACTGCTAGATTTGCAGATTGTCACTTTGAAGAGACATATTTCCCGCAATTAGGGGGCGATAGGAATATTTCCATTCAAGTAGAACGTCAGGAATTGACGTGGTTTAATCCCACTGTGTCTCTTCATGATCCTCGCACGTCTCAGAGTGAGACAAAAGTGCGAAGAATACTTGATCTTCAGCAAGTAGCAGACTCTATGCCTGACTCATTTGCTGATATCGCTAAAGTGACGAGATCGGATATACCTGCTGCAAATGTTCCTGCAAGGTTAGAAATTCTGAAAAAAGGATTTGTTAGTAGGAACACTAGGCAAGGAGACGTTCCTCTTGCTCATGTGGAAGCTGTTGCATCGGCCTCGGCTCCCACCAGGAAAAAGGGGGAGACCAAGAAAATCCACTGATGAGCCGCCGGTTAAAGACAGGCCATCAATGTACAAAAAGATCCATTAATCATCAACATTGTGAATCCTTCACATGAGATTGTCTCTGACTACAGTTATATCCTTGAATCACAATTGGCAAGTCTGGGGGTCGCTTCAGAACCTTTTGTGATGTCAGAGAATAAAGAAATCTCGCTTAGAACAAATGATGTGCGCATTCTTATGGATACATCTTCCATGTTAGTTGATGATATGTTTGCTTATTCCGTCGCTCAGGAAATTATTGACGACGATGAAGTGGAACCCCGCTCTGTTGTTGAATGTTAACGTAGAGCAGATTGGCCGAAATGGAAGGTAGAAATTCAAGCTGAATTAGACTCCCTGAATAAAAGGCAAGTTTTCGGTCCGGTTGTGCTATGCCCACCGAATGTAAAGCCTGTTGGACATAAATTGGTCTTTGTTCGGAAGCGTAATGAGAAGAATGAGGTCTTGCGTTATAAAGCTAGGCTTGTAGCGCAGGGTTTCTCTCAGCGCCCTGGAATTGATTATAAGGAGACGTATTCTCCTGTTATGGACATCATCACATTCCGCTGCCTGATAAGCTTGGTAGTGTCTGAAAAGCTTAGTATGCAGCTTATGGATGTGGTTATTGCATATCTCTATGGTGATCTTGATTCAGAGATATACATGAGAGTGCCAGATGGCATTGATCTACCTAAATCAAGTAACTCTAGACCACGGAGTGCTCATGTTATAAAGTTGAGACGTTCACTGTATGGATTGAAGCAATCCGGTAGGATGTGGTATACACACCTCAGTGACTACTTGATTGGGAAGGGATATAAGAATGATGATTTATGCCCTTGCGTGTTCATTAAAAGAACAAGTTCAGGATTTTCTATAGTAGCTTTCTATGTGGATGGTATGAATATCATCGGAACTCTTGAAGAGATCAATGAGACTGTTTGCTACTTGAAATCTAAGTTTGAGATGAAAGACCTTGGTAGGACTCGATTTTGTCTCGGATTAGAGCTGGAACATCGAGTTTGTGAAATTCTTATTCACTAGTCTTCTTATGTCCAAAAGATGCTCAGGCGATTCAATATGGACAAAGCACACCCTGTTAGCACACCAATGGTTGTTCGCAGTCTGGACCCCAAGAAAGATCCGTTTCGTCCGCTGGATGACAATGAGGAGATCTTGGGAGCTGAAATTCCATATATTAGTGTTATTGGAGCTTTGTTGTATTTAGCTCAGTGCACACGTCCAGATATTGTCTTCTCAATGAACTTGTTGGCCAGATTTAGTTCTGCACCTACGCAACGTCATTGGAATGGAGTAAAACAAATTTGTAGATACTTGAAATGTTCCATTGACATGAGTTTATTCTTCCTCTATAAAGAATGTAGAGAGAAGCATGCAATTCCCGGTGAAGGGAATGTTGAATCACAACACTTGAGTTCTAAGCATCTTAATGCTTTAAACTGTGCTGACCCGAGCAGGCCCTTCGATCCATCGAAGGATTTCCTCGATGCATCGAAGGATGCTTCCTAGACGGATCAGAGTAACCCCTTCGATCCATCGAAGGAGTTGTTCAACCCATCGAAAGATAGAGCTGTTGTAAGTGATTTTCATGTTGTCCCCTATTCCAAAATACCAGTTGATGTGTTGGTTGGATTTGCTGATGCTGGGTACCTCTCTGACCCACACAAAGGTCGTTCACAGACCGGTTATGTTTTCACTATGGGAAACACGGTGATATCTTGGAGATCAACAAAGTAAACCCTTGTTGCTACTTCCTCGAATCATTCTGAGATAATTGCTTTGCATGAAGCAGTTAGAGAATGTGTTTGGCTCAGGTCAATCATAGGTCATATTCGAGGCTCTAGTGGATTGAAATCTACTGTTACTGATCCTACTTGCATCTATGAGGACAATGTTGCATGCATTGAACAGATGAAGTTGAGTTTCATTAAGGGTGACAATACAAAACATATATCACCGAAGTTTTTTTTTAATCAGCAACAACAGCAGCTGTTGAATATCCAAGTGAACCAGATTGGTTCCGTTGATAATGTTGCGGACTTATTTACTAAGTCATTTCCTAAATCTACTTTTGTGAAACATGTGAGAAGCATTGGTATGCGCAGGTTATCAGAACTCCTAGACTGAGTTTACAGTCAGGGGGAGTTACATTTCTGTAGACATCAGGGTGAGTCTACATCACATATAGTAGCTTTAGTAGTTGGTGCGTTATACTCTTTTTCCCTTAGACCAAGCTTTTGTTTTACCCATGAGGTTTTTATTTGCTTGACGAGGTTTTTAATGAGACAACAAGTCATGCATCATTTTTATGGCCATCGACACAATAGAGAGTGTTTAAGGAGATTAATTCTCCATACTTCCCGGTGTGTGTTGTCCTATTTAAATACGGATATTAATTAGATAAATACACGGAATCCCTGTCATATCGGGACACTTATTGTAATAGATTGTATCAACCTGTATTTAAGGCATTCTATCAATGAAAGAGCTACAGTTTTTCCAGTTTACATATTTTCTTCTACAACAAAAAGTAATTAAGAGTTTAAATTCTTGACTTTAAGCTATTATTACGTCTCTTCAAAAAATAAATTTACCATACAATCTAATAGTAAAGTTTTATTAACACAACCGTCCATGGTTGAAACGTCATCCCTATGCAACTAATTTGGAGTGAGTATTAACATTATCGACCGACCTCATGTGTTGAAACTTTATCCCACAATATGGTATTAGTCTCGCTTCCACCTAAACAATAGAATCCTCTGAAAGTCAGTATTCTACGAGTGATTCTTTATTGTATTGTAGAGTGATGTACGGGTTAAATTTTGCACTAGTTTTGCCTCCCATGTGTCTTCAAAACTAGTAAAAAATTTAATATGGGACAGCATATCGAATGTGCACTCAGCATTCTACCCAATGTTTTAGATGAATGATGAGCATCCATTGTTGGTTGAAACAATAACAACTGTGCACTGTAAAAGAGTCGTCTTCAAGATTCAACCAGAGAGCCCAAAAACAAAAACGGAAAAGTCCATTAAACCGAATTTTGTTCAATTAGACGTGGCGATGACTACAATGAGGGTTCTAATTCTATATAGGGATACTACACAACAATGGAAGGCCAACGAAGCGTTTTGATCATAAAAAGAGGCACGGACAAGTAGAGACATAGCCTTTGATTTTCTTTAGAGACAGAGAAAGAGATCGAGAAGAAAAGAAAGCTAAGGTGGCAAAACGATGTCTACCCTTGTAGTTCCAGCACAAGTTCCTTCTCCCGCCGAAGACTCTGAGCAGCTCAAGAAAGCCTTCAAAGGTTTCTTCTTTTTCTTCTAATATATTTCTTATATATAGATCGTTTAATATACGTAATGCTTTGACAAAACCCCTCAAGGCGATCCGGTTGTTAGTGATAAACATGACAGTGATAATGTGTTGTCAATGATCGGATCGTCATCGGAGTTTTTATGTTTTGTCATTGATCAGAATCATCAGATCGTGAAGCAACATAGCTAGTCAAGCAAAATAATATTTATGTGTAGTGATTCTGCTAGAATATTGTCATAGATGTAATGTTCTGTAAGTTAAACAAGTGATCTGGCTTTGGAAATGATTAGGAACGGCTTAAAAGTGATGGTGCAACATTTTACCTTTTAGTCAACTAAAGGTGCAACCATGATGCAATTTACTCTTTTGAGGATCAAGAATATTGGTTAGAAATGTATGTAGCAACATATAACAACATGAACTTTCTCTGGAAATTTTGTCTGTCTGACTTGATTTGACTCGACCAGAAAACATAGCCCATTTTTTTGATACATGGCTGGTAATCTCTTATTTTGTTAACCTTTGAGATTTTGATCAATTGATTACTGAAGGATGGGGAACCAATGAGGACTTGATCATATCTATCTTGGGGCATAGAAATGCTGCTCAGCGGAAGGCAATCCGCAAAACATATGCGGAAACTTATAATGAAGATCTCCTTAAGGAACTGGACAGAGAACTTACAAGTGACTTTGAGGTCAATTTCTGTTGTGCTCTCATTTTCTTTTGCCATTATTTGTCACAATTTTTCCTGGCTCATTATTTCATCTTTGTTTTCTTTAATCATTGGATGCAAGGCTTAAAGTTTGAAATCGCTGACATGTTTGTGTTCCTTAATCAATTCAATGTAATCAGAGGATTGTAGTGCTTTGGACACTTGAACCCGCTGAGCGCGATGCAACTTTGGCTAATGAAGCGACAAAGAGGTGGACTTCAAGCAATCAGGTCCTTGTGGAAATAGCCTGCTCTAGGTCTGCACATGACCTGCTTTTGGCAAGACAAGTGTATCACTCTCGCTACAAGAAGTCCCTCGAAGAGGATGTTGCACATCACACAACTGGAGACTTCCGCAAGGTACATCTTCTAGAGTATGCTCTTTCAGCCTATCAAGAAACATAGATCCTTATCTAATTACTGTAACTTGAATTGAAGTTGCTTTTCTGTTTCTTGACAACAGAAACCAATGCACTTATACCATTTGATGCATTATTTTCCTACTCTAAGGCTTTAACTTTTCAGCTTGTGTGAATGCCTTCAGTATATTCTAAGAAAGTAGATATTATAGAATATAAGATCCTTTCGACTTGTGATTGAATTATCAGTAGCACGACGGGACAAAATTTAATCCAGCCTCCAGCAATAACTAGAGTTTCTAGCAGGAACGCATACACTAATGTTTTCAGCCTTTCTTTTCCATGTTTTTCATGTAGCCGTCTGTATTCTTGCTGCCTTCATAAGCAATTTAATCGATATTACTAGAATATAAGATCCATTCGACTGGTGTAGTAAGAATTAGTTTTGACTGAATTATTGGAAGCAACTGGCAGTGGAACAGAATTAACCTAGCCTCGAGCAATAACTAAACTTCCTGGCAGGAATGCGTTCACTAATGTTCACTGCCTTTGTTTTTCATGTAACCATGTGTAGTATTGCTGCCTCGGTAGGCAATTTAATTTGAAATCATCATTCAAAATTATATATCTGTGGACTGTTACTTTTCTACACCAAAGTATTCATTACTGCCTAACTATATATGCTTCTTTCAGCTTTTGGTGCCTCTTGTCAGCTCATATAGATATGAGGGTGATGAGGTGAACATGACTCTCGCAAAAGCAGAGGCTAAGCTACTCCATGAAAAGATCTCTGACAAAGAATACAATCATGAGGAGATCATCAGAATTTTGGCTACACGTAGCAAAGCACAGATCAATGCAACTGTGAATCACTACAAAAATGAGTTTGGGAATGATATCAATAAGGTTTGTAAGACTGTTCTAAATCTATTTTCGGCCACATATTATCAGACTTCTTCTGCTTCCGCCTACTTGATTCTGTTATCAGTTCAAGTAGTATACTGGGTACCAATGAAATCATGAATTGGTTGGCGAAAATGATGACCTTTCTTAAACATTAGTAGACTGGATTTGATGAGTGTTTTCTGTAATGCAGGATTTGAAAGCTGACCCCAAGGATGAGTACCTTGCAATTCTTCGGTCCACAATCAAGTGCTTGGTCCGCCCTGAGAAGTATTTCGAGAAGTGTCTTCGTCTGGCAATCAACAAACTAGGAACTGATGAAGGAGCTCTCACCAGAATTGTTGCTACAAGGGCTGAGGTTGATATGAAGATTATAAAGGAAGAGTACCGCAAAAGGAACAGTGTTACTCTGGATGAGGCCATTAAGAAAGATACTCGTGGAGATTATGAATCAATGCTACTGACCCTAGTTGGACATGAGAGTGCTTGAACCAGTTTGGTCACTTGAGAATGCATTACATTTTTTCTCTTCTATGGTTTCTTATTATGTTGTGTTTTGAGGTTATTACACCTCTTTGAGTAAACTATCTTCGGATACATATATTCGTATTTGAAATAAGCAGTTGCCTTCTTTGAACTTGGAGGATATCATTTTTTCTTGCATAGTACTTCACTGCATCTTTCTTGCAGCTCAAGCTCAAGAAATTAACCATCATTTTGGTATACAATATCTTCTCCTGCTTGTTATGTACACTAAATATAACTTTTCACAACAGAACAGAAAATAAAAGTATATAATAACACACAAGAAGTCAAGAACTGGTGCCTATATTAACTCCCTCACTTCAAAACAAATCCAGGCATCACATATACAGCAGAAAATCAGATGTCCGCAACTCTGTTAGTGGAATATCGTCATACATCGAAAGTTGAGATTAAAATTAAGACACTAACAACAAAAGGATGTAACAACATTACAAGCTAGTAACTGGAAGCAAAAACTCTGTCTGTAAAACCTTCAGATACTTCTTTGTGCTTTCCTGAAAGCCAAAATTTGCATGCTTCACCTGGGGATGGGCATCACAAGACATTTGAACAGACATACTGATATCTCAACTAAAGACAGAGTTATTAGTAATAAACATAGAGAACAACACTTCCTTATTTCTGCTAAAACACATCACTTATTCAGGAGGTCCTTTGTGAAAATCCTCTTGCAGTATGGGATGTGGCGTAAGATTGTATGAGGCTTGACCGCTTGAACTAGTGCAGCATGAAGATGGCCCTGAAAATGAAGCAAAAACATTAGGACATTTGAGAATAGGGCCAAATTAAAAGCTTTGAGAGATGTCGGTCATTGAACCTTGGTAACTGAAAGAGCAGACTGAACCACATAGTTTGCATAAGGGTCTTGCAACAGCTGTTCAAAGTGAGAAACTGAAAGCAATTCGTGGATGACTTTCGCTCTGCTCTCTTCATAGTGCTTGAGGCATTTCTCAACCACATGACTGCTGCATTTCTGCATCGAGAGGAGTACAAAGTGTCCCTTCAACTGAGAGATCAATCTGGCCATGACAGATGGGATCTTCAGCTCTATGATATACTGAATTACATAGTTTCTGTGGAAATAAAAGCATACATCAGTCAAAGAAAGAGATGCATTGTCTCACAGAATAAAAGAGTTATTTCAGTCAGGAAATAATAGTTGTTGTCAAAGTGATTATGTAACATGTATATAAGCTTATGTCCTTCCTGAACTAAAGAAATTCTGGTAAACAAAACTTTTGCTTAGTTTCTCAAGAGACCAAGAAAATATACATGCAACCAGTTTGGAAAATCATATCATATGAGGGACTAATGCTAGCAAAGAAAAGAAAAGAAAGAAAGATAGATAGATAAAAGGAAAGTTCCAGATGATTACCCATAAGGATCTTGGGACAGGAGAAGTCCATTCCTGGAAACTTCATTTAAGAGCTTATCTCGATGTTTCCCACTGGCATGCACAATGCATTTTTGCAGCACGCAGCATCCATGGCGCTGAGTTGCAATCTCAACACAAAATCTTGCAGCAGCATCAAATATAAACTGCAAGAAACAATTAATAAACAATGGAAGTTCAGATTCATTTTAAAAACACATTAAATTAGGTACTACTACAGAATCTGCATTCAAGCATTAGAAGTTTAGAACATTAGATCAAACTTCAGTAGTTTTTTCTTAGCTAAGTTCATCCTGATTTATTAATGATCTTAAAACTGTCTCCATTTACCAGCTTGATAGTTGATAATTTATAAGGAGATATATAAGTGCATATGACTCTTGTTAGAGAAAAACACCTGTACATGAAAATCAATAGCATTCAATCTACCAACAATCAATTAGCTTTGTGAGCATGACGTGAGCGAGAACATCAGAAACTAACAGAGGACTACATGATTAGGAAGGAACAAGAAATTACATAAGAACTAAAACTGGTCAAACAATGAAACATGAAAACATATGCAATGATTCCTGAGATTACAATCTCCAAAGGTTGTTGAACAGGGTTGACAGTTGGACTGAAACCCTCTCTCCCCTCTCCAACACTAGTACAATCATCAGACAGTAATACCAAGATCAGAATTTAATTTTGTGAGGTGAACAAAATGAGAAGTAATAACTGGGATTCTGGGAAATATATGCATTTATCTTGCTGATAACATCATAAGCATGTGTAAACCATGCCGAGATTCAGAGAGATATTGCAAATCATATGATCACGTAAGAGAAAATAAATTACTTGACACACAAGCTTTTGGAAATTACTCATCCTTAAAGAATGTTCAAGACTAGCATCAACTGTAGATCAAACATACACACAAGGTTTTACCACATAAATATTTTAAAAGCAAGAGATAAGCAAGAAGATACATGTACTACTGCACCTTAATTCCCATATCTGAACAATCAAGTTAACAAAAGCATACCTTGTTCTCTTCAGTGCTGAAGCAGTCCAGGCAACGTTGTACAACATGATTGCCATTTGGGTCCGTAGTAAGATCAAGAAAGCCACATCGAAGGGATGACATGATTAGTGATACTTGCCGCTCATTTTTCACAGTTGCGATCAACTTCTGGACCACGCGAGTGCTGCAAAAAAGCACAAACACAATACATTCAGGAACAAGAAAGCAGTAATAATACATATCACAATTAAGTAATTAACAACAAACAAGTAGAGTACAATGGATATACCCATGTGTGTTTAAGGAAACTCTCACAAGCTGTCCTGCTTCTTTGGTCACCATGAGTACAAGCTCCGTTCTTTGTTTTTCATTACTCATTTCCAACAACTTCTGCATAAGGTAATTGCCAAATGGGTCCATCATAAGTTCAGGTACATGATTGATTATCCTATCAAATATTAACTGCACATCTTGGCAAGTTCCCTCTTCAATCATTCGCTGCAAAAAACGGCAACCATGCTGATCCTTGGCTAGGAAGTAGATGTATCCCTGCACTTCAGTCAAAGAACCCAAACTAAGTAGTGACTTCATTGAGTCGTTACTGCTCTGGCTACATTCGTTTCCACTACTTCCTCCATTTACTACTTCAGGCTGCTTAGAGCTTTTCTCTCCTTCTGTCTTCATTGCCTTCTTAGTGCTAGAGTTCTTCTTGTTAGCCTTTGAAAACTTGCAACCCTTACTGTTCACATGCTTTCCTGGTACAACTAGGCTACCCTCATGACCTCCAAAACCCTTAAGTGGGTACCTTGAACTTTTCCAACTTGGGTTTCCTTTAGTCCTTTGTTTTATCACCGGATGATTAAATGAACTACTTTCCACACACAGCTCGGAGAAAGAGGGGAGCTGAGAGGAGCTCATTGGATACATCAGACCCTTTCCACCATTAACATCTATTCCACATAGCTGTGAATAAACAAGTTCATCATCAATGTAAGGCGTAGCCATATAAGCATTCTCCACTTGAATATTTCTCTGGTACAATTCTTCCAAAAGTTCCCATCTTGGCTCAAACAAGTAACCCATTTGGTTCGTAGCACCACTAGGACCACAACACAAAGCATTAGGCTGCTGCATTTGGTTCAAAATTGCATCACCAAAAACACATTCAGGTCCTAACCCAAGAAACTTAGGCTCCATAATACCATTGAAACCTCCTCTAACACCCAAATTAGAGTTCTGAAAAGCCTCAAATTCAGACATGTTGCTCCTAGAGTTCTCAAACAGTTCATAGTTTTCAACATTCCAAGGAACACTACCCCCTGAGAAACCACTAAGCCCAAAACCAAAAGGGTCTCTCTCAAATCCTCTCACTTTAACACCACCCTCATGTTCATCCCCTATTTGCATTCTGAACAAACTTTCAGCCAACCCAAGATCAACATCCCTCAAAATCTCATTGAAATGAGACTCAACCAACCCATTGTTGTTCATATAATGGTTACTACTAAATGGTTGATACTTGGCCTCCTCAAATGGGTTTGCTAGAGAATAAGGAGAGCTGTCCTCAGATGAATAAAACCCATTTGAGAGTGATAAGCTTGAAGCAGAGAACTCAGACTGCAGAGAAGCTCTGCTCATGAGTGATGAAGAAGAAGAGCCACCACTCACATGGTGATGATGATGAAGGTGATGACTAGGCTGATGAAGCAGAAGCTGAGAAAGATTTGAACTTGTAAAAGGCTGTGGATTTCTTGAAGAGTTGTTATCACTCCTCATGTCCATCATCATCACAAAGCACAACAAGCACAACAACAACAACAACAAAGAAAAGAAAAACACAACGTGACCTAATATACAACAATCTACGTAAACCCAAAACAGAGAAAGATCACATATTTATGACAACCCAGAATCAGAATCCAAAAACCCACGTCAGGAACAAACGATTTGGTTTCGTTCTTGTTTGTGAAAATGGTGATGAGGATTCAAAAACAACACACACACACACACACACACAAAGCTAGCAAATGTGATATCAGATGGGATTTGGGTTTTTTACCCAAAAACCAAAAAGCCAAAATAAAGGGAATCAAAAAACAACAAGGTTTTCAGGGCGTCTCTGTTTTTGTTTACAGGTACAACTCTGTCACAGCACACACACCATTAAAATGAATGAAAGAGTTGCCACTACTAGTACTACTGCACAGAACAAAAAGCAGAGAGAGAGAGAGAAACGGTCTGAGTCTCACTAAGAACCAAAAGCCCTTATTTTCTTACCATCATTTGGTCCGTTTCTATTTCCATTTGATATGTTTTTGTGAATTTTTTGGTGATCAGTATCTACATCGTAAACAGAGTTATAACCTATAACTACTAACTAGCCATCTGGATTTTACCGCCTTGAATAGCTCCGGTTTGTTACCATTTTGTTTTTTTACCTCTCTGTCCTCTGCGGCTCTGTGTTATGCTTTCTCTTTCTGGGCAAGTACTCTTTTTTTTACCGGAATTGGATAAAGATAAATTTTTGAGTTCAGGCCTAATTTTAGTAAAGGGCAAGCTTTATCCATTACTACATTATAAAGATATTCAGAAATCTCGAGGATGGAAGTGGATTGTTGGGCTAGAGATTTTGTTTGGGTGTATAGCCCAATAATATATATGCCTTGACATGTGTTCAATGGTCAAGAGACTAATGATGCATACATATCAAATAAAGATAAATAAAGAAGTGAAGTGTTTAGTAATGTGATGTAAATATATAGCTGTTTAGCTACCTAATTAGCTATATAGTTATATACTAATCAATATTATTATAGAGTATTTGATCATCTTCAATTGAAATAACGTAAATTACAAAATAATATATTCATGTGGTGGGAGCATTAGATATGACAATAAATATTGCAATATATATACGTTTATTCTTATAATTGCCTTATATTATGGTTAATTATCGGTTGAATACTTTATCATATAGGTATTATTGTCATCCCAAAACTTAAATTCAGAACTTTTTTATCAAGGGGAAAAAAGATTATGCCTCTAAATCATAGTAGGAAAATGCTACATTGTTGGAGATTCTCATATTTTGGTGCAACATAGTTATAGAGCGATCCATTTTAGTTGGAAAATCATTTATTGGGTTTAAATTGCTCTCATTTCTTTCACTTTTCGATTCGTGATTTTAAATTTGAGACCATCCATTCTATAGATTATTGAATAAAGATCAATTCTATAAAAAATGAATCAAAATGGAGATCATTTGAGTATCCGATCTTGTCAAATAAATGAACGATTATGGTGAATTTTAGCGTTACAATAACAACCATTCATTTGTTTTGCAAGATTGGATACTCAAATGATTTTCATTTTGATTCATTTTTTGTAAAGTTGATCTTCAACCAATAATTTATAGAATAGACGGTCTCAAATTTAAAATCATGAATCAAAAGTGGAAGAAAAAAGAGGAATTTAGATATTGGTGTCTAAATGAGTTTAGATCTAATCAAAGTCCTTTTAGTTGCCTTCACATGTGGGATAATCCACGTAACTACGCATAGACCCAAGTCCTAAAGGTGTATATATATATGGTTAATCCCTAAGTTAGCTTAAAACATTATATAGCGAGGTTACGAGAAGAGGATATTCTTCTTACTTTTGAATTGGTCAGTCTTCAACAAGAGCATTAGAGCATCTGCAGGCAAGGATTTTCGGCCTAAACAGAAATTCTCCTCTATGGGTCCCGCTGAAAATAGAATGTCTCCGTCAAAAAATTTGTGCAGCGGTGTAAATCTAGGTCGAAGACCGACCGTTGATGGAGAGGAAATCCTTTCAGGCGATCGACAATCAATCGTTGTAGAGGAAGCATCCCCTGGTGGAGCTCATGCACGTGAGTGACGTCAGGGCGGGTAAAAAAAAATTTCAACCTGACACGAGTAGTAAAAAATGAAAAAAAAAATTAACGCGGTAAGCAGTGAGCCAATGACAGCCCACCACATGGTGTGGCTGTCTCCCATCTGCTTTCCAAGGATCATCACCATCTAGGCCATCCATTTTGAATCGAAAGTTTAATCGGACGGCCCAGATTCTAACAGAGCGGTTGTATTTTGTTAATAATGGGCTGATCTCAATTTTTGCTTAAAAACCCTACAAAATTGTAAAAAAAATTCAAATAACCCCCTACCATTTTCCTATAAATACTACTTTCATTTTATTCACACCTCACACTAATTTGTGCACAACAAATTTATCATCCTCATCCACCTCTTCTCTCAATCCTTTTAGTTTTTGGAAAAAATGTCTACTAATTGGCTTCTTTCCGAAGATATGCAATTGTACATATCTTATTGTCGTCAAAGCGTGTGCTCTATCTCCAGCAACAAATAAGTGTAGACAAATTGTGAGAAAAAATTTATGCCAATTACCAACAAAATTGGGAGATGGCTCATGGTGAATCGAGGGCGGAGTGCCGATTACCGAAAATGCACTTATTTCTCGTTTTGCTAAGTTGAAGCTAAATTTGACACAATGGAAAACTTCGCTTGCAAATGCAAAAAAGACGAAGTGATTCCAACGCCACAAAGCACCTTGAAGGTACCTCGAGTCCGGCTAGACCTCAAGGAGTGAAAGCGGCCAAGGTAACAAAAAAGAAGGAAAAAAAATTCATGACTCCTACAAATGAGATATGAGATGAGGCTTTGATAAGAATTGCAGCTAATCAACAATTTTCGCCGATTGGTAAAAGGCAAGTGATGAAAAGCAACAAATCCTTGAAGAGAAAAATTACAAATTGAGGGCTTTAGAGGAAGAAACAAAGATCATGACAATGGATTTGAAGACTATGACCCCAATGTCAAAGAGGTACTTCACAAAGAGGAAAGCAGAAATCTTTAAGCAATTAGATGACAATGAAGAAGAAGATAACGACGCAAGCTTAATAAAATGTTATCGCCCGCGCCCACTTGATTTTAGTGACAATAAATCTACGCTTGGCTTGTCATTATGTAATTTAAATTTTCAAGAAATAAAAACGAACTTTATTTATTTAGATAAAATTCAAACACATTACATTAAAACATAATAAATTGCACTCAAACAACATAAAATGAAAACACACAAAAGGCAAACACACAAAATTAAAACACGTTTTCAATAAACCAGTTAGGCTTCACTAGGTCCTTTTGAAACTCTCCATAGAGATAAACTGATTTGTGATCTATGAGACGGTCACTAAACCGTTGTTCTAGTTGATCTCTTCCACTTGACTCAAAAGGAATTCGGTTACCATATTTATCCACTCGCCCATAATAAACAGTGAAAGCACTTGCTGGATTTTGTAGATCTTCTTCTTCGTTCTTCTCAAAATTGTCCTCCAACATTTTTTCCTCAACAATCATGTTATGCATTATGATGCAAGCCAACATGATCATTTTTTAATATCGATGTGTGATGACACATAAGTGCATGACGAATAATTTTTCAACGAGATTGCAAGATGTCAAAGCACATCTCCACATCTTTGCGATATACCTCTTAATTTCTTACGAACAACTTCTGTTGTAGATTCTAGGGATTGAAAATTATTTTGACAAATGAGGAGTACCTAGTATATATTCTAGCTGCTAGATAATAAGTGTTGTGGTACGTCATACCGTTGACTTTATAAGTCGATTGCAGGCTTCTTCTAGCAAGGAGCTAACTTTATAAAACTATAGCTAAATGCAGAAGAGTAAATGCTAAAAAGTAAAAGTGAACCAACAATGGAAAAGAAAAACTAGGAACTTCTCTCTACCCTAGACAACCTAAGGTTACCTCAATGCTAACTTCAATGACAATGAATGGATGTTTCCCACGTATGAGCTATGATTAAGACATCTTACGTATTACACTCTCTTACTTGGCATGTTATCCGAATTGATTACCAGACTTAACGTGATCTTATACTAAGAGATGTGGTACTATAAATGGTCTGAATCTACCTAAGTCATTATGATCCGTGGAGTATCTGAGAAACAACAAGACTTCCAGAGCTACGATGATGGGTGCTCTTGCATCACTTAGGAATTACTTCACACATGAGCTTGTTTTATCTCTAGAGAATATGCAATGATATGATGGCCATGTACACATCCTAGACAATAGATTCTACCACATCCATCAAAGTATCGACCCAAAGAAACATATAGTAGAAATCATCAATGGTGAGTAAAACTCATCCAATAGTTGTCAAAATCACAAGGGGTTCAAAATTGAAACATATCTAGGATTTCGATCAGCTTCTAACTAAGTAACTAGCCCCTCATAGACAAAGAAGCTAGACTACAAAAGTTCATAAGAAAAGAAAACAATAAAAGATAGAGAAGAAGAGAATCTGGCGTCTGGGTTCGACGGGTCGAAGTCGTCGTCTGAAACTCCTTCTTACGGCTTCCTTGCTCTCCTCTTTAATTATTTTTCTCTTCAAAACTGATTAACCTTCACCAAAACCCTAAAAATAGTATTTATAGAGTCTTGATTGGGCATCTCTTTGTTCGCTTAGGTTTTGGGCTATCTTATTTGACAAGTCAAACCTCTTGACTTCTTTTCCATAAGCCACATCAGTAATTAATTAGATTTTAAAGCACAAATTCGTCATTGGACTTCTTGGAGTGATTTGGGTCTCCAAACCCAACTTTCTCATCAAAGTCAAATTTCTGAGCAGACTGACCTCCGTGGACTAAATCAGCTATAACTTTCTCTAGACACATGATAGTCATGTTCTAGAAGAAGCGATGGAAACTAGACATCTGGAGATTTTCACGAATATAAATATCATTACCTTGGTTCATCCTTAGTTGCTCCCAATTCTCTGTCGAAGTTGACTGACATGCACATACAGATTTCTCAAATTAAGCTTTAAATTTCTTTATTACTTCTTTTCTCCCTTATTCACTTAAAACACCTATAAAATCATAAAACAAGTTAATATTGCTAAGACTAAGATAATTGAACTAAATATGGGAAGAAATTAAACATAATAAAGTTGCATAAATATGCAACTATCAAAATACCCCACACTTATCTTTTGGTAATTCTCGAGCAAAACACTAACTAAGACTCAACAACTAGACAAACTACAAAACTCTAATGCCCTTAACACATTATCTCAGCAATCTTCTTAACATTGCAAAACCAAGATCACATGATATTTCAATTCAATCCATAGAATTTTGAAGGTTAATGTCAATGCATGGCATACATGTTATGCAGGACGAAGACATAATCATAGTGAATATAAAGTTGTAGCATGTAATAAACAAGTTAAGAATCAACCTCACATAGATATGCTCTCATAAGTGTTTTACTTAAAATATGTCTAAGGTTTTCACTCAACTTAATTACTTGCCAAATTGACTGAACCATATGCTTGACTCTTATAACTTATCTCCACAGATTAAAGGTTGCCCATCTTAAGGATCAAAATGGACCTTTTAAGGTTGGAATGAGGCTAGGTATAAGGCATTGAAAACATTTAGAATAAGTGGTGATAAAATAGTTCTCCAAAGACTTAGCCAAAACTCCACCATCTTTTTTATAGTCACCATGATCTTCTTCGTTATATCCTTGGGATTTGCAAACAGAACAAAGGCCAAATTTTCATTGTTGGGCCTTCAATTCAAATTAAAATCCAAATTTACAAATATAGAGGACATTAATCCAGACATTTCACAAATGCAAACCTATTGCCATCGAGAGTACAATTTAATTTTTTATCTCTCAAAATTTTCTTTTTTCGGCAATTACAACATCTTATGCATTCTGAACAAGTCTATTCCTATACATTTACATCAAACAATTTCTTTCACTCCTCAAAATAAAGAAACACCTCTCCTTTTGTCGACATTACTTCCCACTAAGTCATGACCAGAAACACAGGGTAAAGAAGTTCTACACTAAGCTAAATGTTTAGATATTCATTGGCGATGAAAGAAAGGCTAAACGTAGGCTCAAAGTGGATAATCTAAGGGGTCGCAACTGGTGCGCATAAATAGGGGCACACGACAATTTAGTAAGTAGTGATACATCCTAGATGCCTTTATCATATTCTCAATCAGAACATGTATTGACTATAAGCTTTGAAAAGTACAAGAGCAAGTTCTAGTAATCTCTAAAGTTCATTAACTTAATCTGTGGCAAGCAATTAACACTCAACAAAGAAAGAATGTATATCACATATAGGCTCAATCGCTCACGGGTTAAATGAATCTCATCAATGTCTACACATGGTCATAGATCCGTATCATATTAACTTGTTTCTATATCCACTACACATTAGCACATGCACCATATATCAAGATTAACCAAAGAAACTCAAGTAAGTTAGTAGTGTGTTCACTCTTAGTCACAATTTTAGAAGATATAATCACATCACAGACCAGGTAAAGGCTCCTAAGACTAAAAAAAATTCAAAAGACTCTTTTTGCGTTGCTTTTCTTGACACTTTTTATTTTTGTATTTTATTTTTCCATATAAGACTCAAAAACACACAAGACAACAAAGAAAAATACCAAAAACTCACACAAAGCTTCGATGGGTAGAGGAAAGTCCTCAATGGATCGAAGCATGCTCTTAGGTCTCATTCTGGAATTATCCTTCGATGGGTCGAGGATATTCCTCGATGGATTGAAGGGTTATCTCTGGAAATCCTAAGAAAGACTCAAAATTTGGAAAACTGAGTATACCCACTTGAAAAATTTATACATAACTTATTACACATCAAAATTAACTAAAATTATATGAGAATAAACTAGACACATGTTCATACATTTCCTCAAAATTTAAGAATTTTCTGAAACTTCTAACTATGTCATATAAATTACACAAGATAGCATATTGCACAACTCCAAATTAACACTCAAAAACAAAAAAAATTATACATAGACACTAAAGATATGATATAAACTCCACCTCAGTTTGAAATTTGCATTGTCTTCAATATAAAATAAAAATAAAATATGAAATATATCAAACAAACATAGAATGAAACACATAACACATCACAAAATATACTAAACATGGAGAAAAGTAACAACGGTGGAGAAAAGAAAAATATAAAGGAGAATGGATAAGAAAGCAAATCTGGTAGCCACGCTTCTCTATCAATATGGGTTACCTCTTATGCAGCGCTAAGTTTAATGTCTTCAGCCAGATTTCTTCAAAACTATCAGGTGGTTATGGTCTTGGCTCGATCAAGTGTTTGGTCCTTAACAATGATGCTAGATGAGCTCTCCCGAGCAACTTATGCAACTTTGGTATCCCATACACACAAGACCCAAATTTTCTTCTTCCTTTATTCCTGTTTTTCCAAAGTCTCCTCTTCTTTAGTCCAACAAACAAGGTAAAAAGAATCACCTTGTTTGACATATGGTGATCAGGTATCACCATCTCAATATGCTCCAGAAAACAAGGAGGCTCTGTAGATAAATCCTCAAACTCAAGTATTTCTTTGGTGCATGAAATAAGTGTGGAACTTGAGTGTGGCATTCATTACTCTTGTGGTTGTTCAGGCGGTGGCCACCTTATCTCAATGTAAGGAATTTCAATGGACTCTTCCTCAAGGAACTCACCCATCTCATTATCATCAAACAATGCATCCTCTTCTTCTATTGCAATGTCATCCTTACACATTAGATTCTCATTATTTCATTGTGCAATAATGTGCAGAATTTGACTCATCTGATGCTCCAACATCTCAATAGCCTTACCATGCTCATGCATTACCTCTATCTCCTGCCGAATCTCCTGCAATAAAGCACGATGCTTCTCTCTCTATTTTTGTTAGTCTAGCATAAATTTGTGTATCATGCAAATCAATCTCTGCTTTGAATCATCTGATTGTTGAGGAGAGACATAACATGGGTGTTCATCCCATGTAGCAGTATAAGAAGGTGTATAGTAGTCGCTCTGCATGGTGGGATTACTTTGATATGACATAATGCACATTTCTCAGATGAGTGATCTTTTATTGAACATATAGAGCACACCACAAAGTCAGAATACATTATATAATTTTTTTTTAAAAAAAATACAGGTTAATGCAGTTAGACTTGATCAATTCCCGGTAACGACACTAAAGTTGGATAGGTAGAAAATCACCTACCAAAGATAACCCTACTATGTACCTAAAGATGTCAATATCGTATAATGGAATTAAGGTTCATTCCCGCAGAGGACTGATGAGACTTAAATGCTTAAACACTATTTAAACGCAAATGTTAGAAAAGATGACAAATTCGACCATTAGAAACTAATGTAATTACGAACTATACATATACTACTCTAAATGCTACTAAATTTATACACATGAAACTTGACTCAGTGGTAGACTATCAAAAAAAATACCGAGGGTTTCGATAAGATTTGATTACCGAACTTAATCGGCAAACTACAACTATATGCAGAAAACTAAATGCTGAAAAGTAAAAGTGAACCAACAATAGAAAAGAAAAACTAGGAACTTCTCTCCACCCTAGAAAACCTACGATTACCCCAATGCTAGCTAACTTCAATGACAATGAATGAATATTTCCCATGTATGAGCTATGATTAAGATATCCTCTGTATTACACTATCTTACTTGAGATGCTATCTGGATTGATTACTTGGCTTAACGTGATCTAAAACTAGGAGACATGGTACTATGATGGGTCCGAATCTACCTAACATAAGTCATTATGATCCGTAGAGTGTCTAAGAAATAACAAGGCTTTTAAAGCTACTATGATGGATGCTCTGGCATCACATAGGAATTACTTCACACATGAGCCTATTTTATCTCTTGAGAATATGCAACGATATGATGGTCATGTACACATCCTAGAAAATAGATACTACCACATGCATCAAAGTGTCAACCCAAAGAAACATATAGTAGAAATCATCAATGGTATAATAGTGAGTAAAACCCATCCAATAGTTGTCAAAATCATAAAGGGTTCAAAATCGAAACATATCTAGGTCTTTGATCAGCCCGTAACTAAGTAACTAGCCCCTCATAGATAAGGAAGCTAGACTACAAGAGTTCATAAGAAAATAAAGCAACAAAAGACAGAGAAGAAGAGAATATGGCGTCTGGGTTTGACGGGTCGAAGTCGTTGTCTGAAACTCCTTCTTACGACTTCCTTGCTCTCCTCTCAAATTATTATTCTACCCAAACCTAATTAACCTTCACCAAAACCCTAAAAAGAGTATTTATAAAGTCTCGATTGGACATCTCCCTTTGTTCACTTAAGTTTTAGGCTCTCTTCTTTGACAAGTTAAATTTTTTTAATCCCTTTAACTCTTGACTTCTTTTTCATAAACCACATTAGTAATTAATTAGATTTTAAAGCACAAATTTTTTCTTGGGCTTCTTGGTGTGATTTGGGTCTCCAAACCCAACTTTCTCATCAAAGTTAGATTTCTGAACAGACTGACCTTCGTAGATTAAATCGTCCATAACTTTCTCTAGACACATGATAATCATGTTTTGAAATAAGCTATTGAAACTAGACATCTAGAGCTTTCCATACATATAAAGATCATTCCCTTGGTTCATATTGAGATGCTCTCAGTTCTCTATCAAAATTGACTAACCTGCACATGCAGATTTCCCAAATTAAGCTTTAAATCTGTTTTTTACGTCTTTCTCCCTTATTCACTCCAAATACCTATAAAATCATAAAAACAAGTTAATACTGCTGAGACTAAGACAATTGAACTAAATATGGGTATAAATTAAGCACAATAAAGTTGCATAAATATGCAACCATCTGTAGTCGATGCTTTCGATCATACTAGGAAATCCCAGTTTCATTTCCCTTCTTAGAAGTCGAGTGATGTTTACTGCATCGGAGCGCGGAGGTAAAGGTCTTTATAAAGAAAGTATATTTTAGTGCACCACTTCTTCATGCATTCCAGTATTGTTGATTCCCTCATCCTTGTGATTTTAGTACACTGATCTACAGCTACGCCGTACGCCAACATTCGTAGAGCACCAGTCATTTTTTATTGGGGAAGAAGTCCTTGCAATCCAGTGACATCTGCTCTTTGATGCCGAAATGGGTCGTGGTTGCAGAGTTTTGTCATGATTCGGTTGAACAAGTCCGGGTTCATTCGGAACCTCCGGTGAAAATCTTGCTCGATGAAAACATGGCGTTCGATAAAGTAATCTTCAATCAGATTATGTCTCCTTGGTTCCCTCTGCCTTGGTTCGTTTGGACGGCGGCATCGAGGTGATTCATCATCAAACGCTACAGCTACCATGACCGCATTAGTGACAAAGACATTAGCAATTGCAGCAGCTTGCTAGCATTGTTATCGCCTCCTCCTGGAAGAGTTGTCGAAAATGAAAGGATTCATCTTACTGATGAGGGAATGTGAAGAATTGTTTGAAGAAATGTGTTTACGGGTAGAATATCAAGTGACTTCTATATGGTGTGAGTATACAAGGAGCCATAGATGATACTTTTATAACAAATTTCAGTTAATCTGATGTTTGAAGATGAATACACGTGTCACATCCTCATTGGTCGGAAATGTTACCAAAAATCTTCATCAATAATTTAGACAATAAAGACACATGGAAATGACACGTGTCACATTATGACTGGTCGAAAATCTTATCAAAAATTTGGTTCAATAATTTAGACGATAATGACAAATGTTGTTTAATTATTGGATGAAAATATTACAATAAAAAATATAATTAATGAATAGTAATATGAAGTCATATTTTTTGCACCAGTGCATGAAAAACATGAATAGAACCTCATATTCGATGAATAGTGATTGCATTTTTTCAAATAAATTTTTTTAGGCCAATAGAAAACATGAATGCTCTTATAAGCAAGCCAACAGTGCATGAATAGTAATATGAAGTCATATTTTTTGCACCAGTACATGAAAAACATGAATAGAACTTCATATTCGATGAATAGTGATTGCATTTTTTCAGATAAATTTTTTTAGGTCAATAGAAAACATGAATGCTCTTATAAGCAAGCCAACAGGCCCATCGTTCCACTCTTGCCTTCTACACATAGGCCACATCGTCTAGTCGTCTACATTTATATGCTCACAAAAATTTGAGCATTGATTTCCTAAGCCACCAGAACTCGAGGTTTTTTTTACCCACTGCGGTAAAACGAATGGTTGCATTTTTGGGTAAACAAGTCGGATTTTATCTCCATATTCTACCTGTACAGGAAGCATAGAAGTAAAGCACAAAACAGTCGAGCAGACTGAGCCTCTGTGCTCTTCTGAGTCCTGGCATTGCTGCTGTGACCTTTGTCCCCTACATACCGCACCCTATACAACTCTTTGCAGCTTACACAACTCTGTTTTTCTGCTCTTTCTATGAATTTCTTCAACTCCAAGATTGATTTGTATCTCAAATAATGCTTGTCACGAACTCACGATTACTCTTCCACTAAATCTCGGGAAGTTTTTGGGTTCACGCCGAATTCACTTTTTTTTACCCACAAATAATGGGCCCTGTTCTTTTTCTTCATGCGAGCCCCACTTTTTGTGGGTAAAAAAAAGGTAGGTTGACCCCAACTGGGTTCACCTGTGGTGTACCGCTAAATCTCCTGAAAACAAGGATGTTTCATACTAATCCAGTTATCCAGCATTGGTGGCCTCCCTTATTGTCAATGATCTGACCGGTCAATCTTTTATACTCATGAATCTACAACGTTTTACCTAAACTTATATCTTTGACAATGAAAATGTCCTCAATGTTATAGCAAGTTCGTGAATTGAGTTAACTGCTAATAATAGACTCAAATTACAAAAGAAATACTCATTAAAATCAACTAGCAGTATGCACGCGCATGCGCGTTTGAAATTTTTAAGTAGAGTAGCTTTTATGTATGTAATTTGTACATAGTGCAATTATAGTTTTTTTTTTTGCCATTAAACAAATCAATTGATAATTAAAGATAGATTAATTATCCTGGTACAATTGACGAGTTTTTGAAAATTTAACCATAAACATTTTTTACTTAATTAATTAAAATTTATAAGTTGATATATATCAAGTGTAAACTTATAAGTTAAGAGCACCGATGATCTCAAACACTACAGGGTTCAGGGGGAAGAAAGACTATCCTTCACAGTTGAAGATTAAAACACAAATAATGCAAGTTTCATGATCAAGAGCTCAACAAATGATAGAATAAATTAGACCCGGGGAAACAGGCCAAGCACTTCATTAAGACAATCACTGAAAGAAGACATAAATATGGACATACACAACCCAATTAGCAGATAGTCCATAGCTCTAGCAGATTCTCAATATAACCTAAAACATGACTCCAAGAAAACCCACAATGAAAAGGTCAAATTATATAATAACACTCTCCACCACTAGAAGAGAATACGAAGAACAAAACCAGACACCATGTGATGAAGTAACCAAGTTAGACCAACTAGCAAGTTAAATCAATGCAATGCTGCTCTCTCCACCAGGAGGTTTGCGTACGCCACCCAAGTATTCTCGAGCCTCTGCCTTCCCATCGGCAAATATGTTGCTACCGCTCATCTCGCGCAGTTTTGCCACACTCAATGGTTTCTCAGCAGAGGAGGGAGGAACGTCACCCTTGAAGATGTCATTTCCAGACAGCTCATATTTCTTTTTGTCGTAAATCTTCTTCGCCGTCTTGGAAACAGGCTCCTCACCCGGTATAATAGTGGTCAGACCTCCACCAGACTACAACCAGAAACCAAATGTAAAATAGTTAGATGCTTTAAAGAATGACATGAATAAACATTCAATTCAAAATATTCATATTCTATGTCCAAGCAATCACACAATCCATGCACATTAGATACCTTAACAGGTGCCATTACGGGTGTAGTAGATTCTCCTATTTCGATGCTTCCTTTCAACTCCAATTGCCTTGGAGCAGTAACTGTCCTAGGTAAAATTTCAGGAGGAGGTGCAAATATGTTATGCCCACTAAGCTCCTTGAATTTGGAGTTAGAGAGCTGCTTCTTCAGCCTTGCCTCTGCCTCTGCCTCCGTTTCCAAAGTGCCGCTCAGCTCCCGCAACTTTGCAACTTCGGCAATAGTAGTAGGCTTTTTAGGAGTAACACCCTCTTCCTCACCAAATGAGATATGACTGATTCCAGTAACCGCTTGCTGACATTTCATACAATCAAAAGACAAAGTCACACATCAAATTTGTGACACAACATTATCTACGATATTAGTAACATATCTTAACATTAGCAAATTTGTACCTGGTACATCCGTATTCCGGTTTTACTATTCGGGGTTGGGTTAGCACTGTTGGGTTCCAATGCTCCTTCATCTTCAGCACCCCCTGCAAAAATGCCACTCCCAGTCATCTCCTTCATCTTATACCCTGAACATGGTTTTCTGGACATTGCAAAATGAACGGTGTTAGCTACAAGTCTACAAAGTTAACAAAACCAATCCACAGAAAATGATCTGCAAAATGACAATCTCAGTCGCTCTACTTATAAATATATTCAGAACTTCATTGAGGTTATAAAAATATCCCATCATATCTGAAAAATAAATAAAAGGGAGATTTCAAAAATCTGGACGGATGCAAAATGATAAATCCATTAGCTGACAAAAAAATCCAAAATATTCAACGGTCAAATAAATATATTTTGTTCTGGATACAGATTAAATTTGTCCAATGCCAACTCTAGTACTCCACTCACCAAAAATCAAAAAGAAGAAAATTTATATTATGTGCATTCAAGGCCACTCTAATTCACCCCACCAAAACAACAACAAAACAATGCTTTCAATTACGAAAAAAATTGACAGCCAACCCAACTCACTCAAATTATAGAGCATAAATTTGAAACCAAACTCACTCATTGCCAAATAAAATCTCTTCAAGAGAAAACTTATGTGTGGTAGATCAGTCATAGAACATTAATAAAAAAAAACCATCTTCAGTTAAAATATATTACTTTCCCAAAATTGAAAGAGCATTAAAAAATGGAAATGCTACCATTGAAGACGAGAGAGATTTTAAATCTTTTTCCAAAAGAATATTAGCTAACCCCCTATATTTTTATTTTTATTATTATTATTATTATTATTATTATTCATTTTCATAAACAAGGAAAAATTTAACAAGAAAATCAAATTGCAGGTCCACTGATAAGTCCACTTCAGACTACAAATGAATCAAACTCTGAAACAATAGAAAGCCAAAATGTGACGGAGAAGACGAAGCAGATCTGACCGTTTGTTTAAGCTTTCAACCTCCTCGTCCGTCACCTGACCACCAAACACCACCTTTCTGATCCCATCCGACGGCTGCAATAAATCCCAAACTCACCAAATTAAAAAAAAAATTAAACCAAAAAATTAAAAATAATTTTCATCTGTCAGTTAAATCTAAGAAAGTTCATGAATCGTGAATCGTGAAACCTGGTGAGGTCTAACAGCGGAGGGAGGCCGAGCTGGAGAGTCGGAGACCGGCGTCTCGGACCAGGTCAACAGATCCGCCGTGGATTTGTTCGGCTTCCTCACCGGCGTGCTCATTTCTCTCTCGCAAATTGACGGAACTGACCTCGAGAGCTTTTCCCGGAAGAAGAAGAAGAAGAAGCGTTGTTGTTTGTTGTGGAAGATTTGAAATTGAAGGAGTGACGACGCTTCTTCTAGTTGTTGTTTTTTCTTCTAATTTAGGGTGGAGTTGAAGGGAGAAAAAGACAATAGTGCTAGTAGTGTGACTTGGAGTAGAGAGCAGACTTCACTTGGAGCTGTAGCCAACTTTTTCTTTTTCACACCACCCTTTGCGTTTTAAAAACACAAAACCAGAAAAAACGGGTCGGGTTGAAGAATTCGGGTTCAGGCCGTTTTGGGAAATTTGAATCTTGTACGCAGCAACGTGGCGGTGAAGAACGTTCAAATACCGGAATCGGCCTTGTTTGGGGATACGTGTTCAGAGGGGATTGGAGGAAAGTTTTCCGGGGGATGGTTTGGGAAATTTAAATTGTGGGAAAGATTAATTGCGCGTGGGTTTAGCGACGATTTAAAGGAGAATATGTTTTTTTCCATTGGTCTTGGATGATTTTTTTTTTAAAATTAATGCCGGACCGAGGATAAGAATTTTTTGAATTTAGTTCGTAAGATGGTCCGAAAGTTTTTTCATCTATACTTCTAAATAAAATTTGTTTTATAAAATAAAAACGATATGATAACGAAATACATATCTCCAAAGGGAGACATCAACTTTAAATTTCATATTATAATGATTTCAAACTAAGCATCTCGAATGCAACAAGACTACTTCTAAGACTTATACATTCAAACATGCACCAAATAGCAGAGAGTATTACATCAATGTATATGAGATGTATTATTATACAACTTTCCAAAACTTAATGAATAAACAATATTTAATGTGGCTCAAATCCACGACTCAAGACATTCTTCATTTCATAAAGTATAAGTAAAGCAGTATAAGAAGTAAAATAAGTCCTCCCAAGAATAACTTGGTTCAAACAGTTCAAACGTTTTAATGAATATATTCTTGTGTTGCTTATCAATTTGTTTGGTATTATTTAGTGGAGCAAAATTATAAAAAGTGTGCAGAAAATAACTTTAATGCATAATTCTATTAGAAAAACAAATCTTTATGAATTTTGTTGAAGTCTTTTGTGTCATTGACACATATAGATACCTCCTAGAACCTATTGAAATTTCATAAAGATTTCTTGAGTCGTGGGAGAAGGTTCTAGTATCTATATGTGCCCTTGAAGTCTTTTGTGCCATTGACACAAGAGCTTCAACCGAAGTAGGAAATAAATTAGCTAATTCTATGTCTTTTGATGATCACATTGTAGTGTCTGTTATAGGTCAAAGTGGTGACCTCATTTTGTTATTGGAAAACCAGAAATATTAAGTTTTCTATTATTCTACCTCACAACTGTTTTATACATTGTCATGTTACTGACATGAGGAATGGTAAGTCCTGGTACTTGACTTTCATTTATGCTTACCCCAAAAAAGAAAACCAGGTTGAGCTGTGGGCTGAAATCCATGTCCACTACCAGAAATTGAGACATTACCGGCGACCTCCCGTCGCTGGCCTTGTATTTTTTTTTCGCCGGAATTGTCATTCCCGGCGACAAGTCGCCGGCAATGACGTCGCCGGAAATCCCCCGCCGGTGTTAACATTGCCGGCGACGGGAAACGGAGTCGCCGGTAATGTCGGAGACATCACCGGCGACTTGTGTCGGCAGCAATGTCAAGACATTCCCGGCGACGCCGTCGCCGGCAATGGTAGCACCACCGTGGCCGGAATTTGTGACATTGCCGGCGACTGAGGTCCATGTCGCCGGCAATGTGTGAAAAAATTTTGAAAAAAAAACGCGGTTCTGGATTGGGCCCAATTCCAGAACCTGCATTGAAAGACATAAACCGTACAATCATACAAGTTCAACAGTACACATAAATGTCCAACGTACAGTACAAATAGCAACGACGATACGAAAATTAACTACAACTACAGGTCAGGGTCGAGGAACTTGCGGGTCAGGGTCGAAGTAATCCATGTACTCATTTGAATTCTGGTGGCTTCCTTGGTCTTGCTCTGGCGTTGACTGGTGCGGTGGTGGTGGTGGATAGCTAGGGAACGGAGGGACCGGGACCGGGGGAGGTGTGGGGAAGGGTTGTCCGGTAGTCTGAGCCTCGTACATCGTCCGCATCCATGTGTACATCTGAGCCTGCACCTGTGTCTGCTGCATTTGGTACTCGGCCATCTGCCTCTTTTGCTCCTCCAACTCCCTCTGCGTCCTATGAAGCTCCGCCGCGAGGTTACGACTAGAAGTTGAACTTCTTGACCCGGTAGAGTATTCTGAAGTGTTCTTCAATAGTCCTTCGCCCGCCGTGCCCATTCCCCTACAGTAGTAGGTATTCTTTCCAGTCCCGCACGCTTTTGCCATGATCCGAGCCGCTATCGGAGGATCAAGCGGATCGATCTGAGAGGCATACTGGGTGACTTCTTCCTCGGAGCAGTCAGGATGGTTAGTCCGAGCTATACTCATGGTCACTTCTGCGGTCGCCTCCTCCACTCTCGACTAATTGAAAAGGGAAAATGAACAACGTATTAGCTAACAAAATCTATTTCCATCTTGAAAAATAGTTTTATTAACACATGGAGAGGCGAAAGACTTACCGCTTCTTCAAGGCACTGCGGGTAGAACTTCTGATGAATATACACCAACGGGTTCAGCTCTTGTTGTTGCTGCGCCTTAGTCGACCAACCCATGTAGTTGAGTGAACCTGCATGATGGGCCCTGGTGTTTTTCAATCTATTCGCCCGGTTCGTCTTCGAAATCGCCTTGTTTGATAAACATATGAAAAAAAATTAGTAACCAACTATTTCAATCTGATACGATACATTATGCTTGAAAGATATATTAAGGATGCCTACTAATAACTGTAGCTAATAAGTGTGCCCTAAGTGTAATCCTACTTATACTCTTTCTACTATATTAAATATCTAATTAATATTAATTAGATTAGTATGTCGGGTTCCAAGTTATTAGTAGCTAGGCAGCTAAGCCAGTAGTAGTTCAGTTCAGGTCTGGGCATGAAGCTACAGGTTCTATTTTCGGTTGTGAGACAGAGGTAAGAGGCCCCCTGTTATATAGGTAGCCATGCGCGTTAATAGATCTTCTTCTATATCTATATTAGTAGATTAGTAGTAGGAGTAATGAATTGAATTGGTAAAGTTCTCTCGGCGGTTCTCCTGCTTTCTTCTTAAGAGATTGGGCAAAGCCTTGCAAGCAGACAGAAAAAATCTACCTAAGCAGGCGATTGAGGAAGAACGACGAGAACTGAAGGAAACCGGATCATCCTCGGTCAGCGGCCGTACTCGCTTAGCTGCGTGTAATGACTACTGCCCTTTCCGGGCTTCCTACCCCTATCGTTTCAGCTCAAGACGTCGCTTCCGTTTCATACTTTTTGTGGAGCGTAGATAGGAGGTATCTATCAACTAACGGTCTTACTGAACGTTGGTATCTTACGGTTGTGATTCCCCAGCTAAGGCTATCTACTTAGGTATCTATCGGGTAGGGAGTCTCGTGGGTAGGGAAAGTCTCCTCTTGCAAGAGATGGGGGCATAGTTACGGATTCTCAAGCTAAGCTAAAAGAATAAAAAGCAGTTTGAAAGCAGAAATAGAGCTATCCGCAGAAAAAAGTGTCTTCGTGAATGAACGTCCTTCTCAATCGGCGAAGCCTCGGACTTTACCTTGACTTGACGCATCGCATTCCGCTACCACAACAATGACACTTTTTCTAGTCCTGCTTCGTTCCAGCTGCAAAGAGATCAACCGGCCAACTACGAACCCGTAGCTAAGACTTTCCTACTGCTATTGATTCGGCACCGGGAACATCTGGGAACATCTTTAGATACGATATTTCTATCACAAGTGAAAAGATCAATTGCTTCCTTCGCTAATTGAGAATATTGGAGCGCTTCGCCGAGAAATACCTGCAACAAAGAGATGCCGATCAACCGGCCTGCAAGCTAGAGATGTCGATTTGTGTTGGCTGCTGTAAAAGGTCTAGATAGAGTTAGAGGTTTCTTCGACTGCTACCAATTCATCCGGCACGCGAGAGAAGTTCTCATCGGTGAAGAACCGGAACTACTTTTTCCAGGCATACGAGCAAGCAATTAATGCCTCCCTGACCTAACTGTCAATCCGGAACGTAGCACCCGATTATCCATGGAGTATTTATTCTGCCTAAACTTATCTGAAAATAACGGTATTTAACCCGCTTTAATCACGTATGATAGGGAAAGGAGTTTCACTCTTTTTTAGACATACTCGCAGAGGCTGATGAAGCCCTTAAGGCCGGGTTTTGTCGTTGTAGTGGGGATTCCGTATCCATATATGAACTAGTTAACCTAGTGGTTAAAGTTTTTTTTTTCTCCCCGGTACAAAAAGAGAAGGAAAGGAATTCGCCCTACTTTCACACTGCTGTTGACTCCTTCTCACTACGTCAGGACTAGGGAATAGCATATGATAAGAGGTCTCACCCTGGTGTTGCAGCTCGATCTTCTCTGGTTTTAGTTGGTACAAGCGCTCAGATGTAAAGGACTTCTCTGGCCCTGGTGTGACCCTTTTAGAAGCTTAGATAGACGGATCCCGAATCTCTTTTTTTTTCACATTTTCATAATCCTATAATGAAAGCAGATATATAGAAAGTCTCAAATGGGGGATCTTTATAGGTAGTCAGTCTTTACTTAACTCAGAAATATCGTAAGAAAGGATTACGCCAAAAAATCCCATGTCTTTCTTGGTTGGTAAACCCAACCCGCGATTTCCGACAAGTCTTTCTTCATTTTTGGGGGGAGCAGAGAAGTCAAAGAATGAAGCAAACAAAATGATTGAGAAAGTTCTCGAATGTCTATTCCTCACAATTTCTCCTTGTGATGCAGCGGAACCATGGCAATTAGGATTTCAAGACGCAGCAACCCCTATGATGCAAGGAATAATGGACTTACATCACGATATCTTTTTCTTCCTCATTCTCATTTTGGTTTTCGTATCACGGATCTTGGTTCGCGCTTTATGGCATTTCCACTATAAAAAAAATCCAATCCCGCAAAGGATTGTTCATGGAACTACTATCGAGATTATTCGGACCATATTTCCGAGTATCATCCCGATGTTCATTGCTATACCATCATTTGCTCTGTTATACTCAATGGACGAGGTAGTAGTAGATCCAGCCATTACTATCAAAGCTATTGGACATCAATGGTATCGGACTTATGAGTATTCCGACTATAACAGTTCCGATGAAGAGTCACTCACTTTTGACAGTTATACGATTCCAGAAGATGATCTAGAATTGGGTCAATCACGTTTATTAGAAGTGGACAATAGAGTGGTTGTACCAGCCAAAACTCATCTACGTATTATTGTAACACCTGCTGATGTACCTCATAGTTGGGCTGTACCTTCCTCAGGTGTCAAATGTGATGCTGTACCTGGTCGTTTAAATCAGATCTCCATTTCGGTACAACGAGAAGGAGTTTACTATGGTCAGTGCAGTGAGATTTGTGGAACTAATCATGCCTTTACGCCTATCGTCGTAGAAGCTGTTCCTAGGAAAGATTATGGTTCTCGGGTATCTAATCAATTAATCCCACAAACCGCAGAAGCTTAAGCGGAAATGAAAGAGTAGGGTGAGGCAGGGGGGGAAGCCACTAAATTGAAGGCTTCGCTCGCTCTAACGCTCGTTTAGTAAACTACGAGTGGAATGCGTAAGCCCCTTTAGAGATAGGGGCGAGTACTACATGAGCTCGTAAGTAAAGTACGGAACGAGCCTTGTCTACGAAGCAGAACGACCTCGTCTTGCTTGCTTCTGGCGAAGCTTCTAGCACTACTTGTATGGTAGGAATACTCGTTTTTAGGCCCATAGGAGCGATAGCGAAGCCAAGCCGTATAAAGGCGAACAGCCCTTATAGCATAGCAATAGCAAACGGCCTACTTTATTGTCATAACCCGTGTTCACCGCGCTCTGAGACATGAGACACCCGAAAAAATTGGATTTTCCAGCCACTCGTACTCCCTAAACCGGAATTCGCTAGGGGTGGAACCTCGGCCTAGCTCCTTGTATACAGTGTAATGGGAAGAAAGCTCGTTCTTCCACTCTTTATACCTATATTAAAACAAGGAAAAAAAGTTAGAGATATTAAAACACTTGATAAACAAAAATCTAACTCGATATATATTCAAATAAGTCGAAGCACATCACCTCATATGTAGTTGACGCTCTACCCACATGTGAATAAGAACTTCATCCACGTCAAACCACACCTGCAATATGAATATATAAAAGGTAAAATTATATATTTATTCGGACTTAATTAATAAATGTAAAATTTACGTAATGAAAATACGATTTTACTCACACTGAGTGCATTATGCACTTGCATCTTCACGTAGATAGGCACAGATTCCCAATCTGGCCAAAGCATTGGGACCTTGTCCCGCACGATCGCACCGGCCATGCTGACATATTTGCGCGTGGTGTCGAATGCCTCGATCACCTCGCCATCCTCATTGGCCCTTATGGGCGTTTTCTTTCCGCCGGTGGCCTGCTCAAGTCTCTTCCCGGTGCAGGTGCCTCTAGCCCATTTCCGTTTTCCAGTCCCATTAACGAAAATGCCTAATAATACAATGTCAACAAATTGATATCATTAATTGAACCTATCGCAAGTCTTAAGTAATAATTAAGTAATCAATCTGATGTTAAATAAAATTTACCTGCATCGTCCGTTTGTTGGTTGGTGCACCTCACACTCCAAAGATACACGGGGTCGAACGGGAGGAAGTTATACGCTTCCTCCACGCTCAGGAACTCTGGCCGTCCTTCAATATAAACAGGCATCCCCCTATCATCGAATTCAGGGATGACAGGAATCTCGTCGGGTAGGAAGAGACCGGACGGCGGAGATAGACGAGGCCTGGACGATGAGGCGCCAGCACCACCATGTGTCTCAGATGATTCCCGTGAAATGGGAGTAGGCACCATCCGAATATGGGGCATTCGGATTGAGGGAGTTTCTGATGCCCCCGTTGACTGTCGCTCGTCTGAGGCTCTGCCACCGGAGGGACGTCTGCTGATTGAGCGTCTAGAGACTAAGGCTCGAGGCTCAACTTCCGGTTGCACGGCTCTTGATCGTGCAGCTTCCTCCTCAGCTCGCGCCTCTAGCAAGGCTCTCGTGCGAGCACTCATCATTGGCCCACTGGGCGTGTTGCTAACTGCGGGCGAGGAGGAAGCTTGACTACTGTTCCCTCCACTATTTCGGGAACCTCTCCGAAGCCAATTAGCCGCAAAACCTCCTGGACATCGTAATAGTCATGGATTCGGTAATTAACCGAAACGGTTTGGAACCGGAACCGTTTGTAACATAACGGTTCCAGTTACAAACAGTTCCGGTTCCAAACCGTTCCGGTTCTATAACAAATCGGAACCGGAACGGTTTGGAACCGGAACCGTTTGAAACCGGAACTGTTTGGAACCGGAACCGTTTGTAACATAACGGTTCCAGTTACAAACAGTTCCGGTTCCAAACCGTTCCGGTTCTATAACAAATCGGAACCGGAACGGTTTGGAGCCGGAACCGGAAGAAACCGGAACTGTTTGGAACCGGAACCGTTTGTAACATAACCATTCCAGTTACAAACAGTTCCGGTTCCAAACCGTTCCGGTTCTATAACAAATCGGAACCGGAACGGTTTGGAACCGGAACCGTTTGAAATCGGAACTGTTTGGAACCGGAACCGTTTGTAACATAACGGTTCCAGTTACAAACAGTTCCGGTTCCAAACCGTTCCGGTTCTATAACAAATCGGAACCGGAACGGTTTGGAACCGGAACCAAAACCGGAAGAAACCGGAACTGTTTGGAACCGGAACCGTTTGTAACATAACGGTTCCAGTTACAAACAGTTCCGGTTCCAAACCGTTCCGGTTCTATAACAAATCGGAACCGGAACGGTTTGGAACCGGAACCGTTTGAAACCGGAACTGTTTGGAACC
The DNA here is from genome assembly GCA_946800695.1 of Geum urbanum. Taxonomy (NCBI): domain Eukaryota; kingdom Viridiplantae; phylum Streptophyta; class Magnoliopsida; order Rosales; family Rosaceae; genus Geum; species Geum urbanum. Next base: position 1,568,186 of record OX327013.1, on the reverse strand, counting down.
GGAACCGTTTGTAACATAACGGTTCCAGTTACAAACAGTTCCGGTTCCAAACCGTTCCGGTTCTATAACAAATCGGAACCGGAACGGTTTGGAACCGGAACCGTTTGAAACCGGAACTGTTTGGAACCGGAACCGTTTGTAACATAACGGTTCCAGTTACAAACAGTTCCGGTTCCAAACCGTTCCGGTTCTATAACAAATCGGAACCGGAACGGTTTGGAACCGGAACCGTTTGAAACCGGAACTGTTTGGAACCGGAACCGTTTGTAACATAACGGTTCCAGTTACAAACAGTTCCGGTTCCAAATCGTTCCGGTTCCAAACGGTTCCGGTTCCAAACCGTTTCGGTTCTATACCAAATCGGAACCGGAACCGTTAGAAACCGGAACTGTTTATAACCGGAAACATTTGTAACATAACGGTTCCGGTTACAAACAGTTCCGGTTTCAAACGGTTCCGGTTCCAAACCGTTCCGGTTTAAAACCGTTCTAGTTCTAAACCGTTCCGATCCCGATTTCCACCTTCATTTATACGATTAATTAACAACTATATCACCTAAATTAAGAACTATACATATTCGATGTGTATATATATATACATCATGCATCTTAATTAAATTTATCCATCACATATTCATCCAAATCACAAACCCTAATTAATTTTCCACATTTATCACACATATATATATCATGCATCTTAATTAGGTTTAATTTCCACATATATATACATGCATCACACATTCATCCAAACCACATTTATACATAATTTTCACATATATATATACATCACTTCATTTTCACATACCTAAATATATATATACATCACATATATATACATTGCATATAAATTTAGAACTTATCACCCTAATTTCCAACTTAGCACCCTAATTAATTTACACATACACATACACATACACATACACATACACATACACATACACATACACATACACATGCAAAAAAATAATTAAAAATTGAGAGAGAGAGAGAGAGAGAGGGAGAGAGAGAGGATCAGACCTGCCATGGATTTCCTTTCACAATGCTTTGCCGATCGACTACAATGGTGAGGGGAGGAGAGGAGGGGAGGAGGGGAGGAGGAGATTTTCAGAGGAGGAGAGGAGAGGGGATCGGTGGAGAGGAGGAGAGGGAGAGGAGGAGTAGAGGATAAGGAGGAGGAGTGGGAGAGGAGGAGGAGGAGGTGAACTCACCGGACCGATTTGGGAGGAGGAGAGGGAGAGGAGAGGGAGAGGAGGAGGAGAGGGAGAGGAGGAGAAATGAAAGGCTCGGGCTCGACTGGGTTTCTATCCAGAAGACATTGCCGGCGAGTTTCTTATAACTCGTTGGTAATGTCATTACCAACGACTTCAACTCGTTGGTAATGACATTACCAACGACGAGTTAACTCGTGGGTAATGTCATTACCAACGAGTTGCTTATAACTCGTTGGTAATGTCATTATTTCCCGAAGAATATCCGACAACATTTTCCGTCTACGATTTCCGGCTACATTTTCCGACTACAATTTCGATTATCGATTTCTGTATACGTACGATTAACGACTACATTTTCCGTCTACGATTTCCGGCTACATTTTCCGACTACAATTTCGATTATCGATTTCTATATACGTACGATTAACGACTACATTTTTCGTTTACGATTTCCGGCTACATTTTCCGACTACAATTTCGATTATCAATTTCCGTATACGTACGATTAACGACTACATTTTCCGACTACAATTTAGATTAATGATTTCCGTATACGTACGATTAACGACTACGAATGAAGTATACGTACGATTAACGACTACATTTTCCGTCTACGATTTCTGTATACGTACGATTTCCGGCTACATTTTCCGACTACAATTTCGATTATCAATTTCTGTCTACGTACGATTAACGACTACAATTTCCGTCTACAATTTCGACTACATTTTCCGACTACATCATATTTCCGACAACAATTTCCGACTACATCATTAACGTACTAAGGATGATAATCGTAATCATCGTCATCACTTGAGTCTGACTCGGTTTCATAGGTAACCTCTGGCAATATGTGCCTCTCCTCGTCATCTGAATCAGTGTCAACTTCATATGGATTAACATCGAGAAGTTCTGCTCCAGTAATTCGAACCACACTCCCAGGTCTCACATTATTAAGGCGAATCGTAGATGATTCCGGAATGTCAAAAGCGTTCGGCTCTTGGTATGCAGTAACTTCCTCATCATCTGCGGTATCACCAAGTGTGGCAGCACTGTATATGTTTCTATGAGCAACATGGTTAACCACCTTCCACGGGACTTTGTTAAGAAGATCGTCAAGGTAAAACATTTGTTTTACTGATGAGGCAAGAATGAAAGGGTCATCTTCATACCAGGTAGTAGCAGTATTCACCGAAAATGTTCCGTACTGATCGGTCCTTGTGTTCTCCGGGCTAGTATCAAACCATCTACACTTGAACAAGTGCACTTTCATGCGGTTCCCATAAATTAGTTCAACAACTGAATGAAGGACACCGTAATAGTCAACGCCATCCTGCCCACCATGGACCATCACCCCACAATTCTGTGTTTTCAGTCGGTCGTCTCGATTTTCACATATAAATTTCACGCCATTGACCTGACACATCGAGTAAACTTTTGAAGCAATCGGTTTCATCGCCAGGACCCTCAATTCGTTTGACCACTCTGGGCAACCATCATCTGCTACATGGTTCATCTGAAAACGTCCATATATTAATACGTACAGAAGAAATTATGTCATCTTGAAACCATAAAAGCACGTACATACATACATGCTATATAAAGATATATAAATCACATATACTTACCCATTGACCAAAGTAGTTTGCAAACGTCTTGTTGTGGTAATCAACATTTCCGGCAATAGCAGGGCAGTGAAGATGATAGTTTTTCCAATATTGTACTTCTTGACAGTTAATCAGTACCGACCAGTGGGCAATGGCTACCTCATTTCCATCCAACTTGTACGACTTTGGCAAGCTTCCCTGTACTACCACGTCACTGGAGATGATAGAAAGGTTGAACTGGGGTTCATCTATCGGCATCTGTTGTTGGGGGTCCTCTACATTTTCCAAGTACACTTTGGTGTACGTTACACACTCGTGCGCAACATATGCTTCAGCGATACACCCTTCAGGTGCATATTTATTCTTCACATAGTCCTTGTAGGCTCCCAATTGTCTACAAGTTAACAAGTGCATGTTAACTTACTTAACCACAAGTCATTACATATAAAAACATAGGCAAACCAAATTTATGAATCATTTGTACCTTTCCATGGGATACATCCAAGTGTAGTATACGGGACCGGTAAGCAACAATTGTTCGGGAAGATGGATCGTCAGGTGCGGCATTATGTCGAAAAAATTTGGGGGAAATATCCTCTCAAGCTTGCACATGATAAAAATGATGTCATCTTGCATCTCCCTGAGGTCTGCTTTTTTAACTTCCCTGGTGCATAACTTCTGAAAGAATCTTGACAAGGCCACCAACGGCTCCACCACCTCTTTGGGCATGTACCCTCGAATGAAAATAGGGAAAAGGCGTTGAAGCAGTACATGGCAGTCATGACTCTTTAATCCGTACATCTTATTGTCCCGGAAGTTAACACACCTGCTTATATTTCCTGCATAGCCATAAGGATACCTGCATATATATAGATAAAGCCATATATATGGACCAATTATATTTCTCGCATATAACCATATATACTCCGCTAAAAATTTAAGGACAAATTCCTACATAGCCATAAGAATATATACCTGACATTACTCAGCCACCGAAAAATTTCATGCTTATGCTTCGGCTTTACGGTGTACGGAGCTTGCGGCATTTTTCTCTTACCATCTCTTAACCACAAATGTTTCCGCACACCCATTGCTTTCAGATCAATGCGTGCCTTAGGGATGTCTTTTGTTTTCCCCTCCAAGTTAAGAACTGTGCCCACCACACTTTCACACACATTCTTCTCTATGTGCATGACATCTAGGTAATGTCTGATAGGCAACCTGGGCCAGTAGGAGAGTTCCCAGAATATGCTCTTGTGTGTCCAAAGCTTATACCTTTCGGGCTTGTCTGGAATTGACGCCACTATGTCAGGATGATTGCTCAGCTGGCCAAAATCGTATTCATTCAACACTTCCAAAATTTCTTCCCCTGTCCATCACCTGGGTACCACACCTGTTTCAACAGTCCCATCAAACGCGTCTGGATCCTGCCTAAATGGGTGATCATATGGAAGCCAACAACGGTGACGCATCGAGACAATTTTACTGCAATGAGGACTGCAACAATCAACCGTCATGCACTCTGAACAAGCCCTGTAACCCCTGGTAACGTTGCCCGACAACATACCGCGGGCAGGAAAATCACTGATGGTGCCAACAAGCATGGCATGCATATGGAACATCTCCTTTTTGAACCTATCGTAAGTGGGGTGGCCACACTCACTCAGGTACTTAAGCTCCTCAATCAAAGGCCTCAAATACACATCGAGACACTTTCCTGGATAACCCGGGCCCGGAATTAACAGAGTGAGCATATTGTATTCCTTCTTCATGCACATCCATGGTGGAAGGTTGTACGGTACCAAAATAACTGGCCATATACTGTATTGAAGACTCATGTTGCCAAAAGGGTTGAATCCGTCAGATGAGAGCCCTAGCCAAACATTTCGGACCTCTGCTGCAAAATGATCAAACTCCCTGACCATGTGCTTCCAAGCCTCTCCGTCGGAAGGGTGTATAAGGGTGTCATCGTCAGGCAAGTTCCTCTCAGCCCACCATCTCATTGCCTCGGCCGTGAAAGCACACATGAACAACCGCTCCAACCTATCAATAAGTGGGAAATATCGAAGTATCTTCACAGCTTTCTTGTTGCCTGCATGAGTCAACTTATACCTTTCTGTAAAACATACTGGGCAGGCTTCAAGGTCTTCGAGATCTTTTCCCCAGAAGAGAATACAATCATATCTGCATGCATGAATTTTGATGTAGGAAAGCCCAAGATCTTTCAGGATATGTCGCACCTTATGATGAGTGGTAGGAAGACGATGACCGGGTGGCAGTAGCGAAGCAGTCCACTTCAACCAAGAATCAACAGCTTTGACAGACATTTTGTTCTCCATTTTTAGCTGCATCACTCCCATCACACTTTCAAGAACAGTCTTACTACAACTGTCGTACAACGGAGTCTGTTGCAATGCAATCAGGTTGTTGTACTTGTCCATACCGCTTGTGTTTACATGACCTCCAGGTAATGGTTCGACTGGCTCGATATGGGAGAAACCCTCAACGACGGGAGGGACATTTGGTGCTTCATCAGCAAATACACCGCTCTCATGAGGAAACATATCATTGATTAACATCGATGTTGGATCATAGGATGAACTTCCCCTCTCAGCAAAATGTCCATGATCATAGCGTGGACTGGCCCTCTCACCAAATTGTCCATGATCATGCGGACCCGCTACCGATGTTTCACCGTGATAAATCCAACAAGTGTACTTTTCCCAAAACCCGTATTTACTCAGGTGCCTCTGGACTTTATCAATGGGAAATCGAAATCGATCGCTGAAACACTTACATTCTTTACACGGGCAATAATGAAGTGTAGTGTCTCCACAATTAGCCTTCACAAAATCCACAAAACTCCTAATTCCCTCGTGATATCTGACATCCCATCTTTCGAGGCTCATCCAACTCTTGTCCATCCTGAAAATTCTAACAATTTTACGTATTAATTATATATATATACACACATTCACTACTAATAATCGACGTGATCTCTCAATTCAACTCTAATTAAATCAACACATGCATGCATATGTATATATATATCGATCTAATCTCTGAATTCGATTCAGTACTCGATGATAGTATTCTCCTTTTTTCAATTCAAAACGTATTTGACTGGGTAGGAGGAGGCTCTGTTAAGCCTGGCTCCGATAACAATACGATAATACCAGTCATTGATTCAGATACAAGATTAACTACAAGCTGTTTTCTCGTTTCGGTGACCGTACATCAACAACATTTCATATATATCTCACGAATTGGATTTGATCAACACACACACACACATATATATATATACCACATATACGTATATATACACCTACGTACCTATATATATAGCTTCCCGAGTGATCGAGTTTTCGACGCGCGCCTTAATTTTGACAATATACCGAATGATCGATTTCAGAGCGTACGTTTTCCTTCTTTCGATTTCTCTGGATTTTTTTCGCTCAAAATGATTGAATGATCGACCTGCCCCATCCGGCATCTAATATAAGACACATTGCCGGCGACGGAGTAAGTCGCCAGAAATGAAGACATTACCGGCGACTTTACGCCGGAATCTCGCCGGTAATGTTGTAAAACATTACCGGCGACTCCAACTGTCGCCGGCAATGTCTAGGGAGACATTTCCGGCGAAATTCCGGCCGGAAAATCGCCGGAAATGTCTCCCTAGACATTGCCGGCGACGGTTGGAGTCGCCGATAATGTTTTACAACATTACCGGCGAGATTCCGGCGACATTACCGGCGACGGGGTAAGTCGCCGGTAATGATGGACATTACCGGCGACTTTTCCGGTCGCCGGCCTTGTTGGCCGGAATCTCGCCGGTAATGACTCATTTTCTTGTAGTGGCCCTTAAACCTTCTAATGATGAACTTTGGTTTTATAATGGGTGATTTCAACAATATCACTACCTTAAGTGAGAAATGTGGTAGTAACAATATTGTTATTAGATATATGAATGATTTTGTGCAGTTCTTATACAGTCTAAATATGACAACTCTAGACCATAATGAAATGTCTTTTACTTGAACTAATGATCATAAGGATCATACTTTGATGTTTGAATTACCTGATAAATCGAGTTTGTGCAAACCTAATCCTTTTTGTTTGTTCCTTAATGCTCAAGTAGAGAATTTACCAATCCATAGCTCTGATCATGGCCTCATTTGTCTAACTCTAGATAGTGATACAGTTAAGAGAAGACGAAGCTTCAAGTTTGAAGCAATTTGGATCAAACATCTTGATTTTGGCAGATTAGTCAATTCTTGTTGGAACAACGTACATGATACAAACCCCTTAAAAAATATGATTACTATATGCAATAGCTTCATGTCTAGAGCAAAGGCTTGGAACATGGAAATTTTTGGTGAACTAAATGAAAAAATAAAAAGTCTACAAGAGGACCTTGATGTGGTTCAATCTCAACTAATGACTAACCCAAATTGTTCTTATTTGCAGGATAAAAATAAGGAGACTTATAGACTACTGCACCAACTATATTGTAATGAGAAAAAAATTTGGGCTCAGAAATCGAAGATAGATTGGTTACAGCTAGGTGAAAGGTATACAAAGTACTTTTAAATGCAGGCTAAAATTAAGAAGAAAACAATTGGATAAATAAGATTAAGGATGAGAATGATTGTTGGTTCTATGATTCTGAAATTATTACTAGAGTCATTGTTAATGACTTCAAGAAGAGATTTACTAAAGGATTTGATATAAGTTCCACTGTTATGAACAAGTTTCTGAACATTTATCTCCTGGTGAACTGATGAATAATCAGGTTACCGATGAAGAAATCCTCATTGCAGTATATTCAATTCGCCCCTTAAAGACCCCTGGTCCAGATGGATTACATGCAATTTTTTTTATCAAACCTATTGGAATGAGGTTAAGAATATTGTGATTCCTATGATTAAGGATTTCTTCACAAATGAAGAATCTCTGCAACTTATTAACTATACTAATATAGCCTTGATCCCTAAAATTGAGTCACCTGAGTCTGTGAACTATTTAAGACCAATCAGTTTGTGTAATGTAAGTTATAAAATCATTACAAAAAATATTGTTAACAGATTGAGGCCTCTCCTGACAAAATGCCTCTTAGAAAACTAAGGAGTTTTTGCACAAGGTAAGTCCATACATGACATGCTCATGATAACATTTTAATTGCTCATGAATTGTTTAGCACCTTTCAGAGAAAGAAAGGCAAAACTGAAATGATGACTATCAAGTTTGATTTGGAGAAAGCATATGACATGCTAAATTGGAACTATATCAAATGTTGTTTGAAAAAAAAAATGGCTTTGGTGATAATGGGATCAACAAAACGATGAATTGCATCAGTACAGTCTCTTTTTCTATTCTCCTCAATAAAAAAGCTGAAGGTATGTTTTTCCCCACTAGATGCATTAGACAAGGTGATCCCATGTCACCTTACATATTTATTCTATATGTTGAACCTTTGATTAGACAACTAAACTTTCTTACAAAATCTGCAAAATCTAATGTTGGAATTCGGTCCTCACTAAATGGCTTTAGAATTTTTAACCTAATGTTTGTTGATGACTATTTAATTTTATGCAAAGTCACCTCAAAGGGTGCACATAATGTTAGAAGAATCTTTGATTTGTTCAGTGATGCTACAGGATTAAATATTAACTATCACAAGTCTTCATTGTACTTTTTCCCTAAAGTAGCTGTAAGAGATAAACTTAAAATTGTGAATATTGAATATTCAGCAGAAATGTACCGGTGGAAAGTATCTGGGCATACATAATGCAATAAATTGGAAGGATCTCATTAATGCAAAAGAGCTACTGCTGAAGATATCAAATAAACTTGTTGGTTGAAAAAAAGGTACACTCTCTAGAGCTGGTAGACTCACTCTTATTAAATTTAGTCTTACTGACATGCCTAACCATGTGTTCTCTTACTTTAAGTGTCCTGATAAACTAGCTAAGAAACTAGATGAGGAAGCTATGACATTTTTCTGGGGAGATTCTTCTGCTCCTCATGTGGCTTGTAGTGATATTTGTACCCCTATCCATTGCCAAGGTCTTAGTGTAAAGCAGGTTAAAAATTTCAATAATGCTACTATTGCAAAGTTAGGGTGAAATTTTTTAACTGATCCTGATAATTAGTGGTCTAAGATTATAAGGAAAAAGTATCTCACAAATAAGTCTTTTTTCACTGCAGAGGCTAAACAATACCACTCCTATGCTTGGAGAGTTATTCTTAACAGTAGAGGTTTGATCACTGAAGGTTTTAAATGGATTGTAGGTAATGGCAAGGGTATCCAATTTTAGACTCATAATTGAGTTTATCCAGTAACTATCTATCATTTAATTGATACTAACATGAGAATGCAGGTGAAATTAGATGATTATGTGGCTGATTATTATTAGTAATGGCATGTGGAACAAAATAAAAATTATTGTCAATTCTAATCTCTGACATTGTTAATGTTATTTGTGAAATCCCTATTCCCATAAGTCCTCAAGAGGATGCCTTCATTTGGGGTCCTTCCACCTCAGGTAATTTTCTATTAAAATAGCTTCTGACTTACAATTGAATAGTGTTGGTAAACATAAGCATGCTAGCCTTATTACAAAGATGTGGAAGCAAAATATTCCTCCTAAGCTTAAAATCTTTAGTTGGTTCCTTCCGAGAGGCCGTTTAAAAACCAAAGACAAATTATTAAAAATGCAAATGACTCCTAATATTGTTTGTCCTCTTTGCCTTAATCATGAAGAATCTATTAACCATCTATTTTACAGCTGCCCTCTTGCAAAACCTGTGTGGAATTTCTCCAATATGTCTCATTTAATCACTTCTGATAATCTGTTTGACATTATGTACAAGTGTGCTGATGATAAAATTCATGACAAAAGCTTTTGGCCTATGATCTTGAATGTTTGCTGGCACATTTGGCAAGCAAGAAATAATCTGATGTTCAGAAATAAAAACTTTGTACCACAAGTTGTTACTATCAAAGCAGCTACTACTTTGAGCAACTACACAGGTGTTAACTACAATACTCCTACCACAATCAAAAAAGACATTGTCACCATCAAGTGGAACCTTCTTGCCAACAATTCCATCAAACTCAATTTTGATGGATTTGTCAAAAGAATCAACATTGGATCTGTTGCTGGTGGATTTGTTATTAGAGACTCAAATGGTATTGCCTTTGCCTTCGGTGCTTGTATCTTGGGTAACTATAACGTCCCCCTCGCCGAAGCTCAAATCCTATGGCAAAGTCTTACTCATGCCATGGAAGTTGGCTATGACAACATCATCATCGAAAGTGACTCCCTTCTTATCATTAATTGTGTCAACAAAAATACTTGGAAGCCGCATTGAAAGCTAACTACAATTACCATGGACATCCAACACTTAGTTGGGAACTTTAACAACATTAAATTCAAACTTGTTTACGGAGAAGCTAACTATGTGGCTGATAAGCTTACTTAACTTGGTCATGGTTCTGGAGGCAATATAACTAGCATAACACTCTTCTTCCAAATGTTGCTAGATTTCAATTATTTGATAAGTTTGGTTCAGGATGCCCTAGAGGTTCGTCTTTGTAATTTTCTTTGCTCAGAAAAAAAAAAGACAAGGAATATAATATCTTGGATACTGAATTCATTCACGAAGAGAAAAATAGATGTAGAATGTGTCTTGGATAAGGTCTAATTAGGGACGTATCCATCTCTCATTCGTCTTATCCTTTCACGATAAGGGAAAAAGAAGATCGAATACATACTAATTTCAACTCATTTCCTCAAGAAACTAAACTTCTACATATATATATTTTTTAAAAGACCTTGGTAAAAAAACTCGATTTTATAGTGATTTGAACCGCCTATCTCCTCTTTGGGAGGGGAACATACCAAAAGTAGTGGTTAACCAAACTTCTACATGTCTTGTCTTAATACACGTCTAGCTCGTCAGATCATAAGTCTTTTAATTTCTAAGTCCTATTTAAAATTCATAGCGGAATTCTTCTCACTTATTTTGAAAGTCAAAAAATAACACATGAATTATTTTTTCATTAGACAACACATGAAATATTAAGATATATCATATATAAATATTTTAGAAGCACACTCCAAGATATATACATTTCGATCACTAAAAAACAACTCATGAACTATTATATCATATATCAATCTATGTATTAGAAACACCAAGATACATTTCATTTCAGTGAAAGAGACCTCATCTTCGATCATGATTGTAAATGACACTCATTTCCTTTCTCGTGTTTGCTATGGGAAAATTACATGTAGCAGAGTTTTGCTTCTTGGGTTGGTCACTGATGACTCATGTTTGCACTTAATCATGAACAGAGCTAGAGGTTTTAGGTGCACAGATTAGAAAAAAGGGATTGAAAGGTATGTTCCCAAACCCAAATGTGACTTGTTATACTTGAAACATACCCAATGTGAGCTACTAGTTGGCTACCCCCGCCTTCGCGCGGAGTCTCGACGAAATGAAATCGAATAAGAAAAAGTAGGACATTGAGACGTTCAGAATGATCAAATATATGCATATAGCTTAAAGATATGACATGTTAAAGCTTAAAATAGCAACTAGCTTCTTTTTATAAACGATATGTCATCAAAGAAACCGTGTTCATCGAAGACAGCAAACTCTAAAGAGAAAAAGTTGGTTTGTAACAGAAATGAATTCAACCATTGTACCAAAATAATAAAACTACATTGGAACAGAAGCTCAGATAGCTAACCAAATTGAATTACTATTTACTACTATGAAAGAGAAGACACTGAGACTCATGGAATAGTATTGAGAATCCCATATTATATATATGTACATTAGGACAATAGAGTTGCGTAAACTAGTAAGCTGAATTTTATTCAAGTAGAGTTCCCATATTATGAGTCTCTCATTAGTTTGACAGGTTTCTTCAAGGCCCTATGGCACCTAACAACAAAACTCTATTACAAAAACTAAATTCACATATGAATATTGGCTAAGGCTTTCCCCTACTTGTACAACATAGAGCTAGGATGTTTAAACAAATTTGTGTCTGAAGCGAAGAACTCTGCCAACGCTGCACAAACAACATTTCCAAATAATAAAGCATTATTTTTGCTTGGTGCCTTCACTGTAAAAGTTGTTTTAATTGCAACACATTTAACATAATGGGGTAAAAAAAGATCATTATGCTGCATTTACTTACCTCTATGTTAAGAGGAAGTACATGATTGTGAAGTAAAAAAGAGTCAAACACTCATAGTGCATGAGCTCGTGTAATAGGTAAGCAAAAAGACTTGAACTTTGAAAACTCTACAGCTTACAAATTAAAGGCTATCCATGAGCTTTGAGTAATAGTAAAACCCATTACCTAATCTCTGAAATTCATTACGAATTCACTCTCAACAAACATCTTCTTAAACAAAACTGAAATGAAATTTTCTGGGAGAATTTAAAGACTTGAACTTTGACAATCCTACAGCCCAAGAGTCACAGGCTCATAGAGCATTACCATTAAATAAAGTGAACAACACTAGCATAATCCTTCAGGATTAGGAGAAGTTACACTCCCAGTCTCAGGAGCCAACTTTAGCCCAACTCTTTTCCAATCAGATAAGTCTTCATTGCCACCTTCAGATTCACTATCTGACGGAATGGGCTTCACGATTAGGGTCTTCATGAACTTCTCAAGTCCTGCTATAGTCTACAAATCCAAGAAATCAGAATCATCAATAATTACATATCACAATATACAGAGAGAGAGAGAGAGTAATGAAGATAGTTGTACAAATGAGTCCATGAACACGAACATATAAATTTCCAAATTTCAAACAGGGGATATATCTATTTCCAAATGGAAGAACTCAGAGGATATGTCAATATGCATGGATATAATAAGCTATACTTCCATAGTTGGTAAGCTGTGGATTATGCCTTTGGTTTCCCTAGAAAGTTCTCAACCTCATCCTTAAAGAATTTGTAACATATCTAGCTTTAGTGTCATCTAGCCCTCTTATGACATCCATTACTAACAAATATCTATATCAAATAGATGGATTTTCGAGGGAGGCCAAGAAGCAAATAGAAATTAACATTATATATGAATATACAAATACATACATATACAGTAAGAACGAATAACAAACAATATACTTCTTCTTATCCTTGGTTTCTACGCTTCTTCTATTTCAGCAACTGTTTGCCTCCTTCAGCTTCATTCAACATCTGTAAGTCTGCATTAGCATTGGCCTCTAATCCTATTTCTTTTTTCTTCAGTGATAGCGTCTCTACCCTTGGTTGGTCATTATCACTAGTTTCAGCCATAGACCTGAAAACAAGAAAATAAAGACATAAGAAAATAAAACTGAAAAGCACACGCCCTATGCCCAAACTTTGTCTTTTTCCAGCTATGCATGAAATAGAACTATAAAGCCATGGATTCTTCGAAATGGATACACTAAAGAATCAGACATACCACAATTTATTTGCCTTGTTGTAGATGTCTCGCGCTGCTTTGGGCTAGAACTCCCTGCATAATGAAATGTTTTTTTAATTGATACATTGTAACAGTAAGCTTCCAAGCAAGGAGAAAGAGATTTTTTTTTTAAGAATGATACACACTAAGTGAGGACAAATGGGTACCATTCTGCAAATAGAACCCACTATCCCAATACTCAACTAGTTCAGTTCTAACAATCAAATATGAAACAACACAGCAATGCGATAATTGAAAGAAAAAAAAGTAAAAACTTTGAGCTTCAAGAATCTTACAATTTCAACTTCTTTATTAGAGACGATATGAACCCTTTCCCTATTAACCTGCATATCCCCATCCATAAACATACCACTCTGAATCCTACAAAAAAAAACCATCTCTAAACTCAATCAAACATAATACACACACATAAAACACATAGCAATGCACAGAAAGAGAGAAACTCACAGGAACTATTTGATAAAAACTTCATCAGGTAGAGGGAGAATGAACTTGAGCTCAAAGATGGGCAATCAAATAACAAAGCAAGATTACAGTATCAAACTTAGTCAGGATTGGATCTAAATTTAAGGACCTAAATTAATTTTCCACTTTCACATTAAAAATCATAAATAAGAAACTGTACAGGTATATGTAATTAATTAGATAGACCATAAACAAAGAATAACTCTTATGGATCTACTGCCTTCAAGAAAATAGAATTCCAATCTCTCTATATAAACTATACATATAAGGGCTACATTTGCAGGTACTCTTCCATATATTTCTTTCTACCCACCAATAATCTTATCATTCTTATGTAAAAAAAGAAGAAGACATGGCAACATAGGTTTTCAAAATGAGTTTATTGCAATATATGAAAGATAACCTTTCCTACTGAATATCATGAACATAGTTGTCAATCCTACAGACTAAGAGAAATCAAGGAAATTGAAAAAAAAAATCTGATATAAAGGTAGTTTTCAACTCCATTAATCTAATAAGTTATCAATCAAATATTCAAATATAGCACCATAGCACAAGGAAGAGCAGTAGTATAGAGAACTTACCATATGTAATAAACTGTGCCGAAGAAACATTTATTATAACTGGTTACAAGTAGCTCCCCATTTGAGTCTCTGGTCCCAGAGCAATCTTAAAATGAAATATATATATATATATATATATATAAACGCTCTCTTCAGATCTTTACCAGTGTACAATATGTAACTTTTCTCAAATACTTGTGATTATTTTCCAATGCAGCAACAAGAACATAGATTATATATGAAGATTCCGCAGCTTGAATTCATCATTTCTTTGCAAATTCTTAAACGATGATCCCAAATACCAAATCGTTATAAAACTCACACAACCTATATGCAATTTTGATTCCAAGAATAAAGAAACAGATAAAAGATAACTTACCCAGACCAATGAAAACAACAAAACTTCATGAAATCAGCAACCAATAGTCCAATACCATAACTTAGAGCCTCAAAAATCTACGATGCCCACACAACAACTACATAAATCAATCTAAAGAAGCATTCATCCAACAAAAAGTTAGAAGATCCTGCGCATGAAAGTTACTTTCAAGCTTTTAATCTCGGGTATTGATATCTCCAAAACCTTATTTTGAGAGCGATTTGGAGAAGCAGACCAAAATTGAGACTATCAATGACGAAGCGCGACGCATCTCTAGTGGTGCTACTTCCGCTGAGGTCGAGCTCAACGCCGTCGGGGTCGGAGGCACTGGGTGATTGGATTTGGTTAATTTACTATCTTGTTGGACGATTTGTAAGGTCGATGGTAAGTTGGTTAATTTACTATCTTGCTTTATTGAACTCCAAGAAATTGTCGCGTTCTCCATGGTGAATACATAACTTGTTTGAGAACGTCCTTTGTGTGGGTAAGAGAGATACCCAGCATCAGCAAAACCAACCAAGACATCACAAGGTGTCTCTGTATAGGGAACCACACTAAATTGAGGTACAGTGCTCGCAACTGGAGACGATCTCGACGGGTCGAAGCTTTCACTCGACGAGTCGAATGATTGCTTCAGGTCAATCTAGGGTGCATTCTTCGACGGGTCAAGAAGTCCTCTCGACGGGTTGATTGATACCTTCGGGTTCGTTTAGGGTATAATTTCTGACGGATCGAAAGATCCATTCGATGGGTTGAAAATCTCAGGACATGCATGATGTGATTCAACCATTACTTTATCAAGAATTTCAAGCTTCTCTTTGTATTCTTTATAGGGAAAGAACAAGCCTAAATCAATGGAACCCTTCAAGTACCTGAAGATATGTTTTACACCAGTCTAATGACGTTGTGTTGGTGCATAACTAAACCGAGCAAACAAGTTCACAAAGAATGCAATATATGGTATAGAGCATTGAGCTAAATACAACAAAACTCCAATAACACTAAGGTATGGTACCTCAGCTCCCAAAAGTTCCTCATCATCATCTTTTGGATGGTATGGATCCTTATTGGGTTCCAGACTACGAACAATCATTGGTGTGCTAAGAGGGTATGTTGTGTCCATGTTAAATCACCTGAGCATGTTTTGAACATAAACAAACTAGTGAATAAGTGTTCCACCAACTAGATGTTCCATCTCTAAACCAAGATAAAAATCGATTCCTACCAAGGTCTTTCATCTCAAACTCAAAATTTTGAATAGCCAACCGTCTCATTGATTTCATCAAGAGACCTAATGATATTCATATCATCAGCATAGACCGCTACAATGGCAAATCCTGAACTTGTTCTCTTAATTAACACACATGAGTACACATCATCATTCTTGTATCCCTTCCCAATCAAGTAGTAACTTAGATGTGTGTACCACATCCTACTAGATTATTTCAATCCATATAGTGAACGCTTCAAGCTAATCATATGAGTACTCTATGGTGTAGAGTTACTTGAATTGGGTATGACCACGCCTTCTGACACTTTCATGTATATATATGAATCAAAGTTTTCATAGAGATATGTTGTTACCACATCCATCAGCTGCATGTTCAGTTTTTTGGACACTACCAAACTGACAATGTAGCAAAAAGTAATGATGTCCATGACCGGAGAGTATGTCTCTTTATCATCAATGTCAGGGCGTTGAGAGATTATTTGTGCTATAAGTCTAGTTTTATACTGCATGACTTCATTTTTCTCATTACTGGACTGGAAACTTGCATTTTCTTTGTTTCATGTCAACGAAGAGCTGATTGACCAAATGTGTTATGCCCACCAAATGTGAAGTTCGTAGGACATAAATGTTATTTGTGATTCTATGACATAACTATAGTCAGGAACAATCTCATGTGAACGATTCACAATGTTGATGGCGAAATGATCATTGTATGTCTGCATGGCCTGCCTTTTCACCGGAACCTCATCTGTGGATTTTCTTGGTCTCCCCATTTTCCTGGTAGAAGCTGAGGCCGATGCTACTTACTCTACATAGACAAGAGGAATATTTTTTTTCCCGGGAATGGCGTTAAACTTCTCCTTCTTGGGGACTTCCAACCTTGTAGGAACATTTTGCAGCAGATATGTCTGATCTCGTCACTTTGGCAATATCATTAAAGGAGTCAGGCATCGAGTCTATTACCTTCTGAAGATCAAGAACACATCACACTTCAATCTCACGTTGAGATGTGTGTGGATCCTCTAGTAACATAGTGGGAGTATATCACGTCAATTATTGACGTTCAACCGGAATGGAGGCATTCTTATCTCCCTCTAACATCGGGAAGTATGTTTTATCTAAGTAACAATATGCAAATCTTGCAATAAAGAGATCTCTTGTCAACGGTTCAAAGAGATGGATAATTGCTGGAGTTTCATAACCAATATAGATGCTTAAACTACGTTGAGAGCCCATTGTAGTGCGTTGTGGAGGCACAATTGGTACATACATTGTGCAACCAAAGATGTGTAGAAATGAAATGTCAATCTCATACCCTGTTACCAACCAGTATGCACTGAATGGTTGGCGTGTTATGGGTCTCAATCGAATAAGTATTGTTGCATGTAATACTGCATATCCCCAAGCAGATACCGACAAATTCGTATGCATAACCATTTCTCTGTCCACAAGCTGTACCCGCTTGATTTATGCCTTTACTAAACCATTTTGAGAATGAATATGAGGGACTAGATATTCAACTTCAATCTCAATCGACATACAAGAGTCATTAAAAGTCTTTGTTGTAAATTCTCCTGCATTATCTATTCTAATATACATGAGTAGGTTGTTCGGGTGGTGAGCCCGAAACTTAATAATATGTGCTAGGAGTTTCGTAAATGCAGTATTCCTTGTGGATAGTAAAGCAATGTGTAACCATCGCTTTGATGCATCTACCAGAACTTTAAAATATTTAAATAGTCTGCATTCCAGTTAGATAGGTCCACAACTATCACTATGGTTTCTTTGTAAGAATGAAATATTTTCAGTATTATCAACCGTAAAGGAAGGTCTAGCATATAATTTTGTCAATGACAAGCTTTGAAAAATGAGCAATGAGCATCACATATTATGACGAACGAATCTTGTGGACCATTATTAGGTGTCATACTTGGCTTAGAGACCGAGACCAGAGTAAGATTGTTAATCTCATCCACTCTATCAAAATCGATGGGTATTTTCACATGCTTCTTTGCTCTGAAAAATGAATGACCATGAGATTTTTTTCAAGATTTTGATCATCATATCCCGATCAGGATGTCCCAGTCTGTAGTGCTAAATCTTATATGAGGTCGAGTCATACACAGTGGTGAGACTAATTGCATTGGATTCAATGATCTGAACCGTAGTAAGATATAATCCACTACGAATTACCTCTAACTTCTCCAAGATATGCTTTCTACCGCACTCCTCTGAAGTTATACTTAAGAATTCTTTACCATTCTCACAATGAGTTTCCAAGTATAAATCATTGGCTCTAATATTCTTAAAACTTAGCAAGGTTTTATTGACCTTTGGCACGTACAATACATCAGTGATATAAATTCTTGTTCCATATGGTAGCAAAAAGCTGAACCACGCCCTTGTATAACCGACATTAAACAAATCATGGTAGTCACTGATGAAGTGTATGGCACAAGATCGATAAATAATTACCTATTCTGCAGTCTAGTATAAGTAATACTACTATCTGCTAAACACTCAATCTCGCCTTCAAACATCAACAAAAAAATGTAAGGTAATCAATCTTTGATCTAAAGACATGGCGAACACTTTATGTAAAAACTTAAAGATTTACCAAAGGGTTGTGAACATTATAGAGTTCTGATATAGCATAGTAAGACCGATGTAAAACACATCAAAAACATAAATTTCTGGTACCATCTTCAACGGGTCGAGAGAATCCACTCGATGGGTCGAAGAAACCCAAAATAAAATTTGATTTTCCAATAATGATTTTTGATGGGTCGAGTATGATTTTTGACGGGTTGAAAATAGCATAATTTTGTCCAGAATGATCTCTTCAACGGGTCGAGAAAATGGTTTGATGGGTCAATAAAAAACCTAAAACCGAATGAATTTTTGATATCTTGTTCGACGGGTCAAAAATTGGACAATTTCAAGACAGTAGCTATCCTTTGACAGGTAGAGATAATTTTTGACATATTGAATGTGCTATTTTGGTACGGAGAACATGCTTCGACGGGTTAAAGGAAACCAAGCATAAATTTTCGATGGGTAGGAAAAGTGCCAAAACTGATCCAGTAAGTATTTTTCGAAGGGTCGAGAGAGAATCTCGATGGGTCAAAAATTCTCAGGATCAAACCATCATCTCTTTTTGTCTCGTTTTTATGATATTTTGGTGTCATAGTGTCATAGGATATTATCAATTTTGAACCATTCAAGCAATATGCATGAGCATAACCATTCTTAACACTTTCAAATATCTAAAGAAAGAAATTTTATTACTTTTTCCAACATCAAAACTTACATCAAATATTATCTTATTCAAATAAAAATGACCACATCAAGTCAAATTAAATTAAACTTGATTACATAGCAGAATCATGAGCCTAATAAATATACTAATCAAAATATGTAGTCTCTAGGCCTTCTTCAGGGACATCTGCTACCATTAGATTGACTTCACCGTAATCTTCCATCTCTTGATCTTCAGTATAATTGGTCTTATGTGCCAAGTACTGCTTGCATCTTTTGTATGTATTCTAATTATCCTTTGGTGCACAACATTATTTGTGCATATGTTTGGTTGAACCACACCTATAACAAGGTGACAAGCGAGAAGTAGAAGCAAAATTTGAAGAAGTTCCACCATTCCTATGACCAAAATTGCATTGATTCTTGTTGGAGGTATTTTGGTTGGCATCTTGGCGAATCCAGGTCAGATTTTGACTTATTCCACGGCCTCTTCTTCCACCATATCTGTTGTAAGGCTCAGAACGATCATTTTTTATCCTTATGTACCTTCCCACCAGTGTTATAAGTCACATGAACTTTCTTTGTTCCAACGGGCCTGGCATTGTTGTTGAGAAGAATATCATGATGCCTTTCTTTCTTTGCTAGGACGTTCATGAAGTCACAGAAGAACTTTATCCTACCTTGCTCAAAATCAATCCGATATTGATGCGAAAGCATGTCTATAGTTTGATCTGTCTTGACAAACTATGGATTTAATTAGAGAAGGTGCTCAAAGACTTCTCGATCATAGTTTGACCAGTCTTGATAACAGCACAAAAGCTCAACTCTGATTGTAGCTCTAACATAGCTTGATTGAATGCATCAATCTTCGGATAATCCAATAATTGGATGGAGTCTCATCTCTCGTACAATTCAGGAAGTTGTGCATCATGCACATTTTGTTGAATCTTTCTTTCAACACGTCCATAAATTCTTGGGATCATTCTTTTGCAAGTATTATTTTTTCAATATTGGATGTATATACCACCTCAAAAGTATGAGGGCTTGAGCTTTGCGTGCTACAGATGGTGGAAGTACATTCTCACCAGGAGCTGCAATGGGTGGATGGATAGTACCCATGAGGTCTTTGCCGATGAGAGTATTCTCTACTTCAGACACTCATCTATGATATTTTGCACCTTTGGGGTCAAGGGTATCAAATTCAGTCATAACCGACTCTGTTAAAGACATCTACAAAAGAGATAAGAGATGTAATTAGTACCAATCGGAAGAAAAACACGATCACAAATATCAACTTTAAGGAATAAGAACCATGATCAATGATGTTTGGTCATAAAATCGATGCAAAACCGGTGACTTCATACGACACCCCAGAAAACTGTGATTTTCACAAATAGTCACAAAAGATCTACTTCCTTCTTCTTTTTTCAATGTGAAATCACAATTAACCGTGATAATCACCAATAGCCGTGACTCCCACAGGACCGTCACTTATATCAACTTTTTATAACATGCATGTATTAATTCATAAGAACTAGGGCATAAAAAGTAAATCACGGTATTAAAATTCAACCTAAATGTAAGGTGTTGCGGTAATTAAGTTTTGCAACCTAAGTCTAAATCGAAGAAGGGAGAAAATTTATCTCGATTGTGTTATGCTCGGTATGAAACTTAATTTTTTTTTAGAAACTGCAAAAATATGCCGATGGACGACGGTTGTACCGGCAACGGTGGTGCTCTAGTGATTAGGAGCAGAACTCAGTTGGGGTTGTGGCCCCCCTGGAGCTTCTAAAATTAAGGTTAATTTCCTTTTATTAATGCATATATTATTATTAAATTAAACTAAATTATATTTACATCCCCCTGGGAATGAGATTATTGCTCATTTGGCCCCCTTGACAATCCGCTTCAAGTTCCGCCACTGCAGACGGTGGAAGTTTAGATGTTTAGGGATTAGATATTTTTTTCTTTCTGTTTAGGGTTTGAGTTGGCTATCAACTCAAGAGTTGTTGATAACGTGTTGAAAGAGAAAAGTAAATAGATACAAGGACGGAGCCAGGATTCTCGGTGAGGGGGAGACTAAACGAAAAGCTTAAAAAATAAAAATAATATATTAATTTAAATAATTCAAAATATTAAAATAGTGCTTGTAAAATACTATCTATTACAAGGGTAATTGTCCTCGACGAGGTTTCATATCCTGAAAACGTTTCATAATAACTTCATCGTCAATAGTAAGAAAAATGTTTTTCTCAATATAAGAAATCAAACAATAATTCATCAACTCGTCACTCATTCTACTGCATAATCGATTCTTCATAATATTCATTGCAGAAAATGCTCTCTCCACGCTTGCTGTTGTAACAGGTAGAATCAATGCCAATGTCACAAGCCGGTAAACTAGCGGATATGTTCTATCTTTCCTTCGATGAACCATTTTCTCTGCAAGCTCAGTAATTCCTTTCAAATTGGAAAACTCAACGTTGGAACACATGTCTACTATATAGTTCTCAAGTTGATCATCTAGTACCTCTATCTCATGTTCAGAAAAATCTCGTAGATAACACTGGGCAAAATGTTGTAACTTTTCTTTATCAAAAGTCGAGAATGAGTTACTTGGGTTCAAACTTGACAGACAAATAAGCAGCTTTGTGTTCTTCTCGTTGAATCAATCACCTAACTCTTGAAGTTGTTTATCTATGACAACATAGAATAAATCAACATGATAATGATGCAAGTTTGTTATTACCTGAGCATTTCGCTTTGATTTTCCTGTAGGTTCAAATCTATCCTCCATGCTTATAACTCTTATTTGATGCTTCTCACAAAAAGAAGAAACTTGTATGAGTAATTTATCCCATCTGTTCTCCCTCAACGTCTGTAATCGCTCGTTGCATACATTAACTAAGTTCATAGTATTCACAATATCTTGATCTTTTCTCTGCAATGCTTTTGACAAATCATTTGTAATTCCGAGTATTTTTCTCATCAGGTATAGGCTAAATATGAAATCATATGATTGCATATAATCCATCAAGACCCTTGCTTCTAGTTTCTGAACAGAACTTGCTCCCCCATCAATCCTTATAACTTTCAATACTGCGATCACAGATTTGAACATTTTAGATAAGCTGATTAATGTATCATAATGAGAGCTCCATCATGTATCACTAGTTCGTTTAAGACTACTTTCCTAGTTTAAGCCTTGTCCATTCGAAAACTCATGATTATTTAAGGCCTCTAGAATGTCATCGCCATGTTTTTCTCTGTTTGAATATCTCATCTTTTGGCCGATGCTCCAACAACATTTACCACGTTAGCAACTAATTCAAAAAAGTCTAAAATATTTGTGTGATTCTTTGCCACACCAACAAGAGCTAGTTGCAGCTGATGAGCAAAACAATGAACATAAAATGCAGATTCATTCTCCTTCAAAATAAGTGCTTTCAAACCATTTAACTCGCCTTGCATATTACTTGCTCCATCATAACCTTGACCCCGCAATCTAGAAATGCTTAATCTATGTCTACAAAGAAAATCATCAATAACTTCTTTGAGAGTTGCATCATTGGTATTAATAACATGTTCAATCCCCACAAAACGCTCAATTACTTTACCGTCATCCACATAACGTGGCCATTTGCTCCTTTGAAGACATATCTCGAGATTCATCAACGAGAAGGGCAAAGAAAGAATCACCAATTTCACTAGCAATAATAGTGGATATTTCAGCTGAAATAGCACTTACAATATCCTTTTGAATGTCAGGTGATGTCAACTTCAAATTTTCTTGAGCATTCTTGAATGTAACGGCTTTGAAATCCTTATTATAACCACACAACCATTCCAAAATTTCTAAAAAGTTTCCTCGATTATAAGAACTTTCTAACTCATCATTACCACGAAATGGAAGCCCTTGTTTTAGAAGAATTCTTACAACACCAATCGATGCACTTAGGCGAGTACGGTAGTCAATTCGATCTTAATCTGTATATTTTGCCAAAACAATCTCAATGTGTTGTTTTTGATTCGATAAAGGATCACAATTACTCGCAGCCCGATTATGAGTAATATTTGATCCTCCAAAATGTGATATCAGTGTTTGCTTCTTCTTCCAATTACTGAATCCATGACCAGCACCAACAAAAGTTTCACCACTGCTTTGTTCTCCAACAACTGGTTTGAAAAGATAACAACATAAACAAAATGCAGCGTCCTCTTTAATACTGTACTCTAACCAATATGGAAATTCAATAAACCAATCACGAATAAACCTTCTTTTCTTCTTTTGTCCTCCAAATTCCGTGAAAGGAAAAGTATGATTTTTAGGTCGACAACGGCCTTATTGTAGATAATATCTTCGAACTTCTTCTTGAATGTTAGGATGATAACTTGAAATTAGCGGGCTTTTAGCGGGATCTGGTGGATACTTTTCTGTAATATCTTCAGCACGAGACTTTTTTAGATTGTTACTATTCTTCTTTTGAATTTTCGTGGGTGGTTGCTCATCTGATGTTGGAGTAGAAGAAGAGAGTTTTTCTTTTCTTTTGAAGTATCTCTCCATATCTAATAAACTTAATAAAAATGATTGTATTTTAATCTCAGGTACGGTAGAGCTTTTATAATAAAAAAATCATAAAATCCTAAACCTGGTAACATATTAAATCCTAATTGACCTAGTATTTGGATTTTATTATTGAAATATAATATAATAATATTCTTACAAAGTTGTCGGATTGAATTGTCAGTAATTGAAGTTTAGATATACTTCAAATAAATTTTAATATTTATATTATATAATAATAATAATATGCTTTCTTTTTTTTTACATTAACTCAGGGGGGGCCCAGGCCCACCCTGGCCCCCTAATACCTCCGTGCCTGAATAGATATGCAATAGATTGAACTTGTACTTTATTCATTGATAGGTGACTTTTAAATAAGCATTACAATTTGTTACAATCAAAATCCCTATAAATTAGGGATTGAAAGAATATCTACTTCCATGCTAATTAGAACAAGACACACACTAGGATACCAGCAAAAATATTATTTCCTCAAACAAGACACACATTAGCTATAATAAGGAATCCCTATATTTCATATTTTCATCCCCTATTTCTATACCGAAAACATGAATTATAGATAATGTAAAAGTCAATATTGTCATCAAATAATTTCTTTCTAGGTTACAAATTCAATTAATAGCTAACTAAATTAGTTATTTATTTTTCATCAATCAATCAAACTTAACCATATGTTTAAATATGGCTAAATTGTAAATAATATTGTTGGAGTAAAATTTTGAAAATACATAGCTAAAATAGTTTTCGGCTGAAATTTTAAGTGACATTATTGTAATTGCTCTTTTAAAAATGGCTAAAATTTATATTTTCAAAAACAACATATAGGATTTTTATGTTTTTAGTGATTGTTTTGAGCTTCCAAGAAATCGAACAATTTGCTTTAATGCAAATTATAATAAACTGAGAGTCTCCTTCCATCATGATCTTCCATCATGATCTTAACTTGAGTAAGAGCAACTCGAAGAGCAAACCCCGAACAATAAGTACAGTAGTCTTTCCAAACGTTCTAGCACCAGAGAGAACATGAATACCACTACAGTTTCAAATAACAAATCCTCCAACAACGTTTACAGTTCTAAAACTTGTCACTAAGCCATCAAATTTGATCTTGTAATTGTTCTGAGACGAGGCTTCCATATATTGGTGGAGGGGGAAACAACAACTTTAAGTTGATCCGGATTGTGTTCAATGTATGAGAGAAAATGACAACTGTCGAGGAGACAATAGATTGAGTAGATGTCTTTTTTGTGGAGACTAAAATTAACCTTGTTCTTCATTCATTAAAACATTGTAATGGAGTCATATAGGTTTTTGAGAAAACTATTTTCATAAGACTTACTACGTTGTAATATCTGAAATGATTTCCTTAACACAAGCTCCAAGAACAATATTAACCAAGAACTTGGGCACTTAGCCATGAAGGATGGTTCTGCTTCGTTAAAATGACTCCTACGTAATTGACTGTCAACGCAGCATACAATAGAATTATTGTTACAAATAGAGTAAAATACTTCAATCATGTCTAAACTTTGTTGTTCCGGACAACTTAGTACCTAAGCTTTCAAAGTTATTAATGTGGTGTCTGGACTGTAATTTTACTATAAAATTAAGGTCTCTGTCAGATTTCTGTTAAAAAAATGTTAACTTGCTTGCTGACGTGGCATGAACTCAAATTAATAAACAAGGGTAAAATTATCATTTTGACTTAATAATATGCATTAATGATTTGGCACCCAAGATATTAAACCGGGTATCTCAGGGCCACACCGTCTACTCCCTTCAATTTTCTTTTCCAATATTCATCGTTTTGCCCAAAAAATACCATTTGCAAACAAGAGAAGCACCAAGCACGCGCGCCATGGGTAGTGCTTTAGATTTGATTAGAGATTTAGATGCTTCTGATTACTAGAGGGCATCATTATCATGAGGGCATACAAACTCATTACACCTAACTATTCAATCATTGCTAAACATCAAGATAACCCAACAAACCCAAAAATCCTCCTCCAGAGGCCGCTGCCGAGCCAAGACCACTGGATGAAACCCAAATATTTTTACATTGTATGGACTATTTCCAATCTGGTCTACAGGTCATAAAACGAAGCTGGTTCCATTGGCGAGTTCGAGCCGAAACATCCATTTCTATCCCGTTCTTCATAGACCCGTTTTGCTTCGTTGTCGTTAAACTCTGACAATGGTGGCGACTCATACTGAGGTGGTTTCAAAAAATCCCACTTTCCCTTCATGCCCAAAACCCATCCGGCTATGTCTATGCAGTCATATCTAGAACCCGGAGCTCCAGAACTATGTAAGTGTCAATATTCTTCAGCACAACTTCGAGAAAAATCACCCGCTTAATTGGATTGTTAGACTACGGCTTAAGAATCTTAAAGTGGTTACTATTTTAGATGTGCATTTTGATGTCTGGTTCGTGATTCACTTGAGCCACCCGGATTCGGGTTTGGGCTTGGACCGAAATGGTTCAAAGGATTCTTCTTTTAATGAAGTTGTTGAAAATTAGATGACCAAGAAAGTTGTTTATGAGGATTGTGAGTCAAAAATTGTGGGTTTGAAAAATGTTACCATAAAGAGAAGTTGTAGTAATGTGACTGATAGTATTAAGCAATGTAGTTCTGATGATACAGGTGGTATGAGCAAGAGTCGCAGGGTCGGCTGTGAACTCGGGGAGTGATATGAGTCTGTCGCGGCGGCAGAGGAGGTGGAGACAATTAGGGAGGCCGAACCAATCTGGAGGAGGAAGAGAGGGTTCACGACAAATCTGGGTAAATGGCCGCAAGTGAATATGAGAGAGCGAGAGGAAAGATTAAATATTCAGTTGTATCAATTTTTATTAAACCACAAAATTATCCATTATTAGAGCATTTTTGGTTATTTTACGTTTAATTTTGAGTTCAAACTCAGTCACGTCAGCAAGTTAGTGTTTCTTTAACAAAAATCTGACGGAGACCCTAGTTTTATAACAAAATTAAAGTTCAGACACCACATTAATAACTTTAAAAGTTCGGGTACTAAGTTGCCCATGGCAACTAAGTTTAGACATGGTTGAGGTATTTTACTCTTATGAATACTAGTGACTAGTGAGTTGTAGTTTGTGACTGATAGTATTAAGCAATGTAGTTATGCATAGGCCGCTGTCGAACCAAGACCACGAATGAAACCCAAATACTTTTACATTGTATGGACTATTTCCAATCTGGTCTGAAGGTTATAAAACGATGCTGGTTTGGTTGGCGAGTCCAACCCGAAACATCCATTTCTATCTGGTTCTTCATAGATAGATTTTGCTTCGTTGTCGTTAAGCTCTGACAATGGTGGTGACTCACACTGAGGCAATTTCAAAGAGGCCCATTTCCCCATTGTGCCTGAAACCTATCTAGCTATGTCTATGCAGTCGGATCCAGAACCTGGGGCTCTAGAACTCTGTAAGTGTCAATATTTTTTAGCACAACTTCGAGAAAAATTACCCGCTTAATTCGCCTAGGATTGCTAGACTACAGCTTAAGAATCTTAAAGTGGTTACTGTTTTAGATGTGCATTTTGATGCCCGGTTTGTGATTCTATTGAGCCACCCGAATTCGGGTTTGGGTTTGGACCGAAATGGTTTAAAGGATTCGTCTTTTAATGGAGTTGTTGAAAATTAGATGACCCAAAAAGTTGTTTATGAGGATTGTGAGTCAGAAATTATGGATTTGAAAAATGTTACCAAAGAGAGAAATTGTAGTAATGTGACTGATAGTATTGAGCAATATAGTTTTGATGATACAGGTAGTGTAAGCGAGAGTCGGAGGGTCGGCTGCGAACTCGGGAAGTGATATGAGTTTCTTGTAGTGGCAGAGGAGGTGGACACAATTGGGGAGGCCGAACCAATCTGAAAGAGAAAGAGAGGGTTCACGACGAATCTGGGTAAATGGCCGCAAGCGAATATGGGAGAGCGAGAGGAAAGATTAAAGATACAGCAGTATCAATTTTTATTAAACCATAAAAGTATCCATTATTAAGGCATTTTTGTTATTTTACGTTTAATTTTGAGTTCAGACCTTGCCACGTCAGCAGGTTAACGTTTCTTTAACAAAAATCTGACGAAGACCCTAGTTTTATAATAAAATTAAAGTTCAGACATCACATTGATAACTTTAAAAGTTTGGGTACTAAGTTGCCCGTGGTAACTAAGTTTAGACATGGTTGAGGTATTTTACTCTTATGAATACTAGTGAGTAGTGAGTTGTAGTTTGTGACTGATAGTATTGAGAAATGTAGTTCTGCAAAGGCCGCTGTCGAGCCAAGACCACCGGTTGAAACCTAAATACTTTTACATTGTATGGACTATTTTCTACCTGGTCTGAAGGTCATAAAACGATGCTGGTTCGGTTGGCGAGTCCGACCTGAAACATTCATTTCTATCTGGTTCTTCATAGACCCATTTTGCTTCGTTGTCATTGAGCTTTGACAATGGTGGCGACTCATACTGAGGCGGTTTTGAAGAGGCCCATTTGCCCTTCATGCCCGAAACCCATCCAACTATGTCTATGTAGTCGGATCCAGAACCCGGAGCTCCAGAACTATGTAAGTGTCAATATTCTTCAGCACAGCTTCGAGAAAAATCACCTGCTTAATTCGCCTAGGATTGCTAGACTACGGCTTAAGAATCTTAAAGTGGTTACCGTTTTAGATGTGCATTTTGATGCCCGGTTCGTGATTCACTTGAGCCACCCGGATTCGGCTTTGGATTTGGATCGAAATGGTTCAAAGGATTCGTCTTTTAATGGAGTTGTTGAATATTAGATGACCCAGAAAGTTGTTTATGAGGATTGTGAGTTAGAAATTGTGGGTTTGAAAAATGTTACCAAAGAGAGAAGTTGTAGTAATCTAATTGATAGTATTGAGCAATGTAGTTCTGATGATACAGGTGGAGGGTCGGCTGCAAACTCGGGGAGTGATATGAGTCTGTCGCCACGGCAGAAGAGGTGGAGACAATTGGGGAGGCCGAACCAATCTGGAGAAGGAAGAGAGGGTTCACGATGAATCTAGGTAAATGGCCGCAAACGAATATGGGAGAGCGAGGGAGAGATTAAAGATATAGCAATATCAATTTTTATTAAACTACAAAATTATCTATTATTAGGGCATTTTTGTTATTTTAAGTTTAATTTTAAGTTCAAATCCTGCCACGTCAGTAAGTTAACGTTTATTTAACAAAAATCTCACGGAGACCCTAGTTTTATAACAAAATTAAAGTTCAGACACCACATTGATAGGTTTAAAAGTTCGGGTACTAAGTTGCCCGAGGCAAGTAAGTTTAGACATAGTTGAGATATTTTACTCTTTCAAATACTAGTCACTTGTGAGTTGTAGTTTGTTTGCAATTCGTAACTCCTCACTTGAAAAGAAATTGACACAAATCCGACTCGATCTTACTATTCAAGTAAAATGTGTGATAAGTTGAAAGTCCTTTATTTTATTTTATTTTTTAAAATAAATGTGACCTTGTCATTTTTGGTTATACGACTAACCAATCGTCTTCAAACTTAAAAAGATGATTATATTAGCCCTCAACAGCTAATCTAATCTAAGTTGAAACCTACTAAAATTAATCATAATATCGAGTTGAAACTCAAAAAACAGCCACATGCAAAACCGTCATGTTCACCGAAAAAAGGTGCATCTTTCATTGTCCGATGGTAGAGATTGATCCCCGCCATTGGCGCCGAAGGCACCTCCTAGTGCTGAAGTATTGATCGAAACCGACGATCTCCGTCACTCGAAATCGCCGGTTTCGATTCCAAAATGTCACTTCGTTGACCCCTTGCCCAAAAATACTGTCGCCCAATATGTGATCAATGGACTCAGTGGCCAAATCACATGGACCAAGTCACCCAAATGGCCTAATCACATGGACCGCAGGCCCATTCTATAAAGCATATCCGTTATATAACCATCTTCTTCCGCCAAACGTTTGTAATGAAAATCCAAAATTTACATCCACAAAGCTCATGGCGACTCATCTCCTCAGCAGCAACCTCTCCTCGCTCTCTCGCCTGAGTCAACTCGCCAACTCGCTCAACAAGCTCAATCACCCTCTCATTTCCACCACCGCTACTAAGACGCCGTTTTTCAAACGCTCTTTGGCGCCAATCACTGTTCGAGCTGCGTCTTCTTCTTCTTCTGCAGCCTTCGTCGAAACCGCACCAGCAGTAAGTCAGCTTCTTCAATACATGAAGAAATCAAAAACCCAGTTTCAGATAGTGTTCATATTACCAATAAAGTCTTAAAGTTGCAAACTTTATTATATGTTTGATTGTTTTCAGGACCCAATTGAAGTTCAGAACGATACCAAAGCCCGCAGCTGCAGAAGAATCTTGGCCTGTCCTATATGCTTTGACCCATTTCCATTGACTCGTTATCCGAGCTTATCGTAAGTCAGTCGAATCAAACTGTCTGATTTCATGTCATCAGTGCATTGTGTTATTTAAATTTGTAGTGTTTTCTGATTGATTGGTGTTTTTTATTTTTTGCATTTATAGTGAGTCTGGTTCTGGGTTTAGTTTTGAATGTAGCAATTGTAAAAAGACTTACTTTGGTAATGAGATTCATTTGGAGATGACGGTATCGAGTGGCGATAAGAACTATGGTCAATCAATGCCTGCTTCTACCGAGATTTTCAGGTATTTGAATTTGTATAGTGGTGTTTTTTTTGAATTAAATTCTAATGCCGTATCAGATGTTTTACAGAATTTAATTTCTAGTGATACTCTTGGATTTTTTTGTTGGATCAGGACACCATTGGTATCGTTTCTCTATGAGAGAGGTTGGCGGCAAAGCTTTTCATTATGGGGTGGTTTTCCTGGCCCAGAGAAAGAGGTGAGGTGTTTAGTAATTATATTCACATTTTTGAGCTTTCAAATTCTGTTCCAACCTCCAAACAGAGTATTTCAAGGCTACACGGTGTGCTAGACAGAATATGTGTATGCATTGACATACTAAAAAGGTTTGCATGAGTATTAGACAATTTTTGGAAACCATAGTAATTCATTTTGTGTACATTTTGTATGAAGTGAATATCATCGATCCTCTATGACTTCTTCTTTTTTTGTGGGGGTCCAACTATTCTTATTAAGTAGGAAACCCCATCACCTTGATAATCATATGAATTTAAGGAAAGGAAAATAGAGAAAGGGTAGCTATTTTCTGCTCAGTGCATAGGAAACAGATAGGTTGATCCTAATTCTGTTAAATTATTATTCAGTTTTGGCCCATAATTCATTTATAGCACTGACAGAGTTGTTCTGTTGCTAATTGTGTTAATATTACTGCAGTTTGAGTTGACTAAGGATTTTTTGAAACCAGTCCTTGGTGGAAGCATCATTGATGCTAGTTGTGGGAGCGGATTGTTTTCTAGACTCTTTGCTAAGAGTGGATTGTTTTCTCATGTTGTTGCTCTGGACTACTCGGAAAATATGTTGAAGCAGTGCTACGAGTTCATTAACCAGGAGGAAAACTTCCCCAAAGAGTACAGAATTTGAGTTTTGCATTTGAACTTAGTTACCACCTATTTAGGGATCTGCTCATACCTGTTGTCACCATTGTTGATAGCTTATGTATGATTGATTTTGTTTTCCTTCAGGAACATATCCTTGGTCAGAGCTGATATATCTAGGCTTCCCTTTGCTACAAGTTCTATTGATGCTGTGCATGCCGGTGCTGCCTTACATTGTTGGCCTTCACCATCAACAGCTGTAAGTATACATCTCTTTGGTGAGAGGTGCACCTAACCCACCTACCTACTCATCAATCATGGTGTTCTCTGTGAGTAATTTGGCAGTTTTCTTTTCTGAAGGTTGCAGAGATTAGCAGAGTACTGCGACCTGGTGGGGTGTTTGTTGCAACAACATACATACTTGACGGACCTTTTGCCTTTGTCCCGTTTTTGAGGGAAGGAACCAGGGTATATATTATTTGGCCTTTGTCTTGGTCTGTAGTTGATGATGGTTTTCCTTCACTATCATTGTTTTGTTCATGAGCTTGTTGAACTTGATGTAACGTTTCTCGTTTATCATTTGTGAGACTATATAACAAGAATGACCTTCCAAAGCTTGCAGGATCTTCAGTTAACACATGTTTATGCCATGTATTGCTCTTCTCTGCAAAGCATGTGATTTGGTTTGCGGTGATCTGCTGCTTACGATTTGATTTTTCTTGTAGAGAATTAGGCAAGTATCAGGCAGCCAAATCTTCCTATCTGAAGGTGAATTAGAAGACCTTTGCACTGCATGTGGGCTAGTAGGTTTTACATCCGTGAGAAAACAGTTATTTGTGATGATCTCTGCCACAAAACCGAGTTAGTTCCAGAAGGAGCTCCCTGACGTGTAAAGAGAGGTTGTGTAGTACAGGCATTTGATTTGAATTTGTGATACATACACCATAGGGTAAGTAAATGAAGGTATAATCTGGAATCAAATACATGTATAAATGATAATACCAAAGCATACCAAGTTATATTGCAGCGTATCTCGTATTTTCTCCTCAGAGACAAGGCCTCAGAGATAAGTGAATGTGTTAACTTAATATTTAGATCTCCTTGTTTATGCAAGAAACCAGCAATGATCAGGAGAGGTTCGTGTTACAAATCACAGGAAAAACAATACAGAAAGAGCTGGTGCACAGATCTGCGAATTGAATTATATCATTTCAAAGTTTCAGTTCACAACTAGATGATTGTGAAAGACTGCAGTTACCTAACAAATTGATCTGTAAAATTGTATCCTTTCACAAAACATAATGGTTGTATTTACAAGGTAAACTATAAACACTCATGGAACTGTGGAACTTGAAAAATATGGCATGATTCACGTTCCCCTCTACACACACACATATGCAAAAGGAAGAAAAACAAAACACAGGAGAGATGGAAAATTGATGCCTCAACTTATACGGATTGACTTTTGGTGTAAGGTCAATATAGGATGGACTCTTTTGCTCTGTAAATGTATGGTATTTCGATGTGCTAGAATGGAGTAAGAATGTGCTTGAATGGAGTAGGAATGTTCAAACAAAATCTGAGAAGCCTCTTGTCATCGATAGCCATCAAAGGCTCTGAGCTATGTAGCCAATTTCTGCTAGTTAGATTACTCCCGGCTCATATGGGCAAATGTCAACTGGCGGTGCAGCAATGCCTGTTCATCATCGTCAGCATCACCAACGAGGTCTTTCTCTCCCTCGTAGTCCATGTCAATGACAGTTCTATCATTCACAAATAGTTCTTCTGACTCAGGAAACTGCATGCTTGAATGTTCTGCTCCTCGAGGTGAATCTCCAAATTCTATTTCCTGCATCTCTGATTCTATTAAGACCTCCATCCGAGCACGCTCCCTGTCTCTTGGGTAGGTATAATACAAAAATGAGTAGATAATGCAACAGAGAGCCATTGGAATTCCTATTGCTGTGTAAAGTGCTTTTGCCAAAGATGAAGCATTTTCTCTATCTGTTGAGATCTCTTCAGATGCACTGGACCCTTTGGCAACTGGTTTATAACCATAGACGTGTTGAGCCAAAATCCCAACTACTGGAGGAGCGAATGACGACAATATAGACTCAAAAGATCTATCCAGAGCATATACATTTGTCCGGGATCTCTCAGGAACTATCTCAGCAAAGATTGGACTGCATGGAAATTATCATCAATATAACACATCTGCAGAACCACCTTTTCTATTATCTATATAAAAAAAATGTGCCTATTTTACTTGGATTAATATGAAAATGGAAACTACAATGTTTTGAACAATAACCCCTCCCACCACCCGTTTAAATTTCATTTGGGTTAATCATCAAGTTTTTCACATTGTGAATTTACTGGATTTAGTTTATAACTAAAAGCCTAATCAACTTAGCAGATCATTCATGCAAACTTTATGAGATGAAAAAGAGGTTTAGAGACTTACTTGTTTGCAGCCGGAGCATTCCAAGATATTAGGAATCCCATGATGAACAAAATGAAACCGTGGATGATAGCTGTTGATGGATCATCAGGCAGCACAAGCAAAAGAATTGCTGCTAGAGGTATTGCAGATGCCGAACTTATCTGAGCTAGCATAATCCTTCCCGCATTTGGAAGACGCACTGATAAGATATCCCCCATTTTACCTCCGAAAAGACCCCCAAGAGAACTACCGATCACAAACAAAGCAATGAGGAAAGCGGATTTCCCATGAGAAAAGCCAGTAAGTTCCAACCACATTGGCGCAAATGACAAAGCTGACCAAGGAAATGAACCAGTGACACCCTGCGCCACAACAATCTGGAAAGAAGGGATCTTAACAACTGACTTAGCTTCAAGAGCCAGGTCCTTCACATCTGACCACAACGATTTACTCACAGTCTCATTGCTGCCTTTCACTGCACCCTCCGGAAAATGTGGATCAGTGGCATATACGCGGACTAAAACACCGACTATAACACTAATTAGTCCAACAAGATAAAATGAAACCCTCCAACCAGGGATCCCCATAACGGTATATGGAGCTATCAGTATCGAACAAAGACCACCGATAATCGAACCAAAGTTGCCCGTTAGCTGAAGCCACCCAAACGCCGTACCCCGGCTTCTGTCATCAGTCGAGTCGGCTACTAGAGACTGCATAGCAGGAGCAACTAGAGCTAGGCCAATCCCATTCAAAGCTCTGGATATAGCCACCTGATCAGTAAAAAAAAACACTCAATAATCCAAGCCACAGCGCACATACATCTACATTAACCTGCCTATCTGGGACTGCTTCTACCAGCCCCAAAAGCGCTTCTGAAAATTTTCAAAAACGCTTTATAACAAGAAAGCACCTGTCATTTGTTTCTCAAATCATTCTCAAGTTCCAAATGCTTCTAAACTCACCCAAATTATTATTTTAAGAATTTTGCTTATTAATCCAAACGTGCTTTTAGACCCTCAATTTGATTTTGCATACTATCTCAACATTTCCACATACCATAAACTAACTTTACCATCAGGAATTACCAAGCCGCAATGCAAATACATCTACAATAACTTGCCTGTTTGGGACCGCGCTTCTAACTGCCGCAGAAGCACTTCCGAAAATTTTCAAAAGCACTTTTTTAACCAGGAAGAACGTGTAATTTGCTTCTCAAATCACTTCCAAATTCCAAAGTGCTTCTAAACTCAACCAAAATTAACTTCTCCTTCTTCCTTATTAATTCAAAAATGCTTTCCGAAATAGCCCGTAATTTGATTTAGCATACCATCTCAAACATTTCTACATACCATAAACTAAATTTACCATCAGTAATTACCTGAGTATAAAATTAATCAAAAAGGCAGTAACTTTTCGTTACCTGATAGAAAGTGGAGGAAAACGCGACGAGGAAAGTGGCGGCGGCCCAGAGAAATGCGCCGAGGGCGATGACGTGTGCGCGGTTGTGACGCACTGCCAGGTAAGCAGCGAGTGGATAACAAAGAGACTGGACCATGGAGCGGAAGAGAGTCAGAGACCCGAGCCCAGTCGGGTCGGTGTGAAGAGCCGCCCCGACTTCTTTATAGACACCCGGCAATAGAGACTCATCGGCTCGCTCCATGATTCCGGCGAGGTTGACCAGAAGTAGGGTCAACGTCTCCGCCTCCATTTTTTTGAATCTCATTTTTGATTTTCTGGGGTTTTGGAAACAAGAGTATTTTGCTTTCTGAGACTTGACAGGGGGGTTGGGGGAGAGCGTGAGTGACACGCGGCGGGGTTTAAGGGGTTGGGCTTTCGACATTGTGACAGGTGGAAGGGACTTTTCGCAGTCTTTGGCGGGCTTTGACCGTTATGTGCAATGTGCAAAGCTTCGTTCGGTTTCGGGATTATGCTTATCTGTTTCGTTCTCTTGTGCTTGGTCAATCTCTTCGGTACAAGGTTTGCGCCTTGCGTAATAAAGCCATCAAGGAGTTTCGTAACTTTCTATGTGCGTGCACTCAACTGAGCCAAAACGGAAAGAGTTTTGGGCTTTTATTAAGAAATATTTTGGAAATAAATTAGAATTTTGTTACGGTGATCAGTTGATTTCGTGTTCAGCGGTGGTCAATTGACGGTATTGAATCACGATTGTTAAAATTTAATAATCAAAATAAATCGAATCAAAAAAATTAATTTTTTTAATATATTTCTTGAATTAGACACAAATACAATATGAACCTTCCTCTCTATTTCAAGGATATCCGAGACCAAGTATGACTCAACACTAAAATTCAGAAACTTCATGATTCTTAAGATTTTGTTTAAAACTTTTATAGCCGAACAATGAAGCATTATGTATAAGCGGATGCAACAAGTGAAAAAGTGAAGATGTGATCATGTGATATATCAAGAAAGTATGCTTCAAAAGGAATCACACAAAGGTAGATTGATACAATAAAAATTTCTTGTAAAATTTCACTTGTAATACGGTATATGAAGTACATTACAAAGTTCATTTTAGAGATTTAGTTTTTACCCATTTAGTGACTTTAGCACTAGACGTTCCCAAAATGCACTAGAAGAACAAAAACACTTAGAATTGCTTCGTCGTTGAACACGTAGTTTTCGTAATCAAAGTTTCATCGGCTAAGTGTCGTAGTGCAAGTATTTAGACGCTGAATCAAAAATGTTTCGTCGTCTAAGGCACATCTTAGATGATGAAACCTACTTCGTCGTCTAAGTTTCCAAACAACGAACCGTTACTGAACAATACAACAAAAATTTTCGTTGTGTATATTTTCTTAGATGACGAAACATTTTCGTCGTCTAGGGTAATTCACTTAGACAACGAAACGGTTGTCTAGAAATCCTCATTGTCTAGAAATAGTTTTCGTAAAAACACTTAGATCACTTAGATGTTGTCTAGAAATCCTACCTTAGACAACAAAAATATTTTCGTCGTCCAAGTGTTCTAACTTAGATGACGAAAATATTTTCGTCATCATAGTGAATTACCATAGACGACGAATCCTGATATTTTGTCGTCTATCAAATTCATTCGAGACGACAAAAGTTTTCCCGTCGTCTTAATGTTCTTGCTAGATGACAAAATATTAGCAAATTCGTCATCTAACATGTCCCTCTTAGATGATGAAATCTTCAATTTTGTCGTTTAAGTTTTCTATTATCCAATTTTTAAATTTTTAAATTTATAATTATTTTAAATATATAAATTGAATTAAACATTAAATATTAAATTTCAAAAAATACTCATTGAATATATTAAATATAAAATTTGCACATAAAAATTATACCGTTCTGATCGAAATATAAACAAACTACATATGAAACTAAACAGAAATATTGGCATTTACGAGAGTTTGGACCCAGACGATTCCCCCGGTGCTCGGATCGTTGTCATCATGTCCTGAACCCCTAGACATGACAATCAGATGACAAAAGGAATCAGGATCCATGCCTAGCCTAGTCTTGGGGAACTCGAGTATATGATCCATCTGAGTCTATAATGTATCAGTCCGACTCCGGGCCGCTCAAGCCTCCTCTTTGGCAGCTCAAACTCGTTTCTCTACAGTCGCCGCACTCGAACGCTTACTCGACAAAACTGAAGGCTGACTCAAATCTCGCTCGACAGCTCGTCCAAGGCCACAAACCTTTTTCCCAGCAAAAATGTATCTGCAATATTGATCTAACTCTCCTTCGATAGAGGAGGAAACTCTTCACGCGTCATCTCTGGATTTTGCGAATGTGCGTGTGCCAATTGCTCCCCGACCTATTGTATCAACCTCTTCTGAAATTAATATTGTGAACAATGTATGAATGTTGATTTCTATAGAAAATGTGACATAGTTTCCCCTAAAAATAGAAGAAACCAAAAACCTGCTTGACAGAAAACACTTCGAATAACCAATTCCAATATAAAAAACTGTGGGCACCGATTCCCATCCGGATTTCTCAAGTTCAGAAAAATGTTTAATTTAGACAACTAAACCAAATTCAAATAACACAACCTAATAAATGTCTTAATCATGATTCAATTTCTTAAAACCACCCGTAAGATTAAACTCAATCAATTTCAGAAAAAGGGTTACTTACGTCACATTGACTCGTGATATCTTCAGGCCCGGGTCTGACATAAGAAGACACGCTAGCATCAAGAAAACAATACTTCGAACCCGTATGTCTGTGAGCCTTTGCGATGTTGATCATCCTTTTGGAGCCCGATTTATGATGCACCATCTTCTTCTCATGATTGATTGTGTTGGCCGCCAACCTTCTCTGTTTCACAATAAGGAAAATTAAATAATAAAAATATATTTAAAAGTAAGAAATGATTCATTTTCATTACATTAAAGAAAAAGAAGGCAAACCTTAAACTTATCGGACTCAAAGTGCCCGACCAACCACTCCAACTCATCTTCCCTTTCCGTCAACAACTCCCTCGAGAAACTCAAGGCACCGTGTTCCTTGTAGTGCTTATGCATGTCATGCTTCCAATACTTTTAAATACCCATAGCCATCTTCTCTACAAATTCTCACATCTCCAGTTGGGCTTCATAATCATAATGTACCTAGGAAAAAATAAAAAAAAATCAAATACCTAGCCCCTATAACCTTATGCTTTGTAATTAATTATGAAATAAAATTAAATTAAATAGACCCTATTACCGAGAGTTCACGGTACACCTAAACTTGATAGCTTGGGTCGGCTCGTCCCAAGAAGGTTCATACATATGTTGTTCTGTATGATAAATCTGATGTTGTGCGAGCACAATCTGCTCAGCTCCGGCGTCGGAGGGCCTCTGGTGAACTCGTCGAATGGCACCTCGATCTTCTTCCCCGTTGAACTTACTATCTTCTCAAATTTAGCCTTCTTCACAAGTCCCCGAGTGCGTTTGGGGGTGGGGGCTGAGGGGTCCCTCATGTTCACCTTGAGTCGGGCGCTATAGTAAACAGAATCAGAAAGGACCCGACTCCGATTTAGTTGTCTAAACCGAAATCAAACCCCTTCGAAAACATGACCTTAATTTTTTTTTTGCCAGAGTTTACTTTAAAATACGTGAACAATTATTAGAACCTGCAAAGAAACACACTTCGAATATTTCACAAAAGCCAAACCGTGGGGCTCCGTTCCCCATCCGAATTTCTCAACAACATATATATAATAAACGAAAAGGTTTACAAGAAATCCAGAGACATTCAGGAGTAAACTCAACTGAAAACACAACATAAGTATTCAGAGCGACGCCTATATACATCATATACAACCAGTAGGTTGAACAAAGAATAAAGGTCCTAGAGGGGGGGTGAATAGGCTTTTACCACTTTTTCGTTTAATCTGTTATCAGGATAGCAAGATATTGTCCTATCCCGA
Organism: Geum urbanum; assembly: GCA_946800695.1. NCBI lineage: Eukaryota > Viridiplantae > Streptophyta > Magnoliopsida > Rosales > Rosaceae > Geum > Geum urbanum. The sequence continues at coordinate 1,529,024 of OX327013.1, read as the reverse complement.
AACACAGGATACGAGTAATAGAGAGAGAAGCAGTAAGGAAAGAATGACACCAGATGTTTTTGGTGACGCAGAAATCCTACAACCAGGATAAAAACTGCGTGCCCGTAACTCTTAGGGACAAACCTTTCCACTAATTTGTAACTCACACAATTACAAGTTTCTGGCACTCTGGGGATACATAACCCTTATGCTATCCTGACTAGTCTACCCACTAATACAAACAGAGCTACACTACTTTAATCTATGTGCTTACACTTGGAAAGAGAAACTGAAGTATCAAAACAGATCTTTAACTACACTTCAAGTTAAAACCTTCTTGAACAACTTCATGGGTTGGGCATCTCCACATTTTATCTCTATGGAATGCACAATGCAATGATGCATATGAGTTTTGGAAAACAGTTTTTATGTTTTAGAAACCATGTCTATTATGCACAGTTATGAGCAACCAAAAGACATGGAAGAGGGAGAGAAACTACACACGAATGTGCTCTCAAAGAGTAACAAAACAGAACAACCTAAAACACCCAAGTATCTCACTCAACCAACCAAGTGTTCACAACAGCCTTAAGCTGCTTATATAGGCAATACAATACAGCAACAAAGTGCAGCAAGTAAACAAGGCAAAATAGAGGTCAAAGACTACAAGAGGGCACGTGAGAAACCAACAAAAGAGTCACCCTATGGCAGACCTAGACCTGTCCCAGACTTGACAAAACACATCGAAACGGTTTACAAAGCAGCAGCATGCTTAGAGTCACAGTGTAGAGTCAACATCAGTTTCTATTTTAGGCAAGAAGTGTTTTAGGAGAGAAACAGCATAAACACAGAAACGGTAAGGGTCAACTATAGCAAGCACGTGACTAACAGACTTGAGAAGAGCAAAAAGCTGTCCAGGCTGTAAAGCACATTACATATCCCTAAAAATCACATGTGAGCTTAAGACACCTCAAATCAAACAAAGTCAACTATCATGAACAAAAGTTCTTGAATTCTGAAGTAAGGAAGGTCTATGCCTTAGAGGATCACAAGCATACAAACTAAGAAATCACCTAAGCGACTGAAATCACGTATGGACAGAAATCCAGAATACCAGCAGATCAACGGGTATATGTGCAACAGTTGCTATCCTAAATGAAAACCATGTTATGGGATGCATGAACTACCTGATATCCCAAAGAGATAAGTGAGTGATGCCAACATCTTCAATCTCTTTTCTTGATGATCTTCCGGGCAATTGTGTTTTGTCGATTGTCAAGGGATAGCCAATATCACATATGCCTTCAAAGAACCTACTCGAACTGAAGAGTGATCTGAAGTCTACGCCTCCACCGTCGCCGTGCAACCCCTGAATTCAAACTGCAAACTGGGCAAAGGAAACCAAAAAGCCTAGGGGAAAGGCAAATAAAATTGTTAGAGTGAGTGGACGAAAATAATCATATGCCTTTCACCATTTATATGTTCATAAAAATAATGCGAGTTCTTAAATAAATGAAGGTCGCCACTCCGGCGGATTTCCCTGCCAGAGTAGCATGTCGGCCGAATCTCTTAAGCCTGATAGATGGACTACCGGTGATCAGCCGCGTAGCCAATGCATCGATGCTAAATAAATACATGCCATCACCAATAAAATATACAATATTTTCAAAACGATAAATAATCTGAATATTATACTGGAAACAAATACTGAAACCAAGAACTCGCAACGACAGTGTAAATAAAGGTCCACACATAGTACGAGGCTAACTCTGAGATCCGGCGAAAGATCCCTCGCCAAACGCTCGATCAAGATCACCTGAATAACAGGGATACCATTAATACATATTCAAGCACAACATACGAAGCTAATACGTCGAGAACCCCGCGTTCTCGAAAGACATATCGCTCGAAATATCGACGAGGATAACAAAATTTCCAAAATACACCCAAATAACCCTTGTCCCAAAATAGAATACTCAAATCAACTCAAAAATCTCACCATTGCCTTCAGCATGCGAAAACAAGCGAAACGACATAAAACTTGCCAAAAAACCACCTCGCCGGAATCCGCCGCGCACGGCGGGGTGTGGGGCCGCCGGCCGCCGAAATTTTTACCAACCCAGAAAATATCAACCAACACATCAGTTTGAAGATCTCGACATTTCCAACAACTTTGTAGTTCAAAGATAATCCCAATTTTAACTGAAAAATGTCCAAAACTCACCGTGAATTTCAAAAACCTCGCCGGAATTCCATTTCTCCGATTGGCCACCACCGGGCACGGCAAGGGCTGAAACCACTTGGAATAGACTCACCTCTCCATGGGCTACAAAACCCCCATAATCTCAACCACCATCGCCGCCATCCGAGCCGCCTCCGTCCACCGCCGATTAACGCCGAAATTCCCCAAACTTTAACAAGCCATAACTTCTTCATCCGGCAACCAAATTGAGTGATCCACCTATCAAAATAAAGAGGAGCTCAAGCCCAACAAATTTCATGAAAGTAACACAGCCAAAAGATGCTGGAATAAGGCACATCAAAGCCGAGAAGCTCAGGGCCCAAAACGGGTCAGTTTTGACCCGTGGGTCAACGGGTATTTCCAAAAATAGAAAGTTTCCCAATTTGTTTCGTATTTATACCATATATATATTGTACACATACCATCCCCAAATCAACGGCTATAATTCAATTTGATCCAAATCGAACGGTCACGATTAAATCCACATTCACCAACCGACTTCAAAACTCGATAAAAAATTGCTCACTTATCCGAAAAATTCCCCGAAAATTTCCACGAGCTCGAAATCAAATCCTCTACAATTCCCGCGAATGAACTCAAATCAAATTCTTGCCCGATAATTTAGTCATTAACAAACCCACGAGTACGATTAATTCACAATAATCACGGCTCGGACCAATATGTACACATTCCACGGTTCGGGTCGTTACAAATCTACCCCCCAACAAAAATTTGGTCCTCAAAATTTACATACCGGCTAGGAGAACGAAGTTACTGCTCATACAAACTGTTCTGGCTGCTACGTGACTACCTTTACTGTATGATTTCTGTACAAACACAAACGCCGACACTAACAGAAAATTTCTGATCCAGAGAATCTACTATCGACAATTAAGAACATCCAACGGTTCCACAACCTGAACTTAACTGCAATTGAAACTGTCTACAACGAAAATTCCAGAGGCAAGCTAACAGCAGGGAATTAGGAATATACGTCCATAACCACAATGCATAAAATACGTCATACTATCTGCCAAAGCTGATTGTACTTTTCAAACGATAAACCATAACGCTCATATCTTTACTAACGTGCATAACTTACCACGCTAACAACTATTCATAACTCATTTCCATGGCAATAGCTAGTAGGATACTCAATTACCACAGTATACTCTGACTGACATTCGTGCAAACTTTTCTGATAATTCTACAACTTTAATCCGTTAAGAAACTCTGCATGTTATCTGTAATCTCTGGCAACACACAACCTCTTTCTGAACACCAAAGTGCCATCACTCCTCATCCGAAACTCTGTCGGTACACTATTCTGAATCAAATTCTTCTTGCTCAAAAGATAGGCATCTGAATCTTAAGCTTCACGAACTTGATCAAGTAACACCGGACAAACTTGAAAACTGGCTAACAATGCTCCATCATCATTTCACTCCAACTCTGCTCTCATTGCTCGTAATTCTGTCAAAAGTGATACTCTAGCAACACGTATAAGGATGAGAGAAGCACCATGCTTCCGACTAAGAGCATCAGCAACCACATTAGCTTTCCCTGGATGATACTCGAAAGTGCAGTCATAATCGTTAATCAGCTTCATCCATCTCCGCTGCCTCATATTCAAATTTGGCTGTGTACGCAAGACTTTTGTGATCGGTGTAAATCTTGCACTGCGCTCCGTACAAGTAGTGTCTCCAACTTTTCAATGCTAACACAACGGCAGCTAACTCCAGATCATGAGTAGGATAGTTAACTTCGTGTGGTTTCAACTGTCTAGAACCATATGCCACCACCTTTCCATGCTGCATCAAAACACAACCCAAACCTAATTTCGAAGCATCACTGTACACGACATACTCACCACTAACGTCAGGTAAAGTCAGCAGTGGTGCAGTAGTCAACCTATCCTTCAAGGTCAAGTAGCTTTCCTCGCAAGCATCAGACCATCAAAACTTGACTCCTTTCTTTGTCAAAGGGGTAAGTGATGTCGATATCCGTGAAAAGTCCTATACGAATCAGCGATAGTAGCCTGCTAAGCCCAAGAAACTCTGTATCTCTGCCACGTTGGTAGGTCTACTCCAATTCAGCACCGCATCAATCTTATATGGATCCACATTGACTCCCTCAGTTGATATCACGTGGCCCAAAAACTTTACACTATCAAGCCAATACTCAACATTTGCTGAACTTGGCGTACAACTGAGCGTCTCACAAAGTCTGCAAAACTGCATGTAAATGCTTCTTGTGCTGCCCCACACTCCTGGAATATATCAGGATGTCGTCGATAAACACAATGACGAACTTGTCCAGATAATGTCTGAAGATCCGATTCATCAAGTCCAAGAAAGCAGCTGGCGTATTGGTCAACCCAAACGGTATAACAAGGAACTCATAATGCATATAACGTGACCGAAACGCCGTCTTATCCACATCGGACTCCCGAATCCGTAGCTGATGGTATCCAGACCTGAGATCAATCTTCGAGAAGACTGAGGCTCCTTTCAGCTGATCGAACAAATCATCAATCTGTGGGAGTGGATACTTGTTCTTCACCGTAACCTGATTCAACTTCCGATAATCAATGCATAGCCTCATCGAACCATCATTCTTCCTCACAAACAACACTGGAGCACCCTAAGGTGAAGCACTAGGTCAAATGAAGCCTTTCTCAATCAATTCCTGAAGTTGAATCAATAACTCCCTCAACTCTGTTAGTGCCTTACGATAGGGTGTCTGTGAAATAGGTCTGAAACCTGGAAGTAGCTCGATGGTGAAGTCAATCTCCCTGACTGGAGGAACACCAGGTAAGTCCTCGAGAAACACATCTAGATACTCACAAACCACCGCAATATCACCAATGTCTGGCACACGAACACTCGTATTAATCACATGTTCTAAGTAAGCCACACAACCCTTCCTCATCATCTGCTCAGCCTTCATTGCTGAAATCAAACAAGGCAAAGAAATATTCTTTTCACCCTGATACAAGATTTCCGGCATGCCTGGACTCCTGAAAACAACCTCCTTCTTGTGACAGTCAAGAACAGCCCAATGGTTCTCCAAGAAATCCATACCCAAAATCAAGTCAAAATCCACAATATCCAGCAGTATCAAATCCACGGCTAACCTATAACCTCCAATAAAAATCTCACAATCTCTATATACCCCCCGACACACACTACCTCGCCAGATGGATACAACACTCGCCACAAACTAGGGAGTGGAGATGCAAATACAGTAGCCAATGATGCTAATTTATATGACATGAATGAATGCGTAGCCCCTGGATCTAGTAAAGTAAGAAATGGATGACCAAAAATGTACAACGTACCGATGATAACCTTCGGAGAAGCTCTGCCCTCACGTAGAGACATGGCATGAACTCGGGCCCCATTGGTCGTCCACGCTGGCCGCGATTCTGCTGACCACCCTGTCCAGAAGGTTGTGTTACACGATTACCAGAAGCAGTACCCTGATCTTGTCTAGTACTCTGATTCGCAATACCACCAAAAGTGCCAAGCTGTGGACACTCCCTCGCAAAGTGACATACCTGGCCACAATGGTACCAAGTAGAGGGGCCATACTGACACTGACCAGAGTGATATTTATGGCAGTTGTTGCATAAAGGATATTCCCTCGGTGCGGCTGGTATGCTGAAGATAGGTCGAGGATAATTCGATCCACTGGAACTCCCACTCGACTACTACCTCTGTGGTCGACCCCTCCTCCATCTATAACTTTGCCTAGGAGTGCTAGTAGGATGTCTGTAAGGTCCACTACCCGAAGATGATGTTGATCCAGAAGTACCTGAATTGAACCTCTTCGAAGCACCCTTGCTAGGTCCACCCTCTTCAAATCGACGCGTCTGAAACCGCATTTGTCTCTCCCTCTCGAAATCCTCACCTTTGGGTGCAGCACTAACAAACTCATCGAAGTTATCTCAAGACATAGTGGTCAAAGTCCCCTTGATATTCAGATTTAAACCCAACTCAAACCTTCTGCACTTTGCTTCCTTTGATGCCACCATATCACGTGCAAACCATGACAAACGAGTGAACTTATCCCGATACTCAAGCACTGACATATTCTCTTGCTTCAGATTAGTAAACTCCTCATATTTCCTCTGTTGAGTAGCCTGATTAAAATACTGACGCATGAACAAATCTCTGAATAGAGGCCATGAAGTAACAATAGGAACTCTGTCGATACCAATCCACCAAAAGTAGGCATCTGACTCAAGCAACCCCACTGCTGCTACAGTTTTCTGTTCAGGAGTAAAATGCAGACACTCACAAATACGCTCCATCGGGACTAACCAAACTTCACATATTTCAAGATCAGAGGAGCCAGAAAAGATAGTTGCTCCAGCTATCCTACCGTTGACCACATGGTCAAAACGCTGCTCCAAACGCAACACTCGCATGAGCAAGTCGTACGTACGTTGATCCTCAATAGGATCCCTAGCCCCATTAGCACAGACTCCACGTCGAGGAGGCATCCTAAAGATAAAAGGACATAAGTCCCACAACACAAGGAATGTAATCATGAAACTTCACATATTTGAAACCATACAACACTCTAGAGCATTGATGATTATCCGTTGCAGTCGGGTCATCGCTCCTGATATGCTGTACATTCTCAAATAACCTTAGTAACACAAGTACATGAGTTTATAGAACCTAAAACCTAATGCTCTGATAGCAACTGAAAGGACCCGACTCCTATTTAGTTGCCTAAACCGAAATCAAACCCCTTTGAAAACATAACCTTAAATATTTTTTTTGCCAGAGTTTACTTTCAAATACGTGAACCATTATTAGAATCTGCAAAGAAACACACTCGAAATATTTCACAAAACCCAAACCGAGGGGCTCCGTTCCCCATCCGGATTTCTCAAAAACATATATATAATAAACCAAAAGGTTTACAAGAAATCCAGAGACATTCAGGAGTAAACTCAACTGAAAACACAACATAAGTATTCAGAGCGACGCCTATATACATCATATACAACCAGTAAGTTGAACAAACAACCTACTCAAACTGAAGAGTGATCTGAACTCTACGCCTCCACCGTCGACGTGCAACCCCGAAATTCAAACTGCAAACTGGGTAAAGGAAAACGAAAAGCCCAGGGGAAAGGCAAATAAAATCGTTAGAGTGAGTGGACGAAAATAATCATATGCCTTTCACCATTTATATGTTCATAAAAATAATGCGAGTTCTTAAATAAATGAAGGTCGCCACTCCGGCGGATTTCCCTGCTAGAGTAGCATGTCGGGCGAATCTCTCAAACTCGACGGTGATAAACTAGGCGAATCTCTCAAGCCTAGTCAGCATATCAAGCGAATCTCTCAAGCCTAATAGATAGACTACCGGTGATCAGCCGCGTAGCTAATGCATCGATGCTAAATAAATATATGTCATCACCAATAAAACATACAATATTTCAAAACGAGAAATAATCTGAATATTATACTGGAAACAAATACTGAAACCAAGAACTCGCAACGACAGTGTAAATAAAGGCCCACTCACAGTACGAGGCTAACTCTGAGGTCCGACGGAAGATCCCTCGCCAAACGCTCGATCACGATCACCTGAATAACATGGATACCATCAATACATATTCAAGCACAACATACAAAGCTAATACGTCGAGAGACCCGCGTTCTTGAAAGACATATCGCTCGAAATATCGATGAGGATAACCAAATTCCCAAAATGCACTCAAACAACCCTCGTCCCAAAATAGAATACTCAAATCAACTCAAAAATCTCACCATTGCGTTCAGCACGAGAAAATGAGCGAAACGACATAAAACTTGCCTAAAATCCACCTCGCCGGAAATCCGCCGTGCACGGCAGCGCATGGGGCCGCCGGCCGCCGGAATTTCCACCAATCCAGAAAATATCGACCAACACATCAGTTTGAAGATTTTGACATTTCCAACAAGTTTGTAGTTTAAAGCTAAACCCAATTTTAACCGGAAAAAGTCCAAAACTCACCGTGAAGTTTGAAAACTTCGCCGGAATTCCATTTCTCCGATCGGCCACCACCGGACACGGCAAGGGCTGAAACCACTTGGAATAGACTCACCTCTTCATGGGCTACAAAACCCCCATCGCCGTCGTCCGAGCTGCCTCCGTCCACCGCCTATTACCGTCAGAATTCCTCAAATTTTAACAAGCCATAACTTCTTCATCCGGGAACCAAATTGAGTGATCTACCTATCAAAAGAAACAGGAGCTCAAGTCCAACAACTTTTATGAAGGAACCACGGCCAAAATATGCCGAAACAAGGCACATCTACGCCGAGAAGCTCCCGGCCCAAAGTGAGTCAGTTTTGACCTGTGGGACAACGCGGGTCAACAGGTATTTCCAAAAATAGAAAGTTTTTTTGTTTCGTATCGTATACATACCATACACATACCATCCCCAAATCAACGGCTATAATTCAATCTGATTTAAATCGGACGGTCACAATTAAATCCACATTCACCAACTGACTTCAAAACTCGATAAAACATTGCTCAAAATCAAATCTTCTACAATTCCCGCGAAGAAATTTAAATCAAATTCTTGCCCGATAATTTAGTCGTTAACAAACCCACGAGTACGATTAATTCACAATAATCACGGCTCGGACCAATATGTACACATTCCACGGTTCGGGTCGTTACAGAATCATTGACGGATTCTTAGGGATCTTGTGACGCGTTTGATGTGAAAATCCCTGCCTCGGCTGTACAGGCTGTCACCGCTTCATTGGGAGCATTAGGTATCGTATGTGACCTCTCAGGAGCCGCATGAGCCGTAACGGTCTCTTATGAGGTTTGACCTCAACCCAACTGTCGTCCTATGGATTGAAATTCGGCATTCTTCTCTTGTGTAGTGCGGTTCTTCCTCCCGCTTAGCATCTTAAGCTCTATGACATTGGAAATCAACAACATTTACTCAGCAAAATCATATTAATCAAAACACATCCATACCAAAAACAAAAAAATCATCTAATCTAGTACCTATTCAACACATCCTCATTACATGCCTAAATTCATCCAACACAACCAAAATTCATCAAACACAAACTAAATTTGACATGCTCCTCCCTATTCATTAATGCCTTATCCATTTTCATTCAACAAAGTACATAAAGGATCCATCAACAACAGTTCTACATAAATTCCATAATCGTAACATAATCACCATAATATCAATAATCTCCATAATCGTAACACAATTCTACATAATCTCTAATATCAACGACAATTCTACATAATCTATATAATCTTCATCAACAACAATTCTACATAATCTCCTTAACGAACAATACAGAATCATAAATACTTTCACTCCACAATCCATAATCCTAAATTTGTTCAATCTACAATCTCCATCAATAATCCAACGATCCATAATGAGGTCTAAATTAATTAATTCAATCTAATAATTCATAATCATAAACTTACTATAGCAGAGAGAGAGAGAGAGAGAGGGAGAGGGAGAAACTAGGCTGGTAAGGTGAGGTGGCGGGTTGGAGAGAGGGTCCAGAAGAGAAGAGGTTCGAGAGGAGAGGAGATGGAGAGGAGGTGTGGTAGGATGGAGAGGATGAGAGGGGTAGGCAACGACGTCGTCGTCATCGGATAGAGAGACGATGTGTCGGAGGAGAGTAGGAGAGAGGCCGGTGGGAGGAGGAAATCAATGTGTTTGGGGATTTAGGGATTTAGGTGGGAGGAGAAGGAAGAAGATCGATTAAGTCTATCCCATTTATCGACTTACTTAGATGACAAAACATAAGTGTTTCGTCATCTAAGAACGAAACATAAGTGTTTCGTCATCTAAGTCATTTTTTAATAATTCTCCAAAAATTTGGTGGAAAAAAATAACCCGCTAAATATTTGTGTTACACGAAAAAGTAATATGATTTCGTCGTCTAAGAAGGAACCTAGACGATGAATCCTACATGTTTCGTTGTCTAAGTCATATAAAAAATTGGGTACCTGGCTAAAAATATGAAAAAAAAAAATCAACCATCTTATGTAAACATTATATTTATATAATATTATAGAAAAATATTGATGCCAATTCGGTACAGTTTGGTATTCGATCGATATTTTTTTTTTAATATCAACAAAAATTTAAAAGACGAAAACGATCGTAAATTCGTAAAACTATTTCCAACGTTATGAGTATTTCCACGTACGTCGAAACTTTATATCACAAGTAGATATAAATTATTTAAAATTTCATATAAATATTAGATTAACGAGTTAATACTTGTTATACATCTACTAATGTTGTATAACTTAAGTGTTCGTATATCTGTATTCACTCCACATCCATATTAACGAAATTGAATTTGAAAAAAATAACTATTAAATATATTTATCACGACATAATATGTAAGTAGACGAATTTTCTTTCAATTTGAAGTTTGTTAAGGGTTTGATTCGCGTAGTCAACCGTAAAACCAAAATTTCAACGAAACAAAAACGTTGATATACGAATCTTCGTAATCTTGATTTTCGAACCGTCGACACTCTCAGTTCAAGAGTTATTTATTCTATACCATCAACAAATATAATCTGCAATCTAACATGGTACACATAGACGACGAAAGTGGTTTAATTTCCTCGTCTAAGTAGTACTTATATGACGAAACTTAGGGTTTTTGTCGTCTAACACTTTCAGGATTTAGGTTTAGGGTTTAGGGGGAAGGATTTATAAACGTACTTAAACGACGAAACAATGTTCTTCATCTAAGGTGTACTAGACGATAAATTTCTATGATTTCGTCGTCTAAGATGTCCTCTTTAACATAAAAGCATCCTACATTCGTTTGTAAGACATAACAAGTATTACAAACATTCTAAATAAACGTCTTTTAATTAGTGTCTTATAATGCATGCATTCAAATTCGTACGCATACGTATAAATTAAGTTCGAATTCGATGGAATTCTCTCCATCTATTAATTAATTATAATTAAGTATTACATATATTTATATATCAATCACTTCTATCTTCATAATCATCATCGTTTGAATCATCATGCTCACTCTCAACTGAATGATCCTCATCATCATAATCTCTATCTTCTAAATCGTATACGATGTCGTCGTCGTCATCCTCTAGCTCCTCTTCAGAGACATTATTCTCTAGGTCGGCGATCTCCTTTTGAGTAAGATCCATGGTGTGATCAGGTATGGGTAAGTGTTCGTTATACCGAATCAGTTTCCTTATGTCGGGGATGATAGAAGTATTAGGCTCTTAATATGCATTGTTATTATGTGCTTTAGTGTCAGTTTCCAACGTTCCTTCAAGTGTTGTGGCACTCCATATTCCTCTGTGAGACATATGGTTAACTATTTTCTAACCTCCACCAGCTTTCAGATCATCCAGATAGAATATCTGCCTAACTAAGGTGACAAGAGCGAATGACTCATCCTCATACCAACTTGAGTTTGTATCGACTGATAAAATGCTCAGATCTTCCTTCGTACGTTTGAACTATTTACACTTGATTAGAAAATTTTTTATATCATTCTTATAAAGTAGCTAAACGACATTAACAAGAACCCCTTAATATACATCAGTACCTTCCCAAACCGTGATCCTGCTATTTTGTGTTCTTCTTCCTTCATCTCGGTACAATGAACGAAACTTTATACCGTTGATAAAACATCCAGGATAAATATAATGTTGGACCGGCTTATGAGTCAATAAGTGATTTTCTCATGACCACCAGTACCCCTAAAGGTTACCGAATTTTTCAAGATCAATCATATGCAAAATTATGAAGAAGATATATATATATATATATATGAATATGTATTTAATTTCTACCAAAAATTTGAAATAATTTCCCCTAAAATAAAAGGAAACCAAAAACCTGCATACATAAATTAAGGGAAATCACTTCGAATAAGCAAACACCAAAATAAAAAATTAATTTACCATAGGCACTTATTCTCATCCGGATTTCTCAATTCTAAAATAAAGAAATCACAAACCTATATGGTTTAAACATACTCATTGGAGGAAATAATCAGGGAACTTCTTCTTAAGCACTTTTCAACCCAATTATGACTCTTGTCCAGTTTGGCTGTCTGAATTTTCTCCATGTAAGTTGCATGTACGGGTCAACCTTGTCATAGTCTCGCAACACTACCTAATGTGCTTCATTAAGCGTTTCTTGAGTTAATATTTTGTTTAATATTCTTCTAAACAGTTGTATAACATATGTGACGACTGAAAGATTGTTGCAGGCATATGGATTGGAGGCGGTGGTTTGGACTGGATCCTTGACGTACATATTGCATTAGGTAATACAATCATGCATTAGGTATGTTTTTGCTATGGAGTCATCCGGGACAGATTTATTTTTGACGAATTCTTTATACGGTCCAAGTTGTCTGCAAAATGATAAAATTAATCATTTAACGAATAGTATAAATTTAAAAATATATATAAATGATGAAAACCCGTGTTATAATTAATTGTACATTTCCTGAGGATACATCCAAATGTAGTAGACCAGACCAGAAAGTAGCACTTGTGTGGGAAGGTGGATCATGATGTGAAAGAAAGCAGGGAAAAAAAATCCTCTCTAATTTACAAAGGATGTGGATAATTTTGTATTATAGTTCGACCACATCTGACTTCTTCAACTCTCCTGCGCATAACCTCTGTCACTATTTACATAATGTTACTATTGGTTTAACGACGTCACAAGGCAAATATGGTCGAATTACCACTAAAATCAGAAATTGCAGCATAACGTGACAGTCATGAGTCTTTAGACCAATGAACTTGTGTTCCTCAACGTTGACACATCTAAATATATTCGTTGGATAATTAGATGGATAACGAACATTTTTAAACAAGTTGAATACAATATCCCTCAGTGTCAACTTCACTCTGTAAGGTGCATCTTGCCTCTTATGGTACACTCTTTTTCTATCCCTCTTTAACCATAAGGACGGCGTAAATTCATAGATTTTAGATATTTTTGCGCTTTCGGAGTATCCTGAGTCTGGAACTTAATACCAATAATTCTTTTCACCACGTTATTGCACGGATTCTTTTCTATAAGCATGACATCTAGGCTATTCATGAGTTTCAACTTCGACCAATAAAGCAGTTCAAAGAAAATACTCATGTGATTCCAATATTTAAGATGATGGGAAGGGTGTGGGTTCAGCTTTTTCACATGACCGTTATTGTTCAACACATCGAAATAGAAGCTGTTTAACCTCTCAAAAATCTCTTCACCAAACCACTGTAGGGGTTTAAGACTATTCTCTATTGTCCCGTTGAAATTCTCCTTATCCTACCATCACTGGTGATCATGAGGAAGCCATATATGGTGACCCATGTAACACACATTCCCTGCATGTCAGCTGGAGTTGACGTCGTTCAAGTAGACAGGACAAGCATTAATTGCACCATTTGGTTGTGCAAGATGTCAATATCCCATACACAAAAAAAATCGTTGATGGTCCACATTACGACTGCTCTCGTCATGAATATTATTTCAGTGAACTTGTCATAAGTTTTGGACTTCATTTTTCCACAAGTGTTTCAGCTCGTCAATCAATGGTCTGAGATACACATCAAAACACTTTCCAGGGGACTTAGGACCTGGAATTAGCAGAGTAAGGAAATTAAATTCCTTGTATATACACATCCATGGAAGCAGGTTGTACGACATGACAATAACTGGCCAAGTTCTAATGGAAACGTTGTTATTACCCCAAGGGTTTAATCCATTTGTAGAAATTCTGAGTCTAACATTTGGAACTTCTGTTGCAAAGTCTAGAAATTCCCTGCCAAAATTTTTAAAAGCCTTTCCATTTGTCGCGTGTATGAGCACATCGTCATCTATTCTTTGTTCTGTGTACCATCTCAATGCATCTGCTGTGTATAGAGACACGTACAAACGCTACAGTCTAGACCTTCACAGAAATTTGCTTCTTCAAACTCCTATTATTAGGGTGCAAATATATCTAGACTGGTTGCATACACGACAGTAGTCCAAATGTGCATACTCTTTGTAAAACAGCACACAATCATTTTTGCACTTGTGAATTTTCTTGTACTTTAGGCCGAGGCTGCTCAAGATCTTTCTAACCTTATAATGGGTTTTGGGAAGTTTGTGATGATCAGGAAGCAACTTACATATATGCTCCTGCATTTCATCAAAAGCATGGTCTGACATTTTGTTCTTCACTTTTATCTGAATTTTCTTCATTACATATCGCAAAACATTCTCTAGGCATCCAGGGTATACTGGGGTATAGGCTTCAAATAGCATCATGTTGCACTTATCCATCTCAGTAGTTTCATTGGCCAAGGCTGCAAGGATTGTGTCATAATGATGAGTATCATAACCTCCCCTCTTCGTGTTGGTTTACAACATGACTAAATACAAAAAAAAGCATCATGGACCAAATCCACAGTGGGGTTCCAAGAAGGGGCGCCACTACCGCTGGATGAGGCATCCTGATAACTATATCCTGAGCTAAAGTCTGGTATTGAGCTGAAGTCTACTACTTCATCGTGCTCACTCCATCTAGTGTAACTCCACATTATATTGTGGTCATACAAGTGTTGAGATATAACATTTATCTCTACAAACGGATGGATAACATATTTTCTGCACGGACACATGTAATGCTTCTTTCCTTGATCATGTTGTATCGTAAACAACATAAATTCTCTAATTTCGTCCATATACCTCTCATCACTTCTATTCACCAACTGTATCCAACTCTTGTCCATATTTCTGCGTAAGTTATTTATCATATTATATAATTTTTTAACTAATTAATCTAATATACTATATTATAAAATTACATAACACAATAATATGTATTTATATATTATATATAATTTTTCAACTAATTAATCTAACATATTTAATCATATATACAATTAATAAACACATGCATGTAATTAGCTTAAGAATTAAATAATTAATTAATACAATATACAAACAAGGTCACCGGAAACTATACTCGCCGAAATATTTCACCGGAGAACTCTATCACCATACGTTATAACGTATGTAATTAAATTTTTTTTTAAATAATCGAGAGAAACAAGTTAATACCTTCACCGATAAAGAGATATGTGGGTAAACTAGAACTCTGGAGGTAGAAAAACTGTATAAATTGAAATTATGGCCGGAGGTAATGTTGAGAGGTTTTGAGAGAAGTTGAGAGATGAAATTCTCGATTTGGAAATGGAATATAATCTTAATAATTGAGTTTTCTTAGATGACGAAATAATTCGTCATCTAAGTGTAACACTTCGTCGTCTAAGTTTGTACTTAGATGACAAATATAATTTTATCGTCTAGGTGAGATCTTAGACAATGAAATACATAAATCGTCGCCTAAGTTGACCTTTTAGACGACGGATGATATTTTCATCGTCTAAAAGGTTAAACTTAGATGACAAACCTTTTATTCGCCGCCTAAAAACTCTACTTAGACGATGAAATATATAATTCGTCGTCTAAGGGAATTTTTAGACGACGAACATGATGTTCGTCGTCTAAATAGTCTTAGACGACGAAACTGAAAATTCATCGTTTAAGTCCAACGTAGACGACAAAATACTTTCTTGTGCTACGAATTAATTTTTCATCGTCTAACACTTACTTAGACAACAAAACAATTAAGGTTCCTTTGTGTAAGTCCGTATTTTTGGTAGTGATGGATATTGTATTATCGGGTCGGGTGAATTCAATAATAGACACATTTCTTCCATCTATTTTCATGATTCCTTTATTTCTTACAAATTCTCATTAATGCCCCCTATCTTTTTTTAAATTATTGTATGTCCTCTTAACTTTTTCCAATCAATAAAATAATAGTCATAATTTCTAATTTGCCCCTCCATTTTTTACAAATTCTCTTAATTGTATTATTAATTATTTAGATGTCACTTGTTTATTATACTATTATCTTTATTTCTTAGTATATTGACTTAATTATATATTTTTTAGCCAAAAAAATATAGTAATATGTAAAAATTTCTGTATATACTAGTTGAAAATTTAGAGTTATTCATAGTTAAGTTTATATTTTTCTTTCTAATTTACTCACTTAACTTGAATCAATGTTATATAATATAAAAAATTATTTTAACTTTAATATAATGTTAAGTACTACACCTTGAAATTTCTTTGCCCCCTACCAAGAATCGTGGTTCTGCCACAGATGACCTATCACCTATCTGAAAAAGAGTCCGGTACTTAGCCGTAAATATTCAGATAGGACGAATCACCCCGCAGAAAAACAACTAACATGTACTTCTTCATCGAAACACTATATTCAAGTGTTACTAATGAATTACTTAAAAGAGTTAGTTCTTTGGGGATCTAGTTGCAAGTTGCAACTTACTAGTAGAGAAAACTGCAGCTAAAGGTGTAATGTTTTAAGCTGAGTGCACATGCAGAAGAGAAAACTGACGCTAAGGGGTATAAACGTATAGTGCTCGCAGTTTACTACTACTCTGCAAGTACCCTCGAACTTACAGCAATCATATACTCATGCTATATACTCTGTAGTTTTTGCAGAGACCCTTTAATCACCACTTACGTACTGTAAGTCTGTAACACACAATATTGCATGATTAAAACACACGACGCTACACAGACTCTGCTCAGAAGCTGAGAGGGTCCTCACTCCTGTCACGGACCTCATCACTCACTTCTGTGGAGAGCGCGGCGAGTTGAGAAGAACGAGCAAAAGCGTCGGCGTCATAGAGAGAGAGAGAGAGAGAGAGAGATGGGAACTATGACTATGAGAGGGAATCATATATGATTGCGTTTCGTACAACTTGCAGTGTGCAATCCCTGCAATGAGAGCGAGAGACCAACTAGGGCGGGTCCTTTATGAATTGTTTCCCACCCACGTGGAGGTTACCACTCGCTGTACACGTATACATCCTTATACCTTGATTCGCGCCCATCCTTGCCTGTCTTAATCGACCTGCGCGCATAGCGCCTTCAATTGCGTTTTTTTACACTCTTCGCTTTGCCTTCGGTGTTAAATCCGAGGAGGATGATGAACAGATGAAGTCAGCTATGACGTCAACTAGATGGTAAATTTAGTTTATTGAAGAAAAGTATACAAAATTTTAACTTATACTCTTTCTCCATCTTAAATTTTTGTTCCTTCATTAGTTAGTTATTTTGTACTATACAACTCATGTTATTGTCCTAAAAAATTCTTAGGTATCCCGTAAGTATAATTTATCATTTGAAAATAAATTTTGTGATTAGGCTGTTAAGGTAGTAATTTGAGTTCTTATTTGTATAGTTTTTAGTTGTATTTTAGTACTTATTACTTTGAAAAATTATTTACAATTTTTTTAAAAAATTGTTCTTAAAATTATAAATTTAATTTAATTAATTGTAAACATTATAAATAATTATACAAATAAATAATTATTGTGATAATATTGTCATACATATTATAAATTTTTCGATCAAATATATTGTAATTTTTATTTTCAGATGCTAAAAATATGTAAATTGACCAGTATATAGTTTACAAGCTGAAACCTTCTAGATTAGCCAAGAAATGTCATCCTATCAATAAAAATAAACATATCATAGGTATCATTGTTACATAGGATTCTTGCATTGACCCGGCTTCTACTCGATACATGTGTGGAGAATAATCGTAAATAGACGTGTCATTTATATTAGTTTTCTTACTAAAAATTTGGACCGTGTTTTCTAAGATAATTTTCAACCAAACGAAAAAAATGGTCGTACCGTACGTGCCAAAGATCGAACAGAGTCTCTACGACTCTACACTAAGCTACTGATCGAACTGAAATGAGACCAGACCATATTCATTCATTTTATACATACAAAATGTGAAGCATATCTGCATATGCATGATCGATCTAGTTAATTAGTTATTGGGTGTATAAAAAGCTATACGCCCTCTAATTGCTATACATGGTCCAAATTCTCATATATAAAAAATATACATGGTCCAAACTCTACGTTCTACCATCCTTTATACATAGCATGGCCCTTTCTACTACTATATATATATATATATATATATATACTACGTACATTTCCATATTAATGACGGCCTAGGTATATATGCTAGCTCGCCGGCCTGGAAGTAACACCAATCTAGCTAATCTCATATACACGATTGTTCTACTACTCGATCTACTTCTGAATCCTAAAAGTTCAACGTATATGAAAGTTTTAACCCGTCACCGGTTGCCTAGCTATTTGCCCAAAACATGAATCACAACTTCAAAAGATAGAAATATATGGTGTATTGTTGTTTGTTCATTTTTTAATTTTATTTTTGAGCAAATGATTCTTCAAATAGGGATATTTGACTAAACCAATTGCGTCGTGTTTCTCTCAAACTGCACTTTGAAATAGAATTAACAAACCACATGGACATTTCAAACATTAAACGAATGTGTCTTTCGAATGTATATTTTGAACATTAAAGAGTGTTTGTATAAACCTTAAACCTTAGATATTGAACAAAAAGATAGATCAAATGATAGTTTAAGCAAATATATGTATCAAGTTTTCCCGAGGGACAGTGTTTCAGCCTTCAGGGCAGTTGAGGCTAGGGACTGATTCGGCGGAGGAGGAGAAGAAGTGTTTAAAGATACGAGAGCTGGCTAGATATGGTGACGTGAAGCACATCATTGCTAATTGTTAAAATACCATGTTATTATCTGCCATGGGCCATGAGTCGCCATAGTTCCAAAAATGTCAAGTCAGTTGTCATCACTCAAGCTAACCTCATGGTCATGTATATTATTTCCCATTGTTATTTTCTCACATGATTAATGTTAATTTACTCTTCATTAGTTAAAGCCTAGCTATATATCTTTAAAAGCTTTACAAATCCTAGTTTATGGACTTTCCGCAATCCTCCATTTCTCGTTTGTTTTGTGTTTTCTCCTTTCTTCCCCATCGGAGGAAAAACTGTATATATGTTCGTCATAGTTATAGAAACCTAGGTTTTCAATCTCCGGCCACTCGTACAAGACGGGGCATCTCTCTCTATATATATAGTTTATATAGAGGGCCATTCCGTTATGATATACATTTTATTGGTCATTTTTAGGTATAAGACATTATATAAATTTTTCGATCATATTTTAACATTTTCATCGTTCAATTATTATGTCTATATGAGTAGATCATTCTTGTAAATTTTTAGTCAAAATGGTGATTGTTAAGGTGTCGAATTAGATTAAATCAAGGGACGGACCAAATCTGTCAAACATGAACTGTTCATACTTATAAACTTCAATTTTAGTTTTTAATATATACCTTAACAATCAACATTTGGCTGAAAATTAACAGGCTTAATTTACACATTATGACCTAAAATCTGAACGGTAGAGATGATAAAATATGATCGAAAAATTGGTGTAATGTCCTATACCTGAAAATGACCCCAAAAAAGTATACCTCAGTGGAATAGCCCTATATATCAAATTTTACAAAGTTCATACTCGATCGTCTCTCTAGGTTTTAAGGATCTTCATTAGAACCAATACGTCCAGTGAGCCATTGAGCTAATATTTACTACGTACTCTACTTAATTAACAACTAATGAGTTCGGGTATGATATCCCGGACGAGTTCAAGAATCAGAAAGATGAATGGGAATGGTTGGTTCAACACTTTGAGAGCGAAAAGTTTAAGGTAGTGAGTTAAATATCGAATAGAAATTTTATTATTTGAATAATTTATTATTATTCAGTTATTTTTTCCTGTTTCCTGTAACAGACAAGGTCGAACGTTAACACAATCAGCCGGGATAAGAAGTATCTAAACCACCATTCTGGCTCAACTGCGATCTGCTACCTGATCATGGAACATATGAAAAATGGTTCGCAGGTGCCACTCTAGACGCTTACAAATATACGTACCTGAGTCCCGGGGAAGAGAAGGCGATTCAGAAAGCTATAAGTAACCACTAAATTTGAAACAAACCAAAATTAACTTTTTGTGTCAATGTTTATGCAACAAAACCTTAGAAGCATCTTCTCAGTATGCACATAAGTTAGAGTAGATGGTGACCGGATGAAATTTACTTTATGTGCATTGTCTGTTTGATCGATGAATCAAAATTTAAATTGGTTATTGAATCGATTGACATTTTACTGAGCATTGAAATACAATTATGAGGTTATTTGTTCTATATTGAGAATGCATCTGTTTCATGTGCTTGAATGGTTCAATTTTATGTGTTTTCAGGTTTTTGGTTGCCTTTATTTTTAGAGAAAATTATGTCAAATTTTTTGTAAAGTTATCCGTGTTAGTCCATTTTTATTTAATTTTTAATTGTTTATTTTATTGTAGGAGAAGATGATGCAGTTGGCTAAGGAAGCATTGGCCGAGAGGGCGTCACAAAACTCGGACACTTCGCATGAAGAGCTCCCTCCACTGGATGTACCTATTCAAATTCAGATGTATGAGAAGACAATTGGAATCCGACTTGGGAAGAGCTGGAGTTCGAGATTTGAGCCAGTCATCAACACATACTTCGTGAGCTCGTTCAAGTGTGGTCGATGAGTGCATGTGAGAGATCGATCGAGGAGCGGGCAGAGGTACATCTTCTAGAGGAGAGGGAGCAGGCAGAGGCGCGTCTTCTAGCAGAGAGGGAGCGGTACGAGGAGCAGCTTCGAGAGATCGAGGCGCGGTCTGAGGAGCGGATTCAAGAGCCCATGGAGCGCATAATGTTACAGATGGGCTTACAGCCTGGTTGCAGTTCATATGTGCCATCTGAGCATTCACGAGACCGAGACCACAATGACGATGCCGACGATAGTGGGCTAGGGCTCCAAACATCAGTGTAGATATCGGCTATTATGTAAATAATTATGTAGATATCTGCTATTATGTAGATATTTTAATCAATATTATATATATTTATTAAATATTTTTTGAAATTTACAATTTTTTATATTAATTTAATGTCTAAGACGACGAACAAAAAATAATTCGTTGTCTAAATTAAACGATAAGATGACAAAAACAATAAAAAAATTCTATTTTGTCGTCTTAGTATTTTTAATTAAATGATGAAAATTAAATATTCGTTGTCTAGGTTAGTTTCTTGCGACAAAATATTTCATCGTTTAAGATTACAACAGTTCGTGTTCTTAAATATTAGACAACGAACTTTTATTTACTCGTTGTTTAAGAAACTACTATGACGACGAATGCTTTTATTTTGTCGTCTAAGTACCCTCGCAACGAAGCTTAAACGATGAATCTTAGAGGACGAATGTTTCGTCGTTTAACTACTTAAACGACGAAATTAATTTTTTAGCCGATAAATCTATTTCATCGTCTAATTAAGTTAGGTATTCTGTAGTTTTACATAATTAGGTAAGAAGCCGATTAGACGAAAGTAATTCTTGAGAATAATAAAGTCGTGAGAAGTGTATCTAATATCTACTTAATGATTGCGGCAGGGGAATTGCCCAATCTTGCCACCAACTATATATAACATCATATAATGATCGATCGATTGCTCGGCTATGCTTTAAACTGAAAGCGCCTCTTCAAAAAGAACGATATATATGAAATTAACTAGCTACCATAATCCCCAATAGTTTGTGATAATTTATGACGGCTACAATATATCTATCTATCTTAATTAATTAAGCAAAAAATATTTATGGTTAAATTTTTAAAAATTCGTCAATTGCTCCTGGATAATTAATCTATCTTTAATTATCAATTGATCTGTCTAATGGCAAAAATTTAAACTATAACTATGTATAAATCACATGCATAAAAATTACTCTACATAAAAATCTCAAGCGCGTATGCGCGTGCATACTGCTAGTGTTAATTAAAAGAGAAGAGATATTGACAGTTAAATGGTCAAATATTCAAAATGTTAAAAAAAATACCCTTAACAATATATAAGTTGAATATAATAGAATGTAATTTTAAAAAGGGTAATAAAGTAACATAATAAAAAATACTGACAAATTGCACTTTTTAATCTCCGGCTTCTTTCACAACCATCGTGGGTATGCGTATCCCCCAGTATTAATTAAGGTAAATTAAGCTAGCAGAGGGGAACAAAAATATACAAACATACTATATAGCTAGCTCACTAGCTCGGATTCTGATTCTGCATTACTCTCTCTGCGTAAACTAATTAATACTGAAGCACTCATCTTACTTGAATCGAAAGTGGTAATCAAGAAAGTAATTAAAGCAGGAATGGTATATATACTTGTACTCATCTCTACATTCTACAATACACACGTAATGGTAAAGTACGTGCTATGGCCTCAACATATATTCTCTGTTTGATTGATGATATTCATTATTTTGATAAATAATTTTAGAAATTTAGATGTATCATAAATTCGTAAAATGAAAATAGCCGCACTGTTTAATTAGCTATATACTATATTTACATATATATACAACAAATTGAGACTTGGTGATGGACTGATTGATACGATTAAGAAACATAAGTAGCTAGCTATACCGACCTAGCTTCGATCAATCTCCAATAACTATTACCACGTACTACCATATGGCCATACTAATTTAACCTAACTAGCTAGAACTCTAGTCTTCGGGACATGTCCATGGACTAACCGTTGCTTCACCTCTAGCGTTTGATCCCGACGAACTAGTTAATCAGCCCATGCCATGGTGATCCAAATTAGGCCTCATCAAATGGTTCCCCCCATGATCCTCTAGAACAACTACCCCTCTACCGTCGACACCGGCCACCGATCCAAGTCCTCCTAGATCTCTCCACCTCATACCATGACCATCATGTCCATGGCTCATTGGCATACCTAATTGCTCCTCAGAGGAATGCAGGGGCAAAGCAGTAAATTCAAAATTAGGCTTTGGCGCCCCAAAGATGGATGATGAGGTAGAGTGGAATGGAGTTGGCTGCTGCAATTGCTCATGATGATGGGGAAGAGATGATGATGATGACTGGAATGCACTGAGAATTGGGTTTTGCATGTTTAGCATCATACTCTGATGATGAGGAATTAGGCCTTGATGATTGAAAGTGAAGTTGTTCATGTTCATATCGTTACTAGTACTACTAGCACCAAAATTAGTACTAGTACTATTGCTCATCAACAACGAAGAAGATGAAGATTGAACCTTTTGAGCCAAAGGACGTATAGGGTAGAGAGATCCAGCCGAGCTGCCGAAGATGCTATCGAACCTCCGAGAGTAAGACAAACTCGACGTCAACCCTGCAGAGAACGGCGGTGCTGCGATCCCCGTGAACTCCTGCACCATTGCACGGAAGTTCGACGTGTCGGTGGTCAGAACCGTCGTCGGAGCCCTTTTCGAAACCCTCGTCCTCTTCTTCGTCTTTCGAATCAAATTAGTCGGCTTCACAGGAAGAGCTGCCGATGAAGTTGAGCCGGGTAGGTTGTTGTTGTTGGTGCAGTTAGGCTCTTGTTGTTGGTGGTCGGGTCTAGTGACGGCGGTGAAGTTTGGTACTTGATCTGATCTTAGATTCTGAGAAAATGGCTGGAGATAATTGGATGAGAGATCAAAAAGTGTGTTGCTTTGGTACTGAGAAATGAGATTCGAGTCGCTGTTGTTGTTGTTGTGGTCGGAGGAATCACCAAACTGCATAGTCGGATGAAAAGAATTCAAGACATGTTCTTGATCATCACCACAGCTTGAAGACATGCTTCCACTGTTACCAGAATCCATGGCTTTACTACTACACAGCTAAAGATTGAAACTTGAGAGCAACAGAAGAGAGCCAATGATTATATATGATGAGATCGGACACTGAAATATTAAGAACCCGTGAAGAGTGATGTGTGTGTCATGATGAAGCACATGATCCGCAAAATGGAGGCAAATCTTTTGCTTGTCTTTCACTTGGAGATACCCAAAGATTTTCTCTATAAAAAGAAGAGAAAATATTGTAGATCTTAACTATGATGACTGAAAGCGAGGAGAAGGGGGAGCTAGGTTCTCTTTTTCTTCCAGCTAGCTCTTTTCCCAGTTTCCCTTTTGTGCTGTGAGAGGTAGCTGCTAGGGTTTCAGAGAAGCAATAAGGAAATGAAAGAGGAGGAAAGGTTATTTATTTAAGCTGTTCTTTCTGGGGATCAGACAAATAGGAGGTAAAGAAAGAAATGGAAGGATGGAAGGATCGTCTAGAGGAGAGTGCAGGGTGGGGTCGCCATTGTAGTAGGAAAGAAAGAGGTGCCGGTGGCTGGCAACGGGTCAAACTCAATTTGAAGTGAGAGAGAGAGAGAAAGAGATGGTTGTGAAAAGGAAGAAAGTGATATCAAATATACAGTATTATCATACATATAAAGGAAAAAATGTACCATTTATAATCCAAAGAAATAAGTTTGTGAGACTAAAAGAGCAACAAAGAAAATAAGTAAAAATATAATCAGATAAGTGATCTAATGGTTCTTGTCTATTTGAGTTAATCTCAGGATGATTCATGGCTGCTCAAGTTCCTGCTGTTTAATTCACTCTTTGTCCACTCATAAGTATACACGTGGCTTGTAATTTGAGAAAGAAAAAAAAGTAATTAACCGTGCAACCAGAAATGACATAGCCTGTTCAGAGTAGCTCTCTTTTCGTCCATCTCTTCGTACTCTTCTTGATTTGTTATCCTATTCCAATGGTGTTTTCTAAACTATCTCACACCAACTAACCACTATGATCAATCTCTCCAAGAGTCTAAACACTATCACATGGGATATCAACGACGAACAAGGCTCATGTTATTGAGAAGGTGTGCGATTCATTCCCCCACCATTCATCTGCTGTAACCAAAATTTCTCTGTTTTCTTCATATTGTTTTTTTATGTATGCCAATTCCATCTCTGCGCAATTAAGTCTCAAAAGATTCTTGATGTGTCACAAGAGCTACTGAATATGAAACCACGATTATTATCTGTAAGAATAGTCGGCTGTAACTGTGTTTTGTGAGAATAATCAGCTGTGAAAATAAGTTATTGAGTGTTTGGTAATCAAGTTCTAAAAAGCGTAGTGACTTTAACCAGTAATGTTATGGTGATTGAAAAATTCAACTATAGAAAACTGTCACTAAATAAAATGACCGAACAGAGATTTTTCGGTATAGACATATACTGTCCTATTCATAGTGGAGTTCAGTTTTGAAAAAAATAAGCTAAATTCTGTTTTTCACAAGATTGACAAAGTTGTTTGACGATTGAAACGTCTCATTCATTAATTTACTATTCAAGGATCATGCTCGCAAAAAAATTAGCTCTATCGATCGGAGATGATTTACCTATTTGATCACCACATGCAACTTTTATATCATACAATTCGTCAGATATAGCTCAAAAATTAGGTAAATCATCTTCGATTGAGCTGATTTTTTGTAAGCATGATCGTTTAATTAATAGTAATATAAAGAATGAGTGGTTATAATATTCGAGCAACTTTTTCAGTCTTATGAAAATAAAAACTTTGCTCCATATTTTTAAAGTGGAGCTTAATTTATTCTGGATAGGTTTTGTAAACATATATATAAATATATATTCCTTTTAAAACTGTAAGCTCGATAAAAAAAATTACATATTTCATTTCACCTACTAACTAACGAGTCATGCTATGGTGGTTAATAATATGTGGTCAGTTGTGGATAGCTGCCGTCAAATCTATATTCAACGATAGGTAATTAAAAAAATGTTGAAAGACAATTTAATATCATTTATTGGATGCAGATATAACAATAACTGACCACGAACTCACTGATCACCTGAGCATAAATGCTAACTAGCCACACACGATTGAATTCTATTTTCTTTAGCTATTATTATATAGCTACAGAAAAGAGATACAGACATTAGCCTAGAAAACACATATTCATAGACAATGAAGGAGAAATCGGAATAAAAGAAAATGACCTAAGTTTAAGTTTAATTAGAAGGGCCAAACTCAAGCTAATTATACAAAAGCATATAAAGAAAACAAGGTTCATTTTGTAATATTTTATCTCTCGTTGGCTCGTTGCAACTTCTATCCACAACAACTTTTCATTCCATCATTTTACCAGCTTCTATAATCTGTACGGAAGTCACAAACTTCCGAATTAAGCTGCTCAATCTCAACTTACCAAACACAAAACTCAACTTAATTGTACAATTAAACACACAAAAAAAACCATAGTGAAAGTCAATTTTATCAAGTTGAAGGTTCCTTGCAAAACTTTGTTGGGTTTGCTGGATTGGAGCTCATGGACCTCTCTCTTAATTGGAACATTACCTTAGAGTTGGATGGATTGGTCGGGCTCAGTAGAGTGGATCTTAATTAGATCTAAAGAAGTTTGTGCTTTCTAAGAACAGATTTAAGTGGAAATCCCTGTTGAAGTTATGGCCTATGGCCCATGACAATCTGACTCAAGTTGATCTTAGCTCAAACCATGTGTCTGAGTCCATTTCTGATAGAATTTAAGAGCTCTCCAGGTTTTGGTTCTGTCTTCAGATATAGTCATGTGTCGACTTATAAAAGGATAAAACGTGAAATGAGTAGCAGCGAATTGGACCATTTGACATGTGTCGAGGGATATGTCCCGCGCCTCTGAATCCTTTGGCCTCTGAATCCTTTGGTTACCCTTGACAAAAAAAAATGAAAATATACATATAGAAGCGTAGAACTGATGTAAGTCCACAAGATTTATGTTTAGCTTTGAATTCATTGGAGACGACCTGCACATACCCAAACCTAAGTTTTGGTTGCGTCATTCATGTGTTCATGGGGAACTTCGGTCTCCTTAATTTTTATCTTGGGGGCTCTCTTTCCTACGATCTCTTCATGTGGATCTTCACAGTTTTCTTCTTCTCTTGCTCTGGAAGCTAGGAGTCATTTGATGGAAGAATATTGTATAACTCCCTCTCATGATGTTCTTATCGTGAGGGAGGATAGTGTTTGTGTTGGCGTTGGTTCGGCTGCGAGCGGCGTGCAACTGGCTGGTGGCTTCTACGATGGTGATGGCGGTGTGCTTCATTTATAAAACATCATATTACTCATTAGACCTCTTATTTTCTCACTACACCTTCAAACATTAATATTAATTTTTAGGATCCAAAATTTACTGAAATTTGAGTTTTAGGATGGAGTGTTGGGATTATAACACGAAATGTTTCTTGGTATCTATATGAGAGTTTGAGTAAATTCAATAAATGAATATGTGGAAGTTTTCTTATCCTCTCTTGATCTTTGGGATTAGATCTCAAAATTTGTCAATTTTTCTCGAGATATGTTGTAACTTTGACGTTTTATTCTTAACCATGGAAATTTTGCCTCGTCTACTAATATCAATTTACCGTACATGCATGATCCGCTTGTCAAAAGAATTCAACACTCTAATTCATGTATTATATATATCTAATAGTATACATTACAATAATGCATTTAGTAATAGTGAACTTTTCACTCGTTGTTGTTTTTCTCTCAACCATGCATTTGTAACGTCTATGTTAAAACGTCAGTTTACTTTACATGCATAATCAACGTGTGTCAAATGAGTCATAGTTTACAATAGTGTCATTAATTTCTTTACATGCGTCATATCAACGCGTGCCAAAATCTGCCAGTTGAGAGAGAGAGAGAGAGAGAGAGAGAGAGAGAGAGAGAGAGAGGAAATTACCACAAGGTACTCTTTTGGAGTCCGGTTTGGCTGTTGAGAAAGTATGTGAGAACAAGAAAGATTCAGAGCCAAATTACTTTAGTTTGTCGGTCAGAGTTAATCGAGAGATTTTAAGAAAAGTTAAGGTTTTATGTGTCTGCCTGTATGTAGTAACAAAATAATTGTATATATTTTAATTATGTGGTTGGCATATTATTTTTATAGGTTGATAGGTCAGGTTCAATTTCTAATAAAATTATTTTTTAGGTGAATTATTTTAAAAATAAATAAATTATGTGTCCAATATAATTAATAAAAATTCTCCCTCCAAAAAATAAAAGAATAAATCGATATACGTCCACCTAATTAAATTGAAAATAAAAAAGTATTATTATACTTATCCACCTAATTTTTTTTCCGATTTAAAGTCCACCTAAAATGTACATCTCAAATAATGGGGGATCGAAGAGATGTCTTTGTCACTGTACACATTACTTTTAGATAACCTAAAACTATTGACCTCCCCTAGTTATCAAATCAAATCCTAGATTAGGCATGCCCATACGGATTGGATTACATGTTATATATACATTTTTGTAAGCTTGCTGTTTCGATTCACTTGTAGTCGTGTGATTCAATTCTTTCCACATTGTTCACATAATCACTTAGAACGTAATATGTGACTGACAAGGGCTTGTTTTCCTCTTGTCCATTTGAAATGTTTTTTTTTTCTATTTTTTTCGAAAATAGAAGTTTTGTTGAAAGACCTCAAGATCTGAATAGTAAATAAACAGCTGACAAACAACCATAACTTTACCTCAAGAGAAGAATAACTAATCAGTAACAAATATACTCTTTAAAACATTAAGCTCGAACACAGTCAAGTTTATTTACATCTTTTCAGGACAAACAATAGACACTAACAAGAAAAATGAACATACTCTTGAGCACTTAATTGTGGTAGGTATGACATCCCATGAATGACGCAGTCCGAAAAAGATGCAAATAAACCCTGGTACCAACAGTACCTGACTCAAGAATCCTACACATAGGATCATAAACATAATTAGCTATAAAAACTAAAAACCTAGAAAATAAAAAAATAAAAGCCCAAAACTCAGTCCAATTGAAAGGTCTATCAATCTCCAGCCCAAAAACAGGTTCCATAGCAAATCGCTTATGTACGTACAACCACCCAGCCCTCCACCGCACACCTCCGACCAACACCGCTCAGGCCAACCACCCAAGACCACAGCCTCCGGCCACACCTCCTTGCCCTCTTAGCCGGAAAACCACCGCCAAAGATGCTGACCAGAAATGGCACACCACCCATCCCTCCACTAACCAAACCGGGTTGGAGATGAAGCTCAGACCACATCATCGTCGAAGGCCCACACCACCACCGAACCATCGTTGGCCATCCCGCACCGCCGCAATCCGCCATAGAACAAGCCCATCCAAAGACCTCAAACCCCCAACCAAAATTGACAGGGCCTAATCCTCATCCAGCAGCAACCACAAGAATAGAACAGGGCACACCCCGCTCACGTCCGAGCCGCCATCGGACGAGAAGACGTAAAACGAACGCGCCGCCTCTAGAAAAAAACTTAGAGAGAGAGAGAGAGAACCCCCAGTTAGGTTTTTTTTTTTTCTATTTTTGTTTTGAGCTGAACGATATAAACTTCATAGATGATTTTTTTTAAAAGAAACAAATTGCATTAACATAATTGAGATACAAACATCGATTACAAATACTGTAATTAGTTATTGTCTATTTATTTTAGTTATTTTGGGCTTTTAGTTTGAAAGTAAGTCATGACTAAACTTTCACAATGGCCCAACAGTCTAGGCGCTAATACTCTCTCATAATGGCATAGGGCGCCTTCGTGTACTCCGGCCGGCCTTTTTAGCTAATGACGAAGAAATCGTAGAGAAGTAGAAATCTACAAGTTGTAGAAAGGTCGAATGAGGAGGATCGGAAAATAACCAAGCCTCTATGCCTAGCTACACTCCTAGAGGCTCAGCCAAATTTGGCTTCAATGAACATGACATAAAAGGTTAACTTTTCTTCTTCATACTTGATGATTTGTTGTTCTTACATAACTTTGTTTCATTTCGAGTTACTAGAATTTGAACATAGTTCTACTGTGTATTAGCCCGTTGATTGTGTGTGTATGTTCGATGGATATCTTTGTGAAACATATGCAACTATGTGTATGATGCATCGATTCCGCAGGAACAATTTTTCCAAAGTAATTTTTTTTTTGGGCAAAGGATCGCTTAAACCCTAGAATTTCCGTCACTAGTTTTTCAATCTTGTACTTGCGGAAAACTTGAGCAAAGACCAGGCCATGCAAGCATTTTTGTTTGTGTTAGATATATTAATGATCTCAAAGCATAGCCAAGGCGCTTGTTCATCGCAGGAAATTGTCATGCTGATCTCAAAGGTTTTATATCACTGCATCAGGCAAGTGACCGAGTGCTTCGATTTTTTTACCCTAGGTTATTTCCTTCAATTCTCACAACCACGCATCTTTGGATTACTATTTTTGAAGAGAAGCTGGCATTGTCATGTAGCAGCCGTACTCCACTAGGAAAGATAGAACTCAGAAACACTGGGGAGGAAGCTAGAGGTAAAAATAGATCCAGATAGAAGCTCGAGAGAGGATGTATAGCACTGAGCAAAGATTGAAGAGAGAACGAGTGCTTCTGTATATGGCGTAATTAAATAATAATTGGATAGGTGATTGATTAAGTGATATGTCGATAACAAGAGACGTACGTCTAGAATGCCTGGAAGGAGAAGCTTAGTGTTTATATATAACATGTCTGAAACGAGTAATTTTAATTGACATTCATATTTATATCAAAATGCCAATGGAACAATTCCATCATTTATTTCTTAATGTTGATATATACACAAGTATCTGGACACAGATTCATCACAAAAATGACAGGTCTCTGTTCATGCATGTCTTCTTTACATCAGAAGTAGCTAGATGTTAGAAGTCATTGATACTCATTCCAATATATATTTTAAAGCTCACAGTGGCGACTCTTGTAACAGTTGAGGTATAATGCTGCTGCTGTTGATGCCTTGGTTGGTAGTGCTCTATTCTACCAGATGTTGCGCCACTAAGGATCCATCACCTCCGGATTAAAGATTAGTTCTGTAGAAGCTTATAGTTTTTTATGTGTATATAACTACAAATATATTGTACTTCATAAGGTAATATTGGAACTCACCGACATATCCCACTGAATTTGTTGTTCTAAGTGGAGGTAATAATCAGACCTTCAAATAGCAGGACAATAGTCACAATACTATAATATTAAAATCCATTAAGATGGTCAGTTCTATGTCAGCAAATCTGCCTAGATAATGAATTGGAAACAAATCTTCCACATTTTCCTCAGAGCTTAATTACTTGAATCTCAAGGAAATCTTGTTGTCAATGATCGTAGAAAATTTTTGGCAATATGTTTTTGCATCATCACCCTTGATGTAACCTTGCTCCAAATGATCAATTCGATCGAGCTGCATTATCTTCATAATGCAAGTAGGCTCTTCAGCCGTAGAATTCAAAACACTAGACTCTTGAATATGTGTAATGATGGACCATAACCATATACACTCACGAACCGCACTACCACGTTTGAAGACATTACCGGCGAGATTTCCAAAAACAAGGCCGGCGACCGGGAAAGTCGCCGGTAATGTTCATCATTACCGGCGACTTACTCCGTCGCCGGTAATGTCGTCGGAATTTCGCCGGTAATGTTTCAAAACGACGGCAATGTCAAGCCAAACATTGCCGGCGAAATTTTGGAAGTGTTGAATGAATATGATTTTGGCCAGCTGAGCAATCATCCTAAGATAGTGGCGTCAATTCCAGACAAGCCCGAAATGTATAAGTTTTGGACACACAAGAGCATATTCTGGGAACTCCCCTACTGGCCCAGGTTGTCTATCAGACACTACCTAGATGTCATGCACATAGAGAAGAATGTGTGTGAAAGTGTGGTAGGCACAGTTCTTAACTTGGAGGGGAAAACAAAAGACATCCCTAAGGCACGCATTGATCTGAAAGCTATCGGTCTGCGGAAACATTTGTGGTTAAGAGATGGTAAGAGAAAAATGCCGCAAGCTCCTTACATCGTAAAGCCGAAGCATAAGCATGAAATTTTTCGGTGGCTGAGTAATGTCAGGTATATATTCTTATGGCTATGCAGGAATTTGGCCTTAAATTTTTACCGGATTATGGTTATATGCGAGAAATATAATTGTTGCCTATGGCTATATATATATATATATGCAGGTATCCTTATGGCTATGCAGGAAATATAAGCAGGTGTGTTAACTTCCGGGACAATAAGATGTACGGATTAAAGAGTCATGACTGCCATGTACTGCTTCAACGCCTTTTCCCTATTTTCATTCGAAGGTACCTGCCCAAAGAGGTGGTGGAGCCGTTGGTGGCCTTGTCAAGATTCTTTCAGAAGTTATGCACCAGGGAAGTTAAAAAATTAGACCTCAGGGAGATGCAAGATGACATCATTTTTATCATGTGCAAGCTTGAGAGGATATTTCCCCCAAATTTTTTCGACATCATGCCTCACCTGATGATCCATCTTCCCGAACAATTGTTGCTTACCGGTCCCGTACACTACACTTGGATGTATCCCATGGAAAGGTAGAAATGATTCATACATTTGGTTTGCCTCTGTTTTTATATGTAAATTCTTATTTTTTAAGTATCATAACATGCACTTGTTAACTTGTAGACAATTGGGAGCCTACAAGGACTATGTGAAGAATAAATATGCACCTGAAGGGTGTATCGCTGAAGCATATGTTGCGCACGAGTGTGTAACGTACACCAAAGTGTATTTGGGAGCGCTTGAGGACCCCCAACAACAGATGCTGATAGATGAACCCCAGTTCAACCTTTCTATCATCTCCAATGACGTGGTAGTACAGGGAAGCTTGCCAAAGTCGTACAAGTTGGATGAAAATGAGCTAGCCATTGCCCACTGGTCGGTACTGATTAACTGTCAAGAAGTACAATATTGGAAAAACTATCATCTTCACTGCCCTGCTATTGCCGGAAATGTTGATTACCACAATCGGACGTTTGCAAACTACTTTGGTCAATGGGTAAGGGTATATGTGTATATGTCTATTTTTTATATATATCCTTATCTAGCATGTGTGTACGTACGTGGTTTTGTGGTTTCTAAGTTTGGTACGTCGTTTTTAGATGAACCATGTAGCAAATGATGGTTGCCCAGAGTGGTCAAACGAATTGAGGGTCCTGGCGATGAAACCGATAACTTCAAAAGTTTACTCGACGTGTCAGGTCAATGGCGTGAAATTTATATGTGAAAATCGAGACGACCGACTGAAAACACAGAATTATGGGGTGATGGTCCATGGTGGGCAGGATGGCGTTGACTATTACGGTGTCCTTCATTCAGTTGTTGAACTAATTTAT
Source organism: Geum urbanum (assembly GCA_946800695.1). Lineage (NCBI taxonomy): Eukaryota > Viridiplantae > Streptophyta > Magnoliopsida > Rosales > Rosaceae > Geum > Geum urbanum. The sequence continues at coordinate 1,495,642 of OX327013.1, read as the reverse complement.
GGGAACCGCATGAAAGTGCACTTGTTCAAGTGTAGATGGTTTGATACTAGCCCGGAGAACACAATGACCGATTAGTACGGAACCTTTTCGGTGAATACTGCTACAAGCTGGTATAAAGAAGACCTTTTCGTTCTTGCGACATCAGTAAAACAAGTGTTTTACCTTGACGATCTTCTTAACAAAGTCCCGTGGAAGGTGGTTAACCATGTTGCTCATAGAAACATATACAGTGCTGCCACACTTGGTGAGACCGCAGATGATGAGGAAGCTATTGCATACCAAGAGCCGAACGCTTTTGACATTCCGGAATCATCTACGATTCGCCTTAATAATGTGAGATCTGGGAGCGTCGTTCGAATTACTGGAGCAGAACTTCTCGATGTTAATCCATATGAAGTTGACGCTGATTCTAGTGAGGAGGAGCGGTACATATTGCCAGAGGTTACCTATGAAACCGAGTCAGACTCAAGTGATGAAGATGATTACGATTATCATCCTTAGTACGTTAATGATGTACGTATTTTAATTATAGTCGGAAATTCTAGTCGGAAATTGTAATAGGAAATTGTAGTTATATATGGTCAGAAATTATTTAGTCGGAAATTGGTCGGAAATAGGTCGATCGGATAATCTTCGGGAAATAATGACATTACCCACAACTTACCTCGTTGGTAATGTCATTACCAACGAGTTACCACGTAACTCGCCGGCAATGGTGGCGGTATTTCCAGGGCAGCTCGAGCTGCTCCCCATTTTTTCACATCTCTCTTCCCTCTCAAACCCTAAAACCCCTCTCTCTTCATCTCAATCAATTTCCTCGCCTCCCTCTCCTCAATCCTCTCTTCCTCTCCTCCCCTCTCCCCTCCCCTCCCCTCCCCTCACCTCACCTCCTCTCCCTTCTCCCCTCTCCACAAAAAAAAACCCCAAATATCAATTTCCTCTCCTCCTCTCCTCCTCCCCCCACCTCCGTCGCCGGAAAGTCTAGTCGAGCTCCACCATGGCAGGTGCAAGCTCACTCTCTCTCCCTCTCTCTCTCTCTCTCAATCCACATTTTATTTTTATGCATTTTAATTAACTTGATTAATTAATTTTTGATAATTGTGGGATGTATGTATGCATGTGGAAAATATTTGGAAAATGTAATTAAGGTATGTTTGAAAAATGTGGCAAATTAATGTGGATAATTGTGGGGTGAAGGAGAAATATATGTGATGTATATATATGAAAAATTAATTAATTTATATGCAATGTATATATATACGTATGTTTGAAAAATGTGGAAAATTAATTAGCTAGGGTGATTTGGATTAATATGTGATGTATATATATATATGTGAAAATTAGGTGAAATTAAGATGCATGATGTATACAAAGTGTATATGTGATGTATATATATATGTGGAAAATTTAAAGCCGGAAATGATGTATGTATATATGTTAAGTTAGGTGATATAGTTGTTAATTTAATGTATAATAGGTGAAAAATCGGAATCGGAATTTAACGTGTTTGGATTAAGGTGATATAGTTGTTAATTTAACGTATAAATTAAGGTGAAAAATCGGAATCGGAACAGTTTGGAACCAGAACGGTTTTAAACCGGAACCGTTTAGAACCGGAACCGTTTGTAATCGGAACTGTTTGAAACATAACGGTTCCAGTTCCAAACGGTTCCAGGTTCAAACGGTTCCGGTTCCAAACAATTCCGGTTCCGATTTGTTATAGAACCGGAACCGTTTGGAACCGGAACTGTTTGTAACTGGAACCGTTTGAAACATAACGGTTCCAGTTCCAAACAGTTCCAGGTTCAAACGGTTCCGCTTCCAAACCGTTCCGGTTCCGATTTTTTATAGAACCGAATCCATGACTATTACGGTGTCTAGGAGGTTTTGCGGAAAATTGGCTTGGAGGAAGCAAACGGAGAGGTTCCCGAAATAGTGGAGGGAGCAGTAGTCAAGCTTCCTCCTCAGCTGCAGTTAGCAACACGCGCAGTTGGCCAATGATGAATGCTCGCACGAAAGCCTTGCTAGATGCGCGAGCAGAGGAGGAAGCTGCACGATCAAGAGCCGTGCAACCGGAAGTCGAGCCTCGAGCCTCAGTCAGCAGATGCTCAGTCAGCAGACGTCCCTCCGTCAGCAGACCCTCAGACGAGCGACAGTCAACGGGGGCATCAGAAACTCCCTCAATCCGAATGCCCCCTATTCGCCCGGTGCCTACTCCCGTTTCACGAGAATCATCTGAGGCAGATGGTGGTGCTGGCGCCTCATCGTCCAGGCCTCGTCTATCTCCGCCGTCCGGTCTCTTCCTGCCCGACGAGATTCCTGTGATCCCTAAATTTGATAATAGGGGGATGCCTATTTATGTTGAAGGACGGCCGGAGTTCCTGAACGTGGAGGAAGCGTACAACTTCATCCCGTTCGACCCTGTGTATCTTTGGAGTGTGAGGTGCACCAACTAACAAACGGACGATGCAGGTAAATTTTATTTAACATCAGATTGATTACTTAATTATTACTTAAAACTTACGATAGGTTCAATTAATGATATCAATTTGTTGACATTGTATTATTAGGCAATTTCGTTAATGAGACTGGAAAACAGAAAGGGGCTAGAGGTACCTGCACCGGGAAGAGACTTGAGCAGGCCACCGGGGGAAGGAAAATGCCCATTAGGGCCAATGAGGATGGCGAGGTGATCGAGGCATTTGACACCACGCGAAAATATGTCAGCATGGCCGGGGCGATCGTGCAGGACAAGGTCCCAATGCTCTGGCCAGATTGGGAATCTATGCCTATCTACGTGAAGATGCAAGTGCATAATGCACTGAGTGTGAGTTAAAATCGTATTTTCATTACGTAAATTTTACATTTATTAATTAAGTCCGAATAAATATATAATTTTACCGTTTATATATTCATATTGCAGGTGTGGTTTGACGTGGATGAAGTTCTTATTCTCACGTGGGTAGAGCGTCAACTACATATGAGGTGATGTGCTTCGAGTTATTTGAGTATATATCGAGTTAGATTTTTGTTTATCAAGTGTTTTAATATCTCTAACTTTTTTTCCTGGTGTTAATATAGGTATAAAGAGTGAAAGAATGAGCTTTCTTCCCATTACACTGTATACAAGAAGCTAGGCCGAGGTTCTACCCCTAGCGAATTCCGGTTTAGGGAGTACGAGTGGCTGTGGCTGATAGCCCACTTCGAGCACCCAAAAGCTCAGGTATGCATCCTGAATATATCTTACAAGCCTAATGTATCGTATCACATTGAAATAGTTAGTTACTAATTTTTTTACATATGTTTATCATACAAGGCGATTTCGAAGACGAACCGGGCGAATAGATTGAAAAACACCAGGGCCCATCATGCAGGTTCACTCAACTATTTGGGTTGGTTGAGTAAGGCGCAGCAACAATAAGAAGTGAACCCGTTGGTGTATATTCATCAGAAGTTCTATCCGCAGTGCCCTGAAGAAGCGGTAAGTCTTTCGCCTCTCCATGTGTTAATAAAACTATTTTTCCATATTAATTTATTTTGTTAGATAATACGTTATTCATTTTCGCTTTTCAACTAGGCGAGAGTGGAGGAGGCGACCACTGAAGTGACCATGAATATAGCTCGGACTAACCATCCTGACTGCTCTGAGGAAGAAGTCACCCAGTATGCCTCTCAGATCGATCCGCTTGATTGCCATATATCGACTCAGATCATGGCAAAAGCGTGCGGGACTGGAAAAAATACCTACTACTGTAGGGGAATGGGCTCGGCGGGCAAAGGAGTATTGAAGAACACTTCAGAATACTCTACTGGGTCAAGAAGTTCAACTTCTAGTCGTAACCTCGCAGCGGAGCTTCAGAGGACGCGGAGGGAGTTGGAGGAGCAAAAGAGGCAGATAGCCGAGCAGCAGGCAATCAGAGATGCCGAGTACCAACACATGGTCCAGCAGCAGACACAGATGTTCACATGGATGCAGACGATGTACGAGGCTCAGACTACCGGATAACCGTTCCCCACACCTCCCCCGGTCCCTGTGTTCCCTAGTTATCCACCACTACCACCACCGCACCAGTCACCGCCACAGCAAGACCAGGGTAGCCACCGGAGTTCAAATGAGTACATGGATTTCTTCGACCCTGACCCGCAAGTTCCTCGACCCTGACGTGTAGTTATAGTTTATTTTCGTATCGTTGCTATTTGTACTGTACGTTTAACATTTATATGTGTACTGTTGAACTTGTATTTGTACGGTTTATGTCTTTCAATGCAGGTTCTGGAATTGGGCCCAATCCAGAACCGACTTTTTTTTTCAAAATTTTTCCAACCATTTCCGGCGATATGGACCTAAGTCGCCGGCAATGTCTTGAAATTCCGGCCACGGCGGCGCTGACATTGTCGGCGACGTTTAGGACATTACCGGCGACGTGAAACGCCGTCGCCGGCAATGCTATCTCTGGCGGGCAATTTTCGGCGACGGCATTGCCGGCGACTTGTCGCCAGTAATGACAATTCCGGCGAGAAAAAAAACAAGGCCGGCGGCAATGTTTCTTAATCCGGTAGTGCCGCTTTATGTGGAGCAATAATCTCATAGTGGTACGTGGAAGTAGCCACAAGGTTTGTTTGGTTGATCTCCAGATATGATCATGTTCCCAATGATAAATACATAACCAGTTAGAGAACGACATTTATGTACGTTAGTCTGTCAAATAGGTTACCAGCATAAGCAAAACCCACCAAAATATTATTTGGTGTTTCAGTGCAGGGGGTGGCACTTTTTCCATCTAGATTTCATTTTGGGATTGTAGTTCCATTTGCGGTCTCACCTATTTTCTATATGCAAATAACAAACCCAAATTAATAGTTCCCTTTAGGTATCGGAATATGTTCTCGATACCATTCCAATGATGTTGCGTTAGAGCTGGGCTAAATCTAGCTAACAAGTTTACTGAAAAAGTAATATTTGATCGAGTACATTGAGCTAATTAAGTACAATAACACACCTATTGCACTTAAATAGGCAATTTCAGCTCCTAATAGCTCTTTGTCAACTTCCTTTGGACGAAATAGGTCTTAATTTCTTTATATCCAAACTTCGACCGATCATGGGAGTGTTAGCATGATGTGCTTTGTCCATGTTAAATCATCTTTTTGGACATATGCAGCATTGTGGAATAGTATTCCACAAGTTTAGTGTTTTAGTTCAAGACCTAGACAAAACTGATTTTTCCTAAGATCCTTAATTTTAAATTCGGATTTGAAGTAGCTTGTAATTTCTCTTATTCCATCTGGAACTACAATTACAAATCCAGAGCTTGTTGTATCTAGTACCTTTGTATTCTGTATTATAGATGAAAGAAGTAGGCCATTTCCATTCCACATTTATTTTTACATTCTAGGAGTTTTTAAAGGGTGAGAACGGAAAAGATAACTACAATTAATCAAAATGTGTCCAGTAGAATTAGTAGTTAAGTTTGGGACGAGATCGGTTCCGGCCAAAGTATGGTAATCGGAACCGGCACTGTAATTGGTTTGGTTGTGACATTTTGATAGTAGGATCCTTTTAGAATCACACTGTTCGGTTCTTGGATCCATTTATTCCCTAGTTTTTGGCTCTGAAAAACTGGGCTCTGGATTGGAAAAATGGGGTTGGAACCCGAAAACTACTGGTAGTGATTAGACTGTGTGAGATGTGGTTAGTGTAAACATTCCAATAAGTTATTTTATCTCATTTCGGCCGTTGTTGGTCTCTCTTTTATTTTTGTTGTCTTCATTCATTAGCGTATTATTCATATATAATATGTGCATCTGAATCAAAAGAGTAATATGCACTCGATCATGTACGTAATTCCTCCAAAAAACAATTTATCTTAATCCTAGCTAGCATATACATTGCTTTAATAAGCGCATAAGATGTGCATAAGATGTTTATTTCTTGAAAAAAGTTGTGCTTTGCAGGCAATAAGACAATTGTATTATTATTCAGCTAGCTAACTAGGTTTCTATACGCATAGGAGATTATGTATATACATGTGATTTTATGAAGACAAAAGTGTGATTTAATTTACAAAACATATGATGCGTATATAATTGGAATTGCGAAAACACATGTAATGTCTTGCATCAACAATGCATGATTAATCCGTCACATGATGCAAAACCACGCACATTATCTGATCCGATCGATCCACTGGTTTTGTTTGTCAATTAATGTAGTTGTTCAATGCTTATCTTATCTACAACCGAAACTACGAAATTGTTAAGAGCATTGGAAGACTAGCTATAGCCAGCTATCTGTGCATAAGGACATATGAAGTAGCTAGAATGTCTTGTTGAGGTTGATCCCTATGCTCATTCCCATTCCATGTGAACCAGCAAAATCCAACGACATGCAGAGAGTTTCTGCCCTTCTTGTTTCGATCGACGTGAGGTTACTTATACGAACATATGCTTGAAACTGAAGCCTAAGCTAGCTAGGCTATTATTGCCAGCTCCCAATGGGTATTGGATCATGTGACCATCTGTTGTCGTCTTTACTTAAAGTGCATGTGCCTCCCTTTACGCAGCCAAACCCTCTATCACTTTCTCTCTACTCGATCAGCTAGCAGCTTGCCTTGAGTCACAAGCATGCGAGCATGCGAGCAGCTGATCGATCCAAACTCCGAAGTGATTCCAAGCTTAATCTCTGAATCTCACATGCAGTTTCTCTCTCACTTTTCACAGCTTATACGTATCGCTTCCGCCCCCAAGATGGATCCTCTAAGCCTTATGTTACAAGTCTCCCCGTCTTTTCTTTCTTCAATCTGATCCATCAACTCTTCTTTCATTAATTTCTTTTCGAGATTCCAACGTAGAGGAACAGTTGTATGGAGGTTAATTATTAGCCTGGTTAGCTCCAAGACCTTGTAACAAACTCTGTTCCCTGTGGGTGGTTTACTCTTAATTACATCAATGTCTTTTGGGATGAAACTCGATTAATTGAGATACTGTTGGTATAATGTTGAACCGTACATGACTATGTCATGTTTGTCATTGTTTCAGAATATACATATTTTTTTAAACTCTATCTAGCTAAGTCAATACCAAACGAGGATCTAGGTCGATATTTTTACTAAATACCTACATTGCATGGAATCAGGTACGGGTGCGTGGAAGCGAAGCGTTTAGAAACACGGAAGCATTTTTATTGAATTTTTCTTGGAAGCGGGTACGTTTTGGAAACGTCGGAATAAAATAATAATATTTAATATTTAACCTTATATATTAATTATATTATATGAAAACACATATATCATATATATCATAGAAACTTACGAGGCAGCTTAATTATCTTCTCTTCAATTGTAGTTTCGCAGCACACCAGACCAAAAGAATACCCAAATAACACCAGATGTCCATAGCACATATCCTAATACATAGCCAACAAGATGAGAACATTAAATATTAGATTTCGTATGAATTTGAGTATAAAGCAGTAGCTATCCCAACGATTGGATTATGTATTGTTTTGATTTCAAAGAAGGAGCTGATTTGGGGGAAACGTGAACTATGGGAAAGTTTTGAGCATGTAATAATCAAGCATAAGTGCGGTGAAAGTTCCGATTCCAAAGCCACGAAATTTAAATATAGAAATAAGAATTCTTGTCTGCACGTGTAAGGGAGGTAGAGGAACAAGGATAATCTTTCTCAATTGCAATCCCAAAATGGAGCGGCGGAAGGAGAATGATGGTTGTGCGAAAGATGAACTGGGTTTAGTGTTTATAAGAATGGAAAATTATTTTACCACCCTCGCGTTTTCTTCTTAATTACGAGTATCACACTTTCAAATTGAAACTTCATGATTCTGTCGCGCTTCCTAACATTACTTTTCAGGAAGCACGCACGCTTCTGACACGCTTCCGACGCGCTTTCGCTTCAAAAACGCGAAACGTGACCATTTACAAGCTTCCGTGCTACCTAGCTAAATACAAATGATTTTCGAAGTAGACTAGTTTGGCCAGAAACTAAAGAAGCTAGCACTACCACCATGTGAGTTGGGATTCAATTGAATCTGTTTTGGTACATGTTCTATTCATCACTTGTATATATTGTGTAGAAATTAAGTTTGATTTCCTTGTGCAACTGTAGGTATACAGTATACTTATATATGCTGTGTCATGACCCGAACTTGATATAGACGTACGTGCATGCTTATACTTCAGTTTTGTTTGAAAAGGGCCAGCTGGGAAAAGTTGGATTGCCTTGCCTCCTACAGAAGTGTTTTCCCATTGTCCTACCATATGTACCAACCTTTGTTTTATTGGACTAGCCTTTTAATTTATGAATGTTATCCTCGATCATTTAACTTTTGTTTGTGCCTCACGCACATGCACTATATATGAAATTATATACAATTTTAACAGATCCTTTTTCCTATCCCTAGCTAAATCACCGGTGTAAAGAAGTTATAAGCGTAGTAAAGATCTCTATCTGCTTCATCAAAATAGATACAGCATGCGTTCTTAGTTATTGAAACTGAAGACTAAACTAAACTACTAGAACATAAACTATAAGAACAATTAGGCAGTCATCGATCTAGCATTATATGCATGTATGTAGCATTATATGCATGCATGGACTGTTACAGAAGCCAAGGAAGGCTTGCGTTGCATGTGATTTAGACCATATCACAGGTGCCTATGGCTAGCTCTTAACTTATGTATCTATGTAGGTAGTCAAATAATCACGCGTGGAATATTTGTGTGATTCAGAAGCCATATACATACATACACAATTTTATTGGCAAACAATCACAAGACGTGTATTTGCTTTCAACTTCATCCAGCAATTTTAATCAGACAGATTTATTCTATATATGTATGCTTGAATCCAATCATAGATATTCTTCATGCTAGCTAGCTGCAGATAGCCAAGTCTTTTATGCATGAACATGATAGACTGAGAGATCTATTCCATCATATAAAGCTATGCACCAATTTTTGGATTCTGGCGGGACAAATACTTGATCGATTTTGTTGAACAGAGACGAGAGTGCATTAGCACAAATGAGAAACAAATTAAAAGAGTGTAGGTAGGTCCTCTTTGAGCTACAAAGTTGTAAACTTTGACTACATCGTTGGCTTTTAGTGTGGTCGGAAAATCCACAAAAGCTAAGGATGATTCGATCTCCAGGGATTTTAATACCTTTGCCCACTTTAACTTGTTCTCCGTCTATCTTGAGCAGAACGACGGAATTGCATACTGTGTCGGCAACCAAAGATTGTCTAATATGTAATAAGTTCTATTTGTAGTTTCTTTTGTTATGATGCTAGCTAGATTACCGTCAAAAGAGAAAAGTTTTCACTTAATGAAAATTAAGAGAGACGTATCATTGTTATGTCACTTATGTGGTATGACTTATGATCGAGACCGACAGTTCTGAAAACTACACTATGACTCCACACCTGCAACTCCCTTGAACAGTTTATTATGATCTTAACTACTAAACTACTCAACTTCTTAATCGATAATACTACCATGTGATACAAATCTACATTCATGGCATATATGATATATCTACTTACGTTCAACGAGTACATATACATCAGACACATCAGCTTGGGACATATGACATCTTAACTATGTCAAACATCTTACACGAGTACATATATGTAGCTGGTTAAGAGTAGCATATCAATACGTCTATAAATCAGAATGTGTTGAAAACCTTGGAAGCTCTCAAAGTGTTAAATGTCGTTGATATCATGCATTCTTTTGGTACCTGCCGTTTTAGAGTTCTAACTGTATGAGAATTGTGATGTGGTGGTTGTTGGGGTTTAGAAGCCGGCACCGACTAGTTTATGACGGATGTACACGAGGCATGATGTAGCCAGAATCATAGACAAATATTCTTGAAAACTAATTTTGATAGGTGCATGTTTTGCATAAATTTATGGACCTACAACTAATTGGCATATGTTTTCTTGTCACGGGTAAAATCAACAAACTCTTTGCATGTCAATTTCTTTGACGAGAGAGCATGTCCATTTCTTTGTTATCGATGAATTGGATTTGAGGGATCAGTGTTTTTTTTCTTTCTTTCGGAAAGGTTGGCGCTTCGTACGAACATATCTGGATCCTCGACTAATTGGAATATGGTATGTTCATTTCTCAAGCGTTTGAACAAAATTTCTTATATTGTTATCAATATCTATATACAATTTAAGTAATAAACACATAAATATTTTGACTTTTGAGTATTTTTTGATGTAAATTATGGTCATAATAATCTACGACGACACAAGTGTTTAATAGAAAAAAGAAGAAGAAGAAAAACAACATGCAAGTGCATAGAGAAATGAACACAACTTTGGTGTGTTACGGTACAAAATTAAAATGCAATGGAGAGGATATGACCTAGTTTCAACTAACTAAAAACAGTTTCTTTTATGTACTTAAAGAACAACCAGAGATTATTACTTCATGTATATATTTGCCAAATATATTGCACATGCCGACAGAAACTAACTTGTAGTCTTGTACCAGCTTTGTTCTTTTCATTATGGCACCAATTTGTATACATACCCACCAAACCAAATAAAAGTTGGTTCACGTACATGGCTCTAATGGTAGATGTTGTTACGATTAATCTATTAGGCCAATCACTTCTTTCTTTTAAGTTTATGGTTTTAAAATACAGAAAGACCTATAGACCATCTACCAGTAATGTACATTCAATAGTGCCAATATTTATATAATATATTCAAATTCATCCAATAATGAACATTCCCTATTCCATTCCATTCCATTCCATGCTGGTTTGGTGATGAATGGCTTATGAGGTTTCAACGCAGAAAGCCCCATCCTTATATTTAAACCAGTTGGTGTTTGCTATATGTTATGTTTTGGTCGAGTACAACACTTGATACTAGTTTTACCTACCAGGCTACCACCTTTGAAACAGTGATAAAATCGACGAAAACAAAACATAAGTTTACATCAGCAATATATTATTGGCTTGACATTTCGCTTTGACATAATGAAAATTGACAGAACCAGGAGGTTGAGAAGTCTCTTCATCAATAAACATGTCCAATCCTCCATATATACATCATCTGTTTCTGTAAATTCTGAGTAATTTTGCTTTGTGTTTCTTTCTTCCTTTGGGTTTAGTATTTCATATCATCAACTGGTCAGTATAAGCTAGACTGTTGGAAACCCAGCAAACAAAAGATGAACCTTTTTGTTCTGCAAGTTAAGTTTCTTTATAGTTTGACCCTACACCACTCTTTTTCAATCTTTCTAAATCCCCCCCTCCCCCCCCCCCCCCAAAAAAAAAGATAAAGTCAGGTTTCTTCGAAGCCACTCTTGGAGCCTTTGAGTTTATATATATATGCTAATATGCACACATCCCTTTTGGATAATATGCTGTGTCACATAAACCAAAAATCCTTCGTAGTCAAGCCATCAATTTTTCATTTATTTCATTTCCTTCACATATAGTCGTTCTGTGCTGAGCCTTTAAATTCCTCCAGTTTATTGTAGTTTTCTGCTACCATGCACTATACTATATGAGTTCTGATACCTCCCTCCTCTGTTCTCAAAATCATTAGCTCAGGCATCATCAGTTGCTAAATTTAAGATAGTAATGGCAGAGATGGCCAGTTATAAGGTGAAGAATACCGACTTGGGTTGTGGTGGTTTTCTATCTGGCCTTTTTCAGTGCTCAAGAAAATCTCTGGTTCATTCAGTACCTACAATTACAAACAATGATGATACCAAGAAGCCTAAAGAATCCAAAGAAGTTACCTTTCTTTTCTCAACCAATTCGGGTAAGCCTTGTCCGAATCCTGAAGCGCATAAACACGCCAAAGAGCCTAGCTTGGATCCTCCAAGGCTTTCATCTCAACAGAAGGTAGTCCAACTCCAAGGAAGAAGAAGTTCAGATACTAATGGAAGAAGCTCAACATCTTCCAATGGCTCCAAACAAATAAAGATTCAAAGGGCATCCACTACTAGCTCGGCGGAGTTGAGTAAGAAGATCAGTGATCACCATCAAGCAAATGAAGGCAAAGCTCTGGTCAGAGGCAGTTCTACTAGCCTCGTTCATTCAGGGCGACAACAGTTGGGGAACTTAAGGATGATGCAGCAGCCTGGAATTACGTGTCTCCTAACGAGCAATAGTACTACTCCAAATTCGACACCAAAAATATGTAAAGCTGCTGTGATGGGGAACATTGTGAAGAAGAGTACTACTAGTCCTGGTGATGATGATGTTGGAGTTGTTGTGAATCCTGTGAATAAATTAGACCCTGAAGCGTTGAAGGCCATGGGAAATGAAGCTTACAAGGAGAGTAGATTCGGAGAGGCCTTGGTTTTATATGATCAAGCAATTGCTCTGGATTCGAACAAGGCAACTTATTACAGCAACAAAAGTGCTGCTTTGGTTAGCTTAGGCCGTTTAGTCGAGGCGGTTTTCGAATGCAGAGAAGCGATCCAGATTGAGCCTTCTTATAAGAAAGCTCATCATCGGCTAGCAACAACATATCTCAGGTAATTAACAACGAGTTCATTATGCTCCACACTCTTTTTGTTGTAACTGTTGATGCAAGTGTGTTTTTGTGCTTGTTATGCAGACTTGGAGAAACAGAGAAAGCATTGGACCATTACAAACTTTCGGGTCCATATGCGTCTGGGAAAGACATCGATCAATGTCAGGCTCTTCAAAAATGCCTAAGCAGATGCCTTGAAGCTCAGAAATTACAAGAATGGAAAGTTTTGTTAAGTGAGACCCAATTGGCAATGTCTTCAGGTGCCAATTCAGCTCCACAGGTTAGTTTTTCTTTGGTTCTATCTGCCTAACTGCCTTTACCAAGTTGGTCAAAAATTGCATATATTTGTTATCTGAAGTAATCTAATGACATAAATTATAGATCTTTGCTTTACAATCCGAGGCCTTGCTGAAGCTTCGTAGACATGAAGAGGCATATTCTACCTACCAGAACAGACCAAATATCAGCATTAATCTGTGCACTAAATTCTTTGGCATGGCAAACAGTGGTTATTTGTTAATGATTGGTGCACAAGTTTACTTGGCTGCTGGCAGGTTAGTGATTATTGAACAAACTTGCAGTCGCATATAAATTGACTCTACAACTACCATATTTGGTCACTGATGACTACCATAAGTGTTTATAACATTTTGGTCCTTCACTTGTCACTATTTATCACATTGCGCTCGTGCTAAGGTCTCAATCTCATCTTTAACGTAACGTTGGGAGATTACGACGTGATTTGAGACATTTTGATTAATATATAGCTTGTGGGGTTTAATTTTTTATTCATACCAAAAAAAATAAAAATAAATGAGAAATGTCGATGGATGAACACTCTATGATGATCAGACATAGTTTGGTCCAAAATCAATTTATCTTGGACATCACTCATCCATTAGCTGACTGTGTGAAATATGTTGAAAGTTTACTTGGGAGTGAAAAGTGATTAATGAGTTATGGACTTATGGGGTTTACAGGTTTGAGGATGCTATAGCTGCAGCTCAATATGCAGCACGGCTCGATCCGCTGAATAAGAACATAGAAATGGTGGTGAAGACAGCTAGAGCTGTTGCTTCATCCCGTTTGAGTGGCAACCTTCTCTTCAAGGCGTCGAAATTCTCTGAAGCTATCGTAGCGTATAGCCAAGGACTAGAGCAGGACCCTTACAACTCTGTTTTGCTATGCAATCGAGCCGCTTGTCGTTCTAAGCTTGGACAATACGAAAAGGCTGCTGATGATTGTACTGCAGCTCTTGATGTGCAGCCTTCTTATAGCAAGGCCAGGCTGCGTCGAGCCGATTGCAATGCCAAGGTGAATTTCACATTCTTCTCAAAAAAATTATACGTACATTTTTTCTCTTCACATTCAACGTGTCACATGCCATTGTTACGTCACTAATTTTATGCCTGCGTATTGTGGTTTTAGTTGGAAAGATGGGGAGCTTCTGTTAAAGATTATGAGAAGCTGATGAGAGAAAATCCAGGAGATGCAGAAGTTGGCAAGGCTTTGTTCCAAGCCCAAATGCAGCTGAAAAGACGACAACATGGTGAAGAATATGGGGACCCGAAAGTGGGATCAAATTTGGTTTGCATTGCCAACAATGAGAGTTTCAGACACTATGTGACCTTTCCTGGTAACTCCATCGATCATAAATTCTTCCTCTTTAGCTCTTAGCTACATGATTTTGACTCGACAAAGACCAACTAGTTTGATTTGGACTCAACAGGGATGTCAGTGGTGCTGTTCTGTAGCAAAACTGGACTGAAGCAAGTGTTCCAATCCCTTGAACAAGTCTGCAAGAGATTCCCTTGTGTCAATTTCCTCAAGGTACGCATACGTTTCTCATTCTTAAGATTTTGGAGGAAAATTTTGGTGTGGTCATTGAGGAATTGATGGTCGAATTTTTGCTCAAACGTGTGGTTCCATGTCGTAATCCTATAGGAGATATCTAACCAAACGCTGTCTAGACAGCTATTACTAATTGCAAGTAGTGTTCAACTATCTCTATATCCAAATCGAAATCAGTTGTATACGTGGTCAGTTGTGCTTAAATTATTCTTATGTCTTAATCGAAATCGAAATATGAAATATTATATACGAACAATTTAATTAAGACTTTATTCACGACATAAATATATATATATATGGTATTGAGTAGAACTAACTACGAACCAATTGACGATCAGAATATGCTTTGACAACGATCTATCACTACCTCATTTGCCTGCCTTGCTAATGTGTTTTGAAATTCAGGTGGAGATAGAAGACCATCCATACTTAGCAAAACTGGAGGAGGTGAGCACCATCCCAGCCTACATGATATACAAGAACGGATCAAGAGTCAAAGAAATTCCGGCAACACACCATGAATTGTTAGAAAGTTCCGTCAAATTATACAGTGGGTAAGGATTCTATATCAAACAGAGACAACAAATACAATAAGCAAAGTCTCCATTGTGCATATTCATGGTGATAGGAACATGGTCACATCCTTCTAAGGAAGAAGCCCACATCACAATGAAAGAAGAAAAAAATTCAATTGTGAAAATAAAGCAAGAAGAAAGGTTGTAAATGTAAGCATACCAACCCAAATCACAGGAGAAAATTCAACTTGCTTTCATTTATTTTTTTTGGTAATGTTTTAGATCTAGTGTTATGCTTAGGATGTTAGGTGAATCATTGTGAATGTTATTAAAAAGATTTTTGTTGGGCTTGAGCCCCTTTGTATTGGGCCTTTTTGTTGGGCAAGCTCTATGTTAGTTTTGTTCTTTTATATCAAGTTCTACTTTTCTTATCAAGTTCTTTTGATTGTTCAAATGGTATTTACAAAATAAAAATGAAAATGGAGTTGGGTGTGGAGGGGGAGTTGGGGTTAGGCAAAGTGCGTAACGAAGATAATGTGCATGCATGCATGTTGAAGGATTTGAGACACCACGTACACAAGGGAGGTTTGCTCGAGTTTAGCAAACATTACATAAGCAAAAGGTGATCATGGCCATCAAAGCTCGACCTAGTACGTAAAGGAAAAGCTAAGAAACCCTAGCTACAATTACAAAGCAAGCATTAAAATTATAGTACATAACCCTCTTGTTGAATAGAGGATTTAGCTCCTCAGAGAAAGTGAAAACCTGACCTATCAAAGAAGGTTGATTAAAAAATAAGTAGTGAAAAATAATTAAGAACCTACAAGCATATGTTGTCGAGAGTATCACAAAATTGTGGTTCAGTTAACATTAATCAGTCATATGTGAAATGATTTAATGTGAATTGATTTAATTGTGCATTATAATGTATGTCTTAACAAATTTTGACAGCATCATGATTTGATCGTAACTAAAGAGTACCTCAACTCGTATGTATTGACTTAATTGTATGTATGCATACAGTGGCGGATGCAACACTAAGCCAGCCAAGACCACTGTCATCCTTGAAATTTTGGAAAAGAAAAGAAAAACCTATATATGATGTATACTACAATATCACATATTTTCTTAGATATCAATTAATTATAGAATCTTCTTCATTCAAGACTCTATGCCTGTGTTTTCTAATAAAACTTTCTAGCTATTTTTTCATTGAAAATTTCTCTCTCCTCGAAGCTGCCCTCAACCCGTCACCTTCTCTCTACAATTTTTCCCTTGACCAACACTCTCTCTTAATATCTTCGCCCTCATCTTTTCTACGATGATCATTCTTTTAAAAAAAATGATATATTCACTTACAGATAAAAATATACATCATCAAACTCATCTTATTTGGCTCTAAAAATAAAAATTCAGCTTCACCAGTTAGAGTAAAAATAACAACCCAAAAATTTGTTATATCTCGACACGATTTTTGGTTCCGCCACTTTACGCATAGAAGTTTATCATCGATCAACTAGAATAAGGGTATGATTAGTTAATTTGAAAAGCTCAAAATATTATTATTTATTTTGATTTATTTTCTGGTGCACCCAAAAATAATTGCAGAAAGAGAGAAATAACGTACACTCGTAGGTGTACATTAGCCAAAAAGAAGAAGAAAATCTTAGAAAAAAAAAATTTGGGGTCGGCCACAACCCGGCCAACCCACCAAGTAAACTTCTCTGCCTGATCCACATGTACACCTTGTTCCTTGTACTTAGTTTTTAAGCTATCTTCTTTGTAGTTTTTGGTGCATCCATTTTAGCAGGTGTTGACTTGGTTGGTTCGGGTTTCTTGGGTGGCTCGGTCTTATGCGGAGCATCTTTCTTCGTTAGTGTCGCGGCTGTAGTCGACAGAGTTTTAGGTAGGATGTCTTTCTTTGTTGCATCTTTCAAATGAGCTTCTGGAGTTGCTGGTGTTGGTAGAGTTTTGCTTATTATTGGTGGACTTCCTTTGGCATCTCGTTTTTTATTTGGTTTGCCGAACTTGATGATCATAACTACAACTACGATGATAGCTATAAGAATCATGATGGCCACGATAATTTCGATGTACTTTGTTGCCACCGCTCTGGCCCTACTCCTGTTCGTAGTCCATTGTGAATTGGTTATGAAGGCATATTGTTTAGTTGGAAATTCCTAGTGTTAAAAAAACACATAATTAGTGAAGATCAACCAAGAAGATTAAATAAACAGACATAGTGATCTCAATGGTAATCAGGGAAAAACATGCATGTGGCAACAATATCACATATTTTCTTAGATATCAATTAATTATAGAATCTTCTTCATTCAAGACTCTATGCCTGTGTTTTCTAATAAAACTTTCTAGCTATTTTTTCATTGAAAATTTCTCTCTCCTCGAAGCTGCCCTCAACCCGTCACCTTCTCTCTACAATTTTTCCCTCGACCAACACTCTCTCTTAATATCTTCGCCCTCATCTTTTCTACGATGATCATTCTTTTAAAAAAAATGATATATTCACTTACAGATAAAAATATACATCATCAAACTCATCTTATTTGGCTCTAAAAACAAAAATTCAGCTTCACCAGTTAGAGTAAAAATAACAACCCAAAAATTTGTTATATCTCGACACGATTTTTGGCTCCGCCACTTTACGCATAGAAGTTTATCATCGATCAACTAGAATAAGGGTATGATTAGTTAATTTGAAAAGCTCAAAATATTATTATTTATTTTGATTTATTTTCTGGTGCACCCAAAAATAATTGCAGAAAGAGAGAAATAATGTACACTCGTAGGTGTACATTAGCCAAAAAGAAGAAGAAAATCTTAGAAAAAAAAATTTGGGGTCGGCCACAACCCGGCCAACCCACCAAGTAAACTTCTCTGCCTGATCCACATGTACACCTTGTTCCTTGTACTTAGTTTTTAAGCTATCTTCTTTGTAGTTTTTGGTGCATCCATTTTAGCAGGTGTTGACTTGGTTGGTTCGGGTTTCTTGGGTGGCTCGATCTTATGCGGAGCATCTTTCTTCGTTAGTGTCGCGGCTGTAGTCGACAGAGTTTTAGCTAGGCTGTCTTTCTTTGTTGCATCTTTCAAAGGAGCTTCTGGAGTTGCTGGTGTTGGTAGAGTTTTGCTTATTATTGGTGGACTTCCTTTGGCATCTCTTTTTTTAGTTGGTTTGCCGAACTTGATGATCATAACTACAACTACGATGATAGCTATAAGAATCATGATGGCCACGATAATTTCGATGTACTTTGTTGCCACCGCTCTGGTCCTACTCCTGTTCGTAGTCCATTGTGAATTGGTTATGAAGGCATATTGTTTAGTTGGAAATTCCTAGTGTTAACAAAACACATAATTAGTGAAGATCAACCAAGAAGATTAAATAAACAGACATAGTGATCTCAATGGTAATCAGGTAAAAGCATGCATGTGCTCATGATTTTTCATTGAGGATGACATGTTTGCCACCTATTCTGAGTTAGTTTGTCCTTGTCTTAGATACTTGTGGTTTTGTTTTGAAGCTCATTTTTAATCTCCATAATATTAAAAGAGCTTTGTTAGGACATCTTTGATTGTCTTGGTGCCCAAGAAAGTTTTCTGATAGGAAGGTTCTTTTCTTTGCAACCCATGACCTTATTTCCTTGGGTGTTGAGAAAGGAAACCAGCTAGCTTTTTATGATACATGACCCAAAACATCAGCCGGCTACCTTGTCTTCTAGAAAAGAGTTTCTTACCGTTCATTATGTCATGCTCTATTTAGAGCAAGTTGAAGAAAAACTTTTTTGCCTCTCTTCGAAACTTAGTAATGTCTAAGGAAAGTTTCGGTTTATCTTTTCTTATTAACCTAAGTATTCACTTGTCACATCTTGCTACATGCCAATAGACAAACCTCCAAAATATGTCCCGAGTTTTGTGCATCTTTTTAAAACGAGTCAGAGTCTTCTGTTTTCTCTCAGATTTCCATTCCTTTGTATGTAAGTCTTAAAGTGTTTCACAAAAAAGTTTATCATTCAAACTCATATGCATCTTGCACACCATTGAGATCGGTATGGTAGTGCATAACCCAAGAAGCTGTTCATAAAGAATTAACTTACAAATAGTTGTGTTCTGAGATGAAGCTTCTGAAAACCTTTCATTTGTAAACACTTAGACACAAGAGAGAATGTAACACTATAGAACTAGTAGAGAGACTAGTTAGGATAGCATATGAGTTATGTATTCCCAGAGTACAAGAGTCTTGTAAAGAAGTGTTATTCATAGTGGAAATGTTGTCCCTCAAGAGTTAGAGGCATGCAGTTTTTCTCCCTAGTTGCAGGGTTTCTGGTTAAAGAAAAATATCCTAGTGTTATACTTTACTTACAGCTTTTATATTTTCAAGTACTCGAATATTTGTTAATCGGGATAGTTCTCCACTCTGCTATCCTCGAGAGCAAACTTCAACGTCTTATTTTTGAATTTGAAGGATTGTCCATGGGTGATAATGACCATTTCTATTGTGTACGTGCCAACAAGAAGTTCCAACCAGAATTGTGCTTTCGGTCTCTAGTGCAGAAGAGTCCCTTTGATCTCTGACATAGAAGGATATGTCACCTGAATCACTAAGATGTAGTGAAGCTGTCTTCAAAAGAAGGTGCTCGAGATCTGTCTAAACTTTTGAGAAAGGCCGTAGGTATATGTGAGGATTACAAGATGGGTAAGCTATCCCGAACTTCTCACCCTGTTTTAAATACTAAACCTACTTCAAACGTGCTTGAGTTACTTCATCTTGATTTAGTAGGTCCTGTAGAAACTGAAAGTGTGGCTAGAAAGAAATATGTGCTTGTTGTGGTTGATGATTTTTCAAGGTTCACTTGGGTAATGTTTTTAAGTGATAAAACTCAAAATCAAACTTTTAGAAAGTTTTTTGAGCTTGCAAAAAAAATTTCAAATGAAAAGCTTTCTAAAAACAAGCACAGCTTTCTGAAAACAAGCACATCATTAGAATTAGGTTTGATCACGAAACTGAATTTGAAAACTCTTCTTTTGCTGATTATTGTGAAGAGTATGGTGTACATTATGAATTTTCTGCCCCTGTTACTCCACAATAAAATGGGACAGTTGAAAGAAAGAATAGAGTTTTAGTTGAGATGGGAAGAGTGATGCTTAGTTCTGCTGATTTACCATACATGTTTTGGGTTGAGGCCGTATACAATGCTTGTTACACTATCAATCGTGTGATACTTAGGCCTGAAACTGACAAGACACCTTATGAATTGTGAAAAGGAAGGAAACCCAATGTGTCTCACTTGGAAGTGTTTGGTAGTCCTTGTTTTATCTATAGAGATAGAGACTACTTGATTAAATTTGATGCAAAGTGTGATCGTGGTGTCTTTTGGGTTATGCCTTGAATAATCATACTCACCGTGTCTACAATAAGAGAACTTGTAAAATTGTAGAAATAGTAAATGTGGCTATCAATGATTCCCTTGTGTGCTCTCACAACCATTCTTCTAGATCTATACAGGATGACTCATGCACAGAGACTGAGCCTTCATCTAGCTATGGACACCCCCATTGATGTGCAGAATCATGTCCCTGATGATGTATCCTGGACGCAAAATTTGAAGTAGAAGATGCTGGGATAGATCAGACACTTGCTATCCAGCAACCTTATCACAGTGGAAAAAGGCAAATTCGGAAGGATCATTCACCTTCTGATGTGATAAGTATGGTTGATGAGCCAATAAAGGCCAAGAGTAAGTCAAACAATCTTATGAGTAACTTTGTGACTCTCAAAAGCTTTCTCACTATTTATAGGTTGGTTATCTATCGTATTTCAAGTCAAGAGTACCTTGGAACATATGATTATAGCTTAACTTCACAAAAACTTGTTGAAGAATTTGTCATTCTAATGAAACAAGAATTTGAAATGAGCTTGTGTGGCAAGTTGAATTTCTTCCTTGGACTTCAAGTCCAACAGAGGAAGGATGGGTTGTTAATTTCGCAAGAAAAATATGCAAAAAATTTGGTGAAAAATTTTGGGATGGAAACATCCACTCCTATCCAGAACCCTATGGGAACCTCATACGTCATATAAGATCAGGGATGATCTGGAAGGAATAGATGCAGATCAAACATTGTATAGGAGTATGATAGGTAGTCTCCTTTACCTCACGTACAGCCAGTAGGTCAGACATCTTCTACAGTGTAGGAGTTTGTGCTCGATATCATGCTAACTCGAAGGAATCCTATGTGAAAGCAGTTAAACGTATTATCTGATATGTTTTAGGTACAGTAATTTTGGCATTCTTTATACAAGCAATACTAATGCTGAAATTGTAGGGTATACAGACTTGGACTGGGTTGGGGATGCCATAGACAGAAAAAGTACCTCTAGTGGGTGATTCTTCGTTGGGAACAATCTAGTTTAGTTGAATAGCAAGAAGCAAAATTGTGTATCCTTATCTACAGCCCAAGCTGAGTACATTGTTGCTGGTAGTTGCTGCACTCAACTTCTCTGGATGAAACACATGCTAAGTGATTACGGATTCCAACAAGGTATGCTATCCATGTTATGTGATAATACATCTGCCATCAATATTTCAAAGAATCCTGTGCTGCATTCTAGGACAAAGCATATAGAGATCAGATATCATTTTATTCAAAGTTTGGTAGAAGAGAATCAGCTCGAATTGACTTTTATTCTAACTGAAAAATAATTATCTGATTTGTTTAAAAAGTCTTTAGACAACCTACGCTTTGAAATTCTTAGAAAGGTTATTGGTTTGTGCACCATTACTCGATTTCTCTCCCTCGCTAAGTTTTCTTCTTTACTACATATATGTTTCTATTCCAAAAAGAATAAAAAGAAGAAAAAAAATAGGGAAAAGAAAACAAAAAGGTTGGAACTGTGTGTTTGTTTGGTCTGGATACGAGCCTCCTTATGTATCCTCAGGATTGTTATTGAACTTGACTTAAGTGTAGTGTTCATATTTCATCATTCTTGGTCTAATTTGCTGCATTTCTCGCTTGCATGTATGCATATGTGTCTCAAGGTCTTTGTTGCCTGTGGTCTTAATCATTCTTAGGATTATATACACTTACTTGTCACAAAGGTGAACCTTCTGGGTTGCACGAAGTTGAGCTAGAAAACTGAGATAAGATGAGTTGTTGAAGAAAGACTATGTTATGGTAGAAGCTCTGAACAATAATTTAATTGTCACCAAAGGTGAATGTGTTAAGTAATTTACGAGCTAGTCTTTCACCGGCTGCACCTTTATAGAACCAGTCGGGATCCTTGAGATGCATTATATCCTTCGATGGGTTCAAACTAGTTATCTACCGAGTGTCATTGTTACACAAATTGCCCTTTCGAGCATCTGCTCATGGATTCAATGATAACTACTTCGCTACGAGAACCTATGAGGACGATTTCTCAGTTGAGCTCTTGGCTAAATTAAGTGTCAAAATGCCTTGAACTTAAATGGTTAAAGCCAAAAGGCTGAATGTGACAAAGTCACTTAAAATGGTTGTTGTCTGGCATCCAAGGTTATTTGTGATGAAGTCACATTGTTACTCTCCCTCTCATCTCATCTGATGCTCCAACTTTTTCCATAGGTTAAACTTTTTACACATACATACACACATCGTGAGGTTCCAAGATCTGGTTATTAGGATCATGGCAATGATGTTATCTTTACAATCATACATTCATGTGTCAAATTTGAGCCATCAAGACGTTTGAAAAGTTGGTATCACACTTTGTGAGTCTATGCTTAAACTTTTCTGAAATGAGGATAAGACTATACCTGTCTATCCCAGGCTTTGTCTTGTCATTTCTATTATATCTTTTCTATTTTTTTGGTACTTGTACTGTTAAGGGGGACATTTCAATGTTTTGGTGTATGCATTGGTACCTGTTTTGTTTAAAATCATGTTGTCACAGGTTTTTGTAAAAGGCTTCCATGCCTTTTCATCAAAAAGTTGATTCTTGACTTTGTGTGCTATCTCACTTTCTTGGAAGGATATGTGCCATATTGGAAGTAGGATGCTGTTCACTCACATGCCTGTTTTGTTTGAACTATGATTTTTGTTTGGGCTATGTGTGCAATTATCCTCTTTTGCAATTTGGTGATGTTAGTGGGAACGATTATTTATGGGTCACTCTCTTGCCAAATCCGTTGCCACTCTGTATACTTCTTCTCTTTGGAGTTCACTACACTCCCCCATTTTCTTCAAAAACTCTTGGATGACTAGAATCCAAAACAAGAAAGAATGAGATCTTTCTCAGTGTGGCTCCACTCTTGTTACTCGAGATGCCACTGTCTCTTCCCCTCCTGTCTCTCACTCTTCTTCTGACAGCCAGGGTGCTTCTTCTAAGGAGGAGTCCGACAAGCCCATGCCCATTGTAGACGATGTTGACGATGATGATCAATTTGATGGGTCTGGCTATGCCATCCAGATTTAGAACTTAAGGTTCTTTTCTCATTGATGTTTCTATTATTTTAGAGTTATGATTTGTATTCCTTGGACATGTTTTTTGATGTTCTTTTACCATTTGTCATTCCTAGACAAAAGAGAGGGGGGGGGGGGGGAGAGAACTAGGAACAACACGTTGTGTATAGTTGTGCCTTTGTGAACTACAGTTAGTCACATGTTTTGTATGTCTCAGGATGTTATCATGTTTCTTCGATGGAAATCTTTGTTGTTCCCTTCACTTAGTTTTTGTAAGATTATGTGTAGGTGTTTGTTGTTCCTACTTCTACTGGCCAATTATCAAGATTAGGTTTCTAGTTGTAGAAGGTGTTTTGTTAGGAATGCTAAATGAGAAGAGTGAAAGCATATTTTTTAGTTGGAAATTCTTAGTGTTAACAAAACACATAATTAGTGAAGATCAACCACGAAGATTAAATAAACAAACCTATTGATCTCAATGGTAATCAGGTAAAAGCATGCATGTGCATATCATAATTTTTCACTGAGGATGACATCATTGCCACCTATCCTGAGTCAGTATGTCCTTGTCTTAGGTACTTGTGGTTTTGTTTTGAAGCTCGTTTTTAATCTCCATAATATTAAAAGAGTTTTGTTAGGACAACTTTGATTGTCTTGGTACCCAGGAAGATTTTCTGATAGAAGAGTTTTTTTTCTTTGTAACCCGTGACCTTGTTTCCTTAGGTATTGAGAAAGGAAACCAGCTGACTTTTTATGATACATGGCCCAACACATCAGCTGGCTACCTTGTCTTCTAGAAAAAAATTTCTTACCGTTCATTCTGCCATGCTCTATTTAGAGCAAGTTGAAGAAAAGCTCTTTTGGCTCTCTTTGAAACTTAGTCATGTCTAAGGAAAGTTTCGATTTGTCTTTTCTTATTGGCCTGAGTATTCACTAGTCACATCTTGTAACTTGCCAATAGACAAACATCCAAAATATGTCCTGGGGTCATTGCCTATGTGGCTCCTTTTTTAGCAGACCTCACTGGCTATATAAGGACATCATGGTAGTCTTGGTTCCCTGGTTGTTTTGAGAGTTTTGTGCATCTTTTTAAAACGATTCAAAGTCTTCTGTTTTCTCTAAGTTTTCCCTTTCTTTGTATGTAAGTCTTAGAGTGTTGCACAAACAAGTTTATCATTCAAACTCATATGCATCTTGCACACCATTGAGATCGGTATGGTAGTGCACAACCCAAGAAGTCGTTCATGAAGAATCAGCTTACAAATAGTTGAGTTCTAAGATGAAGCTTCTTAAAACTTTTCACTTGTAAACACTTAGACACAAGAGAGAGTGTAGCTCTGTAGAACTAGTAGAGAGACTGGTTAGGATCGCATACGGGTTATGTATTCCCAGAGTATAAGAGGTTTGTAAAGAAGTGTTGTTCATAGTGAAAATATTTATCTCTCAAACCAACTGTGAAGACCCGACCCCCATTTAGTTGTCTAAACCAGGATTAGACTCTAATGGTCATTAAAACCTAAATATTCTAATCTATAAGGAAATCGAATGAGGAAAAACAAGGATTTGAACTTCATAAATTAGACAATCTAATTCATCGAAAGTAACTCGTAAACCCACAAAAATCAAAACTTAACATTGATTGTAACACCAGAGAAGCTAAACTCCTAATTTAACTATGACCACTGAGATACTAATCCGTAGGATCATCTTTGATCCTATAGGGAATACCGCTATACCTTGAACTTCGTACGCGTCCGACCTCCAGATAAACTCTGCAACCTGGGCATTGGAAACCAAAGGGCCCAAGGGAAAGACATATAAAAAAAGAAAACTGTTAGAGTGAGTAGACGAAAAAATAAAATCTTGAAAGAAAAATCATAAAACATATATGTATGTCTTTCACCGAAATCATATATTAAAAACGAGCGAGTCTAGGTAAAACCGTAAAACATATAGTAGTGTGTGGAGGCGTGAACATATATCCTAATCATGGGTTGGGTGTTTGTCCTATCTTTCTCGGAGCGCCTCGATGATCAGCTGAGAAGCCAATGCATCGATACATTCATACATAAACGTGCGTGCGTGAAATCATAAAATCAAATTATAGGCCTTTGTGCATATCATATACATATCACAAATCCTATTGTAAATTCGTAAGCGTGAAAGAAATCATGAGCATAAAAATCTAGACTCGCTAATCGACAGTGAAAAAAAAAGTCCACTCACCTAGATCGCCAGCTGAAACGTAATTAGTCGATTTTTAACTCAAAGATCTTAGTCAACGTTCCTAAGGCAAAACGAGAGCCTAACATTAATTAATGACATATGTTACGAGCGTACGACTAAAGTGAGATCAGAAATCGAGATAAAACGTCTAACGGTACCTCACATATATATTATGATAATCGCATGCCGACACCCAAATTAGTCACATCGACAAATCCCGAATTTCTCTTAGTCGTCATGCCTTGCAACAGAACTCCACCGAAATTGAGCCTCGGCTCGACACTCGTAGCACGATAATATGAAAGTGTCGAATCGGCGCGAATCCTGAAAATAGCCGACAAAACCACTAAAATTGTTGAATCGCACAAAACTACGTATAATTCAATTAGAAATGGGTTTAGAAACTTCCCGTGAAAATTCAGGTTTTTGGAGTTTTCAAATTTTTAATGTAAATTTTAAAAATCAAAAAGTTAAATTCTAGGTTATTCTTTTGTCTTGCTTGGTCTTATATCTATGTTGATGAATTATGTTGTCTTAGTTACAGGCTGCTTGAATGTACGTTTCTCCTCCCCAACTACTAGATAAATCAACATGTAAAGTGGAAAGAAAAACAAATGGATTGATCCAATTTATTGAATCATTAATAAAATTTGGAAGGGAGGTCTTGAGAGCAACGGTGGGGCATGGTGGTATTATAAGCAGTGGCGGATCTAATTTTAAAAGTTGAGGTGAGCGAAAAAAATTTAAAGAAATGAAGAATTTTTTTTAGAGTATATACTATAGCAATTTAAGAAAAAATTGGAAAACCAAATAGTTAAAACATGTTTAATGTATAAAACAGGGGAAAGTCAAGTAGAAAAGAGTAAAATGAAGAAAATGTAAAATGTAAAAAATGTAAAATGTTAATTCTATTAAGGTTTGTTAAATTGATTTTTCTTATCCAATAATAGTTAATTTTTCGCATGATATTCATAATTTTTGCTCAATAGCTGCTGGGTCTAGTAGTTGG
The DNA here is from genome assembly GCA_946800695.1 of Geum urbanum. Classification (NCBI taxonomy): domain Eukaryota; kingdom Viridiplantae; phylum Streptophyta; class Magnoliopsida; order Rosales; family Rosaceae; genus Geum; species Geum urbanum. The sequence goes on along the minus strand of OX327013.1, from coordinate 1,469,063 downwards.
GCCCCAGGCCTAACACTTGGCCTAAGTTGTATCAGGTTGATTTTTGCATTATTTAGTTTCAATAATACGGCCTTCCTATTCCTTATTATAGATTATAGGGTTAGCAGATTTAGGCCAATGTCCTTCTTGTGTGTGTATTTTTATTCTCTTGTCTAAATTAGTGAGAATACAAATGATAATACGATATATGTTTGTTTTTAGGAACGAAATAAAATGTAGCGATCTTTTTATAACTTATACTAATACATAAACCCAAAACATTAAGAAAGGTGGTCAATTTGTAGCGATGCATAATACTTCATCATCTTTCCATACACGTGTTGTTACTATTGTCAAGCAAATAAAGTTGGTTGTTATTTAAAAAAGAAGAAGTTGTTTGTATCATACTCTATTAATTGTTGCGACTATAGACGTAGATGTCATGATGAGTAGTACTTAATAGTTTTCGAGATACTCGATTCAGATTCATTGTTTAGGTTTGATATCCCGCTTCTCCGGTTATATATTCAGCAGGTACATCAATTAAAATGAACGTTTGTCCCACCTTCCTTTAGAACAAAATTGTAGAATGAGTTCCGTGCAAGGGCCCAAAAAAACAGCTGGTTGAGGAACTTCATTCCAGCCTGTCCTTTTTTTTATCTGCACAGTATATGCTTCAACTAATTGATCGGAGCAGCTTTCTGGGCATAACTACGAAATGGAACAGCTTCTTTAGGAGAATTTAGAATCTCTCTTGCCGTTGTGCTCAGAAACTGCTGAGTTTTAGTGATACAACACTGACCAAATGCAGCTCTTATTCTCTTGGAGCACCATCCTTGGTCGGAATTACACCCACAAGATACAACATATGTCACTCAATTATACAGCAGTATAATTCAACATGTACATAATTCCACCCAGACAATGTAGATGGCTCTAAGATCGTTTCCAGGTAAACAACAAGAAAAGCTTTAGTGCTGTACATGTAACAGATCTACCACACCAAGAATCAAAACCAAAGTAAAAGGTGAAAAGGAGCCCGAATTTCCCAGTTCCCAGATTGGAAGAACTCAAAAAGCAAATCGCGAAAAACTAAGGACAGATAAAAAATAAGATGATCAGCTAGAGCAAGTTCGATCATGATCATCTCTTCCAACTTCGACTCCTCGAAAGTGGATCTTTCATTCCACCAACAACCCACGTCTCCTTGGCGATTTCAGTCGACATGTTATAACAATCAGACCCGTATGTCATCACTATCAAATTGTCATTGATCTTCTTCTTGATCTCGTCTTCCTCCATTAAACTCTTCAGAGTAACTTTGCCTTTTCTCTCTCGTTTTTCTGATACATTTTCTTCATGTTGGTCTTCATTATGATGATCTTCTTCTTCTTCTCTCTCTTCTAACCAAGTCTTTGCCGGAGCAGACCTGCACCTCATTAGTAACAGAGCATTTGGTGGTGGAACAGATGGTGCTGCAGAATCCGATCCTTCCTCAATTACTCTATCCTGTTTGCAAAACCCATCACTCTGATTTTCCTGTAAAACCATAAACCATTTCGAAAAAACTGCTCCTGAATTTTCATCATTGTCGTCTTCGTTTCGTTCAACACCTGCATGGTTCTTTTCTTCCTCATTTTCTTCTTCTTCTTCGTCTTCATCATCGTCAGAAGTGATGATATCCGACTGAGGGAAAGACCCGAAACAGCGAAAATCGAATCGGACTCTACGCAAGCAAGTGAGGAATTGCATTACATCTTTCTTGAACCCTAGAGCCTCCGCCCAGTTGGGTTTCCGCTTCTTCTGTTTTTTATTCTTGTGAATCCTCTCAATCTCCTCCATCACTGATTGCCAGTTTTTGATGGAGCCAGTAGTCTTGTGCCGGACTTTGATCTGTCCGGCACACGTGACTTTTGGCGATGTGGGTTCGGAGACCATCTCCGAGCCCATCGCCTTGGCTTTGGCCCAAAGCATTGGACTACTTGCATGGCCAAAGCTTTTGTTTCTACCTCTCTTGATAGGCTGTTGGTTGTGATTGTTGTGGAGCTTTTTGGGTTCTAAAGACCTGCCAGGGCTGCAAATGGCTTTGGGCTGCATAAGGGTAAGACTAGTTCTTGAAGGAAAACATACCAGTAAATCTGCAGAAAGACCTCCTTTAGCTTCTCTTGCCTTCATTTTTGTTCCAATTGCATACAATCTCTTTCTGGTTTTCTGTACTAGTTTGGTATATGAGAGAGATTGGTTTGGGATTTTGTATTGGCTTTAAAAGAAAGAGAGGAGAGATCGACAGCTTTCCTTTTGCTTTTGCCTTTACTCAATGTGTTTCTTCCCTTTAATTAACATTTTGCTCACCAATCTTCTCTCTTTTCTTTTCTCCTTATTTACACATCTGTTTGATCGATCAGTTTAATTTCCTGGAGCTCCTTTTTGCTTCTCTAAGAAAATGGATGGGGTCACAAGCTCATAGCAGGGATAGAGCTTATTTCCTAGCCTTTGCTTTTTGCCCAATTCTCCCCTACACAAACATATTGGAAAGAAGTGAAGAAAGTTGCATGGGAAAGTTGACGCCCACGAGCCTTGTTTCATGATCAAATGATTCAAATCATACCCTTTCGACCTGTGAGCCCCCAATGCCAGTCATGAGCCTTGCCTTATTGGCTATTGCTAGTGCCCACAAAACGCAAGCGAACAACTACCAAACCCTGCATTTCAATGGAACCCACAAGAATATTAGCTTATAGTTTAGGTCATTCCTTAGTGATGTTCTTTCAATTGCTACATTATTATGGGGATATATAATTGCTTGCTTTAGTTATCAGACTACTCTATCTAGCATGTCATTTCATGATCATATAAAGCAAAGCCTAACATTATTCTAACGATGAAGCGATACTTCTTTCCATAATTGGCTTAAATTGGTATAGAATTGAACTCTTAAGACATGAGAATGATGAGATATATAGCAATTCAGTTCAAGTATCAGTTTAGCTAACTTGGTTATAGTGTGTTCCTTCTTCTCTGTTGTGAGCTTGTGGCTAATTGGCAAGCCCTCACCTCTAGCTATGCCTTTAGCCTTTAGGTAGGTGATGGAAACGGCAAGAATATTCCAACATCATCGATGTAAATTTCGTTTTACTGACTAGAGTAGTACATCAAACATTGAACTTCACTTTACATTCAAAACACAGGATTGAATTAAAGTATTTCACTACTCCAAATCTTTGGTTTAAAACTTGAAATGAATAAGAATATTTGGAAATGAATCCTCTAGATTTTCTTTGAACTTCTTGCAAATTTTGTAATCATTAATTATGACAAAATTTTAGCTTAAATAGACAAAACTACCTAAACATAGATTTCTTTCCTAACACCAACACATAATGATTGCAAGAGGAAGGAACAAAACACTAAATTTCGATACCTTACATGATTTGTTGTAAAGTAGAATTAGAAGAAAAAATCCCTACAATCTCCTTTCTTCTTAAACTTTTACAAAACTGTTGTAGGAGAAAATATGTAAACAGAAAAAACTATATTTCTTTCATTGATAGAATGCCTTAAATATAGACTGATACAATATGTTACAATAAATATCCTGATATGCCAGAGATTTCATGTATCTATCTAATTAATATCTGTATCTAGCTAGGACAAGACACACACCGAGAATTATAGAGAATTAATCTCCTTAAACACTTCCCCTTGTGTCGATGACCATAAGAATGATGCATGACTTGTTGCCTCGCTAAAAATATTGCCAAGCAAATAAAACCCTTAGGCGTAAAACAAAAGCTTAGTCTAAGGGAAAAAGAGTACAACACACCAACTACTAAATCTACTACATGTGATGTAGACTCCCCCTGATGTTTACAGAAATGTAACTCCCCCTGCCTGTAAACTCAATCTAGGAGTTCTGATAACCTGCGCATACCAATATTTTTCACATGTTTCACAAAAGTAGATTTAGGTAGTGACTTGGTAAACAAGTCCGCAGCATTATCAACGGAACCAATCTGGTTCACTTGAATATTCAACAGCTGCTATTGTTGCTGATTAAAGAAGAACTTTGGTGATATATATTTTGTATTGTCACCCTTAATGAAACTCAACTTCATCTGTTCAATGCATGCAGCATTATCCTAGAAGATGCAAGTGGGATCAGCAATAGTAGATTTCAATCCACTAGAGCCTTGAATATGACCTATGATTGACCTAAGCCAAACACATTCTCTAACGGCTTCATGCAAAATAATTATCTCAAAATGATTCGAGGAAGTAGCAACAAGGGTTTGCTTTGTTGATATCCAAGATATCGTCGTGTTTCCCAAAGTGAAAACATAACCTGTCTGTGAACGACCTTTGTATGGGTCAGAGAGGTACATAGCATCAGCAAATCTAACTAACACATTAACCGGTGTTTTGGAATAGGGGATAACATGAAAATCAATTACAGCAGGTCCATCTTTCGATGGATCGAATAACTCCTTCGATGGATCGAAGGGGTTACTCTGATTCGTCCAGGTTGCATCCTTCGATGCATCGAAGAAAACCTTCGATGGATCGAAGGACCTGTTTGGGTCAGCACAGTTCATTACATTAATATGCTTAGAACTCGAATGCTGTGATTCAACATTCCCTTCACCGGGAATTTCAAGCTTCTCTATGTATTCTTTGTAAGGGAAAAATAAACCCATGTCAATGGAACATTTCAAGTACCTGAAGATTTGTTTTACTCCATTCCAATGACGTTGCGTAGGTGCAGAGCTAAATCTGGCCAACATGTTTACTAAGAAGACAATATCTGGACGTGTGCACTGAGCTAAATACAACAAAGCTCCAATGACACTAAGATATGGAATTTCAGCTCCCAAGATATCCTCATCGTCTTCTAGCGACGAAACAGAACTTTCTTGGGGTCCAGGCTGCGAACAACCATTGGTGTGCTAACAGGGTGTGCTTTGTCCATGTTAAATCACATGAGCATCTTTTGAACATAAGCATACTGGTGAATAAGAATTCCACCAACTCGATGTTCCAGCTCTAATCCGAGATAAATTCGAGTCCTACCAAGATTTTTTTTATCTCAAACTCAGATTTCAAGTAGCTAACCGTCTCATGGATCTCATTAAGAGTTCTGATGATGTTCATATCATCAACATAGACTGCTACTATAGCAAATTCTAAACTTGTTCTTTTAATGAACACGCAAGGGCATAAGTCATCATTCTTGTATCCTTTCCCAATCAAGTAGTCACTAAGGTGTGTATACCACATCCTACCGGATTGCTTCAATCCATATAGTGATCTTCTCGGTTTGATAGCATGAGCACTCCATGGTTTATAGTTACTTGATTTGGGTATAGCAATGTCATCTGGCAACTCTCATGTATATCTCTAAATCAAGATTACCATAGATATATGTAGTAACCACATCCATAAGCTGCATGTTAAGCTTTTCAGACACTACCAAGCTTATCAGGTAGCGGAAGGTGATGATGTCCATAACAGGAGAATACGTCTCCTCATAATCAATTCAAGAGCGCTGAAATAAACTCTGCACTACAGGCCTAGCTTTATAATGCAAGACCTCATTCTTCTCATTACGCTTCCGAACAAAGACCCATTTATGTCCAACCGGCTTTACATTCGGTGGGCATAGCACAACCGGACCGAAAACTTATCTTTTATTCAAAGAGTCTAGTTCAGCCTGGATTTCTACCTTCCATTTCGGCCAGTCTACTCTACGCTGACATTCAACAACAGAGCGAGGTTCCACTTCATTGTCGTTAATAGTCGCCTGAGCGACGGAATAAGCAAATATATCATCAACTGACATGGAAGATCTATCCATAAGAACACGTGCATCATTTTTTCTAAGCGAGATTTCTTTATTCTCTGACACCATAAGAGGTTCTAAAGTGTCCCCCAGACTTACCAATTGTGATTCAAGGACATAGTTGTAGTCAAAGACAATCTCAAGTGAAGGATTCACAATGTTGATGATTAATGGATCTTTTTGTGCTTTGATGGTCTTCCTTTTAACCGGTGGCTCATCAGTAAATTTTCTTGGTCTCCCTCTTTTCTTGGTGGGAGCCGAGGCCAACGCAACACCTTCCACATGAGCAAGAGGGACGTCTCCTTGCTCAGTGTTGCTACTAACAAATCCCTTTTTTGGGATTTCCAACCTTGTAGGAACATTTACAGTAGGTATATCTGATCTCGTCAATTTAGCGATATCAGCAAATGAATCAGGCATAGAGTTTGCTACTTACTGAAGATTAAGTATTCTTCGCACTTCCATCTCACTCTGAGATGTGTGAGGATCATGAAGAGACATAATGGGATTAAACCACGTCAATTCCTAACGTTCCACTGGAATGGAAACATTCCTATCTCCCCCTAACGGCGGGAAATATATCTCTTCAAAGTGACAATCTACAAATCTAGCAGTAAAGAGATCTCCTGTCAAAGGTTCAAGATAGCAGACTATCGTTGGAGATTCATAACCAACATAAATGTCTAATCTTCTTTGAGGACCCATTTTTGTGCGATGTGGAGGCACAATTGGCACATAAACCGTGCAACCAAAAATGCGCAAATGTGAAACATCATGCTCATATCCAGTTACCTACTGGTATGCACTGAATGGTTGGCGGGCTACGGGTCAAAAACGAAGAAGCATTGCTGCGTGTAACACTGCATATCCCCACGCAGAGATCGGTAAGTTTGTATGCACTACCAACGCTCTAGACACAAGCTGTATCCGCTTGATATGAGCCTCGGCTAAACCGTTCTGAGAATAAACATGAGGAACGAGATGTTCAACTTCAATCCCAAGAGACATGCAGTAATCATCAAAAGATTTTGATGTGGACTCTCCTGCATTATCCAATCGAATAGACTTGATTGGATGATCTGGGTGGTGAGCTCGGAGCTTAATAATTTGAGCCAAGAGTTTTGAAAACGCAGTATTCCTTGTGGATAGCAAAGCAATGTGTGACCATCGCGTTGATGGATCTATCAAAACCATGAAATATTTAAATGGTCCACATTCGGGTTTGATAGGTCCATAAATATCACCTTAGATCCTTTGTAAGAATGGAATATTGTCATTATTATCAACAACAAAGGAAGGACGTGCCTGTAACTTTGCTAAAGAACAAGCTTTGCAAAACGAGCGATGTGCATCAAAGATTGCAACATAAGAATAATTGGGTGGGATAACGCACAATGCCTCAGCAGTATTTTGCCAAGATGGTAATGCAGTCATCTTAGAGACTGAGCCAGGATTTAGAGGAGTAGTCTCATCCTCACCATCTGAACCGATGAAAATAGGTAATCCCACATGTTTTCTCGCTCTAAAGAACGGATGACCATAAGTATTTTTTAAGATTCGGATCATCATGTTACGACCTGGATGTCTTAGTCAAAAGTGCCAAAGCTTGTATGATGCAGAATCACGCGTAGTAGTGTGAGTTACGGCAATGGATTCAATGATCCAAAATGTAGTTAGATATAAACCACTACGAATAGATGGAAACTTCTCTATAATGTGTTTGCGGCCACATTCAAAAGAGGTTATACACAATAGTTCTTTTCTATTCTCACAATAGGTTTCCATGTGAAATCCGTTGGCATGAATATTCTTAAAACTTAACAAGGTACGATTGTCCTTTGGCGCGTATAAGGCATTAGTGATTTATAATTTTGTACCATGGGATAGCAAAAACTCAGCAGAACTGCGCCCTTATATAACGGGCGCTGCCTCAATCATGGTTGTCACTGAAGATTTGTATGGAAAAAGATCCACAAATAGTTGCCTATTCTGCAGAATGGTATGAGTAGTACCACTATCTACTAGACACACAATTTCGCTTTGAGACATCTGCAAAATTAATGTAAATAAGTAAGTCTTTGTAACGAAGACCAGGCGTACACTTTAAGTATACACTTAAAGATTTGAGAAGGGTGTGCTGCTTGTTGAGTGCTAATATGGCATGGCATTAACCGATGTAAAACCACATCTGTTTCCAATAAAACTAATGTATAAACAAAATCACAAGCCAAAGATACAAATGAAAAACTCATCTAAGAACATCACTTCCATGTTATATCTTCGATGGGTCGAAAGAAAACCTTCTATGCATCGAAGAACCCAAAATAAAATGTGATTTTCTGATGCCATTTTTCGATGGGTCGAAGCAAAGCTTTGATGGGTCAAAAATAGTGTCCAGAATGATATCTTCGATGGGTAGAATGAATTCTTTCAATGGATCGAAGGAACCTAAAACTAGATCAAATTTTTGACATCAATTTTTGATGGGTCGAAAGAATTTTTGATGGGTCGAAAAGTTGACCAGAGGCATTTCTTCGATGGATCGAAGGAGTGTCTCGATGGATCGAATTTCTCAACCAAAGGAACCTAGGATAAGCTTCGATGGATCGAAGTATATTTTTTCGATGGATAAAAAAATGTCAGAAAATAACCTGTGAGATAGTTTCGATTGATCGAAGTACAATACTTTGATGGATCAAAAATCTCTCCGAGTTCAAAATAACATCATCTCCTTTATGTTATGTTTGTATTGTATCATTATCTCATATTGCCATATACTTATAAACATCGAACCATACATAAGAATTGTATGAAAATAGAATATTCTCAACACTTTCATAGACTGAAAAACAGAGAAATATTCATTACTGTCAACAAAAATACATCATAGATGTTCTAAATCAAAAAAAATAAGACAAGCGTCTTAATAATTTTGGCCGAAAAGTAAGCCAAAAAAAAGACAAAAAATTTGAAAAATTAGAGAGACAATGTCTTTTACATAGGCTTAATCAAAATCCGGGGTAGCAAGATCTTTCCTCTTGTCATATGCAAGAACGAGATTTGTGTCAACCTCCATCTCTAAATCTCCAGCATAATTCGACTCTTGAGCCAAATACTACTTGTGCCTCTTGTAAATGTTCTAGATTTCTCTACTAGCACGACACTGTTTGGCATATGCTTAGTATAACCCTATTTGAAACAAACGTATCTTCCAGAATGTTGAGACCGTTGACCATCAGAAACCAAGCCAAACTGGTCCTTGTTGGAGTTGGTGTTTTGATCTCTATGTCAAGTCAGATTTCGGCTGTGGCCTTGGCCACGCCCACACCCTCCTCTACCCCCACGTGGAGCATGTCCTCCATGAGCATAAGGTTCTGAACGAGCAACCTTCTTAGTTTTACGGGTCTTTCCTCTAGTTTGGTAACTCTCAGGCTTCTTAGTACCAGCCAGTCTTGAGTTATTATTGAGGATGATCTCATGATGCCGTTCTTTTTTCGCAAGGCTATTGATGAGATCACTGAAGGTGGTAATCCTTCCCTGTTCCTACTCAATTCGGTACTGATGTGTGAGAATGCTCATAGAGGTTGGGAAGGTTTGCAACGCCCTCTCAATCATGTCATTCTCAGATTTTTCCACCCCACAAAAACTCAACTCTGACTGCAGATCTAGCATTGCTTGATTAAACTCTTAGATTTTGGGAAAATCCACAAGTTTAGTGTGCTTCCATCTAGTAGATAACTCAGGAAGTTATGCATCATGCACATTGTTGAAGCGATGCTTCAAAACGTCCCACAATACCATGTGATCTGTTTTGTTTAAATAATGCTTCTTGAGAGTTGGATGAATATGACGCGTCAAAAATATGAAGGCATGAGCTTTTGATTCTTCAGTGGGGGCAGGAGATTCGTTCCAGGCCCAGAGAGTTTGATGGTGTTGGTCAGTCTCTTTCCGATGAATGTAGTTTCCACATCTAAGACCCAACGGCGATATTCCTTGCCTTGAAGGTCAAGGATGTCGAATTCCGGCCTAGCTGGCTCATTCGAACTCATCTACAAAAACACACAGAGATGTTTTATCAATAACAATCAAAAACTACAATCATTAAAACTTTCAAGTTTTATTGAATAAGAACGTGATCCATGATATATGGTCACAAAGTTGATTATAAACGGTGGCAAAAACCACACCCAGCTACCATGTCTAACTGTCACATATGATCGATTTCCTTGTTCTTTTCTTTTCTAAACCGTGACTTCCCCAGGACCGTCACTTATACTCTATGGATATAGGTCCATATGAACTAGGGTAAACATGTAATATAAAGCAACTCATATTACAATTATCATCAACTTAGATCTAGAGTTTTGCGGTAAGTAAGTTTGATCCTAGATCTAGAGATTGATGGTTTAGAAAAGTTTACCTCGATGGGTGTTTTGCTCGGTATGTGACAAGGCGGGTAAACACCTCTCAAAGATACCATATTCACAACCTGGATATATCAATGTAGTAATATAAATAGGGGTTATCGAACACAAGGAATTGGTGAAACTAAATCATAACACTAGACTACTATGCTGACAGACTCGACTACAGTACACTAATGACAACACGAACCTAAGCTAGACAAAATCACATGCTACGAAATTTGGACACAATGAACTAGACACAGTGGTGGACTACCACACAAAATTTGAGGGTTTTCTGAGTTGATTTGCTTACCTAAATAAATTGACTAAGCTACAGCTAATGCAGAAAATAAATGCTGAAAGTAAATATACTAATGAATGCAAATGGATTTAAACTATATGATTATAGAGTTAAGAGGAATGCAATCCACCACCGTCATTCCATCTATCTAACACATACTTAACCTAATGCACATATCCAATGAATGAAAGTTCTCAGGAAGAGTTTATCGTTACAACCACATCCTATTACCTAATCCTTATGCCTACGCAGGTTTGTCATGGACCTCCCGTACATCTATCCCTCTATGAACCTATAGTCATGGACCCCAAGGTTTACAAAGAAGAAAGCATTAAGTTCTAGAAAAGGTTTGAGAAGCTACAATGGTTCACAAGTACACTATGGGCGTGTCTCGCTAGACCTATGGATTTCAATCTCCCGACGGTAAAATCGGCGTATCACTATAGAGAATCCGGTGGAAGAAATTATCTTCAGTCGCCTGTATCTCATGAAACTAAAACCCTGGCATGCATACTAAGTTAGCCACCAAAGCAAACATACAAGAATTCATACGGTGAATCATTCAGAGAAAGAAACATCATTCATAGAATATGCAAAACTAGGTTAAAGTGTATGCATTAAAAAGACTTCATGTACGGGGCTTCAAGCAGCCCCTTAACAAAGGAAAATTAGCTACTCATAGTCTTAAATAATAACATCAAAGAATTCATAAAAAATAAACAAAAGAAAGAGAAAGAAGAACTCTTGGCGACGATGTGGTCGGGCTTTTCTTCATGCACAGAACTTCTTCTCCAACTCTTCTTTATTTTCTTCTTTTTTATTCTCTCTCTTTTCCAGCCGTCCTCTCATTCCAGCCCCACTTGATATATATATATATATATATATATATATATATGACAAAGCTAGGTTAATTAACCTAGTAAGTCACGTGCAAGACTCCTAATTAAAGCAAACTTCTCCTTCCACTTATATTTTGTTTTGACTTTTCTTTCTGTAGTCACTAGCTCGCCAGAGACTCACGTGGGCATCAACTCCAAGCTGCCCGCCAAGAACAAATATGTATCTCCATTTAGCTAGTTTAATTAAACTAGCAAAAGCCATATGCACTCTTTCATCACGTGCTCGCCAAACTGCTGCACTTTGTATTCGTATCAAATTAAGATTCATTCACCTCGTAAGTCCTCCTCTTCTACAATAACTCTCAAAATATATTATTTAATCTCCTTTTCTTCATTAATCTCCAAAATACCTAAAAGCAAATCAACATAATTAATTCACTCGATTAATAACAATAAACTAAATATAGGGAACAAATTAAATACCAAATAGACGCATAAATATGCGACTATCAGTATGACCGCTACACTTGTTGATCGATTTGAGGTAGAAGCCCTTTTGAAATTATTCCTCGGAAGACGAGCAATCTTGAAACTATTTGAAGAACTTGTACTTGAGTGAGGGATGCCGAGATGAGAGAGGGAGGCCAACGGTGGTCGGCAATGGAGCAAGGTGGCCAGCCGTGGTGGTGCTAGCGTTTTGTGAAGGTTATGGTTTTTTTCTTCTTTTTGGTGGTGATGGCTATCAACCCAGAGAGCGTGCTGATAACGGGTGTTGTAGGAGAAAATATGTAAACAGGAAAAACTATATATCTTTCATTGATAGAATGCTTTAAATACAGGCTGATACAATCTGTTACAATAAATATTATGATATGACAGAGATTCCATGTATCTATCTAATTAATATCCGTATCTAACTAGGACAAGACACACACCAAGAATTATGGAGAATTAATCTCCTTAAACAAAAACAATTATCACATAATTTTCTTTCTAAAAACTAGGCTTGTAAATCTGGCCCAAACCCTATCGGTCCTCCCATGCTCAGCCCTATTTTTTTTGGTTTTGGGTTGGCCCTGCCCAACCTAACGGGTGGGTTTTGCCCAGCCCATCTTGAAAAGGACAGAGTATGAGTGATGTTTTTGAAGCCCTGAACATGCCTAAAGTCCTGCCCATAAAAATATTACCGGCTCGGCCCAAAAATAAATAAATATATAATTTTATAAGTAATATATATATATAGTAAATGATGATTAATAAAGAAATAAAATTTAATTAAACTACAAAAGGTAACAACTAATAGATTACAATTTAAGAATCAACTTTTAAATTAATCTTGGATTCTAAAACAATAAAACTTCAATAATCTTCAATAGCTATATGCCTGATGTAATCATTTATATGTGATTCATATTTAATTGATCACATATATATTTAGCTAATTGATCAAATATATTAGATAAAATAATTAACACTTGATTGGTTTACTTTGAAATCTAACCATAATGACTTAGTCGGCAATCGGTGTTCTCCTATAACTTATCAGCTCTAATAAATTCTATCGATTTATCTTTAAAAAATCACAATTACTATAAAGTTTAGACTTATAAATATAATAAATGTATAATTAATTCTCTTTTTCGAACAATAATGCGCCTAATTTTCTAAAAAGTATAAGTTTAAAATTAGGACGGGTCATGAATAGGCTTTATAGGCCCATACTTTATCGACTCATAGGCAGGATTTGGGGTTCATAAATTAGTTATAGGGTCTGCCCCGTCCATTTTATATTAGGGTTTAAAAAGTCAAGAGTCGGACAGTACACGGGCTACATGTCTTAGGGTCCAAGCCGCCCCATTTTACAGGCCTACTAAAAAGAAATTGTATGGGATGTAATAAGTTATAATCCATCCTCTTAAGGAGTAGGGTACATGCTTAATTGACGTAACACCCACCAAAGAAGAAAACTCTTCAAAATTTTATATAACAAAGGCAAATAATATACATTCCTTACCATAGTTTCCTTATAGAACTAAACAAGGAAATCAAAGACAGACCGAAAGGGTTGAAAAAAGGATCGAATGCAGAAAATTCATCATCAAAAGAGAAATAGAGGATCGAGTATAGTGAGGATGTCATTATGAAGTGAGTATGCACTTAAGGGGATGGAGCAAAGATGACCCCGCTAACCACTAGTTGCATTATTATTTTTTATTGTGGATGTCTACGCCAAAAAGTGGCATCCTCGATCGACATCGATAAACTACATTCAAGCTTGTTGGTTTAGCAATGTAATGTAGTGTTTATACTTTAAAAGATTGTGACGATATGGCATGGGTGTGGTGTTGATGTATGAGCTCTCCCGCCGGTGGGTGGTTTTCTGGGTCTCTACGAACGTTAAAAACATGTGGAATTTTGAGGAGAGCAGGACTTGTGTGTTTTAGTCGAGATAAAGATCATTGGTATGAGAGGTATTGATTCTCGACTTCAAGTTAGGATGGTAAAACAATCCGAACTTTTACGGATAGCTGTCTGAATCATATTTTGTTGGGTCAAATTTCAAAGATAAATGACAGAAAACGAATATCTATTGAACCTGAACTCGACTATATAGTGTCTGGTTCGAGTTGGGTACATATATGCATCTACTGAATCCATACTTAGACTTGATCCTGATGCCAAACCCAAATTCGACTATATTTTTAAAGGAAAAAAATTTATATTACATATAATACATTGTTAATTAATAGATTTTTATAAATTTATAAAAGATCGTATATTTTTATGCATATCTTTTATATTTATTTTTTGGAGATTCGACGAGTTCGAGTCGAATGAAAATCCGAATCCAAATTTCGGGTATGGGTTCGGGCTCAATCAGACAAGATTGTTTGGAGTTCGAGTTAGGGTATTGAAAAACTCGGTACCGGTCCAACCCATTGTCATCCCTATTTATCATTTATTTTTTACGAAATAATCATTTTACTATTTACGTCTTCGTAACATTGTAGAGTTTGTGGTTATTTTGCTCGTGTGGATAGGGTTTGTAGTGGTAGCAGTGTCTAACATGGATGGAGGTGTTCCCCCTCACCCCAGATTTGGGGTAGGTGACGATAAAACTGAGGGTGTTGCAATGGTGCATGGTTAGCGTAGGGAATGATGGTTCAAGTGCACTACCAATAAGTACCAAAACTTAAAACTTTAAGGCCGCATCTGGTATCGTTTTACAACATTATTTTTGAAAAATTGTCTCGTAAAACGAAAACAGTAAATTAAATTTTACATTTTTAAGATTCGAAAACGTGTCTACTATACTTACCTCAGGGCCTACAAAACACAAATTACCATTGGTTCAATTTTAAATTTCAGTCAAATAGCCCTAGATTATATCTGTGTATTTAAAGGGTAAAATTCAATATAACCTAATCCTAATTTTGTTTAGATTTTGTTTTCATAAAGTATTGAATACTTCATTATGATGTTTTATAGAACATAGTGCATTTTTCGTTTTCAGTGTTTTTTGTTTTCGAAAATCATTTTTTGAAAACAATCTACCAAATAAATTTTTATTATATTTTTTTATTAAAAAAAAAATACTGTTTTGTAAAATGATATCAAACACGGCCTAAATTTTCTTAGATCTCAAATAGGCAAATACGATTACCGATTACAGACCAAATACATGGATTGACTTGAAGAGCCCAACCCATTCTTAGGCCCAAGTTCCACGGGCCAGGCTCATCCAAATTCCCTGACTTGATTAACCAACACCACTTTTCCCCTGAAGCCGCCAAGAAGGCCTCATCGACCATCGCATATCTCAAAAACCCAACACACTCAGATTCGGTGCTTTCGTATCTCAACCAAAGCGGTTTCTCCAAAACCCACATCGAGGATGTGATTAAGAAGATACCCAGAATCCTGTGTGCAAATCTTGACAGTTCAATCAAACCGAAGATCAAGATTTTCCAAGATTTGGGCTTTTCGGATTGCGAGATCGCCAAGGTCATATCCTCTGACCCATGGATTCTAAGGCGGAGTGCAGCTAATAAACTGGGTCCTGCTCTAATAGTGTTGAAGAACATTCTTGATTCCAATGCCAATGTTTTTAAGCTTTTAAAGTTGTCTGGCAGGTTTCTCCGTATTGATTTGGACAAGAGTTAGAGTTTAGGGATAAGTTACAGTCGGGTGATTAAGTATCTGTTTCGTTTTCCTATACTGTATTTGCATAAGCCCGAGGCGATTTTGGAATTTGTTGAAAGGGTTGATAAGATGGAGTTTAATAGGAATTCTAGACTGTTCATATCAGCAATTGGGATCATGAGTTCCATGAAGGTGGAGTCATGGGAGCTGAAGTTGAAGCATTTTCGGAGTTTGGGGTTTCGGGACAAGGATATCATGGCGTTGTTTAGAAGGTCGCCGCAGGTGTTTGGTGTATCAGGGAGGAAACTCAAGGAGGTGAAAGAGCTGCTGCTGAGTAGTGGGAAGTTTGATATTCCGATTGTGGTTAATAATCCGGAGTTGCTTATGTATAGTATTGAGCGGAGGCTTAAACCGAGGCTACAAGTTTTGGAGATACTGGAAACCAAAAAGCTACTCAAGGAAAATCCTAAGCTGACCACAGTGCAAGTTTTCTGAGGAGAAGTTCACCGAAAAGTTTGTTCTTCCTTGTGCAAATGAACTGGGGAAGGGTATGAGCTAGTTACAATTTTGGAATCTCGTAGCTTTATCTCTGCACATTCGTGGATGGAAGAACTGAGAATTTGAAACTGAACATAGTGAATGTTATCGGGGGTAATTTATTGGTAAAAATGTTGGTATGCGTTGCTTCTCAAGGTTCTTTTGTTAGTGAAGTTTCTTATGTTGTTTGTGCGTTTCTTTTCCCCTCGCGTTGATGAAGTTTCTCGAAGCATCTGCACCGACCGGTGCAAAATTTTGTTCTAGCAAATGGTGGAGTCCACCAAAAATGTTTTGCTTGAGCAAAATTTTGTTCTTGCTCAATCAAGAGGAGGACCAAAACTTTGCTCTTGCTCAATCAAGAGCATCCGTATTTGTGCAAAATTTTGCTCAAACAAATGGTGGAGTTCACCACAAAAGTTTTGCTCTTGCTCAATCAAGAGCTCAAGCAAATTTTGCTCCTCCTTTTGATTGAGCAAGAACAAAGTTTTGCTTGAACAAAACTCTTTTGCATTTGTGGTGGATTTCACTATTTGCTTGAGTAAAATTTTGCACCGGTGCGGATGCTCTCAAACAAATTTTGCTCCTCCTCTTGATTGAGCAAGAGCAAAGTTTTGCTTGAGCAAAACTTTTGTAGTGGACTCCACCATTTGCTTGAGCAAAATTTTACACCGGTGCGGATACTCAAATTTATAAGCAACGCACAAAGACCTAGTCTGGCAAATGGCAATCCTTTTCTTTTTAGAAAAATTATCTTATACTTTTTCTGAAAATAGGTAGCTTAAGTGTTTAGAAATTCTTATTTGAAAAGTCATTTTGCTACCATCACCACCGTTTGTTAAAACTTCCCGATCTCACATTCTCACCTTCTTTTATTTTTTTTCCCAGATCTCTCTCTCTCTCTCTCTCTCTCTCTCTCTCTCTCTCTCTCTCTCTCTCTCTCTCTCTCTCTCTCTCTCTCTCTCTCTCTCTCTCCCACAATAGTGTCGAAACTAAAACTAATCCAATGGCCTAATCAAAGCAATATTTGACAGCAACAAACTTCAATTGTTGAGTTTTCGGTCGCTGCCGATGTCTTAAATTGGGAAGAGAGAAGCGACCTTGTGTTGGAATTCGGAACAGAGCCATCAGTTAGAGAGACGTTGAGATTACATGGGATGAACACGTCATTAAATAATTGTATAAGGGAATTTTTGAAATTTTTTGAAAATTTGGACGATTTCATTAAAAATATTGTTCATCCGTGTTTTCACACAAAAACTTATTTACACAAAAACTTATTTTTAGAAGTACCTATTGAGGTGTTTTCAAAATAGTAAAGAAATCAACTCTTCTCAAAAGCTTGAGTGAAAATAACTTGTATACCAAAAACTTATATTTCCAAAAGTTGTAAAATAAGCTTCTTAACTGATAAGCTAAGTATTACCAAACACACCCAAAGAGGGCCATACCTTTAATTTTGGTGCAGTCGTGTTATAATTTGATCGGTTTTGTGAACCTCTGCAATTTTTATTGTACTTGCATTGTTTTCTAAACAAATGTTCTCGGAGGCTTTGTGTAATCAATATCTTCGGCCAAGGTCAAGTAGTTTTTGCTATGTGTTTGACTCTTACAAGAAACACTATATCTTCTATTGTTTCCTTTATGGATAGGAAAAAATTCACCTGTGGTATCCAAAATTTTTGTGTTATACCTAAAAGGGTCTTGAATTTTAAAAACTATCACAAAGGTACCTAAACTCTTAAAAGCTATTATAAGTGGTTGTAAGTTACTTGCGCTATGGGTTAATTGTGAGACTCACTGTAAGTTAACTATGATTCACTGTAGGTAGCTGAGATCCTCTGTAACATATTCTTGTTGTAATACCCCGAAAATTAGTATAATAGTTTAGATTATTGTATGACTCGTTAAACTTAGAAATCACCATAATTTAGTTTAACCTTAGAGCTTTTAGAAATCCGAAAAAAAAAATTGTCTGGCAAAGACAATGTATAAAAACGAGATTTAGAGAAATATTAACGGAGTGGGGCAAATGGTCTAATGGATACTCAAGTTCAATTCAGGAACTCCCTGGTCTTGGGTTCGAGGCCACGAGCTGGAATCGTGAAACATTCCATTTTATAGGTTAGTAAAAATAATAGAAATATTTTTACTCCCGTTAGAAATGGTAAGAAACCCTAATTCCAACTAGCCAATTTTCGGAAATGGAATTTTAGCAAAACGACCAAATTTTCCTTGCTCGAATCTCTTATCCGAATCGAACTTTTTATTTTAATATTACAATTCATACTTTTAGAGGTCATGCTCATATATTAATTAGGTGCTAATTATTATTGGTTGATATCTATTTATTTATTTTACACTACATTACACTTTATTAGTAAAACCACACATTTTCTTCACACATCACATTACGTATTGCATTCACATGCATACATAATCACATTTCAACATTTCAATCAGATTTCCAACCACATTACTATTGTTTTTACAAGTGCAATTTAACCCTAAAATTAGTAGCCCAACTATTCCATTGTCAACTTGTCTACAAAAGTCTATAAAAATGGTTATGAAATTATTTCACATGTCTCCTCCCGTGTCTATATAAATCACCGTTGAGTTCAATCTGATTTTTGCACCACTTCAATCTTCCCCTTAAGTACTGATTTGAAGTCCTCCCAAAGTTGCAATGCAACTCCCCTAAAATCTCACACCAAGCTATCTTTCTTCCAAGTACTTTAGTAGTTAATTCATTTTCTTCAAGAATGTCACTTGAGTTAATCAAATACCTCCATCACCCACTGAAATTCTTGAGTAAGTATATGAGTACATTCCTATACTTCTTTATTTTTAGGATTACATCAAAGTGCCTAGCTAAGAATAAAAGGGAAATAATGAGCATTAGTGGAAGCTTAATATTTCGTTTCTGTTAAAATTTATTTATTCAAATAATTTTACATATTTAGATTCTACACAAAAATTTATTCAACTTTGGCTTTTGAATCACTCAAAAAGGTTAAGTAATGAAAAAGTTATGGCTAAAACAAATTTTGCTAATCTTTTCCTTAATCATGTTCGAAAACTCTTAAGGTGCTCTTAAGTTGAAATATTCATATCTCACTCATTTCTTAACCAAATTCGTGCAAATGAGCTTAATAGCGAGCGTAACTATTTTTGGACAGTTGCTAAACATTTTTATTTCTGGACTTGAGAACTCCCTACCGAACTTTGTGATTATTATCATTGGATTCCTCTCAAAAAACACTTCGATATAATGTACTCACTTCTTTGATTTGGACATAATATGGATTAATTATAAAACGGATCAAATGGAGGATTTCGGACGGACTACCGCCAAATGATACTTATGGTCCAGGGATTAATAATTTTATTTTTTGCATTTGTACTTTATTTTTATTTACTTACTTGCATTATTTACGAGTGATCGTTATGATTGAAGTGTGAAGTCAGATGTATAGTATGAATTAACTTGTGCTTAAGTGAATTGCTGGTAAATTATTTTGTTATTGTGGGAGTTAGCCAAGGGCCTTAGTCCCTTACAGATAGTGCACTATTATACTCTAAGGAATGAATTGTGTCAAACAGGGAGTATACATGCTTTTGCAGATGGCCTTAGAATGTTGTGGTTTTATATGTGTGTTGGTATTTTGAGACTAAGCACATTATTTTTTTGAGTAATTACCAGTTAATTTAAAAGAATTCACTTCGGAAGTATTGGCGTGTTTGTGTGTAAATGTGAAGTTGTGCAAGTATATATATATTATGTATCTAAATGTATATATTACAAAGACGCAAGTGTAAGTATGGAAGAATAATCGGTTTCAATATTTCACCTTTTTGAATTGGTTGTTCGGTTTGATGTTTCTTAGATATAATTTAATATATGCTTGTAAGTTGTACTTACTGGGTCAGTGTGACTCATGATACTACATATTTCTCTTTTTTAGGTGATGAGTAGAATGCTTGGAGAAAATGGGATACGTCGCCTACTAAATAAACAAATTATTTTCTACTTGTATTTTGAATTGAATAAATGTAATGACTATTATTTTCAAAAACTTCAGTATTGTAATATTAGCACTTTCACTTTTTAATGAATGTACTATTCAGACACCTTAATTTTTGAAATTATTTGAATTTTTTATTCACATCACAAATTTTTACACCATATTTTAGTATAATATTAGCCTCAAATTTGAAGGTGTGACACTTGTAAATGATGATAGTGTAGATTATTACGGTTTTCATTGAGCAATTGTTGTGGTATGTTTGTCTTAACTAGTTGTAGTTGTCAAATAGTACGAGTAAGGAGTAGACTTGCTATAGACATTTATATATTTTGACAAAGAAAAACTCGTTAATATTGTTCACTATAAAAGTCAATCGACACATGCATGCCATTTACTTCGAAATCATTAGGACTTTGAGAGAAGGTTCGAGTACATTAGAATATATAAATAATACTATATTTTTGATACATTTGTAAAAAATATAATCAAAAAATAAATTTTTAAAGAGTAAAAAAAATTTGTGCTCCAACCGTGTCAATAATATAGGTACTATGAACTCATGTTTATGATAAGTAAAATGTAAAACAAATGAGAAAATTAGTTTAATCAATGCACAAAAATCTCAGGAGAATTTTTCTCTCTCATCATATTTAAAAGCTCCCAAGGTCTTCTATATTCTAAGAGTCTAATAAAAAGCATGAATATGAAACATAATTTTAACTATTTTATTTTTCATCTAAGAAATCCCAACAGAGAATCCATTAGAGATGTTCTTAGCCACAGAGGTTCAAGAAATATGACATTGAGTAGAGGGATGTCATAGCCCTCCTCTTCGAATATTGAGCGAGAGTTTTCAGTTTTTATTTCTAGCAAGGAAAACTATTAAGCTAGCCCCGTAACATTGACACAAAGTCTTTATCAAAGTGTTGTCCCTATGGTCATGTCATTGTCATGCAAGAAGTGAACAAACTCTAGCATATTTCTGGTGAAGCATCTGTTACCACCCCATTTTTCATAAATATTCGTGATCATTGATGAGATTTGGAACGACTCCAATTCCTATGAAACGACATTGGCCTAAAATAATTGATTGCTCTAATTAATGACGAATGACAAAGTACGTACATCAACTTCTCTTGCTAAATTTTTGGAAAGGTTTACCGACATAAATCTGGCCCCGGCTCAGTTATCCACACACTCAAAACTGTGTTGATCCACCATTTATCAAGTGCTCAAGACCAAGCATTAAGATATCGAGAATATTCTAGAAAATATTATTTCATTCTGAATTAATTATTTCTAATTACATTTATTTAAATGATTAATAGTTCTATATTGAAATATTTAAATTCATATAGAAATAGATAAAATGTCAATTTCAACTAAAATCACAAAGAAGCAATGCATTCATATTGCCTAGATGTACGTGTGTATCACAAATTTAAAATTGTTAAAGTTTTTTGCAATTTGATTTCATATATATTATATATATTATAGTAAGGTTGGTGATCGATTCATGATTATCTATTGACATGTTCTTACTTCGATATTTCTCGAGACTCGGATATCCTTTAATTTGGGAAGATTTAGTCGAATAATTTTTGAGGTGATATTTCTTTTTTGTCACCAATTTGTACTTTTTTTTTTGTTAAACTATCAGAAGTATATTGTAAATATCGAGAATATTTGACATTATCGAAATAAATATCACAGATACAAAAAGAAAGATAAATATCATAAGAATTTTTCTCTCCCCCTTCAAAATGAAAAATATTGGAAGAGATATCATAAATATCACAGATTTCTAAATCTTGCTCAAGATTTATGAAATTTACCTGGACTGCTTAGTGATCATCCACAAACTTCTGAACCGTCCAGAAGCAGGAAGAAAACGTTAAAACGCTCCCTCCCTCCCACTCACTTCTTCTCTTGTATTTTTACAAAATTCAAAGATCATTTATTGGTTTTGGTGCTTGTTCAATTTTGTTTCGATCTTATCAGCAGGTTATGTGTTGGTTTCTTACATACGTTGTGTGAAGAGTTACCTTTGTGGTATTATCTTTATTAAAATAATAGGATACGTTTACTTACTTGGAGTCGGAATCACCGTAAATCAGAATTGGAAGGAATCAGAATGTGAATATGTCATTTTCATTGATTTGTTTGAATTGGAAGGAATCAGAATGTGAATATGTCATTTCCATTGATTTGTTTATTTATCATTTGAATTCATAACAAGAATCGAAATCAAAACTAGTTTGATTACTGAAATACTCATACAAAACAATCACTACCAGAATAAGTACTATAGCCAACGTGACAAATGAAAACAGGCCGACGATATTTTATATTGCCGACTATAGTATACTATATTCGACTAAAAATATATGTCATCGACTAAAAATATATGTCGTCGACTATAGTATATATACCCAACGAGACTATACATCGTCGGCTATAGTCATCAGGTTTATATTCACAGACCGCCGCTCATCACTCTCAAAAACCCTAAAATCTCTCTCTCTCTCTCTCTCTCTCTCTCTCTCTCTCTCTCTCTCTCTCTCACATACCTTCGTCGCCCGTATAGTCGTCGCCCCCTCGCCCTCTCCGCAAAAAAAACCCTCTCCGCTAAAAAAAACCCTAATATTTCAGCTTAATTTGAATTTGTGAAATATAATTGTAATTTTGTTTAATTTGGTGAAATTATGCATGGTTAATTTGGTGAAGTTATTATGGATGGTGAAGTGATTATATGGCCGGTTTGATGAATTAGGAATTGTAGATCTGGATTCTGTGAATGGAAATCCAGATTTGTAATTTTTTTTTTTCAAATCTGGGACTATATATAACCGACGATATTCATATACAATGTCGTCGGGTATAGTTTCTCCGTTGAACAATTTTGCCCGGAGGGGGAAGCTTTGGCCAACGACAAAGTCATCGGTTGTAGTCCAACTATAGCCGACAACGTGCAAAATGGTCGTCGGCTATAGTATGACAGACAACCATTTTCCAACGACACTATAGCTGACGAATTGTAGTCGACTATAGGTATAGCAAATGAAAATAGTGAACATGCCGACGATTTTTGGTCGTCGGCTATAGTATTTATTCTTGTAGTGAATAACTATATTTTCATATTCAATAACTTATGTTTTATTTTTTATTAATTTGAGCAAAGTTTGTTCGAAAATGAATAAAACGATACCGCATGAGAAAAAAAAATCTTATGAGGTAACTAAATACAAAAAAAAAATGAAAAGTAAACGTCAAATCTAGCAAGCTGTATAGCTAGACAAAATTTCAAATTCAACAAAATAATAATCATAGTATGTACCTTTAGAAAAATTTGAAATATAACCATTCGTAATAGCAATTTAGAAAATAAATTAAAATATCAAGTCTAAAAATATTGGAGTCGTTAAATAATACATAAGGTTTTTTAAAAAAAAAAATACGTAAGGATATTATTTGTAGGAAGTTGATTCTGGATGAATGATTCCCAAACCCACATTCCCGTTGAGAATCAAATTCAAGATTTATTCTGGAATGATTCCTGATAAGGAGGTGGGACCCACCTCTATTCCGATTCCCAAATATGCAAATAAACAACAGAACTCTCTCATCCCAGAATCATTTCCAGAGATTTGATTTCCATTCTCGATTAGTAAACATTCCCCTAAAGTGTTTTTATCATATTTGTAATTCCACCGGAATTGGATACACCACGAACAAAAGGAAAGAAAATTTTGGCAGAAAAATTCAGAATTTGTGATGTAGATATAAATAATGGCAAAAGGGGTCTGGCGCCTTATATAACTAACTCGGTAGCTATCAGAGCCAAAAATTGTGGGCTTGTGGGCATGAGGGAGGGAGACTGGGAGAAAGGGTTAAAGATCCGGCCAGGGGGTTTTTGGTTTTTCTAGCTGCTTCTAGAGTCTGGACCATTGAGTCTTTTTCACTAGAACGAGCCCGGATGAGATCAATGTTGATAGGCAAACCTTCCTAAACCTAGCATGAAATGTTTGATGTAGGAATGGTAGGATCGATCAAATTCAATCCTTTATTTTGGGCGGAGTTTTTCGTTTCATATATACGATCGAGTTGGACAGTTTCGTGAGTACGTGGTGACCATAATTTTGAGCACATGTGAAACTCGAGTTGTAGTCGTTCCGAAACTCATCAATGCATGATATCGAGTTCAAGCTAGCTAGCCTGGCGTACCTGCTGTCATGCATGCATGATGCATGGGATGCAAACTAGTTAAGCTAGTTACAAGTTTGATTGTGTAAATATAGGGCATTTTGATTGTTCATTCCATAACCAAATTCAATCGAATCAAAAGTTTTAGCTGAGATTGAATTAAGAGTAGCCCAGTTCCTTGTAATGGCAGTCTCACAGCTTCCCAGATACCTTTCGCTTTCGGTGTCGGTGAGCCTAGGCACCACCGCCATCCCTCGTTTCATGGAAGTAGTGCACGAAGACGTAGCTTCACACGAACTTTTCATCGCTAAAGGAGAGAAGATTCTGAGCCCGTTCTCTAAGAGCACATGCAGCGCGAGCTGCTCGAGCAGGTGGAGCAGCTGCTCCGACGGTGGACCCCAGGCAGCGGTAGCACGAGCAGCTCGTTGAGGACGTGCAGCGGGGGAGATTGATCGAGCTGACCGCTCGTTGACCGGAGGCTCGAGCAGCTGCTGCTCGTCCTGGTGCTGACGTCATCCACGCGCGTGGGTGACGTCAGCAGGGTTATTTTTTTTTCTACCAGGCGCGTGGATGACACGCGACGGTAAAAAAAAAAGTTACCGGCCAATAGAATTGTGACACGTGGCAGCCCGGGTTAAAAAAAAGTAACGGTCAGATTGATATGTACCGTCCATTTCAAATCAAAAAATCTGATTGGACGGTCCAGATTCAACCGAAACGGTAACCTGATTTTTTTTTCTGATTTTTCTGATTTTTTCTGCCATTTTGCAAAATAACCCCTAAAAAATTGCAAAAAAATCCCTAAAAATTCTAAAAAATTGCAAATAACACCCTAGTATTTATCTATAAATACTACATCAATTTCATTCACATCTCACACAAATTCATCCTCTCCTTCCTCTTCTCCTTCATCCTCCTCACAAAATGTCCAATTGGCTTGATTCCGAAGATTTGCAACTTTGTATTTCTTATTGTCGCATTAGCGTTTGCCCAATTACCGGCAACTCGCAAAAGTCCGACAAATTGTGGGAAAAAGTCTATGCCGATTATAAGGAAAATTGGGAGCTTGCGCATGGTGAATCAAGGCCGGAGCCTAGGACCCAAACCGCGGTTTCTTCTCGTTTTACAAAGTTGAAGCCGAGTTTTCGAACTTGGGGTGCCGCTCTTGCATATGCACGAAGGAATGTACAATCCGGGGAAAATTTGCAAGATGAGGTAAGTGTTAATAATTTTGTCGTAAAGCTCATCTATTACATTTATTTTAATCAATGTTGACATCTCCATTTCCTAGATATTATTTTGACAAACAAATTTTTGGCACCTTAGATAAGAAAAGCTCAATCATGGTACGTGGCACAAAAAAAGAAACAGTTTACCAAGTTTGATTGTTGGGAAGTGATGAAAAACCATCCAAATTTTCGGGCCGTCGAACCTACGATACCACCTCCTTCATATTCCAACTCCGCAACTACTCCTCATTTTACCTCAATGCCTCCCCCCGTCGACGTGGAGGATGATGAAGTCATTCCAACACCACAAAGCAATGAAGAAGAAGTCTACTCTAGTCCGGTTAGACCAATCGGAGTGAAGGCGGCCAAGGAAGCCAAAAGAAAGGGGAAAAGAGCATGCTCATCTTCAAATGAGGTAAGAGATGAGGTTTTGAAAAGCATGATGGAAAATCAAAGAATGCATCTCGCCGGGCAAAAAGAAACTGATGCCACTGAACTAGCTTTGTACCAAAAACAACTCGCCCTTAAGGAGAAGGACTACAAATTGAGGGCCGAAGCGGAGGATTCAAGGATAATGGCAATGGATATGGATGCTATGACCCCAAAATCGAAGAGGTATTTTTCGAAGAAAAAAAAGAGTATCCTAAAGAAAATGGAGGAAGAGGAAGGAGATGGTAGCGATGAAACATTTTCAAATTGTTATCGCCCACTGTTTCAGTAGTTTGATATTTGTTTTTCCATTATGAAATTATGTACTTTAAATTTCCAATAATTCCAGGGTTTGATTGAAATTATGTACTTTAAATTTCCAAGTAATAAAAATGCACTTTTCTTATTCCATCATAGCTCACGCACAGTACAACAACACACAATGACTTAAAATCAAACACACATCACTCAAACAAATAAAGCAAACATGTTGCAAACCAAGTTAATTAAAATTACACACCCACATCATTTAAAGTCGTTCGCCGGTCTCTAGATACCAGTTGTGCTTAACTAAGTCCTTTTGCAACTCTCCATGGATGTACGCAGATTGGAGATCTACAACACGGTCGGCAAATCGTTGTTCATTTTGTGCATCCCTTCCAACAGGCTCAAAAGGAATACGATTACCTTGTTCATCTACTGGCCCATCATAAACATTGAAAGCAGTTGATGGGTTTTGAAGATCTTCTTCTTCCAACTCCTCGAACTCCTCCTCCACAAATTCTTCTTCGACAATCATGTTATGCATTATAATGCAAGCCAACATGATGCTCTTCAATGTCGATTGGTGATGACACCTAGCTGCATGCCGAATAATTCCCCAACGAGATTGCAAAATTCCAAAGCACCTCTCTACATCTTTGCGGTATGCCTCTTGTTTCTTGGCAAAGAGTTTCGGTGGAAGCTCATGGGGATTGGAGATTGTTTTCACAAACGAGGAGTACCTGAGATATATACCGTCAGCTAGATAGTAAGTATTGTGGTAAGTCATACCGTTGACTTTATAGGTCGCACTCGGACTGTTTTCGGCAAGGAGCGAATCAAATATGTCCGATTGGTGGAGCAAGTTGATGTCATTTTGTGATCTGGGTACCCCAAAGAAGCTGTGCCATATCCACGTGTCATATGAGGCCACCGCCTCTAAAATAATAGTTGGACGCTTCTTTCGGCCCGAGAATGCTCCTTGCCAAGCTGTGGGGCAGTTCTTCCACTCCCAGTGCATGCAGTCAATGCTTCCGATCATACCAGGAAATCCGCGATGCCTTGCTCTCTTTAGAAGTCGGGATAAGTCTGTGGCATTTGGAGCGCGGAGATAGAGGTCACCGTAAAGCTCGTAGATATGCATACACCACTTCTTCATGCATTGTAGTGTTGTGGATTCACCCATCCTTGTTATTTCAGCACATTGATCTGCGGCTGCGCCGTACGCCAACATACGAAGAGCGCCTGTCATCTTTTGTTGTGGAAGAAGTCCAACCAATCCGACGGCGTCAGCTCTTTGGTGCCAAAATTGGTCGTGGTTGCAGAGATCCGTCATTATACGGTTGAATAAATTGGTACTCATTCGATACCTTCGACGAAAGGCTTGTTCGTTGAAGACGGGCCGTTCGATGAAGTAATCCTCCATCAGATTATGTCCCCTTGACTCCCTCATTCTTTCTTCATTTGGTCGGCGGCGAGGTGGTTCGTCATCGAACATTGCATCGACCACGACCGCTTCAGTGATGAAAGCATTAGCAATTTCGGCATTTCGCCGACGTTGCTGTCGCCTCCTCCGGAAAAAATTCTCAAAACTAAAAGGATTCATCTTATCGGAATGTGGAATATATGGTTGGTTTTGGTGTGAATGAACGATGAGCACCGATCAACAAATATATAGCCGAGTGTAGATGACGTGATTAGATAAGCTGATGACACGTGTCGGCTTTCAATTGGTCGGAAATCTCTCCGAGAATCTTATACAATTATTAGAGCCGATCATGAACAGTGGACATGACACGTGTTGCCTCATGATTGGTTGAAAATCTTATCGGAAATTTTGTACAATTATTTACCCGATAACCTTCTGTCGGCGTGACACGTGTCAACTCGTCATTCGTCGGAAATCTTACCCGAAATCTTATTCAATTATTCATACGACAACGACACGTGTCGTTTATGGATTGGTTGAAAAACAAAAATATGAACAGTAATAGCACGTGCTATTTTTTTACACCGCTGCGCGAAAAACAGCTTCTGCACCACCTATTCGATGAACAGTGACTGCTCCACCTCAAACAGTGCCTGCTCCTCCTCAAATTGCTCCTTCTATTCGATTTTACTCATGCGGGTGCTCTAAGTTGGAACTGGTGGACGCCGGCAGCGGACGAGTGCACATAAGAAGCTGCTACAACAATAAATACTTGGCCGTTTGTAGCGAAACCGACCACCGAATTTCTCCCGTGGCCGTCGAACCGGTGGAGGACAAATCGGCATGGTCGTGCACCTTGTTCAAGCTAATTACTACTACGACACAATCGAGTGGCGTACGAGTGACGGTGGAGCACGTTCACCTCGGACGCATGGTAGTCGCTCGGGAGCCAGATCGCATCCTTCAAGTCGATCAAGCTGGTGGAGGAGGAGCCCCTTTTGATTTTGCTGTCCACAACATATCCGCCTTGCTCGCACTCAAGTTGCCCCAGTTCTTTTCACTTTATATCTGTGGATATAAATATGGTGCGGTAACAGATGCAGATCCTGCACATATCCGCGTCAATTTAGACTCTAGTGCTGATACCTTGTACGAAATCCTGCCAGTGGACGCGGGATCGTTCCGATTTCGTAGCTTTAAAAACAAAAGATGCTGGAGAGCGCGATATGCCGATAATATTGATGTTTGGTCGTCATCTGATATGTTCATTGAAATCACCACATCCGCCGACATCACCAACTTGCCAGCCGACCATCAATGGTCAGAAGGCTTGTTTAACATACACAGGATTGACGATGACTATTGCGTTATATCGCATAGTGTTCCTAGTCCTCTGGAGAACTGGTGGTTGTTCGTATATAGACAGCATCTTAGTACGGGCACTGATTGTTCTGGTGCCAAGGCTCTGGGAAAAATTTACTTGGACGAGGCTGTTAAATCCAGGAAAATATACAACGTCAGATACAACGTTCTTGCTGCCAAGCTTCAACACGGTCACCCAAAATCCTTGACGACACAAACAATGAACAACGGAAGCTCAGTACAACAAAACTACAGCCTCACCTTCACGTACAACGAGACGACGAAAACTAGCTGGAATGCCACTGTTTCATTCACCTACGGCGTCTCCGCCACACTGTCAGCAGGGATTCCACTCGTGGGTGAGGGATCCATCACAGCTGGATGGGAGTTTTCGGGAGCGTATGAGATGGGAGAAGAGCATACTAACTCGTTGACCAAAGAGTCTAAGGTAGATATAACTGCGCCGCCCAACACTCGTATCTCCGTGACCAGGTGCGAGACAGAAAGCTCGTTCGACATTCCCTACTCCTACACTCAGGAGGACATTCTCTACACCGGAGAAAAAGTCGTCCTCGAAAAGCAGGATGGTCTTGCCATTGGAGTCACTAACAGTATCATTGCCTACAATGTCGAAGAAGAACCACTGGCACCACCAAGTGGACTGGTACACAGCATTGCTCCACGGAGTTTTCAAATACTGCAACAAGTGGATAATCCAGCTGCCGCTGGCGAAGAACCGCTGGCACTAACAACAAGTGGTGAGGAGGTGAAGGAGGCACGGAAATATAGAATTGTTCCTCATAGTACTTCTCGATCGCGAATATTTGATCATCGAACCGCCTAACGATCTGGCCATCTCCATCTTTGGGCTTTGGCTGATCCTGCTGCCGGATAGAGCGCAACAATTGACGCCGTGCGTACTTGCATGGCTTGCATGGTGTTTCTTATATGTGTTAATTAGCTACTACAACAAGGTCAATCATGCGTGCTGCTAGGAATATAAGAACCTTGTCATGTACGTATATACCGCATTTGTTTTCTTTTATTGCATTTATCTACTTTGTGTTTCCTTCGACATATAAGTATGTTTGGCGCTAAAATATCTTTCGCGGAGAGATTCTTCCGTAAAACAATCTTTTTTATTGACTTCGGATAGTTTGACCGCAGTTGTCGGTTTATCTTGTATGTGCTTCGTATGCTGGCGTGCCACCGTCTCTCAACGGAATATAGAACTTAAAGCTGTCTGACTTCTTGATAAGCGATTAAGACAAGGAGAGCACAAATCTTGCCTGAATAGGTCATTTTCGCCTAGTAACCTAGGACTTCGAGTTTATGTGTCTCTAGCAGAGCCCCAAAAATCGATACCTCACACTACCCTTTACGAGTGCAAAGCAGAGCAACTTCTCTGACGATGTGATGAGAACACCGCTTCCTTGGATGTCCGAACTCTCACTTCATATGTGACAAGCCCTTCAACTTTCCAGTCGCGTTTACTCCCTTTAGATATCCAAACTCTCACTCGATCGGTGACAAGCTCTTCAATCTTCCAGTCGTGATAATTGTTTCCTCTGATTGCAATACTCTCACTCGTTCGGTGACAAGCACTTTGATCGTCTGGCTGCAAAGATAGAATCTTTTGACGAGATGTCTAGGTGTACTTGCGTATAACAAATATTTTATGTTTGATCAGGAACCCTTTCACCAATGTTCTTACTTTCCTTATATAATGCTCAGTAGTCGTCTTTCAATTCTTGTAAACTTCTTCTGTTCTTGCTCTTTGAATCTCAATATAACTCTAACACCATCCAGCACACGGGTCTTATCTTTACATAATTTTAATGCTATTACAACTCCTTTACTAGAAGAAACTTATCTGAAACAGAAAATGTATGATAAACATTAAGTCGCATGAATCAGCTATCCGGAATCCATAGTCCTAAGTTGATCTGGAAACGGACTCTGTTTTTCCACTTGACCGCTTGCCAAGCCACATCTTTTACCTGGGCTGCTCGTCAAGGCTTCAGCTCATCCTGAGCCACTCGCCAAGACTTCAGCTTTTCAAGCCCAATATAAAATATTTATTTCAGACCCGAACACTTAGTACTATTTCTGTTTCTTTCAATCGATCAATATGTCAAGGGTAAATAACTAATTAAAAACCAACCCGGAGTTTCATTCAGTCCCGGCCAATATGCTGATGTCAAGTCAAGGCTAAACCAAAATCGGAGAAAGACCGTTCAACATATTAGCTACTCTCTTAACCACCCTTTTATCTTGAAACTCCACCCATCTACACATATTGGCAAAACAAATTATTACTTTCTCAAAAATGGGGCACACAAATTGTTTTACTCACAGTAAATAACATACCCTTCAGAGTAAATAGTCTTCACAGTAAATAGCTTTTCACTCGGCGCAATAGAACTATATAGCTTTAAGGTAGAATTATACTTATTTATAAGATCATGGACTCTAGGAATATATACCTTAACACAACTATATATATACCTTAAATTATAATTCTCCATGCAGATTGAATTCTCAAATGACATGTTTTCATAATGAGTCAATTCTACGTACTGTGGGTTTTAAGCAAACACACACGTACATTAGTGTACTTCCTCGATGACTTGGGTTTAAGTTATCTCCTTGTTTGAATAATGCTCAAACTATCGATCATACTTGTATAAAGATGACAGTACGTATGTAAACAACTAATTTATGATCGGATTGGTGACTGAGATATAGAGAAGCAACCTTAACTCTACACACAACTTAAGAAACCAGCACATAATCTGCTGATCAGCAACAAAATTGAACAAAGAACCAGGGCCAATAAATTATCAGGGAGGGGTGGATCTAAGATTAAAATATCACTAGGGCTATTTTTATTTTTTTTCTATAGCGAAATTTTCACTGTACGATTTTTTTTATATTAATTGGAAAAGGAAAAAAAATAGGGACAAGAGGAGAAAAAAAGCAAAAGGAAGATAAACCTGCACGTGTAAATCTTTCCCAAAATATCAATGATAATTGAAGCACCACTACCAGCATTTTCACTATAGCCGACGAAAAAAAAAAAATCGACGAAATTTTTTGTCGTCGGCTATAGTGGACAATTTCCACTATAGCCGACGACAAATCAATAAAAAATCGTCGGCTATACTATAGCCGACGAAAAAGGGGCAAAAACATCGTTGGCTATATAGTATAGCCGACGCACTATAGCCGACGATTTTTAAGGGTCGTCGGCTAAAGTCGCTAGCTAAAACCTGTCGGTAATAGTATAGCCGACGAGGTTTTTACCCATTATAGTCGGCTATAGTACTATAGCTGACGAGTTTTTAAAAAAAAATTAAAAAAATTAAAAAAAATTATTTTTTTAAAACTATAACCAACGAGATATTTTATCTCCCAAAATCTCACCAGGGCTTGAGACCTAGTAGCCACTATGTAGATCCGTCACTGACTACAAGGAAAGCAGTAACCACACAACTGCAGGCAACATCATTGAGTTTGGTGCATTTGGCTTTTCAGCTCCCTCCATTTGTTGTGAAAGTTGAGCACTTGGAATTTCCAAATACCTGTAAATAATGTTGGCGTTTAATTACACGGGTGACAACCAAAAGGATTATATAGATATCGCAAAAGCAAAGTAATGCTCACCCCTGCCAATAGATCTCTAGAGACTGAAGGTTTATTTGCTGCAACAGTCTCCGCAACTGGTGTTTTCTGTCAAAATTGGCACAGTACCTTCGCTTTTGACTGGTCAACAGGCTCCTCAGGAGTGATTCACGCCTCCTCTTGCACATTTCGCTTCTGTTATTCTAGAAAGAAACCAATCATAAATCCATCAACAGCTAGAAATTTCACAGTTTCTGTCACTAATGCAAACCTATTCAAATACATAAGAGAGCAGCAGGGCATAACATTGTTCAGTTTCATATAGATAGTTAACTCGGCTACGATTTAATATAAGCTCTATTATCTTGATTAACACACACTTCAAATATAGCACACATAACACACCTTCTTCTTTCTTTCTTCTAACGCGCTAATCTTACGAGATATCTCAATCTTCGTAACGTAGAAATCCCTCTCCTTCCTAGCCGTAGAGATTTCTAAAGCTAACTTCTGCTCCCTCTCGGCGTACTTGAAAGCTGCGCAATTAAACCATTTTTACATTTAAGTGATTTAACCATACTAATCCACCATTGCAACAAAATCATCATCAAGAGTCTCTCTTTACCTATCTCTCCGGTAAGATCATCCTACTTGAATTTACTCAAGTACTTAATATTCCAAAGATCATGGTAAAACACAGACCTCTTCTTCCCACCTATACTGATTCAAAACAAAGCCTACATTAGCCAAAAGTATCCACCACAAAAATAACAAAAAGTCTCAAACTTTCACCACAACTACACACCTGTCTTTTCTCCATTCCACATATTAGCAACTCTCTTTGCCACCCTTTTATCTTTGAACTCAACCCATCTGCACATATTTGCAAAACACATTTTACTTTGAGCACACACTGTTTTTACTCACAGTAAATATACCATACAAGAAAGACAATTTTTTTTACCTTCCCTTCAGAGTAAATATCCGTCTGATGATTTCCGGGTCGGTCTCGGGTTCGGGTCGCCGGAGCAGACGTGTTTCTGGGTGCGAAATAAAACTTGTCTAGCTCTCCGTAGGGAGAGAGCAAGTGACGAACCACTTTGTGATCCATGCGAGGTGGAATTTGACCCAGATAGCACACACCAGGTGACGAAGGCTTGTTGTTCTTCTTTTTAGTTACATCCATGGCTGCCTAGATTCTTAGTGACCGGAAATATTGTGGAGAGAGAGAGAGAGAGAGAGAGAGAGAGAGAGATATATATATGATTTTGCTAGGTTTAAGCGTTTGAAGTTAACTGGGCTGCTAGTGGGATTTTTCACGGGCTGTGTGTTTCCTTAGACTCTATGAACCCATAGTCATGGACCCCAAGATTTACAAAGAAAAAAGCATTAAACTCTAGAAAATGTTTGAGAAGATACAAGCTAGGATTCACAAGTACACTATGGACGTGTATTGGTAGACCTATGGATTTTAATCTCCTGACTGTAAAATCAGTGTATCACTATAGAGAATCTGGTGGAAGAAATTATCTCCAGTCTCCCGTATCTCATGACAATAGAACTCTAGCATGCATACTAAGTTGGCCACCAAAGTAAACATACAAGAATTCATACGATGAATCATTCAGAGAAAGAAACCTCATTCAAAGAATATGCAAAACTAGGTTAAAGTGTATGCATTAAAAAAACTTCATATACGGGGCTTTAAGCAGTTCCTTAACAAAGAAAATTTAGCTACTCATAATCTTAAATAATAACATCAAAGAATCCATAAAAGATAAATTAAATAAAGGAGAAAGAATAAACTCTCGACGACGACGAGATTGTCTTAGGCTTGATGCATGAGACTCCTCTTTCTTGTTTAATTCTTCTTTCTTTTTATTCTTCTTCTTCTTCTCCAGTCGTCCCCTCCACAAGTATGCTCCACTAGCTATATATATGCCATTTAGCTAGGTTAATTCCTAGCTGTTCACGTGCCAAACTCTCAATCCCAGCCAACTTCTTCTTTCAAGCTATATATATATATATATATATATATATATATATATATATAGCTAGAGCAGGTTAATCATCTTAATTGATGCTCACGTGCCATGCTAAACCAAATCCCAACCTTCTTTCCAAAGTCCACTCGCCAAGCCGCATATATATGTTTCTTCTTAAACTCCTCGTCAAGCTTCCTCTCACCAAGTAGCTTATATAAATTTCCACGTGCTCTACATTCTTCAGTGTCCTTCTTTAATCAAGCAATAAACCAGCCAAACTCCTCGTCAAACTGCTGCACTTAGTATCCTTCTCAAATAAGGATTCCTTCACCTTGTAAGTCCTCCACTTCTCCAATTAACTCCCAAATTGTAATATCTAATCTCATTTTCTTCATTAATCTCTAAGATACCTAAAAATAAATAAACATAATTAATTTACTCAAATAATAATAATAAACTAAACATATGAAACAAATTAAGTACCAAATTAAATACCACCTGATTTGTGTGTGAAAATGGAGAAATCCAAGGTGAACGTGTTCACCTCAGCCGTATCGATGCCAATGCAATGCAAATAGTAGATAAATAGTCAAGTACCACAACGAGTCAGATATATGAAATTAAAGCTTACTTGGTTCTTTTTCACCTTTTTAGCAAGGAAATGTCCAAGGGAAACAAACAACAAATACAAAAATTAAGTAGAAAATATCCAGAAAACCGAGAAAAGTATAAATCGAACATGATAATCAACCAAGCATTCACTCTTCAGCTTTATTATGATCATCAGCATCATCTTCTTCCTAGTCATCTTCATCATCACCACTAGCTTCAGCTTCCTCAGAGCTAGGTCTCCTCCTCATGTTCCCACTCAGACTCACCACCCATCAGCTCCTAAGCAATGCACGCCACTAGTTTCTTCATAGTAAGAAGAAATGGTTTCCATATATATATGTTTTGTGTAATCATCACATATCACTTCCTCTAACTGATTTAGTTCTGAAATAGAATTAGGGAGCTTTCCCAAACGACTGCAACCTCTCATGTCCAGCTTTGTTATACAGCTCACTTCACCCATGTGTTCGGGCAACTCCTCAAGATAGCAGCATCCACTAATGTCTATAAACCTTAAACCTTTTGAGGTTCCTGATCGAATCTGATAGCTTCTTAAGGTCATCTAATCCCCTCAACCTCAGTACCTGTAAGTTGACCAAATTTCCAATGTCCAAGCCTGAATAGCCTACTAGCTAGAAGACACAACAAAAGAATCGGATCATAAACATCAATTTTCTGACCCTCCAATGAAGAACCGAAAAAACTGATTTCTTCTAGATTCAGAAACATAGCAGACATGTCCTGCTGTATGAATGCAACCCTAGATGTGAGAATTATACATGTATAAGCACAAATACCTCTAAAAGAAGCAGCTAATCTGAAGATGAGTTTCTGCACTGTCCCTGATCCTCAACTGGTACCAATCACAGGCTCTCATTGCAGTGTTGTGTGGTCGGCATAACTGCAGATAACCAATGCTGCAGATATCCAAGTCAATGCTACTCCTGGTTTGTACCTTCGAGATGATTGTATATATTCCATCCAATCAGGCTTGGTGTCTCCGAATCCATTTACCTTTCGGTAACCTTGTGCTGTTTTGTGTGATAGATTATGCTTCTAGGTTCATTTGGCTCTGCTTGTAGTGAACCTGACTGTAACTGTCTTTGGATAGTAATTGATTGGATTTTGATCATCAAATGTTTTGGTCTAATTTCAGTTTCAGTTTGCACCACATGTTGGCAAGAATTCAATGTCTGAATGTGATTGACCATTCCAGAATAGAATTGGACTTGATTGAACAAGTGATGGTAACAGAGAACTGAGAGAAGTAGCAAGTAACAGGTACTAATCTAATCTATGTTCATGAATATTCAGATCAAGATACAACAAGCATTATGTACAAATTACAGAAACATCCAAACCCTCAGCTACCACCACCACCACCACCACAATCATTGAGCACAAAACACAGCCGAAAATGAACACTGCCGGAACAAATCCCCTAGCAAGGGGAAGCAATGCCAAAAACACTCAGAAAGAGTTCATTTCGAGCAGATAACTCCTGGCCTTGAGCAGCTTCTGCACAACCTCCCCATACATTCCATCCCCAAAAGCCCTCAACGCCAATTCCCCGTCCTCCACCGCCACGTCCCCGCCTCTTCCACCGCCACCGCTAGGGCGGACCACCACGAGCGTCGCGCCCTCGACCCAAAGCCCGCCTTTCAGCTCCAACCTTGGCACATGCCTCATTCTCAGCCTCACACTAGGCACTCTAGTCCTACACCTATCCAACCCCCCTCCTTCCTCATCTTCTTCATTCTCATCATCAACCTTATCAGCTTCTTCTCTACACTCTCTCAAACCCTCACTCTCCATCACCACCGTCCCTTCTCCATCTCTATCTCTTAAAACCAAACACTCCAGCCCAGTCTGCTCCGCGACCACCTCTTTCAGCAAGTAGTGCCTCGCCGACGCCGCGATCAGCGAGCTGATCGTCCACACCACCCTCACCTTAAGCCCACCGGCGAAGTCCGACTCGGCTCCGGCGGTCACCGGAGACGGCGGTGGAGTCTCTCCGACGGATCGGAACCCTAGGATGACGCACGTCTTCAGCGTCTTCCCGAACTCGGCTCGCCATTTCAGGACCGTGCCTTTGTCGAGGCAGAGGTCGCCAGAGGGGAGATCGATCGCGAGGCGGCGGACGCGGCGGAAGCAGCGGAGGATCTGCGCCGGAGAGTTCGTGATCCGTTGAGGAGTGGAAGGATGAGGAGATCGGGTTGGGTCGGGTTTGAGGAGGATGAGGGTGTGGAGAGACTTGAGGATGAAGCGGAAGGCGGAGGCGAGGAGATTGGAGACGACGTCGTCGTTTTGGTAGTCGGAGGAGGATGACGTGGAGATGACGCGGTCGACGGTGAGGACGAGAGAGTCGGTGTGAGGGACGAGGGAGTTGAAGCGTTTGGAGACGGCGAGGCAGCGGATTAGGGTTTTGGTGTCGGAGACGAGATCGAAGATCTGGAGGATCACCGGGTCCGGGAGCCGATCGAAGCCGTCCATTTTTATTTTGTTTTGGAAAAAATGACGAAGAAGGCGGCTTTGCTTGATTTGGGAGACGAGAAATGAGAGCCGCGTTTAGTAGAGAGAGATGAAATCAAAAATCAAGGTGGGATGCGCACGGTTGTAGGCGATCGTCTTGTTTCTTATTTCCTTTTCTATTTTATTTATTTTTGGAAAATTCTTCTCTTTTATTTTTGGGAAATGATAATTCCTTGGGTCGTAAGGAAAGGTAGACAAATTCATGAACTGAATGAGAACAGAAAATTTGATATGTAAAATCTCGATAATTTAATATTCGTTTTATTAATAATTTTGATAAAATGATATGTTTTATCGGTTTTAATTTCGAAATTTAAGTATTAATTTAATATTTAATTAATTAATAACTTCGTTAAATTAATAAATTTTGTCCTTCATAAAATTATTAATTTATCAAAAAATTTTACAACTTTTTATTTCATCTTTATCTTATTTGTGTTGTATTCGATCTTGGAGAAATGTAGCTTTACAATTTCAAAGCCCCTTCTTCTCCCATGTTGTCAAGTTGGCCCTGTTGGATTTTTCGTATGAAAGGGTTGGGATTTGGTAAGCAAGACATCAGTTTGTTGACTTTTAAAATGTTGGGGTATATCTTAGTATGTAAATGAAGAAATTTAGAATACGTGGGAACTCGTATGAATTATTGAGGAAGATTAGACGAGAATAGTAGATTGGTACAATGCATTTTCAAAGGTGTGTTTAATTATGGGTCTACAAAGCTTGTCAAGTGCAGAAATCATGCAGCCAAGCTTTATTTGATAGAGAGTAAAGATTAAGTTGCTAATTCTATATGTAGAGGCAGATGTTTAGTTTTGGTGTGCTCTGTTTGTGAATCCATGCGATTATCTAGTATGATTGTCAAGAAGCCTAATCTTTCGATTGGGCTATCAAGAAGCCTAATTTTTAAAATTGGGTTACCAAGAAAGAAGCCTAATAGGAATTGAAGATGAGGGTTAGCTTGGATATTAAACGTGAACAAACATATATACATATACAAGTGATACAACAGTGTGTTAATCTTTTAGATGATGCTTCTGATTCTGGCAGATTGCTCACTCAAGGTCCATATTACCGTTTCTGGTTTGTCCTGCAGATGAACGATTCAAAGTGTACTTACTCATCATGAAGTGAAACCCCCAAGTTCTTATGTTCATGGCTGCAAATTATGTGGTTCAAACTAATGCATATAGTCTAAAACAACGTTGTCATTCTTGGGCAAAAATATTATCAACTATGGCAAATAATCAAATGCAGTTATGAGGTAATCTATCCATGTTTGCTAGACAAATGAGTACATCATAGTTTATGGCAAAGAAACAACGCTAGATAGATGAAGTAATAAGATGATGAAGTAAAAGACTAAAAAGAGTGTGGAGCACCAGTGAAAAACTGAAGTGTTGAGGATAATTCCCTCGATAGCAATTAAGGCCGGCAAGTAACGCACCAAGTAAAATTGGCTGCTTTGTTCATAAAAGAAAGATATCAAGCGTAAGATACTTACAATTTCTACATAACCATGTACATGAAAGGCCACCGCATGGATAAACACACTTCACCGAAGTCCTCTAAGGTCCACAGAACTTGTCGACTATCCCCGTTTTGATGTGCATCAATTCAGAGCTCCAAATCCTCCAATTTGGATCAGTCTTCAGATATGAAGATACCACAACAGACTCTAATGACATACATCCAAATGCTACTGTTTCCACATCAGATGGATAAAGATTCCTTACCTGTACACCGAGCAATACAAGCTGTTTCAAACATTTGTGATTCGAGAATGCACGAATGCCAGATCCACTTGCTCTAGGACACCCCTGTAATTCAAGTAATTCCAAGTTGTGACAATTTTCTGCAAGAGCAACAACTGTAATGTTCGACACGCTATAAAGAGCCAAAATCAATGTTTTGAGGGTTTGAGTTTTGGAAATTGCCACACCTCCAACGTCAGAGATTTCCCCACACAATTCCTGGTGCTCCAAGCAAGGCATTTTCCTCAAATGCTCAACCCCAGTACTTGTCATTCCATTGCACATCGAAACCACCGATTTCTTGATGGTCCTAGAGCTTGTACCCTTTCGCCAACAAATCCAAACCCCGGTCCGTTATTTTCCTACATCTTCTCAATGTCAAACTGCTAATCGAAGACGATCCAATTACTCCAAGGGCAAGGTCCCCGACCACGCTATACTTCAATGCCAATGTCGTCAAATTCTGAGCTGAATTTAATAGCAAAGCAACTCCGGCATCACTAATCTTATCCCCAATAAGCGAAACCGTGGACAACTTAGTGTTGGAGTGTGCCTCACTCAGGAACCGTATATTCTGTAATTAAGTAGAATTCAGTAGTTGATTTAGTTTCCTTTTAGGAATGTAAGTACTTTTGTATATGTACTCCAATTTGGGATTGATCAATATATCTGAAAATTCCCATATACTTGGTATCAGAGCCAATCTGACCCTCTGAAAATCTGACCTGACCTGAACTGACTTCCGCTGCCTGACCGGAACCTGAAACTTGATCTGAATTTTTTCCCTTGCTCGACCCGTCGAAAAAAACCTTCGACCGGTCGAAATTTGTCGTCTGAAAATTCTGTAATCTGAAATTTGATCCTCTGACCTGAACTTCTTTGAACAATGGAGCTTTCAATCTTTGAGCAACCTAAACTCTCTCGTGATCAGATGATGGCCCTTCAAACAGAGCACACAGGATATGGAGTACAGTTGGATGACAACAACTATCAATTGTGGAGGCGATTGATGAAGATGCACCTTGGAGGTGTCGGGAAGTGGCCATATGTGATCTGAACTCTACCACGACCTACTGAGGTTGGGAAAGAACAAGCTGTATGAGATACTATGAACTCCAATACAATGATGACCCTCCTGAAGTCCATGACAAGATCCGTGATGATTTTTTTCTCAGGCTACTCATCCCCAAAAGCTATCTGGGATGCCGTAGCAACTACCTATTATGATGGGAATGATTTTGCTCGGGTACACGAGTTGACATGTCAAGCCTTTACCACTTCTCAGATCAATCAACCCTTAGCAGAGTATTATGCCAATCTAAAAGCTATTTGGCAAGAACTCGATGAACGAGATCCAAATCCTATGGTATGTGACATTGATACTGCTACACACAATAAGACCACCGACAAGATGCGAGTCCATATCTTTTTGAAAGGGTTGGATTCCAGATTTACTACTGCCAAAGGAAAACTACTGAGACATGTCACACCACCAACTCTTGAACAACCCTATGCCTATATTCGTAAAGAAGAAGCAAATCAGCCCAAAGAACTCTATGATGCTATGTCACATCTAGCAGTACAATCACAATAG
Organism: Geum urbanum; assembly: GCA_946800695.1. NCBI lineage: Eukaryota > Viridiplantae > Streptophyta > Magnoliopsida > Rosales > Rosaceae > Geum > Geum urbanum. The sequence goes on along the minus strand of OX327013.1, from coordinate 1,427,983 downwards.
GTGGTTGCTATGGCATCCCAGATAGCTTTTGGGGATGAGTAGCCCAAGAAAAAAATCATCGCGGATCTTGTCATGGACTTCAGGAGGGTCATCATTATATGGGAGTTCATAGTATCCCATACAGCTTGTTCTTTCCCCTGCTATGTCACAAGACAATCAGCCACGAATTTTCCCTGCTCGTAGCCCTGATCTGAGTAAAGTACAATATTTTTACTGCAAAGAATTTGGCCACTACAAAATCTCATACCCTCGAAAACCAATTCAAGACAAGAATCGTAGTGGTAAAGCCGCAGTACAGCTGGTCCAAACACCTGACTTCTGTGGAATAGAAGGCCAAGATCTGACAACAGGTATTTATGCTCAGGTGAGCGGAGGTAAAATTGGTATTGCACTTAAAATTTCTGACTTTACTGGTAGTAATACATGGATAATTGATTCAGGCGCGTCTGACCATATAACCTTTGACAAGTCCTTGTTTTTAAGTTTGTCTTATTCTCCCATATCTGAAATGTCCAACGCAAATGGTGTGTCTTTTCCTGTTGTAGGTATAGGGTCCATCCAAGTTACTCACACCATCCTATTACATAATGTCATTTATGTGCCATCCATATCTCACCATCTTTTGTCGGTCTCTGAATTGAATTCACAAAACAAATGTTTTGTAACTTTTTTTCCCATGTATGTCATCTTCCAGGATCTTTCTTCTCAGGCGATAATAGGCAAGGGGGATCTGAGAGGGAGACTATATCACTTGGATTACATGTACAGCGGGGAAACAAGAACAACATCGCCCACGGTTGCCCTGACTTCAAGTTCTGATCGAGTAAAAGAGATTTGGCTTTGGCATCGTCGATTGGGTCATCCATCATTTGAGGTTATGAAGAAGTATATGCCGTCTTTATTTGTAGGAATAAAGGAGTCCACTCTCCGATGTGAAACTTGTGTTTTTGTTAAAAGTCATAAATCGACTTATCCTTCTTGGGTGTCTTCTAGTAGAGCACATTTTAAATTAATTCACTCTGATGTATGAGGTCCTTCCAAAAATGAAACATTGTCAGGAATGTGATACTTTGTTTTATTTATTAATGACTTTACTCGACTGACATGGGTTGTGTTACTCAAGACCAAAGATGCTGTGTATTCTGTTTTCACTGCTTTCCATAATCTTATTCGAAATCAGTATGACGCTTGTGTAAAGATATTTCGATCTAATAATAGAGGGGAGTTTGTCAACCATTCTTTCCACGACTATTTTAGACAATATGGAATCATCCATCAGACTACCTGTCCTCAGACACCTGAACAAAATGGAGTGTCTGAATGAAAGAATCGTCATCTGTTAGAAATGGGTGGAGCTCTCTTGCTTAGTGTCAACATGCCCAAATATCTGTGGGGTGAAGCTGTCTTATGTTCCTTTCATCTCATTAACCGTCTTCCATCTGCAGCTCTGCAAAATCGGATCTCGTTTGAGGTGTTGTCTCAGACAATTGTACTTCCATCTCTGAACAAGCTTCATGCTCGGGTCTTTGGTTGTGTAGCCTATGTTCATCTTCATCCGAATCAACGAACCAAGTTAAATGCCCGTGCCCTTAAGTGTGTCTTTATTGGCTATGGCACTCACCAAAAAGGGTACAAGTGTTATCACCCCCCCCCCCCCCCGTCTCAAAGATTCTATGTCACTATGGATGTCACTTTTAGTGAAGACATGTGTTATTTCTCTCCATCAGTTACTCCACGTGATGAGGAGACGAGTGACTTTTATGAAGACCAATTTGGGGCTCTAGAAGAACACATTCCTGTGGAGAATGCACCAATCAGACATCTTTTCCGATCGGTCGAGGAAATTTCTCGACCCGTCGAAAATCCCTCGGTCCAGACAGATTCAACGCATTGACCGGTCGAGGCAATTTTTCGACCGGTCGAAAATCCCTCTGTCCAAACAGATTCAACGCATCGACTGGTTGAGGACTTACTGGTCGAGGACTTGGTTCGACTGGTCGAAACTGATCATCAGGCACAAATAGATTCTCGTCATCGACTGATCGAGGATATTTCCCGACACGTCGAAAAACCCCAGACGGCAAGAGTTCCACGTGTCAACGATGACCCGTGGAAAGGAGGAGGGGAAATCATCAGTGATTAGCAATCCGTTCTAGAAGATGTACATGCAAGCACAGTCTCTCCCTCTCTATCAACGATCTTCCCTGACCTGTCAACACCTGAGGTTCATATTCCTTTGCCTAGTTCTAGTATTCCTGAGAAAGTATTGCCTGTTAGGTCAACTCGCGGTCAACCCTCCAAAAAATATGAACCTCTCATGTCAGCTAAAGACAAGTATCCTGTGGCTAATTATGTTTCAACCCATAGACTATCCAAACCTTATGTAGCCTTTGTGAATTAATTATCTACTGTATTTCTTCCTAGTAAAGTGCAGGATGCAATCAAGGAGAAGAAGCGGGCTAAAGCGATGGAGGTTGAGATGGATACTCTAAAAAAGAATGATACATGGGATGTGGTACCACTACCACAGGACAAGAAGACTGTTGGATGCCGATGGGTCTATGCTGTAAAACATAATGCAGATGGCTCAGTGGACAGGTATAAGGAGAGATTGGTGGCAAAAGGATACACTCAGAAGTATGGAGTGGATTATGATGAAACATTCGCACCAGTAGAAAAAATGAATACTATTCGTGTTCTCATGTCCCTGGCGGCTAACCTTGACTGACCCTTGCAACAGTTTGATGTGAAGAATGATTTTCTCCATGGGTACTTGAATGAGGAAATTTACATGAATCTTCCTCCAGGATATGGAACTTCTACAGGAGAAAAGATGGTGTGCAAGTTAAAGAAGTCCTTGTACGGATTGAAACAATCACCAAGAGTCTGGTTTGGTAGATTCACAACCTTCATGAAGAAGATTGGGTACAGACAAAGCAACTTAGATCACACATTATTCTTCAAACACCAACGGAACAAGTTGACAGCATTGATTATTTATGTGGATGACATGGTAGTAACAGGTGACGATCTAGACGAGATCAAGAGATTGAGAGTTCAGCTGTCATCTAAATTCGAAATGAAATACCTTAGAAATTTGAAGTACTTCCTAGGGATTGAGGTAGCTAGGAACGGAGACTGCATTATGTTGAGCCAAAGAAAGTACGTTTTGGATTTGTTAGTTGAAATTGATATGCTTGATTGTAAACTAGTAGATACACCCATTGAGCAGAATCATCGGATTGCAGAATATCAGGATCAGGTTCCCACAGATAAGTCAAAGGACCAGAGATTAGTTGGAAAGCTGATTTACTAGGCCTGATCTCGCTTATGTTGTTAGTGTGGTAAGTTAGTATATGCATAATCCTAGTGAAGATCATATGAATGTAGTGGTGAGAATCTTAAGGTACTTAAAGTCTGCTCCTAGTAAAGGGCTTGTGTTTCGAAAGAATAGAGATTTGGGACCCTGTGGCTACACCGATGCTGATTGGGCAGGTAACATCACTGACAGACGTTCTACTTCTGGTTATTTCACATTTGTTGGTGGAAATCTAGTTACTTGGAGGAGTAAGAAGCACAATGTTGTGTCTAGATCTAGTGCAGAAGTTGAATACAGAGGAATGGCTCAAGGAGTCTGCGAGTTATTATGGATCAAGTATTTGTTGGGAGATTTAGGTTTTAAGCAAGAACGTCATATGCCTCTTTATTGTGACAACACTGTTGCAGTTGAGATTGCACATAATCCGGTTCAACATGATCGAACAAAGCATGTGGAAATCGATAGACATTTTATTAAAGAGAAGCTGGATACTCAAATCATTTCATTCCCTTTTGTTCGATCAAGAACAATTGGCTGATATTCTCGCTAAGGCAGTTTCGTGTAAGACGTTCAATGATTCTCTTGGCAAGTTGGGCATTCAAGACTTGTATGCTCCAACTTGAGGGGGAGTGTTGGAGTGTGCCTCACTCCGTGTATAGTTAGGAACCGTATATTCTGTAATTAAGTAGGATTCAATAGCTGATTTAGTTTCCTTCTAGGAATGTAAGTACTTGTGTATATGTACCCCAATTTTGGATTGATCAATATATATGAAAATTCCCATAAACTTTGACTCTTAGTGCATCCAATTCCCAAAGACCCTAAACATTCTCTACCCAAATGTGAACTAACAATGAAGAGCGTGATGGCCTCGATTTGCGGAAATATTTCAACTATCACTTTCAGCTCAGTGTTCGATTTCAGCTCATAAATTTGGAACCTAACAACATTTGGGAATCTAGCAGATAAAGTCTGAACAGAAAAGTAGGGTCTGTGAGATGGAGTGTGCAGTGATGTTCGGCTTAAACCTTCAACCTTATAGTTAAACCATTGCTTGCATACCTCCGAGAACAGTTTTCGATCATTTATTCCATCAAGTCTGCTAAGAATTAAGACAACTAAATCATTGCTCAGAAATGAATTCTCCCCTGGTTTCTTTTTTGTGGGTTCAGCCATTTTCTTCCCTAGTTGTTTGATATACTGTGTCGACTGTGTGCTGAAATAAAACAACAACCGGAGGACTTATACAGAATGAAAATTGAAGACCGAACTTGGTGGAGATCTTCGATCTTCATTGTTAGAGCTCTGAAGCTTAGAGTATCAGCACCGTTGAGAATTCCTATTGCTCTAAAAATTGGTCCACGAAGTGGAATCACTATTATCAAATAGAAGGTTTTATTTATATTTTTTCTGCAGTGGTGCAACAGAATAAGACTTTCTATTACTATTTATTAATTATAAAAATTTAATTTTTTATTTTTGATAAAATATTAAATAAAAATTGTAGGTTTTATTTGTAATTATTTGTGATTTTTTTGTAATTTTTTAGGTCTTTTTAAGAAAAATATTGAATTCTTACAGTTATTATCAAAAATAGCCGTTTCTATGGAATCTGGGTTGTCGGATTGAAATTTTAAATTAAAATGGACGGCCCAGATTGAGTTAGCCGTTAGGAAACAGCTCCTAAACAGCCTCGCCACGTGACGGGCTATCATTGGCTAGTAAATCTCGCATTAAAAGAAAATTTACTGTTTTACGGCGCTTGTAAGAAATAAATAAAAAATAGACACGCTTGGCATCACCCATGTGCGTGGGCTCCGCCATTGCGAACGTTCTCTCTCACTTCCTATTTCTGATTGTCATCGAGGATGTTCTCTTCATCCACGGTCGGTCAACGCCTTTAAAAACCACAGTTGCACCAAATTAAACCTGAGGACGTCATATCGGTGGCAGGACCCAGGCAAGGGACATCCTATTTTCGGCAAAATTTCTCCCCGCTGCAGATGCTCTTAGGGAAGAATGAAGGAGTCAGCATGAAGGTTTCTATATCTGTTTTTGGGCTTTACATCATTACATGGTTTGGCCTTTAGTGAAACTCGGTAGGGTTTTATTCAATTTGTCTTTAAACTTTCACCTCCAAAACTCGAACACTATCCAACTAATACAAAAGGACAATTTTTAAATTTTTTTTTTTAAAAAGGCGGGGCAGCGCTCAAGTTATTTACTAATTAAACTGATGAGTACATAGGGAGATATAACACTTGAACCCTGTATCACAATGAGCACATATAGAACATCTCAGATAGTCATAGAACATTCTACGATAATTATATAATCAAACATACATTAAATAGCAGAGAATATCATACAAGTTATTATATCCACTTTAGAAATATGGCGACACACTGGAATGAACAAATTGTTACTTTCTCCACGAAAGCGCTCTAACAAAACTAATTTTTTACTAGCTTTCCTAGTATGCTATCGAACGACCATTGAGTCATCGATACTACGTTTCATCCTGCCACTAGGAGGATGCATTCATTTAATTGGAAGCAAATTCACTAGTATAGACAAGACACTAAGAGTGTACACACAGACAGCCCAACTAGGACGCCTGACTAACCATACCCACATAGTATAGGGTTTTATTAACTTAACAATCTTAAACCTAAAGAAAAACAGAAATTAAATAAACTAAATAAAACAAAACAACTTGGGCCAGAGGGGGACCTTAGCCCAATTTCAACGAAGTCAAAGAGTACACCAAGCCCATGCCATAATCTGCAATTGCCACACCTCCTCCATCCATACGATGACGACCATATCAGGGTCGGTTCTGCCCAATCTTGGTCGATGACGCACCGATCAGATCAAAGTCGGATTTAAAACGGTCTCCGCTTTCTTCCTTACCTTCCTTACCTTCTCAAAATTACAAAACTTTTCATCTCATCTCTCTCTCTCTCTCTCTCATTGCAGATTTGGTTCTTCATTGTCGTCCGCCGATCTCCATCGCCATCTTGGGCCTCGATTCGGCCTCCTAGGTTCCTCAGCTCGCTTTGAGCACACACACCGGTACCCCGACTCATCAGAAATCAAATGTAGTTGAGGTCGATTCGCCTCATTGGCCTATGTCACCCCTGCCTCAGCCCCATGCAACATCACCATCCAGCTCCTCGCGCATCGCCCCGCGGCATCACACATCTCGGCCTTGCTCCTCGCGCTACTTGAAAGCTTAGTCTCGTCCTCGTGGCTCTCTCAGTCTCTTGACTCTCCCTTCTCCTTCAACAATGTGAGTGCCCAAATCATACTTTTTAGGTGCCCATATAATACATTTGTGTGCTTAAATTAATTGAAAAAGAATAAAGAAGAAAAAGAAATTAATGTTTGAAAATACGTAAATACCCTACAGAGATAACAAGATATGTCAAGATTTAACATCTGTTGAGAGCAGGTGACTATTTTGATATATGAAGACCAAATTTGAGTAACTATTTTGGTATATGTCAAACGATAGTTACCAAGTTGTCGATCTTGACATAATTGGGTGACCATTTGCCCAATTTTCCTTTCTAAAAAAAAAGAAGAAAAAAAACAGAAAATCGCGTCAAACACTCAAAAGTTGAAAAACATAGGATGAAAATAAAAGAAATTATATAAATTTCGACAGTATATTAATTGCTTACATTTCGAGACTTTTATACCTAGTGTTATAAATTCACCGCTTTATGGCTTAAGTCCAGGCCGATAGCTACCTCCACTGCTACATCTTTCATAGATTTTTTTTTTTTGAAGTAAGGACTTGTGAATACTTTTAAGCCTCGATTAATGAAATAGTATAATATATAAGAAGACATAAAGACTACACCTGAAAAAAAGTTTTCAACCTAAAATACAATCAAAAGACTTAGCTAAGACAATGTATTATAAAATGCACCAATTAGCAAATATGGCGACACAGTAACAGAATGGTAACGCGATAACGATGACGTATCAATTCACTTTGACCACATTTCCAACTATGTTGCCGAACGGAACTTCCATCAGCACTACATCTCATCCTGTCACTAGGAGAGTGCGCCTATTTGACGAACCAACAAGTATTTTGCTCTAAATCAGACAAGGCACCAAACATGCACAATCTGGGACAAAACAAGCTTCTACCTACATACCCTAATCTGTTCTAGGGTTCCGTATTAACCATAGAATTTGAGAGTCATTTTGAGTAAGTTAGGATTATGAAAACATTCATCCAAAGTTAAATGATAATAAATGATTGGACAATATTGAGACCTAATCCTTTAGAACTTGATTACATGCACCAACGTTACAACTTTATGACAATATTAACTTTCTCCACGTAACGAACAATTTTTTTTTGGCGAACAAAACTAAATCTTCCTTCAATAATAGAAAACAGTGTGACAAGCTGTAAATTCGTCCTCTTCCACAAGTCGGACTGTAGGAGATTTACACACAGCCCTATAAAACAGGCAGTCAAGGATACCATGAGTCGAATGGACCCAATCTTTAACCCCATATAATCTGGCTACAGAAAATCAACCTCTCCCAAAAATATCGATGCCCTCTTATTGCCAACCTCGAGAAGAGAACATCCCCCTTCCACACCGTGCACCAATATTGCCAATACACGTGCAGAGATGTCTCCCCATTACATCGACGACAAGAGAACATCAAAATTAAACAAAAAATTGTCTTCAGGATTGATGCCAAAACAATGGCACTACCCGAACATAACCCAACTTCCGCCCAAAAAGGGAGAGACATTTGACATAGCCAACAACTGAGAAACAAAAACCAACCCAACAAACAATAAAACTAAACTAAAACGTAAAGAAAATTTTCCTGTGGGGCTAGAGAAACAGTCTCGGCCCAAGTACTCCAAATGACACCATGTGAGTCTCTTGCCCAACCTAGCCCTGGGAGAAAATGTGTCGTACCCATCATCATTGAGATTTCTCCTATTCCCTTCCAACAGCCACACGATCCCGACTAGTCCTCACTAATCAACTTAGGCCAACTACTATCAGCAGTCATGCCTGCCTCCCAATCCCAGCCATATAAACCATACAAAACGTTGGGACTGACCGCCTGAGATAACCGCTCCGACGTAAGAACGGCACTGGGCCCATCAGCCACACTGATCGCCACCCAGGACGTTCGACCGAGAAAAGAAGTCGATCGATGAAAGACCCTCTACCTTCGCAACCCACATCCCCACCACCAACCAATAACCTGCCTTTGACAACACCTTCTCTAGAACCAAATTCGAGCACATCGATCCCCACCAGTCCTTTGAAACAGACCACTGCCCATCAGGAAGCTTAGATTCCTGTCCGGCTGCACTCTTGCAGTGTCGACGAGGCCAAAGGTCTCCGCTGAGCCAAGGACAGCCGGACAAGAGATAAAACCCTAGGAATCACCAGAGTAATAGTCCAAGCTAGGAGCCCCTTTCAATTCAAAACAGTTTCTATCAAAAAAGTTCACTAAAAATTAGATTTGACTAAAATACGGAACGAACAGTTCTAGTAGCTAGTAAAGTTAAAAGTATTGTTATCTTTTTTGCTCTATATCACGTTCCGAGTCCTAGTCATTTACCTCCTATGTTTTGGGTGAAACAGAAAGCCTAAACCCTTAATTGTCCCTTGACTTCATTAGGAAAAGCAATTATCGTTATTGACCTAGTAAACTTCTTCTAATTATAGTAACTTCGAAAGGGCTAACTTTTCGAAAGTACATTCAAATCTTTTTGTAAAGTAAATCAAGTTAATTTTCAGACCAAAAAAAAATCAAGTTAATTTTTCCTTATTTCTCTACCGTAATCAAAGTTTACAACCTCCCATTTGTCACATCTCTTACTAGTCGATCTCCTCCTCTCCTCTTCCCCATGCAATTTGCCACCACGTCCAATCTAACTCCTCCCATTGCCCACATACACCACCCCTCCTCGTCCTCACCACCGCTCCCCATCTTGCTATGGCGGAGCGGGTCCCACCTCCTCCTCCCGGAAACATCATCAAGGATGACTCGTACCACCTCGATCAAGCTACAGCCTCCTCAAACGCATTAGTACCAGCATCCCAGGAACTAGTCCCGCACAATCCTTCTTCATCCCAATACACCACCTTCAGGGCCAACACGTACGTCGTTCAGGTCCCCAAGGACCAAATCTACCGCATACCGCCGCCCGAGAATGACTCCGTCTTCGAACGCCACCTCGATCCGTCGAACAAGAAGACGAGACCTTTATGTTGCAGCTTCATCTGTCTAGGCATCCTTGGTTTCTTTCTACTATTCATCACATTGCTTTTGGCCGGCCTTTATGCCTCCCTCGTCACGTCCAAGGACCCGAAATTCGCCGTCAAAAGCCTCGTGTACAACAACAAAACGTCGTCGCATCGCCCCGACTACTCGGTAACGTTGGAGTCTCATAATCCGAATTCCAAAGCGGCCATTTTGTACAAGAAAGGTGGTGACGCCTCCCTTAAACTTAAGACGCAAGTAATCGCCACCGCTACTAATTACCCGTCTTTCGAACAAGACAGTGGGAAATCAAAAGAGTTTCACGTTACATTTCATGGATCCAAGATCAAGTTACCTCAAGATATTGAGAAAAGTAGGACTAGTGACAAACCGAAAGTGCACGTCAAGTTTTCGATGGGGATGGACTTCCCGGGAAGAATGAGGATGGGAGCCATGAAGAGAAGCATGACATTTCATATCGAGTGCGATTTTACGGTGGATACATTGGTTAAAGGAACTCGAGTTCTGAACCAAGAATGTCATACGAACCGGAAGTAGCAATTAGGTAAAAATGTGATATTATTACGTAGAATCGACGACTTTGGCAGCAGCCATCATGTATGTACGTAGAGGTGGTAGAAGTTGGTGCTGATGATCTAATTTCACGCTGTGTAATTTTTCCCTTTCGTTGATTTCTTTTTATTTTTCTCTTCGGATTTGATTTGTTCTTATTTTTCTCTTCGGTTGTTGTAAACTTTCGATCTGTGATCTTGTTCTGTATCTTTTTCAGTACTGTTCTTTGTTTAATTTTCATATTAGACCTCCGTTTTCAACAAACAATGCAGAGTTGCAGACATATTGGGAACATACATATCTCTCTTGTGGTGTTCTGTTATCTTTAATTCGTTCAGACTTGTGGTGAAAGATGGTGGTGTGTATTGGAAATGTGACAATTTTCTTGATGCAAATTCGTTTTTGTTATTTGGCTCCCAAAACTTTATAGTCACCCTCTTGGCCTCTTATTATCAGACTGAGAATTAAAGAGATGGAAGAGTCCCACTTATTTAGCTCTAGCTAGATGATAAATTGGACCAGGGTTTGTCTTAATGATTTTCTAGAAAATTTGACTTTTATTCAATAATGTAGTATAGTGATATGTGTAGTGACATGTTTAGTAATATGTATGTTACTATATTGTTGTTTATTGCGCAAATTATGTTATTCACTACAAGAAAAACGCATTTATACTACGGAAATTGTTTCCGTCATCCAAGTATGATTTAGACGACGAAGATGTCTTTTTCCGTCGTCCAAGTGGCCACTTGGACAATGGATCGACACGCCGTGGTCTGAGTGGCCACTTGGACGACGGCATTTAGGTCCGTCGTCCATGTATCCACTTGAACGACGGAAAAAGACATCTCTGTCATGTAAGTACCTTAACCCTAAACCCTAAACTCTAAGTCCCTCTTGACTTTTTACTCAGACGACGCAAATGTGCCTTTGCGTCGTCTAAGTGAAAATTTCGTAATTTCATCTAAGACAACGATCATTTAGACCATGTCCCAGTGCATATTCTTTTCGTCGAGACCATAGAGTAAACAATTCTAGGAGTGTGACCGTCGACGGTTCCAAAATAGGACTTACGAATTTTTGTGTATCCACGTTTCCGGTTTGTAAAAATTTCGGTTTTGCAGTTGATTGTGCTGATGAAACCCTTAACGAACTTACTATTTTTTAAAAATTATTCTATTTATATATTGTCTTATAGCGAATGTATCTGATGGTTATTTTGTCCAAATTCAATTTCGTTAATATTGATATGCAATGAGCCTATACTTAATAACACTTAAGTTATACACATTAGTAGATATTTAACAAGTTTAAAGACGTAAGATTATTCGTCGTATTAAATTCAATTGTTTATATATACGATTCGTTAATCGATATTTTACAACTATTTTATTCGAATGACAGATCAGAAACTTCCTTGCGAATTATTTTTAAAAATTAATTTTATGGAAATTTCACCTGGACCACGGAGATAGACATCTCCGTCGTCCAGGTGACTACTTGGACGACGGAAACAGATCATCTTCACCGTTTAGGTTGAAAAAGATGGCGGTTCAATTTCCACCGCCAATTTTTTGGGGAACTGTTCAAATTTCACATGGAGGACAGAGATGCCTATTTCCGTCGTCTAAGTGAAATTTGAAACGCTCCCCAAAATTAGGGCGGTTAATTCCGACCCGCCAAATTAATTGAGCACAGGTTCCAAAAATTTAAAATGTTCACTTAAACAACGGAAAAAACACATCCGCGGTCTAAGTGAAACTTTATATAAAGGACCCATCCGATCCTTTTTCCTCATCTCATTCTCAATTTCTCCTCTATCTCCTCTATCTCACTCTCACGCTCTCTCAAAAATTCGGCAACTTTTCGGAGACCCAAAATCCGGCTACTTTCTCCCTCCGGTGACTCCCTCCCTCTGGCGACTCCACTCTCCCGCGAGTTTAAATTAATTTCTTATTTTACGGCGACCCAAAATCCGGCGATCCCCTCCCTCCGGAGACTCCCCCATTTCCGACAACTCCCACCCTCCGGCGACTTCCTCCCTCCGGCGACTCCCCTCTCCGGCGACTTCCTCTCTCCAGAGACTCCGCTCTCCTTAGTATTTTAATTCCTCCTCTCCTCTCTCTCACTCTCACTCTCACTCTCACTCTCTCTAAAAAATTCGGCAACTTTCCGGCCACCCAAAATCTGGCGATCCCCTTCCTCCGGCGACTCCCAACTCCGGCGACTTCCTCTCTCCGGTGACTCCGCTCTCCTTAGTATTTTAATTAATTTATTAATATTTAAATGATAATTTAGAATTTTATTTAAATTATTAATATTTTATTTTAAATTCAAATTTTAATTAAATAAATAAATAATCACTTAGACTACGGACATATTCATATGCGTGGTCAAAGTAACCACTTGGACGATGGAATTGAACTTTTCCGTCATCCAAGTGGAACTTAGATGCTGCAACAGTAATTTTTCGTCGTCCAAGTGCATGGACGATGGTACTTGGAGGACATACCTTAGACCACGGAGATTCCGTCGTCTAGGTACTTGGACGACGGAAATGCTCACCTAGACGATGGAAATGATCCGCGGTCTAACTGTCTAAGTGCGTTTTTCTTATAGTGATTACATATGTTTTTCTACGAGTACAAATTTGTTTTTTTTAGAAAATCATAATATTATTTGTCAGGTATCTCTTTTTTGGAAAGTCTGACAGTTTTGAAAGTTTGAAACCATACAACTTTTAGCAAAATTCAAAAATCGGTGAAAATTTCACGATATTCAAGACATACGAATTTTATTTTATTTTTAATTTTCAATCTTGTTAAAGTTGTCCATAGGAGTAAGGAGAGGGAAAATTTACTATATAACAAACGTCGGTCTCCGGTTCTTACTGTTCATACTGTTCATTCTTTGGGGAATTGTTCACAGCGTGCCAAGCGTGTGGCTTTGCTGTTTTCTCCACCTTTTTGGTTCCTTGCCAGTTAGTCCCGCACCCGATCATCCGCTCCCGCTTCTCCTCCAACCCCTCATCAACCCAGCCCAAGTCATCCCCTCCCGCTTCTCCTCCAACCCCTCATCAACCCAGCACAAGTCCCCGATCCGCTTCTCCAAGACCCGATCCCCAAAACGACTTTGGCTTTACCTAAATCTAATCATGCGACACATGCGAGGTAAATTTGGTAAATGTTTCGCATAAGCTTCTCTCTCTCTCTCTCTCTCTCTCTCTCTATACCGCTCATCGCTCATAATTGATTGACTCTGGGAGAGGCTCATTTGAAGCTGAAGCAGGTAGAGAGTATTGTTGAGGAACTGCAAACAAAGATCAGAAACCTTTCGGAAAGTCTGACCCCCTCCTCGACCCGCCGCTGCCGTCGTCTCTTCCGCCGTACCGATCGGTATATTTCAGGTAAATAGCTTTTCATTGTTTTGTTTTTAGGGGTTTGCTTTGATCTTCATACCGATCCATTCGTCTATTTTGGTGAAATATGCTTTGAATTCATCTGATACTGAATTCATGTTGAAACTGTTATGGCTGTATTCCCTTCTCCTAATGAAGTGATGTCGATCTTAGTTCAGGTACCAGATAAGTCCTTTCTATTTTATTTTTTTGGTCCATTTTTCTCTCCATTTTGTCTTCAAGTTTCCTGTTGTTTGGTGCAGCGAGTTTTAGAGCAAAGAGTTACAGCTCTATTGGACAAATTATTAGTGAAACCATCTCTGATGAACCTGCCTCCTATGGAAGAAGGGGGACTTCTATTAGTGAGTTAAACTACTATAGCTGTTCTTTCTTTACTTAGGATGTGGCTGTAGTTCTTCATTTCACATGTTTTCCACCTTTGGCTGCAGTATATGAGAATGCTAGCAGTGGGATACGAGAAGACACAAGAACTTGCTAGAGACCTGCGTGCTGTAGGATGTAGTGACTTGGATGTTGAAGGTAATGATTAACCTTTTGATATCTTAGTCCTGATGTGGATTGTTTCTCAGTTCTCACTGAATACTCAGTGTGGAAATTATGGTAATGGTGAATGGAGAGTAACTATGTCAGCAATGCTCTTTGCCAGCTGAATGGACTATTAGCATTTTAAAAAGCCTCTTTCTACTTTTCAACTACAGCATCTTTACAGAAATTTCATCATATGTTTCAGGCCTGACAGAGTCTTTGTTTTCCGCTCACAAGGATGGATATATTGAACATGAGCAGGTCTCCCTTAAACAGCTATATCAAGCCAAGGTTTGCATCAAACTCATAATTTCTTATTTGAGCTCCCGCTTATCATTCCTTTTTGATAACCATGCATAATACATACCATGCGCAGATGGCAGAACTACGGGCGGAAAGCCAACAGTTATCTGAATCAAGTGGAACAATTGGGCGCTCAAAAGGGGCAGCAGTAGCAACTTCCCATCTGCAAATATCTGTCACTGTTGTGACAGAATTTGTACGTTGGAATGAAGAAGCAATTACCAGATGCACTTTGTTTTCATCCCAAGTAATATTTGTTCATTCAAGTCAAAACTACATTTTTTCCCTTGAGTGCTAAAGATGTATTTGGTAATCTAATTTACTTGAAGTTGGTAGTCAGGATACTCTTTGCTTAGTAAAGTTATGTTTTTCCCAGTTTTTCGTTGATATGTTTTCCATCATAGTTAAGTTGTTTCTTCTGTCATCCTGTTTACACATTCAACTCTTTTAATATCAAATTAACATGCAATCATTCAGTTCCTTTGTTTGTTGTGAAATTTGAGATATCTTATGAGTTATTAGATATAGCTATCTGCATAGAAATGATTCTCAAGAACTCAGTTATCATTCCCTTGGGGATGAGTGGGAAACTCTCTTGCATAGAGGTGCATATGTACTCAGCATTTCATTACAGACTGTTACACTAAAACAAAACTGCGACAAGCCTTCTAACATAATTGGAAGGCAAAAAATCATATATCATTGGTGGTTAAACGAAATAATACTATGCTCTTTGTTTGTTAAGTTAGGTTGGAATTTTTTATTGTACTAGATTATCAGGTCTCAGAAATCTTTCAAGTTAAATTTGTAATTTTTTTTTTGTGGTACAGCCTACAACCCTTGCAGCAAATGTAAAAGCAGTGTTCACATCCCTTTTAGGCCAAGTAAGTTGGTTGCTCATCTTATTTGAATACTACAGAGATTCAGGTTTTTGCATTTTTTTATTTCTCGCTTCTTAAATATTAAAATCCATGATTTTTTTTATCCTTTTCTTTTTCAGGTCAGTAAATATATAACAGAAGGCCTTGACCGAGCAAGAGACAGCTTGAATGAAGCTGCAAGCTTAAGAGAAAGATATGTGATAGGCGCTATCGTTAGTAGAAGGGTCGCTGCTGCTGCTGCTGCTTCTGTATGTACCTGGGCACACACTTTTTTGGTGCTTTATAAATTGTGTAGTATAATATTCGTTCATGCACTGTTTACGGATTTGGGAAACTAAGGGATTTGAATTGCTCATTGTAGGCAGAAGCAGCTGCTGCTGCTGGTGAAGGCAGTTTCAGATCATTCATGGTTGCTGTACAACGTTGCGGTAGTAGTGTGGCTATTATTCAACAAGTATGTAGCCATGTTCTAAATGCGTTAATGTTGCTCTTGATGGAATGACTTGATATGTTTTGAGAGAAATGGATTGTTTTTTGGCTCCAGTATTTTTCAAATTCAATCTCTCGGCTTCTACTCCCTGTTGATGGTGCACATGCTGCTTCATGTGAAGAAATGGCAACAGCTATGTCAAGTGCAGAGGGTGCTGCATATAAAGGGCTCCAACAATGCATTGAAACTGTGATGGCTGAGGTCAGTCATTGAACTGTTGACCTATTATGAGAATTCATGTTGAAACTGAATTCATCTTATGTTTGGGTGAATCATGATTATGGGTTTTCAACTATTGGTTGCAAAGGGTGATCTCGAGTATTTGGTATCTCAACCTCTTTTCGTAGCATTAAAGAACCAATGTAATCAACTTTTCTAACTGAGCTTCTGTTGCCCTAAACGTATTTTAAAATTAATCGAATGTTATACATGATAATTTAGATTAATATTAGATGATCTTACATACGTATGTACGTAGTTATTGGAATGTTTTCTTAGGAGGGTAGGAGCTAATATTTGTTTTCTGTTACTGTGTAGTCTTTATATGTGTTTTCCTTCAACTTAGCTTGGGAGGTTTTCAAATAGCTGAATACTCTGATTGATTACCAAAGAGTAGTTAATTGATTCTGTCAATCAATCCCCAGTACAGTGGTGGAGAAACTGGAGATCAGAGAATTGGGGGAAAATAAGAGCGAAAATGGGTCAGAGAATTTGGGGAAGGGAAGATTGGAGATTTGAGTACAGTGGAAAATTGGGATGTAGAGTAGGTTAAGAAGCCATAGAAGAAGTATAAAACTAAAGCATACACCAATAAGTGAGAAACTTGCCCCAAAAAACTACCTGAAGATATGACATCACCTAATTTTCACTATAGTAAGTGTAGACAATGAGTCTGTTTATCATTTCTTTAGAACTCAAAGATCTGAGATTTAAGGATGTGTTAAATAAGCTGGTGTTAATCGAATTTACTTTTATTGATCAACTAAGGTGTTAATTCCCAAGGTTTCTATGCATTTTCCAGGTGGTGTTGGATGGGTTCTTCGTTGCAAAGCATCAAACCAACAATACGTAAGGCACCAAGGATAGCATGGTTTTGGATATAAACTATAAGGTATGTATGCAGATTTTGATGGGTGCTTAAAATCATTCAGATTCATGGGCTGCTGCGATTACTTTTCTCACCATCATAACAGACTTCTAAATGGGAATATGTCGAATTCAGCATTTGGATTCATGTTTTGTTTCTCAATCTTTGATTCGATGTTTGCTAATATGTATCATCTAAACTTCAACCTTCTTTAATTGTTGGCTTTACAATTTTCAGAGACAACTAGAATCACAAACATCAATGTCTTCAGGTGCTTATTGATTGAATTCCCAAGAAAATTTAGTGGTAAAATTAAAGAAAAAATCGTCATCAACTGCAGTCAATCTGCTCAGGAGCATCCTAGAATTGAATGCTTGGATCGCGAAAAATTGTTGATGAAAAGGTAAACTAATATGAAGTTCAATTATTATTTATCTCCATTTAGTCCATGAATCCGGCCAGTCATGGTCCTGTAGTTTTGGTAATTGGTCTCTGATTCATTTCAGATAGGACCATATATTTGGAAAAACATACAAGGAAATTTATGACGAAGTTGGCTTCTGACATTGAAGAAGCAGCTCATGATTAGAGCCATCACTCCCGTTATTGAGCGCTTCCAGCGCGGGATCGCTACCATGGTATGATCCAAGTTTTTTTCCCTCCGACCATCTCAAAGTTTGAGTTTTGAAATTGCTTTGAATGTGTTTGCTTGATTTGGGTTATTGTTAATTTGTTGTTTAAATCGATTAGGTCCAATGTTTTGTTTCAATTTGGGTTAAATGGTCACTGTAATATGTTCTGTGTATCTATGGTTTACGAATCTGACTTTTAATCGATCAACGTGCGTGTATAGGAATATTCTGAATTTCCTTCAAGATCTGTTTTTGTACGAGTTTATAGCCATTCAGATTTTGTATGAAGATAGCGACAGCTTATTTGAGTTTCTTTTCAGGGAGCAATCACAAAGAGGATGACAGCTATTGAAGAAATGGCTGGGATGGATGTGCTCTGCAGTGATAAAATAGGAACTTTAACTCTCAACAAGTTAACAGTAGACAAGAATCTAATAGAGGTGATGACTTTCTATCCTGCAGTACAATGAAATTTAGTACAGTTCTGCTTAAAGTATTTTTCATGAATTTAAGGTTGATGTCTCATTGTGGTTATTTGACATATACTTCCACTGTCATTTGCAGGTTTTTTGCGAAAGATGTTGAAAAAGATGCATTTTGTACTGATAGCTGCAAGAGCTTCAAGGTTGGAGAATCAAGGTGCAATTGATGCAGCAATTGTTGCAATGCTACCTGATGCTAAGGTGGTAGTAGACCATCTAACTGAAATTAATAATGCCATTTCTTTTATATGATTCCATTTAGTTTCTTCTTCATCAAAGGCTTACATTGAGCTGACTTTCTATATATGTCTCTTCCTCTAATGCTAATGTACAGGGATTTTTGTAATCTACAGGAAGTACCTGTCGTTACCAAAGACAGTCTTGGTGGACCTTGGGACTTTGTTAGTCTTCTCCCTCTGTTGGTTTTTGTAGCGACTAAAACCCTGAACAGAGGTATTGCTGAGTTCATTGTGATGGCGGCGGACACTGAGCCACTTGAGATCCTTCTTCATCTTCCACTCTTGGCTGAAGATAAGGTTAGCTTTGTTCGAATTCGTGTATTTCGATATTGGTTTACATAGGGTTTTGTTGGATGATTGGAACGTTGGGTTTTTATATATACAACTTATCTTAGCGAATTCTGGTGTTATGGTTACTATTTGGTTACTGATGTTTTGGCTGTGAAACATGAGTCATTTAATGTAGACATTTGGTTGTGTTAGTGCTCTAGCTTTTAGGATTGTGCTCTGTGACCAGTTATAGCTCATTGGTTTCTGATAATCTGTGCATTTTGTTGTGATGTTGGATGTAGAAACTTTAAGCTTCTTAATAAGCTTCTCTGTATTGGTTGGGGATATGTATGTTAACCACGCCCCCACACACATTGTATTACTCTACCGCTTACTCTGTTCTGAGTTTGGATATGAATCTTGATTTTGCAGGTACAGTTGAACATGAAGAAGAGAGTGTGAAAATGATTGAGAAGACAAAGGGACGCAAGGAAAAGGTGGTGACCAGGGAGTTCACCATCAACCTCCACAAACTCCTCCATGGCTGGTAACACCCTATCTCCCTCCTCCTGAGGTTCATAATTTGCATTCGATATATTGTCACATGAATACGTTGGCTAGGCTGCTTTTTCAGATTTTTATGTTAAATCAGCATCGTATGATTTTTGCATACCAAGCCAGCCAAGGAGAAGAGAAAGACAGGTGATGACAGTGTAGATAGATTAGATGATGGTTTTTCTTTGTCAAATGATACAAGTTTAGGTGCTCCCATCAGCAGGCAAGGCCTGTCCTTTGGAGTGTGGCTAAAGTTCATTCTTTATAAAACAAATCGCTGGATTACTACTGAGCTATTAGGTTTGGAGAGGAGCTTGGGTATAAATAGGGATTTTTTTATAACTTTATTCGAGAAAAATTAGAATCACCACCTCCCTTATCAAATCAGATAACAATTGCTGCCAATATATGGGATGAGATTGGAGTCAGCAAATTCACATGGATGTAATAGTCTTGGATGAAGTCCATTACCTGAACAACATATATAGGGTACAGTGTGGGAAGAAATAGTAAGGGTTAGCCATCATATATATACTTTACTGCCCAACATTATCATCATTGTGCTTAGCAACATGTATGATATTTTTCAGGTTATTGAAGTCCAGCTCATATGTTTGTCTGCAACAATTGTAAATCTAAATGAGTTGGCTGCTTGGCATGGTCAGGTACCCTTGGCTGCTTGGAATGGTCAGGTACCTAGGTCATACATTATATTGTTTATACTGATTGAAAAGAACATTCTCATGATTTTTACGTTTTTCTTTACAACTGATTCTGAGTACTTAAATAGATTAATTTTGTTGTTTAATTTTAAGTAAATAACTGAAACTCGAGTTAGTTTGTTGGTGATTATGTTCATGCTAAAGGTACTAAAATTTGCTATCTGGACATTTAGTATCTCATCTGATATAAATTTTTATATCTGACAGTATGTTTTTTTCTTCAAATTATATGCTTTATAGCATGGTGTTTGTTTGCTTCAAACAAGATTTGAAATTATGTTGATGGTAGGTTGTGATCGTCTAAATAATTCAGTTTTACATTCTCCATAATCGTTTGTTTTTCTTTCTTTCTTTCTGGTGCTGAACAGATGCCACTGAAAGCAATTGACTGAGATGTGATATGCTGCCCATGTTTTGCGACTACTATGCATACTAGATAATCGTCTAATTTCTAATTTTCAAGAACGCTATTCAGGAAAAATGTAATGTGTGTAATATATAAGTGATTTTCTGCATTTTAAGAACACTAGAATATCGGCTAATTTCTGCTTTTCAATAACGTTATTCGTGATGAATGTGATGTCTGTAATATATAGGTGATTTTTAGATTTTAAATACTCTGCACTCCAATGTCTGTAACATATATATATGCAACACATTTTAAGTTCTGTATCATATCTTAATATCTTCCTCCCTTCCCAATAACATCATCCTCAAACAACTTTTCGTTTCACCTTAACGTTCAACCGCGCCTTGGCGCGGGGTTTCACCTAGTTATTCTATATACCACGGTGTAGATGAACCACTTATATAAATAAGAATAAAAAAAGAATTTAAATAGAGTTTATTAATCTTTTTCTAATGGTGCAGTGACATGCTAGCATACATCTTGACATATCAAAAGTGCAGTGACATATGAGCCACAATGAGGTTCTAGTAGAGCTTCAACGTCATAAAGCATATGACAAAGTTTTGTCATTTCAACAACCGTGAAATTTCAGGAGATGGAGATTATGTGAGCTCTCGATAATGGCGGAGGTCTTGACGACATCAGGATTAGGGCTAAAGTCCCGTGACCGACTTACCAAAGACTAAAATGTTGATGCCAGTAGAGTAGTAGATAGAGAGTGTCGTTAAGGTAAATAAATAATTATGTAAAAAAAATAAGGAAAAAAATCACTTCCAGAGTTTGAATTTTCGCCGATGTATCAATATGATGTTCGAACTTAAAAAACTATCAAAATGCTACTCAAACTCTCAAAACTACATGTACGGGGTGCTTAGAGTCATTTTCCATCACAACATCGTCTATAACGATGACGTTGTTTGTTTGTTTTTTCAAAAATAGAGAAAAAAGATTGTAATAGCCTTTTGATTTTGATTTTGATTTTTTTTCTTTTTTATTTAGTTTGCTTTGAAAATTAGCCAATTTTCTACTTATACATCAAATTAGGCAAAATATTTGGCCAATTTGCTACCTTATGTTTAAATTTTTTGATAGTTTTTCATGTTTTTTTTCCGTTCAAATCAATATAATAGAGGATTTAGAAGTACTTTCAAATGTTTATAATTTGATTTTTTTCCCTCTTAACCCTAGAGGCGGCACCTTCGTTTGTATTTGTCTCATCCGACGACTGATCTAACTTGGCCTCAGCCTTGTTGTGATCTTGCTGTCGTACGGGAGTTCAGGGCTTAGGCTTCCCTAGCCTGGCCGGGTTGGGATTTTTGTATGTCTTCTTGGTGGCTTCGGGTGGTCGGCGTACTTTGGTGTAAGGTGCGGTTATGGTCAGTGCAGTGGGGTTACTCTCAGAGTCGATTTGTTTTCTCAGGTTGAGGGTGGTTGACTGCCGGATCTTCCATGGGTTGAGGCGATTTGGTGGTGTGGTTACTGTTAGGGTGGCATTTTGGTGACGGAGTGGGAGCGTCGTGCTGGTAGCAGGCACAAACGACAAAGGTCGAGGAGGTCTGGAGGGTGGATTGCAGCTTGCTCTTGGTGCAGCATCGCCGACGATGCTTTGCAGGGAGACGTTGATGGGCTTTTACTTAGACTTTGGTTTTAGGGTTGATTCATGTGGGCTCTCTATTTAGGTTGGGGTCTCTTTGGACCTAGCCATTTTCTAGGTTTTAGTCTTATCTAATTCAATAATCTCCTATTTTTTTAGGATCCTAGTTAGGTATTGTTTATGCCACTAGCTAACTTGTGTATTTTTTGGATTACATGAATCATTGGACATGGCTTACCTATCCTTTTGGCGGATTGCGTACTACTAGGTTGGATCGGATAATTGAGTGCTTAGGGGTACGCTTTGTCCTGCCTCATGTTTTTCGAAATCTTCTATAGACACGAGCAAGCTTAACGAATGTTGAGTTTAGTGAATATAAAGAGTAGTAATAATTCTGACCTTGGTCGGCTCTGTTTGTACTATTTAGGCTGAGTTCTATTGGAACCTAGTAATGCATCCGGTTTTCAGGTTGCCCGTAAAAAAAAGAATGTTTATAATTTGATGAATAAATTGATGAAAGTCAAGTAATTAGATAACAAGGTAGCAAATTAGCAGGAAAAAAATCTTAGGGTAACAAATTGGCATTAAAGTGATTCTTAGGATAGCAAATTGACAATTAAGCCTTAGTTTATAAATTTGTTGAGATTTCAGAAATCACGTAATTCGAGAGTATAATATTCCTGACGGATAATGAGCTTAGTTAATTGATAACGGTTTAGGTGGTTAGTCTCCAGTGAGCTCGACGACAAGTGAGAGATGGACATGATAGAGAGAAAATCGGGAGAAAGAGAGAAATAAAGAAGGAAAAAATGAAATACAAAAATAAAAATTACAAGGATATTACAGTTTTTTTTTTTAAAAAAAAATTACTATATCATTGTTATAAACGGTGTTACGACGGAAAATGACTCTAAACATCACATAGATATGATTTCGAGAGTTTATACGCTACTTTAATAATTTTTAAAGGACTTTGATAATTTTTAAAGTTGAGATAAATTTAGACCATTTTTTTCCCAAAAAACTGAAAATAACCACAGGAAGGCAAGCGGGGTGGTGGCCTTGAAAGTTTGTTCAGAGAAAAAACCACAGAAATAAAAACGGGGAATACAAAGCTTCAAGCTTCTCACCGAATCCAAAAGGCTAGAACTTTCGACGCCCGGTTCCCTCAATTCTTCTCCGTTTTCCTCAACAATTCGCCGTCTTCAATTTTCAACGGGGTGTTTTGTTTCATAAGTCTCCAAACTTCCGATTTCAATTTCAGAGTCGTCGTAGATTATTAGGTCACATAGATCGTGAAGAAGGAGAGAGGTAGATAGATAGAGCACACAAATATGGATAATATGATGAACAAGCTTCGCAATTTGGACGCGTATCCCAAAATCAACGAGGATTTCTACAGCCGTACTCTCTCTGGCGGTGTCATCACTCTCGCCTCCTCCATCGTTATGCTTTTGCTCTTCTTCTCCGAGCTCAGTACGTCGTCGTTTCCCCCTAATTTTGACCTAATTATCTTCATATGATCTGGAATTGTGTATTTAACAAAGATGTTTAGTTTTGGATTGTAGAGTAATATGAAATGTAATGATCTGAAATTTGGCTAATTTTTATATATCTATGTGGCGTGGGAGCAGGTTTATATTTAAATGCAGTGACGGAATCGAAGCTTGTGGTGGATACTTCGAGAGGAGAAACCCTACGGATCAATGTAATGTTGTTTGTTATTGTTTACCAAAAATGAGATGAGATTTTTCATTGTAGTAACGTTTTCGTTGCGATGGTTTGCTGATGCTGTTGAGTTGTGCAAGTGCAGTTCGATGTAACATTTTCGGCGCTTCCTTGCTCGATACTCAGTCTTGATGCAATGGACATCAGTGGAGAGCAACACCTTGATGTTGTAAGTATTGAAATGTAATTGGCGGCAGTCTCTTCTCCCTGTACTCATGTATGTATTCGAGTTCCATTTGTGTAATGTATGTGTTTTGTTTTTCACAGAAACATGACATAATTAAGAAAAGAATAGACTCCCATGGGAATGTTATAGAATCGAGGCCTGATGTAATTGGTGCACCCAAGGTTAGTGATAATTTGGACTTTGGACTTCTACTCGCATCTTGTATACAAAGTGAATATTTAACCTTCATCTCCATAAACATGATCATTCTTGTTTGCTGCATCTGAATATAATTTATTTTGAACTATCTAGTGGTGCTGTATTGAGAAGTGAATTTTCTGTACTTATATTCTCTAATTCTACTAGTTGGTATTTTGTGAATGGATTGCATTAAGGAACCATGAAGGATCTCTCTTTCTTTTGCGCTTCAGTTGCTCATTCTCATTATTTTTTCCTCTTCAACACAGATTGACAAGCCTTTGCAGAGACATGGTGGCAGACTTGAGCACAATGAGACGTACTGTGGTTCTTGCTATGGTGCAGAAGCGGTATGCATGCTAGTCTGGATTATGCAAAATTTCGAGTAAATATAATGATGAATGTTCTTTGTACAGTGTTTTAATTTATTGAGGATTGCTACCTAGCTACACATCATCAGTGCTTCCTGTATTTGCTTCCACAGAACCTTATCTTGCGTACAGCCATGGTCACATTGAACTGAAGCTATTTTGATTTCTAATCAAGTCCAATATCCTTGCAAGAAACTAAAAGGTTCTAATAGGAGTTTGGAGTGGGTAAATATAAAATTAGGCTGCAAAGGATGACAGCTGTATGCTAAAGTAGAAATTATAGAGTGTTGGCTGTAGGAGCTGTTAGGTTTATCGAACCATTTTAATCTATGCTCAATAAGTGAGGTTTTCTGAAATTTATGGTACCAGTTCGTTGCCTCAAGTGACTTGAAGTGGCAATCAAAGTCGTTTCTTGTTTCTGCTTAAATCTTTTAAGTCTCTACCTTATATCGTAAACTATTGTAACTAAATTATGTTAAGCTCCTAGAGGGACATTTTATTCAGCAGTGTTAATATACATAAGTGGTTAAGTGGTTTGTCATTTTCCTCCTCCTCGTGATGTAACTTTGAATTTTGTGTATGCTATAGCATTTTGTATTTAAAATTATAATGTATGTTTTAATTTTGAATATCGTGCTGGGACCTAGAAGCGGCTTTTTGCTAATAAAAGTAAAGATTTGTCCAATTGATAAGTGATAATGCTGAGAGAGCATGTTGGTTAGATTGCCTAGCTGAAACCTTAGGGATTGTGAATATCGCTGGCATCATTAGTGGGGTGGGTTTAAGTTAAGGTTCATGAATCTCTCTGGCCACATGAATACGGCCGAGATCAGAAAGAAAATAAAAAAGCATAATTGATATTCATTTTGCTTCAAAGTTTTCTAATTCCTAAAAGTTACTTTTAATCGTGAGTTTCTTATGTCTTTTTCTCTGCATTTTTTTTCTAATTATTGCAGAATGATGAGGATTGTTGTAATAACTGTGAAGAAGTGCGTGAAGCTTACAGGAAGAAAGGTTGGGCTATCTCAAATCCAGATTTGATTGACCAGGTCTGTATGCTTTAGCTTGAATCCAAATGAGTAATGCATTTGGAAGTTACTAAAAAAACAGCTTCTATCATTCATCTATGTTTATAAAAACATACATCAGTGCAGATATTATTTCGGTTCAAGTTGCAAATGTTCTCGTGACATCTCTGGAACATGTGTTTTTGTATCTTATATATTTCCTTCTGTAATTTGACTTTAGATTGTCAGTATTTAGACCGAAATATACTACTTGAAAATTCTGGCCATTGATATTTTGAGCTTGCTTCCCCTAGCAGTCAAAGCTCTGTACTACTTGTGGCGGAATAAATGGGCTAGCTTTTGAATGTTAGTGATCAGACAGGAGTTGATAACATAGTTGAGGAACACTAAATCTAGAATTTGAGAAATCTATTAGTATCAAGCTGCGTTTAACTAAATGAATGCTGCAGGTGAGAGGCAGTAACATGTCTGTTTAGACCCGTAGGCATGATTTTATCTCCCCTCTCCATTCCAGATGCTACTAGCTTCATTTGATAATGATTGTTTGTGCAACACTATAGCGTTTCTAATGTCATATGTTGCATCACAGTGCAAACGAGAAGGCTTTTTGCAAAAAATTAAAGATGAAGAAGGTGAAGGATGTAATATATATGGATTTTTGGAAGTCAATAAGGTGGCTGGAAACTTCCATTTTGCACCTGGTAAAAGCTTTCAGCAATCAAATGTTCACGTACATGATTTGCTGGCATTTCAAAAGGATAGTTTCAATGTAAGGATATGACCCCCTGATGTTTAGTTTATTTTTTTAGTATACTTGTAGTGAAGTATCACAATACTGGGCATGTTATCGTATTAAATCGTTGAATAACCTTAAAAG
Source organism: Geum urbanum (assembly GCA_946800695.1). Taxonomy (NCBI): domain Eukaryota; kingdom Viridiplantae; phylum Streptophyta; class Magnoliopsida; order Rosales; family Rosaceae; genus Geum; species Geum urbanum. The sequence goes on along the minus strand of OX327013.1, from coordinate 1,401,852 downwards.
AAAGTATTTGACACCCAATCTGCTCTTTTAAAGAAGCTGTCTAATGAAAGTTACTTGACACAGATAAGTCATACCATCAACAGATTGTCTTTTGGAGACTACTTCCCTGGTGTTATCAACCCTTTGGATGGGTGTGTTTCTCCCTTTCCATATTTTTGTAAAGAAAGTTAAATTCCTTTAGGTAATTGGTATGCCATTTACACAGAGTACTGATGTATATTTCTGTTCCAACCTTCAGTGTACACTGGACACAAGACAACCCAAGTGGGATGTATCAGTACTTTATCAAGGTCAGCATCCAGCGAAATGATATTTGTTTAACTTTACTTTCTCCATTAGATTTGAGATTCACTTCAATAAAAGCAAATGTACTGTTTGGGTTTGAATTTTCAAATATATAATGATTGAACATGGTTACAATAGTACAGGAGAATCAAATTCCCCTTAACATTCTGGTGGATTAGAAGTTGACCTCTTACTGTTCTGGTGGTTGGGATTGTTCTACAGATTGTTGGCCCCATGGACTCTTATGTTACTGCATATGTATCCATGAATTGCAACTACTATTTTAGAAAATGCTAATAACAATTAATTTTTTTAAAATACTCATACATTATCTTATGTTGTGCAGGTTGTTCCTACTGTGTATACAGATGTCAGTGGGCATACTATCCAGTCAAATCAGGTGCGGGAACTCGAATCGAATTAGAAGAATTTGTTGAAAGTTTGTAAATTTTAATGTGTGCTAATGATAAATTTTATGCCATTGTTATTGGATTTTGCAGTTCTCTGTCACTGAACATTATAGGGGTACAGAGATTGGCAACCTTCAGTTCCTTCCTGGGGTTTTCTTCTTTTATGACCTTTCCCCGATAAAGGTGTGTTTCACTGCTTATCCAGTCCCCTAGCAAGTTAGGGAAACAGTTTCAAACTTCCAATATATCTATAGTGACGGAGATAGAGAGAGATCTATTCTGGGCATGATCTGTATTTACTGTTCGGTTTAATGCGGCCATTTTGCATGTCTCAGGTAACTTTCACAGAGGAGCATATTTCATTCTTACACTTCCTGACAAATGTGTGCGCCATAGTTGGAGGTAATCATTGTCAACTTTATTATCTTATTGATTGTCATTTTGTCATTCATAGATCATCTTGAAAAGCATTAATTTGATCTTTTCAGCTCTGGAGAATCTATTTTATCTATTTAATTTATATGCATCCGGGTCTTGGAGTTGCTGAATTGTTGATGAACTCATCTCTCATTGTTGATACTATTTCTTTTTCTTGCTTTGACGCACAAACAATGTTTTTTCAGGTGTGTTTACCGTGTCTGGGATATTAGATTCATTTATCTACCATGGTCAGAAGGCAATCAAGAAGAAGATGGAAATTGGCAAATTCAGCTGATTGGTTCTGTTGCTGTAGGTTACTCCTGTAATCGTTGGTTGGCCAGTCAATGGCTTTCTGGACAGAATCAAGATAGAAAAGAGGAAGCATGTAATGAATAGATTCATGGATAGGGGGGCTGGGCATCTCATTTGACCACAAACTGAAATTGTCATGATTGGGCTTTGATCAAATGAATTAGGTTGAAATTTTCTTACTTTAGACATGCCAAATGCCACAATGAGGACAGTTTTGTAATCACTGTCATGATGTGAATATCTGTTTGGAAAACTAAAGAAAGGGTTACATTTAGTCCGGATATCTGAACTATTAAAATGAAAAAGTGAACAATCATTTCTCTTGGTTTTCCACAATTCAAGTACGACTGCTGGCTTTGGGTTTTCGAGATTTTGGTGATCATCCTCCAAGGCTTCATGAAAAATCTTTTGTAACCCTTTGGGAATGTCGTTTACATCTGAAGCACCTCTATGCTACCTCATGATCCCTCTATGCTCGATTGATCTCATAGAGTCATAGTTGAATGAGATTCCAAAACTTTGATTCTAAACCTATCCCTTCCCAATCCTTTTCAAGAATACCACTTTCTTAATTTTGTAGCCGATATTCTTTGTTTGCTTAGGTCAATCTTCTTCGTCGCCTTTATTTTGGTACCATGAGTTCTCTTCCTCCCTAGCCTCTAGCACCATCTTCCACTTTGATGGTTTAGAGATGGTTGATAGTTTTCTTCGTTTTTCGAGTCGAAAAATAAAAATATGTGAAGCTAAAATCAAGCATTTCTTAGGTACTCATTTTTTGGATGGAACATTTCTTATCAAATCATACCAAAAGCAAATCAGTGAAGAACCGTGTCGACACCACTAGAAGAAAAGGCAGAAAAGTTTAAAGCCTTCACTTATCTTTTTAAGCAAAATGCCAAAATATTTCCATTCCATTCCACTCTCATCGTCCAAAACACACTTTGCACTGTTCTCCTTAACCATTTCACACTTTTCTGCTTCTTTTTTTTAAGAATGTACACTAGAATCAAAGCATTAAAACATAAAGACATTGTTTTTAAGGAGCAATCGACTATAATTTATCCGTAAGAATAAAGCTCAAATTCCAGATTTTCTATGAAATGGATTCCAAATAGCTCACAGTTACTTTGGATCTTGTTTTTGCCTTTTCATTGTGTGTGTGACCGGAAGAAAGAATATAAGGATAAAAATGAGATCAAAGTTTTGGACAATCGGCCTGATTATTAATCATGGAGCATCAAAGACAAAGAGAATTCTCCCAATTGTGTACCACATCTATCACACCACAACACTATGTTCATCACATTATTTGTTGGCAAAAGCAATCCATAATAGAAAAAGTAAATAAGGATAGAATGCATCATTTCGAATGGAAAATTCTGGTTGTGAAAGCTGTTTATAGCGAAAAAACGAAGACAGGATCTCAAATGGTTAGATTGAATCAAACTAGAGTCAAGTTAGGAGGAACAAAACAAGACTAGGTTTTCGGCTAGGGTTTACGTCTTGTCTTCCTCTGCAAATTCCATGGTTAACTCGGTTTGCACATCGCCCCTCATTGCTTTGCTTTCCCTCTATGAGATCATAGAAGGGCATGCACGTGCATGCGGTATTGCTACCGGTACCACAATTGTTTGTTTAGAAATAAAATAATTTCTCTAGGTTTAGTTATTTGTAATAGGGTCAATATGGTGCTTGACTAAAGTCATTGATTTGAGGATCCTCTCCGTCATGTTTGTTGTCTTGACTTTAGCAATATAGTGGTCCGAAGAAATTGTATTGATCTCCAATTGCATCAATGAAAAGACTTTTATCCCTGGAAACTTAGTTTCATTGAAGACTTGAGAAAACTTTGCCGATCATTTTGAGGAAATCCATTTTAAACATGTTCTTCAAGAAGCCAACTTTGTTATTAACAAGTTGGACAATTATGGTTATCAACCTCTAGAATCTCCACACTTCGGAACCACCCATTGCCTGTCGTTACGACTCTGCCGTTGTTTTAGATCAATTTGATATGCGTTGCCTTAAAGTTCACCTATGATGTGGTTTTCTTTCGTTGTTCTTGATTTTGTATAGAAATATATATATATATTAGAAAAAGGGCCAATTACTGTATATGAATCAGCTTGGATACCATTTTCATCCTCCGATCTCCACATACAAAATTTGTAGCATATGTTCTAAAGCTATGAATCAATGAACGTAAGGAAACATAGTGTCGATCAATGACCTGCAACTCTGCAAGGCATAATATCTGACCCCGAAGGATTAGTTTACTAATAACCATGCTCTCATTTCAACATTGCATCTGCTCCGTGCACGCATAACCAATAAAACCTTAACTTAAAGAGTTGAAACTATACTTCATTCAATGGCTGCACAGCTGCAGTAGTCTCAGTTTTTGTTTAGTAGCATAGCTCCACATTTGACCATCTCTCCGAGACACGAAAAATCCCTTGTGCCGGAAAATTAGCGAGACTGAAATCATAACTCGGCACATGCTCTGCTTCAATGGAAGTGATTTTCTTTCGTGTCTCCATGTGCTCTTACTAAAAAAACTGAGCCACGTTTTGCTTTCACACTAGGTAGTCTCAAGAACAGTGTTATGTCTCAAGAGTCCAGGACGCCATGAACTATGGGAGAATCATCATCCCAAGGCTCCCCACCTGCTAAATTTGAAACAATTTCACTTTTATTTCTAAGAATCATTTGTAAAATAGAATCGTTACTCACTTCTTTTATCAAAATTTGTTTCAAGTGAAAGATCCTATGTTTTCTTTCCAACTTAAAAGTTTAAACATTTGTCGAACTTTTATGACAATATTTCATTTTTAAATTTTATTTAGATTGATAAACCAAGTAAAACCTTTCATTTCTAACACGACAAAGTTAGTATTTTTTTTTTTGAAATTTGATTAATGGATTGAACAAAACTCACTCTTTTGGCACACCCCTTCCTTCACTCCATTCTAATCACTTTGCCCTCTTTCCATATCAGTTACAACTCATAAACAGCAGTGGAAGGCATTCAGCTTTGCAGAAGCAATGTCTATCTGTAAGTTCGTAACCCTCTTTTAGACTTTTAGATGACTTAAAGTTAAAGAGTGTGTGATCAAGTCTCTGTGCAAATCCCTTATCAGATTACTTGGGATACCATTGTCAATGAAATCATTTTGTCTAGTGGGCATATTGGAGTAAAACGAAGAGACGCCATAATGATCTATGCTTGTACATTAACTCCCATGAATCAGCTTTCCTAGAACGTACATAACTTGACGTCATTAAAATCCCATTAGGGTTTGAGCTTTGGTCGTCGAAGCCATTACTTTGGTAGTTCGGTTGGTTAACCAGAAGGACAGTGATGAAGTTATGAGCCACCCAACTTTGGTTTAGCTCCTGGATAACTCCACAAGAGTCGTACTAGTATAGCATCCTCAGCTAACATATCACAGAATCAAAATCTCTGTTGGGTCCATAAAGATCGGTGTTTGACTCAGCATCACATGTTCTTGTTTAATATCTTCCCAATCTGAGTACTGCTTGAAGCTCAACCACAGAGCGCAGATCATATCCATCACGACTCCCAAATCCAAACATGAGTCAAAAAATAAAGGTACTGAACTAGATGATAATAATAGAACAATAGCTTTACTTAAAGATTCATCCAATATATGAACAAACTAGGAACTACATAATAGAACTACTAAATTCACTCACTCATGGTCTAGCAAGAAAAAAACCAGCTGACCATGATGAAGATGGAAGATGATTTACATCATGAAATATTAACATAAACCACTTACTACCCGACTACTAACGATTAGGCCCTGCAACTGCCAAAAACTTGATTGCAGTAGCCTCCCTAATTTACTTACTTAGACTCTGACTCTGATTTTGAACAAACTAAAAAGACCAATTACACATAATGGGGGCTCTACTAGATTAATTCGAATTCTGACTGAAGATTTCTGCCCAGTCAATCTCCGAAGGGTACTTCTGCAACATGAAGCTCTCCGATCCGGTGTTCTCCCAAGGCGATGAGGACTCCGTGTAGTCAGCAAAGGTCAAGTCTGATAAAGGAGACGACCCGGCTGACCCATCACTATCTGTCATCACCGGCGACAAAGAAGAACTTTCCACCTTCACCTCCGCCACAGTCTCCTCCTCCGCCACCACAATCGGCGTCACAATCTGTTTCGCCAAAGAAGAAGACTTCTTGGTGGTTGTCTTCCCCGTCTTCTTCCCCTGTTTCTGTGACTCGGCCAGGCCTTCGCAAATGGCCTGCAGCTTGGCGTCAACAGAGGAATGCAAAGGCTTGTACTCACCAAACTCGCCGCCGACGACAGACCCAGTGTGCTTCAAATGAGGGAAATTGAGCCGAGCAAAGTCGCCACGGAGCTTGTAAGCCGCCTTGTCATAAGCCAAGGCTGCTTCCTCCGCCGTGTCGAAAGTCCCCAGCCACAGACGTGTTCGGTTCTTGGGAAGACGAATCTCGGCGACCCATTTCCCCCAATGCCTCTGCCTCACTCCTCTGTAGAGCTTTGTCGGCTTCAACGGCGAAAAACCTGACTGCTTCATCGCCACCGGCTTCGGGCTCAAGAAACTCAGCGTGTGTGAAGTAGAAGAATTACAAAACTGCGGCTGATAGCTCTGCTGCCACGAAACAAGCTGTGGTTGGTTCTGGAGCTGGATCTGGTTCTGGATCTGAAGGATGTGAGTCGAGTTCAATTGGTTTAACCCAATTCCAGAACCGGAACAATGCTCAAAACCCATGGACAAGGCTGAGCACGTATCCTGGTACATGCTCGGCTGCTGAACAACATCAGGAGAAGAAACAGAGAAAGACAGATAGCTATTGTTGTGGGACGAAGTAGAAGGGTAAAATGGGAAGGAAGAATAAGGAGTAGTAGTAGTAGTAGAATTGGTGGGGTTGAAATCGGAAGAAGAAGAATAAGAAGAAGAAGAAGAAGGTGGCGTAGGAGAAGCACTTTTCATAAAAGGTTCAAGTGCTTCCATGAGCTCACCGGTAAAAGGATCTGAAGATGACTGAAGAGGTCTGCAACTGTAGAAATCCATAGCTGCCATGCCTTCAACTCAAAGTCAAATTAAAAATAAAAAACGAACCCGGTTCTTCGATAAAATTTCAAGAACTACAGGTACCGAAACCGAAATTAAAAAAAAATTAAAAATATTTCCACAAATTAAAAGATAAAAAAAAAAGGATTCAAGAGATTTCAAATAATCAACCTCTTAAGAATCCAGTAGGGGAGGAGGGATCAAAAACAACCCTCAATTAAGAAAAAAAATTAAATAAAAAACTGGATCTAGATTCTGAAAACACCTGGCTTCCCAAGAAATCAATATTTTCTAAGCTTGAAAAAACAAACCCAAAAACCATCAACCTTTTTGGTGAAAGACAGAGAAATTAACAGAAAAAGATTCAGAGGCCGGAAGATTGAAGACGGATTTTGTTTTTGGGATCTTGAAAACTCTCTCTCTCTCTCTCTAAATTTTTTTGGTCTGCAAGTGTTTATCTCTCAAACCTCACTTTGTTTCGCTCTGACTGGCAAAGCTTGAGAGAGCCGCTTATATAGAGGCCCAAAGGGAACTAATCCCTAATCGCACTCCGTTAATCACGATTATCTCACTCTAAACCCCACTTGGTGTTTTTTTATTTCCATTATTGCGTCGCTCTCCGGTCAGTCCGGTGCTCCGGTGATGGTCGTGACGTAAGGATTGCTCATTCAATGAGATGTGGCCAATGAGGGTATTCCACGTAGGGGTGGTGGTGTACAGTTGAGGAAATATGTCGAGTGGGAGACGGACAGGTGTCGGTGAAGGGTGTAGTCGTAGTTGGGTCGTACGTTCGATTTGTTGCCTAGCTTGTTGACTATATTTTATAGCGTTCACACCTTCTCTCTATGGTTGCTCTCGCTTCAAAAATAAAATTACAAAAATGAAGAACAATTTAGGTCCTATCTAGGTTGGGTATATTCTCTTTTGAACGTTTAATTTCATTTTTTTATATGAGAAAGGAAATTATTTGAAGAATAGGTAGAAAATTTCATTTTAGGAAAACAAAGAAAATTTTCATGTTAGGGTTGTTGCGCACATTTAAATGTGAATTTAAATAGTATTTGAACAAAGTTTTGTTTTGACACAATTTCAGGTGGCAAGAGTAGGTGGCATGTAAATGGTTGTTGAATTAGTTTCGCTGCGAATGAATTAAGCATAATAGACAAAGTTGAAGGTTACGATGCTCGTATATATATTACTGAATTGACATTAGTTGTTCAAGTCTTTTCAATTTGTAACGTACATACTCTTAGAAAAATCTAAAACCCTAGTCACTTGATGGTCATTTCAAACTTATCGAGTACAATAAAGCTGCATGTCATGACACATAAATTAATCAGTCGGTGTGTCAAACGAAACTGTCAGAAGTAGTATTGGTCTTCAAACTGAAAGGAAGTTAGAAAAACATTATGCTAGAAATACTCCTTTACTAGGTCTTTTTCTTGCACACAACCCATTTCACGCTTCGATCGACTCAGTTACGTAGCAACATGATGAATTGGCAATCACACATCAGTTGGTGTAAGCAATTATAACATAAATTATAAAAGTTACGATAGAGAAAATAAGCATATGGACATAATTCAAGCTATAAATTGCCTATCGTAAATTTGGAGGAGCTAATTTTGCCCTATTTTTTTTCTCTCATAAGAATTGTTTTTGGAGAAATTTTTCAAAGAGTTATCATTAGAATTCTAAAGCTTTGTACAATTGATGAAGAAGTTTAATTTAGAAGTAAAGGAATATATAAAGTAAGAAAGTGGAAGACGATGGGAGGAAAATAGAAAAGCAATTTCAAACTAGGGATCGAATTATGGATGGGATACTTCAAAACTACTCACTTAGCCAACTGAACCACAATTACTATATTATTTCTACATTTATTTTATATAATACTCTCTTAAAATTTTGGTGTGCCAGTACATAAATCCGTTAATAGGGCGGAGTAAGACGAGCTCGAGGCAACCACAAGGCCAGTCATGCGCCCGTAGCCAAGAGGATGTGCCAGCGCCGTCACAACCATTTTCTCGGGTTTGAGAGAGCTGTCATCACTGTGTAATGATATCTTAATTTAGTCATTTATACATTTAATAAATTGATTCTAACCGATAATATTGTCCAAAAAATATGTCGATGACCTAGATAAGTATTAGCACACTATTTTTTTAATCACTAATACGAACACACTAGGTGTTAGTCTTATATGCGCGCATGATCCACTGGGTTTGACAAACAGTCGCACCCTCTATAAAATCCTATCCGCATGACTGCATGATTTAGCCTAAGCTTCACCAAGTGCTCTTCACCTTAATGGACGGCTAGTGATCAAATAATTAGCTCACCACTTACACCAACTGCTCCCATTCTCGAGTTTGACAATTTTTTCACGACCCATTATTTAAATACCAATATTTTCAGGTATGATGGGTGGTCTACTAGTGCATCCCATATATACAATTAGCATTTAGTGCAACGTAGTTTCTATTTTTGACCGATTGAGACAAGTCACACTTCACAAGTAGCTAGCAGAATTAGCAAAGAAGCCTCTGGAGGCTGGAGTCTAAAACTTAACAAGATAATAGTTTCGAACTGGCCCCAATCTAATTAGTCATCCTCATCCTTTTCCACGATCTAATCCTCTCAAGCCTTTTTATTAATTAAGTTTAGGGCAATCGTTTTCGATGAAAGTCGCATACGCGTACCAAAAGGAAAAGAAGGAAAAAAAAAAGCTGGGGAGCTTCACTACAATCATGCACTGTTGTAGTTGGAGTGATGCTGACTTAAAGGAGGTGTGACAGCCGTTGGATGAGGAAGAAAGAGCACTTTTGACATCAAGGTTGTATGTAGCAGATGGCGCAGGTCTGTTTTTCGTGATTATTCAGGAGTTTATGAAAATGGAAACTTTGCGACGTGTGGGAAGTGGTCACGGTATTCACTCTTTGGCTTTGCCAGAAGGCACCAGCTCTCTCTCTCTCTCAAATCACGGCCAAAATGTGATTTGGATTCCTCTAGTTGTTTCTGATTTTGCTAAAATGTGCAGTTTCAGTTTAGTACTTTCTTTTCTAAATAATCGCAACTCATCTCTCTCAGTTTACTGTTTGCCCTAAAAAAAACACACGGCACCTCATACCCTCTAGTCGAGCATTTTGATTATACTTACTAAAGTACTAATTACTCGCACTCAAATAACGAAGATGTCAAAGTTGCGAAGTACTATATATGTTTTGGAGTATTTCACGTGCGCTGATAGAGTGAGTATTCAGCCTAAATAGCCTTTGACATATCCTTGATGTTTTTAACAAAAGATATATACTTTGTGAATATGAAATATATCAAGTTTTTTTAAAAAAAAAATAGATTAATCAAGATGTCAACGTATTCTAATAACAATTATGATGCACATGCACCTAAATTTTGAATTTGAATCAGTCAAGAGTCTACTGCGCGAATGATTTTCTAACACCTCATTCAACTTCGATGATTGATCTTTTAGCATCTCTTTTGGTACTGAGTACTTAAAAATTTGATTCCGGACGTCACACTTCTTTACGCATTTTCTCTATCAGGGAATTTCCTTATAACTAAGGGTTTTTATGTATTTATTATGACTGTATCTAGCTTGATTATGTTATCGTATTGTATTGCAAATTACTTGTATGTCAAATTAACTCGTTTTTCTATGTGAATATGGTGCGATATAATTAAAGAAATTAAAATAGTTCCACTAAAACAACAAAATTAAAATTGTTTCTAGACAGAATAAATTCATTTATTATATTATATCGTGTCTAATATAATCATATATATTCAAAATAAAATAAAATTGAAGATAAGAATATTTATCTTATGGATGATTTAGAACGTTCCAATATCACAATAACACAATTGGATCACTATTGGAAGGCTCCAACCTGACCATGGTTTTTCTATCGTAAACCGTGGGTTTGATTTCGGCGGAGGATACGCCGTAGAAGTGTAGAATACAACAGAAGCCAACACATGTCACGTGCGATGCACCCCGCGAGTGGGGACAACCTCTTCAAATGCGGCGCACAGACCAATCTCTCCAACTTTTGACCCACGCGCACCATCCCACTCAATTCATAAAGTTGGAATGGACCTCCCCACGTGTCAACTCTAAAAAGAAGGTGAGGCTCACGCACACGTAATATGGGGGGAGTAACTGAAGCACGAAGGCCTTGGTTAAGTTAGTTGACGCGAATCGGGTCAAGACCGAATGAATCATGGGGCATGTCGGGCGGAACCCCAAGTCCGGTTTTTTTCTCCACTGCATGCCTTTATTTTCAAGTCGTTTGCAAAATTATAACGTAAAGCAATCATTTTTCTGCCCTCTTTGTTTTATATTTTCTGTTTTCTTTTTCTGAAAGTATATTTTCTATTTTCTTCTTGAATTATGTTGGGGGTTTCAATTCTTGTTTAGCATTATTTGTGATCGCTATGTCCATTAGACGTTAAATTTTGACTTTGTTCCTTGATTGATTAGTATAATTGATACAGAATCGCTCACATAGTGCAACCAAATCGATCTCATACATATAGGCAGAGCACAACTTGTAATTTCATTAATGCCAACTAGTGCGATAATGTATAAGTTTAATGAATATGTTTCTTTATAATAACTAGCGCATTATTGTTAATTTTCAAAGTTGAATTAAATGTGCAACTTACGATAAGTGATTGAGGTGTATTGCTTTGATGCCAAGAGAGAAAAGATTTTAAATATTTGAAAATCGTCATAAATAAAACTATACGTTAAATATATACAAATTCTAAATAAATATAGTTCTACTCTAATTAATGATGAAGAGACTCTATAACATGACCAATTTTTAAGTCATTCAATTCATTGTACTCGAAAGGAATTGATACAAGTGTAAGCATCTATAGTATCAATAGTATTTTCTATATTTGAGCTTTTCAAACAAATTTTAAAGAAACGTTCAACTATTTTTCTTCGTCATAGTTCTTACTGCGTTTATGTTTATTATATATGTTTATATAATTACGTCTTAAAACTGATTATCAGAAAAGGATATCGAGACGTTAAAGAACATCGCCTTGTAAAGGAAAAATCAAGTTGCAAATTGCAAATTGCAAATAAAATGTAAAAAGTTCCCCTACCACTGAAACAACTTCGTATTAAGCTCCATAGAGTATGGAGATATAAGACAAATTTTGGGCTCTGCATCACACGCGCCAAAAGCTATTGTGAAATGGAAAAGGAGAAGCGTGTCGATGAAGGCCAAAAATGAATGGGCTGATAGCTTAGATTCGGAGTATGACTAGTGGTGGGTCCCAACGGAAGCATTAGGGCACGCGGTTTCTTTTCAGTGTTTTGGCGTCGTCTGCCGCCATGAAGAAACAACGTAGACTGGAGGAGAGTAATGGATGGACCGCCGACTTCCGGTCATTAATTCTGGTCTTCTACCATCAGACACACTCCTCACTCCTCAGGCCAAAGCATTTCAAAGCCTCCCATGCATGCGCACCTCACGTGATATCAGACCTTCGCTTGAGCAAGTTTATTTTTATTTTTCAATTTTTCCTTTTCATCATTTTTTCAGAAATTTATGTTTGAACGATTATAGATAAACTACTAATATCTTGGCAATTAACCAAGAGACTGATATGCCTAGTGGGGATTTTTTTCAAACATTGAGATTTAGTAACAATGAGAATTATTTCAACAACAAATGATATACTCGTGAGTCCACAAATACGAGGCTTTAGAATTTGCTCGAGACCATTTTACAAAAATTTACAAAAAAAATATACTCTTAACGAGCATAATCATTCTCATGGCATTTGATTGATATCTCTCTTATATTCAACTGGACTCTCTCTTAAATTCGTTTGAGAACGAACCTTACAGTTTTAACTAGACATTCTTCTAGTTTCATGCATAAGAAACTCCGATTCTGACCGACGTTTTTTGGTTAAGATTAGGAAGTTTGGGAAGCTTTGCTTAAGCCTTTATTTAAATATCGACTGCAGACACTTCAGAAGTCCTTGAAATTATGAAGGCAAGGCAAGAAAGAACCTGACAATAAGTTAACTCTTTACCCTTTCGACATTGCTCGCAGATGAATTGAGGAGAACGACAACACATGTCTAAATACTGGTACGCCACAAAATAGGGTCACCAGTTGGCCCATGAGAACAAAAAGCCCGTGGGTGTCCCGATGCCCATTTAGTCCAAGCCTAACCCGACTTGAATTTAGGCCCGAAAAATCTCGTCCTATGGGCATAAGACGGGGGTAGGGCTGAGATCCCAAATCCCATAGGCCCGACCCATCGAGCCCCGCTTGTAAGCCCATCGAAGATAAATATTATAGATTAATTATAAAAAATATTATTATAAACCTTTAAAATATCTAATTTACCCTTTTACTTTAATATAATTCATTCATATACAAATTATCAATTTTTGAAGCTTATATATATTATTTAGTATATATAATTGTTGATATATTTGACTGCTAATTACTTTCAATTGCACATAAAGACAAAGTTCTTTTATTTAAAAAAATAAATGATAATATTTTATAAATAAGGACAAATCGTCTATAGGTTGACATGTGCTTGTATAACTTTACTTTTATGCATTTCTTGGTAATTTTGTATCTTTTATATAATTTTTCACCAATAAATAAAATATTATTGGTTGAAAACTTAATGTTTCATATTGTAGCACTCCCGATTAAACTGTAATAGCAATTTGATACAGCTTTATAAGGACTTTTATTACAAATTCAGTAGTGTTCTAATTCAAATTTGAAAAATCAAGTCTGAATTATAGAATAGCAAAAAACGCAGTAGCAACTTCAAAACACACAATAACCAAACTTCAATAGCATTTCGCAAATGGTTTAGTAGCAGTTGCATAAAACTTCAGTATAAGCTTGACAAACAATGCAGTAGCCTAGGTTGCATGGAAGCGGGTACGGATACGTGGAAGCAAAGCGTGAGGAAACGCGGAAGCGTTTTTATTCAAAAACTAGTAGAAGAGAATACGCGAAGGAAGCGTCTAATATATAATAAAAAATTAATTATATATGCATAGAAAAATATAATTTGATAAGTAACATAAAACATGATTAGAATTTAATTACAATTTGATTATTTTCAAACAAGGAAATGCATAATAATATGATTCAAATATAAAAAATATTAAATTTCTCTCATGATTCTTTGTGAAATATGATTTAGCGATTACAATATGAAACATTAAGTTTTCAAAAAGAATATATATTTTTTGAATCGTGCTTCCAAAAGGAATATTTTTGGAATCGTGCTTCCGAGAGCTTCCAGCGAGCTTCCGGCAGGCTTCCGCTTTCGAAGCGGGAAATGCCTTCACTTTGAAGCTTTCATGCAACTTAGGCAGTAGCAACAACTCAACGAATGATTCAGCAGTACTTCAAGAATTATTCAGTATCAGTTAGATGAACGTTCAGTAGCAGCTCGACGAACAATTTAGTAGCACTTCGATAATGATTTAGTAGCAACTAGACGAAATTTTAGTAGCAGCTCGATGTACGATTTAGTAGCTGCTTAACCAACAATTCAATAGCAGTAGCTTAAAAATTGCAATAGAATTTTTAAAAATGCATTAAGACTCAATAACCATAAGACCAGTGACCGCTAATAGCAACACAATGTATGATTCAATAGAACAATTCAGTAGCAACGAATTAAAAAGTAATGTAATTTCAAAAATGCATTAACAAAACAGAGTAGCAGTAACAATTTCAAAAAACACGCTACACACAAAAACACATTACAAACACACACAATAACAAACTAAAAAAAATTACATAAAAAAAATAGCATCTTTGATAAATACACCATAGCAACTTCGATAGGAAAGAAAAATCACTTTCAAACAATACCATAGCAGTACCAGTAATAATAGCATAATAGTTCAAAATTACTTCCAAATTTTATGGTACTTTTGAAGATTTTAAAAGGTGTAACATCTGTCGAACGTACAATAAAAATAATAACATCTCGAGAAAAAAATTAGTAGTAGCACAAAGTACACTAGCAGATCCAACGAAACCCCAATTATTTTCGCCAGAAATAATAAATAAATGAATAATAAAAACCACAAGAACAACAACGGTATCTACAGATCTATTAACAAACAAGTATTTCAGGGAGAATTCAATGATTTCATTCATCCCAATTTTGGGGTTAATATAGCTTTACAGGTAGTTTCCCAAAAGAAAAAGATATCTACACAATCTTATCATATCTATAACAGCTAATTCTAATTACAATATAAATATATTATCCAACACTCCCCCTCACGTTGGAGCATAGATGTCAATCATGCCCAACTTGTCAATCCAATCTATAAATGTTTGGTGTGACAACTCCTCAGTGAGTACATCCGTCAATTTATCTTCAGAATTTACAAAAGGAAATCGTATAATCTTCTTATCAAGGTTATCCCTGATAAAATGTTGATCAACATCCACATACTTGGTTCTATCATGCTGTATAAAATTATGAGAAATCTCAGTTGCATCTGTATTGTCACAATGAAAATCCATGGCCATATGAAGCTTAAAGCCTAACTCTTTCAATACATTCCGAATCCATAACAATTCACAAACTCCATGTGCCATTCCACGGTATTCAATTTCAGTACTAGAGCAGGCAATCACATTCTACTTTTTACTACGTCATGTTACTAAACTTCCACCAATGAATGTAAAGTATTTAGAAGTAGATGTCATGTTAGTCTCATCACCTGCCCAGTCTGCATCATTATATCCTATAACTCCAAACTTACCACTTTTTGAAAATAGTAAGCCTTTGCTAGGTGCATACTTCAAATACCTGAGAATGTGTATCACAACCTTCATATCCTCTTCACTGAGATCATGTATGAATTGACTGACAACACTCATAGCATATGCAATATCAGTTCTAGTATATGACAGATAGATCAATCTTCCTACTAACCTTTAACACCTGCCCTTATTTGTTGGAACTTGGCCAGAACACAATTCCAACTTGTGATTTATCTCAATAAGAGTATTAGCAGGTTTACAATCCAACATTCATATTTCAGCAAGAAGATCAAGCACATACTTTCGTTGTGATAAGGTGATTCCCAACTTGGATCTTGTAAGTTTAATTCCCATGAAATACTTCAACGGACCCAAGTCCTTCATCTCAAAATCTTGAGATAATCGCTTCTTCAAATCTTCCATCTCAACTGGATCGTTAATAACCATATCATCCACATATACAATTAGAGTAGTAATCTTATCATCCTTGCCTTTTGATGAACAAGGTATGATCAGAGTTGTTCTGCCGATATCCAAACTTCTTCATAGTTCTAGAGAATATCCTAAACCAAGCTCTTGGAGAGTTCTTCAAACCATATAATTAAAGATTTCTTCAGTCAACAATTTCCAACATCACATGGCCTACAGTTGACACCTGGAGGAATGTCCATGTACACTTCTTCTTCCAAATCTTCATTTAAGAAAGTATTATTCACATTAAATTGTTGTAGTGGCCAATAATGTCGAGTCGCTAAGGCAACAAGAATGCGTACAGTATAAATCTTTACTACTAGGGAAAATATCTCCTGATAGTCAACTCTATATCGCTGGGTGTAACCTTTAGTAACCAGGCGAGCTTTATATAGATCAATGCTTCCGTCTTCTTTCAATTTCACTGTAAATACCCATCTACATCCAACAGTCTTCGTTTCAGGTGGTGCAGAAATAATTTCCCATGTTTCATTCCTTTGTAGAGCCTCTAGTTCTTCATTCATAGCCTGTTTCCACTTTGGGTCTGCCAAGGCCTCCTGCACATTATTGGGAATAGATATTATAGATAATTGATTAACAATAAGTGCATGTGATCCAGACAATCTATAATGAGACACAAAGCTAGCAATAAGAAATTTGGCTTTGTCTTTTATACTAGGGTCATACTACTTCTTTGGAACCCCTTTTGTTTCCCGTTGAGATCTCCTAGGCACACTAACTTCTACACTACCTGATTTAATGTTATCAGTACGTACCTCATGTAAGACATCCAGAAGAGGCTCTTCAGTTGATGGAGTAGAAGGGGGGGTCTTCAAGTATATTTGCTTCAGGAGAAGGAAGTTGAGTTTTCAGTGATGTTTCTTCAGCTTCAGTTCTCGATGGGTCGAGAATTTCTCTCGATAGGTGGTCGATAACATCACACTGTCTCGGTTCGAGTATATTTTTTTGCCGGGTTGAGAGAGGTCTTGAAGATTCGATTGCATCTCTCTATCTCAGTTCGAGACCATTTTTCGACGGGTCGAGGGGGATCTCGATGGGTCGAACTGGGCACGTGCAGTTCTGTCCGAATTCTAGCTTCAAATCTCTTTTCCAAATATTCTAATTCTTCAAACACAGTCACATTCAGAGCATTCCTTTCAAATACGTTTCTCTCCTCTTGAAGGGAAGACTCTGAAACTCCCCCTGAGTAATAAGGTTCAGATTCATGGAAAGAAACATCCAGAGAAATATGTATTTTGTTCAGAACTGGATCATAACAATGATATCCTTTTTGGAACTCAACATATCTAACAATGATACACTTCACAACACATGGATCAAGCTTGTCTCTCAGTTGTTTGTTAATGTGAACATACACAATACACGCCAAAAACTCTTGGCTATAAATTTGGCAAATATGGCACATTCAACAACGCATGCAACTTCAGATAAGGATTCTGAAACTCATTGAGACGAGAGGGTGTGTGATTAATAAAATATGCAGTAGAACATACAACTTCTTCCCACAAATTACGAAGCATATTCATACTGAACAAGAAATCACGAAGAACTTCTATCAATTGTTTATTCTTTCGTTCAACCAATCCATTCTGTTGAAAAGTGTAAGCAATGGACATCTGATGCCGAATCCCATGAGTACCTATGTAAGCTGACATCTCCTCATTCACATATTCTCCACCATTGTCTGATTAAAGTACCCAGATTTACTGCTAGTACTGGGTCACCACCATCTTGTAAAATTCAATAATCTAGAAAACATTTCACTTTTACACTTCATCAAAGGAACCCAAGTCATGCTGGTGCATTCATCAATAAAAGTCATAAAATAGTGATAGCTAGGACGAGAAGACGTTCTTGCGAAACCTCAAATATCAGAATGAATCTTCATAAAAGGAACTGAAAATTTCTTCAAACTTGGAGGATGAGTAATATGATGGCTCTTGGCAAGTTCATAAATATCACACTTGAAATTTGACTCTTTAACAATTGAAAATAACTGAGGCTGTAATTTTCTATGACATCCACAATTCAAATGGCCTAAGCGACGATGTCATAAACACAATGCTTATTTGGCTTTATTCAGACTACTAGTACTGGTTACTTGACTGACCAAACTCAACTGCTCTTGTCCACTACTTGTCAACTCTAAGTAGTATAATTCTCCTCTTCTAACACCGTTACCAAGAGTCCTCCTTGTCAAAATATCCTAGAAAATACAGAACTCAAGATAAAAGGTTACAGAGCAAGAGAGAGCTTTAGTGATTTGACTCATAGATAATAGGTTATATGCTAAAGAGGGAACAACAAAGACATAATCAAGAGTTCATTCATGAGAGAGTTGCACATATCCTTCACCAAGAACAGGGGAAGGGGAACCATCAATAGTAGAACCAACATGTTCAGAAGAGGTTTTAATGGAACCAACAATACTAGGATTATTTGTAATATGATCAGTTGCACCAGTATTAAATATTTAAGATCTATCCATAGATAATGTGGTAAGAGAAGATGCCTTACCTCCTTTACCTATTTCAACGATGAGTGCAGATGGTTGTCCAGATGATTCAGTGGTAGTTAAAGATGCTTTGAGGATGTTCTTGCGATTCTTCATTGAGAAATCTCACCATTTAGGATACCCAACAATCTCATAGTACCGCTTCTTTGTATGGCTAACCTCCTTGTAATAACTACAAGTAAGGTTGGAAAATTTTGTTGGAGGTTTCTCACCAAATCGAGGAGGACCAGAGAAGCCAGAAGGAGGGCCCTGACGATGCTGTGAGTTAGTGGCGTGGACACTAGTTGATAGTGGCGGTGGAGTTGTTGTGGCCATGATAGAGGCTTCAGGTGGTGGTTAAGAGTGCATCATTCGGTTGTTGTGAAATCACCTAACACGCACATATGTCTTCTCCAAATCCAATTTTTGTTCTTTCCTTAAAAGCTCTTCACGAACTTGATTAAATTCATAATCAAGTCCACTTATAAATATATGAACTATCTATTGGGTTATGTACGAGGATTCATGCATAACATCATCAACAGTAGAATGATAATGTGTGAGGCGTTGATCCATCTCATATAACCATCGTACAAGTTCATTATAGCATGATGAAAAAGATCTTCCATTCTGTTTCACCCAAAAATATAGGCGATGAAGTTCAAAAATCCAATTTTCATCTGATTCGTCATAATAGGTCTTGTATAAGGCATCCCAGATTGCCTTGGCTGTTGGCGATCAGAGGTACCGGTTTCTTAATCGAGGAGGACCAGAGAAGCCAGAAGGAGGGCCCTGACGATGCTATGAGTTAGTGGCGTGGACACTAGGTGATGGTGGCGGTGGAGTTGTTGTGGCCATGAGAGAGGCTTCAGGTGGTGGTGCAGAGTGCATCATTCGGTTGTTGTGAAATCTCCTAACATGTGCATATGTCTGCTCCAAATCCAATTTTTGTTCTCTCCTCAAAAGCTCTTCATGAACTTGATTAAATTCATAATCAAGTCCACTTATAAACATATGAACTCTCTATTGGGCTATGTATGAGGATTCATGCATAACGAAATCAACAGTAGAATGATAATGTGTGAGGCGTTGATCCATCTCATACAACCATCCTACAAGTTCATTGTAGCATGATGAAAGAGGTCTTCCATTCTGTTTCGCCCAAAAACATAGGCGATGAAGTTCAAAGATTCGAGTTTCATCTGATTCGTCATAATAGGTCTTGTACAAGGCATCCCATATTGCCTTGGCTGTGGGCAATCGAAGGTAACAGTTTCCCAATCTAGGGGACATGTTTTCAACAAGCCAACACTTCACTTTACCATTCAGTAGCCCATGATCTATGTTCAGCGGAGGAGACTTCAGGTGCAACTTTGGTGAGAATGACAAGCTTGTTGCGTTCTTCAATACGAATCTTCATGAGAGGAGCCCAACTAAAAGAGTTGGATTCGATTAAGAGGTCGTCGGTAGGAAAAGTTGAGTTGTCTTAGATGGTGTTGTGGAAGTGTTGATGATTATTGATGGGTTGGGCAACTTCTCCTCCATTGTTGTTGATGATTTCAATATCATTGTTTAAGTAAAGGTTCTTCAGGCCTTCCATCTTCAAGTTTCAGATACAGCGTAAAAAAATGGTGGTAGTGAAAAATCAGGATTTCAATTCAATTCAATTCAAGAATTTTTCAAATTCAAGGATTTACGGCTCTGATACCAAGTAGAAAAGTATTTCAGGGAGAATTCGATGATTTCATTCATCCCAATTTTGGGGCTAATATAGCTTTACAAGTGGTTTCCCAAAAGAAAAAGATATTTACACAATCATGTCATATCTACAAAATTTAATTCTAATTACAATAAGAATATACTTTCTAACACAAACCACAAATGGCTTCATCGATCTGTTGTCGAGGCAAAGGGACATACGAGGCAGCGGTGGCGCGAGGGAAGAGTCAGATCCGAAGCGCGCTGATGCGTGGTAGCACGGTGTAGAGCTCGAGGCAAGGTGAGATGAGGTGAGGCAAATATCAAGTAAGCCAAGCGCGTGCACAGTATAAGTGCTTGGTGGCGAGGTCGATGAACGATGAAGACGACGCTCATGATCGACGAAAGGCTGGAGATGTAGAAGATCTAGCTACGGAGGTACGCTCGGTCCAAGGCCCGACAGTGCGGCTAGTTGAGGGAGGGAAAGATACATGTTGACGAGCTTGACACACCTGAAGACGACGATGGAGAGATGCAACATGATGCGACGGAGATATGGATTCAGTCAGTAGAGAGAGGCATTGAGCCAAAGGCGGCACGGTGGTTGGAGGCCAAGGATGATGCGTAGTCAGGATAGGCAATAGGAGGTCGAGTTGTTTCCGATTGCTACTATATTCTTAAGAGAGAGAGAGAGGGAGAGAGGATGATGAGAATTTAGTGTCAACTAGGTTCTTATCTATTAATAGAAGGGTGAAAATATCTTTTCGCTTTTTTATTGGACCAGGCTGGCTGATACTTCGTTTTGGGCTTCAGACTCAGTCCTTAGTTGTCTAAATATTGTGGTAGTTGGTTTATTTGTATTATCGATATCTACATTGTCCTTACTTATTTTTTTCTTTATTTCTATAATTCAATACATAAAGAAGCTTAACCCAGCCCGGCCTGTTGAGGTCCATCGAGACCCACTCGTAAAGCCCATCAAATATAAATATTTTATATTAATTTATCAGTATAAATCTTTAAATCTCTCATTTATTTTAATATCAATTATTTAGATACATACAAATTACCAAATTTTGAGGCTTATATATATTATTTAATGTGTATAATTTTTGATATATTTGATTGCTAAACACTATTAATTTTAATTTTTTATTCAATACATAAAAAGCCCGGCTCATGGGTACCTGTGGGTTTCAAATTTTCAATAAAAACTCGGCTTGGGCCAGCCCAAATTTTGAAAATATTATTGTTAAACCTCACCTGACTCAGACTCCAATGGGTTTGTCCGTTTGGACTATGACGGCCAAGTCCAGCCCATTGCAGATCCCTACCCACATCAATGACATCTCAAAATTTTAGTTGTTTGTAACCCTTAAGATGAATATGTTAATTCGTAGAGGATTATAAGATGTGTTAACAAGTCGATCCCTCACCTCATATACCTAAGTAATACAACACAATAGACTTATCACTCACGCTACTAAATAAGAATGCCTATGTTTAATTATGAAAGAGGAATTTGTTAAAGAGGTCATTCATGTTTGACAGTTAAGACAGATTGGTCACTCATGTTTGACATTTGCTTTCAGCTTTGTCACTTTATCCGTTTTGTATGTTAAAAATCACACATGTAAACACACGTGTTTTACTTAAATACATATTTTTTTCATTACCATGCTAATAAACTGGGTTATATGCACTTTACAAATAAAAGAATATTTATTTTTCACATCTAAAACTAACAAAGTGACTAATATGAATAAAAATTTCAAACATTAGTGACTAATCCGATATTTATTAAACATGAGTGACTAATCCATCTTAATAATCAAACATGAGTGATCTCTTTAGCAATTTTTTTGTGATAAAAATTGAATATGTTACTAACTAGATTCATACAAGATGACTGGTTTGATTACTTTTTTTTTTTATCAAAGGAACATATATTAAAAGGCCGTTAAGAGGTTAAGTGAGCAGAGTCATAAAATAATAGAATTGAAATAGAAGAAGGTAGGTTAGAAACCCAATTAGAGGGGCACTTCTTCTTTCTAGCTAAGTCAGCAACAAGGTCAGCAACTAAGTTTGCTGTTCTACTGGTCCAATACCAATTAACATGAAAGGAGGACAAACGTAACTTGATTTCTTTGAGAATTATAACAGTCGTCCAATTTTCAAGCGGTGGAGAGATAGTAATAGAGCGTAGAGCATCAATAATGTTTTTAGAGTCAGAACAAATAGAGACATGAGAAAGATTAAGTGAGCCAGCAAAGATAACACTTTCAAGAATAGCCATAGCTTCCGCTACTATCTCTCCGATGGAAATGTGAGTTGATAGCTCCACGTAACCCAACTCTCATGGATATCCTTGTTTAAAAGTTATTAGAAAATGATATTTTTACCTTTCGTGACAATAATTAGTCCCATTATCGACGTAATTCCTGAAGAGGCAACCATTTTTATATCATGATTGAGATAAGAAGATGTAGCATAATTTCCTGACCTAAGAAAAGAAAAGGACAATCATTAGTGGACAAGAGCTGGGGTTATCAGCCAATCGTGTCAGTTTAGCTCAAAGACGAATACTTAATCGTCACAAAGTTTATTATAGCTAGGATTGGGTGAGTTTTGAAGCTAATCTTTTGTTGCATCTCTAGGATTATTAATAAGTTGATATTCTTAATTAAGATTTTAATAATCAATAATATCCATGATATTTTCGTAAAAGTTTTATTTTCTCTCTCTGGTATAACATTGTCGGTTTGTCCCTCATACTCTTTATATAATTTCATCCAAAATTATGAATTATTCTCAATATTTTAAAATACAACGAATACTCTTTATGAAGTTTCTGGTACAATATTTTAAAGATCCTAGTTTGGTTGTGTGAAAAGGGTCTAGCATCTAAAAATTTAGGCGGAGAGCTTAGGGGGTAGGGGCGGAGCCACATTGAAATTATGGTGGTAGTCCCCCGCCCCCCATCTGAGATTTAATAAGTACATTTTCTTTCCATAATATTGGCATGCAAATGAGTCTGACAGAGTGATAACACATAATTTACAACTTCCAAAAATTTGAATTTCAAAAAGGTTTAGGCTTAATTTTTTTTCTTCTATTTCCTTACTAACTATGACTTATTATAAAGATTTTTGTATATTATTTTTTGTTCTCATCTTTTCTCAAATTATAGGTCCACCCTAAAGTCAAATACTGGCTCCGCCACTGTCAGGTGGACATCTATTATTTCAACAGTTCTAAGCAAATTATTCATTCATTCAATAGCATAAATTTATATTAAAACAAAGTTTTCTTTTCAATTGCATACTCCATGAGTATTTTCACTAATCGGAACGGTAAACCACTGTCTAACGCTTAGATGTTCCGTACAGGAAAATTGTTTAGCCCAAATGAGGGAAACATTGTTCGAATATTATCTCCCGGCACATATTAATCTTTTTGTCTATAAATTCTTTGAAAAAACGGTGCAGTTAACCACTAAAAGAATCAAAGTGATTTGAGTACACATTAATCTCCCGGCACATATTAATCGTTGTGTCTTAGTGGTTAATACGAACCTATTGAATCCACAAAACCTTCCAAGTTTTCGAAGTGCTATTCAGTAACGCATTTGATTTGCATGAGACGTACAAATAAAAAGGAAAGACGCTTCAAACTACACCTGCCTTAATTGAGACTTGAGAGGTCCAAATGCCAAACATATTATCGTCGACTGTTTTAGGGTCACAGTTTGGCCACAATAACACATTCAAAACAGTCGTAATGAAGTGCAAAAGCTCATCGATCAACTACCTGTCTACCTCCAATTTCTTTTGTCACAGTCTAAATTAAACCCTTAATTTGCTTGGAATAATAAGGCAGCTGATTATGATGACCGCCCTACTTGGGTTCGTTTTCAACTGTTTTCCAGAAAGTGGTCTAGTTTTGCTGGACACCTCTTTCTTTGGATGCGATGTTGCAATGCTTCTTGCTCGTTGTAATAACAAAATAACATGCTTCTTGCATGTCGTAATAAGAAAGGGTGTGAAATCGACACCATTTTTATTACAATTATGATTAATTGTATGAAATGAAATATTTCCGATATATTTATCTAAAAATACTTTTAACATGAATGTATCATGCATATTAAGAGTCTCAATTGCTCTCACAATTGACGTAGCACAATAGAACTTCTTACTAGAGTGATGTGAGCTAAATTGCATACATAACCGTCCCCTTCCACTTGGAACAAGGAAGTAAATGGGGATGGCAAGCCTTTAATGATTGATGAGTAGTAGTAGTTCACAATTGGCAGAGCAAAGGGGCCGATGCAATTTCGGAATCCATGTCTTGGAAGCAAAGTAAGCAACAGTTTCCAGTAGCATGCTGTCATTTTCAAAGTCAGTTTTCATTTCGTAATAGCCAAAGATATTTCAGTGGATTTGGTGGGTGAGTCTCTCTCCCTCTCTCTCTCTCTCTCCCCACTCTGCTTCTCCAAAATTCTACTCATTCACGACACTATTGTTGATCGATGATGACCCTGCAACTCTTTTGTTTCATGTGCATTTCTTCAAAGCTGCTTCTGCCAAAGCAAAGCTGAGCTATAGCTATTGCAGTGTGAATTCAATTGCCTGAGACTGAGACCAAATTCTCAGAGTTTGAGTGGTGATCGAGCATCAAGACTTTTTGCAGCTGCGTATCCAATCCGAAGACGTGGATATTAAAAAACAAAATCTATAGCTGCTGCATCATAATGCTCGTTGGAATGTTGCTTAAAAGTGAGCAAATGGAATTCCGAAGTGTCCATTCTTGTAGATCTTTTCTCTCTTTTTTTCTTGTTAAATGTACTATATTTGGTTATGCATCCCACGCGGATATGAACTTGAGTTGAGAATATATGGTCATGCGCATGTCAACATAATATACATGTGTATAACTTATTCACGGTGGAGTTTCATTTTGAAAAAGAAAAGAACAGAATTTTGATTTCCACAAAATTGAAAAATATTCGATTATTGAAATTAATTGTCCTTTAAATTATCATTAGAGGATCGCACTCGCAAAAAAATCATCTCAATCAAAGATGATTTGACCATTTGATCATCATATTCAATTTTTAATGAATATAGTTCATTTGCTATACCTTAAAAGTTTAATGTAGTAATAAAATGGTTAAATCATCTCCAATGGTGCTAATTTTTTGTAAGTATGATCGTCTAAAACTTTATCAACTTATGATAACCTTAGTAAGATTAGTTTAGTTGTGAAGATTGAAACTAAAGAACTGAATTTACTGATCTCATGACAATGAGTTACCTTGAGTTCTTTCGGAGATCTAATTATGACAATTCAAATACAATCCACTATACCTTATACCTTGAAATACAAAATTGATAACGTCTAGAAAGTTCAACAAATTAGCAACATCTTGTTCTTCATAAATACACATTTAATCTTAATCTTTTCCAATATCTTAATACCAAATCATAAAACAAAACGTGACTCGTGATTCAAATCAGAACTAACAAGATGTTATGTAAACTCTTCCTGGCCCAACTAGGAAAGCCATGGCAGAATGTTGGTGTCTCAGTATTATGTATATTTCAGTCATTCTCACCGCAAATATTGTGAAGAGAAAAGCATAAAAAATATATTTTCCCTTACTAAAACAGTGCAGAACATGCAAGACAATACTTTTCTTTAGAGTTGGGCACATATCCCACAAATTTTGAACTCGACCCGATTCCGCGCAGAACGGGACATGACAAAAATTAATATTTTTACTATTTCATCCCATCCTGTCCTTTTTTTAGGGACGAGATTGGGTCTTTATTTTGAAATCTCAATAGACCCGTTTTGTCCCGCATAATATGTTTTGTCTATGTTATCATTGTTTTACTAAGAGTTGACATATTAAATTATCAAATAATTAGCAATATTCAACCAAAAAAATTAATCTACAAAAATCAAAGTATTACGTTACTTGTAATATGAACTAAATGTATCAATCAAACATGAAATAAATTTGCTTGTAGTTTTATTGCTCTTAATTAAACATTAAGTACAGTAAAATGATATTACTTTGTGTAGTTGTATACTTCTAAGTCTTATGTTTATCTTATATTGATCCCAAAATTTCATTCGTCCCGTCTCATTCGGTTTTTTGTTGTTAAATAGTTTGTTAAATGTTCGTTTTAAATTAAGCCCGAAATTGGACTCGACCCGAGTAGTCCCATCCCGTCCCGTTCGGGTTTCGGGACGATCGCTACGGACTTTTAAATTAGCCAATCCTGTCTCATGCTGTTCCGTTCAAGATAAGGATAAGAACGACAAAAAATGAACCCGACCCGACCCGTCTCATGCCCACCTATACTTTTCTTTAGTAATTTTCTAGTCTTGTTACGTTCATTCATTTTCTGTAATTTTGTTTTTTCTGTGATGTTGGGTCCTTGAACACCCCAAATGAATTTTCCAAAATGAGATAGAGGATCGATCCTTTTTCTGCCCAAATCTTAATTATCCAACAAGATTTGGAATTTTGGATAGAAAATGGCCCAAAACCTCTTGTCCTCTCGTTCGTCTAAACCTTATTAAAGCGGCGATGCGGCGGCGGCGCCATGGCGAACAGATCGACACACATGACCAAGGTGCATACAAAGTTACACACTCTTATATATTAGTTTTGGTTTGATCGACTGTCGCGTTTTCTGGGTACCTGGTTTCGATTTGATTTCTATTCTCACCCATATTAAGGAAGAAACGATGCAATTGTTGGGTTTCGTCTCGACATAATATTGTGTTCCATGGAAACAAGCATTATGGGATCATAGACGCTTCGCAGCTAGCTCATGTTTTGGTTTTGTCATCTCGTCAGGATCGGAATTTCTGACAAAAGGCCTGTCGCAATGGAAGACTTGTAAAATCAAGTTTAGCCGATAGTTTGGAAGACCATGGGATTAGGTAAGAGACTCATGCCTTGGTTCTTTGTTTTGTTTTGTTTTGAGACGAACTGCAGCATACCTAGTCCAGCAAGGAGACCATCAGACAACTGGATAGTTTTCCTAGACCAAGTAGGAAACTAGAAAAACTACTAAACCTGGACAGACTGTGAAACTTGAACAGCATATATATATATTAATTATATCGGATAAACCATATATATAATGTTTAAAAGTAGAGTCTCTTGTGAAAATCGAGGAAGTATACATTGAGGAATTTCAGACCCAAGGGCCCTGTTGTTCATCGTGCGAAACTGCAAAAGGAACGCCTAGCTGAAATAGAACAAAGTTCTTCTTTGTTCTTCCCAAAATGTTCGAAATGTCAAAGACCGTGAAAGAAAGGAGAGGCCTCCTCTCCCAAAGGGAATGGGCTACATGCCTCACATATATTCGGATAAGAGAGGTCGCTACCGTGTAAGATATTCTGATCATCAAGTTGTTTCTGTCTCCTGTGTTCGTTGTGGTAAGAGGGGTGACCATTGGGATTTTCATTGTCCGAATCCGACCAATGATCCAAAATCACCCTGACAATCGAGTTGCTCCCAGTTTGTGCTGGAACGCAATATGTGATGAGATCAATGCTAATGCTACATCCCATTGAAAATTCTTGTTCTTTTTTATGGTATTTGGTTACTTATAACTACTTGGCCTTATGAAGGGTCATGACTAAGTTAGAACCAGCATTCTGTAGATTACCTATTTTCTATCTAGCCATGTGAAGTAAATATGATTTGCTAGTTAGTTTGATGCTTATATCTCTTTCGATTACATATGACATGTAGTCTGTGCTTTCGGAAAACTCCATCTGAGATAGAAAACCAAAGATCTCAAATGTGTCATGTTATTTAAGAGTTTAAGATGTGACTTGCTAAGATCGGAAGATTTGCTGGTTCTTTCATCCTGATAACTCTCCAGTGCTGCCACTGCTTCATGTATAAGCCAACCAACCAATCTTTACATTGCCCAAGCCAAGTAGAAAGAACCATTCTTCCATATGCATGAATGCGTACAGTTTGGGCATCAGTCTGGAACTGAAAATACACTTGATAAGACAAAAGAAAATTTCACTAAACCACAACTGTTTACATATATTCACTCCCTGGAACAACCTTTACAAAACCACTCTCTTCATTTCCTCTTGATCAATTTAAAGGTACCTTCACAGATCAACGAAGAATCTAAACTGAAACAAAACTGAACACGAGATTCCAGAGTTTTATCCTAGATATATGATCTGTACCCGCTCGCAATATATGGTTACAGATAGTAAACCCCAATAATATACAAGAGGCATGTACTTCCGACTTCGGTTGTAACCACAGTTAAACGGAGAAGCCTCGGCCAAATATATACCCACATCTTCCCATGAGGGATGGAGTTCAACTAGAACATTAGTTCTTGATATGATGGGTTATGGTGCCTTTTGTTGAACTCTAGCACGCTTCCATATGTGCGATCAGCAACCCCAACAAACAGAGCTTCAGAGTCAGGGCTGAAGGATATTCCAGCAATCTCCCCGAACAGATCAATTTCCTGTTCCTTGGCATACCCAGAATGGGTATCAATGACGTGAACGAAGTCAGCTGGTTCAGCCATGGCCAAAAATCGGCCATCAGAAGTGAATTTTATGGCTCTTATCGCTCCCATTCTTCCCTTCAACACAGCTAGGGACTCTGAGAGGTTCCTTATGTCCCATAGCCTGCAAGTAGTGTCTTGGTTGCCAGTAGCCAATATTTGTCCATCTGGGTGCCAAGCTGAGGAAAAACAATAGTCCAAGTGCCCTTTGAGGCCCCCAACAGCCTATATAAAGTAGGTAGTTTATAAGAGCGCTGCTCCCTTTGCATAGAACAAATCATATAGTAGTGCAACTTACTTTTCCAGACTGAGCATCAGCAATCAAACAGTCTGCACTATCACCAAGCACTGCAAGCAGCTTACCATCCGGACTAACAGATGTGTTCTGCCAATAAATAAAGAAACCAACATGACAATAATAAAAAAGCATAACCCAACTTGTAGAAAAACATTCGTTTTCTGTATGGTGCTCACATTTACGGACCAATCAAATGAGAAGCGATTTAGGCAAGCAAACTTCTCGATATCAAAAACTCTAACTTGAGCATCATTGTTTGCAGTCATTACTCTCATAGAGCCACTACAGAGAGAAAACCCAGTCAAACGATTTCAAGTCAAATGACAGATAGCATCTTATGGAGGAGAACTTACGTAGGGTTTCGGTAAATATCCACCGCATTTGTGATAGCATTCTCATCTGTTGTTAATTTTGTGCAGAAAGCAACTCCAGGTTGTTTCATATGCTGCCCAAGTGAATGAAATGTAAAGCTTGTAAGTGAATATACCATATCAGATTCCGTTAAAGCAAAGAACCATTCATTTTGAACACTTATACCTTGCAGATGAGTTCGCCTTGAAATCCACCAGCAACCATTAAATCTTCCTTAACAGCCATGGTGCTTATCTGTACTTTGGAGAGTGGTCGAGCCAACAATCCAGGTCGTTTCTGCAAGGATGTATCACACATAAATCAGAAAAAAAATCTACAGCAGTGTTTCAGCAACATAACCTAGTTGATCAGTCGAGTGTTAAAGTACCTCAGTAGGCACGATTGGCTTAGCCACATTGAGTACTTCTGTGCCTCTCCTGAGCAAAGAGTTCCAATGCATTACTGAAAAGTTCTGAATAAGGTATACATCATGCTTCGATGTGGCCCATAACAAATTTCTTAGCTGCACAAGAACGAACCAAGTTGATGGACACGAAGTGACAAACTATACATTTAAGAAGATGGACACATTGTTTTGAATTATATTCACATAGTTCAGAAAAAAGGGAATATGTGTGGGCTATTTCTTCTGAGTTGATGCATATCTTGAAACCCACAAGACAAAAGAAATACTAGTATATCAAATAAGCACAAGATGAACCAACTACACACAATAATGAAATGAAATTACTAGAAAGCATTAAAAAAAATTAATTTAGACCCCATCAATCTTCGAAGACCACAAGAACCCCCCAAAGAAAAGAAATGGACCTATAAAGTTGATGTTGGAATGAAAATGCATCAAAAGAGGGCAAAGTGACTACCACCAGGAGGTGCATCAATAGAGTAACCACTCCACTCCTCACCCGTAATAAATGAACCAGAAAGACAAAAAACATCCCAAAAATGTGAAACTTGGCTAATACATCATTACCGCAAAACATATGTTTTGTTCCAGCAACTATGTAATCATATCAATATAGACTTTGAATGGATATAAAATATAAACCTATATATGTTCAAGGCATGAGTGATGCCACTGGATGCCTCCAACAAAATTCGTGAAAACTCCAAGTCTAAGAAAACAAGGATAATGTTTATAGACCCGTCGTGAATGCATTACAGTACTCAACAATAACATAAATTGCTAATTTGCTACAGAGGCCTCTTAATTCTCAGATATGATTCCTATCATACCATATAACCAACGTCGCGCCAGCAGCTCTAACTTCCACCCTGCATTAAAGCTGGAATAAAGAAGCAATAGTAATCCTAAATGCAACGTACAAGTTTAAGTGGTATAATTATATTTCAGAGATGGGAGAAACAATATATTACAACAAACACTAAAATTATAACACTATTGCAATTTTTATGTCGGTGCAGAATAGCATGATTAATTGTCTGGATATCTACAGCCATTGTATGTCTATAGTCACTTCTAAAACTTACAGAATCATCAATTAACTTCTCAAAAGATCTTAGATTATAACACTACTGGAAAAGGTGAGCGATTTAATATTGGATCTGGTTAGGTGATTATATTCCCACAAAAAAGATCCCTTAGTTGCTTACCATTGGTTTTCTTTTTAAGATCATGTTCAGTGGTGATATAAAATCGACTACAAAGTTATGCTAGGATCCCCTTTCCGACAATTGTAGCTAGATTCTCATTAATAAGCTTATCAGGCATGCAAATTTGGTTATATCTCAGATTGATACAAGATCTACAAATGCACCCAAAAATATACTAAACTTTTTATGTAACTTCATACCTTCCTGTGAAAAGTTGAGGCACAGAACCATAATCATAAATTAAGATTTCCATCACACAGGATATAACAAGTTTTTATAACACCTGCAAAACTACAAAATATTGATTTGCATATAACTAACATAAAGGAGCAGCTATATAATAATATCAAAAGACTTTAAACTCGGAAAAAGTTTTAGCTGTAACCATGCATCTGTACCAAAGTTAAGAGAAACTTATTCCATGCAGCACCCTTGCAATTTCGAATGAACTAAATGGATGATGAGGGTATGCAAGATGCACCACTACATATGGACCATCACAAATTTCTTAACAAAATGACCTACATGCAGGGACTTGCATAATAGAAAGCAAGTAAGAAGATGAATGTATTCATATTGCACCACTACATATGAGCGATAATTTTTTTTTTTAAGAATATTGATAAATTCAAACACATTCATCACAAAACCCCTAAGCGTTTCGGTTCCAAAACAAATTCAAAATCTAATTTTGTTAAAAAAGAGAGAGGATAGATAGATAGATAGATAGATAGATAGAAGACCAATTCAAACAGTTATGAGATCCCAAGAGCATAATCTCCACCTGAAAATGCACAATTGTGGACTTGACAAGCCTCGTGTTGTATTGGAAGTCATAGTAACTCTTCCCTTTCTCAACTTGCAAGCACTCCTACACATACATATATGAACACCAACAAACAGTTTAGACCTATTCCTTGCTTAACAATCAAATCATTCAGTCAATCACACACAAATATATATATATATGTAAAATTGAGCGGTGAAATCTTGACCTTATCGAGATCTTGACGAGGGCGAGCGAGGCTCTCGTAGTTCTTGTACTGCCTCAATCGCGCCTCGCGATACTTATCTCTAGAGAAGTTGAGCCTCTCCCACGGTATTCCCTGTATATCTTTCCCATTTCTAGCCTCCACTGCTGACGTGTCACTATTCGCCTTCCTCTGCAAACATTCTCAAACATCCATCACCTCCATTACACATTCATCAGAAAATTCAATAAAATAAACACAAGAGAGGATCAGTTGAGCTGGTTGGTACCGAATCGAAGTCGTCTTCGAAATCATCAGAGTCGTCGTCGTCTCCGAAATCGGAGCTTCTTCTTCTACTGGGCTGATTGTCAGCAAAAGCGTCGCTGACGTCATCCTCGAACTCGACGACGTCGTCTTCGCCGTAGTAGTCGTTCATGACGTACTCGAGGTCATCGTTCTGGAAATACGCCATCGATACACACAAAACCTGCACAGCAAAAATTTAAACCTTCAGTACTTGGATTCCTCGGAAATCAAAGAAATTAAATTGAGAGACGAATCAGAAGGAAGCGATTGCGTAACTGGTGGAGTAGTAGAATCGGACAGAAAATGAGGAGGAGGATTTCGAGGAATCAAGTGAGAAAAACAGTAGGGAGAAGAATCTAGAGGGATTAAGAATTGGATTTGAAAAATGAATTTTTTTTGTGTCTGATGAGATGGAGCAAGGAAGGATCAGCCTGGTTGGTCTACGTATAGTCTTGGTGAGCTGATCCTAGAAACACCGTGAAGACCCGGTTTCGCCGAATATTCTTTTCCTTGTAATGACTATTGTGCCACTACAAGTTAATTGGATTATCCTATTACAGCGGATTCTTTTGCTAATTTTGTAATTGTTATATTTTCATCTGATTTCCCTTTTCAGAGCAACTGCACTGGCCGGGAAGCAGCTCGAGCAGATGGAGAGGCCCGCCGGGAACTACTCGAGTAGTTCTAATTTTGCCACGCACCGACGAGCTAAAGGGAGGAGGAGACCGCTCGGTCAACGGGCTCGAGCTCGAGCTCGAGTAGAAATGGGGCAAGCTGCAGATCGAGCAGCTTGCAGATCTCACCGTCACGTGGATGACGTCAGCTGACGTTGCTTTTTTTTACTTGCCCCAGTAAAAGATGAAAATAGAAGTTACCAACCAATCATGGGATAACACGTGGCCTTACCGAATCGGGAAAAAAAATCCAACGGGCCAGTTGATTTTGAAATCAAAATCTGATCCAACGGCTGATATTCAAACATAACGGTTACTCTTTTTTCCAGAACGGATATAAACGGGAATACCCTAAATATTTACAAAAAAATCCCAAAAAATTGCATAACACCCCATAATATTTCCCTATAAATACTACACCATTTATTTCACAACTCACACTAATTTGTGGACAACAAATTTCACATCTTCATCCATCTCTTCTCAATCTCTACTCTCATTTTCTTGAGCATTTTTCCGAAAAAATCGCCACCCATTGGCTTCCTTCCGAAGATTTACAAATGTGCATCTCTTTCGCACGTCATAGTATTGATGAATTCAACGGCAACAAACAAAGGAAGAATAAATTGTGGGAGAAAATTCATGCCGATTACATGCAAAATTGGGTGCCATCAGAAGGAGAAACACCTCGAGAGGAGCCTAGGTCTCAAATTGCGCTTGCGTCTCCCTACAATAAATTCAAGATACCATTGTAAAAATGGGATCAATGTTTGCGAGACGCACGTAAGCGTAGAGCTAGTGGCACTTCTCACATGGATGAGGTAACTCCTTATACTCATTATCTCATTTTTATTTAATTTCTACTATGTAACTAATTTAGTGAATTTTTAATTAACTTTTTGTATGTCATTTTAATCTAATTAATTTACTGCATTTTTTTAGATTAAGCAAGCTCAAGCATTCTACTATGCCGCTAAGAAAAGATCGTTCACCCACTTTGAATATTATGAAGTTCTTAAGGACCATCCAAGTTACCGAGATGTTGAACCAAGTACTCTGTCTCCGTATGTAAGCTCATATGAAGAGACTCCCTTCGTTACTGAATCATCTCCAATCATAAATTTGGGTGACGAGGAAGTGAATGAAGCACCACCCGCCTACGTTGGCACTGGTCTGTCGAGTCCGGTTAGACCAATGGGATGCAAGGTGGCAAAGGAAGCAATGCATCAAAAGAAACAAGGTAGACTTCGATTGATCAACGCACTGAGGTTTTGCAAACAATGGCAAGTGATCAAGCATCGTGGCATTCCATGAGGAAGATGCATAATGAAAGTGAGCTCAATTATTACAAAGAGTATATACAACTTTAACAACGAAAAGAAGCAAGGGCGGCAAGTGAGCTCCTCCAACTCATCGAAGACTTTACTCTCAGGGCCGCCGAGTTCCTCCACCAACTCATCGGTGACTTTTGCTCTGTCAAAACCTTTCTCCTCGATCACAAACCACTTATAACCGCTAGAATCGGTGAAGTGCATGTAGATCGGCGAATCCATGACTCCAGGATTCTTTTTTTCCGCCTCCATTTCTGAATTCTGATCAATCCCCAAAAGCAAAAGCAAAACCCTAATATTTTCTATTCGATCTTATATGACTCCTCTTCCTCCTCCTCCTCCTATTTATATGGAACCCCTCAAAGAATCATAATCGAAGCCCAATTGGTAATTCAACGGCCCAAATCCTTTTGTTACCATTCTATTTGTTTGGGCTTTTAGAAAAAAACAAACCCATCTAAACTAAGCCCAATTTTTTTTTCCTTTTTTTTAGAAAGATACAAACATCGATTAAAGTATTTATAACCCACAAAAAAAAATGTATAATATATTGTACTGTAGCTAGTCATTGTGGCTAACTATAACCTAAAAAAAGAAACATTGGAACCGTGCATTCATAACTAAAGTATGCGCTACCTATATGTATTTCTAAGAACAAATAGTAGTTACCGATAAGAAGAAGTGAATATGTATTCCACTTCTTCATCAAAGCTCTCATTGTCTATCAATCTTTGTCAACATAAATAGGTCATACCAAATTGCGAAAATATTAAGAACATAAGATCTCGTCGAAGGCCCAACCAAGCCCTTAGGAAGACAGGGACCTTGCCCCACCCACCCACCCACCCAAATACTAGACGAGACCCTAGCCCTAGGCCTTGACCTCCCTGCACACCAAAACTCAGCGCCACACCTCATATAGGGTTAAGCCCTAGTGTTTCTACTGATTTTCATAAGGGTAATTAATAGAAGCACGTGTGAGGCTTGTTCGGTTAGACTTGATCCTTTGCTCGAATGTCGTCTTTCCCTTGCTGTTAAGTACAATACACAAAGGGGCGTTAAGAGTCTTGAGTGGGGTGGACCTGTCTTCGACTCTCCAATGCCTAAGTTAGTATGTATCGAGTGTAACAATAATGTAGATAGAGTAACGAGCGTACCTATTGTTGGTGTATGCTACCGTATCACCCAATTACCGCTTACTTAGCTAAACCGACCAACACCACCCAAGCCAAACGCAAGACAGTAGCACGGGCTACAACTCCGAAAAAAGGTTCAGCACCATCCGAACAGCCACGCAGCCACGCGCCTAATGAGGCAACATCCATATCAGGATAGCCATGGAGATGAATCCCACATCGATGGGGAACAACAATAAACACACTCAACCACCAATATAAACATCTCATTTATGACTAAGGAAGGTGCACTCATTACTCTGTCTACATTACTGTTACACTCGATACATACTAACTTAAGTGTCAGAGAGTTGAAGACGGGCCCACTCCTGTCAAGACTCCTAACGCCCGTTTGTGTATTGTTCTTAACAGCAAGTGAAAGACGACATGTGAGCAGAGGATCCAATCAGCCTGAACAAGCCCCACCCGTGCTTCTACTAATTATCCTTACAAAAATCGGTAGAAATATTTGGCACCGTCTGTGGGAACCAAGCAATCGTAAACCACGTATAAACACCACATAAAAAAATCCCCGAAAAAACCCAAAAGCACTAACAAAAATGGCATCCGGAACGGAAGGAGGCCCCAATCAGATCATTCTCGAAAGCCAAAAAATAAGGGCAAACCCCATGGACGCCATCAATAGCATCCAAGACATGACAGAGGACGAGGCAACAGCCCATCTCGTCCAAGAACTACAGTCGGCTAAAACCGAAATCGATCAGGAAAGACAGGCCCGACAAAGGTTGGAAGAAAGGCTCGATGCGTTCATTCGGAGTCAGGAAACCTGAGAGAAAGAGCCAGGGCCAGGTGAAGAGGCAAGGCTTAACGAAGGGGTCATCAAAATCAACCCAAGTGGAGGACTCCGAAACATACACTTGCTTGAACCACCCCCTCCACCCGAAAGAATTCAGCAGTATGACAATGAGCCACCCGTGACAATCGATACGACAATGTTGCGCCAGATGGAAGAATTGGAGGTCGAGATCACATCGCTAAAGAAAAACACACACCTCGGGCAGAAGGTAATGTACACACCCCATGTAAGCCCACTGTCAGACATAATCCTGGCTCAGGGAAGGGACCCATACTCCAAGACCGTGAAGATCGACCAATTCAATTGGAGGGGGATCCGAGAACACACATCAACGAGTATCAATCCACCACGGCAGAAACACGATACTCGGACACAACTCTCTACTTCCTGTTCTAGGAAACGTTAACCGAGGAAGCGAGAAATTGGTTCTACGAGGTGCCATGAGGATCTATACATTCGTTCGAGGAGCTAACAAAGTGCTTCCTCAAACGGTATCAGCTATATGGAAAGTACAACACCGCAAGCATACTTCTGAAGATTCCTCAGGGAGAGACCAAAAGCCTATCAAGATTTATCAATCGTTGGAGAGCTTTCGTGAACACCTGCAGGAACCTCGACAAGAACGTGGCCAAAACCACACTGCTGGAGAATCTAAGCGGAACCCCGTTCGTTGAAAAGTTGGTCAATAATGACCACCTGGAATATGATGAGGTCATCAATATGATCATCCAAAAAGTATTGGTGGAAACCCGAGTCTATGGGGCATCTGGATCCAACACAAACCTACCCCCGAAAAGTACCCATCATTCGCAATCGCCCAACAAAACTACCTTCACCGCCTCTCCAGCAAAAGAAACACAACCACAATTCATCCCCCAAAATCGAGACAACAACCATCACCATGAGCACTGAAACAACAAGCCATATCAGCAGCCACACCATCGCAGAAATGACCAACCCACCCGGAACCAAAACCAACCAACAACACCATATAACCAACCCTGAAACACCTTCCCACCTCGACGAGAAATCTTTTCTGTTGCCTAGGCCTCGAACGAAGAGATACTCAAACACAATAAAAGCCAAATTCGACCACCAATGCCAAGGTTGCCCAGAATCTAGCCCATGCGCAACAAGGGAACGTGGTGCATGTACCACAAATCCAACACCCACAACTCCAATGAATGAAAAATCCTCGCAAAATAGATAGAAAGACTGCAAAAAGAAGGAAAAATCATCCTACAAAGGCCGAATACCACACGACTGGTGGCAAGCATCGAAATGAGAGGTACAATCAACACAATTTTGGGAGGAAAAAGGAATTCTAAAATCCCACGAGAGAGGGAAGAACCCAACATAAGGGACATTTTCGTGATACACTCTACAAACCCCACCAAGTCCGGAAGAAAGGAATGGCCATCAATCACCTTCTCGTGCAGCGAAGAGGAGGGCAACCGAAACAACACATTGTCATTCGTAATCGATGGAATGGTAGACAGATACCTCATCAGGCGTATCCTGATCCACAACGGAGATTCCGTCAACATCATCTTTCGGGAGGCAATGTACCCACTGGGCAGCGATTACATGAGATTTGGAATCGGGGCACCTGGCACCCCACAGAACGAGATAAGAATGGACTTCATCGTCGTAGACGTTCACACATCTTACAACATGATCCTCTGCAGACCCGAAATCTCCAAACTGAAACTGATCATCGCAAGCCACATGGTCCTAGCTAAATTCCCAACCGACTTCAAACGGTACGATTCGAGGATATAATTTCGTGGAGAAGGTTGTCTGCCCGAATGGGGACAATACGCGAATGAAGATCTTGGCAGTGACGGGGACCTCACCCAAGGAGCAAAACCCGGACGACCCAAGGGATGGACTGAATGTCGTTCAACCTGCCATTGAACGTGACGAGCTGCGAACGATACAACTATTGACTCAATATCCTGAACGGACAAGACGCATTGGCGTATAGCTGGAACCCGAAATAGCAGGCAAACTTATTCAAATCCTAACAGATTGCCAGGAAGTATTCTTATGGTCCTACGCAGATATGCCAAGAATCGCTACTAATATAATCTCACACAAGCTAAGCATCACGCCAAGAATGAAACCCGTCAAGCAAAAGCTTCGAGTGTATAATCAAGTGTGATGCACCGCCATGCACGCAGAGGTCGACTACCCAAAAATAATCTCCAACGCGGTAATAGACAAAAAGAGCAATGGATCATGGCAAATGTGTATCGACTACAACAATTTAAACAAGGCTTGCCCCAAAGACAGCTTTCCACTACCAAGTATTAACTAACTGGTCGACGCAACAGCCAACCACAAATTGTTGTCCATAATGGACGTATACGTAGGATACAACTAAATATTCATGAACTTTGATGACTAGGAAGCCACATACTTCACAACGAATAAGGGTTTGTACTGCTATGTCATCATGCCATTCGGTGTCAAAATGCGGGCTCCACCTACCAGCGATTGATGAACGTCATATTCGATGGCCTAATGGGAAAAATCATTGAAGTATACGTTGACGACATACTTGTGAAAAACACGAAGGTTGCAGACCACGCTGAAAACTTGAAAACCATACTGGATCTACTGATCAAAAACAGCACACGGCTAAACCCCACCAAGTGCACATTCGGCGTCACTGCAAGTATGTTCCTCGCATATATCATAAGTCAGCAAGGAATCGAGGCTTCAACTACGAAGGTGAAGGCAATCCTCGACATGACACCTGCTACCACCAAAGACAAACTTCAGAGCCTAACAGGGAAGCTAGCGTCCTTGAACCGCTTCATCTCCCGTTATTCTCATAAATGCGCACCATTCTTCAAAGCCCTCCGAACAACAAACAAACGGACCTTCAGTTGGACGCCTGATTGCAAGGCAACATTTCTATCCATCAAACACTACCTAGCTTCAATCCCTCTCCTATCCAGGCCCACGAAACGAGACAAATTATACATATATTTATCTATCCATTTCACTAACGGCAATTATTTTTGCCCTTGTTCGGAAGGAAAAAGATTTGGAACTACTTGTTTTCTTTGTAGGGAAAGTCATGACAGACCCCGAGACACTCAACCACCAATATAAACATGAATAGTCGGGCGATCCTTTATTTGTTCGCCTTATTTGTGAAGGTGTGTTGCATTTCGCTTTTCTTCCAAGAGGTCATTGTCTAGTCGTAGTCCTTCTCCGTTCGTGTTCGAGTCATAGCTTTCGATCCTTGGGCTTCTATGGGTGATCTCCAATGGGAGTACCGCCTTTGTTCCGAATGTGAGACTGGACGAGGTTTCTCCTGTTGATGTTGTTTGAATTGATCATAATATCTCGGGGATGAGCTCGGGCCATCGTCCGTACCACACGTCTCCTTTTTCGATGTCTTCATTTCTTTTCTTGATGCCTTCCTTGATGATCTTGTTTTTTGCTTTCACTTGTCCTTTCATATGAGGGTGTGCCAGTGATGCCAATACTAGGTTCGTGCCCTGCCTGCTGCAAAATGCCTTCAGTTCCTCGTTATGGAGTTGAGGCCCGTTTTCCGTGATGATGTTGAGTGGTGTTCCATAGCGGCAATAGAGGAAACGCCACATAAACTTTTTTACCTTTTCGGTTGAGATTTTGACCATCGGCTCGGCCTCAATGAACTTGGTGTGGTAGTCAATGATCACGATGAGAAATTGGTATTGCCCTTTGGATTTCAGGAGTTCTCCAATGAGCTCGAGCCCCCATTGTGCAAACGGTACCGGAGAGGTGAGGATCGATAGAGGTACTGCTGGCATATGGTTCTTGTGTGCGTATAGCTGGCACTGGTGGCAGAGTATTGCAATTGCAGTTGCATCATTGTGAATTGTTGGGCACCAAAATCCACTTTGTAATGCCTTGTTAGCGATGGATCTTGCCCCCGCGTGATGGCCACATACGCTCGAATGGATTTCCCTTAGTATCATATTCCCTTGCTTTGGTGTAACACACTTGAGGTTAGCCCATGTTTTTCCTTATCGATATAGGTTGGCTTACCGCTCACCTATCTACTGACTCTAAAATGGACTTGTTTGTTTTGGATTATTGAGATGGTTCAAAACCTGATGTTGCTGGTTTTTGACCATGATAGTGCGAACATCTTTGCCGTTCACCTATCAGATGACTCCGAAATAGACTTTCTTGTTTCGGTTCATCGAGATGGTTCAAAACTTGATGTTGCTATATTTTCATCATGATAGTATGAACATCCTTGATGTTTGCCTATCAAATGACTCCGAAATGGACTTGTTTGTTTCTAATCATCGAGATGGTTCAAAACCTGATGTTGCTAATTTTTTACCATGATAGTGTGAACATCTTTGTCGTTCGCCTATCGGATGACTCTGAAACGAACTTGCTTGTTTCAGATCATCGAGATGGTTCAAAACCTAATGTTTCTGGTTTTTGACCATGATAATGCGAACATCCTTCTCGTTCGCTTATTGAGTGACTTTGAAACGGACTTATTTGTTTCAAATCATCGAGATGATTCAAAACCTGATGTTGCTAGTTTTTAACCATGATAGTGTAAACATCTTTGCCGTTCGCTTATTGGATGGCTCTGAAACAGACTTACTTGTTTCGGAATGGCCTTTGAGTTTAGATCGAGGCTCCTGCCTTTTCGTATTCTGTTCTTTCAGAAGCGCAACTGTTACCTTCTGCGTGACAAGCATGTGCCAGAAAAGTGTGCAATGGTTGCTTCTTGCATGTCTGACGTGTGTCCCACAGCAATCGAAACGGTTTTTGGGTAATTAATTTGAACGTTGGACATGTGTAATACCCCAAAAATTAGTATAATAATTTAGATTATTATATAAATTTTTAAACTTAAAAATTATCATAATTTAGTTTAACCTTAGAGCCTTTAGAAATTTGATAACAAATTTTCTGGTGAAGACAATGTATAAAAACGAGTTTTAGATAAACATTAACGGAATGAAGCAAATGGTCCAGTGGATACTCAAGTTCAAGTCAGGTACTCCTTGGTCTTGGGTTCGAGGCAACAAAGCTAGATATGGATTTGCGAAATATTTCATGTCGTAGGTTAGTAAAAATAATAAAAATATTTTTACTCGAGCTAGAAACGGTAAGAAAACCATAATTCCAAATAGCTGATTTTCGGAAATAGAATTTTAGCGAAATGACCCCCATTGTTCGTATTTGTTCTCCAAATTGAACTTTTTGTTTTAAGATCACAATTAATGTCTTTAATGGTCATACTTATCTATCAATTTGGTGCTAATTATTATTGGTTTATGTCTTTTTCATTTTTTTACACTATATTACACTTTATTAATAAAACCACACATTTTCTTCACCCATTTATTCTACTTTCACATTCACATATCTCTACGCACACGTCTATAGCATCAAGTGCACATTTTAATCAGATTTTCAACTACATTACTATTATTTTACAAGTGCACATTTACCCTAGAATTAGTAGCTCAACTATTTCATTATCAACTTGTCTTGCAAAGTCAATAAAAATAGCTCTAAATTTATTTCTCATGTCTCCTCTCATGTCTATATTTATACCCCCTTGAGTTTAATCTGATCACACACAATTTCAATCAAGTTTTCACCGCTTGAAACTCTTCCAGAGTTGCAATGCAACACACTTAAAGTCCTATACCAAAAACCTTCATATTAAGCATATTTAAGTAACTCTTCATTTGCTATACAAGAATGTCATCTTGAGTTAATCAAATACTTCATTCATCTACTACAAATCTTGAGTAGGTACATGAGTACATTCCTATACTTCTTTATCTTTAGGACTACATCAAAGTGCATGGCTAAGAATAAAAGGAAAATAATGAGTTTTAGTGTAATCTTAATATTTTCCTTTCTAGTAAAGTTCTATTTACTCAAATATTTTTATATAATTAGATTCTACACAAAAAATTATTCAATTTTTACTTTTGAATCACTTAAAATGGTTAATTAATGAGGAAGTTATTGCTAAAACAAGTTTTGCTAATCTTTTCTTTATTCTTGTTCGAAAACTCTTAATGTGCTCTTACCTTGAAATATTCATATCTCACTCATTGCTTAACCAAATTCAGTGTTCTTTATATCAAAATGAAGCTTAGGAGTTTAACTACCAATATGAAAAGTTTTGAAGGCATTGGTTAACATTTAGCAACTGATTAATATGTGCAAATGAGCTTAATATCAAGTGTAACCATTTTTGGACAGTTGCTAAACATCTTTGTTTCTGGACTTGAGAACTCCCTACTGAACTTTATGACTATTACCATTGGATTTCTCTCGAAAAACACTTTGAGACGGTGTACTCGTTTCTTTAATTTGGATATAATTTGAATTAATTATAAAACGGGCCAAATAGAGGATTTCGGGCAGACTACCGCTGAATGATACTTTTGGTTCAAGGATTAAGAAATTTTCTCTTCTGTATTTGTACTTTGATTTCATTTACTTACTAGCATTATTTACTTTTAAGTTTGATTTGGGACTAATGGAGGATTTCGGACGGACTACCGCCTAATGAAAATTTTGGA
This sequence comes from Geum urbanum, assembly GCA_946800695.1. Lineage (NCBI taxonomy): Eukaryota > Viridiplantae > Streptophyta > Magnoliopsida > Rosales > Rosaceae > Geum > Geum urbanum. Next base: position 1,359,140 of record OX327013.1, on the reverse strand, counting down.
CCGATGATAACTAATTCAAGTTTATTTACTTAAACGCTCTATATCTTTACTTTCAAGTATAATTTGGGACAAATGAAGGATTTTGAGCGGATTACCGCCGAATGAAACTTTTGGACCAAATTTGTTTATTAATGATCTACGTTTAAGTTTGATCATTTTTTTTCTTTTCCTTTACGAATTCTACTACGTATATATTTATTACAAAATTATGATATAAATATATACTCTATGATCTATATATACCTAATTTTAACTAAAGACTTGTTTGTGGTCATTATGGTTGAGGTGTAAAGTCAGGTGTAAAGTACGAATTAACTCGTGTTTAAGTGAATTACTGGTAAAGTGTTTCGTGATTGTGAGTGTTAGCTAAGGGCCCTAGTCCCTTACAGATAGTGCACTATTATACTCTTAGGAATGAATTATGTCAAACTGAGAGTGTACATGCTTTGGCAGGTGGTCTTAATATGTTGTGGCTTTACATGTATGTTGGTATTGTGAGACTAAGCATATGATTTTTGAGAAATTACCAATTAATCCAAAAGAATTCACTTTGGAAGTATTGGCGTGTTTGTGTGTAGATGTGAAATTGTACAAGTACGTATATTATGTACTTATACGTATATATTATAAAGACGTGAGTATAATTATGAAAGAACATAACCAATTTCGATTATTTCATCTTTTTGATTTGGTTGTTCGGTTTGATGTTTCTTAGAGATAATCCAGTATATGCTTGTAAATTGTACTTACTGGATCGGTGTGACTCATGATGCTACATCTTTCTCTTTTCAGCTGATGAGTATAATACTTGGGTTGAGATTCCGTCTATCACTAAATAAACGAATTATTTTCTACTTGCATTTTGAATTGAATAAATGTAATGACTGTTATTTCTAAAACTCCGGTATTGTAATATTAACGTTTCCACTTTTCAATAAATGTATTATTCAGACATCTTAACTTTTGAATTTTATTTGGATTTCTTATTCACATCACAAATCTTCAGACCATATTTCATTATGGTATTGACCCCGGATTTTGGGGTGTGACAATACGTGTCATCATCCAACGGTTGTAGGTGCTCGGTTTGGACGGTGTGCGCTGGTGGTAGGGTTAATCCTTATGTATATAAATAACTTCGTTTTTCACTCTCACTTTTTTACACATTCGCTTTCCCTGTTTAGACGCTGCCAAAAAAATTTCCTGAGTGATTACCTTCAAAATTTTAGAGCTACACAACTTGTGGATCTCTTCTTGCTCAAGGTAAAATTGGTTCTCTTCTCTAATCCGTGTAGGTATATACTTGTAGGGGTTTTGTGTATTTGATTTTGCTGTTTCTGGGTAATGCATGTGTAAATTTTGCTTATGTTCTTGTTTCTGGGATTCTGTGCTTGTGGCTTGCTAATGTCTGGGTAAATTTTGTTATAGTCTGGTTGATTTCTAGCCTAAATTTTTTGGGTTTCTATGAAGAAACTTCTCGTGTTCTTGAGCTTGGGAGTTTTTGATCTGTTTGGGGTGGTTTTGGTAGGTAGAGAGGTGTTTGTCTTTGGATGAGTGAGAAATGAGTTAACTACTTGGATACTCCATTTAGCTTATATCCTCCTTTTTCTTCTTCTTAGGATTATGGAAATTGTATCGATATCGAGCGATGAATCCCGTCACTGTACATATAGATCCTGTGTAGGGTCTGTTAGTTGTAGATACGTCAATAGTGTTTCGGACTACTTGTCTGATAGCATGTTGAGTGTTTCTCTGATATCCGTTAATGTTGGAGGTGCTTTGTGTAGGTTACCCAATCCAATAATGGCGCAACATAGGGAGAATAATATTCGATCTGAACAACGAGCCACTAATGTGGTGCCCGGTGTCGAGGATTCGGGTTTAGAGTCTGGGGCATCACAATATTTCATCGTTGCATCTCAGGTGGATCGAGCCTTCGTTGTCGCTCTTCCCGTTTATCTGAATGGCGGTCCCGCTTACTGGCATCTTCTTTATGGTCAAGCGATTTAAGAACTGAAAGGGTCCCCGTCGATAAGGGAAATCAAGCGATGGTCTAAGGATTATCACATTCCAGGACCGTCAAGCTGAGGGTCATTAGGGAGGGTGAGTCGTTCACCCATCCTCCTCGTGGTTATGTGTGCATGAGTGAGTTCTAGCTCAAGGCGGGTTTAAAGCTTCCCCTTCATCCATTCCCACAGACGGCTCCAGATGTTTCTATTGATTTTCGTACGTGTGCATGAGCGAGTTCCACTTCAAGCTGGGTTTGAAGCTTCCCCTTCATCTTTTCCCATAAATGGCGCCAGATGTTTCTACCAATTTTCGTACATGTGTGTGAGCGAATTCCAACTCAAGGCGGGTTTGAAGCTTCCCTTTCATCTGTTCCTACAGACGACGCCAGATGTTTTTACCGATTTCCGTAAGGGTAATTAGTAGAAGTACGTGTAAGGCTTGTTCGGGTAGATTTCTATCCTTTGCTTGAATGTCGTCTTTCCCTTGCTGTTAAGTACAATACAAAAATGGGGGTTAAGAGTCTTAACGGGGGTGGACCCATCTTCGACACTTCGATACCTAAGTTAGTATATATCGAGTGTAATAGTAAGGTAGACAGAGTAACGGGGGTACCTGCCTTAGTCATAAATGAGGTGTTTACATTAATGGTTGAGTGTGTTCATTATTGTTCTTTATCGATTTGGGATTCATCTCCATTGCTTCCCCGATACAGATGTTGCTGTATCAGGCGCGTGGCTGTTTGGATTGTGGTGAACCTTTGTTTGGAGTTGTAGCCCATGTTGTTATCTTGCATTTGGCTTGGGCGGTGTTGATTCGTTTAGTGGCTAAGTGGGTGGTAATTAGGTGGTACGATAATATACACCAACACCTAGTTCAGCGATGATTATATCTGCCGCTGAAACATCTGACGGCCATCCACACTCTTCATGCTCCATCAATTCACAAACTTGACAATATCGAACAAGCCCGCATACCGCAGTCGCACTGGAGCCGACACTCTGGTAGACTCATAAACATGTGTCGTGTACACTTGCTTCACCGGATCCGAGAAATAGTGCCAAATTTATGCATGTATTGTGAGGACCCGACCCCGATTTAATTATTTAAACCGAGATTAGGCCTAAAGATCATTAGAACCTAAACATGCCAGTCCAAAAGAAAATCGAAGGGGAAATTCAATGATATGAAAATCACATATTAATGAAACTAAATTTTAGAAACAATTCATAACAACAAAATCTAAAACAATTTATGACACCAGAGCTGTTAGACTCTCTAAACTACCTAGTTAGACTAAGTTGCTAACTCGTAGGATTAACCCTGGATCCTATGGTGGATACTGCTATGTCTCAATTTACGCGCACACCCGACCTCAGTAGAGACTCTTCAACCTGGGCATTGGAAATCGAATGGCCCAAGGAAAGACATATAAAATAGGAACATCATTAGAGTGAGTGGACGAATATTAAATATTCGTAAGAAATCATAAAACTTACTCTATGTCTTTCCACAGTAATCATATAGTAAAAATATAGTGAGTCAAAGAAAAAAAGAATATATGTATATATATATATATATATCATAAGTGTGGAGGCGTGCAAAACGTGATCTCGGGTCGGGTGTTTGTCGTGACCTTCTCGGAGCACCTCGGTGATCAGCCGAAGCGCCAAATGCATCGATGCAACGTGCGTGGATATAACGTGTATAGAAACATAACATCATAACATGTGTGCCTATGTACATAAACGTAAATGTATCGTAGTTTATATACATATATATAATCGTATATGAAATCATGAACATAAAGTAGACTCGTGGTTGACAGTGAAAAATAAAGTGTTCACTCACCTAAAACACAAGATATCTATTAGTTTATCTACTAGCTCGTAATTCATATTTTATGCTCATACGCCACATCATAATCTAAATCAATAAGTAAAATATTTCGATCGTGTGGCTAAAGTAGAAGGAGGAAACCAAGATGATCGGGAACTCACATTCTATTATCTCTAATCATGCTTCACCACTTTGTATTCTCGTATTAACGAATCTACCCAAAAACCATTATAGAACGTCTTAGAAAAATTTTCGTGAGAAAACTAGGCTCTGGTCGTCAAAGTTCCGTCGCGCATGGCTACGTGTGGGGCCCACACGCCACCACAGGCAGCGGCCGTAATCTGACCGACTCGAAATCGGACAACTTGCATACCAATTTAAAGATCACAACAAGCCCAATCACTTTGCAGAAGCACACCAACCCAAAATGTAGCCAGAAATTAACGAATTTTACCTTCAAAGATTGAAACCCTCGCCGGAATTTCATGGCGACCGGCCGACGCCATTCGGCCACGGCGCAACCCGAGACTGGTTGCATTCGTCTCCATGGAGGGTGGGCTTTAAAATCCCTAAGGTCTCGTCGACCAACTCCGGCCAAAGCTCGGTCGTTAACGGCGACAGTAAGTCACCGAGATATATCGTCGATCTCCACATCATTGCTCCTTGCATGGTCGATTTGAAGCCTGAAATTGATTGAAGGGGTGCTTAGCTTCAATTTCAGCGAAGTAGGAGTGAGTGAGGCTTGCCGGTCGGGGACCGTGACATTGACGTTGCACCGTTTCCATGGGAGAGAGAGAGAGAGAGTCGGACGAGTTGGGCTCAAACTGGGTTTAGTCCAACTCGGTACAATTTTCCATCAATTAATCATGATAGATGGACGGCCCAGATTAGTTTTAATCAAGATCAAACGGTCCAAAAATTTCAATCAATGTAAATTTCAATTTAATTAGTTCTTACCATAAACTTCTAAAATTCGTAGAAATTTGCTCAAACCTCCGAAAAATCCAATCAAAGTGTTGACATGCTCGAAATAATTTCTTCTACAACTTCCATGAAGATAGTGAGTCTTAATTCATAAATTATACAAAGTCGATTTTAATTGCGACAAATCATGATAAACATGACGTATGATGTCTAGCTCATTAATTAGTGTGACTAACGATGATTAAGTCACTAATTTAGATCGTTATACGTACCTTCTTCCCAAATTTTCACCTCTGATATATCAACCATAATCACCTCACCAAGAGTATCACATATAAGGCCAACATAATAGGGCTTTTAGAATTTTGAAGATAGGCCAGCCCTATCACGGTCGTCCAAATTGGAACACAAATAGTTCTGAAGACACTGTGCGATCTTAAGAGGACCTAAATGAAAATGCAACCACTTGGATAAGTTGTGAACGTATTTGAAAACCCGCAAGAATTATCGTTTGATTCATGTAAAAATAAGTGAAGAAGATGATCTCATTCCTCATTCCACAACAACAAAAAAACAGTAGCTCCTCCATTGAATGGAGACGGCACTAGCTCAATTATACACAAATTTTGGGAAATTTGACTTTTGAGTCCTGAGATGAATACCTGGGAGAAGACCTTTTGTAATTCTGAATCTTCTACGCTTGTGTCAGGCTCAGCAGGGAAGTTGAACCTTAAGATATTGAGAAAGTGAAACAATAAGTTAAGAGGAGACATCGGAGGTTAAGAACAAAGTTATCGATTTTCTAAGCTACAATATTACTATACGATCCAATACAATACTCAACTAAAGTACTCAATAAACCTAGCAAAATAGGAAATTAGGTAGAGAAAAAAAAATAGGGGTACCTGAAAGAGTCATAGAGATAAGAAGCTCCGCCGGTCACGGTGGCGAAAGACATAGCTGCTTTGGCGGTGACGTACCCACAACCGTGTAGACTTTGGGTCGTAAAAGTTGGATTCTTTCTCAGCAGATCCAAATATGAAACTAGTCCAATCAAGCGGCATCGTAAGAGAGGAAGAGGAGACCAATGAAATCGAGCCGAGGGAGTCGAAAACAATATATTTTAATAAATTGACCATACGATGTGATTGTTGAAATATTATAAAAAGAAAAAAATTCAACAGAAGTATTTGAATTCTTGCGTACATATCAGTTTGACACTCGAACTCTCAAAACTATCAATACGGTACTTAAACTCTTAAAACATGATACACATGATATCTCCGTCCAAATTTCCGTTAACGACCCGATGACGTGAATTTTTGTGACAAAAAAAATTAAGAAATGATCTAACTACCCATACTTAATCCCTAATTACCCTAACTAATCCCTAACCGGGATTAACTTGTTTGAGCGGCGGGCAGCTAGCGCAAGACGGCGGCGAGTTGCTACTGCTGGAGTGGCTTGTGAGGCGGAGTTGATTCTGCAGGGCAACGAAGGAGGAGTCACGTGGCGTCGTAGTGCAGATAGGAGGAGCCGGTGAGGCCGAGATTGCCACTAACATGGTATACACAAGACTACATCAAAACACCAATGACAGACATGAGGATGAGGCCTGATAAGAAAACAGGCTATCCTGGACGCACTTACAGATTCTACACAGGGAAAAGAGTTTATGATTTTGGCTATGGCCTGAGATACTCCAAGTATGCATATGATTTTGTATCTTCAGTGACACAAAACAATTCAAGCTCTACCTAAATGAGTCATCGGTTGGTCTAACAGCTAAGAACTCGGACTCTGGACGTTACCAATTAGTTTCGGATCTAGGTGATGAATTCTGTCAGAGTAAGCTGTTTAAGGTCAGTGTTGGGGCTAAAAATGATGGAGAAATGGCTGGTAAGCATCCGGTGCTACTATTTGTGAGTCAGGAAAATCCCAGAAATGGAAGTCCAATGAAACAGTTGGTTGGGTTCCAGAGTGTGATACTAAATGCCGGAGAAAGAGCTGTGCTCGAATTCATGCTGAACTCTTGTGAGCACCTCAGCCATGCAAACGAAGATGGCTTGATGGCACTCGAAGAAAGTTCTCGATTCTTAGCTGTCGGGGATCTAGAGTACCCTATCGATATCATACTTTCACAAGTGTTGCTTCTTGCAACAACTGATCTACAAATGAGCTAAAACATGATTTTAAATGATTTGCTTGCTGAATACTATGAATGCAAATCTAATATTGATGGCATAACCTTGAGTAGTTTAAGCTGTTGTGTCTTTCTTTCTGCCTACTGAAGGGTACTTCAATGCCCACCAATCAATGTGATGTGTACTCATTCTTAGTGGTAAAGAGAAAGATTCATTAAAGGTGTAGCAGACTACCTAAACATTGAGTGGACAAATTAGCAATAAAATGATTGAAGAAACGTAATATGAAGGCTCAAAAGTAACTGAGACAGAAGTTCGGTGATTAGTACCTTACATTCAGTAGAAGTGAATTGTATGAAGTCCCAAAAACTCACAAGAAGAAGCCTCAATCTCCACCTCAGGGTAGTTGCCGGCATCTCAGGACTTTGATTTCTGGCAATCGTTAGACCCTGACCTTTGCTGAAAACAAAATTCATCTTTGTATGGTCCGGTGACTAGTCTATTTGAAAGTAGAACTGTTCGACCGGTGTACGAAGAACAAGCTCTTGATACTGCTGACCAGTATATTTGATCCAAAAGTCAAGTATACATGAAGTGTTACACCAAAGCAAAAAGGGCTCTAGATAATTTACTGGTAAGGTTCGGCCAAACCAGGTTGTCAAAAATGCGAGTCTTGACGAATGAAAAGGTCCTCACCCATCTGTGATTCGTTCTTCGAAAAATAATCTCAACAACAGAACACAGCAATCCATAAAGACTAGCAATGAAGATACTCCAGCATCCTCTTACCAAGCTCAATTGGCAGACAATGTGTTTTGCTACATTCCAACGTCAACAAAATAAATTTAGGACAAACCAAAAATATTGCTGCACTCGGTGAGTATCATATTATATTATTCCTTTCTTCATTTCTATCATCTGAGGAGAAGCACCGGAATGTAGGTCAATCTGCCTCTATAAATATGGTAGACTATCCCCAATAACAGTAGCAACAAGCTTTCTCCTTGTAAATTTTTGACTAACCAAACCTACTGTGTAGATGTACATACAAGAATTTTATGGTAAGTAATGCACAACACAACTGTATGTACACATATCAGGTAGTCATTGGCTTCAAATATCTTAAATTAGGTGTCCTTGACAAAGCCAACATTGATACCAAAATAATCAGTAACAATGCATATACTATTAGAATGTGAGATTCCCTAGGAAGAGAGCAATAGCTGATGCTTACTGCTCCTTCATTTCTTCGGAACATAGCAATGACAAATCCAGGATCAACCCTCGCATTCCATGTCATGGCTGGAACGGTAACCTCACGGGTGCCATCTGGATGGAAATGATCGTTGAATTCCTGGGTGTGGGCACTGAAAACAATCCTGCAAAAAAAGGAAGAAACAACCTGATTAGCTTAAGGGTAAGGATGTGAACTTTACCATTGAGGTATGATGCATGCTATAAACTAAAGAACAAAGGCTAATACATGAAGTGTGCAGGAATAATAGTATAACACTACAGCCTCAGCAACCCATAAGTTTCAGTACTTAACTTAGGTAATCAACAATGGGATCAATCAATACTATAACATCAACCTTAAATGACCACCAGTCTCAAGAAGGATAAGTGTATGATTAAAGAACATTAGGTGATCATTCTATTGGAGGTGTATTGCTTGTTCCCCTGAACTACCAATCAATCTACTCGTCTCCAAGTCCTTCTCATGCATTACAGCATTAACAAGCAATACCCTTGCAAATTTGAATTTCTCAACGTCCGAGCATGAAAGTTTGCCAACTTTTAACAATATAGGAATGGAAAGTAATAGGTTCCAGACTTCCATCAACATCTGCAACAGGCTATTCCTCTTGTAACATCAAAACTTTAGACGGTTTGTCAAAACTTGTAGCAACTAGACTCGTGAAAGGAAATTGCAAAGAAGACAACTTCACACAGAGATGATTGAATTCCTCTTTCTTTTTAGAGCTAATATGACTGTCTACTTTTTTTGAAGAAAAACATCTAAAAATTGCAATATATCACTACCTAGGAAGTCATTTTCCCCACTGTTCTTTTTTTGTCAAAAAATCCAAATAGTACAGAAAACAAATGCATTTAGCAACTAACTACCTCATAAGCCATATCGTCATGAATACCGTATTTTATGAAGATGCATACAGGTTTTAGGTAAATGGGTGAAAATTCAGATCTTAAAATGACAAAGGCAATAATAAAGCATGCAATTTCGATGTATATTCATATTTGTATATAGCATGTTGATACTGACCTTGGCCTGAGAGCTTGAAATATGTATTCAGTAGCATTCGGCGGTAGCTTCTGTACCAAATCGTATGGACCTCTACCTCCAACATCCTCCCTGCAGAAATTAGTAAAACATAACACATCAAATTAGCTCTACATTGCAACCAAAGTTCATTACTTCTGCATTTTAAAATCACTAAGTACTCAAAATGAGAGTTCGAGAACACACCTTTTGTCAAAAACGTCAGAACTCTGATCAAAACGATCAGCATTAACATTCCGGTGCAATGGAAAGTGAAGCAAAACCACAGGACCATCCCTCTTCATCATCTTTCCCTCCTCATTTCCGACACGAAAATCCACTCTCTCCCTCTCCACAGCCTTCTCCACACCAAACCTCACCTCATTACTCCCACACATCAAAGCGACGGCGTTTAACGACACGAAGCTAACATTACCAATCTCAAACCCTCCATTTCCGGCCGAGTCCAAATCCCCAACCCCAGCCACCCTCGCGATCCAGCTCACCGCTTCCTCCCTCAGCTCGCCGCAAACTCCGACGTCCCTATCGCCGAGCGCCACGTGGATCGGAAGTTCCAGAAACGGCGGCCCTACCACGCTGTGAAACTGCCGCACCACCGAGGCGAGCTGACTTCTCGAAAGCTCGTGACCTCTCGCCGAGATATCGCCGAGAATTACAAGCATATCGGGATCCAATGTCCTCATAGACTTCTGCTATTACCATCAAACCCTAAGTAAAATTCACTCAAATTCAAAATCAGCGAGGGTAAAACGGTAATAATTGTTTTACCTCGAAGAATTTGGAGAGGTAGTAGTGGCGGAAGAGGACACGGAAGTAGGAGGAGGCGGCGTGGTCGGAGCCGAGGAGGAGGAGATCGGAGACGAACATGACTTTGAGGTCGTCGTCGTGGGGCGGGTTGTTGTTTTGGGCCGTCGGGTCGGGCGGCGGGACTGGTTTGCAAGAAGGAGTGGAGACCCAGTCTTCGTAGAGAAGAAGAGATGAGAGAATGAGTATAGGGAGTAGTGGTTTGAAGGTAACCGCCATTTTTGGTTTGGCTTTGCGAGAATTCAGTGACGACGACTATGGTGGGACGAAAATGACGACGACGACGACGACGACTCGAATTTAGTAGATTCGGGATTTTGCCGCGTCAGAATGGTTCGGCCCATTATGTGCTTGGGCCTGAGGCGGTTCGGAAGTTTACATTTTAAGACAGCCGAGTTCAGTCCAGTCCAGTCCAGCCTAGACCCGATTATTTCTGGTCAGTTCAGTCCACCTACCTGTTTGGTATTGTTTTTACGATGTCTAAAAATGTTTTTGAAATTTAAAAAAATAAAAAAGTTATTTTATTGAGTTTCAAAAGCACTTAGAAATATTTTGAGAAGCACATGACATGACAAGTGCTTCTTAATTTTAAAAGTACTTTAAAAATTCTCAGAAGTACTTATAGAACTCTAGAAAACAATCACAAACAGGCACTATAATTACTTCTCAAAAAAACTACTTTATGTGCTTCCAAGTGTTTTTGAAAAACTGCCAAACATACAAGCTTCGTAGAATAGTATAAGAATTCAAATACATAGGTCTTAAATTTGTTATTGTGCTATTGAATTGTATGGCCCTTATAGAACTTTGGTGTAACGTGCTTCGAATTTTCTTACCTTAGCTTCTAGTGGCCAGTACCCACGTCCATATATATTTGAGATGTTTGACTAATACATAATAGTTTAATTTCCTCGTGTGAATATATAGTTTGCCATGCCAATGTCAATAAATAGGAGTCCAACGGCCAGAAAGTGGCACCACCAAACTATATGGTTGTTTAGTCATGCTACAATATGGTTCTCTTAAATTGCCTTTCAGCGAGCAGATGCACCAGTCATACTGTCATACCACCAACCAAACCCTACGCGATATAACACAACTTTCCCACAAAGAATGAAGAATGAAGAATGTATATCCCCTAAATAATGGTAGTTCGGTCATGCATGCCTCGGGCTGGCTCCTAGACTTTGCAAGTTGTAACACATGAAACTTTATAAATTAACAATATCCTCTAGCTAGATTTGAATCTACCATGATAATGGGGGAGATTCAATCTTTGTTAAAGAATGCATACTGATATCTACAAACAGAGGATACTATATAAAGCATATACTTCACAGTAATGAATAAAAAATTGTAACTCTCATCCAGTCATCCCACAACCTATTGTTCCAAAACCTAAACTTATCATACAGGGAATTAAAACAGGTGACCAACGAGGCCGTTCAGAGTAGGCTTGGCAAACAGGCAGGTTCAGGCGGTTTATGAGTGGGCGGATCATTAATGGATTAGTCCAATAAAATAGCAACTTATCTATTAGGGCCCAATAAGACTCGTTAAAGGCACCCCCCCCCCAGCCCAGGGAATTAGAACAAGTGATCGACGAGGCCGTTCAGAGTAGGCCTGGAAAACGGTCGGGTTCATGCGGGTTATGAGTGGGTGGGCCATTAACGGGTTCAATTCGATATAGCCCGTTAAGCTAACGGGTTAGCCCGATAAAGTAGCGGGTTGACCATAATCTAGAAAATTTTACAAAAATTTAATATAACCTCATTTGAAACTGAGACAACTAAAAACTTGCAACAAAATAACACTTTAGAAACTAAATCCCACTAACAAACCATGGATCACCGTTGTCCATCTGGATTTCTCAACATAAGTCATAAACAAAATCAAAAACTCAACTCAGGAATTTAGAAACATATTTACAAAGTACTAATTCTGAATACAAAGGAAAGTAAACTCAACGACTACTTGAGTAACTGGCTAATCACAAGAGTCTCACTGAAAGCAACATACTATAACTGGTATCCAGGGCGACTCCTACATACATATGATACAAACTAACAGTGAACTAAAATATACTGCTGAACAGATGACTGGTGGACTCGAAGTCTTCGACGAAACCAAGCACTCTCAGGATATACACTACAGTCTGAGAGACGAAAATCGAAGAGCATAGGGAAATGCATCAAAATATAAAACGTTAGTGTGAGTGGACAAAAATAACATAATCTGCATAAATCAATAAAACTAATTTATCATGCATTTCTGCTGATTTTCGTGAAATAATGCGAGTTCAAAATCTTATAACTGAAATACAAATGGAGGTGATCACCCACACCACCTAACCTGAGTCGACTATCAGTATGAAAATATAGGGGATGGGTCAGACGAGGTGTTTGTCCTAACCTCCCCTGACCGGTTAGATGAAGTGTTTTCCCTAACCTCCTTTGTCTGGACTATCTGTTTGTACTTGATTTTACGAGTACTAGATGTGTTGTCGGCCGATGTATTTTTCGTCGGCTAACAATAAAATTAAGAACCTGGTAGACCAATGAGTGTTCATGGTAGGTGTTGAGCCATGTTGGCGAGCATTTATGGTGTATTTGGTTCCTTACAAAATATCATGCGGGCCAAGTGAGACGTCATACCCAAGGAACCAAGTATTTATCATTTGGGCATGGTCTAGTCGGCTGACATATAAGTGTTGGGTGACGAAAGTGGGACGAACTCAAATGTGAGTTACTCGGTTGACTTTCTGGGCTTCGACTAAGAGTAGTTGGGATGCGGATAAGGAATTATTTTAATGCAAAGATTATAGTGATTGGCCGGATCAAGTTTTAGTGGACGGATGTCGTCGAATCAAGGAGTGACCGAGTCCGAGAAGGAATGTATTAAGTGATGGTCGAGATAAGAAAGGTTTTACTTAGTTGAAATCAAGGAGTTCGAGTTCTATTGGGATTCGTTGGCTGGATGGACGAGTCAGTTAGGTTAGGGTTTTGTACAAATTGTATATATAAAACCTTTATAGCACATTATAAAGGGTCCTGCACCAAACACACAAACTTACATACAAGTTTTTCTATCTTTCGTATTCTTAGGTACTTAACCTTGTTCAACCTTTACTTTGATAATATAGATTCACTTTTCGCCATTTACATTCTTGTTATTTACTTTCTTGCAATTTAATTTACGTTCTTTAGTTTTTGCACTTCGATTCTTTGCACCTAGGAGTAGTTGGTTAACTTCGCACTCTCTACTCATCGATCTCTTTCTGCCATACTAGATTGGGTCGATGCGATTCGTCGTTCACACACACATTACCTCACAAATATTTGACAATCGAGTCCACTTCACCTTCACCTTTACTATGATATGAGAATACATCAACTCAGTTGATTTCTCATTGGTCACGCGCACTTTCGAGTTCACTCAGAGCTTAAACGTGATAGAGAACCAAGATTAAAACCTTAGTTAAGTCATTTCATACAAGGCATTCAGACTAATGGCCGAGAGGGTTCCTTCCTCAGCCATCAATCACTTGAAGAAGTCAGATCTAGCGCAGCTTATCAGAACCTCGCTTGGCCAATAGGCCACGAGTTGGCATGCCCGCGTTTTTAAAAGGACACTTTATTACTGGAAGTCTATCGGCCGTCATGATCTTGGCCGAGACGATTTTTGTGCAAACACTATCAGGTGATCAGCCGAACAGTTAGTGCATTGATGCAACTAATTAATGTCATCACAAAATAAACTTCCAAATTTAGATGCTATATAACATACCATAAAATATACTGTAAGACTAAAATGCTGAAAAATGAACTCGCCATCGACTGTGAAAATAAAAGACTCCACTCACAAATCTGCGACTACTACTGAGGTCCAGCGAAATTCTCCTCGCTAGGGTCACGATCATGATGTCATGTCTATAAGGATCACATAATATGAGAACATGAAAACTATGGAAATACGCTCTAAAAACAACCCCGAAAACCCTGTCGCGAAATCTTATAACTTGTCTCGTCGGCGCGTGGCCCTCACGCACCTCCACAGGCGGTGGCGCACGAGTCTCACGTGCCTCTGATGAAGCTGTTCCGATGAGGATGTCGACCCCTCGTTGGAAATTTCTCAACGAGACCAGTAACATTTGTAACAGAGCCGAAGTCCAATTCAACAGAGTTTGGCCGGAAATACTTAAAACAACCCGGAAACTTAACTTTTGCAACCGTCACCAACTACGCCTATCCGGCCCTCAAAATGATTCTCTCCTCATGCCAAACAAAACCCATAAACTCACATGCTCCAATTCTTATCTAATTAGCTGGAAAATCGCCTGAAAACAACCAGCCCTCGCTGGCGGCTGAACACCCAAAAATCGACATTCCACCGTGGAGCCTCGATGAATAACGTGACCTATCAAAAAAGACTCAGGGGGAGGAGAGGTTCATTTCCCCTCAACTCCCGACCACCAATTCACGTCGAAGCGCCGCCACCGCCGACGACGACTCTAAAAATAAAACCCGAATTGGGTCACCCTAAAAACCTGCATAATCCCACAAATATCCACAACAACATAACAAAGAAGTCTTGGGCTTCAAACCCCTACCTTTTTCAACAGAAAGGTACAGCGGATCGGGTTGGTGTGCAACGCGAGTCCAAAATTCACCAAAACGGGTCGAGCCTGAAACAGAGAATGGTTAGGATTTTTTTGAAAATGACTCTTTATACCGCTAAGCTTCTGAATAGTTCAACGGTTCAAATTCAAACTCAACGTGATCTAACGGTCGAGATTTAACCGACTAAAATAATATATTTTTAATAATTTCTCACACTAACTTCTGATAATCATAAAAAATAGCTCGCTTATTTGAAAATTTTCCCTAAAAATTCCTACAGTCTCGAAATAAAATACTCTACAACTCTCGTGAAGAAAGTCAAGTCAAGTTCTCGCTCGGTAAAAAAGTCGTTAATAACCTAGCTCAATAGTGAGACTATTCCGCGATAAACCTTAATACGATTTGATAAGTGCGTAATTTTGGTTCGAGTCGTAACACCGACGAAGGTAGGTAGTGAAATTTAAGCAAGATCGGAGCGAAGGAAAGGTTGCTTTGCCGTAAATAAGAGGAGGGTTTTTATAAAGAGAACGAGAATGAGAGAGTGTTGGTTGCTCGTCAGTGGTCGAGCGCTCTAGGCAGCGTCGAGGAAGAGGCGGCGAGGTAACGGTGGCGGCGACATCATACTGTTGTGTCTATGAGACTGAAGATTGGCGTGAAAATGAAATGAGAGTTATCGGGTCTTGCCGTTAGCGGGTTTTATCGGGTTATCCGATACCGCCCATTAACTATTGGGTTGTTATCGTGCCATCCGTTAATAGCCCAATTTATTAATTGGCGGGTTTAAACGGGTCGTTATCGAACGGTAACGGGCGGGTTAATAAGTGACCCACCCAAATATCAGGCCTAGTTCAGAGAGAATAATGTCACGACGACGAGGGCACTATTTTTAATTTTGTGGAGGATTCATACAATATTTTGATGTCACTTTAATTCTTTATATATTATAATGTTTGTTCCCGTTACGCACTCTTAATTTCAATGTACACGCATATCAATCATTCTGTAGAATGGTTTGTAGCGCATTAGTAATACCTCCTCCAACTTCATCTCCTAGCTAAGTGGATCTCCAATCATTATACTCTACGACTTTGCTAGTTGTATGTTTTTATCGGCACAAAGTTTTGTTTCAAGTAGTTTTATGCGTAAAAAAATTACTGAAGATTAATCATGTTTGACACTGTTTCTTGTTGTAAGATGATCGAATGTTTAGAACATCTGCACCGGTATGAAATTTGGCCTAGCAGATGGTGGAGTCAACCAATTTTTGTTTTGCTCGAGTAAGAGGAGAAGCAAAACTTGCTCGGTTGATTATTTGAGCTATTGGCAGAGCCCACAGAAATCCTACTGATTTTTATCTTGTTCCTCCATCCACCGTTGCATATGTTGATTTTGCTCGTGTTATTCCATACCGGTTCCACCATCTCTTAGAGCAAAATTCATACCAATGCAGATGCTCTTAAATCGAGGCTCCACGGTAGCGTTGTTGTGTAGTTATTGTTCTTGCATTGTGTTCGCTTAAGATACATGCATACTAGTCCATAGGTTTCAACATAAGTTGTGATTTTCAAATCAGACTAATATGGGAGTTTCTTTTTACTTGAGTAAAATCTGTATTCAGTACCATTATTGTATATTACTCGAAACAAGATTCATCGAACACAACAGATGAATTTTTCTTTCTTTCTGAATAATGCATGTTGTCGTGTTAAGTCGTTCAAATCAAATCACATGAAACTTAGCAACTTGTTGCACTTTCTTTAGAGTGAGGTGGCATTACTAAATGAGTGCCCAGATAGCTGAAAGTCTGAAACAGTGAATGACCATCCAACCACTCTCTTCTCCCCCAACAAGTTCTATGAATTTCAGCTTAGTCTTCCTCATATTTATTTCCTATTTATTGTCCGCCAAATTCTGCAAACAAGGTTACAATTATGCTAGAAAACTTGCAAGTTATATTGATGAGACAAATGTAATTGTCAAATGCTTCACACAAGCTCGGAGATAATAACTATTAAAAATTGTAAATTGTAAATCGTAGTCATCTTAATGATTGAATGAAATAATATATGTTACATCTTTTTTTTTATCTCTCGGCTTTGTACGGTTTTGGAGACGGTGTTTGCAATGGCACATTCTAAGTTTCATTATAATGCCAAATGACCGAGAAACTTGGGCTGTTGCCGCCGCCAACTCTCGCCGCACTACTTGCAACAATTGATGCCTAACCTAGAGCCCCCTTAGTATGGCCCTCAACACCAATGGGAACATTAGAATTTGTCTAATGATAATACTCTAGAGTCGTCACTTTACCAATTAATGATGCTATGTCACTATTTTAACTATCTTTAACCACTATTTTTAGTGTATTGATCACATCATCTTACTCCCAAAGAAAATATCAATGATTTGAAACTTTGAATCACATTAAAAATAATATTTTCAATCATCATAAAACCCGAAGAATGTTAGGGTACGTTTACTAATCGAAAATGGGAATTCTCAGGAATCGAAATTAACAAGAATCAGAATTAACAGGAATCATAATGAGAATATTTCATTTCGATTGAGCTATTTACTTACCATCTATAATTAGAACAAGAATTGGAATGATTACGATTGTTAATGTTTATTTACCATATGAAATTAGAATCAAACTAACTTGATTACCAAAATAACCCTTTACTATATTTTCATATTATTTGATTTTTTTTTCTTTCCTTATAAACTGAGCAAAGTTTATTGAAAAATTAGACTAACGTACACTCAAAACTTTTTGTCAAAAATCAAGGCTATTGATCTTTATATAAACTCCTCCTATGCTTACAATACATTTTTCTTTAATGAAATTGAAAATTAAAAAGGAAAAAAAAAGAGGATAATGATCACTCACCAGAGTACAATGGAGGAGTCGACTTGTTTTGGTTTTGTCGTTGTTCGTTGTTGTCGTTTACTGACTATTGAGAACGATATATATATTTTTAGGGTTGGGTAATTTGTAGTATTTGAATGTTTGTAAGGATATTTTGGGTAAAAAAATTGATTAGGAGAGAGTTGATTCCTAAACCCATCTCCCCCCTAAGAGCATCTCCAACAACTCTTGTAAAAACACAAAAATTACTATTTTATTGAAAAAGTACATCTTTTTGGCTCCAATAGCTCTTGTAAACTGTCTTGTATTTTATAGAAAATAGATAAAGAGGAGAGAGAATCCCTATATCTATAGAAAACTCAAAATTTGTATAACCATCTAAAAATCTCTAAAATTTATTGCTCACCTACACAATTCAACCTTCTCTCCTCAAAATATGAACAAAAACACATCAATTTTTTTTTCTCTCCTACAATTTATTGACTTGATTTGAGAAATATCCCTATACTCATTAAATTATAGAGATTAGCATTTATTTTTTAAGAATAGAATAGAAGAACTGTTGGAGTTGACCCCAAACAATTATACAAATTTTGTGTTTTAGTCTTGTATAATAGAGATTTTATACAAGAGCTGTTGGAGATGCTCTAAGAAATCGAATTCATGGTTTATCAGGAAATTTCTGATAAGGAGGTGGGCCCCACTCTATTCCCATTCCCAAATATGAAAGTAAATGCATAAACTTTCTCCTCCCGGAATCATTTCTAGAGATTTAATTCTTATTCTCGATGAGCAAAGGAACCCTTATTGAACTCCTCATCAACACAAGTTTTTTGTACTTCATTCTTTACGGGTCAAAAGAAAAATTGTTATAATTCTTAAGTTTTTTATTTTATTTTATAATTTTGTTCTGTATTTTCTTCGTTTAAAAGTGAAAAATGAAAAATGAAAAATAAAAAATGAAAAATGAATTTTTCGGTCTAGATTCCTTTACCATTCTACTCCTGGCACCAATAATACGTAGCAAATGGACCATGTGGACCGAAACGTTAATAACACAAACAAACGAGGAACAGAGAGCTTCGATCTAACAACACGTCCCTTTTTACTAATTCCCCGACGCAAAATCCTCACGCGCTTTCACTCACTCGTGTCGTGCACCCAAAGCAGAAGGCCAAGCTGTAACACCCCGTACTCACGGTACTCTGCGCTCTGCTCCTCCGCTTTAAATTGACCATTCTACCCCCGCGACTACGCCCAAATTTACACCGCTTCACCACCAAATCATTTTTTTAAATAACCGCACAGATATCGAATCGAGGAATCAAGCTTCGCTAAGCAAATCACCCTCGTACACGTGTGCCTCCCTCGGCCCCACAAGATTCTTACGTGCGAGTGTCATACACGCCAGTATAATCTCCCCTCGGAAGCGCTTTTGCCCTAATCCCGGGGCCGTAAAATACCCAAACTACCCTTCGTCCTTTCGGAGAGAAATTAAAGTCAAAATTCCCATCCTTCCGTAATAAGAATCCGAAACAGCGGGCAGTCTGGGAAATTCGATCTCCATAAATAGAGCCGGAAAAGTAAAAACGACGGTGACCGGAAGAAAAAAAACCGGCCGTTTATTTTAGTTTTGTATTTCCTATATAAACCCGTCACCACCCTCTTGTTTTCTCTCCTATCATATTTAGAGCTTCTCTATCATTCTCTCTTTCTCTCTCCTCTGTGACGTCTCTCTCTCTCTAGAAATCTCACCTCACAGTCTCTCTCTAGTTATATATACAGTCGAAAATTGTGTGTATATATATATATATATATCTCCATCTTCTTCTTCTTAAACATTACAACAAGAACAAGCTCTAAAAAGAGGTACAAATTTCTCGACTCCTCTTTATATATATTTAAATTAAAATAATTCGCGAATTTTTGAATTGAATTTGATTTGTTGTGGTGACGAAGACGATGATTGATGATGAGGGAAGACGATTAAATAATGTGGACTTTAAGACTTGGAATAAGGTTAGGTTTTAATGCATTGAGATGAAAAATTGGGAGTTCCCGATCTGGATTTGAAACCCTAGGAAGGGAGATAGGTCAATCTGGAAGTATTGGTTGTGGTTGTGGTTTAAAGTTGGATCAGGAATGAGAGACTGTGCTTGTGGATTAGGGATTTAGGTTTAGAATTTTTTAGTTCTTTTTGAATTTAATTCTGAATGCTTGCGTTGGCTGCTTTAAATTGACTGGAAATTCTAAATTAGGACCTGAGATGCATGTTATGCGATTTGAATCTAAGAACTGTTAAAATGTGTGATTCATTGTTTCAAGTTTGGTTAGGTACTGTTTGTTAGTGATAGACTGATGATAGAAGTAGCTGAGTTTATCTTTGATTGTTTGTTCTGCGGACTGCTTTCTTATGGTCCTTTTGTATTCCGTGTGTTTGATTTGTCTGTGATGGTTTCAATGTTAGCTGACTGGTTGCATTTCATGTGCATGTTTTCGTAGAAGGAGATTGCGCAATAGCGTTAGGTCAATCAGTTCGGGAATATAGTATAGTTTGTATGTATTTACATATGAGATGGGTTCTCGAGGACGGGTATTATTTGATCTCAACGAACCCCCAGCGGAGGATGAAGAGAGTGATAGTATCGTCCTGTTGCAGCCTCAAAAGGCGCTTCCTTCAACGAACCCCAACACCTCTGAAATGCTTGCAGTAGCAGCTGGTACAAAAGGAATTGTAAATAATCAAGCTTTCTCACATGCATCATCTGTATCAGGTTTTCAACCTTTTAGTAGGTCTAAATTAGCTCATGGCTCTGAAGGTAGTGCTGAGCAGCTGGAGGCAAGAGATAGGACTCCCAATGACGCCTCACTTTCTACATCAAGTAACAATAGCAAGGACATTAAAGCAGTGCCATCTTTTGTTTCAGTACCCGTAGATGCCCCATTTGTGGAAAGAGAAGAAGGAGAGTGTTGTGATGCCGATGGACCTGCTGATGCACATGAAAGTGGAAGTTTGCACGAACAGGGTAACAGTTCCCAAGAACGGGCAAAATCGGGGACTCTGGAGGTTGACACTTCTGGTGTTGCTCCAGATGGTGGTTCTTGCAATATTAAAATATCAGAAAATGTGAAGGAAGAGAGTAGCAACTGCAGCCGCAATTCGGACAGCCCTGCAAAAGGTCATGCACCAATGGATTGTCATGAGGAGCCTGGCTTGGTTGTGAAACAAGAGAAACTAAAAGGTACTGAAGCAAGTCGTGCACTCAAGGGTGCAAATAATCCGGTGAAGAGGAAGATAGACCATCATAATGAAGCCAAGCTGGGAAAGAAACGTAGTAGACAGACAATGTTCCTCAATTTGGAAGATGTTAAGCAAGCTGGTCCTATCAAAACTTCAACGCCTAGAAGACAGTCCATCCCAGCACCTGTTACGACTCGCACTTTGAAGGAGGTTCGTACAATTTCTCCACCTACAGTTCCTCCACCTACTGAACGCGTAGCAGAAAAGCAGGCACAACCGTTAATCAAGGATCAGAAGCAAACTGATGTTTTATGTAGTGAAGGAGGTTTTGCTGGCGAGTCTAGTGATTCTAAGTCTGAATGTAATGGGAATGGTAATTATGGATCGGCTAGGCTGAAAAGGCAAAATGGTGACACTGAAGCTCCTGCAGAGGTCCTGCCACCTAATCCTAGACAGAATTCGTGGAAGCAGCCCACAGAAAGAATTACAAAGAATTCACAGGTTGCTAATAGAAAGTCGGTTGCTCAAAGCTCTGTGGATGCCAAGTTGGGCAACAAAAAGTCTCTTCCTGCCAAGAAGCACACGATAGTTGGTAACAGTTACCAAGACACATCGGTAGAGCGTCTTATACGTGAGGTTACCAATGAAAAGTTTTGGCAAAATCCAGGTAGAGTTATGTTCATTATGTATTCTTATTCTATTTTACTGGTGAATCTGCATGTTTATTGCTATCAATTAGTTCTTAGAGATTGGTGGGCAAATATTTTACTCTTGGGAACTTCCGTCAATTTTTGTTGACAACTTTCCTGGTTTTCTTATGCCAGTGCTCCTTGACTCTCCAATTGTTACATTATGAGACATGTAGCACACAAAAGATCTGGAAAGGTGATGGCAATTATAGTGTGAAATCGAGATTCTGACGAACACATTATATTGATTTTTCTCAATTTCACTTTGTAATTATTATCACCATCATGCCACCTTGTGTGTGAATGTTCTCATGGTATAATCTTTTTTTGGGGGAAGGGGAGAGGTGAGATACTTTCTATAATATAGTCATGCCCTTTTGGTATAGATTTGCAGGCTTAGTTTGGTTTGTTTGCATTACTTATCAAAGTTTGGAACTGTGGTGAAATGTATTTTTTTTCTTACATCAGTATTAAAGGAAGTAAAGAGTTGATATTGTATTACTCAGGCCCACATATTAGTGGAGGGGGATCTCTACAGCTTCGTGTGGTGGGTGTCCAATCATCTGGAAAGCGTATTGGGGGAATATTGCTTTCAAACTGTTTTTTTTTATAGAGCAAAGATACACTATAATTTCTAAGCTAATATAAGGACAACCACTATCACAATACTGTAATCTCTAATTTTGGCGAAGCATCTGTTTTATTAGAGGTCTTAAGAGCTTTTAATTGTAATTTCTGATTTTGGTTTATATAGGTTATGTGTTCTCAACTTCTCATAACCTTGCACATATGTACATGTTGCTCTGGGTTTTGACATGCCATTTACTTTTCTGTCCATATGTGTTTTATTTTTATAATTTCCTTCATTAATTCAATTTTTTCTTGCCTAGCAGGGGAGACTGACCTCCAATGTGTTCCTGATCGGTTCGAATCCGTTGAGGATTATGTTAGAGTATTTGAACCCTTGCTATTTGAGGAATGCCGGGCACAGCTTTACAGCACCTGGGAGGAATTAACTGAAGGTGTTTCAAGTAATGCTCATACTATGGTTCGTGTTAGGAGCATTGAAAGGAGAGAGAGAGGTACCAAGTGTAATGTCATGTTTCTGCACATTATTAGTACCTGTCATTCTGTTATTCTGTATATTGATTGAGGTTTTATTTTTTGTGACTCTAGGGTGGTATGATGTTATAGTCCTTCCAGTAAATGAATCAAACAAGTGGATATTCAAGGAAGGAGATGTTGCAGTTCTTTCAACCCCCAGGCCTGGTTCAGGTCTGTTAAGTGAATAGACTTTTTATCCAATATTTGCTCATGTCAATTTATTATTGTATGGACATCAATGTTTTTGATGATGTACTAACTTCAACTATTAAGCAGTCAGATTTAGAAGGAACAACTCGTCAAATGAGGTCAATGGGGATCCTGAAACCAGTGGACGTGTGGCTGGTACTGTTAGGCGACATATTCCTGTTGATACCCGTGATCCATCAGGAGCAATCATTCATTTTTATGTTGGGGACTCCTATGATTCTAATAGGTGGCTCAAAAATTCTGCCTTAATGATATTGGATGATTAAGTTAACTCTCCTCTAGTATTTCGTATTTCTTTTAGCAAGTGTGCTTACATTTCTTTTTTCTTTTTTCTTTCTCTTCCCTTCTCAAATACCAGCTCAGTTGATGATGATCACATTCTGAGAAAGCTGCAGCCAAAAGGAACTTGGTTTTTGACAGTGCTTGGTTCTCTTGCAACCACCCAGAGGGAGTACATTGCACTGCATGCATTTCGTCGTCTGAATGTTCAGGTGAAATATCTTCTGGGATAATTATTATTGGCTCAATTATTTTCTGGTTGATTTATTTTTGTTCATAATCTTACTTTGAATTTCACAGATGCAAGCTGCAATTCTTCAGCCCAGCTCTGAACATTTCCCAAAATATGAGCAGCAGTCCCCTGCTATGCCTGAATGTTTCACACCAAATTTTGTTGATCATTTGCGTAGGAGCTTTAACGGACCCCAGCTATCGGCAATCCAATGGGCTGCAGTGCATACTGCCTCTGGTACAAGTGGTGGCAAGAAGCAAGATCCATGGCCTTTTACTCTTGTACAAGGACCTCCAGGAACTGGTAAGACACACACGGTATGGGGAATGCTAAATGTCATTCATCTGGTCCAGTATCAGCAGTATTATGCCTCTTTACTGAAGAAATTAGCACCTGAAAGCTATAAGCAAAATGCTGAGAGCAGCTCTGATAATGTTGCTACTGGATCGATTGATGAGGTTCTTCAGAGTATGGACCAGAATCTCTTTCGTACACTGCCAAAGCTCTGCCCAAAGCCCAGAATGTTGGTGTGCGCCCCTTCAAATGCTGCTACAGATGAGCTCCTTTCACGTGTTCTTGACCGTGGATTTATTGATGGTGAGATGAAAGTATATCGGCCTGATGTAGCACGAGTAGGTGTTGATTCTCAGACCCGAGCTGCTCAGGCCGTCTCCGTTGAACGGAGGACTGAGCAGCTTTTGGTCAAGAATCGTGATGAAGTTTATGGGTGGATGCATCAGTTACGAGGTCGTGAAGCTCAGTTGTCTATGCAAATTGCTACTCTACAAAGAGATCTTACTGTTGCTGCTGCTGCTGTTCGCTCTCAAGGATCTGTGGGTGTTGATCCAGATGTTCTTGTGGCTCGGGACCAAAATCGTGATGCACTGCTCCAGAACCTTGCAGCAGTGGTTGAGACCAGGGACAAAATTCTAGTTGAGCTGTCACGCCTATTCATTTTAGAAGGAAAGTTTCGTTCTGCGAGCACTTTTAATTTGGAAGAGGCTCGTGCTAATCTCGAGGCAAGTTTTGCTAATGAAGCAGAAATTGTTTTCACTACTGTGTCAAGCAGTGGCCGCAAGTTGTTCTCTCGCCTTTCTCATGGTTTTGATATGGTTGTGATTGATGAAGCAGCCCAAGCCAGTGAAGTAGGAGTTCTTCCTCCCCTTGCTCTCGGTGCTGCACGATGTGTTCTTGTTGGGGATCCCCAGCAACTTCCTGCAACAGTTATTAGCAAGGCTGCTGGAACCTTGTTGTACAGTAGGAGTCTTTTCGAAAGATTCCAGCAAGCAAAATGTCCAACAATGCTGTTATCTGTGCAATATAGAATGCATCCTCAAATCCGTGATTTTCCCTCAAGGTACTTCTACCAAGGACGCCTTACTGACAGTGAGAGTATTGCTAATTTACCTGATGAAACATACTACAAGGACCCTTTACTTAAACCTTATATGTTTTATGATATTACCCATGGGAGGGAGTCTCACAAAGGAGGATCTGTCTCGTACCAGAACATAAATGAAGCTCAATTTTGTCTACGCTTGTATGAGCATTTACAGAAGACAGCAAAATCTTTGGGCTTGGGGAAGATTTCGGTCGGCATAATCACACCATACAAACTCCAACTTAAATGTCTTCAGCGTGAGTTTGATGATGTTTTGAAGTCGGAAGAGGGGAAGGATATGTATATTAATACAGTCGATGCTTTCCAAGGCCAAGAGCGAGATGTGATCATCATGTCGTGTGTGCGTGCGTCTGATCACGGGGTAGGTTTTGTTGCAGACATCCGCCGTATGAACGTAGCTCTGACTCGTGCAAGAAGGTCACTATGGGTAGAGCTTCTCTTTCTATCCTATCATGTTTGCCTTCTCCAAAATTTGTTAACTAGTTCACTGTATCTGTGTGCAAATTGCCACCCAGTGTTGATTGTCATTGAATTTTGTTTCCTTCAACAGGTCATGGGGAATGCTACTGCCTTGATGCAGTCTGAAGACTGGGCTGCATTGATTACTGATGCCAAGGCCAGGAACTGTTATATGGATATGGAGACTCTTCCCAAAGATTTTCTGGCTCATAGGGGACCCAGCTACAATGCACCTCTAGGAAAGCCTTCCTCTAATATGAGAGGGTTTAGACCTGCTGGACCAAGACATAGATCACTGGATATGCGCATGGATTCCAGGTCAGGAACACCATCAGAAGACGATGAGAAGTTGGGTGCACCCATGATTTCTAGAAATGGTCACTACCGGCCTATGAAACCACCGTTTGAGAATTCCTTAGATGACTTTGATCAGTCGGGTGATAAGTCTAGAGATGCTTGGCAATATGGTATACAGAAGAAGCAAAGTCCAGCTGGAGTCGTCGGAAAGAGAGAGATATAAGTATTGATGACTGTTGAACCCTCTTTCTGCATCATGGGTGCTTCGTGGTAGTTGTACTTCGATCGTTCTGCCACAGAGCCTTCAGAGTGCTGGCTTTAAATTTAGAAAAGCCAGAGTTTGGAATGGGCTATTGGTTCACTGTGAAGTTTGGCTGTAAGGGGAGGATTTGGCTGGGGCTTTTGGCCTGTGTGAAGTCTCTTTCAACATTCATCTCGGTTGATGTCATTCCTTTGACTTCAAGCAAGCCGCTGGATGCTTTTGGGTAGATCGTGTAAATCATACCCTAACTCCATCAGCTTACAGTCGTCAGAGGTAAAACTTCTCTTACAACTTATAAAAGACCTATGATGTGCCAGAAGCGTAGAACGTAAGTAGTTAAGAATTTAGTTTTCCCTTCATTGTCATTTCTTCTCATGGATCGAGTATCGATGAAATCAGGAATCCAAATGGTGGTGTCAGCAAATATTGCGAAGCATGGCGATGCGAATATCACTCGTGGTGGTATTGCATTGATGACTGTTACTGTTGCTATTATGCAACTGTAAGATCTTTTCTGACAAACACTGCTGACTTGGTTTCTGGTGATTGATCTAAAGACTGGATTTGGTGCTTGAAATACGCAGAAGATCCCATTTGAACGACGCTCTGGTACATTTTCCGGATACATGCAAATGCATGATGACCACATACCACACAAAGGTGGAATGTTAATGTCTTGCTCCTCGGTGTTTGAAATCAATTAGAAATGTGGCATTGCTAGTTTGCTACAATGTTCTGTATAGAAATGATGTACAGAAATTGTATTAGGAGTAGTATATTTCAAGCTAGCAGCAGTAGCAGCATTTTTAGTGTCAGGCTAACATGTACATACATCTTTTCAGCTGTGAAATCAATTATATCAATTCTTTCTTTAAGCCTCTTTTTGTCTGTCGCCATCTTCTTTTCTATAGAAGATGAAATTTCTCTGAAGAAAGAAAACATATCATACTCTTGGCTTTTATGCGGCACTGGGACAGGACTTGGCCCTATGGCACATGTAAAATGCACATTGCATTCGGTTGGATTCGATTTCGGATCACATTGCATAACAGGGGGCTGCTAAAGCAAACCACATGCACCAACCTATGCTATTTCTGATGAGGAAATTAACATGAGCAAAGCTACAAAGAAGCGAAGGTTCTCCCCTTGACAATTTGTTCATGGTGAACAGCTTCTTTTAACACCACCAAAAAAGAGGGGTCTGTTTTTCAATGGTGCCCCGCCCCCCTTTTAGGCTGTTCAGCCTGAATACCATTCGGGGCCACCCGTCTTGACAAAGAAGTTCTTCGGGTAGTCACTCCTAAGGAGATCGAATTTTAGGGTATATGTCCTATGGAAGCTTAATTGCTAAACTATTTATAACAAATAAAAGCTCTTCTAGGGTAGCCACTCCCAAGGAGATCGGAGTATAGAGTATATGTTCTATGGAAGCTAAATCGCTAAACTATTTGTAGCGAAATTCGTCTCCCTTTAAATATAATTGAAAGAAATACTCTAAAAGGATCTAGTAACAACATTGTTGATATCTTGGATGAGAGTCTTGTTCTCCTAAGTGACACATTTTAAGGGATATAAATGGATGAACACATCCAATGACTGTGATTGAAAGTAATTAATACGGTCTCATCATAATTTTTGTATCTTTGAATCACAACCGTTGAATTTGTTCATCCATTTCTATCCCTTAAAATGTGTTCTTTAGGAGATCAAATTTGTCTTGGATGATACTACTGCAACAAGATTTCCAGTGCCCCTCTATACTATTACTAGAATACCAGATTACCTAGAAGATATCGCTGTAGTGAATTGAATTTAGGGTGATTTCCCGTGAAGTTGCATCTGAATCATATTATAAATTCGTAACTTTTAGTATATGTTTTTCTTTCCAAGTCTATCTTGGTTACTATTGAGAAACTAGGTCAATAAAGAATAATGACAAATAATAACAATAAAATTAATAGCCATTCATGATAAATTATTATTGTTCAAATGAACGTAGTAAACTCCTTACATAGAAACACCAGCATACAAAGCATAGTGAAAAATTGAATTTCCTTCTACGGGTAGGTACAAATGTACAATCACCACAGAATGCTTCCCATCCCTCTAATAATTCAGGGTTAGTTCCGACTTTTTTCCCAAGAGAAACGTCACCAAATGGTCCAGCAGGGTTCGGTGTCTGAAAAGTCTACACCACAAAGACAAACAAACGTACGAAAGCAGAGATGGTCGCGTGTTACAAGAACCCACATTTCCAGCATCTCTCCATCTCTCTGTGTTGTGTTGTGTTGTGTTGTGTACCTGCAGAGTGTCTTGGCAGTTGACCAAGTAGTTCTTTTGGCTTCTGAAACCTGAGTTGAGAGAGGAGAGCTCCGACTTTATTGGCTTAGCAACACTTCTCTTCTCTCTATCCGCTTTTCTGTTTTGGTCAGGTACGTGAGATCTTGTATTCTTGTTATTAGTTACTTTGGTTTTTAGTGGATTTGCCTTGCTGGTCCCTAAAGAACCGGTCTTTATGAATATTAGTGAGGATTTGGATTATGGGGTTGCAGAGAATTGTGATAACAATTTAACAATTCTTATAATTTTGTTGTGTACGTGTTAGTAATCTAGACTGGATTATGTCTAGCTGTTGTAGAAGGATTAGTAGGTCAATAAGATTGTGATTAAGATCTCATTTCCGTCTACAATATAATGTGGACAATATTGAAGTCGTGCTTATCAATTGATCATCTTTGGGAACTTGGCATAATGTACTTTGTGAGGAAATCGTTTTGGGATTGAATTATGGATCGGCATTAGTGGTGGTGAAATCACGAAAAATGTTGAATCATGGAGAGATTCATGATGTTAAGTAGAAGGTCATCTCAGAGGGGAGGATGATATCAAGGGTTCTGTCAGCTAATGAGCCATAAAACAGATGGAATGTCAAAGTAAAAAAGACAAAAGAGAAAAGAAGAAAGCAATGTTGCTGTAATCCAGCTTAAGTCTAGTATAAACTGATAATAGAGCAGCAAATGATTTCAGTAGTGTCGTCAGTTATGTAATGTATTCAGCTTTCTGGAAATACATTTCCTCTTTTCAGCTGAGAAGGAATGAAGAGCAAAACCTTCTCTCTCATGTCGAAGTAGCTCCCAAAACCAAAATCTTATCACCTATTGATGAGATTGAAACATACAATAATCTTATATATCAGAATCATGTCAGATTGGACTACTAATAGCTGATTCAGTATGCGGGCTTTTTTGTAATAAGTTATGAACTTTTGTTTTTTGTAGACAGTTCTTTAAAAGAATATATAGAAACAAGTTTGATCTAATTCATGATGAATTTCTGTCGGCATGGATAAATTGGAGAAGAGCTAGTCATTATTACAGAAGACTTAAAATTTTTGGTTCTGCTTGCTTATGTGCATACCTTATATTAATGTTAGAACATATTCAGTAAATGCATTTTTTTGCTTCATCATAAACAATGGTAAAGGAAGACTGAAGTGAGAAGTATAAAACTTTGATACAAGTAATAAACTCTCCGTTGTTGATTTGCAGAGTATTCTCTAATAAATATGAGCGCTGCAATAAAGAAATCCCCTTCAAATGGCTCTGAGATTATTTTACCATGTGAAGAGCAACAGACAAAGGTATCTGTAGTAAATATGCTCGTTTAGCATGTCCACAAGTTCTCTCTGTTTAGCTTGTTCAAAAGCTCTTAGTTGGTGCACAGACATTTCTACTTTATAGTGTGGAGACAATCTAGTTACCGTATAAGATGGTCATGTTTGCAGATTCACGAGGTGAGGAAGTTGCTAGGGACAGTACCTGCTAAGTTGTCCACATATTGCTCTGATGCGTCCATCTCAAGGCATTTAAGGGCAAGAAACTGGAATGTTAAGAAGGCCACAAAGATGTTGAAAGACACCTTGAAGTGGAGGTCAGAGTACAAACCAGAGGAGATTTGTTGGGTATGCTATTGATATTCTTATTTAGTTTGTGAACAAATGTACTAAAGTCTTCCCTTTTCCCTCTCCTTACAGCAGGTTCCTTACTCTATAGGTTTCTCTAAACTATTGGCCAGTATGAGTGTATTAGTACTTAAACGAGGCTGGATAATCTTCTGCAGGTTGTGTCCTCTAGTTTGTTTATTTTTTCTATTGTTATCCACTCATTGCTGGCTTATATAATTCTATGTTTTACATAATAGTTCTATTAGGAGTCTATACTCATTAGCACTTCTACATTTTAGGATTAAGCACTTGTGATGTAAAGTGGAAAAGAGTCGTGGACAATTAGCAGAGTCCAACGTAGTTATAGTTACGTCACATGCACATACTGCATGGCTTAATTTCTTCCGTTACTGAAGATATGTGTCTTAAAGTTATATTAATTTTTGAATAAATGTGTCTTACAAGTTAGTTGTGTCCATTTCATACACAGGAGGAGATAGCTCGGGAAGCAGAGACGGGGAAAATTTATAGATCAAATTATATGGACAAGCGTGGGAGACCAGTTCTTGTCATGAGACCTAGTTGCCAGGTCTTATATTACAAGCCTTTCTCACACGTCTATAACTTACTGTTACTATACAAATTAGCTATTACTTCTAATGAAGAGTTGGTGCTCTCTTACATGTTGATGAGTTACTTGTATTTGCTTGAGCTACTTGTATTTGCGGTAAATCTGGTTCTATTTGTCGAATTAATTCATCTTATCTAACTTAAATGTATGACATTTTGTTTGAAAGAGAGCTTATTTGACTATCAATCTCTGGTTATATTATCAACCTTAGTGATTTATGATATCCTGAACATAAATGCATGCCATGCTTTTCATTTTTTAAGATAGAGATCGCAGAAAGCTAATTTTTCCTTGTAACTAATTTGTAGTTTTGTTAATTGCAGAACACAAAGTCAACTAAAGGCCAGATACGATATTTAGTGTATTGCATGGAGAATGCTATTTTAAATCTGCCACCAGACCATGAACAGATGGTTTGGCTGATTGATTTTCAAGGTTTCAATTTGTCACATATTTCAGTAAAGGTGACACGCGAAACTGCCCATGTTTTGCAAGACCATTATCCAGAGCGCTTAGGTCTTGCAATACTGTACAACCCACCCAAGTTTTTTGAGCCATTCTATACGGTAATTCTCATGCCATTCTTGTTAATTTTATCGTTTTCACTAGAACTATACTTCTTAACAGGATCAGATCATATTACGTTGTACCACTTGTCGTTAATGTGGGATGATCTGTACCAAAAGTATATGCTGCTGGATTTTTTATATTTTTTTTCCTTGGCAATTCTTTGTTAACACTAAAGCCATATGTGACGAACCTGTATTTAATAACAGTTTCTTTATGATACCGAATTAATATTGTGTATTTTCTACAGTTAGTAAAGCCTTTCCTAGAGCCAAAGACTTACAACAAAGTCAAGTTTGTTTACGCAGAAGACCTCAATAGTAAGAAGGTAATGGAGGATCTATTCGATTTTGACAAACTGGAGGCTGCATTTGGTGGAAATGATACTGCAGGTTTCGATATAAATAACTATGCAGAGAGGATGAAAGAGGATGACAAAAAGATGCCCGCAAACCCCTGGCAGCAGCACAACCTGTCTTGACCAGTTCTGCTCTTTCATTGGATTCTGTCAAGTTAGACTCAAGTTCTGATGCTTCCGATTCTGAGAAAACAGA
Source organism: Geum urbanum (assembly GCA_946800695.1). Taxonomy (NCBI): domain Eukaryota; kingdom Viridiplantae; phylum Streptophyta; class Magnoliopsida; order Rosales; family Rosaceae; genus Geum; species Geum urbanum. Next base: position 1,327,762 of record OX327013.1, on the reverse strand, counting down.
CAGTTCCTTATCCCATGGCATAGAAGCAGAAGTTGTCTCAGACTCCAATATTGCGGTGACTGCTAGTACCACAAAGGCTACCGGTGATATAAATCAAATACAATGTCCACTGATATGAACTGGTTCAAGGTATGGTTACTTAACTGTAGTGATGCAACTTCCTCACCCTTTGACTGTCTGGTTAGGTACTTCGAATTCAGAGGGTTACTGAATACTCGAGTTATCAATTTATTTCTTTTGAGCATAATAGACAACCAGTGAATGACTTTGCCTTGTGAGTTAGTCAGAACTCAAAAAGTGGTTCTCAAAACCATTCAGGCTAGGGATAATTTCCTCACCCCTACGGTTCATTCTTCACTATGCATTATTTACAGGTATTTCGTTTTAAATGGACAAATTTTCATCAAATTATGTCTAGTATGCTCCGATACCCTAGTACTTGGTTTTTACAGTAGTATGATAATGTATATTTTAAATAAATACATACTTTCAGATTACATGTCAAATACGATTACGATAAAGTATTCATTGGTAGTATGATCATTAATTACATCTTTCATTTAAAATCTCTCTCTGTAGCATAAGAACATTTCGATTTCTCTATGAGATTATTGCTGTGCATGTGTACATCAAATTCTGTTCAGTAAAAAAGTTGTTTTCACACTTGATTAAGTTCATTCCTTAGGAGTTCCATTTTCACTTAAAATTTTCTCCAATTATATAGCCAATCCAGCAATGTGCCGCAGGTTTATAACTTTATATCATAGAAACAATCACATCAGGGCTATTTTTAGGTAATATCTGGTACCATACATGAACTGTAGTGCGTTTTGTAAATTTTTTTGTTTGAATTTCTAATCTAAGAACTGTACAACCAGTTACAACTAATAAATTGCTCATTTGTTACGTCTAATTTTAGCTCTCCTGCCCACTAATTTAGTCATCCAATGTCTACATAGTCCTCCCATCCCCATCTTTGTTCATTTGAGTCATTCTATCAGTTTGACAATGAAGGGCACGTGGAGTTCAACTTCAGCAATCCTCATCTTCACCATCTTCCTCTGTAACATTCATCATGAGTTTCTCTTTGTTGGTGCAACTGGTAAAATCGTGAGATTGCAGTTAGTTCACAAGTACTCACCACATCTCCATGCTAGACTTGGTTTGATCAACAAAACCGAGATAGAAATCCTCAGAGCGCTTCACCACCGTGACATGAAGCGACACCAAACAAGTTTCCAGAATGGTGACCATCATCGAAACCCAAGGCGAAAGGTTGCCGAGATCTCCTCCATTGCAATGCCACTGCATTCAGGATTTGATCTACGGTCGGGGCTGTACTTCGTTGAAGTAACAATCGGAACACCTCCCAGGACGTTCTTGTTGGTTGCAGATACAGGGAGTGACTTGACATGGATCAACTGCAAATATAATAAAACCTCGTCAAAAGAGAACAACCAAACCTTGTAGAAGAAGGAACACCTTCATGAGACTCACAACAAGTCTTCACATTTTCTAAACAAGAGGGTATTCCAAGCTGATCAATCTTCCACCTTCAAGCCTCTTCCATGCTCCCACGGTATGTGCCAGCTAGGGCTTGCACACATGAACACATACGACAACTGCCTGACGCCCTCGTCGCCTTGCCGATACAACTACACCTACTTGGGAGGCAATGTTGCAGAAGGCTTCATCGGGTACGACATTGTAAGAGCACCGCTCACAAATGGCAGCAAAGCAAATCTGCCTAACATAACCATCGGCTGCACCGAGTCCACCTTTAAACCGCTTGAAGGTGATGGCCTTTTGGGGCTAGGCTTCGGAGACTACTCCTTCACGGAGACGATAACCGCCTACAAGGTTGCCACGAAGTTCTCGTATTGCTTAGTGAATCACAGGAGCAACTCGAACGTGTTCAGCTACCTTGCATTTGGCGCCAATAACCAAAGTGTTAACAGCACTATGAGATACACAGACTTGTTTATGACGGGTTTGATGGAGAATGGATACAATTTTTACGGCGTGGATGTTGTAGGCATCTCCTTAGGGGGCACATTGTTGAATATACGGAGTCAAGTTTGGGATCCAAAGCGCGGTGGTGGTCGTGTTATACTTGACTCAGGCTCAACCATGACAAGGCTAGCCTTGCTAGCTTACAAAGCTGTCATGTATGAACTGAAAAAACCCTTGTCCAAGTACAAGAGCGTCGTCGAAAAGGGCATCCCATTCAAGTTCTGCTTCAATGCCACGAGGTTCCAAGAGTCTTCGGTTCCGAGACTTGCGTTTCATTTTGCAGATGGAGGTCGATTTGAGCCACCGGTGCAGAACTATGTTCTGAATGCGTATGCAACAGATGAAACGGTCAAGTGTCTAGGGCTTGTTCCAGCTCAAGGGAAGCAGTCTATTATTGGCAACCAAATGCAGCAGAACTATCTTTGGGAATTCGATATTGTGGGTGCTAAAGTTGGTTTCGCTCCTTCCAGCTGCACCTAGGAGAAGACACCTTGTGCTAAATTACAATAGCTAATACGAACTTCATGTTGATCAGTTTATTTAATTTTGAGGGCAACAGTTCCCCAAAGTATTGCAGAGGAAACAAAGTTTGGTATTCTGACTCAAAATCATGCAAAGGAATCAAAAACAAAAACAAATGAGGAATATTTATAGGAAACATGCATTATTAATAAATCAATTATGAATATTTTAACGATTTTTAATTTATGATCTACTTATAATTATCTAATTTTTAAACAGTAAATTTATCAAGTTATGACTGAAAGTAAGAAAATATTCACCAAGTATTCATCATAGGATGCCCATTAAAAAATTCTCCTATAATGAACATCGAAAATTGAGAAACATTGATTCGGGCAGAAGTAAAGGAAACTAAACCAACTAAACTCAGATCCAATAAGATGCATGCATGAGCCTTTCAAAAAAAAAAAAAAGATGCATGCATGCATGAGTGGTGACGAACGACGGGATTGAATGAAACTCACTTCGAAACTACATCAGAAAATTAGAATAGGCAGAATGAGTATTTCATCGATACTCGATCTATATAGAATTTCATCGATACGTACTTTAGGATCGGAGCACCTACGTGCATTAGAAATAGTCTCCTACAAGTTTGGAATTCTCTATACCAAGACATCTAGCTAACAAGATCTAAGGACTAAGGTACGTGCTGGTTATACCGTACACACAATTGAATTCTAACCAGAAGAGGCGGTTTGTACGTACAACTCTATCATATCGAATCGATCTTGAAAGTTAGGTGGTGTGTATGATTTTGTATTTGCCTATTTCATTAAGCTCGATAATTATTAGCAGCTGTATGCATATAGGTACGCGTGTGTTGGTATGAGAATTAACAGAGAAGAGAATCTGGAGAACCAAGAATCCGACGGAGCTGGTGGAGATCGAGTAGTGGTGGTAGGTGCATGCTGCCGTGCTGGTATGAACGAACTATGGATGCTAGTTAGCTTTGAAGGGTTGCTTAATTATGTGTTGGGGGCTAAGTAACCCTTCTACCTACTCAAAAGACAAATCACATTGGAGGTTCTTCTGCAGAAGAAAATAGACCCCCCGTCGCCACTGTCCTCCATCGTTAAACTCATTTTAAAACTAAAAGTCTCATTTTAAACAATCAATCGTCTACATAATTTATCTTCCAATGTGGACATAATTATTGTTTTTCTATCAGGAGTTATTATTAGTACCGGTATTTAGTAGCGTTTTTCGTTCCAAAATTGATGATGTTTTCCAATTATTGATGTTCATTTTGGAATAAGTTCTTCTAATTCTACGTGTAAATTGCACCGGATTGAAGCGAGCTTGCACAACGTTGTTTAAGTGGTTTAACGTGGTATCAAAATGTGTCCTTTTCCAAAATTGGTCTTCTCCCCGAATTCAGATGGTTCGGTTTCTATCCATCCCATACAATGTTTATATTTTAAAAATAGATGACGTGTCCCACTTTTCGATGTTCATTTCATTATCGATTTCAATTTCATTTTTTTAGGTGAAACGGTAGAATATGGAGTTGGTAAGTTATAAAAGAGTTCACTCAATTAACTGCCCGATAGAAAGAACTTTCCAAAAGCAACCTACATTATTACAATTCAATTCCGTACCCAACAACATAGCTAAATGTGACTAAGTGTAGAACAAAGATTAAAAAAATCGGGGGTTCCACACCCTATGTAGTTATGCATACCAAACTACATTAAAGACATCAAATGCTTCTCCGCTTGTATCTTCGCGAGTGCTGCCAGATCCATTGCTACCTTCTTTTGTGGAGACTCCAACTTGTGTCCCACTCCCACTCTTCTTCCCATTAGCTCCCTTCACTTCTGGTGGATGCGTCTCTTCACGAATTGAACACTTTAGCGAAGATGCTCCATCTACATGGGAGAAGCTTGCCTCTTGGGATGGTCGCAAGGTTCGTCGTTGGTTCGATCTGACATAAGAAACTAGAGTTTTCAAGGTGCCCTCTTTACTCAAAAAGATATTAGAGGGTACCCCCTACGGGCCGTGAAATACCATAAGTAAATGAACCAGAAACCTGCACAGAATCAGACAAAGTTAGTGGACCCCCCTCCCCTAAAAGAAGAAGAAGAAGAAGAAGAAGAAGAAGAAGAAGAAGAAGAAGAAGAAGAAGAAGAAGAAGAAGAAGAAGGAGGAGGAGGAGGAGGAGGTTGTCTTGCATGTAGGACACTTGTCCCATAAGCCCTAATCGAGGCATCTATATGATTGGCACGTGGTCAACATGTATCACCTTGGGAGCCGAGCCAGTCTCCAAGCACCCACCTCCGTCGTAGCCATCACTTCCTCCACGAAAGAATCAGTGGGTACCTGAGAGGCTGTTGCCATTGGCCTAGCCTAAAAACCCGGCGGGACCAAAGGGACAAAGGTTGCTACCATCTTGGCCTCCCTAGACTGCAAAGTTCGGCAACTCTCCACACCATGCATGAAATGGCCACAAAATTCACAAAAATCCGGAAAATCGGGGTAATCAAATTCAATCATGGTTGGAAGAGGAGTTCATTAAATTCCGGTAATTGCCAATGGCATTACCGATCTTTCTTGCCCAACTCCGATCTAGAGATGCATCTGAGACGTCCTTATGAAGACATCCATAGTAACCCGCGCCAGCAGTACAATCTCCAATGTTGAGAAACCATTGAAATTTTTCACCAACACGGTGAGGTCTTGTTAGTACCATGGTCTGCGGCGCTTGGCATGACAGAGGGCCGCCGGATCCTTGAACTTGCAGAAAAACATATTTGGGCCGTGACGTTGGAGAGAAATTCGCTCCGGGCTGAGAAGGCTATGCCACAACCTCACTATTGCTGCCTTGAATGACTGTTCAAGGGCCTCCGACAAAGCCACCACCCCGAACAGTCGCGCAACGGCATAATGGAAACCATCATCGTCGACCACATCAACCTCTAGAGCTAGGTCGATGATCTCAATCTCATCTAACTCCGGATCAAAGCTAACCGCAGCTAAACGGTCAGCAACTTCATTGGTATCTTCGGCCATGGAAATGACCCAAAGAGAAAGGAAGTAAAGGAATAGAGGGAACCAAATACGAAGCAAATTAAAGGAAGAAAACCGATCAGACTGCAATGCTCCGATCTGGATTTGGAGAAAATTTTGTGGGGATGCTAGGCTTTCTCGATGTCGCTCTCAACTTCTCTACAAATTTTTCGTATAACACAATATAACTTTACTAACAAAAATTTCAATTTCATACTCCTACGTGTAGATTGCAGACCTAGAACCAGATTACACGTATTTGAAAAAAAGATTACACATCCGAAAAATAAATGACTAATAAAACGTAACTTTATATTGACTAAAATCAATATTAACCAAGATAATTTGAGTACAACCCAAAACACCAACCTAAAAAATGATTCAAGTTTGAAAGGATCAATATTAGAGTACACATTCTAACTTCTCCAAAACTTCGAACATTTACTTCAAAAAAAAAAATTCGAATATTTAGTAAAACATGAAGGACATTTAACTCAAAAAACTGAAATCTCCCATTCAACAAAACGTTACTGGTAATTGTTACGATATTGAAGTCAAACAACGAGCCTGCCCACCAATGGTGTTGCCAAGTAGGGCAATTGTCAATATACTGTTCCCCCTGTAGCTCTTTTAGTGACGACGACAAACTTAGAACGATTTTTTCTATAATAATCACAAAAAGAAAAACCATATATATAACTCACTTTCCCAGTTTTCCCTCGCCAATATTCTCTTTCTACGTTTTCATATGATTTGGTGGTTCTCTTAGAAATCGACATGTAAATGCAGCTATTAACTTGTATCCCACAAACAACTTAACCCCTTCTGTCTTTCATCTCCTTCTCCGCCAACTTCTCTCGTAATAAACTCTGGACCCATTTGGTTCCTCTGCCTCGGTTTCGTCGATTTTGCCCATATATAAACTTGTCAAAGGTATTTTTTTTTAGTATCTTCAAGACTGAATCTTGATTCGTTTTGCATTTGGTTCTGAGTGTTTTGGTTTCTGGGTTTCCCTCTGATTCTGCAAAGGAGGTCTGTTTTTTTTGTTGATTCTTGAGTTTTTCCGATTGAAATGTGATTAAAAATGTGATCTTTAATTGTTTAATTGATTTGTGTAGACCATGAGTATGGATCTGTCATGTATATTGTTATTACTTATTGCTTTTGTATGTTTTTTTCACTTGTTTGTGAGTTGTGACTATGATGGATGAAATAGATGAACATGTTGATCTGAGCTGAATTTGTTTTAATTTTGTTGGTCTTTCCTTTTAGACTATTGAAAATTGGTTGATTGTGATTCAACTGATGGGGGTATTCATTTGGAGATTAGTATGAGCACTTTTGCTTAAAACAAAGAAGTTGTTGTGTGACAAAAGCTATGATCACTTTGTCCTCCAAATTGTTGTATCTGGAATTTTGTCATTTACTTGGGATATTTATTCAATTTTCAGAATGGCGACTGCTGTCTTACACCAATCCATTGGAACTCATCAGTCCATTGGACAGCTCAGTAATTCTGGCGTTCATCAAGAGTTGGGGAGAAGTTCAGTGAGATTGATTTCAAAGGCCTTTGAGGTTGATGTTGGACTGTCAAAAAGACGATGCTACAATTCTGGCCAGAGAAATCTTAGTGTAGTTCGAGCTTTGACTTCCCAAACTTCTTTGATTGATCATGTTTCATCCCCGTCAAAGAATAAAGAAAGTGATCCACGGAAGAAATCTAGTAAGCCAATTTTACTTGTCCCATGTCTGATTTATTGGTGTCAAGTAAATTTATCATATATTAGAATTTTTTATGTCTGTGAAGCATTTACTTAGAGCTGTAGATATTACCACTTATTGAACTTTTTCTTTATAGAAGTGATACAGCCTGCTTGAATTTGAAATATTGACACTGTTCTTTCCATTTCCGTTCAGATGAAGCGGCTTTGATTTTAATTAGGCATGGTGAGTCCTTGTGGAACGAAAAGAACTTGTTCACAGGATGTGTTGATGTGCCTTTGAGCAAGAAGGGTGTAGAAGAAGCAATTGAAGCTGGCAAGAGAATCAGCAACATACCTGTCGACATGATCTATACATCTGCACTGATTCGTGCACAGATGACTGCCATGCTAGCCATGACACAGCACCGTCGTAAGAAGGTAATTTTGGAAAAATAACTATATTGAGTTCAGAAGACACCAAATTATATAGGTTTTTGGAGGCATTGTACTGAAGTCCTTGGATGATGGAATTGGTTTAAAACCATCAATCATCCATGTAATTGGCAGGGGAACACCGATTAAAGAATCTTTATTTAAGGGAAAAGGAGAGAAATGAAAATTACATTCTTAAAGTGATACTTCCACAATATTTTTAATGTCTCAACTCTTTATAAATCTTCACGTTTTATGGAATTGGAGAAAAAGTTCTCTTTGTCTAAATATCAGTTTACCTACAGGTGCCAGTTATGTTACACAATGAAAGTGAACAGGCTAGGGCATGGAGCCAGATTTTTAGTGAAGACACAAAATTGCAATCCATTCCTGTGGTAGCAGATTGGCGCTTGAATGAAAGAATGTAAATTATCTTATCTCTGCTTTTCTTTAATTATGTTTTCTTGCTTGTTATCCCATCTCGTGTCCTTATTTGAGTGATGTTAATGTTGTTATAGGTATGGGGAATTACAGGGCCTCAATAAACAAGAAACAGCTGATAGATATGGAAAGGAACAAGTCCATGTGTGGCGTCGAAGTTACGACGTCCCCCCTCCAAATGGCGAGAGTTTGGAAATGTGTGCTGAAAGAGCTGTTGCTTATTTTAAAGATCAAGTACGTATTACAACATACTTACCTGTATCAGATTGTTCTTAAATAGTTATATAACACCCTTTTTGTGATAAAGGTTTGTGTAGTTTAAATCGCAGTGACAATATGCCATTCTTTATGATCTGACACCATAAATATTGCTCTACAGATTCAACCCCAGCTCTTATCCGGAAAGAACATTATGATTGCTGCCCACGGGAACTCATTGAGATCTATTATCATGTATCTTGATAAGTTAACTTCCCAAGAGGTGAAAGGCCATATCTACTATTGAGACATGCACCATGTATATATAGCTCTCTCAACTATTACATCAAATTGTGAGGTCATGATTTGTACTGTTCTTCCTTGGCAGGTTATTAGTTTAGAATTATCAACTGGAATACCCATGCTTTACATATTCAAAGAGGGAAAATTCACTCGGAGGGGAAGCCCTCCGGCACCTACTGAGGCTGGGGTTTACGCCTATACTAAGGTACGAAACTATTGCACTTGGTTGGACCGTCGAGAACCGTCTATAGTCCTCCGGCACCTACTAATCTACCATTTATATTTGATCGATCTACCATTCTTTCTTGTTTTACCCATACAAACCATTCTCCTCATGTCAATAGT